>JASDFA010000020.1:51827500-53077500 GCA_035772735.1 Datura wrightii | reverse complement strand
TGACCTATCCTTGCCTACTTAGTTTTCCTTTCTATCTCCTTTCATTTCTCCGCCTCTATCTGTTGTGCATGGATGATAAGCCTGGAGATGTCCATCTTGTTGATGAGCATGGAAGTCCTGCACTTCTTAACCACCAAGTATGAGACCCCATTCACGAATTTAAGCATGTGAGCCCTCAACTCAACAACCATTTCTGGAGCATACTTTTAGAATTGACTGAATTTCAAGGCATACTCCTGCACCATCATGTTATTCCATTTCAAATTCACGAAGAAAGCAGCCTTAGATTCCCTTAGCTCCGGGAGGGAGAACTTGTCTAAGAACATGGTCACAAACTCGTCCCATTTCATCGGACTTGTACTAACCTGTCTCCCTTCCTTCCACTATCTATACCATCTTTAGGCCACTCCTTTCAGCTGATAGGCAGCCAACTCTACACTTTCGACGAAGGTAACACCCACGATTTGGGTGATTGTCTTAACTATTTACCTAAGATCCATGAAATTCTAGGGATTCATTTGAGTAAAGTCCCAAACTCTAGCAGCAACTGTAGGTCCACATGCAATGGTAGGTACGACAACTTTCTGGTTGACCTGGTTGGTCACCGTCTAAGCTAGCATCTGAATATCAGCCCTAAATTAGACTAAAGCCACCTGATTGTCCTGAGGGGCTGCTGGAGCTAGTGGGGCTTGCTGGTTGGCATTACCAACCCTCCTTTTGTTTCCTCTTTTGGGAGGCATCGTCAACTGAAAATGGTAGAGCGTGAGTTAGATAAACATTTTAGAGAATCATACTCTACGAGTGATAAGAATCATGAAGAAAGGATATTTTTCTAAAAACACCTTGTAGCCTCCTCCACATAGGTGTGACCCGCTTCACACCCATGAAAAGGACTCTACTTGATGCAGCTTTCAGACATCCTAGGATACTCTAAACCTGAGGCTCTGAAACCAAGTTTTTCATGACCCAAGTCTGCACCTTGGATGCGACATAGTACTTAGAGCCACAAATGACCCCAAGCAAACCCATGGCATAGCATAATACTAATAACAGACATTTATTTAGAAAACTGAGCAGAAACTGACTAAAATTATGGAACAACTATTTCTAAGTAATGAAATAATCTAAGTTAAGTAACTAAATAAGGAATCTGACATTAAAACAATAAGCTGACCTACTAACTGACTATCTATCTGAAACCCTCTTTTAATTGATGAGCTGCTGGGACAAGTCCCTAACTAACTCGGGATGTTTGAAATTGAAACTCTAGACTAAGTACATATAACATAAACATAACTCCATCCATCTAAAGATGAGGACTCACCAACTGTTCGTTGATCAACATTTGGAACTTGTCTAATCGCGGGGCTGAGTTTAAGTACCTGAGCCTATATCATAAATTGATATAGCATAGAAAGTATGCATCAATACTTGGAATGTACTGAGTATGTGAGATATAAAATAATATAGAAAAGTGTTGATAATACATAAACTGGTCTGATATAACATCTCTGAACCATGCCAAAATCATAAATATTGAAAGAGTCTGAATATCACAGAAAATACTATAAGAATTGATAATCTAAAATTTAGTTATAAGCACATCTGAAATCTATGATTTTACTGTACTACGGGAGTGCTTGGCAACCCACATGTGATCACGCGAGCTAGATGTGGAGTTTGATGTTTACTCCCCATTGACAGGGCCCATCATACCTTGCCAGGGTACATTGACTAGGTTGTGTGATCACTAACTGTAAAACCCATTCAGGTTAAATTCCTACAGTGGCACATAGTTTTGGGAACCTGGGTGCACTGAACACCAGTCCACTCGGTGCGAAGTTCAATCCCCAATTGAAATCCTAAATATACCTAACTGATTTGATAATCTTAAAACTAAGGTACTAGGCCAAGTCAGAACTACTTTTCCAGAAGTGCCTTGAGAGCCTAAAGGACATGATAGCTGCAAATACTGATAACATAAATAATACGGATATTACTGGGCATACTAAAATGTTAACGGTATTGTAAAGCATAATACATAAATCATGTATATTTTCAAAATATCACGCTGCTCAATCATGTTGCTAAATAGTAAAGTGAAATATCAAAGTCATGTAAAAATACCAAGAATCTCTGATGGCATTCTTACCAATTAACAATAACATCTTAGTTATAACATGATACTAGTCAAGGAATCTTAAAATCATTGAGAAGTTAGGGAGTTTCAACATCTAAAAAGAAACCCTAAGTCATGATTTCTAAAATTTCCTAGGCTAGGGTTACTGAAAAGCTTGGGACACAAGGGTAAAAGGAGACCCTTGTTGAAGTCACAAATACCTAGGGAACAAATCCCTTAAGAAGAAGCATAAATTTATGCAAATTGACCAAGAGCCCTGGTTCTTGCTTGAGGTAAAATCTTGGATCCTACTGTAGTGTTTTGACAGACTAAGGAGAGAATGAGCGAGGAGAACTATTTACCCTCTAAATATTTGAAAATATACCCAAAACAACATAGTTTAGGACATATAAAGGTGGGAATATACGAAATTACCACTATGAAGATATTCAAAAATCTAAAATTTCTGGGTCGCTGCACATCTAGCGGCCTAGGTGATGGGCCGTCGCCAGTTTGACGGTCTGTCGTCTCTGATGCCACCCTTAAACATAAGGGCATGAAATTTCTCTCAAGTAACGGCCACCGTGATTGGCCTTCACTCACCTGATGGTCTGTTGGTCCTCCATCATTCCTTAAATAGAACAACCTGAACTTCTAGCTTAAGTGATGGTCATTGTGATAGGCCGTCACTCATTTGATGGTCCGTTAGAACCTCTATCACCCATAATTTACGGGAACTAAACCTTGACAGGATAGGTGACGGTTCATGTTCTCACTGACGGCCGTCAACTCCACCATCAGAGGTGTAACGGACCATCAAGTCCACCGTTACCCCTACACCAGGTCTGAAACTTCTATTCTTCTACTACGAGCAGTTACTCCAAGATCAAGGGTGTTACATTAGGATCACCTTGTGTATCTACTATATCAATTTTAAAAGGTATAGCTGTAACAATTCTACCATGGACCGCCTACTAAGAGCATCCGCCACTACATTGCCCTCCCCCGGATGATAAAGGGAACTCATGTCATAGTCTTTGAGAAGGTCTAGCCGTCTCCTTTGACACAAATTTAGGTCCTTCTAAGTGAACACATATTGAAGGCTCTTGTGATCCATGAACACATTCACATGCACCTAATACAAGTAGTGTCTCCAAATCTTCAAAGCAAACACCACAACTGCCAACTCTAGGTCATATGTCGGGTAATTCTTCTCATGAGTATTAAGCTTTCTAGAAGCATACACAATGACCTTACCATGCTGCATCAATACATAATTGAGACCAATCGTAGAGGCATCACAATACACAATAAAACCATTCGTGCCCCTCGGTAGGGTCAAAACTGTGGTTGAAGTAAGTCAAGTATTTAACTCCTAAAAACTCTTCTCACAAGAATTTGACCATTGAAATTTGAACTTCTTCTAGGTCAACTTATTCAACGGTTCTGCAATGAATGAAAATCCCTTAACGAACCTCTTGTAGTACCCATCTAAACCCAGAAAGCTCCTAATATCCGTAGTACTAATAGGTGTCCACTTGCACACCTCACTAGACACTACATGGCCTAAAAATACCACTGTGTTCAGCCAAAACTCACACTTGCTGAATTTAGCAAACAGCTAGCGATCCTTGAGAGTCTGCAACAGGATCCTCAAATGAGCGGCATGCTCCTCCTCGCTCCAAGAGTATATGAGAATTTCATTTATGAAGACAATTATGAACATAACCAAATACTGCAAAAACACCTTATTCATCAAATCTACAAAAGCTACAGGAGCATTTGTTAGTTCAAAAGACATATTTACTAACTCATAGTGACCATACCGAGTCCTGAAGACTGTCTTCGGAATGTCACTCTCCTTAACTAATAACATCTAAATCGACTTCTCACTAGGAGAGACTGTACATGGTCGTCGTAATATAATTTACCCATCTCGTGAGTCGGGATCGAATCCACAGGGAATGAATATTGATAACAACAAATTCGTCTATCAAATTGAATCAAATAGCATCATTGTATTAAAACTAGGAAAGTAAATGTTGGGGGTTTGCAAGATCACACTACAAATTGAAATTCAAAAGCAAAATAAGGCAGCCAACTTCGAAGTAACAATATGAGTGAACACTAAGGTCTCATACACTTCAACCACTATAACTTGGGTACGAATTAAACTATCTCTAGCCTTAATTCTTTAATGGGTGTATGGGAGTAGGTATTAGCTATCTCTAGCCTAATCCCACATAATACAAAACCAAATACCCACCATTGTTTTCTCACTCATAGCCTATATCTCTTCTTCAAGAAAAAATAGAATAACAAACACAATATAACACAACAAAGTCTACTAGAAAGATAATTTTGTCCACTCAAACCAAGACATTTTCTAGAACTCCCATGGGTCTCTTGATAGACCGATTTGTCATCAATAGCCTCATTGTAGTAGGCTTGGGATTCCCAAACCTAACTTTGTTAAGAGATGAGAGGCATCAAATTGATGCTTGCATGAAGGTCACATAAAGCTTTATTAAACACGCATATTCCAATGGTACAAGGGATGACAAAAGCCCTAGCGTCCTCTCTCTTAGGAGCTAGATTGCTTGCCATCACTAGCCTATAGTGGTGTGTCACCTCCCCTGTGTTTGTATCCACAATCTTCTTCTTTTTTAAGAATTCCTTCATGAATTTTTCATAGCTCAGCATCTGAAGCAATGCATACTCCAGCGTTATGTTTATAGACAACTTGCTAAATGTCTCAATGAATTTCTTGAACTGGTTGCTCTCTTTCTTCTTCTCTAACCGCTGAGGGTAAGGAGGTGGGATTTTAGGCTCTTGGCCTTGTGTATTTGAGGCCTCCTTGCCTTTTTTCTCGACATCAATATCCTTGGGATCAACAACTACTCCATCCTCTTAAAGTACCTCTTCATCTTCAACAACACTTGGTGCTTTTTGCACCGCATGTTTCACTCCATTATTTATGATTGGATCAATAGCTTGTTTGGCCTTCACACCTATGTCGGCCAAAATTTTTCCACTCGTAGTAAAAATTGTCATGCAATGGCCATTCTTCTTTAGATTTGGTATGGTGTCACTAGGAAGGTTGCCTTTCATTCGAGGATTTATTTAGGATGAAAGGTTGTTCATTTGAGCTTCAAAATGTTTAATAGAAGTTGAATGAGAACTCACCATATGGGCGAGGATAGACACCTCCTCTTTAAGCTCTCTTACCCCATAGTCCGTACACTCAACCTTCTTTAGAACTCTAGCAAACATTCCCTCTATCTTTGAATTGCCAAAATCAATCATTCCTGGTTGCATTTAGGGTGCCTCAACCTTAGGAGAGGGAACATGTGGGTTTCAAAATCTACGGTAACCTGCCCCTTCACGGTTCTATTCACGGTTTCCCCATATCTCATCCCAATCATTCCACCCTTGACTATCCCGATTTCTCCAACCTCTATTCTCATCATGAGGATGCCAAGGGCCTTGGTTGGCACCTTGATATCCCAGATGAGAACCCCCAACATGGCCAGTCATATATTGACACTCTTCTTCATATCTTGGAGGTGAAGCCTCCCCTTCATATTGCATGTGGCCTTGGGTTGCAGCTTGGTTTACACTCTTAGCACTAGATCCCATTACATGCTTTGACGTTATCTCAAGATGGGTCATTATTTTAGCCAAGGTCTTATCCCTTTCTTCATTTCTTTTTCTCATCTCCACAGTCACAAGGCTAGAGCAGCACCACTTGAGGACACCTCGATGTCCTTTGTGTGCCTTTCTTGGTTTGTCTTGTCCATCCGGTCTAAGAGAGTTTGGGCCAACTGATGAGTTGGTAATTTACCAACTCATTAGGCTTTTAAACATGAGTTTTTTCTTGGGTATCAAGTCATTTGGGAGGATTTTATGCTCTTTCTCTTTTATTTTTGCAGGCATTCAACTTAAAAGAGAGAAGGCAAGTTTTAGGACAAAAGCATGGAATTAAAGAAGAGGACGAGAGCTCTACCAGAAGGGACCGACACTCCACTAGATGGGACCAAAAACACACCGACTAAAATGAAGGAGCGTACTACCAAGGGAACGTGGGTCAACACCTGCGAACCGCCGATGCCAATGCTAGCTAGAGCCCAAAGTTACTGGCCCCAAGTGTAAGAGCAGCGTTCTGCAGATGCGCACCGGCAGAACGTCGGTGACTCACAAGTGAGGCTGCCTCAGGAGAGAAAATAGTCTAACACGAGATTTTAGGAGCATATTTTAACCTATATCTATACATTCTATAAAAAGTACCAAATATTCCATTCCAAATTTGTAGAGTTAGAGAGAGAGATATTGAATATCTTTTCTTATTCTTCTTCCTCAAGGTATAAGCCAACATTGAAGATAATTGTTGAGCATGCTATTTATTCTTAATGATGAATTTTACGAATCTATTTATCAATATATTTTTATATTATTCATCTATTAGTAGCTAGATATTTTTCTAAGGATATGTGCATGATTAGGGATAGATTGGATTGGATATCGCTACATTAATATTGTAATTACTCATTTAGTATAAAACTTTTGTCTTCTCCCAAATTATAATTGAATCACCCATAGTTGCGAATGTGGGATGTCTACTTATTCCATTTTTTCTTGAAAAAGAGAAATTGAGTTTGGGTGAGAAAGCAATGGTAGGAAATTTGTTCTTGAGTGTTTGGGGTTGGGTTAGAGATAGCCAAAACCCATAGTCATGCATCCATTAGAGATTTGAGGCTATGAATAGCTCAAATCTTGCTTAAGCCATAGTGGATGAATTAATTGAGGCCTTGGGGTTTGAGAAAACTCAAGGAAAAGAGCACCCAAGTGGTTGAAATATATTAGGTCTCATTTTATTCATGATTCTTTATGCTTATGAGTAATTATTTTATTTTCTTAGCTAATCTCATTCCAATCGAACCCTCATCAATAGCACACCCCTGGCCCTTCCTCGTAATTGTTAATTCAATTTGGTTTCCTTGTTCACTTGATAGTTGATTTTAAATTCAAATTATGATCTCGCTTTTTTCCCAACATTTTATTTTTATTTTTAAATGCATGGATGCAATATTAGTTCAATTCAATATACAAATTTTGTGTTATTCAATCGTTACTCCCCGTGGATTCGACCCTGACTCTTAGTTGGGTATTTATATTGCGACGATCGTTTACACTTCCTCCTCATGAGGAGTGAATTTGAACTTCATCAATATTGGTGCTGTTTCTGGGGAATAGGATTAGATAAACCCTAGTTGATTGTTGATTTGAATTACTTTAGCATCTTGTGTTTTGTTTTTACAATTATAGTTGTTTTTGGGTGTCTCATAGGATGCCAACTTTCGCAAGAAGGTTCAGTGGATGGTCCTATGGGCGATAAGGATGATGACCCATGATGCCATACATACTAGGTGCCATTTTCCTACTAGCCACAGTAGGGAGGTCACCAGTGCTTAAACCGGACTTACCGGCGGTCGCAGGTCTAGCGTTGGTGGAGGTAATAATTGTATTTTGAATCTTGACCGACCTATTGACTAATCCGACCCGTAGCACTTTAAATAATTAACAAAACCAGTAAAAACACCTTTTTTACCTTTCCAACACACTCTCTCTCTCCATCTTTTTACCTAACCACAACCCTTTCACCTTCCCAACTTTCCTCCATTAAAACCACCATTAACACCCATGTTTTCACTACCCAATCACACTACCTCTCTTCAACCTAGAAAAAAACCACATTCTCCTTCTCTTCTTCTTACTAATACTTACTCAAACTCTCTCTTATCCAAAGAAGCTTTCACCCTTTGGAACACCATTGTTGGTCAAACGCAAAGCTTCAATATCTTTACTTCCTCTCAATTCTCAAATTGGTATGTGCTCATGAGCTCTTACATTATTTTAATCTTTCTGTTGTTAAAATTTTTTTTAAAAAAATGAAGAATATAAATCTGATATTTTCAATACCCATTTCCCCATTTCCCATTCTGTGAGTTTCTTATGTTGAACTATTTTAATGATGGGGGTTTGATACTTGAATAATGTTGGGGTAGTTCTTATTATGTGGAAATGTCTATGAAAATGGTGTGCTTGATATAATGGTTGGGGTGAAGTCTCAATAACCCCGAGTACTTAAAATGCATGATTTTTCCGATGACAGATAGGTGACATTTTTCTTAAGGGAAAATCGTCGTTTTTATTTTTGTTTTTGTGGTGTTGCTTGAGTTAATAAAATCATAATATGAAGTGAGTGATTCATGAAATTGAGCGGATTCTGTTAGCTGAGTCAGGAGTGAAAATTATTGAGCGGCATCCACCAGTGAATCGCTGGTCAGGCCCGGTGAAACGCCGGTTGAAATGTAGGTCTGGGAGAAAGGCTTCAGGACGCTACCCAGACCCGTTTTTCACCTACGCTTCCCGGTTCAATATAGGCGAAACGCCGGTGTGATGCCGGATAAAAATACTTGCACCCAGTCTTCTGCGAAGTACTGGCAGCTCAACAGCGATTTACGGGTCTCCACCTACGTTTAGCCGATCTCACGCCGATAACACCAACACTTGATTTTGATCATACAAATTGTTGGTCCCCTTAGAATTTTGTTCCTTGGCTTAGGATAGTGCTTGCATTTTATTCAATTATGGAAAATACAAAAAAGAAATATTGTTTTGTTGCGGCACTAACATGGCTTTGCAGAATTATGGCTTCATCCAGGCAGTCAGACAAGGTCAAGGGATCCTCCACTTTATAAAGCAAGAGCAAACGGAAGGCCAAGTCAAACTCATCCCCCACAAACACCAGGAAGGCAATCATCTTTTATGTGCCCGACATGAAGCCACACCATGCCATATGTGAAGGCAAATCAATCACAATGGAGAAAAGATTTGATTTGGTAGGGATGAAGAATGACTTCCCCAATATTATTACCCAATTCAACCATCGTCAAAGACATGTATTTGTTGAGCCTCTTCTGAAGTACTACACCAACCTGGTGCCTAAGTTTTATGTTTAATACCAGGCATGGCAAGAGGCTATGAAGCATAAAGGGAAGATTGATGAATTTCCCTACCTTCTTTTACTCCGGATCAGGGGTATGGAGGTAGATATTACTCCAGTATCCATCGATGCATTGTTCTGGGCCGATGAGATCGATCTAAGGACTAAATATGTATATAGAGTGGCCAACAAAGAATATCAGTTCAGCTGGATAACTCCAATCATTACTAGTGGTCAGCCACTATAGGCCTCCATGGATGGGGAGATTTTCAGGCATAACCTCAAGTTCGAAGTAAAACTATGGCTGGAGTTTGTGTGTGGCTATATTATACCATCAAAAAATGACTAAAGGGTGAATTTGAAGGCAGCTATATTCATCACCTGTATCATGATAGGGGTGCCCATCAACTTCGAGGAGATTGTATCCAATCAAATAAAGAGAAAGGCCAGGAAGCAGGGAACATCGATGTTATATGCGGTGCTTATTTCTCAGCTATGCCTCAATGCAGGGGTACTATTATTCCTTGACGAGTCACCCAGCTCTGCTACCGGTGTGATCAACGTGGAGAGAAAAAGGGATGCTGAGCCACCCATGGTGTAGAGAAAAAGGATGCAAGCTTTTGAGGCTCCAGAAGGCTCCACCTCCCATGACATAAAAGAGGCCCCCGTTTCTCCCAACCTTAATATGCCACACCTCGAGACATCAATTCATACATCGAGGAAGCACCATTTCGAGGGCCTTCACCTCCCTCATATCCTCTCACCCAAGTGAAATTCAAAAGCTTGCTGAGATGACACATCTTCTCGAGAACCAACTCCAAAAGTTGGCTCAAAATCTCCCGGACCTTATTACCTGAACAGTAAAAAGGGAGAAGAAGAATGTGTACGACATCTTGACCAAGTTATGCTCTTAGGTGGATGTAGTGGAAGGCATAGTGACACCACTTCGCCCTTCAGGCTGAATCGCAAGAGTTGAGAAGCCGGGTACTCAGGGAAGATTCGAACATGAGTGCACTTAATGCTACCATGGCTACCCCACCTACAGCCCGAGGCCCCATTGATGATCTATTTGAGGGCCTAGGTGATGCTGAGGAGACCTGAGGGGGCGAGGGCCATAATGAAGATAATGAGGCCAAGTTTGATGAAAAGTAGCCACTTCATGGAGTTCCCACTATGCATTCTATTTTTCATGCATACATTGGGGATAATGTATTATTTTAGTTGAGGTGGGTTGAACTCTCTCTTTTTGGCTTGTGGTTGTTATTGAATGGTTGTGCCCTTGTTGGACTTGTTGATATTTGTGCTACCCTTGTCAGGCTAAATTTCTAATATTCTGGATGATTGTTAGTTTTTAATTATGGTGAAATGCCCTCATTCGGCTATTTGTTAAGTGAAAAATCTTTTGTTGAATTGTTAGTGCAAATGATAGTTGTTTAAAGTTGCAAAATATTGTTGACCTATGTTTTTATTATTATGTTTTTTTATAGTAGTTAGTCAATAAACTCCAAGGGTCTTTTTATACCACGGTCCTTTCACAAGGAACGGTTTTCTTTTCTTTTCTTTTTTTATTGAACTGGGTGGCATTTCCCAATGATGGATTAAGAGGAGACTTTTCAAGGAAAAATGCCGAGTTTATTGTTTTTTTGAGTCAATGATTGTAATGGCTTCTGAGAGGTAGCACCAAAAAAATTTCTAAAATGGCATGGCTGCTATAAAAAATGAATTTTGAGAAGCAAAGGAGTAGTTGAATTTGAAAGCTAAAGTACTCTTTTGTCATAAGTTACACATTCTTTGTTTGGCTTCTTGATTCACATGAAATCTTGTTTTATGACTTTTTATGTGGTAATGAAAATGGTATGAACCCCTTGGAGGGTGATCCTTTGTAGGTATGGTTTTAGTTTAATTCTCATGTATGAACAATTGTCTAGAACTTTTTCCAAGTGTGACTCAAGGTGAAATCCTAGATGTAGTTTCATTTGGAAGATGATTTTAGGCTTTATTTGATACTTACTTTACCCATATGACCTCCTGGAGCATGAATGCTTGATAGAAAATATCAAGCCTTTAAGCCTTTTCCTTAACCACATTACAAGCCTATTACCAATTTTGTAGTCCCTCTTTGGCACCCATCCTCCCTAATGTTAGTTGTGAGAAGAAATGCAAAACTAATGCTTGAAGTTCCAAAAGTGTAGCAATAGAAAAGGGAAAGATGAGGAAAAAGCCTAAATTTGCGGATTGAAAAAAGGAAAATGGGAAAAATGCTGTGAACTTCAATGTAAGATAGCACCACATGATGAAAAGAATGAATGAATTGTTCGGGTGAAAAGAACCTAATTGTAGAAAGGTGCTGCCTCTTACTAAAATAAGATGAAAAGTAGTAACTAAGAAGAGATAAGGAAGGCTCTTGTTTCAAAAGTGAAAATGTTGTTCAAGGAGAGATAAAGTGAGGGTGATCTTAAAAGAAAATGGAATATGCAATAAGTCTCCAAAAAAATGCATTAGGGAGGTTCTAGTCACTAGAACTTAAATGTCATCCTACCTTTACCCCTAGCCTTCATCATGACCTCCAAGTCCTAATTTATTTATGTGTAGCGACTCTACATTAGTGGCGAGTTACATGAAGGGAAATCCTATGGGTCAAGTTATGTGCATGATATCTTTGTGAGAGTGAGCACATTTGTTTCATTCTATAATTCCATGAGTGTGAATTTCTTGATAATTAAATGGGATTCTCTCTTGTTGTGAGTAGCATCACCTCCTTGAGGAACATGCTTTCACGTACCAAAGGATATAATTAAGACAAGAATGTAGTAAGCTTGAAGGAAAGCTTTGAATGTGAATTTTTAATGACTTAAGATGTTATATAAGCTTGTTGTGATCAACAATGCCCCTTATTTTGAATGAAGGAATCAAATGTGAATAATGCCAATTGATTGTGGTAATCTCTTGAAGCATTTACATAAAGTATTGGGTTTTCTCTTTTCCTTTGAGTTGGTGAGCGATCTTTGGGTTTTCTGGGTCATAGTTGTCCTTTGTGCATAATCTCCTGTAGAATGACATGCTTACTCCTATAGTTCAACTGTAAAGAATTTTCTTGCTTGAGGACAAGCAATGGTTCAAGTTTGGGGGTTTGATGAGTTGGTAATTTACCAACTCATTAGGCTTTTAACATGAGCTTTTTCTTGGGTTTCAAGTCATTTGGGAGGATTTTATGGTATTTCTCTTTTGATTTTGCAAGCATTCAACTTAAAGAGAGAAGGAAAGGAATTGGACAAAAGCATGGAACTAAAGAAGAGGACAGGAGCTCTACCGAATAGAACCGGCGAAACGCCGGCTGAAATATAGGAGCATACAGGATAGAAGTCGAAGGTGCACCGACGTAACGCAGTTCAGCATTTGTGATTCGCCGGTGCTAATGCCGGCCAAACCCCAAAGTTACTACCCCAAAGTACGACAGAGCAACATTCCGCGGACGGGCACCGGTAGAACACCGGTGACTTGCAAGTGAGGCCATCTTCAGGAGAGCAAAATCATCCAATACGAAATTTGAGGAGCATTTTTTAACCTATTTTTGTACATTCTCTAAAAAGTACCAAATATTCCATTCCAGATTTGTAGAGTTAGAGAGAGAAATGTTGAATAGTTTTTCTTCTTGTTCTTCCTCAAGGTATAAACCACCATTGAAGACAATTTTTAAGCATGCTATTTACTCTTAATGATGAATCTTTTGAATTTGTTTATCAATATGTGTTTATATTATTCATCTATGAGTAGCTAGATATTTTACTAGAGGTGTGTGCATGAGTGGGGATAAATTGGATTTGTTATGGCTATATTAATCTTGTAATTACTCATTTAGTATAAATCTATTGTTTTCTACCAAATTATAATTGAATCACCGATAGTTGCAAATGTGGGTTATGTCTACTTATTTCATTTTTTCTTAAAAAAGAGAAATTGAATCTGGGTGAGAAAGAAATAGTAGGCAATTGGGTCTTGAGTGTGTGGGGTTAGTCTAGAGATAACCGAAACCCATAGTCATGCATCCATTAGAGATTTGAGGATATGAATAGCTCAAATCTTGCCTAATCTATACTGGATGAATTAATTGAGGCCTTGGGGTTTGAGAAAACTCAAGAAAAAGATCATCCAATTGGTTGAAAAACATCAGGTGTCACTTTATCCAATTGGAATCTCGTCAATAGCACACCCCTGGTCGTTGCTCATTACTATTCATTCAATTTGGTAGTCTTGTTCTCTTGATCGTTGATTTTTAAATTTAAATTATGATCTCTCGTTTCCCCCAACATTTTATTTTTATGTTTTTATTTTCAAATGCATGGATGCAATCTTAGTTCAAGTAAATAGACAACTTTTGTGTTATTCAATCTCTATTCCCTGTGGATTCAACCCCAACTCTTAGATGTGTATTTACATTGCGACGATCATTTATACTTTCTCCTCGTGAAGAGTCAAACGTCAACACCAACCAATATGGTTGGTCCATCAAGGACCCACCAGCGAGGTTATTAGCTATGGAATTATTGATTGAGTCAAGTGAGCGATAGATGCTTTGAAGAAGAAATCCATTCGGTAACCTATGGTTTGGACATATTACGACTTTCCTTTTTAATAGGAGCCAAGACTCATGCAAAGGTTCACTCGAGAGTTGTCTAAAGTTAGTAATGTCATCGTTCAACTGCAACATCCTTGATGAATGGAAGAAACTATCAAAGAAATCCTCTGTCAACTCTTTCCAAGAAGTAATACACCCTGAGGGTAGTTCCTCTAGCCAAACAGTGGCTTCTCAAGTCAATGAGAATGGAAAAAGCCTTAGACGAATCGACTCTTGGCTAATATTGGTGATATTGAAGGGCTGAAAATTTCAAGGAAGTTGCGAAGGTGTCTATTGGCTAATATTGGTGATATTGGTTGCCCTTCAAAAAGTCCTTTCATTTGTAACAAGTGCAACATAGTGCTGATCACATGAAATACTGCATTCCTTACCATAGGTGGTAGGCAAATGGCACTTGCTACATCAAATAACAAGGGCTCATCCACGTCTTGATCCATGAGTACATCCACAGAACCCATTCGCGAGTCGTGGCTGATTAGCTCCAACCTAAAAAAGCACTGAATGTTACACTCTAGAAAATTTTTGGTAATTATTTGATGTTTGTATGCTATTTTAAGGGAAGTACGGGTTGTATATTTGTCGTAGATGACAAGGGAAATGTGTACGAACGGAAAACGGAAGAGTATGTGAAGTTCATAAGTAAGGGTCAATTTTAGATAACCATATGTCCTAGTATATAATGAATTATAAGCCCCAAGACCTATAAAATTAAATATCTTTGAGTCTAGTTTTCATAACATCAAATGGCTCATCAATCAGAGTTCAGAATAAAAAGTTATAGGCGTTTTACGGTAGCACTATCGGGCAGTGACATGGCCACCGGCCTAAAAACGGCCACTGCCCAAACACCTTTATCTTTTAAGTTTTTGGTTATGAAATCATTTTCAAATTTTCCAGGTTTGAGGTGCTTGCTTACCCTATGGAATCCTCTCTTTTTTCCAGTAGAAAATCCTTAGAAACCAAGAGGAAATTCCTCAAGAAAACACCATCAAAACTCAAGCAAAAGTTTATGGAAGTGAAGGAAACATTGCGGTGAAGTTGTTGCTGCCTTGTAGCTTCGTTTTGGAAGTGTTGTTGCTGCGTGTTTGGGACTATTTTGAGCTAATGTTATACTCCATATTAGTATGAATTGTTCATAAGAAATAGTAAGTCACTTCCCTCTTTTGAAATCTCTAAAAAGTGTATGAATTTTTGAAGGAAAACTAGAAGAAAGTTATGGTTTGTATGTTGACTTGTTGTAGTTGTTGTGCTGTTATTTTGCTGCGTTTTGGGAAGCAAGATTGCTGCGTTATTGGGAAGTGGTTTGGAGGAAAATACTCCTATTATATCCAACAATATTCGCATGCCAAGGGTACGATTTTCTAGATGCTTAACTTGCCTAGAAATCCTAGCTAAAGCTAGAAGTTGGAGGTTATGTTGGGCTGCCGTTGTTGGTATGTTGTTGTTGATATTCTGCTAGTTTTTGAAGGTTGGAATAGCTGTGTTTTTCTGAGAATATACTCTATATATGTCGGAGTTTTTCATGAGAAAAGTGAGGTAATTTCCTACCTCTATTTTCCCCCAAAGTTGTAGAAACAAGTTGAAATATGAAATGCCAAGTGTTGCCTTATTTGTTTGTGTTGTGACTGCCTATTGATGTAAGATTTTGGCTGGATAAATTGTCTTGAAATAGCCTTGTCACTTGGTGATAAACACAAGTAATTTATGGGGCTAATTTTCTGGTCGTTGAAAGGAAGAAACGACATAAGAAAGCTCGCCGGAAAAAAAAGGTATGTAAGGCGCTCTTTTCTCTTTATTTTCAAGCCCGAATTCATGCCAAGGATTAATCCGGCATTCCCATGTACTTGAGCTTTTGTAGTAGAATATTATGGTTCTTACCAGTTGTTAGAATTACTTGGTATTAAGTTGTGTATTTTCTAAAGAGTTGGAACACATGAATGTAAAGCGGAGAGGGCAATTGCATTCGATTATGGTCATAGTTGAAAATTGATTCAGAAATCCCCTCAGCGTGGGCACTGTGAGCTGGTCTTTTACATTACATTATGTGTTTGTGGTTTCAAAGTTGTTTCACATTATGGTTCCTAAGGAAATTGGTAAACATGGCAAGACGACGATGCGCGGGCAAACCTAATAGTTGAAATCGATTTTAACTCAATAAGGGTTAGCGAGGGTAACAAAATGGAATTTCCCTACAACAGTTACCTACCCTCTTATATTCATGTTTTATGGTTCCTAGGTCCATGAGAAGCCTCCTCGATGCTTCTCCCTTAAGCTAAGAGACTAATTAATACGTTTCTTAATTAATCGATATGTTAAACTTGGAAGATAGAACCCGAATGGGTAAACTATTGATATTTCTATGGGACCATCTTTATTGGCAGGTTATGCACAATATCTTGACGTTAACATGTTTGACGAAAATCATAATATATATATATATATGTGTTTATTCTTACATTCAAATTACGCGCTAAAGCGGCAAGGATTGCCTTTAGAAAGTCGCTATATGTTTATTAGAGCTCTTGATTTATCTAGACCTCCTGAGAATTGCAGGCTTTAAGTAGACACGTCACATGTTCTTTGAAAGTTGTAGATATGTAAGGAAATTAACCTAAGTGTAAAAGTTGAGGCGTTAGTAGCAAAGGAGAGATAAGAGTAAAATAGACCTTTTAAGGTAATATGTGAGGTATGTGCCTTCTGTCCATAGTTGATTTCAAGAACCTTTAAGCGACGTTAAGATATGAGCAAGACGAGTTTAAGAGACAAGGTTGGCAATTAGGTAAGAAGGTAAGTGCGTACAAGAATTGCTGGAATAGTGAACACGAGAGTAAATAATTTGGTAGGGAATGACGAATCCTATTTGGAAAAGAATTTAAGATGAATACGAAAAGTAGAGCTAAAGGTTGTTAAATTTGATGATAAGTGTAATGTATTAGGCAAATAGCTAGCAAGATTTACCCTATTCTAAAGACGTTTAGCAAAAGAGTTATAAATAAAGTTGTTTATATTCAGTTGTGTTAAACTAATGAAAGGCCAGTAAAGTGTTAACTCCTTAAGAAATAATTAGAATCGAATATTTTGAGATAGTGACTCAAGTTAAAGAGAAGTTCTTCATTTTACTTTTAAACAATTATCTTTGATTATTTGTTCTAAGAGTTGGATTAACTTTTTCAAGTTTTAAAGGATTTTATTTTTCTTGGAAGTTTCTAAACTATTTATAATGCTGCTAAGCTTTTCTAAGCTCCAAATATATTGCAATGTTTCACATGAGCTTTTCCTATGTTGTCTGAAGCACGACTATAAGTTTTTATTTATCTTAAGGCAACCCCTAGACAATTGCCTAACATTTGTATATTACAAGCTCCGGGTTTGAGATACACAAGTTATGTCTTCCTGTTTATAAGTTACCTCGAGATATGATATGATGTGCAATGAATGAGGTATGCTCACAATTCTTGATATGAAAGTATGAAAGTCAAACGAGTATAAGCACGAAATGAATGCTAAGATTGTTAATAGAAAATGTTGGGTTAAGTGATTCCTCTCTACTCCTCATGTTAGAATTGCAAGGAGATGTTTAAAATCATGAACGTGAGTCTACACATGTCTTTATGATATTCTAGTTCTAGGAACATCCCTAGAATTCATTCAGAACATATGTATGTATTTAAGTGCTAAATGAAAGACCTATATGTGTATGGCATAATTGTAGTATTAGGGGTCGCGGTAAGATCCTACACATGTTATAGTTACTGATCAGCGTATGTTATGGTTTTCAGTATTCAGATAGTTTGTATGAGCTCTGTCAGCTCCATTTATGATGGTGATTAAGATTTGTTTTTATTTTACCCTGGTGTGGTATACCGGCTGGAGATCTTTTTATTTTACCCCGTGGAACATCGGCCGGAGATATTTTTATTTTACTCTGGTGTGGTACATCGGCTGGAGATACTTTTATTTTACCCCGGTGTGGTACACCGGCTGGAGATCTTTTTATTTTACCCCAGTGTGGTACATCAGCTGGAGATATTTTTATTTTACCCCAGTGTGGTACACCAGCTGGACGAAATTTATATGGATTTACGGTTGGCTGGTCGCTGGCATTACCGTTATAGTTTCTTTCTTATGCATTTCTTAATTGCATTTTCATCTTATTATAAAGTTAATACTAGGTTTCAGTTTCCAGGATTCCAGGTTGTTACCATTCCTTATTCCTGGTTCGATTATCTTGAGTTAAGTTATGTTATAGTAAGTTGTTATCAATTACAGGTTGTAGAGTTCCAGGTTATATTTATCCTTTATATGTGTATGTGCTAAGATAGTTATTACAGGACTGCTATCTCTTGGTTACTATTTCAGCCTTACATACCAGTACATTTTATTCGTACTGACGTGCCCTTGATCTGGGACCTGCATTCGTGCCGTAGCTCAGGATGGCTAGTTGAGTAGCAATTCGTGAGATCAACAGATGGTTGGTATGCTCCTTTCTTCTTGGAGCTAGGGCTTAGTTATTTATGCTTGAGTTTTGAGATCCAGTTATGGGTAGGTCGGAGCCCTGTTCTGACCATCAGTCAGTTTAATCTTTAGAGGCTTTGTGGACTTAGTGTGTACTGTGTTACTCAGTTTGTGTCCTCATCGGTTTATTGTTGCTTGGTTTAGCAAACTAATTGCCTTGGTTGCATTTTAGTTTTTTAACCCATATTGTTGAGACCTTATAGGTCCAGTTTATTCTTCAGTTGATTGTGACAGGTGGCCTGGATGGCCTAAGTGTTACAGTTACAGATGTCATATAGCCAGCTTCTCGATCAATCATGAATCGAGTGCCAGTTGCGCCCTACCCCATTTTTGGGGCGTGACACTGAAAAACAACAATAATTGTAAATTTGCACAGGATGCTTAAATAATTCAAATCAACAAACAACTAAAGGTTATCAAATCTCATTCCCCAGCAACGGCGCCAAAATTGATGACGTCCAAATTCACTCCTTGCCAGGAGAGAGTGTACACGTTCATTGTAATACAATTTACCAAACATGTGAGTCGAGGTTGAATACATAGGGAATGAAGATTGATAGCATCAAAATTTGTCTATCAAACTGAATCAAATAGGATCGTTGTATTAAAACTAGGAAAGTAAGCATTCGGGGTTAGCAAAATCACACTATGAATTCAAACTCAACCATAAAACAATGCAACCAACTTCGAAGTAACAATATGAGTGAATACTAGAGGTGTGCTATTGATGGGGCATGGATAGGATTGGGGTTAAATAGCAAATCAAAGCATTACTTACAAACATAAATAGTTGTGGACAAGGCGGCACCCGATGTTTCTCAACCACTTGGGTACCTTTTGCCTCAAATTTTCTCAAATCCCAAGGTTCCATACACTTCAACCACTACAACTTGGGTAAGAATTAACTATATCTAGCCTCAATTCTTTAATGGGTGTACGAAAGTGGGTATTAGCTATCTCTAGCCCAATCCAACACAATCAAAACTCAAATAACCACCATTATTTTCTCACCTATATCCTACTTCTCTTTTTCAAGCAAAAATAGAATAAGAAGACACAATCTGTACTTGGAATTATAGATATTTCAATTATAATTTAGAGAAAACAGGATTTATGCTAAATAAGTAATTCTAAAATTAATCTAGCAACACCCAATCCATTTTAGCCCCTAGCATGCACACACCCCTACCTAGAGATTTAGCTACTCATAAATGAAAAACAAGAGATTAAACCAACAGAGGAATCAATATCATTCATCATTAAGAAGAAACTTCAAGCTCAATTTCATTCTTCAATGGAGGTTTTACCTTAGAAAGATGAAGAGGATGAAGGAAAAAGCTCTCCCTTCTCCCTATTTTTCTCTCTCTAAGAATTCAATTCAAAAACTACTCAATGGAATGGAATGGAATCTTCTATTCTTTACAAAAAGGTGTAAGAAAATAGGGTAAAGCTTCTCCTCTTTTCTTGGTTTGGATGATTTTACCCTTTGATGATGGCCTCACTTGCGCAGCACCTACGTTTTGTAGGTGCCCATCCGCGAGCTGCAGCTCACTTCGTAGCTCTAGGCCAAAAAGTCCAGTCTTGGTTCTGCTTAAATGCAGGTGCTAACCTGTGTTCCGTAGGTGTTCCTTCCACTTCAAAGTAGTGTTTTCCTATGTTTGGCCTGCATTTCACAAGTATCATCCAACAAAATGCAGGTCCTCTTCTTCCAGCACCATGCTTTTTATTCAATTTCTTTGCTTTACATGTTTAAATTCAATACCTGCAAAAATCAAAGAGAAAGGGTATAAAACCTTCCTAAATGAATTGAAAACCAACAAAAAGCTCATGTTTAAAAGCCTAATAAGTTGGTAAATTATCAACTCATCACTAACTCTAAACTGGTGTTAGTCGGATCTGAGGTCTATTTTTGAAAAGCACTTAGCACCACGAAGATGGTCAAACAAGTCATCAATCCTTGGAAGAGGATACTTGTTCTTGATGTAACCTTGTTCAACTGTCGTTAGTCAATGCAAATACAAAGAGAACTATCCTTTTTTCGGAAAAAGAGAACTGGTGCACTATACGGGAATTTGCTATGTCTAATAAAAGCCTTATCTAGGAGATCTTTCAACTCCTTTAGTTCGACTGGAGCCATTCTGTAAGGAGGAATTGATATGGGTTGCGTGTTAGGGAGAAGGACAATACGAAATTCAATCTCCCGCTCGGGAGGGACTCCTAGTAGATCATCTAGGAACACCTCCAGATACTCACACACAATAGGGACTGACTGAAGAGTCGGGGTCTTAGGTGTAGAATCTTTAAACCGAATTAGATGATAAACATAACCCTTAAAGATCATGTTTCTAGACTTGAGTAGGAAATAAAGTGACCAACAGGTGCAGCTGAACTACCTTTCCAATCTTGGACTGGCTCACCTAGGAATCGCAACTCTACCGTATGGGTTCTACAATTGACTGAGGAATTACATGCATGTAACAAATCCATATAGATATTGACATCAAAATCGATCATATCTAGCTCCACTAGGTTGGCTAAGCTGACCTTCTGATGAATCGTGACAGGGCAATTTCTATAAACCCATCGAGCTAAAACTGACTTGCTGACAAGAATGGAGACTGAGAAGGGTTCTAACAGGATTTAGGGACTGACTCTGAAACTAATAGAAACATAAGGAGTCACAAAAGATAAGGTATCCCCCCAATCTAAGAATTCATACATATCAAGTTGGAATACTCATAACATACCCGTAACCATATCGGGTGGAACTCTTGCTTTTGTTGAGATGAAAGTGCGTAGATACTATTCTGGCACTGGCTGCCACCTGTACTAGTGGATGCATCTTGCTGAGCTGAATGCGCAGGTGGAGCTGCTGAACTGGTAGCTGGGTCACAACCCTTACCATGGCCCTCTCTAGATAAAGGGAAATCTCTAAGCATGTGTCCGAGCTTCCTACAGCTGAAGCACAAGCTTGAACCTGCTAAGCACTCTCTGGTGTACCTCCTACCATATATCTGGCAAGCTGGAACGCTGGGCTCTCCTGAAACACTCCTCTGACCTCTAGAACCTGATGCTCTACCCCTGTAATCATGTCAAGGTTTGGACAGAATAGTGGTTAATGACTATGTTGGGGCTGATGACCTCTAGTGCACCTGGGGATGATGTTCTCCACCGGACCTCTATTGGGAATGCCTATAGTTCCATGTCTTGGCCCTTTTGGCCTCTCTCTCCTTCTCCTTCATTTGCTCCGACTCTATCTGCTAGGCATATATGACCAACCGAGAGAAATCTATGTCATTGATCAACATGGTGGTCCTGCACTACTTGACCAAGGAATTTTCCACTCCATTCACAAACCTGCTCAAACGAGCCTTAGGATCAGCAACCATCTCCGGTGTACACTTGGAAAACTGGGTAAACTCCAAAGCATACTCTTGGACTGTCCAGTTGTTTGCTTCAAGTTCATGAACTCTGCCCCCTTTCCCTCCCTCAACTCCCTAAGGAAGAATCTATCCAAGAAAGTAGTCACAAACTCATCCCAACCCACGGTACTGCTCTAAGTCCCCTACTATCCTTCCACTGACGGAAACATATGTGAGAAACCTCCTTTAGCTGATAGGAGGATAAGTATGCACTCTCCTCTCCCTTCACCCCCATAATCTGGGTGATGTTCTACACCTCCTCAAGGAACTTGTGCGGGTCCTCATCCACCTTCGACCCAAGAAATCAAGTGGGTACATTCTGAGAAAGTCTCCACCCACCTCGCTGTTGCATTCCATTATAGGGAACATGGGCCATTGCCTGTTGGTTGGCCTAAGCAGTCATGGCCTATGCCAGTGTCTGAAATGCTGCTTTGAAGTCGGCATGAGTGACCTACTTGGGCAAGGGATTTGCTGGAAATAGTGGGGCTTGTTGATGCCCATCTCCATAGCCAATGCCATGGCCATTTCCATTGCCATTTCTTCTACCATTAACTAGCACAGCGGCATATTTCTGCAAATATGTATAACACAAGTTAGAGGAATAGAGAGGTATTTCACCGTACGACATAGGTCATGAAAGAAAGGAAACTTTCTAAAACGTCTTGTAGCCTCTTTCCCATAAGTGTGGCGTTCTTCACACCTATGGAAATGACTCTACTTAATATAGCTTTTATACACCCTAGGACACACCTAAACCTTTGCTCTAATACCAAGTTTTTCACGACCAACGCTGGGACCTCGGATTGAGACACAGAACCTAGAATCACGAATAGGTCCAAGCTAACCAATGGTACATACATAGAATGACTTAAAATCATAATCAAGCGAAAAACAGCATGAACATGAATAGGCAGAAGACTAAACATCATAAAGCATATATCAAATGATAATATCACAAAACTGAATCTTAAGATGAACATACTAGTCTATGTCTGTAAAGCCTCTACTATCTAATGAGATGTTGGGACAAGCGCCCAGCTAACTCCTAGTATGAAACTGAAATGACATAATCAACGTAACTAAATGAATGTCCTTGGAAAATGAGGGCTCACCTAAAAGGGGATGAACTTGACTGATATGGGAGCAAGCTACCGATGAGACTAAGCTGGACCACCCGAACCTATATCATGAGACGATATTAGCATAGAAGAAGCGGTCAGTACTTGGAATGTAATGAGTATGTAAAGTAATTAAAACATTCTTAGTAAAATGTAAGTTGAAATCATGAATATACATCAAAAGGATCATTAGAGCAAGGACTGCATATGTAACACCCCAATGCTTTCCTAGACCAAACTCAGACTTTGCATGAAAAACCAAAAAAGAACCAGAAAATTTTATCTTAGATCGATCAAGACAATGAGTCATCATCAGCAGTAATGACCCATTGTCTGGGTCATGGTCAACCCTGTCAGTTGTCTTTTGGGAACCAATGAGATAGGGAACGACCCGTTGTGTGGAGTAACGAGTCGTCCTATCATCCATTGCATCCCAATATCAGAAATCTACAAAACATGAAGCAACAAGTGGGACCTATGAATCATTGTCACCTCTAATGAGTCATAATTTCCACCCGTCGCTAGATCTCAGGTCCAGGAGTGATTTCCATAAGCAAAAACAATTAACTGTTGGTTCTACTAATGAGTCGTTGTGTCGTCCGTTAGTTGAGGGACCATGTTTTCCTGCCAGTGACAACGAGAGGTACCAATGACCCATTGGTTCATCCAATGAGTCATGTTTTCCTCTGTTTCCAGTTTCCAGTAAGCCCAAACTCCAGAAGTAGGACCAATGACTGGTCCCAACAAGTCATGGTATCAACCAACGACTTGTTGTGTGACTGGTTGGTCCCTGTCGAGCAATATACCAGATTTTCTTTTAGGGGCATTTTTGTAACTTCCCACCTTTTATCTCTAAACTATATCATGTTGGGTTATATTAAAGGGATTTATGGAGTTAATCAATGTTCCCCCTTCATTCATCTCATGCTGTCAAAGTCAGAACGTGGAAACTCAGTTCGAAAGAATAGAGCAGGAGCAAGGGTTTTGATTTTCCTTCTCAGATTTCTGAAGGTTTTTCTCTGGGATTTCTACACCAGTTATTTGGGTATTCAACAAGGGAATTGTTCTTCCTTTGTGCCCCAAAACGTTTCTAAAAAGCTTACCAGTTTTAGCTCTAAAGTTCACAACTAGGGTTCATTTGTAAGTAAATTATGGATTTCTTTTTGTTATAATTTTCATGACTATTTAGGGTTGTTGTTAGCTACACTTCTAGTCATTATCTCTTTTCATGAAATTATATGATTTTAGCCCTAGTTTCTTTGAATACAGTGAATTGAGTATTTTAGGATACTTTTAATACCAGTGTTGCTGGATTTTGATTATTCTTGAAATCACCATGATAGTACAGTTGCATGATCAAGAGTAGAATTATTGATTGTTTACAAAAATTTTAGCTGATCATTTTGACTATAGCCAGTCTCTTGAGGTTCAGTAATACCTCCAGTCCTAGTTTTTAGTTATCAGTTATCAGTTTATTCTTTAAACGGTTATGACGCTTTCTGATAAGCAGCTCTGACTAGTATTACAATCAGCACTATCAGTTATCAGTTTGTTCTTCAAACAGTTATGACACTTCTACATAAGCAGCTCTGGCCAGTCTTAGAACACCAGTTTATAGTTATCCGGTCCGAAAGACTCTCAGGGTATTTCTAGATAGGTATTCCTAACTTAGTCCAGGAACCCAGATTTGAGCTATCATCTTAGTAGTCAAGTTAGGACTATCCAATGGGATTTGTACTTAGCACCAAGCGGATCAGGGTTCCAGCGCACCCAATTCCCAAAACTACGTTGGCACCTTAGGTATTGGCCCATCGGACCCTAGACTAGTGCTCACCTAACTCAGCCACTATACTCTGGCAAGGTACAATAGGCTTTCTCCGATGGGGTGTATACATTAGACTCCACATTTAGCTCACGTGTTTATATCTTGGTTATAGACTCTCCTACTTGTTAACACAATTTCAGTTCAGCTCAGTACAACTCATTTTTAGCTCAGTTCAATCAACCAGTTTCAGGACATGTTTATGACCATCAATCTGGGTCAATATTGACCATATTAGTTATAGCTCAGTTTTATCAGTGTTTAGTATCAGTTGGTCATTTTATGCTATTTCAATTCAGTTCTTTATTTTCCATGCTTATTATATATCTCACTTACTCAGTACATTTAAAGTATTGATTCATACTTTCTATGTTGTGTCGTATTATAATATTGGAGCAGGTTCCCATCCTGAAAATCGCCAGTAGTTTTCTCCGACGATATCAGCAGCAGCGTTATTTGATGAGTCCTCATCTTCCAAGGATCATGGTTGTTGTTTAGTTAGTTCTTTATTCAGTTAGACTTTAGAGTTAGCTGGGGCTTTTCCCAGCAACTCATTAGTTAGTAGTTGGCTTTCAAACACAATTGTTTGGTATTATTTCCAGTTATGTTTACACTCTCAGCAGTATTGATTTTACAGTTTTTTTATAAAGCTTCACTTATGATTATTCAGTTTACCAGTGTATTGATAGACCATGGGTTGGCTTGGGGTCACTTGTTTCACTAAGTATAGTGTCTCGTCCAGGGTGTAGACTCGGGTCGTGACAAACTTGGTATCAGAGCACTAGGTTTAGAGTATCCTAGGATGTCTCAATGTCGCGTCAAGTAGAGTCCTTTTCATGGGTATGAAGTGCGCTACACTTATGATGGGGAGGCTACGAGACGTTATTAGGAAAACTCCCTTCTATTCATACTCCTTATCGTGCATTGAAGTTGAATCCCAAAATGTCCTCGTAAATCATGTTCTATTCATTTCAGTGAAACTATGCCTCCAAGAAGAGAAAATGGAAGGAGGGATGGCAATGTCACCCGACCTGCCCCACCAGCTCCAGCTGCCCCTCAGGCAGTGTCCTCAGCAGAATTCTGGGTAGTGAACCAACTACTAGCTCAAATGGTGACTAATCAAGTGAACCAGCATGTGGTTCCACTGAATACAAACGAGTTTACAGCAGCTGCTAGGGTTCGGGACTTCACCTGAATGAACCCTCCAGCTTTCCATGGATTCAAGGTGGGAGAGGACCCGTAAGAGTTTATGGATGAGGTGCGGAAGATCACCCAAATTATGGGTATTAGCTCTGTGGAGAGTGCAGATCTGGCTGCCTACCAGTTGAAAGGGGTGGGTCAAATTTGGTAAAATCAATGGAAAGAAGGGAGGCCAGCAGCAGCAGGGTCAGTAGAGTGGGAAGAGTTCACAACTGCATTACTAAAAAGATTCTTTCCTCGGGAATTCAGGAGTCCAAGGTCACGGAGATCATGAATCTAAAGCAGGGTAACAGGACCATGGAGGAGTATGCATTGGAGTTCACTCAATTTCCGAGGTATGCTCTAGAGATGGTAGCCGAGCCTAGGGCTTGCATGCTAGAATTCGTTAATGGAGTGTCAGACTCGGTACTTAAAGAGTGCAGAACCAAGATGCTCCTCAAGGATATTGACCTCTCCAGCCTCATCATTCATGCCCAGTAGATTAACGCAGAAAAGTTGAAGGATATGGATAGGAGAATAAGAGAGACAGAACAGGACAGTAAAATTATGGCCACCAGAGGTCCAACGGTGGTAGTCGCCCACAGCAGCAGCAACAGAAGACTCCAACACCTACATCGGCCAGCGCCGCTACCTTCCAGTCCCACAAGGATTGGAAGGGTGGAGCATCTGGCTCTTAGTCCCATAGTTTTATTGCCAGCAACTGCTACCCAGCTCGTCCTAAGTGTGGCAAGAACCATCCAGGTGAATGTCGCATGGTCAAAGAAGGTTGCTTTGGATGTGGACTATTGGGTCACAGGTTTAAGGAGTGTCCTTCAGCAGGATGAGTTGGGATCTTAGTCTATATCAGTAGCCCCAACAGGTCATGCAGCTCAGCAGGGTAATACTTTAGGTATAGGTGGCAGTCAATGCCAAAACCATTTTTATGCTTTGTCCTCTCGTCAGTATCAGGAAATCTCACCTAACATGGTCACGGGTATGTGACGTCTTTTCCACCTATATGTATATGCCCTACTAGATCTAGGAGCAACACTATCGTTCATGACTCCTTATGTAGCTGCCCAGTCTGAAATTAGTCCAGAAGTCCTCTTGGGACCATTCTCAGTCTCTACCCCAGTTGGTGAGTCAGTTAGAGCCAGCCAGATATATAGAAACTACCTAGTCTCAGTGTTAAATAAAGTCATTCCAACTGATTTAGTAGAGCTATACATGGTCAATTGCAACCTCATTCTTGGCATGGATCGATAACATTCCAGTTATGCCTCAACCAATTGCAGAACTAGAGTAGTTAGGTTTCAGTTTCCCAATGAGCCAGTCTTAAAATGGATGGGTAGTGTTTCAGCGCCTAAGTCAGTTTATTTCCTACCTTAAGGCGAGGAAGCTCATCTCGAAGGGATGTATCTATAACCTATTTTGGGTCAAAGATTCTAGCTTTGAGACCCCAAGTATTCTATCAGTTCTAGTTGTCAGCAAAATCGCTGACGTGTTTCCCGAAGATCTTTTTGGAGTCCCTCCCGAGCGAGAAATAGACTCCGGCATAGACCTTCTTCCAGACACACAACCCATCTCTATTCCTCCTTACATAATGGCTCCAGTTGAGCTTAAAGAGTTGAAGGAATAGCTAAAAGACCTTTTAGATAAGGGTTTCATCAAACCCAACATCTCTCCATAGGGTGCTCCAGTGTTGTTCGTGTGGAAGAAAGACGATACTCTTAGAATGTGTATCGACTACCATCAACTGAACAATGTTACAGTTAAGAGCAGGTATCCACTATCCAGGATTGATGATTTGTTCGATCAACTTGAAGGAGCCAGCTATTTTTCCAAGGTAGATCTCAGGTCAGGTATCATCATCTTAGGGTTACGGAATGTGACATATCAAAAACAACCTTCAAAACTTGGTATGGTCACTATGAATTTATGATTATGTCCTTCGGACTAACTAATTCCCTGGCAGCTTTCATGGACCTAATGAACAAGATATTCAAATAGTATCTAGACATGTTCGTTATTATATTCATAGATGACATTCTAGTATACTCCAAAAATAAGAAGGAGCACGCTAACCATCTGAGGATAGTATTGCAGACTCTCAGAGACCGCCAATTGTTCGCTAAATTAAACAAATGTGAATTTTGGCTAAAGTCTGTGGCATTCCTTGGTCATGTGGTTTCAGGTGAGGGTATTTAGGTTGATCCTCAGAAGATAGCAGCGATGAAAGACGGGCCAAAACCCACTTCCCCAACTAATATCAGGAGTTTCCTGGGTATAGCTACTTATTATCGACTTTTTGTAGAAGGATTTTCTTCTATTGCGTCTCCTCTGACTAAGCTAACTTAGAAAAAGGTAAAGTTTCGGTGCTAAGATGCATGTGAGATGAATTTCCAAGAGTTGAAGACTCGACTCACTACAGCTCCAATTTTGACCTTCCCAAAAGGAACAGATTGGTTCATAGTCTATTGTACTGCTTCCAGAGTCAGCCTCAATTGCATTCTAATGCAGCAGGCTAAGCTGATAGCTTATGCCTCCAGATAGCTCAAAGTTCATGAGAAGAATTATCCGACTCATGATCTTGAATTAGCGGTAGTGGTGTTTGCTCTAAAAATATGGAGGCATTACCTATATGGGGTTCATGTGGATATTTTCACTGACCACAAAAGCCTTTAGTACGTGTTCAGTCAGAAAGATTTGAACCTTCGTCAAAGAAGGTGGTTAGAGTTATTGAAGGATAACAACATGAGTGTGTCGTACCACCCAGGCAAGGCAATATGGTGGCGGATGCCTTGAGTAGAATATCCATGGGGAGCGTTGCACATATTGAAAAGGGAAAGAAGGAGCTAGCAAAGGATATTCACAAATTAGCTCGACCAGGAGTGTAGTTGGTAGATTCAGCTAAGGGTGGAGTAGTACTGCAGAGTGGGTAGGAATCCTCGTTAGTTGTTGAGGTTAAGTCATATCAAGATGAATATACCATACTGCTTAAGCTGAAAGAAGCAGTTCTAAGAAAGGAAATGGAGGCTTTTTCCAAAAAGGGAGATGGCGTGCTTCGTTACCTGGGCAGCCTATGTGTTTCAGACGTAGATGACTTGAGACAACAAAAACTGGAAGAAGCACATAGCTCCAGATATTCTATCCATCTACATGACACTAAGATGTACCCTGTACTATGGAAAATCTACTGGTAAAATGACATGAAGAGAGATATTGCAAAATTTGTGGCTAAGTGCCCAAACTGCTAGCAGGTTAAGGTTGAACACCAAAGACCTAGGGGTATGACTCAGGATATCAGCATACCCACGTGAAAGTGGGAAGAAGTGAATATGGAGTTGATTACAGGTCTACCTCATACTCATCGGGAGCATGATTCAATTTGGTTAATAATAGATCGGATGACAAAGTCAACACATTTCCTCCCAGTTAAAACTACAGACTCAGCTGAGGATTATTCTAGGTTGTACATCCGGGAGTTAGTAAGATTGCATGGAGTTCCCTTATCCATTATTTCAGATAGATGTACCTAGTTCACCTCGCATTTCTAGAAGCCATTTCAGAAATGACTCGGTACTCAGGTCAAACTCAGGACAACTTTCCACCCTCAGATAGATGGACAAGCTGAGTGGACTATTCAGACCTTAGAAGATATGCTGAGATCTTGTGTGATTGATTTCAAGGACAATTGGGATGATCACCTACCTCTCATCGAGTTTTCATACAATAATGACTACCACTACAGTATTCAGATGGCCCCATTCGAAGCATTATATGGTAGAAGGTGTAGGTCTCCTAGAGGGTGGTTTGAAGTTGGCAAAGCTACCTTGATGGGACCATACTCAGTTCATAAAGCAATGCAGAAAGTGCAACTAATCAGAGAAAGGTTGAAAACAGCTCAGAGCCAATGGGAATCATATGCCGATGTAAGGAGGAGAGTTAGAATTTGTTGTAAATGATTGGGTTTATCTGAAAATCTCACCCATGAAAGGGGTGATGAGGTTTGTAAAGAAAGGAAAACTTAGTCCGAGGTATGTAGGACCCTACAGGATTCTGAGGCGAATTGGCAACGTGGCCTATGAGCTAGAATTACCTTTGGAGTTATCATATATGCATCTAGTCTTCCATGTGTCACTGTTGAGGAAGTGCAATGTGATCGAGCTCAGTTGTGCCACTAGACAGTGTGGGAGTGAAGTATACTCTCTCTTACGAAGAGGTCCCAGTTCAGATCCTAGACCGTTAGTTTGGTAAGCTGAGACACAAGGAAGTCACTTTATTTAAAGTCTTGTGGAGGAACCAACTAGTTGAGGGAGCCACATGGGAGGCAAAAGCAGACATAATGGCTAAATACCCTCATTTATTCCCTTCCAGTTCAGTTTCAGCATCAGGTATTAAATTCCTCCTCAGTACTCTATTCAGTTCCTCACTCATCAGCTCAATTTAGATTTTCAATGTGCACTCTAGTTTTATTAAATCAATCATTTTGGTTAAATTAGTTCGGAGCCAGCCATTCCTTCACAAATCAGCTTATAGTTTCAATTTGGGAATTGTAGCTCTTTTCTTAGTTTTCTGGTAGTTTTTGTCACAACCCGAATGAAGGTCTGAATCGCAACACGGGTAAGGAGCCCCTAGAGACTCCAAGTTGACCCATGGTATAAGCATATATCTAACTCAATTAATCAAATAGAATAATCAATAAGATCATAGTAGAAGTCTAGATTAAAAATAACATCAGAAGACACAATTTGAAGCTGAATACAACCATATATCTAAAAAGCCTCTAGACATGATGAGTTGATGCGACAAGACCCCAACTAACTCAACAATCTAAAACTTAAAGTACATAAGAAAATCTGAATAGTCTAGTCCTCAGGAGATGAGGACTCACCAAAAACGTGCGCTACTAACTCAAAAGACTGTCTATGATCAGGGCTGAGCCTCATAACTGGATCCTGTATCGTGAAATGATACAGTATGGAGTATGCGGTCAATACGTGGAGTATACTGAGCATGCAAGGTAAGTAAAATCGCTTAAGTAAGTAAAATCGTTTAAAGACATGCATAATGTAAAACATAGACATGAAGAATCTGAGAGTAGGTCTTGCATGCATTCCTTCTGAAATCATGATCTCATCATAACATAACATATGTCATAACTGAACCGATTGACTCAAAGTTGAATATAATGTTTATAAGTAAAACTGAACATTGAGTCAAACATGCTTTAGAACATATATAGATATAGAAATCTCATGAATGATAAACATGCATAACTGAAATCATGAGGAACAATGGGAGACTCATTTTTTAACTGACATACCCCAATAGAGCGTACGTGGTCCTAACTATCACACTCAAGTAGGTAGAGCCATCCAATGCCTTGCCAGGGCTAGGGACGATACAACGATATCAATATAAAGCTCATGGCTAAATAGGAAAGGGGATAGCTCACAATGAAGCTCCCGAGGTAACATATAAGTATAAACCTATGTTGGTGCGTAGTTCTGAGCCATAGGGTGATCGACCATTAGCCTACTCGGAGCTAGACACTACTCCCAAAAACATGCATATGCTCTACATCATTTTTCAACAAAGCTCAACATCGTCTATTAACGAAGCTCAATAATTAAATACATCTCAAATATGAAATCATGCATATGAGAATCTTTAACTCAAATCATACCACAAGATAAAATATAGTTAGGAGTCTTCCCTCCAAAACCATGTGGTAAGATCAATTCGTAAAATCATGAATCATAATTTGAACATGTGGGCATTGCCCAAAGCTTTATCATACTTGAAAATACTGAATTCATATCAAAAACATGATTAAACATGGGTAGCTTGAGAACATGCTTTCCATCATAATAATATCTCATAATCATCATACATTCATCACAAATCTCTTCTTTCATGAACTTTCATCAATGGACTTTTTAATTCATAAAACTAGAAATATGATTTTTGATTGAGAACATTAAAAAACTTTCCCATCCTTTATATTTCAATGGTAGAAACATATTTAAATCATACCTATGTAAAGAATAAGGAACTTCATGCATTGGGTAAAAACCCCATAGATTTGACATGGAACATTCATTATTTAGAGAAGGATTGAGCATGGGTGTGAAAGAATTCACTCATTCATATCCCTACATACCTGGGAAAAATCAAATCTCACCACTCCTTGCAAGCCCAATGGGAATGAAAGAAGAAAACGTTGAAGACAAGCTTGATCACCTCCTCAATCCCTTAACTTTGCATGCATGGAAAAGAATAAGCCTAGGGTGGGTTTTACCCTCAATAAACACTGGTGTTTGAGCCTTAAATGAGGTATTTTAGGACCCTAGGACTTAGAAACGATGAAAATGCCCTTAATGAATACCCTGAAACATCTGTACTGGTGAACCAATTGATGGTCCCATGAGTCATTACATGATACCATGACTTGTGGTATCGAGCAGTTGGATCTATTGCCTCAATTCACACTTTCAGATTCCTTCCTACGAATCGACAGGACGAGTCATTGCTCCAAAGGACGGGTCATTTTTTCATCTATTCTTTCCTCCTTTAGGTCCTGTACTAATCCTTCCCACGACCCTCACCACGACTCGTTACTTCCTCCAACGAGTCGTGGTTAGCTTCCGTTATGTAGACTGGAAAAATATCGATATCCCATCCCATGACTTGTGACCACAACCCATTACTCCTTGCGATGGTTCGTGGGATGACTCGTTACTTTCCCTTAAGTCGAGGACCAGTTCCCACCATGGCTCCTTATGACGCATCGTTGTAACGAACAATGATTCGTTACTTCGCTCATTGCTTCCCACTGTCACCAGGCCAACCTTCCCACAACTACTTCCCATGGGTCATTGGTTGGACCAATGATCTATTGGGTCATCCATTCTATGGGATTTTCCCCAATTTCAGCCAATTTCCATTTTTAAATCCCAGGTCTAATCTTAGGCACTTATGGGGTATTATAGTTTTATCCTTCATTCGAGGATGGATGATCCTAAGGGGGAGATATTGTAACACCCCAAAGCTTTTCTAAACCAAACTCAGACTTTTCATGAAAAACCAGAAAAGAATAAGAAAATTTTATCTCAAAACGACTGAGGCTACGAGTTGTCGTCAGCAGTAACGACCTGTTATCTGGGTCATGGTATACCCTTCCAGTTGCCTTTTAGGAACCAATGAGACAGCTAATTACCCATTGTAAGGAGTAACAAGTTATCCTATCTTCCATTGCATTCCAAGTTTAGAAATCTACCAGACATCTCCCAAAAGTAACGAGTGGGACCAACGACTCGTTGTCACCTCTAATGAGTCATCGTTTCCACCCATTTCCAGATCTCAAGTCCAGGTAATGATGTCTACGAGAAGACACAATGACCCCTTGGTTCTACAAACGAGTCAATGTGTTTTCCGTTAGCTAAGAGACCAAGTTTTCCTGCTAGTGAAAACGTGAGGTACCAATGACCTATTGGTTCATCCAAGGAGTCATGGTTCCCCTCATTTCCAATTTCTGGTGAGCCTAAATTCTAGGCCCAAGACCAATGACTGGTCCCAACGAGTCATGGTATCAACCAATGACTCATTGTGTGACCCATTGGTCCTTGTCGAGCAATTTTCTAGAATTTGTTTCAGGGGAACTTTTATAACTTCCCACCTTTTAATCCCTAAACTATGTCATCTTGGGTTATATTCAGGGGATTTAGGGAGGTAATCGATGTTTCCTCTTCATTCCTCTCATTCTCTCAAATTCATAGCGTAGAAACTCAGTTAGGAAGCACAAAACAAAAGCAAGGGTTTCGATTTTCCTTCTTAAATTTGTCAAGGGTTTTCTCCGGGATTTCTACTATAGGTATGTGGAAATTCAACAAGGGAATTGTTCTTTCCTTGTTCCCAAAACTCTTCTGAAAAGCTTATCAGTTTTAACTCTAAAGTCCACAGTTAGGGTTCATTTGTCAATAAATTATGGATTTCTTTTTGTTATAATTTTCATGAGTATTTAGGGCCGTTGTTAGCTACACTTCTAGTCATTATATCTTTTCATGAAATTATATGTTTTTAGCCCTAGTTTCTTTAAATGTAGTGAATTGAGTATTTCAACATGTTCTTAATACCAGTGTTGCCGGATTCTTATTGTTCTTGAAATCGCCAGGATAGTACAGTTGCATGATCAAGAGTAGAATTATTGACTGTTTAGTCTCAGTTAGTACTTAGTAAATTTCAGTATCTTACAGAAATGTTAGCTGATCAGTTTGACTATGGCCAGTTTTTTGAGGTGTCAATAATACCTCCTAGTCCTAGTCTTTAGTTATTAGTTATTAGTTTATTCTTTAGATGATTACGATGATTCCAGATAAGTAGCTCTAACCAGTTTTAGAACCAGCACTATCAATTATTAGTTTGTTCTTCATACGGTTCTGATGTTTCCAGATCAATAGCTCTGGCAGTCTTAGAACACCAGTTACAGTTATTCGATCTGAAAGACTCTAAGTGTACTTCCTGATAAGTATTCCTAACTTAGTCCAGAACCCCAACTTCGAGCTATCAGCTTAGTAGTCAAGTTGGGACTATCCAACAGGAGTAGTACTTAGCACCGAGTGCATCAGGGTTCCAGCTCATTCTGGTTCCAGAACTACGTTGCCACCATAGTTCATTGGCCCATCGGGCCTCAGACTGGTGATCAGCCAGCTCAGCCACTATACACTAGAAAGGTATAGTGAGCTTTCACCGATGGGGTGTATACATCAGACTCCATGTTTAGCTCGCGTGGTTATATATCGTTTATAGCCTCTCTCACTTGTCAGCACAGTTTCAGTTCAGCTCAGTACAACTCAGTTTAGTCACTCAGTTCCAGGATATGTTTATGACCATCGGTCAGGGTCATTATTGACCATATCAGTTATATCTCAGTTTTATCAGTGTTCAATATTAGTTGGTCATTTCATGTTATTTTAGTTCAATTATTTATTTTCTATGCTTATTTTATATCTCACTTACTTAGTACATTCAAAGTACTGACACATACTTTCTATGTTATATCATATTATGATACAAGCATAGGTTCTCAGCCTTAGGATCGTGAGTAGTTTCCTCCGATGATATCAACAGTAGTGTCATTTGGTGAGTCCTCATATTCTAAGGATCATGGTTGTTGTTAAGTTAGTTCTTTATTCAGTTAGACTTTAGAGTTAGCTAGAGATTCTCCCAGTGGCTCATCAGTTAGTAGTTGGCTTTCATACGCAGTTGTTTGGTATTGTTTCCAGTTATGTTTACACTCTTAGTAGTATTGATTACATAATTATTTTTATAAAGCTTCCGCTTATGCTTATTCAATTTACCAGTGTAATGATAGACCATGGGTTGGCTCGGGGTCACTTGTGGCACCAAGTACCGTGTCTCTTCTAAGGTGTAGACTCGGGTATGACAGCATGCTAAAAGTTTTATCCAAGATATACATACTCGTAAGCTGGTTATCATAACTGAACATAATGACCTAAGATTTAAAAATAGAATCATATGACTTTTCATAGTTGAAATCGTATGTAAAAGCGTATAAACTGATCATAGGTTCAAACATGCTAATAAACATAATATCATAAGTCATGAACATAAGTATCTGAAATCATGAGGAACAATGAGAGAATCATCATATAAAATACAATCAAGATAGAGCCTACATGATGACCCAACTATCACACTCAAGTGGGCAAAGCCATCCAAAACCTTGTCAGGGATAAGGACACTAAGAAACCATGATATCGATATCAAGATGAGCCCCTCTGTGGAGGGGAAAAACTCTCTTGAGAGGTCCAAAATATATGTACCTATGTTGGCCCGTAGTTTATGAGACCGGGGAACCTCGGAACCTCAAGCCTACTCGGTGCTAGACATTACTTTCAAAACATGCATAGTGCTCACATAATTATGTTCCCAAAACATATCTTGAATCTGAACATTGGGAGTCTTGACTCCAAATCATATCATAAACTAATCTTGTTTCCCTTGGCTAAAATCGTGATAAAACTTACTTAACATGCATGGGCTTTCCCAAATTATAAAATCATGCATACTTGAAATAGACTTCACAAGTCAAAATCACGGAACCATAAGTTGAGAGTTCATAAACATTCATGCATAATAGATAACTCATCATACTTGAAATCATGGATTATAAGCTTGAATTTTTATAAAACATTCATAGGGCATAATTTCTAATAACTTAAACTAATGAATTTATAATCAACTTGATTGTAAAATCTTCCCATTAGACTTAAAACATACATTAGAACACGAGGGAATCAGACCCAAAAATATAGCATAGATAGTTTCATAGAATTTGAGTTAAAACCTTAAAAATCAATACACTTGATTAGAAACTTGATTTCATGAATTAGAGAAGAAGCATGGGCATGAGGGTGGAAGAAATACCCCATTCATAGCCCTATATATCTGGTAAACTAATTTCTAAGCTAGTCTTGAAATCCTAAGGAATTGGGGAAGAACTTGAGGAGAATTCTAGTCTGATCTTGGAAGAGAAATTCAATGCAATGCATGCATCGGAGCCTAATGACTTAGGATAGGCTAAACCCTCTTAAAACTCATTTTAGGGCTTAAATTGACGTCATTAAAGAATTATAAGATTGAAAAATCACAAAAGTAACCCTAGGAACACATATCAAAAATCCTAACTGCTCGATTTAATGAGTCGTACCACGAGTCATACCATCTTACCACGACTCATTGTTTCCTTCCGTGGCTAGCTAGTCAAAACCTTTGAGTTCTTTGGATCAAAACATGAGTTCTCACTACGACTCATACCTGCACACCAAAATCATCCTATGACTCATGGTTAGTGGGCAGTCCTTGTCCCACCTCTGATTCTCCAACATATGACTCCAAATCGCGACCTATTGCAGGAACCTACAAGTCGTACTGTAACTCATCACCCCAGACCTTCTTCTATAGATTCTGACTATGTCTCATGACCATGAGTCGCACCCACTCACCACGACTTATGGTGTGGCCTCATGATGAAACCTCAGGATCTAACCATGACTCATCCAACGACCCATGACATCAACCCCCAACTCGTACAATGAGTCATTCTAAGAAATTTTATAGATTTTTCTGCTGAATCTGCTACAAGTCTAGGACTTGATTATAGGGACTTTCGAGGTGTTACATGTATACTCCCTTTTCATTGGCTTTTATTAGGAAAGAAATATTTCCCTTTTATTTTTCATTTGTTAAAACCTCCACATATTCTCTTGATTCTTCCGAACTTGACCAGTTAAACCTGATCAGTGGTTGAATTTGGGAAGCCAAGAATTCTTGCATCCTTTTTTTAAAAAGGAAGAGTAATTTGAGTACCTTCTAGTCCATCCTCACAAATTTGCAGTTTTGAGGAAGAACTCAGTTCCTTTGAATCTCCCTTTTTAAGATGTTGTATATTCCTCAGAATAGATTCTACTCAAGTTGTGCATGTCTTTTTGAAGTGCCCATTGTTCCACAACGAGTGCCTAGTTTGTTGTATGGGATTGAGACTCATATGTGCTCTTGGAATTATACAAAATATTTGTATTTATGTATCCTAATCCTTGTATGTTCTTTTTGTGGTATTCTTGTAGATATTTTAGTTCTTATGAGGACCTACTCCATCCAAGGGCTCTTTATAATTCATTTGTAGCCCTCTTTAACTTTTCTTAAAGCGCTCTGTTATTTTCCTTCTTAGTGAGTATGTCTTTCTTGTTGATTCATAGTGATATTCAAGATTCTTTGTACAACTTCAACCTCTTTCATCCCTTTTCCAAAAGCAGTTGGGACTTTCTCTTTCTCTGCTTCCAACTAGAAATTATTTTTATTTAATATTAGAAGATGGTTCTTGATATATACAATCATGCTTTTCAGGTTCCCTTTGCAGTCTTCCATGTTTTTGACCTCCAACTTAAGAGTGACATACGTATATTATGAATTCATCCTTTTTAGTGAGAAGACTTGGGAAGTTATCATGACAATAAGAGTTATGCGCTCTTTCTTCTTTCTATAGTATGTATGAATGATATTCTTTAATTTCTTAAAGTCTCTTTATATCATTATCCTCATCTTTAGTACCAAATTGTGCCTTTAGTTCCATGCTCTCTTTTGAGTCTGATTTAGCAATCAAGAGTTTATCATCCTTTTTTATGATTTCTTGATGCTTCTCCATTGTTTTCTTGAAGAGTATCTCATGTATCCTTTGTAGTATCATAGGAAGAGATTTTACTATCCATGTTTGGTCCAGTACACCAAAGAAGAATCTTCTTAGCCTTGGAATTTATCTAAATATCTTTTTGTTATTGATCTTTGTGACCTCTTGGACCATCTTGACTTATATTCCAAGTCTCTATATCCTTAAATATTATAAAGACATGCATTCTTGTTTCCACTACTGATTGTTCTCCATTGAAGTATGGTGGTCTTGTGATTGATAGACCTTCTTGTAATCCTTGAGGTGCAATCATATTTGTCTTTTAAGGTGTTAGTTTTTATTAAGAGATCTAGCTCTAATACCAATTGTTAGTTTGTAATGACCTAAGTACTCAAAGCACCAGGGTCTTTGAGCAGTTATGCAAGGAAGTAAAGTACGAAATATGTCAATGCCATTTTGTTGCACCAAAAACTCCTTTTCAAGGGAGGAAAAAAATAAAAACCTAACTCCTATAGTATTTTACCAAAATTTTCACTAAACTTGAGCATCTCAAGGTTACAATTACTTTAGACTTCAATGATTGTTCCCAACGGTACCTTTTCTTCTCTTCTCCCATCTCACATCTCTATTCTATAAATAAATACAAAAAAACACATACTAAACTAACCTAAGAATATAATCAAGATTTTTTTTTGGAACCAAACAAACTAACTAACTATTACAACTCAAGAACAATATATATATATATATATATATATATATATATATATATATTGATAGGACTAGGTTCTTACATTGTAGCAGTTGCTTCTTCTTCGAAACTTCATGTTGAACTCTTCTCACTTTGATGTTTCTCTCTTTGGATATGGTCGAGCTCCAAACATTTTTGACATGTTGTATTTATAGAATTAGCCACCTTGTTGTTCTCCAATCCAACTAAGAATTTGTTCAAGACTTCTCAAGAATTCAATCCTAATTTCGCTTGATTTTCTTCTTCTTCACACATTTGGCTTCTTCCTTCTCCTAATTCTAAGTTAATTCCATGTGCTTAATTTATGGTAACATTCCTTCTCTATATTTTCAATTCCTTGTAGAATTATATTATGGCCTATTACAATTCTCCAAGTTTCCTAGTGCACACGTGACAAATATTTTTTTAGACGGTCTCCAGTTCTATTAGAGGAATAGGTTCTTTGGTCAATTCCACTGCAATGTTTCTAACTTCTTCACTTTATTTTAGAGATATGTTAAGAACTTGATTCTTGAATATTATTCTTCATTTTTCCTTTTAAATAGATTTTCACTTTCAATATTTGTTAATCTTCAAAACACCATTAAATTCTAAATATAAATTAATAGATCAAGGTGTCTCAACATAAAGGTAGTGTAAGTAAAGAGATTCAATGCTCAAAACCAGTAAAAGAATCAGTCAATGCTTGGGTCGTGGCATCTTTTGACAAACAAAGCATTAAAAAAAATAGGTGATAACCAGCACAAGTGTGCAAGCCAACAAGAACAGGATGCACAAAAGCGTAATAAGTAAGGGTTAGCTAACAGTGATAATCTCAATCCTAATATGCTATTGATTGATCCCAAAGAAAGCAACAAGACTAATTAGGAGGATACATTAAGTGGAGGCACTCAAACAAGAGATGTTAATGAAGATAAAATGTCCAATATTATACCTGATACGATATTAGATCTAAGAGAGGATGATGTTGGAGAAAGTAATGAATCCAAGGAGATAACTAGATCCCTTGACATAGAAAATTCCAATAAGTAGTTACAATTGGTGGCACCAGTGGGAAGTACAAATGACAAACTAGGAAGTAATAAATTTGCAAATAACACAGGAGACACGTGAAGATGCGGCTTTGGATAGACATTATGAAGATATTTCCAAACAAGTTGATTTATCCCCAAGGCATATTTAGAAGATAAAACTAGGGGAGAATAAGCAGAAACCTACTAAAACCAAGAGTGTACCCCCCGGAGGAGTATCAACGAGGAAAGGAAGACCAAAAATATCAATTATCAATGATAGACAGAATTATTATAGAATATTAGATCAGGTAATATTCAAAAATCTTTTAAGATATTAATTGATCTAAAAGAGGAGACATCACTACTTTATTATTAGATTAATGGAATCATTTCAAGATCCTTCTACTTTGGAGACATATAGAAGGAAACTAGGATATCCAAATGGCAAAAATAATTGTTCATGAAATTTGGATCTTTTTGACAGAGGAATGGAAAGACAGAATTTTATAGAATTAAAGCAACAAGTCACTCTAAATATGGGAATTCCAATTTTGAATTAGACAATCCTATTATCAATAATTTATGGTTGATGTGGTAGAGAAGAAAGAGATTTCATTGACTAATACAGCAACTCAATATCAAATTTTCATGGTTAGTAGGAGGGAAACTCAATGTTATATAAAGAGGAGAACCAAGTGGACTACCAATAAAAATAAAAAAAAAACATTGGACTTTCGAGGCTTTATACAAGTTTGTGGTTTAATTGATTTGGGGATCACATGAAGCATATTCACTTGGTGGACTGAAAGAACAGAAAAGAATTGTATTTTCAAAAGGCTTGGATCTAATGTCATCAAGTGAAGCGTCTCATTTAGTTAGATATGGATTAGATTATTATCCTTTGCATGTAGTTTCTAGAAACAACTAAACCAGTCACCAAACCATTCATGATCTTAAATTTCTAGACAAAACATCACATTTTCATAAATGTGGTAAAGGAATGTTGGAATGTAGATTTCATAGGTAATCCTTTATGTTTGTCATCACAAGTTCAAAAGGAATAAATGACATTATTATCCAAGAGTAGAAGTGTCACGACCCGAACATAGGCTCGGATCGAGACACGGGACCAGGAGCCCCAAGAGACTCCAAGTTGACTCATGGCATAAACATACATCTAACTCAATCAATAAAAATGGAAGACTTAGCATAATGAACATAGCGGAAGTCTAATCATAACGTAACATCAAAACCAAAATTTGCATAATACATGACAAGATGATTACTACGTACAGTCTGAAAACCTCTAACATATTTTATGGGTTGATGGGACAACACCCCCAACTAACCAGACCAGTCTGAAAATTGAATATACTAAGATAACTGATAATGAATGATACTCGGGTGATGAGGACTCACCACAGAAGCTGGATGCTAACTCCAAAAATCGGCTAGTGACGCGGCTGAGTCTGAAGATCGGAGCCTGTATCATAAAATGATACAGCATAAAGTATGCGGACAGTACGTGAAATGTACCGAGTAAGTAAGGTAAGTAAAACCTCTTAATTAAGTAAAACCATTTAAAACATGCATAATATGAAACATAATCAAGATAAGAATCTAAGAGTAGGGCTTCCATGCTAATTTCTGAAATCATGATCTGAACATAATTGTCCACCATAACTGAGTTCGAATGACCCAAAGCTAAAATCTGATAATCATAAGTAAAATTGAATATTGGGTCATACCTTCTTAGAACATATATATATATATATATATATCATGCATAACTTAAATTATGAGGAACAATGGGAGACTCGTCATATAACTGACATTACTACGATACCATCAAAAGCCTTTCTAGGGCTAAGGATGATACCATATATCGATATTAAGATCATGACCAGTTGGGGCAGGGGAAAGCTCCAAAGGAGGTCCTAAGTATATAAGTAAACCTACGTTGGCGCGTAGTTCTTAGGCATCGGGTTGACTGACCCCTAGCCTACTTGGTGCTAGACTCTACTCCCGAAAACATGCATATGCTCTCCATCATTTTCAATGATGCTGATCATCATCTAGCGACGAAGCTGAATAATAACTTACATGCATAATTGGGAATCATAACATAAGGAGCCTTGGCTCAAATCATACAACAAACAGAATAAAATTGGGAGTCTAGACTCCAAAATCATATGGTAAGCTAATTGACATGAAATCGTAAATCATACTTGAACATATGGGCTTTCCCAATGCTTAAACATGCTTGAAAATACTTGATTCGCTTGAAAACATGATCATGGACATGGATAACTTGAAAACATGCTTTTTGTCACAAACATCTCATCACACTCGAACATACGTCATAGATCTCAATTCATCAGGAACTTCCATGGATGGGCATTATAATTTATAAAACTTGAAAACATGATTTATAATTGAAAACATCATAAATCTTGCCCATAAATCATAATTCAATAATAGGCACATGCTTAGATCATACCCATGGTAGAAACATAGAAAATTCATTCATTGGGTTAAAACCCCATAGGATCAACATATAAATTTTTCATAAATTAGAGAGGGATCGGCCATGGATGTGAACAAATCCACCCATTCATAACCGTACATACCTGAGAGAATCTGATTCTACAACTCCTTTGATTGCCAAAGGAAGAATTGAGAAGAATTTGGAAGGGGATTAAGCTTGATCACCTCTCTAGCTCTCTAAGTTTGCATGCACGAATAGGAATAGCTTAGAATTAACTTACCCCTCTTAAAACTCACTGTTCATAGCTTAAAATGATGTAGTTTAGGCCTTAGGATCATAGGAATTATGGATAAGTCCTTACTTAATTCTCAGAGAAAAACTAACTGCCAGTCCCAACAAGTGACTGGACAAGCAGTTACCACGAGGCACGAGTCATCGTCTGTTGTCGATAAGTGCACTGCCACTTTTCCTCAAAGGGTCCCCACAAGAGACCTAATGGCTCGTCAATGGTGACCACGACTCATGGTCACCTTCTGTTACCTCCACTGCCTAAAACCTCAAGTCTTTAACCCACTGTTGAACACTACTTACCTAACGAATCGTGGCATCTGACCACGACTCATGGTGTCCAGTCGTGGGGTACACTGCAAGTTCATCCTTCATCCTTCCACTGTCCTTGAGCACGGGTGACCCAACGACCACGAATCGTGGTCACTCCCATGCTCACCCCACTTTGAAATTTCCAGGCAAGTCAACATTCCTCATCATGAGTCACCTAAAGACTCATGGTCAACCTGATGGGTCACATGACGACTCGTTTTGTGACCTGGTGCAGAAAATTCAATTTTATCCATTTCAACTCTTGGATCTGATCTTAGGGCTTTTGGGGTATAACAATATCTCCCTCTTGAGAACATTCATCCTTGAATGTTGAAAATCATACAGTAAAGTAGAGAAACGCAATTGTCATATTCGAATACTGATCATATAAGCCAAAAATGATGGAATGACTACCTCCAAACTGAACTACCTAGCTAAACTGAATTCATGAACCATACATACATTCGTAGACCATAAAGAAACTGGGGCACATGAACTGAACATGAAAATGAATAGAGTTTTAGGGAAAAAATTGATACCTCATGCTGGAACTAAGCCGGTAGGGAAAAGATGGAGGTATCTAGCCATCATATCTAACTCGGCTTTCCACGTAGCTCCCTCAACATGCTGATTCCTCCATAAAACCTCTATTGAAGCTACTTGCCTGTTTCTTAGCCTTCGAACCTGACGATCCAGTATTTCCACCGGAACCTCCTCATAACTAAGGCTGTGTTTCACGCCTACACTCTCTACCAGAACAACTAGAGCTGGATCCCCCAAACACTTCCTTAAGAGCGATACATGAAAAATAGGAGGAAGGAAAGCTAATTCTGAGGGCAACTCAAATTCATATGCCACCTTGCCAACCTGCTTCACAATTCGGGGCCAACGTAACGGGGATTGAGTTTTCCTTTCTTTCCAAACCTCATTGCTCCCTTCATGGGAGACACTTTTAGAAACACCTAATCATCGACTTCGAACTCAAGTTATCTAAGTCAAGTTATCTCCTTCTCACGTCAACATTGGACTTTTGGCGACTTTAAGTTATTTTCAACCTGTCCCATATGAGTTGAACTTCTCCATGGCCTCATGGACTGAATCTGGTCTTATAATCACAGCTTCACCGACTTTAAACCAACCAATAGGCGATCTACACCTCCGCCTATAGAGATCCTCAAAAGGAGCCATATGAATGCTGGAATGGTAGCTGTTATTGTATACAAATTCAATAAGAGCCAAGTGGTCATCCAAACTAACCTTAAAGTCAATCACACATGCTCTCAACATGTCCTATAGAGTCTGAACTGTCTTCTCCGCTTGACCATCCGTTTGCGGGTGAAGCATTGTACTGAGCTTAACCTGAGTACCAAGTCCCTTTTGAAACGATCTCCAAAACTAAGAGGTAAATTGAGTACCTCTGTCTGATATGATTTACAAGGGCACTCCATGCAACCAAACTGGCTCTTGAATGTATAGTTTGGCTTAATCCTCCGTGGAATTAGTGGTTTTGATCAGTAGAAAATGAGCGGCTTTGGTCAACCTATCCACGACCACCCAAATGGAGTCATACTATCGACGAGTGCTAGGCAACCCTATGATGAAGTCCATATTGATCTCCTCCCACTTCCAAGTAGGGATACTGATGTCCTAAAGTACACCCCCTGGTCTCTAATTCTTAACCTTCACTTGCTGACAATTTCGACACTTAGCTACAAATTCTGCGATGTCCTTCTTCATGCAATTCCACCAATAGATTTCCCATAAGTAACGGTACATCTTGGAGGCACCTGGATATATCGAATATCTGGAACCATGAGCCTCATGCAACATTCGATTTCTCAAATCATCAACATCCAAAACACACAAGCGACCCTAGTAACGAAGCACACCATCTCCCTCTTTAGAGAAGACCTCTACCTTCTAGTTTTGAACCACTTTGTTCAACTTTACTAAAATGGGATCCTCATCTTGTCTAGCTTTTACATCAGTTACCAATGATGCTTCTCGTTCATTCTGAACAATAACACCGACATTGGTTGATTCGACCAAACAAACTCCCAACCTCGCAGGTCGATGCACATCCTTCACCAACTCCTTCTTTCCCTCATCTACATGGGACACTCTTTCTATAAAAAGTCTACTAAGAGCGTCTGCTAATGCATTAGCCTTGCCCAGATAGTAAAGGACACCCATATAATAATCCTTAAGTAGCTCCAACCACCTCCTTTGCTAGAGATTTAGATCCTTCTAGGTAACCACATATTGTAGACTCTTGTAGTCTGTAAACACATCTACAGGGACCCCATACAAATAGTGTCTCAAAACCTTTAATGCAAATACCACCGCCGCCAATTCAAGATCATGGGTCGGGTAATTCTTCTCAAGAACCTTCAGCTGCCCGGAAGCGTATGCTATCACTTTACCATATTGCATCAATACACAACAAAGGCCGATTGTAGAAGCATCGCAATATACCACAAACCCATCGGTACCTTCAGGTAGGGTTAACACCAGTGCTAAGGTGAGTTGAGTCTTCAGCTCCTGGAAGCTCCTATCACAAGCATCTGACCATTGGAACTTCACTTTCTATTGGGTCAATTTGGTCAATGGCACTGCAATAGATGAATATCCCTCAACAAAATCTCTGATAGTACCCAGCTAAACCCAAGAAACTTCTAATGTCTAAAAGGATTCATAGGTGTAGGACAATTCTTTACCATTTCTATCTTCTAAGAGTCTACCTTTATACCATCACTTGACACCACATGGCCAAAAAATTCCACCGAGTTAAACCAAAACTCGCGCTTGCTGAATTGGCATATAGTTGGCGATCCTTGGGAGTCTACAATACCACCCTCAAATGAGAGGCATGCTCCTCCTTGCTCCGAGAGTATATCAGGATGTCATCAATAAACACGATCACGAACATATCCATGTATGATTTAAACACCCTGTTCATCAAATCAATAAAAGCTGCAGGAGAATTTGTTAGCCCAAAAGACATAAGTACAAACTCATAATGACCATACCGCATCCTAAAGGTTGTCTTCATGATGTCACTCTCCCAAACCCTGAGCTGATGATATCCAGACCTGAGATCTATCTTCGAAAAGCACATGGCACCCTGAAGCTAGTCAAACAAATCATCAATCCTATGAAGAGGATACCTGTTCTTGATGGTGACCTTGTTCACATACCAATAATCAAAACACATACGAAGAGAACCATCTTTCTTTCGGACAAAGAGAACTGGTGCACCCCATAGGGATTTTCTTGGTCTGATGAAACCTTTATCTAAAAGGTATTTTAGCTGCTCCTTCAACTCCTTTAACTTTACTGGATCCATTCTATAAGGAGGAATAGATATAGGCTCCATATCAGAAAGAAGGTCAATACCAAAATCAATCTCCCGCTCGAGAGGATTTCATAGTAGATCATCTAGGAAGACTTCTGGATATTCACATACTATTGGGATCGACTGGATAGTTTGGGTCTCATACGTATCATCCTTAACCCTAACTAGATGGTATACACAACCTCTAGAAATCATCTTTCTAGCCTTACGGTAGGAAATGAAATGACCTACAGGCACAGCTGAACTACCCTTTCATTCTAGGACTGGCTCACCTGGAATTCTGAACTCTACTGCCCAGGTTCTACAATTAACTGAGGCATAACATGCAAATTGCCAATCCATGTCAAGGATACCATTAAAATGGTCATGGCTAACTCTACTAGATCTGCTGAGGTGAATTTTTAAAGGACTGTGATCGGGAAACTTCTATACACCCGTCTAGCTACAACTTAATCACCTACTAGAGTAGAGACTGAGAAGGGTTCCGAAAAGATTTTGGGACTGACTCTACCGTCGCAACCATCCATCATTTCACCACCAGTCTTAGAACTTAAACCGTTACATGCCTATTTTCAGTATGCATATTTGGGGGCAAATGAGATAGTTCGAATGATTATCTCAACTAAGCTCAATAAACAACAAGTGGAAGCTCTTTTGGCTGTCTTGAGGAAGCATATCCGAGCACTAGGGTGGTCTATAGCTGATATTGTTGGTATACCACTGGGTATTTACACTCACAAGATCAACCTTCAGGAAGATTGTAGCCCTTCAGTTGAGCATCAGAGACATTTGAATCCACCGATGCAAGAGGTAGTGAAGAAGGAAATTATCAAATGGTTAGATATGGGAGTTATATACCCTATAGTTGATAGCAGTTGGTAAGCCTAGTACAATGTGTGTCGAAGAAAGGGGAATTACAGTGGTACCAACAAGAAGAACGAGTTGATTGCAACATGTACAGTTACCAAATGGAGGGTGTGTATGGACTACCACAAGTTGAACTCATGGACCAAAAGGATCACTTTCCAGTTCCATCCATTAACCAAATGCTAGATCTTTTGGCTAGAAAAAATATTATTGTTTTTTGGGGTGGATACTCAGGCAACAATCAGATTTCTATTGCTCCAGAAGATCAAGAGAAAACCACATTTACATTTCCTTATGGAACTTTTGCATTTAAGAGGATTCCCTTCAGGCTTTGCAATGCTCCATCCACTTTCCAGAGGTGTATGATGTCAATCTTTTCGGACATGGTAGAGGAAACTATGAAATTCTTCATGGATGACCTCTCGATGGTCGGAAATTCATTTGAAGACTGTTTGATTCACCTAGAAGAGGTGTTGAAGAGATGAAAGGAAACGAACTTGGTACTTAATTGGGAGAAGTGTCACTTCATGGTAAAAAAGAGGTATTGTTCTAGGTACAAGATTTTTAAGAAAGGGATTGAAGTATACCAAGCTAAAATTAATGCCACTGCTAATTACCTTCGCTGAAAACTATGAAGGGCATTAGGAGTTTTCTGAGACATGCGGGATTTTACCTTTGTTTTATCAAAGACTTTTCCAAGATAGCACATCCTTTATACTAATTGTTGGAAAAAGATGTAAAATTTAATTTTGATGAGGATTGTATGAGGGCTTTTATGGAATTGAAAGAGAAGCTTGTATCCGCTCCAATCAGTACCATACCAGACTGGTTGAAAACCTTTGAATTAATGTGTGATTGCAGTGGTGTAGTGTTAGGGGTAGTTCTAGGACAGAGAAAGGAAAAGATTTTTCACCCCATTTACTGTGCCAGCAAAGCCTTAAATGATGCACAAGCAAACTACATAGTGATAGAATAAGAGCTGCTCGTATAGTGTTTGCATTTGAAAATTTTCGGGAATACTTGCTAGGCACCAAGGTCGTGGAGCACATGGGCCATACTGCACTCAGTTACCTAATGACAAAAAAGATGTTATACCAGGCTTATTAGGTGGGTCCTTTAGCTCCAAGAATTTGATTTTGAAGTAAAGGACCGGAAGGGATGCGAGAATCAAGTAGCTGACTATCTATCTCACCTAGAGACAGATGGTAAGTTGGGTGTACATGAGGAGATTAATGATGAATTTCCTGAAGAGCATATTTTGGCTGCATCACATGACTTGACACCTTGGTTCATAGATTTTACTAATTACTTGGTAAGCAACATCACTCACGAAGGATTAACCTTTCACCAACAGAAGAGATTCATGCATGATGTTCGGAAGTTTTATTGGGATGAATCGTACCTCTTCCATAGTTATGCTGATGGTATAATTTGTAGATGTGTCTCAGAGGTTGAAATGGTGCAAATCCTCGAGGCTTGTCATTCATTACTGATTGGAGGCCATTATGGGAGTGTGAGAAAAGTAGCAAAAGTGCTACAGTGTGGATTTTATTGGCCTACGATCCACCAGGATTCCCATGACTTTGTTAAGTAGTATAATCGATGTCAACAAACAGGAAGTATATCAAGGCGACATGAGCTTCCTTTGACACCAATCCTAGAGGTAGAATTGTTTGCTGTATGGGGAATTAATTTTATGGGGCCTTTTGTGAGCTCTTAAGGAAACACTTACATTTTGGTGTCCATTGACTATGTATTTAAATGGGTGGAAGCTCTGGCGTTGCCCAACAATGAGGAAAGGAGTGTGACAGCCTTTTTGAAAAAGTATGGCATGAACAAAGTTGCTACCTTTTACCATCCTCAGACCAGCAATCAAGCATAAGTGTCCATTCAAGAAATCTAGTCCATCTTGACTAAAATAGTCAATGTCAATAGAATAGAATGGGCAAGGAAACTTCATGACGCCCTATGGGCCTACCAAACTGCATATAAAACGCCTATTGGAATGTCCCCATATCAATTGGTCTTTGGCAAGGCTTTCCATTTAACAATGGAGTTGGAGCATAAGGTCATATGGGCCTTGAAGAGTTTAAACCTTGATTGGGGGAAGGCTATTCAGGGGTGAGTGGAAAATCTCAATGAGATGGATGAGTTTAGGATGAGGGCCTGTGAAAATGCTGCAATATATAAAGCTCGAACGAAGTACTACCATCATTAGAAAAGTTGGCAAATGTAATTTACTCTGGAACAGCGGGTGCTACTCTTCCACTCTAGGCTGAGGTTGTTCCCCGGGAAGATTAAATATAAATGGTCGGGTCCTTTTAATGTGTCTCAAGTTTATGAGAATGGAGTTGTTGAGCTTGAAAGAGATGATGGGCTGAGATTCAAAGTGAATGACCAATGTGCTAAAAAAATATTGGGAGTGTCGGCAGAAATCAACATGGTGGAAGTTGCATACCTTAATGAGTTGTAGTAAAACACCTTTGTCATGCCACGACGTTAAATAAAGAGCTTCTTGGGAGAAAACCCAGCTGTTTTCATATTTGATGCTTTGATGTTTAGTTGATTTTTATTTTGTAGGAAAAATGGATGAAGAATGAGTTTGAAGAAAAATAGGGCACTAGCAACACAAGACCCGCGAAACACAGGTCCTTAAATGTGAAACGCTACTCACATATAGGTGGAGTCCAAAAAATAAGGAAAGAGAGAAGAGAACTGGCCCCCAATTGGTGAAATGTCGGTTCTAACTCACGAAATACCGATTCACTGCCAGGTTCAACCAGTTTACTTGGGAAGTGAATTATGAAATGCAGCCCACCATCGGAATGCAAGTAAAAACCCGTGAACTGCTGGTCAAGCGTAACATTCAAATGGTGAATTGGGTGCAAGTGGAGGCCACCTACGCCTGAAGTGGTGAAACACCGATACCTACTGGCGACCACCGGTTCATCATAGTTAGAGGTAAATATTTTATTTAAAATCTTGACCTACCTACTGACCAACCCGACCCATGGCTTTTTAAACCGATCAAACTCTCTATTAAATCCCCATAAATCCTTCATTTTCACTCTTCCACTTTCCCAACAACTCAACTTCCCATAAATTTTTACCTTCCCAACCTCCCACCATTAAATCCTCCATTAAATCCACCTTCTCCTCACCCAATCACTCGCCCTCTCTTCAATATATAAAATCCCCACACCTATTCCTTTCATTTCGTCTCACCTCACACACTTCTCACTAAGCAAAAGCATCCCCCACTGTTGAAAGCACCATTTTTTGTTAAGACACCGATTTCAAATCTTGATGTTCATTGTTCTCATTGCTTAATAGGTATGTGTCCTTGTGCTTGTGTGTTGCTTGTTGTTTGAAAATGAGATTTAAACATTAATCATGCTAAATTTAGATTTCTCCTCACCCATACCTCATATTTCCCATATTATGCTTTGCTATTGTGGTGTGATTCCCATAGTGTGTGTTTGCTATATTAGTTGGGGGTGAAGTTTGAGTAACCTCGAGTGGTTCAAATGCACGATTTGCTCAATGATAAATCAGGTGACGTCGTTCTTAATAGAGAATTGTCATTTTTCTGTTGTTGTATTATTTAAAAGAGTTGATCACGATGTAGGGGTGAGTTGGGTAAACCATGAAATTGTTAACCGAGGTTGATTGCTATTGATGTTGATACAAGTGTTGTACCGGTGATTCTTCGGTCGTCATTGGTGAAATGTAGGTTGAGACATAGTTTTGGGGTCAGTGCTTCAGGCCACTGCGTAGATCTGCGATTCACCTATGCTTCGCGGGTTGAGACCTATGAAACGCAGGTGACATGCCGATAAGAAATCATTGTGCTCAGTCATCTGCCTAGGCCGGCGGCTCAGCTGCGACTTGCGGGTTTATACCGGCATTTTATAATTGTAATGCTGGACCACCAGCACCTGTTTTTGATGTTGCAACTTGTTTTCATCCAATTCTGAAATTTTTATTTCTAGATTAGTTATCTTTGTCTTTTACTTTCATATTATTCAATACCCAAAAAAAGTAACATGTGGCACTAACATTTATTTGCAGCATCATGTCCACCTCTCGACAACGTGGCAAAAGGAAAACACCAATAACTAATACCACCACTCTAGGTGTAGATTTCGATAAGGAAAAGCAGATTGATAAACTCCACTTTAGACTTAATAAAATGAAGAATTATTAGGTTTAGTGTAAGGAGAATCGGTCTATCATTGCAGAAACTCGATTTGAGGTTTACTCCTTCAAGGATGACTTCCCAGACATTTAGATCAATTTCAAATCCATGATTGGGAGCCTTTCACAATGCCATTGGATCCTTATTTTCTCGAGCGGGTGAAGGAGTTTTGTGCACCTTATAGAGAAAGAAAGGACATCTTAAAACATAAGGGTAGAGTTGATAAGATTCCATGTCTATCACATGTTCTAATATGGGGCCAAGAAGTCCCCATCACTCCAGAGGAAATCAACTCAATTTATTGGGCTGACTCAAGTGCAGCCAAGTTGAGATTTCAAAAGAAAATTGGACAACAAAGATGATCAATTTGAGTGGGTGGCCGAGATAATTGATATGGATCAACCACATAGGGTTATAAGAAAGGGTGTGATTCACCGGCACGATCTAAAATTTGAAGCACGAATGTGGTTTTATTTGGTGTGTCCCCGTATCATTCCTTCCGAGAACAGAGTGCATATTCCCATTGAGACCGAAATGTTGGTGGCTTGCATCATTGATCGAAGGCACATAAATACGAGGGAGATTATTGTTGAGCAGTTCAAAAGGAAAGACAAGGAAAAAGCAACTTTTATGCCCTATCCTACTCTCATCGGTTTGCTTAGTTTGCCTGCCAATTGTCCCCTATTCAGGCTACTAGACAAAATAGTAAGGGTTGAGGGAGTGATTACTTTGGCCACTAAGACAGACAAGGATGCCCCAAATTCAAAATGTCCCAAGTTGTCCATGGAACTAACAACTCCTTCACCTTCAAGATGTCATGAATATATAGCGATTTCACCACCAACCAACAAGGCTCCATCACCACCAGCAAAGGGTATTCTGAAGTTGGTGCATATGGCCTGGGCTCATGATGTTCAATTGTTGAAATTGTCAAAGGCAATTCCCTCTATGATTCAACAAGCCATCAAAAGAGCAATGGGACCTGTAATTGAAAATTTAGGAGGCCTATGTGCAAGAGTGTGTAATACCCCAGAAGTGCCTAGGGGTAGACTCGGGAGTTAAGGGTTGAAAATTGCTGAAACTGGGAAAATATTGCAGAATGAGTGACCCTACGGATTGTTGGTCCAACCAACCACCCATTGGGATGAGTCGTGGAAAGCATCTGGTCTGGGGACAGTGGAAAAAACGACTGATGTGATGACTACTTGTGGGAAATAACGAGTCTTCGTTTATAGTCGAGGTGGGAGATGGACTTTAGCAGCTGGGAAGCAACAGGTCATCCCACGACCTATCGTGAGTTACCACGGACCATGGTTAGTAGTCGTCATTTGGGTGCTGAATGTTTTCAGTGGATTCGATGGAAGGAAACCACGACTCGTTTGTGGATGTAACGAGTTGTGGTGAGGCTCGTTGTAGGATGAGGTGCCAAGTCTACAAAAGGAGACAACGATCAACAGAACGACCCGTTGTATGGTATGACGACCTATCGTTTACTGTTGTGGGTTGAGCTGAGACCTAAGCCTGGAGAGTGTACAACATGGATCGTCGCCATGGGTCGTGGTATCCTCCAACGACCAGTTGGAGCGCCCGTTGGTTCGTCCAGTGAAGAATTTTTTGCGTAATTATTAAGGGCATTTTCGTCATTCCTATGTCCTAAGGCCCTATGCTACGTTGTTTAGGGCTCGTAATGGTGGGTTTTAGGAGGGGAAAACCTATTCTAAGTTATTCCTTTCATGCATTCAAACTTAAAGAAATAAGGGAGGTGGTCTAGAGCAAGAATTCAAGGTTTTCATTCAAATTCTTTTTGGAAATTCAGAGAAGTGGTAAAATCAAGTCCTTTCAGGTATGTAGGGTTACGAATAGGTGTTTCCGTTCACAACCATGCCCATTCTCTATTAATTTACAGAAATCCATAAAAAATCTATTGTGTTTTTAATTCAATTCTTGAGAAAATTTTATGATTTTCTAATGGTCTTTTATGATTTATGAATCTCATCATAATTTACGGATTTTGATCAGGTTTTACAATTTATTTTACTTATAAAATTATCGATTTTGAATTCTATTTAATTAAGCCTAATCATGCATTATTTATGATGAATTGATTTATGATCTTCTCTTCAAATATTAATATTTACGAATCCAACATGATCTATGATTTGAAATATGAAATTATTTAAATTCCAAACACGATTTGATTATTTACAAGTTACATGTATGATCTTCAAGTATACATGTGTCACGCCCCGCCTTGTGACGCATGACTGGCACCTGGTGCCCTACTAAGACCTGAACTGCTGGACTACTGAGCCTAAGCACTTTTGGTGCCAGGATGGCTCTAACTCTGGGTTCATGGAACCAATGAGCTATATAAAAGTTGTAAATACAGCCTCCGGCCGACTAGGCCTATAGCCACCTGTAAGACAAAAACTGCTAGCTAGAACAACAGTAGTATAAAGGAACCTATGCGGGCCGACAAGGCCACCATGCTGACTAGTTTCACTGAAACGCTGAACCAAATTCTAAACTACTATGTGACCGGCAAGGTCACCAACTATTAACTGAATAAGGCCCCACACGGCCATCATAAACAAACTAAAACATAGAGACGGCCTCACACAACCGGTATAACTAACCACAGGGAATATACAATCTGCAAGCCTCTAAGAATACTGATAAGATGGTCGGGATAGGGCCCGACCTACCCGTATTGTACAACAAAAGAAAAGGAATAAACCTCTAGTTGTCAAGCTCCGGATGACAGGAGCTGATGACCTGTGTGCTGGCTGAAATTACGAGGGATCGGCTCCTCGTCTATGAGTACCTGCAGGCAAGTAATGCAGCACCCCCAAACGGGCGTCAGTATCACTGGTACCGAGTATGCAAAGCAATAACTAAACATAACTAGAAAATATATAGTAATACTGATAGTTATTGAATAACAGAAGATGGCTAAGACTGTCTGGGATGGCAGAATCTAAACTAAGCTTAACTGTACTGGAGAGAAGGTGACAATCATACCTGTCAATGCGGCGTCCTAATATTTATCAATTTAATAAATAATGCATATAGCATACAAGAACCTATACCAGCCCCCATAAGCCGGAAGGTACCAATCAACATGCAATCTATATACCCCTACCCGGGTCGCCATCCAAAAATAACAATTCACTCCACTCATCTAGTAACTATGAGTATCCCGCCGGCCCCCTTGGTATGCAACTTGGGCTCTCTGGGCCCCTGACTATAGTTGTATTTGAGTTTGGAGGACTCCTGTAAATTGTAATCTAAGATCTGTATCTATAATCTATAATCTGTACCCCGGGCACAAGCGCTCGATGGGAGTGTGCTATAATGATGATCAGCCTGCTATGGGGAATGTTGCCTCCTATCTTCGTCCTCTAGAGGATGGCATGCCACTCCTTGGAGTGACGTGATCTTGGGCAGATTTATATGCCCAAGTGATACTCAAACGTATCATTTTCGTCTTGTTTATCGTGCAATGTGTATACATTTTCATGTAATTGGTAATAAAATGTGAATTTATGCTAACCAACATGATTAGCATTGTTTTGTAGGTAAAATGTGATTTCGAGAAGCTAAAATGCATGTTGGAGGATATCGGAGTTGGACTTGGATGCGAGCAAAGGAAAAAGCATTGGACTGCACCAATTAAAGGGGCTCCGCGATGGAGCCGTGTCACGCTGCCATCGCGGAGGCATTCTGCCTGGAGGGTGGAAAAATGCATAAATTCCAGTGGAGCCTCGCGACAGCTCCGTGGCACGGTGGCAAGCCTCCGCGTTGCATGTCGTGCCACGTTGATGCTTTATACCTGGACCCCCAAATTCAAGTGAGGGTCCGCGTCCATGCCGTGTGACGGAGGCAGTACTCCTCGATGCACTCCGTGACACGTTGCTTGTTATTTCGGGAAAAATTCCCATTAGTATAAATAGAACACTTAAAGGTATTTTTCACAATTCAGACTTGGTGGAGCAAGGACGTGGGTTACAGGCCGTTGAGGGACGAAAAGTTCAGGGTTTTTTCTCTCTTTCTTTCTTCTCTAATTCAATTGTTTGTATGATTAACACTTGTTTTAGGATGATTAATCCACAAATGAGTGGCTAATTCCCTTCCTTGCTGAGGTTATGAACACTTGTGATGAATTTTGATTATTAATTATATGGTTTTTCATCTTTTTCTTCCATGTTGTTCTATTAATTCTTGTTCTTACTGCATTGGTGTGTGCCCGACATTAATGTACATCTAAAAATTCCGATTTCACTCGAGAGAGCACGAAATTGGAAAGTTGTGAATTAATAGGATATTGTTCTTTACTTGATTTGGGAAAATTGAGTTTTGACGTGCTTTCCCGATAGAAATATACTTGAAAGTCGTATTAGTCAATTTAGGAACCGCAATTGTATTGCTAGGTCATGAATTGCATTTGATCACAGAAATGTAGGCGGATGGTTTATGATTCTTAAGTGAGATTAAATACGAGAGTTTTAATCTCTTGGCTAATGTTCTTGGCTAGCAACTGGAAGAAAAGATTAACCAATTTATGATTATAATCAGTTCATTACATGTTCTTAACCTCGGCATGCTCATACCCATAGTTTAAATTCAAAGTAGATATTTGTTAGTAGTTTTAGTATAGAAATTATAAAACAAATTATTCAAATTTTGGTTACGTTGTTGTCAGCATATTTGGAAGTGAGATAGAATATAGTATACTTAAGCAATTTTCACTTATCCAGAGTCTCCGTGGATCGATACTTGGCTTACTAAAGCCACTTACTACTTGTTTGACCACGTGCACTTGCGTGTCGGTTTTTAACCCCTAACGAACCACCGAACAAGTTTTTGGCGTCGTTGCCGGGGAGACTAGGCAATTGGTGAAATTGTATTAAGTGTAAATTTACTGTATTTTTATTTGATTTTCTTAAGTGTTGACAACTTGGTCTTAGCCTGTATTTTGCAGACTTAATTTCTGTGAACATTGGCAAGAGACAAAGAGCTGGTGGAATCTTATATAGAGCCTGAACGTATATTTCATAGTAAACGGAGAGAAGCTCTACAAAGAAAGCTGCAGTTGCTCAGACAGACTATTATGGAGCAACAAAATCCACCGGTTGTGAGGGCAGCGTTAGTGCCCGACGAAGCAGCAGCAAGGCCGGTTCATGAGGTGGCAATCCCACATGCCAATAATGTTACATCAAGTATCTGCAAACCAGAGCCTGGAGGGAGATTTGAACTCAAGCAAAATATGGTGCAATTGTTGCACACAAGCGGGCAATTTACCGGTCTCCCTCATGAAGACCCACAACAACATCTCCAGAACTTTTTGGAGATAAGTGACACTTATATACCCGCTGGAGTGTCACCTGATTATGTTCGGCTTACATTGTTTCCATTCTCATTACTCGGTGAAGCCAAGAGGTGGTTGAAAGCTTAGCCACCAAATTCTATTTCAACGTGGGATGATCTTGCACGAAAGTTCTTGATAAGATTTTTCCCTCTGGTAAAACAGCCAGACTTAGAAGTCAAATTCTAAGTTTCAAATAGAGGGAGGGAGAAAATTTGTATCAAGCCTGGGAAAGATTTAAATCCATGTTGCAGGATTGTCCTCATCATCATCAGTCCAATGAGGTGTTGGTGCACACATTTATTGAGGGTTTGGAACCCCATACCAAAATTTTGCTAGATTCGGCAACTGGAGGGCAAGCGCTGGAAAAGACTTATGAGGAGCTGTACACTTTGCTAAACCGGATTTCACAGGGCAATCCAGAATGGAATGCTGATTCATCACGAGGTGGAGCAAGGAAAGCAGCAGGAGTGCTTGAAGTGGATGGATTTACAGCTATTGCTGCACAGATAGTTGCTTTGCAGAATTAATTGAACAACCACTTCAGCAACATGACTTTGAACCAGCCTTCAGCTCCAGTTAATGCGGTCCAGCAAATGTGGTGTGAAGTGTGTGGAAGCAGTGAGCACTCAGCTGAGTGCTGTGGAGCAAATCCTGATTCGGTTAACTTTGTGGGCAATGCACAAAGAAATCAGCAGCAGTATGGCAGTGGCTACAATTCAAATTAGAGGAACCATCCAAATTTTTCATGGGGTAGCAACAGCCATCAGGGCCAAAGTTCGGGTCAGGGTATGCAAAGAAATCATGGAGGGCAACAGAACTACCAATCTCAATTCAGAAATAACAATGCCCCTCCTCCACCACCATCACCCAGCATTGAGGAGATGTTCAAGACCATGATCGCTAATCAAGCGCAATTGCAGGCTGACTATGTTAGATTGGCAGCCGAAGTGAAAAATAACCAGTTAGCGACTAAGGCTCTTGAGTATCGATTTGGGCAATTTGCTAGTGCCAATAATACAAGGCCCAGAGGAGGACTGCCTAGCAACACGGATCCAAATCCGAAGCAGGTAAATGCAGTGACCACAAGGAGTGGTTTGCAGCTAAAGGAGGTGGAACTAGAAAGACCACCTCAAAACTCGGGAGCAGCAGAAGTTGAGTGGGAGCAAAGTTCGGAAAGGGGGAAGACCAAAGAAGCTGAATCAGAAAGACCTCCACCCCCGTTCCCTCAACGACTCAAGAAACACAAGAAGGAGGCGTGTTTCAAGAAATTCATGAAGGTGCTTAAACAGGTACATGTTAACTTACCTCTTGTTGATGTCTTGAAGGGAGTGCCTAAATATGCCAAATACATTAAAGACATTGTGGCCAACAAAAGTCGTTTGACTGAGTATGCCACGGTAGCTTTGACGGAGGAGTGCACTTCCCGGATCCAAAATAGACTGCCCACGAAGCTAAAAGACCCTGGAAGTTATACTATCCAGCTTACTATTGGGCAGAGCATCCGAGCTCGTGGATTGTGTGATCTAGGAGCGAGCATAAATATGATGCCATCTTCGGTATTCAGAAAGTTGGGTCTAGGGAGTCCTAGACCTACAACCGTAATCTTGAAGTTGGCGGATCGATCCTTAGCTAGGCTGGATGGCATTGTTGAGGATGTTCTAGTGCAAGTGGGCTCCCTAATTTTTCCGGTAGATTTTGTTGTTCTGGATTTTGAACCAGATGCGGAAGTCCCATTTATTTTGGGACGACCCTTCTTGGCAACCAGGAAAGCATTAATCGACGTAGCTGCGGGTCAACTTACAATGCGAGCACATGACAAGGTAGAGGTGTTCGATGTGTACAAAGGTCCCAAGCTCCCGATGGTGAATGAAGAACTCTCGGTGATCAATGTAATTGATCATGATAATGTTAAGCAGATGAATGATTCCCGAGAGTTGAAGGAAAGACCACCGGATAGGTGTAAGCACTACTGGGGGGAGGACAATGATCGTGAGAAATCGTCCATCACCCTAGCGGACAATTGAGCGTAAAGGACGTCGAGCCGAGACGGTAAACCAGGCACTGCACGGGAGGCAACCCGTAGAAAAAATAATTTTTATTTTATTTTATTTATTCTGTAAAGTGTAAATAGATTTTATTTTTCTTTTTCTTGATTTAGTACAAAACTTTTGTGTTTTAGTTAGTATTTTTTTTATTTTAGTTAGGTGAAACCTATTATTCTAACCAATTTTGTTTAGTGAGATAATTTTCAGGTCAAACGGAGAAAAATGTGCACGGAATCGTGAAGGAAAAGGCGAGGTATGAAAAATTAATAAATGTGGAAGACAGTGAGCTGGGGCGATAACTCCGTGTCACGGAGGAGGACCTCCGCGTTACCCTCCGTGACACGTTGAGGTGTAATCTGGAATTTTCAAAAATTCCAGTAAGCTATCGCGATAGCTCCGTGTCACGGAGGTAGTGCACCGCGACGCACTCCGTGACACGTTGCCATATAAATTTTGACGGGTCACACCGGGTTGCCGGGTGACCAGCGTGTTTTCTACATTTTAAACCCCCGATTTCGCCCCTTTTCCCCTCATTTTTAATTTTCTCCGCGACCAAACTTCCTAAAATCCCTTCCCTATCAACGTGCCACAGTTTAAGGCAAGGAATTACCAAGTTTTCCTTGGTTCTTCAACTTCGAGGTATGTTTTCCGATTCTCTCTCAAGTTTTTAGCGATTTTATTCGAATTCAAGCATGAGAGGTGAGATAAATCACCCTAAGTAGAAATTTAGCATGAATTCGAGTTATTTAGTGATTGATAAATGTTCACAATGTTGTAATGATCGTTTGAACTTGTCGATTGCATGAATTATTCGAATTTAATTGTGAAATTCAATTCTAGGGCTTGGTTGTTGAAATCGAAATTGGTAACTAGTTGAATTTGTTAAATATATGCCGGGGTGTACGTATTGAATGAGATAAGTGTTGTAAAAATTGTTTGAATGTAATAGATGACGAATTCTCGGGTTTTGGGGAGAATGTTGAAAATTGTTCAAATTTGGTTGGTTGTATAGGTTCATGTGTATATATTTTTTGTTGTTTTTTTTGTTTCGTTGTTTTTAGTTGCTAAGTGCGATGGTTGAATTGCTAGAGATGGTAGTGATTGGGTTTAGCTGTACGAAGTCTAAGTAGTACGCTAAAGTTATACCGTCAAATTTTTCTTTGCGAACGCACTAAGCATGAATTGTATAGCTGTTTTTTTGGTGTAAATAAAGTATTCTTGCCGTAGTATCGTAACCGTAGCTAAGGACTAAGTGTGGGGTAAACTTAGCTTAACCCGACCTTAGCCGAAGTTAATATTCATTTAGCTTGACATTGCGATTGTTTATTTGTGTTGACAGACAAAATGGCAAGCAGGCAAGATAAAGGTAAGGGTGCATCAACTTCAGGCACCGGGAGGAAAAGACTTAGACTGGGCACAGTAGTCCCAGCTGCACCAGCAGTTCCACGCGGCCAGCGCCGCCAATACGGAACTAGATGGGTGACTGATGAGGGGAAGAAGTGGTACGCCAAACACAAGGAGAATAAATACTTCCCTGAGGAGCATATAACACGGGAACCATTAGCACAGGAGTTCCCCCAAATAGTTCAACAGATCGAGGCAGCTGGGCTCAGCTTCATATTTCAGGAGCCCAAGGAATGCAACCTACACTTGGTCTGGGAGTTCTATGCTAATTGGAACCCGGCAATCAAAAGCCACACCATCAAGATCAGAGGGCAGATCGTCACTCTGGAATCCCAACAGCTAAATGCCATCATCGGAGCGCGGGACACAGACGCCCACGTTCTCCGCCAGCTGAATATTACCCCACCATATGCCGATATCAGACGCACACTGTGTGGCACTCGGTCCACAGTTAGATGGAGCAGACACAAGGAAAGGGGCTACCACCAGACTCTGCCTTATTCTCAAATGAACGGGGAAACCCGAATCTGGCTAAAGATAGTCTGCTCGTGCCTAATCCCAGGGGTACACATGACTGATGTGACCCGGGACCGTGTTTTCCTGGTGTATGCCCTGATGAAAGGGCTGGAGATTAATGTTGGGGCGGTCATCATATCCGCCATGAAGAGAGCCCGACTACACCAGGGCCACAGGTATGGGTTCGGTGGACTAATCACCACCTTTCTCCGGGGCCTCGACGTCGAGGAAGAGGCTTTGGATTACATCCCGCAGTTGGAGCGGCGGGCCTTGGACGTGACCAAAACTAAGGCCCCCAACACCACCCACGGGCCAGTGCTGACGCTTGGCGAGCGACATGCTCGTGATGACCAGTACATGGCACGGATGTTTGGAATGCAAATGTTCCAGCTCAGGATCGGTGGGAGACCAGCCACGGAGGAGGAGCTATGGCAGCTCAAGCTGGATTACCCGTCTGGCGAAAACGCCAGGGCTCTATGCCGAGTGGGGCCAGCCTTTGTAGAGCCCACTGACAATGATGTCCCCACGGATGAGGAGACATGCCGAGAGGACTCCGATGTGGAGTTCGATGACGATGACGGAGGCGACTCGGACATGGGAGATGAGGCAACAGCACCTGATGAAGAAGTGGAATACTTTGACTGATCAGGGAGTTCCACCACCCAATTTTGTGATTTTTAATTTGTGTGAACACTTGGGACAGTGTTCGGTTTAAGTGTGGGGTGGGGAGTAGTTAGGTGCTGGGCTGGGCTGGTTTGCTTGTATGCTTTCCTCTGCATTTTTGTATGTATGTTTCCCTGTGTTTGTGAATTTGCAAGTTGTTCTGTATTTGTAATTATTTGTGGTATTGATGTGTGTTGTGGAATGTTGATGTTGCCATCTAAGTCTATATAATTTTGTAAATATTTTTGCTTATCAAAATGATCGAAAAATTTTTGCTTATCGATATGATCGATAATTTTAAAATTTTGCAAAAATATTTTGTTCATATTAAAATATTTTGTAAATAATTTTCCCATTGAAATGATCGATGTTTTGCAAAATGTTTCAATTTTTATTTTTTTGGGTTTCTCGGCGTTTGTTTTCAGTTCTTTTACCCAGAATAGTCCCATTGAACCGACGTCATAGTTAGTGATTGTTCCCTATGATGGATGGATGACGACCGTCTTAAGGGAAATGTAGTCGGTAGGAGTAGTGATTTTTTTTAATTTATTTTCAGTTTTTTCTTTGGTGGATTGCATCACGAAACCTGTAGTTACTATATGGTTGTGAAATGTTGGTTGCGTGTTGTACTTGATATTGAAAATGCAAAAGTGATTCGTATGAAAGCATGCAATTTTGTAAATATGTTGAGATACCTAGGCTGTAGAGTTCGATTCGGTGTGATTGAGGCTTAATTTTGAATTCATGTAATTAGCTAATTGAAGAGTCTGTGAATGCATCTTGAATCGAGCATGTGCATAAAGTGTGAAGTGAGGTATTGTTATTCCATGCTATTGTGAAGTGTCTAGAACTTGCCTGGTGTGTGTACAAAACGAAATGAAGGAGGTGTAGTGTTGGAAAGGACGTAGGCATTTCTTTGTTTTAACCGAGAGTTTCTATTTTTTTCTTGTCATACTCCCCTTTTTATGTGATTGTATACCCTAGTCAGCCCGTTGAGCCTTTAGCCTATTATTTCTTTCTTTTGTCCAAAAATGTATAAACGGAGCTTAATTCTTTCTTTTCATTAGCCGTAAAGTCTATACAAAACTCTTAAGCGCTCAAGAAGAACAAAAATTTTCCAAATGTGTCAAAGAGTGAGAATGGTGAAAAGAAAAAGAAGAGCAGAGAGAGGGAAGAAAAGAAAAGGTTGAAGGTGCACTTGCTATAACTAAATGATAATGAAGGTGCATGAAAAACCTTTGTTTTCGTGGAAAGTGTGCTTGATGAAATGGGCCATACGAAAGTAAATCATCATGAATGGGATGATGAAGAAAGAAAAGAGAGAAACGATGTCCATGAGTTGATGGGAATGTGTTGAAAAGGCGCTTAAGGATGCTAGTGGCTATTATTGGCTAATCCAATATATACTAGTTCCATAGCTTCCATTACAACCCATTAAAGTCCTACGTGATCTTACATTGCATTTCTTTATATTAGTGGAGTAATATACTAAGGGCAAGCTTATGGGTCATGACATGATGCATGTGAATTCTTTTGGGAGAGAGAGTGAAATTAATTTTTACATGCCCCTACTTGAATGTTTGTATGTCACATGAGCAAAAAGGGGAAGATTCTCTTGAGTGTGAGGGCACATGCATGATGAAAGATTGATTTTCGTGTCGGATATCTTGATTAGCTGATTCACATGAGTTTGCCAAAATCGAGAGTCGATTCTTAAAGTCTAGGAAGTCTTGATGTATTAAAGGTCATTGCATGGTAAGACCATGCATGTTTTCTTGATGATTCGCAATATTGAATGATCGGTATGACCGTAGCTCAAATTGTCGCACCATAGTGGCGAAGGTTGGGATGTAAATTTTCATGAATTGTGTGTTTGTTGTTCGAGGATGAACAAGGATTTAAGTGTGGGGTAAGTGATCTTGGGCAGATTTATATGCCCAAGTGATACTCAAACGTATCATTTTCATCTTGTTTATCGTGCAATGTGTATACATTTTCATGTAATTGGTAATAAAATGTGAATTTATGCTAACCAACATGATTAGCATTGTTTTGTAGGTAAAATGTGATTTCGAGAAGCTAAAATGCATGTTGGAGGATATCGGAGTTGGACTTGGATGCGAGCAAAGGAAAAAGCATTGGACTGCACCAATTAAAGGGGCTCCGCGATGGAGCCGTGTCACGCTGCCATCGCGGAGGCATTCCGCCTGGAGGGTGGAAAAATGCATAAATTCCAGTGGAGCCTCGCGACAGCTCCGTGGCACGGTGGCAAGCCTCCGCGTTGCATGTCGTGCCACGTTGATGCTTTATACCTGGACCCCCAAATTCAAGTGAGGGTCCGCGTCCACGCCGTGTCACGGAGGCAGTACTCCGCGATGCACTCCGTGACACGTTGCTTGTTATTTCGGGAAAAATTCCCATTAGTATAAATAGAACACTTAAAGGTATTTTTCACAATTCAGACTTGGTGGAGCAAGGACGTGGGTTACAGGCAGTTGAGGGACGAAAAGTTCAGGGTTTTTTCTCTCTTTCTTTATTCTCTAATTCACTTTTTTGTATGATTAACACTTGTTTTAGGATGATTAATCCACAAATGAGTGGCTAATTCCCTTCCTTGCTGAGGTTGTGAACACTTGTGATGAATTTTGATTATTAATTATATGGTTTTTCATCTTTTTCTTCTATGTTGTTCTATTAATTCTTGTTCTTACTGCATTGGTGTGTGGCCGACATTAATGTACATCTAAAAATTCCGATTTCACTCGAGAGAGCACGAAATTGGAAAGTTGTGAATTAATAGGATATTGTTCTTTACTTGATTTGGGAAAATTGAGTTTTGACGTGCTTTCCTGATAGAAATATACTTGAAAGTCGTATAAGTCAATTTAGGAACCGGAATTGTATTGCTAGGTCATGAATTGCATTTGATCACAGAAATGTAGGCGGATGGTTTATGATTCTTAAGTGAGATTAAATACGAGAGTTTTAATCTCTTGGCTAATGTTCTTGGCTAGCAACTGGAAGAAAAGATTAACCAATTTATGATTATAATCAGTTCATTACATGTTCTTAACCTCGGCATGCTCATATCCATAGTTTAAATTCAAAGTAGATATTTGTTAGTAGTTTTAGTATAGAAATTATAAAACAGATTATTCAAATTTTGGTTACGTTGTTGTCAGCATATTTGGAAGTGAGATAGAATATAGTATACTTAAGCAATTTTCACTTATCCAGAGTCTCCGTGGATCGATACTTGGCTTACTAAAGCCACTTACTACTTGTTTGACCACGTGCACTTGCGTGTCGGTTTTTAACCCCTAACGAACCACCGAACAAGTTTTTGGCGTCGTTGCCGGGGAGACTAGGAAATTGGTGAAATTGTATTAAGTGTAAATTTACTGTATTTTTATTTTATTTTCTTAAGTGTTGACAACTTGGTCTTAGCCTGTATTTTGCAGACTTAATTTCTGTGAACATTGGCAAGAGACAAAGAGCTGGTGGAATCTTATATAGAGCCTGAACGTATATTTCATAGTAAACGGAGAGAAGCTCTGCAAAGAAAGCTGCAGTTGCTCAGACAGACTATTATGGAGCAACAAAATCCACCGGTTGTGAGGGCAGCGTTAGTGCCCGACGAAGCAGCAGCAAGGCTGGTTCACGAGGTGGCAATCCCACATGCCAATAATGTTACATCAAGTATCTGCAAACCAGAGCCTGGAGGGAGATTTGAACTCAAGCAAAATATGGTGCAATTGTTGCACACAAGCGGGCAATTTACCGGTCTCCCTCATGAAGACCCACAACAACATCTCCAGAACTTTTTGGAGATAAGTGACACTTATATACCCGCTGGAGTGTCACCTGATTATGTTCGGCTTACATTGTTTCCATTCTCATTACTCGGTGAAGCCAAGAGGTGGTTGAAAGCTGAGCCACCAAATTCTATTTCAACGTGGGATGATCTTGCACGAAAGTTCTTGATAAGATTTTTCCCTCTGGTAAAACAGCCAGACTTAGAAGTCAAATTCTAAGTTTCAGACAGAGGGAGGGAGAAAATTTGTATCAAGCCTGGGAAAGATTTAAATCCATGTTGCAGGACTGTCCTCATCATCATCAGTCCAATGAGGTGTTGGTGCACACTTTTATTGAGGGTTTGGAACCCCATACCAAAATTTTGCTAGATTCGGCAACTGGAGGGCAAGCACTGGAAAAGACTTATGAGGAGCTGTACACTTTGCTAAACCGGATTTCACAGGGCAATCCAGAATGGAATGCTGATTCATCATGAGGTGGAGCAAGGAAAGCAGCAGGAGTGCTTGAAGTGGATGGATTTACAGCTATTGCTGCACAGATAGTTGCTTTGCAGAATCAATTGAACAACCACTTCAGCAACATGACTTTGAACCAGCCTTCAGCTCCAGTTAATGCGGTCCAGCAAATGTGGTGTGAAGTGTGTGGAAGCAGTGAGCACTCAGCTGAGTGCTGTGGAGCAAATCCTGATTCGGTTAACTTTGTGGGCAATGCACAAAGAAATCAGCAGCAGTATGGTAGTGGCTACAATTCAAATTAGAGGAACCATCCAAATTTTTCATGGGGTAGCAACAGCCATCAGGGCCAAAGTTCGGGTCAGGGTATGCAAAGAAATCAAGGAGGGCAACAGAACTACCAATCTCAATTCAGAAATAACAATGCCCCTCCTCCACCACCATCACCCAGCATTGAGGAGATGTTCAAGACCATGATCGCTAATCAAGCGCAATTGCAGGCTGACTATGTTAAATTGGCAGCCGAAGTGAAAAATAACCAGTTAGCGACTAAGGCTCTTGAGTATCAATTTGGGCAATTTGCTAGTGCCCAGAATACAAGGCCCAGAGGAGGACTGCCTAGCGACACGGCTCCAAATCCGAAGCAGGTAAATGCAGTGACCACAAGGAGTGGTTTGCAGCTGAAGGAGGTGGAACCAGAAAGACCACCTCAAAACTCGGGAGCAACAGAAGTTGAGGGGGAGCAAAGTTCGGAAAGGGGGAAGACCAAAGAAGCTGAATCAGAAAGACCTCCACCCCCGTTCCCTCAACGACTCAAGAAACACAAGGAGGAGGCGTGTTTCAAGAAATTCATGGAGGTGCTTAAACAGGTACATGTTAACTTACCTCTTGTTGATGTCTTGAAGGGAGTGCCTAAATATGCCAAATACATTAAAGACATTGTGGCCAACAAAAGTCGTTTGACTGAGTATGCCACGGTAGCTTTGACGGAGGAGTGCACTTCCCGGATCCAAAATAGACTGCCCACGAAGCTAAAAGACCCTGGAAGTTATACTATCCAGCTTACTATTGGGCAGAGCATCCGAGCTCGTGGATTGTGTGACCTAGGAGCGAGCATAAATATGATGCCATCTTCGGTATTCAGAAAGTTGGGTCTAGGGAGTCCTATACCTACAACCGTAATCTTGACGTTGGCGGATCGATCCTTAGCGAGGCCGGATGGCATTGTTGAGGATGTTCTAGTGCATGTGGGATCCCTAATTTTTCCGGTAGATTTTGTTGTTCTGGATTTTGAACCAGACGCGGAAGTCCCATTTATTTTGGGACGACCCTTCTTGGCAACCAGGAAAGCATTAATCGACGTAGCTGCGGGTCAACTTACAATGCGAGCACATGACAAGGTAGAGGTGTTCGATGTGTACAAAGGTCCCAAGCTCCCGATGGTGAATGAAGAACTCTCGGTGATCAATGTAATTGATCATGATAATGTTAAGCAGATGAATGATTCTCGAGAGTTGAAGGAAAGACCACCGGATAGGTGTAAGCACTACTGGGGGGAGGACAATGATCGTGAGAAATCGTCCATCACCCTAGCGGACAATTGAGCGTAAAGGACGTCGAGCCGAGACGGTAAACCAGGCACTGCACGGGAGGCAACCCGTGGAAAAAATATTTTTTTTTATTTTATTTATTCTGTAAAGTGTAAATAGATTTTATTTTTTTTTTCTTGATTTAGTACAAAACTTTTGCGTTTTAGTTAGTATTTTTTTATTTTAGTTAGGTGAAACCTATTATTCTAACCAATTTTGTTTAGTGAGATAATTTTCAGGTCAAACGGAGAAAAATGTGCACGGAATCGTGAAGGAAAAGGCGAGGTATGAAAAATTAATAAATGTGGAAGACAGTGAGCTGGGGCGATAACTCCGTGTCACGGAGGAGGACCTCCGCGTTACCCTCCGTGACACGTTGAGGTGTAATCTGGAATTTTCAAAAATTCCAGTAAGCTATCGCGATAGCTCCGTGTCACGGAGGCAGTGCACCGCGATGCACTCCGTGACACGTTGCCACATAAATTTTGACGGGTCACACCGGGTTGCCGGGTGACCAGCGTGTTTTCTACATTTTAAACCCCCGATTTCGCCCCTTTTCCCCTCATTTTTAATTTCCTCTGCGACCAAACTTCCTAAAATCCTTTCCCTATCAACGTGCCACGGTTTAAGGCAAGGAATTACCAAGTTTTCCTTGGTTCTTCAACTTCGAGGTATGTTTTCCGATTCTCTCTCAAGTTTTTAGCGATTTTATTCGAATTCAAGCATGAGAGGTGAGATAAATCACCCTAAGTAGAAATTTAGCATGAATTCGAGTTATTTAGTGATTGATAAATGTTCGGAATGTTGTAATGATCGTTTGAACTTGTCGATTGCATGAATTATTCGAATTTAATTGCGAAATTCAATTCTAGGGCTTGGTTGTTGAAATCGAAATTGGTAACTAGTTGAATTTGTTAAATATATGTCGGGGTGTACGTATTGAATGAGATAAGTGTTGTAAAAATTGTTTGAATGTAATAGACGACGAATTCTCGGGTTTTGGGGAGAATGTTGAAAATTGTTCAAATTTGGTTGGTTGTATAGGTTCATGTGTATATATTTTTTTTTGTTGTTTTTGTTTCGTTGTTTTTAGTTGCTAAGTGCGATGGTTGAATTGCTAGAGATGGTAGTGATTGGGTTTAGCTGTACGAAGTCTGAGTAGTACGCTAAAGTTATACCGTCAAATTTTTCTTTGCGAACGCACTAAGCATGAATTGTATAGCTATTTTTTTGGTGTAAATAAAGTATTCTTGCCGTAGTATCGTAACCGTAGCTAAGGACTAAGTGTGGGGTAAACTTAGCTTAACCCGACCTTAGCCGAAGTTAATATTCATTTAGCTTGACATTGCGATTGTTTATTTGTGTTGACAGACAAAATGGCAAGCAGGCAAGATAAAGGTAAGGGTGCATCAACTTCAGGCACCGGGAGGAAAAGACTTATACTGGGCACAATAGTCCCAGCTGCACCAGCAGTTCCACGCGGCCAGCGCCGCCAATACGGAACTAGATGGGTGACTGATGAGGGGAAGAAGTGGTACGCCAAACACAAGGAGAATAAATACTTCCCCGAGGAGCATATAACACGGGAACCATTAGCACAGGAGTTACCCCGAATAGTTCAACAGATCGAGGCAGCTGGGCTCAGCTTCATATTTCAGGAGCCCAAGGAATGCAACCTACTCTTGGTCTGGAAATTCTATGCTAATTGGAACCCGGCAATCAGAAGCCACACCATCAAGATCAGAGGGCAGATCGTCACTCTGGAATCCCAACAGCTAAATGCCATCATCGGAGTGCGGGACACAGACACCCACGTTCTCCGCCAGCTGAATATTACCCCACCATATGCCGATATCAGACGCACACTGTGTGGCGCTCGGTCCACAGCTAGATGGAGCAGACACAAGGAAAGGGGCTACCACCAGACTCTGCCTTATTCTCAAATGAACGGGGAAGCCCGAATCTGGCTAAAGATAGTCTGCTCGTGCCTAATCCCAGGGGTACACATGACTGATGTGACCCGGGATCGTGTTTTCCTGGTGTATGCCCTGATGAAAGGGCTGGAGATTAATGTTGGGGCAGTCATCATATCCGCCATGAAGAGAGCCCGACTACACCAGGGCCACAGGTATGGGTTCGGTGGACTAATCACCACCTTTCTCCGGGGCCTCGACGTCGAGGAAGAGGCTTTGGATTACATCCCGCAGTTGGAGCGGCGGGCCTTGGACATGACCAAAACTAAGGCCCCCAACACCACCCACGGGCCAGTGCTGACGCTTGGCGAGCGACATGCTCGTGATGACCAGTACATGGCACGGATGTTTGGAATGCAAATGTTCCAGCTCAGGATCGGTGGGAGACCAGCCACAGAGGAGGAGCTATGGCAGCTCAAGCTGGATTACCCGTCTGGCGAAAACGCCAGGGCTCTATGCCGAGTGGGGCCAGCCTTTGTAGAGCCCACTGACAATGATGTCCCCACGGATGAGGAGACACGCCGAGAGGACTCCGATGTGGAGTTCGATGACGACGACGGAGGCGACTCGGACATGGGAGATGAGGCAACAACACCTGATGAAGAAGTGGAATACTTTGACTGATCAGGGAGTTCCACCACCCAATTTTGTGATTTTTAATTTGTGTGAACACTTGGGACAGTGTTCGGTTTAAGTGTGGGGTGGGGAGTAGTTAGGTGCTGGGCTGGGCTGGTTTGCTTGTATGCTTTCCTCTGCATTTTTGTATGTATGTTTCCCTGTGTTTGTGAATTTGCAAGTTGTTCTGTATTTGTAATAATTTTTGGTATTGATGTGTGTTGTGGAATGTTGATGTTGCCATCTAAGTCTATATAATTTTGTAAATATTTTTGCTTATCAAAATGATCGAAAAATTTTTGCTTATCGATATGATCGATAATTTTAAAATTTTGCGAAAATATTTTGTTCATATTAAAATATTTTGTAAATAATTTTCCCATCGAAATGATCGATGTTTTGCAAAATGCTTCAATTTTTATTTTTTTGGGTTTCTCGGCGTTTGTTTTCGGTTCTTTTACCGAGAATAGTCCCATTCAACCGACGTCATAGTTAGTGACTGTTCCCTATGATGGATGGATGACGACCGTCTTAAGGGAAATGTAGTCGGTAGGAGTAGTGATTTTTTTTAATTTATTTTCAGTTTTTTTCTTTGGTGGATTGCATCACGAAACCTGTAGTTACTATATGGTTGTGAAATGTTGGTTGCGTGTTGTACTTGATATTGAAAATGCAAAAGTGATTCGTATGAAAGCATGCAATTTTGTAAATATGTTGAGATACCTAGGCTGTAGAGTTCGATTTGGTGTGATTGAGGCTTAATTTTGAATTCATGTAATTAGCTAATTGAAGAGTCTGTGAATGCATCTTGAATCGAGCATGTGCATAAAGTGTGAAGTGAGGTATTGTTATTCCATGCTATTGTGAAGTGTCTAGAACTTGCCTGGTGTGTGTACAAAATGAAATGAAGGAGGTGTAGTGTTGGAAAGGATGTAGGCATTTCTTTGTTTTAACCGAGAGTTTCTATTTTTTTCTTGTCATACTCCCCTTTTTATGTGATTGTATACCCTAGTCAGCCCGTTGAGCGTTTAGCCTATTATTTCTTTCTTTTGTCCAAAAATGTATAAACGGAGCTTAATTCTTTATTTTCATTAGCCGTAAAGTCTATACAAAACTCTTAAGCGCTCAAGAAGAACAAAAATTTTCCAAAAGTGTCAAAGAGTGAGAATGGTGAAAAGAAAAAGAAGAGCAGAGAGAGGGAAGAAAAGAAAAGGTTGAAGGTGCACTTGCTATAACTAAATGATAATGAAGGTGCATGAAAAACCTTTGTTTTCGTGGCAAGTGTGCTTGATGAAATGGGCCATATGAAAGTAAATCATCATGAATGGGATGATGAAGAAAGAAAAGAGAGAAACAATGTCCATGAATTGATGGGAATGTGTTGAAAAGGCGCTTAAGGATGCTAGTGGATATTATTGGCTAATCCAATATATACTAGTTCCATAGCTTCCATTACAACCCATTAAAGTCCTACGTGATCTTACATTGCATTTCTTTATATTAGTGGAGTAATACACTAAGGGCAAGCTTATGGGTCATGACATGATGCATGTGAATTCTTTTGGGAGAGAGAGTGAAATTAATTTTTACATGCCCCTACTTGAATGTTTGTATGTCACATGAGCAAAAAGGGGAAGATTCTCTTGAGTGTGAGGGCACATGCTTGATGAAAGATTGATTTTCGTGTCGGATATCTTGATTAGCTGATTCGCATGAGTTTGCCAATATCGAGAGTCGATTCTTAAAGTCTAAGAAGTCTTGATGTATTAAAGGTCATTGCATGGTAAGACCATGCATGTTTTCTTGATGATTCGCAATATTGAATGATCGGTATGACCGTAGCTCAAATTGTCGCACCATAGTGGCGAAGGTTGGGATGTAAATTTTCATGAATTGTGTGTTTGTTGTTCGAGGACGAACAAGGATTTAAGTGTGGGGTAAGTGATCTTGGGCAGATTTATATGCCCAAGTGATACTCAAACGTATCATTTTCATCTTGTTTATCGTGCAATGTGTATACATTTTCATGTAATTGGTAATAAAATGTGAATTTATGCTAACCAACATGATTAGCATTGTTTTGTAGGTAAAATGTGATTTCGAGAAGCTAAAATGCATGTTGGACGATATCGGAGTTGGACTTGGATGCGAGCAAAGGAAAAAGCATTGGACTGCATCAATTAAAGGGGCTCCGCGATGGAGCCGTGTCACGCTGCCATCGCGGAGGCATTCTGCCAGGAGGGTGGAAAAATGCATAAATTCCAGTGGAGCCTCGCGACAGCTCCGTGGCACGGTGGCAAGCCTCTGCGTTGCATGTCGTGCCACGTTGATGCTTTATACCTGGACCCCCAAATTCCAGTGAGGGTCCGCATCCACGCCGTGTCACGGAGGCAGTACTCCGCGATGCACTCCGTGACACGTTGCTTGTTATTTCGGGAAAAATTCCCATTAGTATAAATAGAACACTTAAAGGTATTTTTCACAATTCAGACTTGGTGGAGCAAGGACGTGGGTTACAGGCAGTTGAGGGACGAAAAGTTCAGGGTTTTTTCTCTCTTTCTTTCTTCTCTAATTCAATTGTTTGTATGATTAACACTTGTTTTAGGATGATTAATCCACAAATGAGTGGCTAATTCCCTTCCTTGCTGAGGTTATGAACACTTGTGATGAATTTTGATTATTAATTATATGGTTTTTCATCTTTTTCTTCCATGTTGTTCTATTAATTCTTGTTCCTACTGCATTGGTGTGTGGCCGACATTAATGTACATCTAAAAATTCTGATTTCACTCGAGAGAGCACGAAATTGGAAAGTTGTGAATTAATAGGATATTGTTCTTTACTTGATTTGGGAAAATTGAGTTTTGATGTGCTTTCCTGATAGAAATATACTTGAAAGCCGTATTAGTCAATTTAGGAACCGGAATTGTATTGCTAGGTCATGAATTGCATTTGATCACAGAAATGTAGACGGATGGTTTATGATTCTTAAGTGAGATTAAATACGGTAGTTTTAATCTCTTGGCTAATGTTCTTGCTAGCAACTGAAAGAAAAGATTAACCAATTTATGATTATAATCAGTTCATTACATGTTCTTAACCTCGGCATGCTCATATCCATAGTTTAAATTCAAAGTAGATATTTGTTAGTAGTTTTAGTATAGAAATTATAAAATAAATTATTCAAATTTTAGTTACGTTGTTGTCAGCATATTTGGAAGTGAGATAGAATATAGTATACTTAAGCAATTTTCACTTATCCAGAGTCTCCGTGGATCGATACTTGGCTTACTAAAGCCACTTACTACTTGTTTGACAAGGTGCACTTGCATGTCGGTTTTTAACCCCTAACGAACCACCGAACATGACGTATCCTCACCCTTTGGCTGGCGAGTCGACACAGCTATTAACCCTAGGGCGACAAGGAAGCTCTAAGGGTGCCCAACATAGAACAATCAGGTCTCTACAAACAACAATAATCACATATAACATATATATTAAATCTGATAATACTATCTATGTTCTGATATTCTATTCTGAATCCCTTGCTGAATTATACTGAATTTGATACTGAGTTATACTGAGTCTAGAATAATATCTCCCTGTCTGATACTAATTTACTGACTTTTATTTTGAATATGACCTAATAATTATGCCTTACTGAATTAACACTGGGCATAATACTCAGCTTTGAACATTCTTCTGGAATTTATTCTATTTTACTATACTAGAATTACTATCTTGCCGAAGAAACTGGCTTTACATACCTCAGTTGCCGACTTCTTGACTAACTGGCGTAACTCGGCAAATATCAAGCTATTTCTTCCAACAGCATTCATCTTCATAGCAAATAAAACTAAATTCATCAATATTTTGGAAGAAAACACTACTTTGAATATATATACTGCCCAAACTTTGACTTATCGAAAAACAGCCGAAAACTCACTATTTCTCGGTAGTCCAGAAGGGAGAAATACTCACTTTAGGGCTAGGAGTATATTGACACTAATTTGGAGCAATTCCACTTACCTTAGCTCGGTAGGGCGACGACTCGCCGGCCGAATTTCACGAAACTAATTCCGTAGGAATGCTCCCTGCAGCTTAATACTTCACTACCTAAGATTAATTCAAGTTTGGACCACGTTTAACAGCGTAAACGAAAGGAATTTCATCAAAATCTCTTGTGCCCTCTGTTTTTCTGGTTTATTCTCTAGGAATTGATAATTATCATCTAAAAGCCGAAGTGGGGGCTTTATATACTTGGGGCCTTTAAGTCGCATTTATCGAATGCGACTTATAAGTCGCATTTGCCTTGCGACACTCCGACTTGGCGCTTGTCCGGTCTCTCCCCGGGCCATTTTTCTAGCACGTATGGCATTCTAAAACTCTTAACCAACATGCGAATAGGCCATCTAAATTTCAAGAATTTACGGGATGTAACATCCTCCCCCCTTAAGAACATTTGTCCTCGAATGTAAACTCCTGCTCACAGGAATCTCAACTTACTCAACTTATTCTCGAAAATTTTTGGCAGAGTTTCCCCTGTAATATGGACTACCTCAAAATCCTAAAACGCAGAAAAGTCCAATACAGGTATTCCACACAATACTCTAGTAATCATCACACAATAGACTAGATTCAACTATTTCATTTATACACATAAATATAAGGCAACTCATAAAACAACAATACTAACATACCTCTGGCTGATTAAGTCTGAAATAACTGAGGATATCTGACTTTCATATCTTTCTTTGCTTCCCAAGTCATTTCCTCTCGTTTCCTGTTACGCAATAATACCTTGATAGAAGCAACATCTTTAGTTCTTAATCTGCGAATCTGCCGGTCTAGTATGGCTACTGGAACCTCTTCAAAAGCCAGCTCCTCCGAAACCTGGACATCCTGAACTGGGACAACTCTGGAGGGGTCTCCTATATACTTCCTCAGCATGGACACGTGGAAAACTGGATGGACAGACTCTAATTCTGGAGGCAAGTTCAACTCGTATGACACTTCCCCTATTCTTCGACAAATCTGATAAGGCCCAACAAATCTCGGGCTGAGCTTACCTTTCTTGCCGAACCTCATCACCCCTTCCATAGGAGAAACTTTCAAAAACAGCCAGTCATTCACATTATATTCCAGATTTCTGCGCCGCACATCAGCATACAATTTCTGGCGGCTTTGAGCAGTCAGTAGGCGTTCTATGATAAGCTTTACTTTTCACTCTGACTGATGAATAATATCTGGCCCAATCAGCGCTGACTCTCCTACTTCAAACCAGATAACTGGTGATCTGCACTTTCGCCCATAGAATTCCTCATAAGGCGCCATCTGGATAGCTGAATGGTAACTGTTATTATAAGCGATCAAGTTGTAGAACAAAATTTGAAAAAAGTTATCTCAAAATTTCCTTCTTCAGATTCCTTGAAATTTAGGTCAAATGTATTGAAGTATTTCTCCCAATCTATAAGGCGTTACGGGGTGTGGAACCTATCAAATTACAAATCTATGAGTCTAGTTTCCATCTCATCAAACTATTCGTCAATTCGACTTCGGAGTAGAGAGATATTCGTGTTTTCGCAAGACCTCGCAAGAAGGCACCTCACAAGGTCTTAAGGAAGTGGAGGATTATTTAATCCCCTTTGGTCGATTGTTGGTCATCTAAAATTCATTTTACAGCATATATTTTGTACGAAACCTCTCTCAAATTCTCTCCATGGTTTCCTTTGGGTGTTGGGGCTAGAAGCCATGGTTCAACATGATTTTTATGTCAGGAAGTCAGGAATCGCATGTAGTCCGTGGTTTGGGGTCTTTTCCAGGTTGTTGGTGGTTGTTTCGTGGTGAAGATGTTGGTAAGCCTTCTTTCTTTTGTTCTCCTTAGTTTTTAAGGTTGTTTATAGGTGTTTCAATGCCGAAGGGTGTTGTCTCAGAGTTTCTACTGTCGAATTCCTAAGAATCTTATGGGGTAAGCTTCGTTTTTATTGTTTTGTTATTGAGTTGTGTTGGCTGCATTTTTGAAGAACTTTGGACTAACATTAGGCAGTAGGTTGATGGTATTGAAGGCTCAAGTTTGGATAGGCTTGAAGCTAAGGTATGTTAGGCTTGTCCCTCCCTTTGTCGACATGAATTCTATAGTCGTTCTCGTCCGTGTTGATGTGTGTGTTGGCTGTCTTGCAATGGCTTGTATTTTTTCTATTGTTGAACTCTTGTTCTACTGTTTATATGGTGATAAAAGTGTGTATAAGGTTCTTGTTTGTTTGGTGGATCGGTCTTGACTGCTGAGAATCGTAGTCATAGAAAATTGTTAGGCTCGGGCCGTGTGTGAGGTGTGTGGTTCTCGTAGCAAGTTGTCGGATGTTTGAGTGAACAAAATTAGGTGATCATATTGAAAAGTGAATGGGGTATTAGAGCAGTTAAGGTTGATAGTTGCGATGATCTTTTATTATATTCGAATCGGCGAATTGTGTTGATGGCACGTGATGGCCGTGGTGACACTTGGGCTGATTTGGCCATGTCCCTTGATGTTAGTGGTAAGTAGAGTGCCATGTGGGCTTTTTTTAATGCTTGGTGATAGAATGGTTAGGATGGTAATCCTTAGCTCGGCTAATGGCTCGTCGTTGGATGGCTAGACATGAAAAAATAGTAGTATATTGTACTAGTCGGGTTGTGGGGTTTGAGAGCCGATTGTGGTCTATTTAAGCATGTATTATTATTGTTGTTGCTCTTGTGTGTGTTGTGTTGAGGCCTCATGGATTGGGGATACCCTATGCATGATAGTTGTCCCGGCTAGGGGTCGAGCCCGAGGTGCCTTGTGGCTTGTGGATACCCGACGCACGAGAGTGTTTCCGGCTGAAGGGTTAAGCCCAAGGAGTGAAATGACCTATGGGGTTGAGAATGATGTCCTCCGTAGTGTCAATTTGAGACATGATTCGAGAGTGGTCCGCCATGTCTTAGGCTTCCTAGGATCACGATTGGTTCTCCTAGATGGATTGAGCTCCTCTAATCGTGTGCAGCCGAGAGAGTGTCCAACAGTACTTGATTGATGATGTTGATTAACTGGTGTTTACTTGTGATTTGTTTGGCATTATACAATGGTTGTTTCTTGTGTTATTTGTTATTCGATAGTAGTGGATGCTAGATGTTGGTTGGTGTTAGCTGAGGCCATTGAGAGTTCTAGAGGCGATGATAGGTGATCTGTGTTGGCTAGGCACCGCTGTGTTGTTGTTTAATTTTGGACTTTCCGGGCTTATGGGGGCTAGGTAGGTTCTGTTTATATGTTTTCTTGTACTTGCCAGGCTTATGGAGGCCAGGTAGGTTTTATGTGTTTACTTAAGCTGAGATCACCTTCAACGATATCTGGTATATCTGTTGATCTCTAATCTGAGTCTTCCAATTGTTTCTTCCTTTCATGCTCGATACATTATTGTACTAACGCCCTAGTCGGGGCACTACATTCATGCCTGCAGGTGACGGTGCGCTGTTAGATCAGGTTATTGGTTGCTGAGTGGAGTTCCAGCTGAGTCAGTGTGCTCCAGTTCTTTCAGAGTTGCCTGAGTTTGAGTTATGGGTAGTTTGGGGCCCTGTCCCGGATAGTTGATTTCTATTATATTTTTTAGAGGCTTTTTGATATTTATTGTGGGTGTAGTGTCATTATTATAGGCCAGATGGGCGATGTTGTATAGTTGTTCTTCCATTATGTGGCCTTGACGGCATATTGTATTTATTTTTGTTGGTTAGTCAGGTGAGTCAACTTCTGCTATAGTCTATCATCTCATTCTGATTGTATATTTGTTGTGTTGTTGAACCTCATTGGTTCTGGACTTTGTTTTATATTTTGGGCATCGGGTATACTCATATCAGGGGTGGCACTACGTGCCAGTGACGCCTCCCCGAGTTTGGGGTGTGATAGACTTGGTATCAGAGCAGTTTGTCCTAGGGAGTATATGAGCCGTGTCTAGTAGAGTCTTGTTCATGTGTGCATTGTGCAGTGTACTTATAAACAGGAGGCTACAGGACATTCAGGATTGTTACCCTTCTTTCTGGATCAAAATCGTGTGAGAAATCAGATGTCATAGGAGTTCGGTTTAGACTCATGTTTGCTGAATTTTGTAGGGATTCTTGTAACATGATGAATTATAACGGCCAGCAGCTAAACATGGCGATAGGTAAGATTCTTATTTTGATTATGGTTATAGATGTGTCGCACCATGGCATGGTGCAAGGTTTTGTTGTTTGGAGTTTTTTGTGGTAGGCTTTCAATGTGAGGCTATGTCGTGCGATATCTTGCTGTGTCAGTCCTTGAGTTGGAGTCGTGCGTGTTGTCCAACATTTGAGGACGAAAGTTTCTAAGGGGGAAAGGATGTAACATCCTGGATAATTTGAGTGATAAAATCGTTCTTTTGAGGTAAGACTAAGAGTACTAAATAGGCTAAAAAGGAAGTATTATGAGTTATTTGAATCACTCTGTGATTATATTTAAGATTGGACGTAGATCAAGTTGTAGAACAAAATTCGAAAAAATTTATTGCAAAATTTCCTTCTTGAGATTCCTTGAAATTTAGGTCAAATATATCGAAGTGTTTCTAAAAATCTATAAGCATTTAGGGGGTGTGAAAACTATCAAATTAAATATCTATGCGTCTAGTTTCTAGCACATCAAACCGTTCTTCAATCCGACTTCGGAGTAGAGAGATATTCGCGTTTTCGCGAGACCGCTCAAGCAGGAACCTCACAAGGTCTTAAGGTGGTGGAGGATTATTTAATCCCCTTTGGTCGGTTGTTGGTCATCAACAATTCATTTTTCATCATATATTTCATATGAAACCTCTCTCAAGTTCTCTCCATGGTTTCCTTTGGGTTTTGGGGCTAGAAACCATGGTTCAACATGATTTTTGTGTCGGAGAGTCGAGAATCGCGTGTAGTCCATGGTTTGGTGTCTTTTCCAGGCTGTTGGTGGATGTTTCATGGTGAAGCTATTGGTAAGCCTTCTTTCTTTTGTTCTCCTTATTTTTAAGGTATTTTATAGGTGTTTCAACGCTGATAGGGTGTTGTCTCGGAGTTTCTACCGTCGAATTCCTATGAATCTTATCAGGTAAGCTTCGTTTGTCTTATTTCGTTGTTTTGTTTGTTGGCTGCATTTTGGAAGAATTTTTGACTGCCTTTAGGCAGTAGGTTCATGGTTTTTAAGGCTCAAGATCGTCTAGACTTGAAGCTAAGGTATGTTAGGCTTGTCCCTCCCTTTGTCGGCATGAATTCCATAGCCATTGTCGTCCGTGTTGACGTGTGTGTTGGCTGTTTTGTGATAGATTGTATTTTTCTATTATTGAACTCTTGTTATTCTGTTTATATGGTGATAAAGGTGTGTATAAGGTGTTGGTTTGTTTGGTGGCTCGGGCTTGAGTGTTGAGAATCGTAGTCATGGCAAATTATTAGGCTCGGGCCACGTGTGAGGTTTGTGGTTCTTGTAACAAGTTGTGGGATGTTTGAGTGAATGAGATTAGGTGATCACATTAAAAAGTAAATGGGGTATTAGAGTATTTAAGGTCAATAGTTGCGATGATCTTTTGTTATATTCGAATCGGCAAATTGTGTCGATGGCACGTGATGGCCGTGGTGACACTTGGGCTGATTTGGCCATGTCCCTTGATGTTAGTGGTAAGTAGAGTTCCATGTGAGTTGTTTGTAATGCTTTGTGATAGACTGGTTAGGATGGTAATACTTAGCTCAGCTAATGGCTCATCGGTGGAAGGCTAGACGTGAAAGAATAGTAGTATATTGTATTAGTAGGGTTGTGGGTTTCAAGAGCCGATTGTGGGCTATTTGAGCATGTATTATTATTTTTTTTGCTTGTGTGTGTGTTGTGTTGAGGACTTGTGCCTTGGAGATACCGATGCACGAGAGTTGTTCCGGCTAGGGGTCGAGCCTGAGGTGCTTTGTTGCTTGTGGATACCCGGCACATGAGAGTGTTTCTGACTGAGGTGTTGAGCCCAAGGAGTGAAATGACCTATGGGGTTGATAATGATGTCCTCCATAATGTCTTGTTGAGACATGATTCGAGAGTAGTCCAACATGTCTGAGCCTTCCTAGGATGACGATTGGTTCTCCCAAATGGATTGAGCTCCGTTAATTATGCGTAGCCGAGAGAGTGTCTGGCAGTGCTTGATTGATGATGTTGATTAACTGGTGTTTACTTGTGAGTTGTTTGGTGTTATACTATGGTTGTTTCTTGTGTTATTTGTTATCCGATAGCAGTGGATGCTAGATGTTGGCTGGTGTTAGTTGAGGCCATTGAGAGTTCTAGAGGCGATGACAGGTGATCTATGTCAGTTTGGTACCGCTGTGTTGTTGTTTACTTTTGGACTTGCTGGGCTTATGGGGGCTAGGTAGGTTCTGTTTGTATGTTTTCTTGTACTTTCTAGGCTTATGGGGGCCAAGTAGGTGTTATGATTTTACTTAAGTTGAGTTCTCCTTTAGCAACATCTGGTATATCTGTTGATCTCTAATCTGAGTCTTCTAGTTGTTTTTGCCTTAAATACTCAGTACATTATAGTACTGATGCCCAAGTCGGGGCACTACATTCATGCTTGCAAGTGAAAGTGGGCTGTTAGATCAGGTTATTAGTTGCTGAGTGGAGTTCCAGCTGAGTCGATGTGCTCCAGTTCTTTCAGAGTTGCCAGAGTTTGAGTTATGGGTAGTTTGGGGCCCTGTCCTGGACTGTTGATTTCTATTATATTTTTTAGAGGCTCGTAGATATTTATTGTGGGTGTAGTCTCATTGTTATAGGCTAGGTGGGCCATGTTGTATAGTTGTTCTTCTATTATGTGGCCTTGACGGCATATTGTATTTATTTTTCTTGGTTGGAAAGGTGAGCCAGCTTCCACTAAAGTCTATCGTCTCATTCTGATTGTATAGTTATTGTGTTGTTGAACCTCATCAGTTCTGGCTTTTATTTTATATTTTGGGTGTTGGTTATGCTCATATCAGGGGTGGCACCAGGTGCAAGTCACGCCTCCTGAGTTTGGGGTGGGACAGCTCTGCACTACAAAAGCAAATAGAAGTTATACTAGGAAAGTGGTAAAAATAGACTAAAGTGGGTTGCAATCATACACATCCATAGACTCTATTAAAATATATATATATGTCAAATGACATCCGCCCCCACTAAAAAATGCTACAGTGCCATCAATACATAAATAGATAAAAAAAATGCAACATCAAGAGTGCCAACAACTCCCTAAATCACTAAGTTAGAGGCACCAATGGATGGTGGGATCGACGAGTTGTCTCTTTAAAGAGCATCCATCTCACCGTACTTTTGAGGTGACATTTTTGTCTTTCTATCTAGATTGATCTCCTTCACCCTTATAATTCACCTGCATCAAACAACCCTCATTAAAATCCAAAATGCTTGGGTTGTGATGAGTTGGTAATTTACCAACTCATTAGGCTCTTGAGCATGAGCTTTAGCTTAGTTTTCAATTTATTTAGATGAATTTTATGCCCTTTTTACCTTTTTGTGTGCAGATATCTGAATTGATGAGAAAGAGCAAGAAGTGGAGTAAAAAGGATGAAATTAGGTGAAAACCAGCGTTCCACCGGAGGACATCGGCGAAACGCCAGTCAAACACAGATAACCACTAACTTGAGGATAATGTGCAACCGGCAGCCGTAGATATCAACCGACGACTTGCCGATCAAAGCGCCTACCGGTGCCTATACTTTATGGACCAAGAAGTGAATAAAATGGCAGATCACAGATGAAGGCCGGTGAACCCTCGAAGTTGTATCTGAATGGGTCAATAGAATCATTGGATGTGCAACCGATAATGGACGGCAGTTCGCAGAATGCAATCGACGAACCACCGGCACCCCTGCAAGTGACAAAACGCCTGAAAAGGGGCAATTACGTCCAACACTAGAAAAAGAGACGATTGGTTGCCCTATTTTTGTATATATTCTAGAAGAAAGTACTCTGTACATAACTTTGATACTTTTTAGCTTTTTGAACATTCTTTTTTTTCTTGGAAAGAGAAGAACTCCATTGGAGAAGAGTGTGGAACATTGATTTTCTTACTGTCTTCTTCTTTTATTAGCAAGGTATAACCATTGTTGCAGACATATTTTACGTTCGATTTCGCTTTCTCTTACTAATGAAATCATTGAGTTTATTGATGAATATACTCTTTAGTTTCTTAATAATGAGTACCTAAATCATCACCTAGAGGTGTGTGATGATGGGCACTTAATTAGATTGGGTATTTGTTACATCCCGTAAGTTGTATCGCGTGACGGACGCATGTGTATATATATTGAGAGTTTTAGAGTATGATGCACACTTGAAAAGGCCCGAGGGATGAATGGAAGAGCACAAAATCAAGCGAGCAGGAGGCTGGGACTGGAGGCCCAGCGCACTGGGCGCCGTGCCGCGCCATGCAGCTTGGCGTTACGGCCGGCGCGTTGCGCCTCTGCCTCAGTGCACTGGGCGGCGGGCCGCGCCCCTATTTAGCGCTATGGGCGGCGTGCCGCACCTCCCCTGTCACTGACATCCCAGGTATATATAGGCCCTTCACTTTAATTAAATCATTTTCCAAGTGTATCTTCGGCCAGAAAGAGTAAGAAGCGAGGAAATCGATCATTTTTCGTTCGATTACGCTATCAAACGCTGTCCAAATTCAAATTAACTTCTGGTATTGAAGTTTAAGATTGCAGGGAGAATTACTATGAAGTTAGTTTTGCGAAATTCTCCCGGCGAATCATAGTCCTATCGTGCCAAAGTTGTCAGAATTGCACCAAACTAGTTTCTATGCGATCACGGGCTTCAGGTAAGTATTTCTCCCTTCAGAACTCTCGGGAAATAATATGTTTCCGGCCATGCTTTGATAAGATGAAGTATAGTCAATAGTAATATCGAAAGTTATCATTTTATGCCGAATTTGGTTTTGAAGTTCATCTCTTTCTTCCAGTATAACAGTTACAGTTGAAGAGAGCTAGTGAATATAAGAGGAAACTCAGCGGTTATTTAGGAAACGACAATTGAGGTATGTAAGGCTTAACCCTCGGAAAGTATTCTCGTCGTATAGCATTACGACTAATGTTTTCGAATGGAAGTGATGATTCCATATGCTGTAGATAGTTGCTACCATTAGGTTATTATTGAGCATGTTGTAATTAGCTATTGCAGGTACATAAAGATTGGATATGCTGTGATTAGATGCTAGAAATAGATTCCGGTTATATAAGTCTGGGTTAGCTGCTAGAAAAATGTATACAGAGTGTACCATAGTATCCCTCGTTGAACAAGAGCATGCTAAGTATGATACACGCTAGTAGCGTTATAGGAACTCTTTTATTCTTTAGTCCATTGTGTTAGTAGAAATATATGTTTTATTTCCAAGCCTAAACCTTAGGAGCTCATGAGGGTTAGCGAGCCTGAGTTAGTAAGATGACCAGTATAGGCGCAACTAGGCGATATAACTACCAGCATGGCGCCTGCGTAGCCAGAAAAGCACTCCAGAGACCATTTGTATACCATTACGCCCCAGGACTAGAAATTCATATAGGAAGACTATACTTTAGAATCGGCAGCCTAAGGTTGTCTAGTAAGCTGAGTGATAGCCTGTCATCTAATTAGCTACTAGTAGTGTTTGTCCATCCCAGTTGACTTACTATCCATCCAGCAGATCACCCAGGAAGCCAGTCCAATCATTCAGGTCTATTAAGATCCGTGGGTTCCCTAAGGAAGGGAGACTTATCCGCAGACAAAGATAGAATCAGCAACCTAACTTGTCCTTAGAGGCTACTCAGGTACAGATTGTCATGAGCGGCTAAGTCTAGGTAGACTAGTCCTTAAAGCTAGAAATCGCCTAGAAATGTCATATAAGATAGGACCAGGCTAGGATAGGGTCTAAAGTACCAGTGCTGTGTAGTATAACACTACCCTCAGACTAAGAACGTTAGTAAGCCTCTTGTGGAGGGTTGGGGGCTGATCGCTCAAAAGCAGATTTGGCCTGTACCAGCCCTACAATTGTCTAAAATTGAGAAACTAAGTAGCAACCCCGTAACTATTATGAGTTATAGATGTCCGGGCAGACATATAGAGAGTTGTGTTGGACCACTCTAGATCTCACCCTATTCAGTCCAGATTATTAGAGATCACGCTATCAGGGTCCTCTGATCAGGAAGAGGCACACGACATGCCTGCTAGCAGCCTTACAGGTTATCCCAGGGGGCGAGCAGTGCTGGCATTAGACCCAAAGGTTAGTGCGCCCTTTTGAGTGGCTAGATTTAGATGTTAGCACAGCACCTTGTTGGGGTTGCCTTCACTTAGGAGCCATCCACGACCACCCTAGGTTACTAGCTGCGTAGACGCCCGCCAGGGGCGAGATGACGTTGCTCCAGAAAGAGCGGCATGTCGTCTGTGAGGGACGAAGATGGGGTCCCAGGTCCTCATAGAGTCTATTACATAGATGGACTATTACTATGCGGATCGACACTATATAGCTCCCCCTGTCGAGCCCTGTGCCCGGGGTGCATATATCAGATATCAAGAGTTCATCGAACTCAAACACAACTATAGATCAGGGGTCGAGTGGGTTCAATGGCATACCCAGGGGACTGGTAGGTTGGCTATAGCACTAGTAGAGTCATATAAACCTGGTTAGGGGTATATAGATTGAAGTGCACTCACCAGGGCTTATGGGGCCCCAGGTGGGTTATTCTGTGCTGATTGTACCTTCCAGGCTTATGGGGGCTAGGTTAGGTTCTTGTTTACATGTTTTCCTATTAGATATAGCTTATGAATATATGATTATGTGATTATAACTCATGTATGTGTATGTATGTGTAGTGTTTGCTAGATGCAGATTACGAATAAGCCAGTTCACAGGTTAATCTTTCTACCTCTCCTTCTTACTCCCTTTCAGTATTTCACAGCTTTCATTCAACCTATTTACTGCCTTACATATTTGGTACATATTGTACTGACGCACAATTCTGGGGCGCTGCATTACTTGCCTGCAGGTCTAGACAGATAGAGTTCAAGATCTTCAATAGCAGTTTTTTAGAGTCGCAGTTGGGTCAGCTCCTTTCATTCGGAGTTACTAGTCTATAGAGATTTCTGTTTTTCGGTTGTATAGCATTTTGGGTAGGCCGGGGCCTTGTCCTGACCACTATTTGTACTCTTAGAGGCTTGCAGACTACAGTCGTCAGTTATGATTTTACCTTGATTTTGATGTTCTTTAACCAATCATGATTTATGATTTATGATATGGATTTACTCAAATGCTCATTATGAATTTATGATTTCGAAGTGTATATATGTTTTACAAGTATGCATGAACCTCATGATTTATGATTTATGATTATGGCCGACTCACAGGACTTATTTCATGGCTAGTTCACGTATTTTCAAGCATGCTTATGATTATCATCATTTAACTAGCCTAATAATTTCATGTATATAATTCTATGAACACTATATATGTTTTGGGAGTAGTACTTAACACCAAGTAGGTTCGAGACCCAGGTTTTGCTCCGAATCTTAGAGTTACGTCCCACTGTAGGTCACGACGGGACCTCCCTTGAGACATTCCCCCTTTGCAACAAATGGGCCCTTTATGAGTGATATCACACCTTTCATGAGTGATATCACACCTTTCATGGTTCTACCCTTGGCAAGGTACGAACACCCTCCCGACTAGGGGTTTACAGGTTGGGCTCCATGTGTGCTCATATGGGGTATATCGGTTATAAGAATCTCTCACTGTTCCTAATAATTTATCTACGATTATGATTATATACTTTGGCTCAAGTCATATTTAATAAAGCTTTACTCTCGAAGGTATGATTATGAATGATTTTTTGAATGAATTTAAACCTTGAGCCTTATGCTACATTATGATATTTATGTTATGATCATGTTGTCCTACTCTTATGTACTTTTATGTATTTTAAAATTCCTTTTTACATACCTTTCATACTTTGTACATTCCACGTACTGACCGCATATGCTATGTTGTATCATTTCATGATACAGACTCCGATGCTCAGTTTCAGCCTCGACCTTAGCCAACCTTCGTAATAGCATCAATCTCTGTTGGTGAGTCCTCATCTGTCGAGGGCCCCTCCTTATTTCAGTTTTATTGGTGTATTTTTAGTTTCCGTTTAGAGAGTTAGTTGGGGTCTTGTCCCATCAACTCTTCTCTGGTAGAGGCTTTCTCGGACATAGTGTATATTCAGTTTTAAATTCATGTGATGTATCAGATCATATACCATGTTGAGACTTCCTCTATATCATCTGTGTTGAATCTTCCGTCTTACTAATTAAGATAGTTAAATGTTCATGCCATGGGTCGACTTGGAGTCTCTCGGGGCTCGTTGTCCCGTGTCTCATTCGGGGCCTGTGTCTAGGTTGTGACAAACTTGTTATCAGAGCCATAGGTTTGAAGTGTCCTAGGGTGTTCGAAAGCCGCGTTAAGTAGAGTCTTTTTCATGGGTGTAAAGCGCGCCACACCTATGACAAAAAGGCTATGAAACATTTAGGATATGTTCCCTTGATTTATGATCTCATGTCATGCGATGGAATTCCTATCTATCCTTCTAACTCGTACAATATATGTTTGCAGAATCCCGCCTCCACGTTGAATAAATGGTAGGAGAAACGAAAACGGCCATGAGAATGGCAACGGAGAGGGGCATCATCAGGCCCCACCGGCCCGTGAGGAGCATGCACCTAGCCGGCTATCCACGCTGAATTCAGGGCAGCCATACAGATGCTAGCACAGGCCTTGACCGCCCAGGTCGATCAACAGGCGGTGGCACATCTCCCTCAGAACGGGAATGCAGCGGTGGCTTGGGTCAGAGATTTTATGAGAATGAACCCACTAGAGTTTCTTGGGTCGAAAGTAGATGACGACTCGCATGAATTCATTGATGAGATTTTGAAGATCACCTAGGTCATGGGGGTAGAAAATGGGAGTGCATTGACTTGGCCTCTTATCAGCGGAAAAGGGTTGCACATATTTGGTTAAACAGTGGAAAGATAGTGGGCAGTGCAAGCAGGCCCTATCAATTAGGAGGAGTTTCATGTCGCGGTTCTTCCCTCGTGAGATGAGGGAACTAAAGGCAGCCGAGTTTCTAAATCTGAAGCGGGGTAACATGTCGATTTAGGAGTACGCTCTGGAGCTCACCCATTTATCCAAGTACATGCCATAGTTAGTGACAGATTAGAGGGCTCGGCTGAGCCGATTTGTACACGGAGTGGAGGACTACCTGGATAAGGATTATAGAATTGTAATGCTACATTAGGACATGAATTTTCCCAGTATGGTTTTACATAGAGAGAAAATATAGGCAGTGTATCGGAGGCAGAGAGAGGCCAAGAGGGCCAGGACAGGCAATTATGGGTCTTCTCAGCCTAGATCGGGGGGCGTACATCGCCAACAGTCTCATCACAGGTCTTTTGCTCCAGCACCATCATCATCTAGTGCACGATATAGACCACGAGGAGATCAGAGGAGTAGGGCCTCCAATTCGAGGGGCCAAGGTAGCATGTAGATAGAGCGCACCTTCCCATCCTGTGTATAGTGCGGCAAGAATCACCCAGGGAGGTGCTTAGTTGGTTCAGTCGCTTGTTTCGGGTGTGGCAAACCCGGACACATAGTTAGGGATTGCCCTACGACTAGATCAGGGGGTGGTGGAGCCCGTATTCCAACCGCTAGTTTAGAAGCTCCAACAGTACGCCCCTCTTAACAGGGTGCTTCGACTAGTTTAATTTGAGGTTAGGGTCATAACAGATTCTATGCCCTTGCATCCCGTCAAGAGCAAGAGACTTGCCCCGATGTGGTTACTGGTATGTTACGAGTTTTTCACCTTGATCTTTATGCTTTGTTAGATCCAGGAGCTACCTTGTCTTTTGTGACCCCTTACGTGGCTAGTAGTTTTGGAGTTAGTCCCGAGATCTTGTCAGAACCCTTCTCAGTCACTACTCTAGTGGGTGATTTGGTTGTAGCTAGACAGATGTATAGGAGTTTCCTAGTCACAGTCCTTCAGAAAGTCACCTCCATAGACCTAATAGAGTTAATCATGACCGATTTTGATGTTATCCTCAGCATGGATTGGCTATTTGCATGTTATGCCTTCGTTAATTGTAGAACTTGTGCGGTAGAGATCAAATTTCCAGGAGAGCCAGTCTTAGAATGGAAGGTTAGTTAAGTTGTGCCTGTAGGTCATTTCATTTCCTATCTTAAGGCCAGAAAAATGATTGAATAAGGTTGTGTGTACCACTTAGTTAGGGTTAAGGATGCTACGTCTGAGACCCCGACTATCCAGTTAGTTCCAGTGGTATGTGAGTATCCATAAGTATTCCCGGATGATCTACTAGGTATTCCTCCCAAAAGGAAAATTGATTTTGGTATTGACCTCCTACCCAACACGCAACCTATATTTACTCCTCCTTACAGAATGGCTCTAGCTGAGCTAAAGGAGTTGAAGAATCAATTGAAGGACCTACTATAAAAGGGTTTCATCAGACCTAGCAAGTCTCCATGGGGTGCACTAGTTCTATTTGTCCGAAAGAAGGATGGTTCCCTTCGAATGTGCATTGACTATAGAGAGTTGAACAAAGTCACCATCAAGCACAGGTATCCTCTTCCTAGTATTGATGACTTATTTGACCTGCTTCAGGGTGCCAAATGCTTCTCCAAGATAAATCTCAGGTCCGGATACCATCAACTCCGGGTTCGGGAGAGTGACATTCCGAAAATAGCCTTCAGAACTCGATATTGTCACGATGAGTTTGTAGTTATGTCTTTTGGACTAACAAATGCTCCCACGACATTTATGGACCTGATGAACATGGTGTTCAAGACATATTTAGACATGTTCGTGATTTTGTTCATAGATAACATCCTTATATACTCTTGGAGCGAGGAGGAGTATGCCGCTCATATAAGGGTGGTGTTGCAGACTTTGAAGGATCATCAATTGTATGCAAAAGTCAGCAAGTGTGAGTTTTGGTTGAATTCTATGGCGTTCTTGGGTCATGTGGTGTCTAGTGAGGGTGTGCAGGTAGATTCACAGAAGATAGAGATGGTGAAGAATTGGCCCCAACCAATGAATATTTCAGATATCAAGAGTTTCTTGGGCTTTGCTGGCTACTATCAGAGATTTACCGAGGGGTTTTCATCTATTGTTGCATCATTGACTAAACTGACCCAAAAGAAGGCAAAGTTCCCATGGTTGGAGGCTTGTGAGAAGAGCTTCCAGGAGTTGAAAGCTCGACTCACCTCAGCACTAGTGTTGACCCTACCCGAGGGTACCGACGGGTTCATAGTGTATTGTGATGCTTCAAGGATCATACTTAGGTGTGTATTGATGTAGCATGGAAAGGTTATAGCTTACGCTTGTAGACAGCTTAAAGTGCATGAAACAAACTACCCGGCTCACGATCTTGAATTGGCAGCGGTAGTATTTGCCTTGAAAATATGGAGACACTACTTGTATGGGGTCAATGTGTATGTGTTTACGGACCATAAGAGTCTACAATATGTGTTTACCCAGAAGGATCTTAATCTTCGGCAAAGGAGGTGGTTAGATCTACTTAAGGATTATGACATGAGTGTCCTTTACCATCTGGGAAAGGCTAATGTAGTAGCATACACACTTAATAGACTCTCCATGGAAAGTGTGTCCCATGTCGATTAGGGGAAGAAGGAGCTGGTGAAGGACGTGCATCGACTTGCAAGGTTGGGAGTTTGGTTGGTTGATTCGACCGATGGCGGTGTCATAGTTCAGAGGGGATCAGAATCTTCCTTGGTGACTGATATAAAAGCTAGACAAGATGAGGACCTTATTATTGTAACGTTAAAGGAGGCCATTCAATATCAGAAGGTAGAAGTCTTCTCCAAAGGGGGAGATGGTGTGCTTCGATACCAGGGTCGCTTATGTGTTTCGGATGTTGATGATTTGAGGGACCAAATGTTGCACGAGACTCATAGATCCAGGTATTCTATACATCCAGGTGCCACCAAGATGTATCGTGACCTATGGGAAATCTATTGGTGGAATGGCATGAAGAAGGACATAGCAGAATTTGTGGCTAAGTGTCCAAACTATTAGCAAGTGAAGGTTGAGCACCAAAGACCCGGAGGTGTGCTCCAAGATATTAACTTTCCTACTTGGAAGTGGTAAGATATCAATATGGACTTCATAACAGGTTTGCCTCGCACTCGTAGGCTTTATGACTCCATTTGGGTTGTTGTAGACAGGTTGACAAAAGCCGCTCATTTTCTACCTGTCAAAACCACTGATTCCACGAAGGATTATGCCAAACTATACATTCGGGAGTTGGTTCAGTTGCATGGAGTTCCCTTGTCTATCATATCAAATAGGGATACCCAATTTACCTCTCAATTTTGGAGGTCGTTTCAAAAGGGACTTGGTACTCAGGTCAAGCTTAGTTTAGCATTTCACCCGCAAACGGATGGTCAAGTAGAGCGGATAATTCAGACTCTCGAGGACATGTTGAGAGCATGTGTGATTGACCTTAAGGGTAGTTGGGATGATCATTTGCCTCTAATTGAGTTTGCATACAATAACAACTACCATTCCAGCATTCAGATGGCCCCGTTTGAGGCTCTCTATGGGCGGAGATGTAGATCACCTATTGGTTGGTTTGAAGTTGGGGAAGCTACGATGATAGGACCGGATTCAGTCCATGAAGCTATGGAGAAGGTTGAAAACAGCTCAAAGTCACGAAAAGTACTATGGTGATGTGAGAAGGAGAGAACTAGAGTTCTAAGTGGATGATTGGGTATTTCTAAAGGTGTCTCCCATAAAAGGAGTGATGAGGTTTTGAAAGAAAGAGAAACTCATCCCTCATTATGTTGGCCCTACCGGATTGTGAAACGGGTTGGCAAGGTGGCATATGAATTGGAGTTGCCCTCAGAATTAGCTTCTGTTCATCTTATTTTTCATGTATTGCTTTGAAGAAGTGTTTGGATGATCCAGCCTTGGTGGTTCCGATGGAGAGTGTGGGTGTGAGAGACAGCCTTAGCTTTGAGGAGATACTGGTGGAGATATTGGATCGTCAGGTTCGGAGGCTAAGGAAAAAGAAGGTAGCTTCAGTAAAGGTGTTATGGAGGAATAAGCATGCCGAGGGAGCTATGTGGGAAGTCAAAGCGGACATGATGGCTAGATACCCACTCCTGTTCCTTTCCGGCTCAGTTTCAGTTTGAGGTATCAGTTTTTGCCCTATTACTCTATCTAGTTTCCATGTTGCATTCATGTGCCCCAGTTTCTTTCATATATATGGATGTATGTGTGATTCATGAATTCAGTTCAGCCATGTAGTTCAGTTCTGAGGTAGTCATTCCATCATCTTTCAGCTTAAATGATCTGTATTTGAATATGATAATTGCATTTTCTGCTTTTCTGTATGCTTTTCAACATTCGAGGATCAATGTTTTTGAGGGGGAGATATTATAGTGCCCCGAAAGCCTTAAGATCAGAACCGGAAGTTGAAATGGAGAAAACTGGAAAATCTGCACTAGGTCATAGAACGAGTCATTCTGTGACCCGTGGGAGGTGATGTCACGACCCGAATGGAGGCCCTGATCGCTATACGGGACAAGGAGCCCCGAGAGACCCCAAGTAGACTCATGGAATAAGCATACATCTAACTCAATCAAGAACTGAATAACCATCAATACAATCATAGCGGAAGTCTAACTTGAATATAACATCAAAATATAAAATCCGAAGCTGAATACATACATATGTCTAAATAGCCTCTAATCATGACGAGTTGATGGGACAAGACCCCAACTAACTTAACAAGCTGAAACTGAAATACATAAACAAAAGATGGATATTCTAGTCCTAGGAAGATGAGGACTCACCAACAAAGCAACACTAACTCCGATAAGCTGACTAAGAGCGGGGCTGAAGCTGGGAGTCGGGTCCTGTATCATGAAATGATACATCATAGAAGTATGCGGTCAGTACGTGGAATGTACCGAGTATGCAAGGTGATCGAACCATAGCCTACTTGGTGCTAGACAATACTCCCAAAAACATGCGTATGTTGTACATCATATATAACGAAGCTCAATATTGACAAAGCTCAATAATCAAATACATCTCAAATACGAAATCATGTATATGAGAAGCTTTAGTTCAAAACATACCACAAGCTGAAAACATACTTGGGAGCCTTTGCTCCAAAACCATGTGGTAAGCTATGCATATGAAGACTTAACTCAAAACATACCACAAGCTAGAATATAAATTTTGGAGTCTTCACTCCAAAAAAATGTGGTAAGCTTAGTTCAGGAAAATCATCATTTAAACATAACATGTGGGTATTGCCCAAAGCTTTATCATACTTAGAAATACTCAATTCTCATCGAAAACATAATTATAAACATGGGTAGCTTCAAATCATGCATTTCATCATAAGATCTCATCATTATCACACATACTTCACAAATCTCACTTTTCATGATTATCTCATCAATGGGCTTCAACATTCATAAGGCTAGAAATAAAATTTTAATTGAAATTATAAAATTAGCCCATGCTTCCCAATTCGATAATGAAATCATAAGTAATTCACGCCCATGTGTAGAAATAGATAACTCATGCATTTGGGTAAAAACCCCATAGATCAATCATATAATTTCATACTATTTTTTTTGAGAGGGATTGGGCATGGGTGTGGAAGAAACCACTCATTCATAACCCTACATACCTGATGGGGACTGAATTTTACTCCCCCTTGAATTTCCAAAAAGGAATTGAAAGAAATTGAAGAAGAAGACCTTGAATCACCCTTTGATCACCTCTCTATCACTCTTTTATTCTCTTGCATGCATGAACGAAGACTTTAGGATAGTTTCCCCCATCTAAAACCCACTTTTAATAGGCTAAAAAGACGTAGATTAGGTTTTAGGAACTTAGGAATTATGAAAATACCCCTACTAATTTCACAGGAAAAGACTGTCAGGAGGTCCCAACGAGGGACCCAACGACTCTTCCTCACTGGTTAGGACTCGTGGCCTCAATCCGTGATGTACACTACCAAAAAATCATTAAGGGACCCCACGAATCGTGGACCCTGACCATGACTCATGGTCACCACCCGTGATCTCCACTTTCCAAAACTTTTTTCTAAACATCCAATCCAGGCCACGGGTGACCTCATGAGTCGTGTGGTCTGACCACGACTCGTGGTCATGCCCATGGTCTTCCCCAGACCATGCCACCTCCTTGCTTGACCATGACTCACTTCACGACTTGTGGTCACTCCTCACGGGTCACCTAAAGACCCATTCTGTGACCTAGTGCAGAATTTTAATTTTTCTTCATATCAACTCTTGGGGTCTGATCTTTGGGATTCTGGGGTATAACAGGTGACCACAACTCCTTATGTGAATCGTGGTGAGGGGTTGACCTCAAGTTCTAAAATTTTGTGATAGGAAGACACCACGGGAATGACCACGACTCGTGGTTAGACCGCACGATTTGTTGGGTCAGTCATGGTCAAGATCAATCAAGGGTCAGTGGGATTTTGGATAGTGGAGGCCACGATAGGTGACCATGAGTTGTGGTTACCAACCACTATTTTTTAAGTCCCATGTAGGGAGCCGTGGAGGAAAATGGATAGTGCACACGATGACAGCAGGCCACGACTCATCCCCTGTGACGACGACTCATCCAGTCCCTCGTTGGGACTGGCAGTCAGTTTTTGACTACGAATATGTTAAGGGTATTATCATCATTCCTAAGCCTTAGGGTCCCATACTGCATCTTTTTAAGTTATTTTCAAGGTGTATTAAGATAGGTTAAGTAATTCTAACCTATTCAAAAACTCATGCATGCAAAGTTCAAGAGTGTAGAGGGTGATCAAGCATAAAACCCCAAGGTCCTTCATCAATTTTTCTTCAATTCATCTTGGGCAAGTAAGGGAGTGATAGAATCCAAGTCTCTTGGGTATGTAGGGTTATGAGTGGGTGAATTCATTCACACTCATGCCCAATCTCTCCCAATTCATGAAGTTTTATTGAAAATCTTATGGGGTTTTATCCCAATTTCTCATGAAATCCTAATGATCTAGCTATGGGTCACTACCTCTCATGATTTACGTCATATTTTAGAAATCATGGGCAGATTTTGCAACTAATTCTCTTATAAATGTATTAATTTAAATTTCTATCAAATTATGCCTAAATCATGCATGTTCTATGATAAATTAAGTTATAATTTTACCTTGATTTTGATATTCTTTAAGCCATAATGATTTATAATTTATGATATGGATTTACTCAAATGCTCATCATGAATTTATGATTTTCAAGTGTATATATGTTTTAAAAGTATGCATGAACCTCATGATTTATGATTTATGATTATGGCCGAATCATGAGCCTTATTTCATGGCTAGTTCACGTATTTTCAACCATGCTTATGATTATCATGATTTAACTAGCCCAAGAATTTCACATATATTATTCTATGAGCACTATATATATTTTGGCAGTAGTACTTAACACCGAGTAGGTTCGGGGCTCAAGTTTTGCCCCGAATCTCATAACTTCGTGCCACCGTAGGTCACGATGGGACTTCCCTTGAGACTTTCCCCCTTTGCCCCAATTGGGCCTTTCATGAGTGATATCAAGCCTTTCATGGTTCTACCCTTGGCAAGGTACGAACACCCTCCCGAGTAGGGGTTTATTGGTCGGGCTCCATGTGTGCTCATATGGGGTATGTCGGTTATAAGAATCTCCCACTGTTTCTCATGATTTATGTATGATTATGATTATACACTTTGGCTCAATTCATGTTTAATAAAGATTTTCTCTTGAGAGTATGATTATAAAATATTTATGAATGTTTTGAATAGTTGAGCCTTATGCTACATTATGATATTTATGTTATGATCATGTTTTCCTACTCTTATTCTTTTTTATGTATTTTAAATATTCATTTTACTTTATTTGCATACTTGGTACATTCCACGTACTGACCGCATACCCTATGTTGTATCATTTCATGATATAGCCTCCGGTGCTCAGTTTCAATCTCTACCATAGCCAGCCTTTGGAGTAGCATCAATCTTTGTTGGTGAGTCCTCATCTGTCGAGGGCCCCTCCTTATTCTAGTTTTTTTGGTGTATTTTTAGTTTCCATTTAAAGAGTTAGTTGGGGTCTTGTCCCATCAACTCTTCTGTGATAGAGGCTATCTCGGACATAGTGTATATTCAGTTTTAAACGCATGTGATGTATTTCAGATCTTCTGCCATGTTAAGACTTCTGCTATATTATGATTGTTGAATCTTTCGTTTTACTGATTGAGTTATTTGAATGTTCATTCCATGGGTTAACTTGGAGTCTCTTCGGGCTCCTTGTCCCGTGCTCGATCCGGGCCTATGTTCGGGTCGTGACATGTTAACATCACAAAACCGAGACAAAAGCTGAACATAATAGTCTATGTCCGAAATGCCTCTACTATCTGATGAGATGCTATGACAAGGGCCAAGCTAACTCCAAGTCTGAAACTAAACTGAAAAATTAACATGACTAAAAGAATTCCTCGGTAGATGAGGACTCACCAACACAAGGCTGAACTGAACAGATAGGGAGCAATACTAAAGGCGTGGTTGAGTCTGATCTTCCGAACCTATATCATGAAACGATATGGAATAAAGTATACAATCAGTACTTTGAATGTACTGAGTATGTGACGTAAGTAAAAAATGCTATTAAAATACGTAAAGAGTTCATGAGAGTAGGACATTTAAAACATGAAGTAATAATCTTAATTTAATCATGAGGGCTCAAGGATTTCAAAATAATTCATAAAATAGTCATAAATATATTCAGAAGTGAAAATCTCATAAAACATAACTTGAGCCAAAGTGTCATAAATATGACATGCATAAAATCATAAAGAACAGTGGAGGATTCATAATAAATGACGCCATCATGAGAGAGATTACATGATGCCCCAACTATCCCTCTCAAGTGGCAAAGCTACCCCAAGCTTGCCAAGGCAAGGGATGATGACATGGCGTGATCACTAAAGAGACCCTGTAGGATAAACCTGAGTATAGCCCTATGTTGGCACGTAGTTCTGAGGCCTTGTTCTCGGAGGCCTCGACCTACTCGGTGCTAGATACTACTCCCGAAAACATGCACATGGCTCATTGTGAAATCATGAAACATACTTGAAATGCATGGGCTAGTTAAAACCGTAAGATATATGAACATGCTTATAATTCGTGAACTACCCATGAAAAAGGCCCATGAGTCGGACATAAATATAAACATGATACTTGTAAAAGCTATGCACACTTGAGAAAGTCATCATACTTGAAATTCATATGTTCATGGAGAATTCTTGAAAAAAATCATACATCATGATCATAAAACATAGATTAAAGCATGAGAGTTAATATCATAAGAAAATCATGGGATCTCAATAGAAAAGGAATTTAACCCTAGAAGTTCATAATCATGCTTGATAGTAATTTTATGGAAGACTTGACAAAAATAGAAAAACCTAATCATGGAATCACCAATTTAATCAAGATAGCTAAACCCATAGGAGAATCATGGAGGAATTCAAGAATACCTAATAAAGCCCTATAAATTTGAAATTAGGACATGGGGAATGGGAGATCATGATTTCAATTAGAGAAGGGGCATGAGGGTGAAAGAACCCCTTATTAAAAAATCCCACATATCTGGGAAAACTGATTTCTTGACTTGTATTGAGACCCAAGAAGATTTGATGAACATGAAGATAATGAACCCTAGCTTTTCTCTTGAGAGCCTTGAGGGAATTTGATCTTTTAAATAGGGTATGAGGAAGAAAATGAAGGTTCTAGGGTTAATAATACCCTTAAAAACTCTTTCCCATTCTTAAAATGATGTAGTTTAGGACATAGGAGCTTAGAAATTATGAAAACACCATTAATGGTTTGACAGGAAATTTCATACTGCCAGAAATGACGAGTCATTTCCCTTAATCTATGAAGTACATTGAATTCCCCACTTTCCCTAATGGTTCTCAAATGACGGGTCAATTAACGACTCATTAGGTCAAATGATGAGTCATTTCCTTAATTCATCGTGACTATCTTAAAGATGACATTTCCCCAAATGATGAGTCATTTGACGACCTGTTAGGCAAATGATGAGTCACTTGACGAATCGTTGGTGGACATTCTGATACTTACAAAGGACGAGTCATTTACCGACTCATTAGGTAAATGATGAGTCACTTAACGACTCGTTAGGCAAACGACAAGTCATTTGACAACTCGTTTTGTGACCTACTGTAGATTTTCCTGTTTTCTCCATTTTAACTCTCAAGTCTGATCTTAGGAACTTTGGGGTGTTACATTATCTCCCATTTGGGAACATTCATCCTCAAATGTAGAATAAGCATACTAGAAGGCTGGGGAACGAACTGCGATCCCAAAACTAAACAACTAAAGCAGAAAACTGATGGAGTAACAGACTCCGAACTGAAATACATGACTGAACTGAATTCATGAAAATACATACATGCAATGACATGAACGGAACTTAGAGACATGAACTTGACATGAAGCTGAATAGAGTACTAAGGAGGAAACTGATACCTTATGCTGCAACTAAGACGGTAGGAAAAAGAAGTGGGTATCTTGCCATCATATCTTCGTTTGCTTTCCGTGTAAGCTCCCTTACCGAGTTGATATCTTCATAACACCTTCACTGAAGCTACTTTCTTATTTCTCAACTTTCGAACCTAACGATCAAGGATCTCAACCGGGATCTCCGCATAGGTAAGGCTATCCTTCACACCTATGTTTTCCACTAGAACAACTAAGGCTAGGTCACTGATACACTTCTTCAACAAGGATAATACACTTCTTCAACAAAGATACATGGAAAACCAGGTGCATCGAAGCTAACTCTGCTAGTAGCTCCAGCTCATATGCTAACTTGCCAACTTGCCTCATAATCCTATAGGGACCAATATATCGAGGAATAAGCTTCCCATTATTTTATGAACGTGATCACTCTCTTCATGGGAGACACCTATAGAAACACCCAATCATCAACCTCAAACTCAAGCTCTCTCCGTCGAACATCCGCATAAGATTTCTGACGACTCTGAGTTATTTTTATCCTCTCTCTAATAAGCTAAACTTACTCCATGGTGTCATTAACTAAACCTGGTCGTATCAATATAGCCTCATTTTCCTCGAACCATCCAATAGGTGATCTACCCTTTCGCCCATAACGAGCCTGAAACGAAGCAATCAAAATGTTAGGATAGTAGTTGTTGTTATACACAAACTCAATCAAGGGTAAGGTATCATCCCAACTACCCTCGAAATTAATAACACACGCTCTCAACATGACCTCCAAGATCTGAATGGCCCACTCAGCCTGACCATCTGTTAGTGGTGGAAAGTTGTGCTAAGGGTCACCTGAGTACCATGACCCTTTTGAATCGATCCTCAAAACTGAGAGGTGAACTAAGTACCCCTATCTGAGATGAAAGATAACAGAACCCCATCCAACTGAACTAACTCCCGTATATAAAATCTAGCATAGTCTTGGTGCTGACTTGGTTATCCGATCCATTATTACCCATATAGAATCATGCTATTGATGTGTTCGAGGCGACCCTGTGATGCAACCTATATTTATATCTTTTCACTTCCAAACAAGACTACTGATACCCCGTCGCATACCTCCCAGTCCCTAATGCTCAAACTTTCCAGCCTATCCTCCTCGCCTAGGCTCCTATTTATACTAAGGTCTGAGTCCAACAGCATACCTCAACTACGTTCAAGCCTAACTCGACCACACCTCCAGTAACTAGAGTTATCCACTAAGACCATTACTCCCCCCCCCCCCCCCCCGCATAACAAGAAAGTCACACAAGTTCGAGCTCTAATCAAGAATTCACTAGTCACACCATACTATGGTCTACCTATGCATCACCACCTCATTCAAGCCTATCACTTATGATTATTCCATGGCTCCATCTAGCTAATGCTATTCAAGAATTCCCCCATTTTCTAGGCTTGGATAGTAACTACACTTTATGAACTTCTGCACACCTATGGCATGATTAGGGTGTCATCCTGAATATACATGTTGAAACCACCATTCCCATCATGGGGAAACATTTGCAGGGCTTAGAGTAAGGAAATTGCGAGCATGAATCGTTCAATAAATCTAATCTTGGCATATATCTGATATAGCATGATCTTATGAGTTGCTAGGGCTACTTCAAAGGAATGAGTTCATAGAGTTGAGTATGCTGAGAGATACTAGTTCATATATATAACAAGTTTTATGACTTAAAGCTAAGACTTATGGATTCAGGGAGTAAGACTGGGATCGCTGAGTCCGAACATAAACATGAGTAGAACAAAGTGTTGATTGAAACATAAAGGAAACATCTCAATAGGAAGGATTGACATCCCAAAGTTACTATACCAGTTCTTCCCTACTAGAGCATCAAGATTTGACTTGACTCTTCAACTTATCATCTCCCCCTTAGCTTAAGGGAATCATTCTAAGGCTCTTGGATCTTTTCTTAAGTCTAGGCTACCTCACTAATTCCTGAATTTCCATTCACCCCTACGGTTATCACTGAAGGCTTCATACCTATAAGCATTTCGTACCATCTACGGACAAATCTCATACTAGGATGCAAAAAAGGGACCTTATACCTTATACTATGATTCCAGAGTCTAACAATAGACGAGGATCAACCTAAAAGGCTTATGACATACCTGTGACTATTTCTAGCAAGCTCTCTCGATCCTGGCGCTGTCTACTACCTGCACCAGCTGATGCGCCTCGTCAAGGTGGACGAGCTGTCAAAGGTACTAAAGAGATGGTTGGTGCTCTACCTTCACGCCACTTGGTTTTTAGACAATCTCCGAGCTTATGGACGGGCTTGCCATACTAGAAGCAAGCATCTAAACCCATTAAGCACTTTCCTAAGTGGTTCTTCCCACATCTCCTTCAAGTCAAGTATGAAATCTCCCTTACCCTGGATCTGCTCTCCCAAACCTTGGGGTCTGACTTCCTGCCCCATTGATGATGTTGCTGGAGCTAATGCTCTCTGTTTGAGCTGTGGGTGATTCCCACCACCTAACCCTTACAGGGAAAACTCAAAATTTCCAGTTCTAGCCCTCTTGTCCTCCATTGCTCTTTACTTAACCCTTCCGCCTGCCTTCGAATCATGAATCTCAGACAGACTCTTCTTGGTGAAGTCGTGAACCCTAGTGACTATGATATCTCTCGTGGAGTTTGTACGTACAGCTACCTACTGGTTAAGTTGAGTGGTCATAGCCTGTATTAACACTCTAAAGGAAGCCCCAAGCTCTGCATCCGTCACTTTCCCACTAAGGGGTTCTACTGGAGTTGGTGGGGCTGGTAGGTCCCTCTTACTGTTTCCTCTTCCCCTATTGCTTCTATAAGGCATTTCCTGTGAACGCGTAAAGCACAATTTAAGAGAGGAATGATCTTGGGTAGAATTATATGCCACAGTGATATTGCTTCATTTCGTCTTGTTTATCCATCGATATTTGTACATTCTCATGTGATTTGTAGTTAAAAGGTGAATTTACACTAACCAACATGATTAGTGTTGTTTTACAGGAAACATGTAATTTTAGGAAGCTAAGATGCATGTTAGGAGAAATCGGGAATGGACTCGGAAGCGAGCAGTAGAAAAGGCCAAGGAAATGCAGCAAATTAAGGGGCTCCGTGATGGAGCCGTGTCACGCTACCATCGCGGAGGCATTCCGCCCCGGATGATTAAAATTAGCCAAGTACCAGTGGAGGTTCGCGTTGGTGCCGTGGCACGTTAGCCAAGCCCCGCGTTGCACGTCGTGGCACGTTGGGCATAATTACCTGGAGGACCGAATTGCAGTGAGGGTCCGCGTTTGTGGCATGTCACGGAGGCAGTGCTCCGCGATGCACTCCGTGACACGTTGCTTGTTATTCCAGGAAAAATTCCCACTAGTATAAATGGCACACTTAGGTTTAATTTTAATAATTCTGACTTAGTTGAGCAAGAACGTGGGTTACAGGCAGTTGAGGAGACGAAATTCTTAGGGTTCCTCTCTAACTCTTTCTCCTTTATTTCAATTGTTTGTATGATTTATACTCATTTGATGATGTTTAATCCACAAATGAGTGGCTAAATTCACTTCTTGCTAAGGTTAAGAACATTTGTAGTGGAATGTAATCATTGATCATCTTGGTTTTTCATCTTTTCTTCTATGGTTGTTCTATTAATTCTTGTTCTTACTGCATTAATGTTTGGCCAATATTAATGTATATCTAAAAAAATCCGGTTTGCGCTCGAAAGAGAAAGAAATTGGAAAGTTGTGAATTGGTAGGATATGATCTCTTCTTGGTTTGGGAAAATTGAGAATTGATTTACCTTCAGAATAGAAATATATCTGAAAGTCGTATTAGTCAATTAAGGAATCGGTTTTGTATGGCTAGAACATGAATTTCTTTTTATCACAGAAATGTAGGTGGAAGGTTCATGATTCTTAAGTTAGGTTAAATACGAGAGTTTTAATCCATAGGCAATAATTCTTGACTAGCAACCGAAGGAAAGATTAACCGATTTGTATCAATAAATTGCTTCTCTGCATGTTCGTTTTAGCCTTAGCATGCTCATTATAGTTCAGACTCAATTTGTACATTTGTTTTAGATTAGTATAAATTAGGAAACAAACTCCCAAAAATCTTCTTTAAACTGTTGTCTGCATTATTAGAGATAGAGTTTATTAACGCTTGATTCGATTATTACCTTGGTCCAGTCCCTATGGGATCGATACTTGGCTACTCTAGCCATTTTACTACTTGTTCAACCACGTGCACTTGTGTGTAGGCATTCAAAAATCACCGAACAAGTTTTTGGCGTCGTTGTCGGGGACTGGCAATTGGTAAAATTGTTTTCTTAACTGTTAGTTTACGATTTCTTATTAGTGCTGACAACTTGGTCTTAGCCTGTCTTTTGCAGAAATTAAATTCTGTTGAACACTGCCAAGAGACAAGCAGCTGGTGGATTCACACTTAGAGCCGGAAAGACAATTCCATCTTCAAAGGAGAGAAGCTCTAGAGAAAAAGCTGCAGTTGCTCAGACAGACAATCCTAGAGCAACAACAGAATCCACCAATTGTAAGGGCAGTGTTAGTGCCCGAGGAAATGGCAACTAGGCCGGTTCGCGAAGTGGCAATCCCACATGCCAACAACGTTACATCTAGCATTCGCAAACCTGAGCCAGGAGGGAGGTTCGAGCTTAAACAGAATATGGTGCAATTGCTGCACACCAGCGGGCAATTCACAGGTCTCCCTCACGAGGATCAACAACAACATCTCCAAAACGTTTTGGAGATAAGTGACACTTACATCCCCGCTGGAGTGTCATCCGATCACATCAGGCTTATATTGTTCCCATTTTCACTTTTGGGAGAAGCAAAGAGGTGGTTGAAAGCTGAGCCACCTAATTCCATCACCACTTGGGATGATCTTGCAAAGAAATTCTTGATACGGTTCCTTCCATCCGGTAAAACAGCAAGACTTAGAAGTCAAACTCTAAGTTTTAAACAAAGAGAGGGGGAGAATCTATATCAAGCTTGGGAACGATTCAAATCTATGTTGTGGGATTGTCCTCATCATCACCAATCCAATGATGTGCTGGTACATACTTTCATAGAGGGTTTGGAACCCCACACAAAAATTTTGCTAGACTCAGCAGCTGGAGGACAAGCATTAGAAAAAATTTATGAGGAGTTGTATACTTTGTTAAATCATATTTCGTAGGGAAATCCAGAGTGGAATGCGGACTCTTCTAGATGAGGAACAAGGAAAGTGGCAGGAGTCTTGGAAGTGGATGGTTTTACAGCTATCGCTGCACAGATAGCTGCGTTACAGAATTAACTCAACACCCACTTCAGCAATATGAGCATGAATCAGTCTCAAGCCCCAGTGAATGTAGTGCAGCAGATTTCGTGTGAAGTGTGCTGTAGTAATGAACACTCAGCTGAGTGTTGTGGTGCGAATCCTGATTCAGTGAACTTTGTTGGTAATGTACAGAGAAATAATCACCAACAGTATGGCAACAACTATAACTCTAATTGGAGGAGTCACCCGAATTTCTCTTGGGGTAGTAATAGCCATCAAGGGCAGAGTTCGAGTCAGGGGGTGCAGAGAAATCAAGGAGGGCAGCAGAACTATCAGTCGCAATACAGAAGCAACAATGCACTTCCTCCACCACCATCACCCAGCATTGAGGAAATGTTCAGAACAATGATAGCTAACCAAGCTCAATTGCAGGCTGACTATGTGAAATTGGTAGTCGATGTAAAGAACAATCAGTTAGCTACAAAGGCGTTGGAGTACCAGTTTGGGCAACTAGCTGGAGCTCAGAACACCAGGCCGAGAGGAGGACTTCCGAGTGACACTGACCCCAACCCCAAGCAAGTGAATATAGTGACCAAAAGGAGTGGTTTACAACTCAAGGAGGTGGAACCAGAAAGACCACCGCAGCAGTTGGGAGAAGTGGAGAATGAGAGGGAACACAATGATGATAGGGGGAAGGAGAAGGAAGCTGAACCAGAAAGACCACCACCCCCGTTCCCTCAAAGATTAAAGAAACACAAGGAGGAAGCATGTTTCAAAAAGTTCATGGAGGTGCTTAAATAGGTCCACATTAATTTACCTCTTGTTGATGTTTTGCAGGGAGTGCCGAAGTACGCAAAATATATCAAGGACATGGTGGTGAACAAAAGCAGGTTGACGGAGTACGCTATGGTGGCTCTTACGGAGGAGTGCACTTCCCGGATACAAAATAGGTTGCCCACAAAGCTCAAAGACCCTGGGAGCTTTACAATTCAACTTAAAATCGGGCAGAGTATCCGAGCTCATGGATTATGCGATTTGGGAGCGAGAATTAACTTGATGCCGACATCGGTATTCAAGAAATTGGGGCTAGGTAGTCCTAGACCAACGACAGTGATCTTGCAACTAGCGGATCATTCTTTGGCCAGACCAAATGGCATTGTGGAGGACGTGTTGGTGCAAGTGGGCTCCCTGATCTTCCCGGTAGACTTTGTCGTGCTGGATTTTGAGCCGGATGCGGAAGTCATTTATTTTGGGACGTCGTTTCTTGGCGACCGGGAAAGTGCTGATTGATGTAGCTGCGGGGCAGTTAACCATGCGGGCACACGACAAGGTGGACGTATTTGATGTGTACAAGGCCACGAAGCTTCCGGCCGTGTATGAGGAACTCTTAGTGATCAACGTTCTTGATCGAGCGAATATTGCTCAAAGTGTTGATTCACGAGAGCCAATGGGAAAACCACCAGTGAAGGACCCCCCAAAACTGGAATCGTGGCAAGAAGATCGAAATGCCACGGTCGCAGTTAATGGGCAGCGATGTAAGCATTACTGGGGTGAGGACGGTAATCGAGAGAAGATGTCCATCACCCTAGAGGATGACTAAGCTTCAATGAAGTCGAGCCGCGATGGTAAACCAGGTGCTGCACGGGAGGCAACTCGTGAAATTGTTGTAATACTTGAGTAGAATTAGTAGAAAAGAAAGAAACAAAAAGAAAAGAGAAAAATAGAAAAATAAAAATAAAAACAAAAATTGTGTTTTATGTTGAAACCTATGAAGTCTAACCAATTTCTTGTTGTGAGATGAATTTCAGGTTGAACGGAGGGTAAAAATGCAAAGGATCGCAAAGGAAAAATAGAGGTGAGAAAAATAATAAAAAGTGACAAAACAGTGAGCCTGCGCGATGGCTCTGTGTCACGGAGGGGGTGCTCCGCGTTACCCTCTGTGACACGTTGAGGTGTTACTCGCGTCGGGTCACACCGGGTCGCCGGGTGACCCGCGCAAAAATCCTCCTTTTTGACCCCGATTTCCCTCACTTTTCCCCATTTCTCATCCTCTCCGTGACAAACACCCCAAAAATCCCCCCTTCCCCAACGTGACACAGACCTAGGCACGGGTTTTCTTCAACTTTTCTTTGATTTCATCGAATTAAAGGTATGTCTTTAACTTCATCTCAATTCTTGACTAATTTTTCAATTTTTTTGCATGTGAGTTGAGTAAACCTTGCCCTAATTGTAAATTGAGCTTGAATTCATTTAAGTTATTGTTGATTGATGTTCGTAGTATCATTTTGATTGTATGAACTTGATAAATACTTGCTTGATTGAATTTTGGTGAAATATGTAGCTAGGGTTAGAATTTGATTGCGAAGAAACTAAATGTGATTGAAAATGTGAAAATTATAGGTTGGGCACGTTGGGTGAGGTGAATTATGTTGTTCTTGATGTGAATATGCTAAATAAACGATGGATTTTCGGGAGAATGAAATTGTTGAATTGCATAGAAATTGGTAAATTGCATAGGTTGTGCTGAGAGAAGTTTTTGCTAAGTGCTATGTGATGAAATGGTATCGATGGTGATATTTTGATTAGCTGTATGAAGTCTGAGTAGTACGTAGAATTTATTCCATCGAATTCTCTAAATGCATGAGGCATGTTGTTGTTTTTTTTGTAAATTGGAAAGTGAGAATTGTCTTGTCGTAATGTCGGAATTGTGGCTAAGGACTAAGTGTGGGGTGGCATAGCTTAACCCAACCTTAGTCGAAGCTAATTTTGATTTGAATAACATTGGGACTGTCTGTTTGATTTGACAGGAACAATGGCAAGCAGGCAAGACAAAGGAAAGGGCGCATCTACATCGGGCGCCGGGAGGAAATGTATTAGACTGGGAACAACAGTCCTAGCAGCACCAGCGATTCCGTGCGGCCAACGCCGTCAATACGGAACCCGATGGGTGACGGACGAAGGGAAGAAATGGTACGCAAAGCACAAGGAGAACAAATACTTCCCTGAGGAGCACATTGCAAAGGAGCCGCTTGCACAGGAATTCCCCAGAATTGTACACAGGATTGATGCTGTCGGGCTGAACTTCATCTTTGAAGAGCCCAAGAAGTGCATTCTCCTCTTGATTCGAGAGTTCTATGCAAACTGGAACCCGACACTCCGCAGTCACACCGTCAAGATAAGGGGGCAAGTTGTCACCTTTGAGCCCCATCACCTGAATGCCATTTTGGGGGCAGGGGACAGACGCCCATGTACTCCGGCAGCTGAACATAACTCCACCGTATGCGGATATCAGACGCACATTGTGTGGAGCCCGATCGACAGCGCGGTGGAGCAAGCATAAGGAGAGGGGCTACCATCAGACACTGCCCCTACTCTCAAATGAATAGGGAAGCCAGGATTTGGCTCAAAATTGTGTGTTCCTACCTGATCCCGGGGGTGCACATGGCAGATGTCACCCGGGATCGTGTGTGCTTGGTCTACGCCCTGATGAAAGGGCTGGAAATTAATGATGGGGTGGTGATTATCTTCGCCATGAAGAGAGCCCGGTTGCATCAAGGGCACAGGTATGGGTTTGGTGGCTTGCTGACCACGTTCCTGAGGGGCCTGGATATTGAGGAAGAGGCCCTAGACTACATCCCGCCGATGGATAGGCGTGCCTTGGACGTCACCAAAACTAAGGCACCCGACACCACTCATGGGCCAGTTCTCACATTAGCCGAGCGACATGCTCGGGATGATCAATATATGGCCCGCATGTTCGGGATGCAGATGATGCAATTGAGAATAGGCGGGAGGCCAGCAATAGAAGATGAGTTGTGGCAGCTCGAGCTAGATTACCCCTTTGGCGACAATGCCAGGGCTCTATGCCGAGTGGGGCCAGCTTTTGTGGAGCCCGTAGATGATGATGTCCCCACAGATGAGGAGACACGCCGCGATGACTCAGATGTTGAGTCAGATGAGGATAGTGGGGGCGATTCAGATATGGGGGACGAGGCAACAGCACCTGACGAAGAAGTTGAATACTTCGACTGATTAGGGAGTTTCACCACCTACTTCTGTGCTATGTTGAAATTGATGAACACTGGGGAAAGTGTTTGGTTTAAGTGCGGGGTGGGAGTAGTTAGGTGTTGGTTGTTTTGTTGTTGTTTATGTTCATGTTTTTTTGTTGTGCTTGTGAAAAAATTGTGACCCTGTGATTTTGGTGTTTATGTTTTGTATTGTAACTCGGTGTTGTAATTAATGTGAAGCTGTTGTCTGCTGTGTGGGGTTGTTGTTAGCTGGTTGTGTAAATATTTTTGTTTTATCAAAATTATCGATATTTTTAAAAAATTTCATTGAAATATTTTTATGATTGCATTTCTCGGTGTTTGTTTTTGGTGCTTTTACCGAGAATAGTCCCATTGAACCGATGTCGTAAATAGTGAGCGTTCCCTATGATGGATGGATGATGATCGTCTTAAGGGAAATGTAGTCGATAGGAGTAGTTTTTTTTCCTTCTTTTAATTTTTTTCTTTTGTTTGTTTGTATCCCAAACGTGTCATTACTTTATGGTTCGGAATTCTTGTTGCGTGTTGTACATGATATTTAGAATGCAAAGGTGATTCGTATGAAAGCATGCAACTTTGTAAACATGTTGAGATACCTAGACCATAGAGTTCGATTCGGTGTGATTGAGGCTTAATGTTTGAATTCTTGTAATTAGCTGATTGAAGAGTCTGTGAATATGTCTTGAGTTGAGCATGTGCAATGAGTGTGTGGTGAGGTTTCGATTATTCCATGCTATTGTGAAGTGTCTAGAACTTGCCTGGTGTGTGTACAAAACGAAATGAAGGATGTGTAGTGTAGGAAAGGATGTAGGCATTTCTTTGATTTAACCGAAAGTTTTTCCATTATCATACCTACCTTGAATGTACATCCTAGTTAGCCCCATTGAGCCTTTAGCCTATTTTTTTCTTTCATCGAAAAGGTACAAATCGAGCTTAACCCCTTCTTTTCATTATCCGTGAATTTGATCCAAAACTCTTAAGCGCTCAAGAAAAATAATTTTCCCACAGTGTCAAGGAGTGAAAATTGTGAAAAGAAAGGAAAAGCGGAAGTGGTGAAAGTAAAGAAAAGGTCAAGGGTGCACTTGCCGAATTTAATAAAATGAAGATGTATAACTAATATTTGTTATTAAGTCAAGTGTGCTTAAAGATATGGGAATAGAAATAAAGAAAGACTTCAAGAAGGGGAGGATGAAGGAAGAAACAATGCCCATAATGTGGTGGGATGTATTGAAAAGCGCTTAAGGATGCTAGTTGCTATTATTGGTTAGTCCAGTATTTACTAGTTCCTTAGCTTACATTACAACCCGTTAAGTCCTACGTGATCTTACATCACTCGTCCTTATATTAGTGGAGTAATACACTAGAGGCAAGCTTATGGGTCATGACATGATGCATGTGAATTCTTTGGGAGAGAGAGTGAAATCGTGTTCATATGTCCCTGCATGTAATGTTTTTGAGATCATATGATTGAAAAGGGGGAAATTCTCTTGTGTTGTGAGGGCACATGCTTGACGAGAGACTGAATTTCGTGTCGGATGTCTTGATCAGCTGATTTGCATGAGTTTGCCGAGATCGAGAGTTGACTCTTGAGTCTAGGAGGTCTTAATATGTTGAATGTCATTGTATTGATGAGCTATGCATGTTTTCTTGATGATTTGCTATGTTAAATAATTGGTATAATCGAAGCTTGAATTGTCGAGATAAAGTAGCTATGATTGGGTGTCAATTGCATTAGATGTGAGACTTTTGTTCGAGGACGAACAAGGTTTTAAGTGTGGGGTAAGTGATCTTGGGCAGAATTATATGCCCAAGTGATACTCAAATGCTTCATTTCGTCTTGTTTATCCATCGATATTTGTAAATTCTCATGTGATTTGTAGTTAAAAGGTGAATTTATACTAACCAACATGATTGGTGTTGTTTTGCAGGAAACATGTAATTTTAGGAAGCTAAGATGCATGTTGGGAGAAATCGGGAATGGACTCGGAAGCGAGCAATAGAAAAGGCCAAGGAAATGCAGCAAATTAAGGGGCTCCACGATGGAGCCGCGTCACGCTGCCATCGCGGAGGCATTCTGCCCTGGATGATTAAAATTAGTGGAGGTTCGCATTGGTGCCTTGGCACGTTGGCCAATCCCCGCGTTGCACGTCGTGGCACGTTGGGCATAATTACCTGGAGGACCGGATTCCAGTGAGGGTCTGCGTTTGTGGCGTGTCACGGAGGCAGTGCTCCGCGATGCACTCCGTGACACGTTGCTTGTTATTCTACAAAAAATTCCCACTAGTATAAATATCACACTTAGGTTTATTTTTAATAATTCTGACTTAGTTGAGAAAGAACGTGGGTTATAGGCAGTTGAGGAGACGAAATTCTTAGGGTTCCTCTCTAACTCTTTCTCCTTTATTACAATTGTTTGTATGATTTATACTCATTTGATGATGTTTAATCTACAAATGAGTGGCTAAATTCACTTCTTGCTGAGGTTAAGAACATTTGTAGTGGAATGTAATTATTAATCATCTTGGTTTTTCATCTTTTCTTCTATGGTTGATCTATTAATTCTTGTTCTTTCTGCATTAATGTTTGGCCAATATTAATGTATATCTAAAAAATGTGGTTTGTGCTCGAAAGAGAAAGAAATTGGAAAGTTGTGAATTGGTAGGATATGATCTCTTCTTGGTTTGGGAAAATTGAGAATTGATTTACCTTCGGAATAGAAATATATCTGAAAGTCGTATTAGTCAATTAAGGAATCGGTTTTGTATGGCTAAAACATGAATTTCCTTTTATCACAGAAATGTAGGTGGAAGGTTCATGATTCTTAAGTTGGGTTAAATACGAGAGTTTTAATCCATAGGCAATAATTCTTGACTAACAACTGATGGAAAGATTAACCGATTTGTATCAATAAATTTCCTCCCTGCATGTTCGTTTTAGCCTCAGCATGCTCATTACTATAGTTCAGACTCAATTTGTACATTTGTTTTCGATTAGTATAAATTAGGAAACAAACTCCCAAAAATCTTCTTTAAACTGTTGTATGCATTATTAAAGATAGAGTTTATTAACGCTTGATTCGATTATTACCTTGGTCCAGTCCCTGTGGGATCAATACTTGGCTAGTCTAGCCATTTTATTACTTGTTCGACCACGTGCACTTGCGTGTAGGCATTCAAAAATCACCGAACAAGGAACATTTAGAGTTTCACACTCTATGCACGATAAGAGTCATGAAGAAGGAGAATTTTCCTACAAATGCCTAGTAGCCTCTTCCTCATAAGTGTGGCATGCTTCACACACATGAAAAAGACTTAACTTGACATGACTTTCAGATGCCCTAGGACAAACCTAAACCTTTTCTCTGATACCAAATTTTTCATGACCCGAGCATGGATCCCAGATCGAGAAACGGGGCCTAGAACCACGAATGGCTCCAAGCTAACCCATGGCATGTGCATAGCAAATCAAGAGCATACATAAAATAAGAATCTTGAAACATAAACAAGAATACATGAAAGTCTGAATATTATTAAACATAAATAAAAGTGTTTAACATCACAACACTGAGCCAAAAGCTTAACATAATAGTCTATATATGAAAAGCCTCTACTATCTAATGAGATGATGGGACAAGACTCCAGCTAACTCCAAGTCTGAAACTAAATTGACAATTTAACATGACTAAAATAATGTCTTCTGTAGATAAGGACTCACTAACACAGGGCTGAGCTGAACTGATAGGGAGAAGGACTAACGGCACGGCTGAGTTTGATCGCCTGAACCTATATCATAAAACGATATGGTATAGAGTATATGATCAGTACTTTGAATTTACTAAGTATGTGAGGTAAGTAAAACATTCTATTAAAATACATAAAGAGTTCTGTGATAGTAGGACATTTCAAACATGATGTAATAATCATAATTTAAGCATGAGGGCTCAAGGCTTTCGAAATAATTCATAAACTAGTCATAAATATATTCATAAGTGAAAATCTCATAAAATATAATTTGATCCAAAGTGTCGTATATATGACGTGCATAAAATCATAAGGAATAGTGGGAGGATTCATCATAACTGACACCATCATGAGAGAGCTTACATGATGTCTCAACTATCTTGTTCAAGTGGGTAGAGCCACCCCAAGCTTGCCAAGGCAAGGGATGATTACATGGCGTGATCACTAAAGAGACCCCGTAAGGTAAACTTGAGTGTAGTCCTATGTTGGCACATAATTCTGAAGCCTGGATTCTTGGAACCCTCGACCTACTCGGTGCTAGATACTACTCCCAAAAACCTACACATGGCTCATAGTAAAATCATTAAACATACTTGAACTACATGGGCTAGTTAAAGTCATAAGATAAATGAACATACTTGAAATTCATGAACAAGCCATGAAAAAGGCCCATGAGTCGGCCATAAATATAAACATGATAGTAATTTCATGGAAGACTTGATAGAAATACAAAATCCTAATCATGGAATCACTAATTTGATCAAGATAGCTAAACCCATAGGAGAATTATGGAGGAATTCAAGAATACCCAATAAAGCCCTATAAATTCGAAATAGCACATGTGCAATGGGAGATCATGATTTCAATTGGCGAAGGGGCATGAGGGTGGAAAAACCCTCATTGATAAATCCCACATACCTGGAAAAACTAATTTCTTGACTTGTATTATGACCCAAGAAGATTAGATGGAGATGACGATGATGAACCCTATCTTTTCTCTTGAGAGCCTTGAGGGAATCTGATCTTCTAATTAGGGTGCGATGAAGAGACTGAAGGTTCCAGGGTTGATCATACCCTTAAAACACTCTTTCCCAAGCTTAAAATGATATAGGTTAGGACTTAGGATCTTAGAAATTATGAAAATTCCCTTAATGGTTCGACAAGAAATTTCATGCTGCCAGAAATGACGAGTCATTGGATGACTCATTAGGCAACAATGAGTCATTTGACAACTCGTTAGGAAAATGACTAGCCATTTCCCTTAATCCGTGAAGTACACTTTCCCCACTACTGCTCAAATAACGAGTCACTTAACGACTTGTTAGGTCAAATGACAAGTTGTTTTCTTAATCAATCATGACTTTCTGAAATATGGAATTTCCCCAAATAAAGAGTCATTTGATGATCCATTAGGCAAATGATGAGTCACTTGATGACTCGTTGGGAGACATTCTGATTTTTATAAATGACGAGTCATTTACTACTCGTTAGGTAAATAATGAGTCACTTAACGACTCGTTAGTAAGATAATGAGTCATTTAATGACTCATTCTGTGAACGGGTGCAGATTTTTTATTTTCTCCATTTCAACTCTCGGGTCCAATCTTAGGGACTTTTAGGATGTTACAGTGCCCATATTGTGCACGAGTCGTGGTCTCATCAGCAGCATCTACCTTCTTGGCCTCAAACTCGATCAACTTCTTGGTGAGAAGTGCTATGTTTGTTGCCATGGCAGTCATCATTTGATCACATTCTTGATTCTCCTTCATCAAATAATATAGTGAAGGTGTACCCATATTGATCCCTCCACTCTGGTCCCCTCCATGCCAAGCATGGTTGCTTTGAAACTTGGTCCAATATGATGGCAATTCTGCTGAAAGCCTTGTCCATGAAGCATCCTCCAGCAGCATTGTTGGAAACGAACCGTGTCAAAGCATCCAACCTGGTGTAAACATTTTCAAGAAAAATATGCTACAGAAACCTATGGTTAGGCACTCGAAGTATGTATTTCTTGAATATATTTCAAGCCTCGAACAATTGCTCCCCTGGGAACTGGCGAAAATAGAATATTTTGTCCCGTTGCTCTTCCTTTTTGCTAGCTAGAAACCACTTTTTACAGAAGTCACTCACTAACTCCTGCCATGTATCAATCGAGTTTGGAGGTAGTCTGTGCAACCATTCCCTTGACTTACTAACCAAAGAGTATTTGAACACTTTAAGTCGAATAGCATCATCAAAAATGTTAATTTTCTTGTGGAGGTTGAACACCTCCAAGAAATTCTTCAAATGTTGATATGGGTCATTGTTCATGGAGTTGTTAAACTACCCCTCTGCCTTAAACCTGGAGTAAATGCTTCCATCTATCTTTAATGACGAAGCATTCGCCCTTGGTGGAACAATGGTGCTTTCATAGTCAAGTTTCTCATTGACTTCCGCAAACATGTTCTCTAGTCTCTGGGCATAGAAGAGCAGCTATGATCTTGTATCAATCAGCAAAAACAAAAAAACCTAACAGTATAGGTCTAAGCAAGCTAGCTAGACTTATAGGGCTAGATAAGGCTTATAATGTAGTCCCTAGTAATGGCGCCATAATATTTTATATCATTCAAATCTACTCCTAATCTCGAGTAGTTTAAATGATCGCAGCAAATATAGAATCCAGTAAGGATTTAGGGTTAAAACCAATATAGACTATGTTAAGCCCACTTTATCTAGTACTAATCAATATAGTATTGCAAGATTAGAGTCCATTCGAATTGAGATTAGTATAATTTAACTATAGCTATAGAGTGCAAATTATTAGGGTTATAATCAATTTAAGAAAATTCCAGGGAAGTGACCCCAATTATGGGTCGGCCCCCCTAAACCACTCAATATGAATAGATTGAGAATGGGCTAGGGTCGAACATGAAAGAAATGACTAAGGCAACCATGGATATCTTTCAATAGCACCATAGATGTCAATCTACTTAAATTTTATCAAATTGAAGAGAACTCGCTTCTACCCAATTGCCTGTTGCCAATAGGAATTCAACCTATATCAAGGAGAATTTATTAAACGGGGGTTATTCCTTGAGTTATTGTTGATTTATGTTAATCCAATCTAAATTTGCTCTTTTAATCCTCATAAAGGTAATTGGGTAGTATTAGGTGACTCTTATCACCAATTACACACTATAAAGCAATAATTAGTCAAATGTTCATAATCCAAACTTAATTCTACCAAATTAGGATCGTTAGGGTTCAGAACCCTACATCTGAGTTTAGTTATCCATAGCAAGAAGAAGAAGAGAAAGAGAGTAATTGGACATGCTCACCAATGGAAACTGAAAATGGAGAAGAAATCTTCAGTAGAGGAACTTGAATCTTCAAATTAGAAGCTAAGATCTAAGATCTACCAAGAAAACTAAAGTGAACTAGCTATTTCTACTCTCTACTAAAAATATGAACGAAAAGTCCTGTAAAACCTACAAGAAAAATCCATTTATACCATGTCTCAAAAAGCCCAAATAATTTAAACTCGGAGGTCCCAAATGGGTAGTGATGGACCGTCCTTTGCTCCGTATTTTATAATTTGGCTTCTATCCATAGCTTGTCCTCCGTTGATCAATGGTCCATCCTTTCTATAGTACTTTAGAATTCCCTTCTGTCACATCAAAGTCCTTTCTTCAATTGACGGACTGTCTTTTAAAAAGATGGTATGTTCTTCAAACCATTGTTTAGGGACTCTTCCAACTCATTTTCTGAAATCTTTGGCTAGACTTGGATGGTTGATCATGCGAACCATCTATCAAATAGATAGTCTGTCAACTGTCTCTTCCTTTGGACAGTTTTTTGGTTTTAACACCTCTCAACTTCATTTTGCTTGGGTTACTGAAACATAGCATAATGAGATTATTTTCTACTTAATTTAACCCCTCAAGACATGAAAAATTCTATGAAATGAAGCAAAGATGTGTCGCTAATTCCGTATACATCACACTGAAGTAATTTTTCTTAACAATCCCAAACCTATACCATCTCTACTCTTCTCTTTAATTACTCTACCCAGTCAATTAAGTTCCTCATAGATGCAAAACAACATCTACTACAATTAACTAAGAAAGTAAAAGAAATATTGTCTTGGAACAAACACATACTAACTACTACAATTAAAAGTTTATATGGAAAAATCTAAATAGGAATCGTCCTTTAGTTGTAGCAACAACTTCTTCTACAAGATGCTTTATGTAGAACTCTTCTTAGTTTGATGCCTTTCTCGCTGAGTTTGATCAAACTACAAAGAATTATGTCTTGTTGTTTATATAGTAGTAAATAAGCCCCTTGTAGTTTTTCAAATCTAATAAGAATTGGTTTAAGAGTATCCAAAAAGCCAATTAACGTTTGAATTGGTATGAAAATTTCAAGCATCGGCTTCTTTATCCTATTCCTAACCTAATTTCCTTTTCTAATGTAGATAATTTTCCTTTTATAGAATTTTAGTTTCTTATTGAATCCAATTCTCCCATATTGCAATTCTTGAAGGATTCTTGGCGCACAAGTGAATAAATTCATTCTTGACAGTCTCTAGTACTTCCTCAGAGGATTATCTTCTCTAATGAGTTTTTCTAGTAGTGTTGCTAACTTCTTCACTTCTTCTTAGAGATATGTGAGGACTTGGTTCGTAAAACTTCATTCTCTATTCATCAGTCTTCTTTCTTTATATAGATTATCTCTTGTACATAATTTATCAATCATCAAAGCACCACATGATTTAATATGTATATTCAGAGATCATGGTGCTTCAACAAGGAAAAACTCAATCAAATATGGAGGATCTATTACATTTAACACATAAGTACACTAAGTGTAACACACCTTACAACAGTTGGGAAGAACCACATACCCATGTGCAAAGATATTCATTAGGAATGTCTTTCAATGATACAGTATCTTGGAAACTATAAACCATGGATTTCATGCCAAAGTATACTAGAAATTCCACCATCAGGAAGACTCAAATGCAACACAGATGGAGTAAGAAGATGTAATCCTAGGAGGAGTTCATATAAATTCTGCATTAGTGACAACAGAGAGGATCTAAGCTTTGCACAAGCTAAGTAAATAAGGAGGATAACTAATATGGAAGCTGAAGCAGTTGCAATAAGACAAGCTCTAAAGTATTGCAAAGATTCAAAAAAAGTCTAATAAAGACAGGCTTTCAAGCTATGTAAAATATCATAGTAGGAAGTTTTACATCACCTTGGGAGCTAATAGAAATAATAGAGGATATACAAAGGAGGTGATTTTTAACATATTTAGCGAAGGAAACAAGCTAGCATATTTTTTAGAAAATTATGTGCTGGACAATATAGACATACAAATGAACCGCTATGCAAAATTGACAATTGAGGAAGGGAAGTCATAAACATGGAAAAAGCTCAATTTCCTTACCTGATAAGCAAAACAAGGAAGTTCAACATTAACTAAACACACATATATAGATATAAGATATTAAAGGAGTACTTTGGATCTATGTGATACAACGGACACATCATATTGTACAAATCACAAGACTCTACATATAACATACTATACTAGTTATATTGCATGTTTTATTGGAAGGGTGATTTGTAGAAGTCGGCTACTTAAACTTCATATAATAGCAAATAAATATTTTGACACATTGTGTAATATCCCAAAAGTTCCAAAGAAATAGATGGGAGAATTAGAAATAAGTTCTACAGAAAAATCTAAATTTTTGCACCAGAACAAATTGTGGTATGAGTTGTGATAGGAAGTGACGGGTCGTGGTCTCAGTCGTGGTGGAATTCTAAAGTTAGTGTCTAGACCACGGGTCGTGAGGTGTAAGTATGACTCATGGTTAGGAGTCGTAATGAGTTTCCTTGTGGTGCCGAGGACTGATGTCACAAATCATGGTATAACTCGTTGTAAGTAATAATGAATCGTGATGGAAGTTGCGGTTAGGACTTGGCAGGTGGAGGGGATGATGTCACGACCAACAGTACGACTCATGGTAGGACACCACAAGTCGTGATATGCAATCATGGTAAGATTCAGAGAGGCTTCATGGAGGAGCAGTGTTGACCACGAGAGGGAACCATGGGTCGCTACTTCATGGTACGACTAGTGGTGAGAGTCTTGATGACTGGCAGTCCCCATTTTCTAGATTTTTCATTAAGGACATTTTTGTAATTTTTAAGCTCCTAAGTCCTAAACTACATCATTTTAAGCTCTGTTAGGAGGATTTTAAAACGTTTTAGACTATCCTAATTCATTTAACTCCCATCCATGCAAGAGTAGAGGTTTCTCTTTAAACATCAAGCTTGAAACCCTCCAATTCTCTTGGGATTTCAAGAAAGAGTGTGGACTCAGATTTCCTACGTATGTAGGGCTATGAATGAGAGTTCCTTTCACTCTTATGCTCAAAATTCTCTTCAATTCCGTGAATTTAAGTTCTAGATCAAGTTCATGATCTTATAGGGCTTATTCCTAATTTTATGAAATTCTCTATGATTCATATATAGGTCAATTCCCTTCATGTTTCAAACCATGTTTTAAGATCTATGGACAGATTTTATACCTATTTTGATTATTAATTTATATTTTCAAATTTTAATCAATTTATTCCTAATTATGCAAGTTTCATGAAAAGTTAAGTTTATGATTCTATTATGATTTTGATCTTCCTAAGACCTAAATATGATTTATGATTTATGATATTATTTCCTTCAAGTACTCTTCATTATTTATGGATTTCAAGTATATTTATTTTCTCAAGCAAGTATATTCTTCATGATTTATGAGTTTGTGATTTTGGACGACTCACGGGCCCTAATTCATGGCTAATCATGTATTTCAAGTATGATCAAGTATGTTATGATTTATCTAGCCATGAACTTCATGTATGACTTCATTATTACTATATGAGCCTTCATGGGCATGTTTTTGGGAGCCATGTCTAGCATCGAGTAGGCCCGATGTTCTGGTAAACCTTGTGGTCTCAGAACTATGCGCCAATGTAGATTTATGCTCATGGACTCTAGGTGGGTCCCTATTAGTGATATCATGCCATGTACGTTCTTGTCATAGAAAGCTTGGGACGGCTCTGCCAACTTGAGCGAGATAGTTGGGATATCATGTAAGCTCTATCATGATGGTGTCGGTTAAGAAGAGTCCTCCCATTGTTTTTCATGATTTATACATTGTCATGTTTATGATACTTTGTCTCATGTTACGTTTTTATAAGGTTTCTCTTATGATTATGATTATGACTAGATTATGAATAGTTTTGAAAATCTTGAGCCTCATGTTTATTTTATGACTATCATTGCATGTTTTGAACTGTCATACTCTTATGAACTCTTATGTACTTTCATTGGTCCGTTTTATTTACCTTACATATTCTATATATTCCAAGTACTGACCGCATACTCTATGTTATATTGTTTCATGATACAGGCTTAGACATTCAGGGTCACTCTCTTTGCTAGCCAATCATCAGTGTTTAGTTCAACCAGTTGTTGATGAGTCCTCATTCCACGAGGACCTTCAGTTAGTTGTATGGTTGCTAATTTTAGTTTCAGATTGTTAGTGAGCTAGTTGGGGTCCTGTCCCATCAGCTCGTCAATATGTAGAGGCTTTTCAAAAATAGTGTTGTATTTTGTTTCGGCTTCAGTGTTATATATTTCCGTTGTTCGAATGTTTAATTTTTAGACTTCCGCTATTTTAGAATTCAATTTCTTTCTACCTTTATTATGTTGAGTTAGTTATCATGTTTATGCCATGGGTCGACTTGGAGCTATTTATGGTTCTAGGTTTCATGTCTCGATCCAGGCCTATGTTTGGGTCGTGACAAACTTGGTATCAGAGAAAAGGTTCAGTGTGTCCTAAGGCGTCTGAAAGTCATATTAAGTAGAGTCTTTTTTCATGGGTGTGAAGAGCGCCACACTTATGAAGAAGACACTACGAAGCATTTTATGAAATTTTCCTTCTTTCATGATTTATGTCATGCGATGAAATGTCTCTCTATCCTTCTAACTCATTCTATATGCATTTGCAGAATTATACCTCTCCGTCGAGTTAACGGAAGAAAGAATGGCAATGGAAACAGAAATGGCTATGAGAATGGCAACGGAGATGGGCACCATCAAGCCCCACTAGCCCCAAAGGATAGGGCAGGTTGCCCATGCTGAGTTTAGGGAAGCCATCCAGATGTTGGCACAGGTGTGACTGCTCAGGTCAACAGCAGGCAGTAGCTCAAGTTCCCCAGAATAGGAACGTAGCAATAGTTAAGGTCAGGGACTTCCTTGATAAATCCCCCTAAGTTTCTTAGGTCGAGAGTGGACGAGGATCCACATGAGCTCATTGAGAAGATTCAAAAGATCACTCAGGTTATGGGACTGATATGGGAGGAGTGCAGACCTAGCCTCTTATTAGTTGAAAGGGGTTGCTTATATTTGGTAGAAATAGTGGAAGGATGTCCGGAGAGTTGAAGCAGGTCCCATTGGTTGGGATGAGTTTCTCATTACATTCTTTAGCCGATTCTTTCCCCGGGAGATGAGGGAAATCAAGGCACTAGAGTTTTTGAACCTGAGACAGAACAACATGACAATTCAAGAGTATACTCTAGAGTTCACCCGTTTGTCCTGGTACGTGCCAGAGATGGTGGCCGATCAGAGGTCCCGGGTGAGCAGATTTGTGAATGGGGTAGTAGACTACTTGGTCAAGGATTGCAGGACCGCTATGCTACATTAGGACATCAACTTCTTCTGATTGATTTTGTATGCCCGGCAGATGGAGGCAGTGCATATGAGGGAGAGGGAGAGAGAGGCTGAGAGGGTCGGGATAGATAGTTTTGGGTTCTCCTAGTAGAGGTCGGGCGGTGGACATCATCAGTAGTCCCACCAGAGGTCATCGACCCTACCGTCGTCATCATTCAGTGTTCCATCTAGATCTCGAGGTGATAAGAGGAGAAGGGCATTAGGTACGAGCGGACATAGGAACCCGTCGGTAGAGTACACATTTCTAGTCTTCAGAAAATGTGGTAAGAACCACATAGGAGAGTGCTTAGTCAGATCAGATATTTGCACCGGGTGTGGAAATCAGGCGCATGTGCTGGGAGTGTCCATTGGCTAGGCAGGGCGATGGCAGGGGTAGTACTCAGGCTACTAGTTCAATAGCGGCTCCAGCAACACATCTTCCTCAACAGGGTGCATCCACTAGTGCAGGTGGTGGTCAGCGCCAAAACAAGTTTTATTCCCTAGCATCTCGTCAGGAGAAGGAGGTCTCTCCAAATGTAGTCACTGGTATATTACGAGTATTCCATGTTGATGTTTATGCATTGTTAGATCTAGGGGATACTTTATCATTTGTGATGCTCTATGTTCCTAGTAGTTTCGGAGTCAGTCCCAAAATCCTATCAGAACCTTTCTCAGTCTTTACTCCTTTTGGTGATTCAGTTATAGCTCGATGGGTATACAGAAATTGCCTTATCACGGTTCTTTAGAAAGTCACTTCAGCAGATTTAGTAGAGTTAGACATGACTGATTTTGATGATATCTTTGGAATAGATTGGTTACATGCATGTTATGCCTCCTTCATTTGTAGAACCCGTGCGGTAGAGTTTCGGTTTCCAGGTGAGCCAGTCCTAAAGTGGAAGGGTAGTTTAGTTGTGCCTGTAGGTCGCTTTATTTCCTACCTTAAGGCTAGAAAGATGATCTCTAAAGGTTGCGTGTACCATCTATTTCGAGTTAAGAATGCCACATATGAGACCCCGAATCTCTAGTCAGTTCCTCTAATGTGTGAGTACCCGAAGGTGTTCCCAGATGATCTACCCAGATTCCCTCTTGAGTGGGAGATCGACTTTGGTATTGACCTTCTTCCCGATACGCAACCCATACCTATTCCTCTTTAAAAAATGGCTCTAGTTGAGCTAAAGGAGTTGAAAGAGCAACTGAAGGATCTCTTGGACAAGTGTTTCATTAGACCTAGCAAATCCCCATGGGGTGCGCCAATTCTTTTTATTCGAAAGAAGGATGGTTCTCTTCGTATGTGCATTGACTATCGGTAGTTGAACGAGGTTATCATCAAGAACAAGTATGCCCTTCCTAGAATTGATGATTTATTTGACCAACTTTAGGGTGATAAGTGCTTTTTAAAGATAGATATCAAGTTCGGCTATCACCAGCTCAGAATTATGGAGAATGACATCCCGAAGACAGCCTTCAAAACTTGGTATCATCACTATGATTTTTTAGTTATGTCTTTTGGACTAATGAATGCTCCTGTAGATTTTATGGATTTTATTAATAGGGTGTTCAAGCCATATTTGGATATATTCATGATTTTGTTCATAGATGACATTCTCATATACTCTAGGAGCGAGGAAGAGCATGCCACTCATTTGAGGATTGTGCTACAGACTCTCAAGGATCACCAGTTGTTTGCTAAATTTAGTAAGTGTGACTTTTGTTTGGATTCAGAAGCATTTTTGGGTCATGTGCTATCAAGTGAGGGTATATAAGTGGACTCTCAGAAGATAGAGGCTGTGAAGAATTGATCTAGACCAGTCAGCCCTTCGGATATCAAGAGTTTCTTGGGTTTAGTCGATTACTACAGAAGGTTCTTGAGGGATTTTCGTCCATTGTAGTATTGTTGACTAAATTCACCCAGAAGAAAGTTAAATTTCAGTGGTCAGATGCCTGTGAGAAGAGTTTTCAAGAGATGAAGACTCGACTCACTTCTGCCCCAATATTAACCTTACCCGAGAGTACAGATGGATTTGTGCTGTATTGTGATGCCTCAAGGGTTGGACTCTATTATGTGTTGATGCAGTATGGAAAAGTCATTGCATATGCCTTTAGACAGCTTAAGACCCATAAGAAGAATTACCCTATGCATGACCTGAAATTGGAAGCAGTGGTATTTGCATTGAAGATTTGGAGGCACTATTTGTATGGGGTCCATGTAGATGTGTTTACGGACCACAAGAGTCTTCAATGTATGTTTACCCATAAGGATCTAAACATGAGACAATGAAGGTGGTTAGAGCTTCTCAAGGACTATGACATGAGTGTCCTTTATCATCTGGGCAAGGCTAATGTAGGGGCGAATGCTCTTAGCAGGTTATCTATCGAGAGTGTATCTCATGTGGAGGAGCAAAGTAAAGAGTTGGTGAAGGATGTGCATCGGCTTGCACGGTTAAGATTTTGTCTTGTTGATTTGACATATGGTTGTGTCATTATTCAGAATGGTTCATAATCCTCTTTGGTGACTGAAGTCAAGTCTAGACAAAAAGAGGATCCGATCTTGGTAAAGTTAAAGGAAGCGGTTTTGAATCAAAAGGTAGAGGTCTTCTCGCAAGGGGGAGATAATGTGCTTCGATATCAGGGTCCTTTATGTGTCCCAGATGTTGATGACTTGAGAGATCAGATGTTGCATAAGGCTCATGGTTCCCAATACTCCATACATCCAGGTGCCATCAAGATGTACCATGACATACGGGAAGTCTATTGGTGGAACGGCATGAAGAAGGACATTGCTGAGTTTGTGGTTAAGTATCTGAATTGTCAGCCAGTGTAAATTGAGCATAAATGACCTGGAGGTGTTCTTCAAGACATCAGTATTCCCACCTGGAAGTGGGAAGAGATCAATATTGACTTCATCACAGGATTTCCTCGTACACATCGACAATATGACTCGATTTGGGTAATTGTTGAAAGGTTGACTAAAGCAGCTCATTTTCTATCGGTCAAAACTACAAATTCAGTAGAGGATTACTCTAGATTGTACATTTGGGAATTGGTTCAGTTGCATGGAGTTCCCTTGTCCATAATATCAAATAGAGGTACTCAGTACCTCGCAATTTTGGAAGTCATTTTAGAAGGGACTTGGTAGTCAGGTGAAGCTTAGCACAACTTTTGACCCACAGACCGATGGTCAGGCTGAGTGGACCATTCAGACTCTTGAGGATATGTTGAGAGCATGTGTGATTGATTTCAAAGGTAGTTGGGACGACCATTTACCTCTTATCGAGTTTTCTTACAACAACAATTACCACTCCAGCATTCATATGGCTCTGTTTGAGGCTCTTTATGGGCGGAGATGTAGATCGCCTATTGGTTGGTTTGAAGTAGGTGAAGCTACATTGATAGGGCTAGATTCAATTCATAAGGATATGGAGAAAGTTCAGCTTATAAGGGAGATGCTGAAAATAATTTAGAGTCATTAAAAATAATATGCGGATGTAAGGAGGAGAGAACTTGAGTTTGAAGTTGATGGTTGGGTGTTTCTAAAGGTGTCCCCTCTTGAAGGGAGTAATGAGGTTTGGAAAGAAAGGGAAGCTTAGTCCCCGATAAGTTGTCCCATACAAGATTGTGAGACGTATTGTCAAGGTAGCCTATGAGTTGGAGTTTCCCTCAGAGTTGGCTTCAGTACATCCAGTTTTCCATGTTTTGCTCTTGAAGAAGTGCATTAGTGAACCAACTTTGGTTGTTCCGGTGGAAAGCATAGGTGTGAAGGATAGCCTTAGCTATGAGGAGGTACTAGTTGATATTCTTGATCTTCAGGTTCAAAAGTTGAGGAACAAAGAGGTAGCTTCAGTAAAATTTTTGTGGAGGAATCAGCATATTGAGGGAGCTACATGGGAAGCCTAAGAAGATACGATGGCTAAATATCCACACCTTTTCCCTTTCGGCACAGTTTCAGCTTAAGGTACCAGTTTCCTCCTTGGTAATTTATTTAGTTTCATGTCTACTACATGACTCTCAGTTTCCTATATGTCTGTCACGCCCCATAACTGGGAGGAGGGCGCGAATGGCCCCCCATACCAAACTAACCAGGAAGCCGGCTATATGACATCTGTAACTGTACTACTTAGGTCGTCCAAGCAACCTGTCACAATCAACTGGAGCACAAACTGGATCCATACTCAATAATACAAGATAAACAACTGAAATGCAAACAAAGCTATGAGTATGCCAAACTAAACAACAAAAAGCCGACAAGGCCACAAATTGAATACCATTATACACACTAAGTCCACAAAGCCTCTAGAGAGTAAACTGATTGATGGTTGGGATAGGGCTCCGACCTACCCATAACTACATCTCAAAACTCTAACTGAAACAAAACCAGTCTTAGCTCCAGAAAGAAAGGAGCATACCAACACATATGCTAATCTCGTGAACTTCTACTGCAACTGGCAATCCCAACCTCTACCTGCACCTGCGGCACGAACGCAGGTCCCCAAGCAAAGGGACGTCAGTACGAATGAAATGTACTGGTATGTAAGGCAGAAACTATAAACATGTAAGATAGCAATGATAGTTAAGCCAAAAATAAGGAATAACAACAACCTGAAATCCTGGAAACTGAAACCTGACAATAAGTCAATACTGAAGTGCAAATGCAACCAAGTAATGCACAAGAAAAACTATAACTGTAATGCCAACAACCAACCAACCATAAATCTATATATAAAATTCTTCCAGCCGGTGTACCATACCAAGGAAAAATAAGAGTATCTTCAGCGGATGTATCACACCGGGGTAAAATAAAAATATCTCCAGCCGATGTACCACACCGGGGTAAAATAAAAATATCTCCAGCCGATGTACCACACCGGGGTAAAATAAAAATATATCCAGCTGATGTACCACACCGGGGTAAAATAAAAATATCTCCAGCCGATGTACCACACCGGGGTAACATAAAAATATCTCCATCCGATGTACCACATCGGGGTAAAATAAAAATATCTCCAGCCGATGTACCACACCGGGATAAAATATAAATATCTCCAACCGATGTACCACATCGGGGTAAAATAAAAATAATTCTCAATCATAATCATAAATAGGGTCGATATGGCTTATATTGAGTCAATTTAACACGTATGGCATATAAATGACAAATGTTAAATCTAAATGCAAGTGAGCACCCATATCATGTAAAGCTAGAAAATATGTATATATATCACGTAAAGTTGTCAAATTATACATGAACATGTCGACTCAGTTACTTGAAGGACCTTCAAGAGGTTTAGACAACATAAGAACTTTTGTAGGCTTACAAAAAATGTCCAACAAATAATCCTACCAATTGAACATATTACATGGATAGAAACACATAAAGCTCATTTCTACACAATTCTTTAACATTTGGGAACTGCAAATATATACTGCCTACAAGGTGGTTCCTTTACCTGTATCGACAACTATACATTAGAATTTCATTGCCAAATTTATCATGTAGATAACCACATATAATTCGTAATTCATTTGACTTATTTGCAGGAAAACATGGAAATTATAACTAGGAACTTGGAGTTATTTGTCATATACATAAAGCTGAGAACTGAACTACAGACATACAACGTATAAGACTTCTATATAATGTATAACTCGTATTTAGTTAACTGGGTGACCTCCAGGAGATTTCCTGGTATTCAAAGTTCTGAGCTTAACTGATCATTATCATAGCCTGCACTTATACTTACATAGACATTAGGAACATTGGTACATGGGAGAATCTCTACTCTAAATTTAGGAAATTCAACTGATAACTCAACAAGAGCTAAACATAAAGATGCATGACTTGAATAAAAATGAAAGAATTCAACTGTAAGTTATAACATGAAAATCATATACATTAAGATTTGTTACTGGAAAGACATATAAAGACTTGAGTTTTTAGACTCGTATACAACATCAGATACTTGACCGAGACATTAGCATAATTCTCGAAATATGATCTCTCAAAAACTTCTTAGATCAGGTAGCACATTTCAACATAAATTAGGGACGTAAAGACATAACTTAAGGATCTGAGACTTGGAGCTCTATAACTTAGGAACTCGTGAGTAACTCTCTAAGTGATTCCTTATAGGCAAATAAAGATATATAGCCGTAATTCGTGTGATGCTGGATTGACTTACATAATTTTGAAATTATCTGCGGAGCTTAAGAAAGCTTACATAATCATAAGTGACTTAGAAGATCCTAGGATTACCCTTTTCAGACATGGTAGAAAATTTCAACACTTAGAATAGATAACTTAACATAATCCTTTAGGGGTATAGCATCTCAACTTAAGTTACTATTTTGCAAATGTTCAACTCTAATTTTTTCGTAGAAGGTTAACACTTTAGTTGTTATTTATCAACGTAATACATATTGAACATAAACAACTTAATTTATAACTCTTTTGCTAAACGTCTTTAGAACAGGATTAATCTTCCTAGTTGTTGGCTACCTGGTTCACCATCGTAACCCGTATTGTCTAATTTAACAATATTTAGCTCTAATTTCCTTAACTTCTTTGCAAAAAATTATTCACTCTACACTCATGTTTTTACCCTCGTGTTCACTATTCCATCAATTCTTATACGCACTTACCTCTTTGCCTAATTGACAACTTAGCCATGCTTTCCCCGTTAACATGTATCGATTTAGCTTATTCGCTATGTGTCGCTTGCTTAGCTTTAAAGAGGAAAAATATAAAATCTACTTTTTACCTTAAGCATTTTAAAAAATAAACATAGAGGAAGGATTAACAATATTATTAAAACGTCATTTCAATAAGCTCGTTTACCCTCAATCGGCTTAGCATCATCTTCTTAGCTTAAGTTCAATTACATGTTGTCGTCTTAGCATTTCGTACCAATTTCACTAAGTGACCAGATCTTAACATATATTCAACATCACATATGCAGTATACTGAAAAGGACCAGCTCACGGTGCCCACATTAAGGGGACTTCAGACTCGATTTAGAATTACGGCAACAATCGTATAAAAATTACGCCTTTCGCTTCACGTTTGTTCGCTTCAACCATTCTTAACGATTCAAGCTTTATTCCAAGTGGTTCCAACCCTTTGTAAAGGATCATACATGCCTCGATATGATTTTAAAAACATAGGAATATTGATCCTTTCAATAACTTAGTTTCATCGCGTCTTTTTAGCCAACTTCTTCCGCTTGCTAGAAACTCGGACACCTTCAGATTCCTTAATTACATTACATGGAATGAGTACTGTTTATTCCAAGTTCCCAGTCACAATTTATGTCCCAAAATGTACAACCAAACAGCCACATCATAATATAATTTTCAGCAATCCTACATACCTTAGGCGTCTTAAACTTGAGGCAATTCAAGAGAGTTTTGCCTACATGCTTTTGGTGTTTAACCTCCCCAAAGGTGTGGTGTATTCCTTCCATCTTTTAGATAAATTCCAACATCTATACAGCTGTAACAACCTCCCAAAAATGGGCAGAAACCTCAGTCAAATATCACATAAAATACATATTGACTTTATGTCATTTCCTTACTTTAGCTTGCGAATTTGAGCGGATAAACCAAGTAGGAACACTTACCTTTCACTTGTGTATAACCCCTGCCCATATGGGATTCCTCTTCAGCTAAATTCCTTTCCAAAAATGTAGCAACCATGCTGTGAAACCGCAACAACAACACACACCCAAGCAACACATAAGTTCCAACTTCACTTCCAACATAACTTGTTAATTCATGATAATTTAAAGCGTTAAAACACCACCTCCTTTTGTACTCAACTCTCACAAATATGGAGGTAGAACTTCACCTACCTACTGCCCAAAAATGCAGCATCTTGGCGGCCAAAAATGCAACAACTCGACGATTAGAAGCTCACGACATAAGAAACCCTTTCCAAGCTTGGACTATAAGGAAATTTGACCTATCCATAAAATTTATTATCTAGAATTTGTTTTCACCATTGGAAAGAGCTCTTAATTCTGTGAATTTTCGAAAAAAATGAGGTGAAACGGAGTAGAAATGAGCTTTTTATCTCAAACTTACTTCATATAGGCAGGCTGGGCGGTGCCCTTATGCGGCACCCGTGCGACGTGCCCTCGCGCGCGCCTGCTGCCTGCCTGTCTCGGTGCCCGCGCGCATGGGCTCTTTTCCAGCCGACAGTGCTGTATTCAAACGAGCATAACTTTTTACTCCGAACTCCGATTAACGAGCGCTATTTTCATTGTAAACTAGACTCAAATATCTTTCATTTGATAGGCTACAGGACCTCTGAATCATTATATATTTGGAGATATGTCCATTTAAAGTTGACCCTTATTTACAAACTTCACATACTCTTCGCTTTTCCCTTTGCACATGTTTCCCTCCTCACCTACGGACAACATATGACCCATAATTCCCTTAATATGACATATAACCATCAAATAATCATCAAAAAAAAATTCGGGGTGTAACAATGTCAATGCATATATGTATGATTCATGAATTTAGTTCAGTCAAGTGTTTCAGTCTGGAGTCAGTTACTCTGTTGGTTTTGAGCTTCAGGTGTTCAGTATTTGGGATGGCATGTCCTTTCCCCAGTTATTTAGTATGTTTACCCACATTCAAGGACGAGTGTTTCCAACGAGGAGATATTGTAATACCCCAAAAGTTTCTAAGAAATAAATGGGAGAATTAGATATGAGTTCCACAAAAAATCTGAACTTTTTCACCAGAATGACTCGTGGTACGAGTCGTGATAGGAAGTGACGATCGTTGTCCTAGTCGTGGTGTAATTCTGAAGTTGGTGTCTAGACCACAAGTCATACCATGAGTCATGAGGTATAGGTACGACTCGTGGTTAGGAGTTGTGATGAGTTTTTTGTGGAGCCAGGGTATTATGTCACGGATTATGGTACGAGCCGTGATGGAAGTCATGGTTAGGAATTGGAAGGTGGAGGAGATGATGTCACGACTGACAGTACGACTCATGGTAGGACACCATAAGCCATTATATGCCACCGTGGTGAGATCAAAGAGGCTGCAGGGAGGAGCAGTGGTGACCACTAGAGGTAACCATGAGTCGTTACTTGATGGTACGACTCGTGGTAAGAGTCATGATGAATGGCAGTCCCCATTTTCTAGATTTTTTGTTACAGGCATTTTTGTAATTTATAAGATCTTAAGTCCTAAACTACGTCATTTTAAGCTCTATTAGGAGGATTTTAAGAGGGTTTAGCCTATCCTAATTCATTCAACTCCCATTCATGCAAGAGTAGAGGTTTCTCTTTGAAGATCAATCTTGAAACCCTCCAATTCTCTTGGGCTTTCAAGAAAGAGTATAGAATCAGATTTCCCAGGTATGTAGGGCTATTAATGAGAGTTTCTTTCACTCTTATACTCAAAATTCTCTTCAATTCCATGAATTTGCATTCTAGATCAAGTTTATGATCTTATAGGGCTTATTCCTAATTTTATGAAATTCTCTTTGATTTATATATGGATCAATTCCCTTCATGTTTCAAACCATGTTTTAAGATCTATGGACAGATTTCATACCTATTTTGATTATTAATTGATAGTTTCAAATTTTAATAAATTTATGCCCAATTATGCAAGTTTCATGAAAAGTTAAGTTTATGATTCTATTATGATTTTGATCTTCCTAAGACCTAAATTATGATTTATGATTTATGATATGATTTCATTCAAGTACTCTTCATTATTTATTGATTTCAAGTATATGATTTTCTCAAGCAAGTATATTCTTCATGATTTATGAGTTTGTGATTTTGGACGACTCACGGGCCCTAATTCATGCTAATTATGTATTTAAAGTATGATCAAGTATGTTATGATTTATCTAGCCATGAACTTCATATATGACTTCATTATTACTATATGAGCCTTCATGGGCATGTTTTTGGGAGTCGTGTCTAGCATCGAGTAGGCCCGACATTTAGGTAAATCCTGTGGTCTCAGAACTACGCGCCAATATAGGTTTATGCTCATGGACTCTACGCGGGTCCTTATTAGTGATATCACGCCATGTACGTCCTTGGCCTAGTAAGTCTGGGACGGCTCTTCCCACTTGAGCAAGATAGTTGGGGAATCATGTAAGCTCTATCATGATGGTGTCGGTTTAGATGAGTCCTCACATTGTTCCTCATGATTTATGCATTGTCATATTTACAATACTTTGGCTCAAGTTACATTCTTACAAGGTTTCTCTTATGATTATGATTATGACTAGATTATGAATAATTCTGAAAATCTAGAGCCTTATATTTATTTTGTGACTATCATTGCATGTTTTGAACTGTCCTACTCTTATGAAATCTTTTGTACTTTGATTGGTCCATTTTATTTACCTTTCATACTCAGTATATTCCAAGTACTGACTGCATACCCTATGTTGTATCGTTTCATGATATAGGCTCAGACGTTTAGGGTCAGTCTCTCTACTAGCCGGTCATCAGAATTCAGTTCAGCCAGTTGTTTGTGAGTCCTCATCCCTCAAGGACCTTCAGTTAGTTGTATTGTTTCTATTTTTAGTTTCAAATTATTAGTGAGCTAGTTGAGGTCTTTTTCCATCAACTCATCAGTATGTAGAGGCTTCAGACATAGTGTTGTATTCGGTTTCGAATTCAGTGTTATGTTTTCGTTGTTCCACTGTTTAATTTTCAGACTTCCGCTATTTCAGAATTCAGTTTCTTTCCGCCTTTATTATATTGAGTTAGTTATCATGTTCATTCCATGGGTCAACTTGGAGCCATTTATGGTTCTAGGTTCTATGTCTTGATTCGGGCCTATGTTCGGGTCGTGACACATTATAACTGACAATTATCTATTTTTTCTTTGAGTTATCAGTAAAACACTTTATTAAGGAATGTGACTTCAGCATACCCCTTATGCCTTGGGCGACACACGTGCTATAATGGTCAGGACAAAGGGTCGTGATCCTACGAGGGTGAGCTAAACCCGAGTAAAATTTATTAAGAAAAAGTAAGTCATGGTTTTTTAATCCCAGGAGCGACAAGGAGTTTTTCATAGTAAAATTTCTTGTGTTCTTATATTACTCAATTTACTTCTTCTTTAGTGTCTAAAGAACTTGGTTCTTCAACACAGTAGGTTGTAGCTAAAATAACAAAAATAATTTCGAAGTGTAGTAAGCTTCGATTAAAAAAACCTCTTATTGTGGAGCAAAAAAGTCTTCAAAAGTAGAGGAATAAACAAAAAAGTAAAGGACTAAGTCAGGTTCTAGGTCACTTCTGTGTCCTGAATCAGAGTTAAGTTATGGGTCATTCCCTTGTTCTAAATAACAGAATCATAGTCAATAGGTCAGGCAATGTTAGCAGGTGGATCTAAGTTAGCCAGTTTTGCTATAGGGAACTCTTCTAGTAATTAACCTTCAAGAATTTTTTATACAACTAATAGTAGCTTGTGTATCTTTTATAGGTTCACTTTTGAAATTATAGAACTATTAATTAGTAATTTTCATTCAGCTGAGTGGATAATCTGGCACAAGCCCCTCGGGTCTATTTCTAAATCATCCCAACAAGTGTCAAAACATCATACCAATTTATACGAAGTCTTATAATATTTTAGAACACAAATACTCAAAATGAAGGGTCGGGTTATTACACATGTTGCGAATTTGTGCTTCCATTTACATTTCTAAGATATAATTGTGGAAATATGAAATTACACTTGACACAAATTTTGTAGCTAAGTGCAATGATATAGGCAGCTTTACGTTCTAGGGAGAGCAACGTGAGTTAGAGAATCATGTGCTAATGCTAATAATATGATGTTTTGATGATTAATAAATGAGTGACAAAACATAATAAATACGTGCAAAAATTGGTTCCTTCACATGTATAAATAAGGATTGATAGTGTTTATAACAATATATACTACAAGAAATCAAATTTTATCCAAATCTACAATAAGAGCTGCCACCAAGAGTGAATTATATGCAATGAAGAAATAGTGAAAGAATTGGGTCTTTCACATAGACTAGAAGAGATCATTGATCAAACTAAGGCATATTCCAAGAGCACAGAAGGATTTCTTGAGGAATTGTAATTGCAACAAATCTCGTGAAATAAGGAGAAAGAAAAATATAAAAAATTTACTATATTTATCAATGAGAAAGAAGCTTATTAAAACAGGAGAAATAAACCTAAATGCATGAAGAAAATTAAATCATTCAAGGATTAGAATCTTATAATATCTTACTATAATTCGAGTTGAATTAGGATGAAAATTGTGGCTACTTACTCCTATGTAAAGCATTGCAATAATGTGGCTGAAGATGAAGAACTCAACTATACTAACAAAGAGAGAATAATTTGTGAGAGGATCTTCAATTTAAGAGAGTCAATTAGCAGCCAGATAAGAACCCGTTTTTCTCAAAATTTAACAAAACTATTCTTGTTATCTATTTTGATTCTTTAAATTTTATTTGTAATTTTTTATTGGAAAAATATTTTATTATCTCAAAATAAATATTATTTATTAAATTATTTTAATATATCATTAATTTGTCTTGAATAGGTGATTAATAAGAGATACTCTCAGCTCTATATTTAATACTATTTTGACTAATTTAATGGTGTCTTTATTCATAATTCTAATGATTTTTGTAACCATTCTTCATTAATATTTACTCCTATTCTTAATTGGTCATTATTCTCAATTCAATACTTTGAATTAATAACTTCTCACTTTGAATAATATTGATTAGAGTTAAATGGCCTTTATGTGTATCTGAAAAGTTACAATATCAATTGTAATCAGCTCACTTCTCCTCTTATAAATTCTTCTTTTGATTCACCTTGAAGATATAGAGAAAGAGATAAAAGAAAAAGTCCTCCTATATTTTCAAATACTTTTAAATTCAAATATAGTTGAAGATAGAGTCTTCTTCTCCTTTTCTTTTGCTGGGTTTATAATATTTAATCTCTGTTAGATTCTGGATCCTAGTTAAATATTAGAAGAGCTTGTTGAATCCTGTGGGATACACCCATACCGGGTGACATATCCTTAAGGACAGTATCTTTGATACACCTCAAGCTATGTGAATTCTATACAGTTTTTAGTGATCAAGTATTTTCCATAAGATTTTCCAATAATCTTAAAGATATTTAACTCTTTGATCTTATGAAAAATTAATTACAATCATGTTGATGTTTTCCAATCACTAGTTCCTCTAATTTTACTCTATGGTGTAAGATTTTCTTTCATTTCTTTTTTCCAAAGAAGGTAAAGGTATGTGTTCAAACTTCTTGATATATGTTATTATCCATTAACATGTTTAGTATTGAAATAATTTGAGTATTGATATGTTTTCTTATCCTGCAATTTTTCTGGTATTACATCATGAACAAATGACAAAAATTATCTTAGAAATTAATGTAATCTATATTATGATCACTATTAAGAATCTACATTATCTTAGTTGGAATCGAGCCATGGTGTTATTGTTTGCTGCTATGCAACAATTAATATTATTAATGTATAGGCTGCTAGATTATTGACACTATTAATACGAGATTTCAAAGGATGCTTTTGATAAATAGCTTCTTAAAAATATTTTACTTTTATTTTGGGTGAAATAATTGTTAAATTATGACGGGTTTTATTATTATATAAATATAACATTTTCATGTGCATGTCAAAAGTTTTGTATTGAAATAATAATAATAATTGGTATTTCAATGTGGAAATGAAATTAACGCAAATGAAAGAATGTTGCCATGAAGTGGTGCTTGACAAAATTGATTATGTGTGTCAAACGATATGATATTGAGATTGTGCGAAGTTTAATTATCCAACCTTCAATGAAATTATTATTTTTTTGTATATGGCAAACTAAGTCATCATATCATACTCTCAATGATGAAAAATTTAGAGAAATGATAATCCCGCTAAGTAAAAATAAATTTGACTAAGTTGATGATATAATTATTATGGTCATTTTTCTAGCGAAGTTGTTGGCCAATATGAGATACTGGGTGTTAGAATTTGGTGTTGCTGGGAGTATTTATGCTAACTAATATTATTGTGTTATATACCCAAGTTTGAAGAAGAAGAATGATTTTATGTTGGTGATTCTAGATCTATTAAAGTTCTTGGAATGAAAAAGCTCTTTTATTAAACTCCCATATGAAAAAGATTGACAATTATCTGAGGTGGTACATGATTTTAATATACAAGCTAATTTAATTATTGTGGAATTATGTGAAAAAGTTGGGTGAATATTTTATTTGAATTTGATAAGGTGTTAGTTAAATTCACACTTTTGAAGTGTGAATAATGTAACCTTGATTTATCTGTACTTAATAATTTTTAAGATAAAAATGCTAGTGTTTATATATTTTATTATTTTTTATGATTTATGACATGCTAGATTTGCACATTTTATTTTATCTTATATTAAGAAATTATATTTTTGTAGTATTGAAATTATTAGAATTAAATCTTACTCATTTTTTAGACTTGAATAAATAATGACTAGAGATGACAAATGTTATTGTGTCACATTTATAAATAAGTTCTTTAGATATGCAAAAGTATATTTGTTGAGGAATCAAGATAAAGTTTTTGATATATTTTTTGATGTATAAATTTGTATGTTAAATACAAATTGAAAAACCTTATGGAATGTGAAAAAGTTATCCTTTATTCTAAAATATTTGAAAGTGTGGGGATATTTTGCTAAGGTTGTGTTGCATGATCCTAAGAAAAGAAAAATAGGATCTAAGACTTTTGATTATATATTAATAAATGTTGCATATACAAAATTATGGTTATTAATAGTGTGATGTGATTGAATGCAATGTTATAGTAAAAGAAAAAAATATTTGTTGTTGAGTTTGTTGAAGAATATTTTTCTTTTGAAAAATGACAATATTTCTCATGCTTATGATATTTGCAATGACTTTGAGAATAAAGATTACAGGAAAAGAATTGATGATGACTTTACACTATATCGTTGATAATATTGAGATTAAATATCATGGACTTTCTGTTGTACCAGAAGGATAGGATGATGCTAAATGAATTTCTGATTCAGATGAGACAAAGTCTATGGTTAACCTTAGTAGGGGTGTCATGACATGAAATCTGAATTTATTATTTTAGAGTTAGTTGGTGATGAGTCTAAGTGGTAAAGAGACCTCTTAGTGAGTATTCCGAATGGAATAAAACCAATATATTTTATTTTTATACATTGTGATTGCCAAGCAGAAACAAATGTAATGAAAAATAAGTTTTTTCATTGGCAATTTGAGACATAATGTGATAATGTAGTTGATATGTGTGATGAAATTATTTACGTAAATTATGTGAAGTCTAAAGTGAATCTGATCAATTCATAGATTAAAAGATACATTGAGGGGAGAGAGACTTTTTAGTCAATTTGAGAAGATGAACAATGATGATAACCCAACTTATATGATTGGAGATCCCATGAATTAACTCATATAGGTAATAACAAGTCATTAGTTGATCAAGTACGCACTATGAAATTATGTCCCTCCTATGATGTGTGAATATAGTGCAAAACTGCAAGGCAAAGTGAGGTTGAGTTAAACTCTTAATCCAATTCATATCCTTTATAGGTGGTGTATTACTCTGCAGAATACACTTGATGATTGGACCTATATGACTGTGGAGTGGTGTCGCTTCTATGAAATTAGGACAAATTTCTAGAGCATTCATGAATACCAGGATATGTGCATGGCCTCTTAGCGCAACACCGCAATAACAACAAAGATTGTGCGAGTATAATGTGATAGAATAAGACGTTGAACTTACAAAAGAATTTTTGGTTCATAGAAGTTCTAAACTTCACCAATTATTTTATAAGTTTAATCTTCTTTTATCTAAATTTGGTTTATAGTTTACGAGACACCAGATTAGATGCATTATATTTATATGTGGATTTTCAGCAAAACTTCTTATTCATTCTACTTTATTCCTTAATATTCTTTTTGAGATATGCGGGGGAATATTGAAAAAATATTTTATTATCTCAAAAAAATATTATTTATTAAATTATTTTAATATATCATTAATTTGCCTTAAGTAGGTGATTAATCAATTTGGCTCTAATACCAATTTTAGTTTGTCTTTACTCCTATTCTTAATTGGTCATTATTCTCAATTCAAGACTTTAAATTTGTAACTTCTCACTTTGAATAATATTGATTAGTCTTAAATGGATTTTATGTGTGTTTGAAAAGTTACAATATTAATTGTAATATCAGCTCACTTCTCCTCTTGTAAATTCTTCTTTTGATTCATCTTGAAGATATAGAGAAAGAGAGAAAAGAAAAATTCCTCCTATATTTTCAAATACTCTTACATTGAAATATAGTTGAAGATAGAGTCTTCTTCTTCTTTTCTTTTGTTGGGTTTATAATGCTTAATATTTGCTAGATTTCGGTTCCTGGTTAAATACTATAAGAGCTTGTTGAATCCTAAGGGATACACCTATACCGGGTGAAATATCCTTAAGGACAGTGTCTTTGACACGCCTCAAGCTATGTGAATTCTATACAGATTTTAGTGATCAAGTATTTTCGGTAAGATTTTCCAACACCTTTTACTTCTCAAGATGATTCGTACTAGGTGTTGATTTGAGTTATAAAGGAACCAACAACTGTGTAGAGTTGTTGAGGAAGAGTCTATGCCTATAATTAAAGCATATTATAGAAAGGGGGAATATGTGGTATAATGGTTAGCCCTTTTGATACTATAGTAGTTAGCATCTAAAACATGTGAAGGATCAAATTTAGTGCAAGTTGAGAGAGAGATAGACCTTGGATTTCTTACTCTTGGAAAAGGATTTTTTACATATAAAATTCCTATGTTGATTGTTTATATTTTGAACCTAACTTCTTGTTTAAATACTGAGGAACCAGTTCTATAATGCGTCATGGGCAGCATAAAATATTAATTGGTATCGTAGCAGGTTCTTTCAAACATATTGAATGTTCTTGAGATGGATGCATCCCCAAGAGTAAAAGAAGGGCAATTAGCCATAATGCCACCATCTTTCAAGGAAAAAATATTATGATTGGTGGAAATGAAGGATGCAAGGTTTTATAGTTGGAGTAGATCTTGAACTATAGTATATCATACAAGATGGGGAAAATCCCCATGAACAAAAATGATAAAGGCAAGAAGACTCTTTCCAAATCAAGCGAGAGCTACACTGATGAACACATCAAAATGGTCCAAAAGAATGCTAAGAAACTGAAGCACAAGATCTCTAAACCTATGTTCAAGATCATGCTATGTTTTGAATATTAACAAACTCTATACAAGCATTAATACATATGTTAAGGAATGAAAGAAGGGGTATCAAGAACCATATCCTCATAAATCTCCAAGAAGAAATAAATATACAAGCAACACTATTCTAGGAACTTATGAGAAAACATGTTCCTCTGACTAGAGAGGAGATTATATACATTGAAAAAGATTAAAATTAATCATGTATGCATCGAGATTCCTTAGTTGAATTTTATTCAACAAGGAACTAAGAAGCTATACAAGAAAAATTACCATAAACTTGCACATGGAATTAGTTTCAAATAAGAAGATAAAGAAGCCCATGAGTGTAAGCAAGAAGAAGTCCAAGTCAAATTAGGATTATATTCATGTCAAAACTTGAACCAAATCTAAATTGGATTGGAGAATAGGAAGGTGGCTATTTACTCCTATATAAATATAACGACATCCAAACTTTGGAGTTTGACTACTCCTAAACCCTTTTTTTTTATTACCTTCCTCGTGTATATACAAGACCAATAGTTTGCTCATAGTATTCTCAATTCTACTAAGTTGTTGCTACAACAAAGAACATGTTCCTACCATATTTTATCTACATAGTTTTTTAGTTTGTAATAGCTAGTTTTCTTGGAGTAGTTCAGAGATAAGATCTTGATTACTTTCATAGATTATAAAGGTATTGTCTTCCTTATTGTAAGGGAATTCATTATGAAGGATAACATCATTGAAAAGTAAGAGGTAGAGGCAGAACTATTAGAAATAGTTCTTTAAATAATACATTGAAAGTTGTGAGCTTATCTAGAGTTTGGGATCGAATTTAATGAAAAAGTTTGGGAAAGTCCTACACAAGGAAGGTTGTGGTTTTTTACTCCATCGGGCAAAGAATTTTTCACATAAAATTTTTGTGTTTATTAATTTTTTGTAATTTTTTCTTGCGTAGTTACTCAAAGAACCTTGTTTTTTTAGTGCTTAGGTCACAGCCAAACCAAAATTGGTATCAGAGCTAGATCTTTTGTAACATCCCAAAATTTCCTAAGATTAGACCCCAGTCTTAGAGCAGAAACTTGCAGAAAATTTGCGTTTTTCCTATAGAACGACTTGTCATGTCAATCGCGGTAATACTCCAGAATATTTTCCATGTCCCAAACATCATGACATAAGTAACAAATCATGATAGGAAATGATGAGTTGTTATGTCTCTCATCTTGATCAAGCAGTCCAAGTTTAGAAACTTGCCAATTTTCCCCCAAAACTAACGAGTTAGATGATGAGTTATTGGAGGAAGTAATGAATCGTCCTAATGAGCTATGGGATAAAGTTTTGAGTTGATTCGAAGTAAGTCCAATGACCATGGAAGGATGTAACCACCCGTGATGTCAAGTAATAACTCGTACTGTCCATCCGTTGTGAGAAGATCAGAAAGTGAGAAAAATATGGCAGTGGTAATGGATGGTTACCATGAGTCATGGTGAGAACCAATGACTCATGGAATGACCCGTGATGACTGTTCAATAGTTTTAAGAACATCCAAATACCGTAGATTCAAAAATAAAAACTCTTAAGGCTCTCAAGGATGCTAGGGTTCATCTTCTCAAATTCTCTTGGGTCTCAAGTTATTGTCAAAAAATCGTCAAAACCTAAGTATGTGGGATCATCAATGGGGGCTTCATTTCACCCATATTCCCAAATCCCAAGCTTAAATTTATGATTTTAATTCTTCCATGTCTTAATTTTGAATCTCATGATTTTCTAGGGTTAGAATTCTTTTATGCAAAATCTCTTTCTCTCATGATTATACATGTGTTTTATGATTAGGAATGGGTTGAATTCATTGAAAAAACTCCTATAATTCTCTATATTCAAATTAGTATGTTTTACTCAATTATGTATGAATGTCATCAATTTCAAGGTCAATTATTATGCCTATAAATTTAGCTTAGTTTCATGGCTAGTTCACTTATTTCAAGTATATTAGAAACTTACATGTTTTTAAAACTAGCCCATGTAAAGACCACCATATTTCAAGTATGACTATGAGAACCTATGTATGTTTTGGGAGTAGTATTTAACATCGAGTAGGTCGGGATTCTAGCACACCAGGATTGAGAACTACATGCCACCATAGCTATGAAGGGGTCCTCACGAGAGAGTGTCTCCCTTTCCCGAATAGGCTCATGAGTGAATTCACACCTTCATGGTTCTTACCCTTGGTATGGTATGAACACCCTCTCAAATAGGGCTATAGCTCGGGCTCCATGATGCTCACTTGGAGTATGTCGGTTATAAGAATCTCCCACTCCACGTCCATGTCTTATGATGCATTAACCTATAGTATTTTGGCCCATTGATCAGTTTATGAATTTACTTATGATTTCAGGCATCCTAAAACCTAAGTTTACATTTTAAAAACCTTGGGTCATTTTACTTCAATTTATGATAAACTATCATTTTTTATAACTGTATCACGATCATAATTTTTAGTACAATGTCCATACTCTTATATTTTACTTATTTTCTATACTCAATATAGTCAAAGTGCAAAACACATATTTTTTATGCTATATCATCTCATGATATAGGTTCGGGTGTTTAGTCTAAACCCCGCTGTTAGATATGTTCCTGCTCTTGGACAGCTTGGTTGGTGAGTCCTCATCATCTGAGGATAATAGTTTTGGTTTATGCTTTCTTTAGTCATTTCAGTTTCATATTTTAGAAGAGCTAGTTGGGAACCTGTCCCTTACAGATATTTTAGAGGCTTTTAGACTATAATGTTTAGGAGTTCAGCGGATTAACTCATGTTGTCTTAATTTTTCATGTTATGATACCTCAAACATATTCTTTTTATGTTATTGTTACACCCCGTAAGTTTCTAACATTTAGTCGGCCTATTCGTATGTTGGTTGAGAGTTTTAGAGTGTCATACGTATGAGGAAAGGGCCCGAGAAAAGGCCGAACGAGTGCAAAGTTGGGATTTCACGGGAGGAGGCCAAACCAAGTTGCCCAGAGGGGCAAAGTGGCGGGGAGCAGCCCCCTTCGCGTTACACAAAGTGGCACGCCCGTAAATTGGCGCGACCGGCAGAGTGCCACGTTACGTTGTGTGCCAGCTCAAGTATATAAAGGCCTCACACTTAGAAGTTAGATCATTATTCATATATTCTCGGCCAGAATAGAGGGAAACCGAGGAAAACATTTGGAAATCATCCAATTACGCCGCTAAACGCCGTCCAAATCTAAATTAACTCCGGGTAGTGAAGTAAAAGGCTGCAGAGAGCATCACTGGGGAGTCATTTTCGTAAAATACGCCCGGCGAATCGTCCTCTCGCCTAGCCTAAGTTGGTAGAATTATTTCAAACTAGTGTCAATATGATCACGTGCCTAAAGTAAGTATTTCTCCCTTCTAGATTCTCGAGAAATTATGAGTTTTTGATTGTCTTTCGATAAGTTGAAGTATAATCAGTATATATATATATATATATACACACACACACACATATATATATATATAAGTTATAATTTTCTTCGAATATAGTAATAAAGTAGCCTATTCTTCCGTTAATATGATTACAGTTAAGAAGGGCAGTTGAACATAAGCCGAAACTTACCAGTTAATTGGTAAACAGCGAACGAGGTATGTTAAGGCATTTTCTTTCGGCAAGTTAGTTTCTTCAGCATAGTAGTTCAGTATGAATCCCAGTAAAGCATATCAGGAGTATGTTATCATGTCTAGTTGTTTTTGTCAGTTGAGACTCATAAATTGTATTGTTTTGGGCTAGATTATACCTGTATAGCTTTTGTGACCACCCCAGCATTAATAGTTGTGTCGCCGCCCGCTAGGGGCGAGATTATGTCGCTCTACGGAGTGACATGCCGTCTGCAAGGGATGAAGATGGGGATCCATATCCTCATATGCCATGGTTGGCCTTATACACACCCCCGCCTAGCATTTACACCTAGGGTGTGGATATCAGGAGTCCTCCGGAATCAAACACAGTTACAGTCAGGGACCGAGCGGGCCCAGTTGCAGATTGAGGGTATCGGCAGGACGCTTATAGTTGGTAGTTGACTCAGTATAACCTGGATAGGGGTATATAGATTAAGGTGTACTCACTAGGGCTAATGGGGAGCCAAGTGGGTTATTTTGTGCTAATTGTACCTTCCGACTTATGGGGGCCAGGTAAGGTTCATGTTTGTTTTAGTTACTGATAGTTAGATAGTAAGACGCCTCCTTTGTTAGGTACGACCCCTACCCTCCTTATTACAGTTATGTTAGCCCTTATTTCACTACTCGAGTCATCTTCATTCCGTTTTATTTACTTCAGTTATTGTCAGTTCTCTTTCCCTACTTTCAGTTATTTAAAGTTACTGCCTTACATATTCGGTACCTGTGGTACTGACGCCCTTTTCTGTGGCACGACATTACTTGCTTGGAGGTGCAGATAGACGAGGAGCAGGTCCCTCGTAGTTCCAGTCAGCTGTATAAAGCCATCAGCTCCCTTCTTCCGGAGCTGGTGTGATAGAGGTTTACTTCTTTTATTTGTACAGCATGGGTAGGTTGGGGCCCTATCCCGACCATCTTATTACTCCTAGAGGCTTGCAGATTGTGTTACTTCCCTATGGTTTGATGATACCGGTCGTGTGGGGACCATATGTGTTTTAGATTATGCGTGTTGGCCGTGTGGGGCCCTGTTTAGCTATTGATTGGTGGCCTTGTCGGTCATAGTTCAGTTTAGCATCTAATTTTACTTTCTAGTTATAACTAGATATCGTGGTGGCCTTGTCGGCCTGCATAGGATTCCCCATGATTTTTTGTCTCTGGTTAGCTGTTTATTTTTTGACAGGTGGCTATAGGCCTTGTCAGTCGGGGGTAGTATTTACAACTGCTATATAGCCTGATGTTTTCTTGATTCTAGAGTTAGATTCAGCTCAGCAGTTCAGGTCCTAGTAGGGCACCAGGTGCCAGTCATGCCTCCCAAGGTGGGGCGTGACAGTTATATCTTGAAATTTGCCTCCCAAGGTGGGGCGTGACAGTTATATCTTGAAATTTTCTTTTGTTTAGTTGTATGTTTATGTTTATGATGTCATGCATGTACCATGGGTTATCTTGGAGCCGTTTGTGGTGCTAGGTCCCGTATCGCATCGAGGGTCCATGCTCGAGGCATGTAAAACTTGGTATCAGAGAATCAGGAGGATGTCCTAGGGTGTCCAAAAGCTACGGTGAGCAAAATCTTTTCAGGGGGGTGAAGCCTGCCACCCTTATAAGGAAGAGGCTATGAGACATTTAGGAAATTTTCCTTCTTTTATATTTTATATCGTGTGATAAAGTCAAACTCTCTTTACTCTTCTAACTCGTGCTATATGCATTTATAAAAAATGACTCCCTGAAGAGCCAACTAAAGGAGAAATGGCAACGAAAATCAGCCAACTCTACCAGCTCTAGCAGACCCTCTGAATGAATAAGTTACCATTGTGGAGTTTAAGGCTACTTTCCAGATGTTGGCACAGGCCATGAAAACTCAGGTCAGCCAGCAGGCGGTTGCATTCAGGAACCTAAATAGGAGTGTTGCGGCACGAGGGTGTGGGACTTCACCAGGATGTACCCGCCAGAGTTCCATGGTTCGAAGGTGGACAAGGATCTACAAGAGTTTATTAATGAGAGTCAAAAGATCACTCAGATCATAGATATCACTGGAGAGGAGAGCACAGACTTGGCGTCTTATGGTATAAGCAATAGAAGGAACGTCGTCGACAGGTTCAGCTATAGTTGATTGGGATGAGCTTGTTATAGCCTTCCTAGATAGAATTCTTTCCTTGAGAGTTAAGGGGGGAAAAGGTTGCACATTTCATTAACATGAAGAAGAACAACATGACGGTTCAAGAGTATACCCTGAAATTTACCCAGCTTTCTAAGTATGCTCTAGAGATGGTTGCTAAGCTGAGGACTTGAATGAGCAAGTTTGTGTTAGGGATCTCTGATTTGGTTGTCAAGGAGTGCAGGATCGCTACTTATCAGTGACATGGATCTCTCTCAGCTCATGATTCATTCCCAATAGATTGAGGAAGAAAAGTTGAAGGAGAATGAAAGATAAGACCAAGAAAGCTAGGACAGGAAATTTAAAAGTTCTCTCAGCAGAGGACAGGCGGTGGAAATTGCTCACAGTCCCACATAGATCGTCAGCTCCAGCACCTTCATTAGCTAGAGTTCCATCCCTCAGGACCACAGGTGATCAGAGGGGTAAAGCACCAGGCTCTAAGTCTCAGGGGAGCATGTCCAGAGGACACACTTTTCCAGCTTGCAGGAAGTGTAGAAGAAACCACCCTGGAGAGTGTTTGGTGGGCAAGGATACTTATTTGGGGTGTAGTAACCCCAGTCACAGACTCAAGGATTGTCCCTCATCCAAACAGGTAATGGTAGTACCAATGCCCAAGCCACCTCTTCAACAGCTCCAGCAGCTCGCGCAGCCTATTAGGGGGCCTCAGCTAGTGCATGTGGCGGACATTGACAAAATAGTTTTTTTGCACTTTCATCACGCCAGGATCAGAAGGGCTCACCAGATGTGGTTAGGGGTATGTTACAGGTTTTCCACCTTAATGTTTTTAAATCAAGGTGGCCGAGTTTGTGAATCTGAAATAGAACAGCATAACCATCCAAGAGTATACTCTAGAGTTCACCTGGTTGTCCAAGTATGCATTAGAGATAGTGGTCGATTAGAGGGCTCAGGTGAGCAGATTTATTAACGAAGCAGTGGATTATTTGGTCAAGGACTGCAGGACCGCCATGCTTTATCAGGACATTGACTTCTCCCGATTGGTCTTATATGCCCAGCAGATAGAGGCGGTGCAGATGAGGGAGAGGGAGAGAGAGGCCAAGAGGGACGGATAGACAGTTGTCCCACCATCAATCATCAACTCCAGGGCCATCGTCAGCTAGTGTACCGTCTAGATCTCGGTGCAAACAGAGGGGGAGGACATCGGGCTTCACAGGTTAAAGGAGCAAGTTAGGAGAGACTAGCATTCCAATTTGTGGCAAGTATGGTAGGAAGCACCCCGGAGAGTGCTTAGCGGGTTCAGGTGCGTGTTATAGGTGTGGGAAGCCCGAGCATTTGCTCAAAGATTATCTAGAAGCCATACAGGGCCATGGTAGAGGCCGTGACCCAACTTCCAGTTCATCAGCTCCACCAACATGCTCAGCTCAGACGTCAGGAGCAGGAGGTCTCCTTAGATGTGGTCACTGGTATGTTACGTGTATTCCATCTTGATGTATATACATTGTTAGATCCATGGGATACCTTTTTTTTTTTGAATCCCTATGTTGCTATTAGTTTTGGAGTTAGTCCCAAAGTCCCATCAGAATCCTTCTCAATCTCGACTCTAGTCGGTGACTCAGTTATAGCTTGACGGGTATATAGAAATTTCCCTATCACAATCCTTTAAAAAGTCATCTCAGTGATTTAATAGAGTTAGACATGACTGATTTTGATGTTATCTTTGGTATGGATTGGCATATTATGCCTCAGTGAATTATAGAACCTATGCGGTAGAGTTCCGGTTTTTGGGTGAGCCAATCCTAGAATGAAAAGGTAGTTCAGCTATGCTTGTAGGTTGGTTCCTTTCCTACCTTAATGCAAGAAAGATAATTTCCAAGGGTTATGTTTACCATCTAGTTCAGGTTAAGGATGCAACGTTTGAAACCCCAACTCTTCAGTCTGTTCCTATCATATGTGAGTACTCAGAGGTTTTCCAGATGATCTACCAGGCGTCCCTCCCGAGAGGGAGATTGAATTTGGTATTGACCTTCTTCCCGATACACAGCCTATATTTATTCCTCCTTATAGAATGACTCCAGCTGAGTTAAAGGAGTTGAAAGAGTAGTTGAAAGAGTAGTTGAAAGATCTCTTAGATAAGGGCTTTATCTAACCTATCAAGTCCTCTTAGGGTGCACCTTCTCTTTGTTCAAAAGTAGGATGGGTCTCTTCGTATTTGCATTGACTACTGGTAGTTAAGCAAGGCTACAATCAAGAACAAGTATCCCCTCCCCAGGATTGATGACTTGTTTGACCAAATTCAGGATGCCAAGTGCTTCTCAAAGATAGACTTCACGTCTAGTTATCATCAGCTCAGAGTTAGGAAGAGTGACATCCCAAATACAGTCTTCAAGACTCGGCATGGTTACTATGAGTTTGTAGTTATGTATTTTGGACTAATGAATGCTCCTGTAGATTTTATGGATTTGATGAACAGGGTGTTCAAGCCATACTTGAATATGCTCGTGATTATCTTCATTGACGACATCCTTATATACTCTGGGAGTGAGGAGGAGCATGCCCCTCATTAGAGGATCGTGCTATAGATTCTCAAGGATCGCCAGCTATTTGCTAAATTCAGTAAGTGTGAGTTTTGGCTGAACTCAGTAGCATTTTTGGGTCACGTGGTGTCAAGCGAGGGTGTGTAGGTGGACTCTCAAAAGATAGAAGCTGTAAAGAATTGGCCTAGACCAGTTAATCCTTCTTATATCAGGAATTTTTTTGGTTTAGCCGGATACTATAGGAGGTTTGTTAAAGGATTTTCATTCATTGCAGCACCGTTGACTAAGTTGACCCACAAGAAAGTTAAAGTTCAGTGGTCGAATGCCTGTGAGAAGAGTTTTCAAGAGTTAAAGGCTCGACTCACTTCAGTCAGGTACAGATGGATTCGTTGTGTATTGTGATGCCTCTAGGATTGGTCTTGGGTGTGTGTTGATACAACATGGTAAGGTCATTGCGTATGCTTCTAGATAGCTTAAGACTCATGAGAAGAACTACCTGATACATGACCTTGAATTGGCAGTGGTGGTGTTCGCATTGAACATTTGGAGGCACTATTTGTTTGGGGTGCATGTAGATGTGTTCACAGACCATAAGAGCCTTCAGCACATGTTTACTCAGAAGGACCTGAATTTGCAACAATGGAGGTGGTTAGAGCTTCTCAAGGACTATGACATGAGTGTCCTTTATCATCCAGGCAAGGCCATACTTCAATATTAGGATCGTTTTTGTGTTTCGGGCGTTGATGATTTGAGGGAGCGAATGTTGCATGAGTCTCATGGTTCCCGATATTCTATAGATACACGTGCCACTAAAATGTACTGTGACCTACAGAAAGTCTATTGGTGGAATAGCATGATGAAGGACATAGCAGAGTTTGTGGCAGTGCCCGAACTATCAACAAGTGAAAGTTGAGCATCAGAGACCCGGAGATATGATACAAGACATCAGTATTCCCACTTGGAAGTGGAAAGAGATCAATATGGATTTCATCACAGGGTTACCTCGCACATGTCAATAGTGTGAATCTATTTGGATGGTTATTGACAGACTGATAAAACTAGCCTATTTTCTACCGGTCAAAACTACCGACTCAGCAGAGGATTGTGCTAAATTGTACATTTGGGAGTTAGTGAATTTGCATGGATTCCCCTTGTCCATCATATCAGATAAGGTAGTCAGTTCACCTTGCAGTTTCAGAGATCATTTCAGAAGGGACTCGGTACTCAGGTCAAGCTTAGCGCACCTTTTCACCCGCAGATGGATGGCCAGGCCAAGTGGACTATTCAGACTCTTGAGGATATGTTGAGATCCTGTTTGATTGACGTCAAAGGTAGTTGGAATGATCATTTACTTCTTATTGATTTTGCTTATAACAACAGTTACCACTCGAGTATTTAGATGGCTCCGTTTGAGGCTCTTTTACGTGCGAAGGTGTTGGTTGCCATTGGTTGGTTTGAGGTAGGTAAAGCTACATTGATAGGTCTAATTCAGTTCATGAGTCTCTAAAGAAAGTTCAATTTATAAGAGAAAGGCTGAAAATAGCTCAAAGTCATCAAAAGTCATATGCCGATATTAGATGGAGAGAGCTTGAGTTTGAAGTTGCTAATTGGATGTTCTTGAAGGTTTCTCCCATGAAGGGGGTGATGATGTTCGGAAAGAAAGCGAAGCTTAGTCCTAGATATGTTGGTCCCTACCAGATTATGAGACGTGTTAGCAATGTGGCCTATAAGTTGGAGCTACCAGCGGAGTTGGCTTTGGTATATCCAGTTTTGCATGTATCATTGTTAAAGAAGTGCGTTGGTGATCCGACTTTGGTTGTTTCGGTGGAGAGCATAGGTGTTAAAGATAACCTTAGCTATGAGGAGGTACCAGTTGAGATCCTTGATCATCAGGTTAGGAAGTTGCAGAACAAAGAAATAGCTTCAGTAAAGGTTCTGTGGAGAAATCATCTTATTGAGGGAGCTACATGGGATGCCAAAACAGATATGATGGCAAAATACCCGTATTTTTCCCTTCCGACTTAGTTCCATCTTGAGGTAACAGTTTCCTCCTAAGTACTCTATTCAATTTCATGTTAAGTTCATGTCTCTCAGTTTCCTTTATATCAGTGCATCTATGTGTGATTCATGAATTCAGTCCGGTTCATGTAAATCAGTTCGAAGTCAAACACTCCGTCAGTTTTCATCTTCAGATATTTAGTATTTGGGATTTCAGTTCCTTTCCCCAGCTAATCAATATGTTTACCCAGATTCGAGGATGAATATTCCTAAGAGGGAGATATTTAATACTCCAAAGGTTCCTAAGACTAGACCTGAGATTTGGTATGTGTTCAGTAGAAAAGAAGGAAAAATTTTCACAGGACGACTTGTGGTATGACTCGTTATGAGAAATTACGACTCGTAAGAAGTGTCATGGTTAGAATCTGTAGGAGGAGTTCAGTGATAACGATTCAAGGTATGACTCATGGGATCATGACGAGTCATAGGATGAACCGTGGTTTGAGGAATAAGTTACCCTAGTTAGAAGGTACTAGTCGTTGTACTACCCGGTGTGGGAAACCATGGGTCAATGTACAATTCGTCAGAAGGATGGAGGAGCTAAACAAGCGAACAACGAGAGCAAGCCACGAGTCGTAGGTTGGTGGTATGACTCTTGGTCATAAGTTGTAAGGGATGCCTTGTGTATCAAATTTCGAAAGAACGAGTCAGGGTATGACTCGTAGTGTGAAACAATGAGTCGTATCCTGCAACCGTGAGGAGGAACTAAGGACCTTGGAAGTAGTAACCACAGGTGGATCTAACGACTCATAGGTTGGTAGTATGAGTCGTGGTCTGATCCATGAAAAACTTCTGAAAGTCAGGAAAAACAGTGATGACTGCGGATGGTAATCATAAGTCGTGTTATAGAGGTACGACTCGTGGTGTGAGTCGTGACATCTGGTAGAGTAAAATTTTTTGTGATTTAAGTAGGGGAATTTTCGTAATTCTTAAGCTCCTAAGCCCTAAAGTGCGTCATTTTAAGCTCTGTTAGGAAGGTTTTAAGAGGGTAAACCTATTCTAAACTATTCCCTTCCCATGCATGCAAGCCTAGACCCTCCATTGAAGATCAAGCCTAGAATTTCCCAATTTCTCTTCAGATTCCTTTGGGCTTTCTAGGACAAGTGTAGATTTGATTTTTCCCAGGTATGTGAGGCCATGAATGAGGATTTCTTCCACACTCATGCTCATAATTCTCCATAATTTCATGAAGCGAGTCTCAATTCAAATCATGATTTAAAAGTGATTTCAATCTAATTTCATTGATCTCTTACAAATTGTTATGTGTTGATACCCTATATATTTTAAAGTATTTATGATGATTAATGAGCAGATTTTATGCATGTTTTAATTACAAATTCATGAGTTCAAGTTTTAGAAGATTTTTCCCAATTATACAAGTTTATGAGAAAGTATAGTTTATGATTGATAGTTTTAAGTATGATGAAATATCTAGCATGTATGACTGATTACAAATTACCGATGTATGTATTTATGATTTTACTTATGATGTCTATTCCATGCAAGCGTGATGCTAGGATTTGGGCAAGCCCACTCAAGTTACGCACAATTTCATGATTTAGCCAAGGCTAATAAGTTCAATTATCTCAAGTTTTGGAGTCAAGACTCCCCATATGTTAATATTTAAGTTATGTTTTGATATATGATTATATGAGTATTATCTATGTTTTGTGAGTCGTATCTACCACCGAGTAGGCTAGGGGTTCCAAGGTTCCCCAGTCTCATAAACTACGCGCCAACGTAGGTATAATTTGCGGCCTCTCAAGAGAGCATTTCCTTGGACCAAGGGCACACTGTGCTATCACACCTTACTTAATCCTTCACCCTGGAAAGGCTTAGGATGGCCCTCCTCCACGTGGGTAAGACGTGGGATCATCATGCGCTTATACATGGTGATTGTCGGTTAAGACAAGTCTCCCATTGTTCCTCATAATTATAGTTATGCATGTTTATCAATTATGATATTATGTTTTCAATAGGTTCGACTCAATGTTCAAGTTATCAGTTTTACTTAAAAATCTTAGTTTCATCTATGGGTCATTTCATTCAGATTGGAGATCCACTTTTTATTTATTCATGTTTTCAAATATCAGCATGCAACCTTTACTCTCAGAATCTTATGATGTTATGATTTATGATATGCATGATTTCATATTTACTTACTCAACCTATTTTTCTTACCTTGTATACTCAGTACATTGTAAGTACTGAATGCATACTCTATGTTGTATCATTACATGATACTGGTTCAGATGTTCAAACCCAGTCTCGCCGTTAGCCAGTTTCGAAGCTCAAATCTAGTTCTCTTATTGGTGAGTCCTCACACTTCGAGGACCTTCAGTTAGTTGAGCTATGTTATTTTCAGTTTCAGACTTCTAGTGAACTAGTTGGGGTGTTGTCCCATCAGCTCGACAATATGTTAGAGGCTTCGCAAACATAGACTTGTATTTTCTGCTTCTGATTCAGTGTTATGATGTACCGTTGGATAGATTTTTTGTTATTTAGACTTCTGTTATTTCAGAATTTAGTTATCAACTATGTTTATGATGATCTTTAGCTATCATGTTCATGTCATGGGTTGACTTTGAGCCATTTATGGTTCTAGATTTCGTGTCTCGATTCGAGGTCTCAGGTCGGGTCGTGACACTAATAGTCTCAAGACAAGCTTACCCTTTATACCAAATCTCATGACACCCTTCATAGGCGACACTTTCAAGAATACCTAGTCGTCAACACAGAACTCTAAATCTCTATTTCATACATCAGAGTAAGAATTCTGACGACTCTAGGCTATCAATAATCGCTCTCTAATGAGCTTAACCTTCTCCTCGACCTAAAGAATCAAGTCAAGTCCAATCATCATTGACTTACTTACCTCAACCCATCTAATGGTGGACCTACATTTTCACCCATACAAAGCCTCGTAAGGTGCCAGTTTAATGATAGAATAATAACTATTATTATATGAAAACTCAATGAGAGGCAGGTGATCATCCCAACTTCATCTGAAATTTAGCACACACACTCGTAAAATATCCTTGAGTGTCTGAATCATGTGTGTAGCCTGGCTATCTGTAACACCCCAAAACTCTCTAAGACTAGACTAGAGGGATGAAATGGAGAAAACAAAAAACTGCACCAGGTCACATAAAAAGTTATCAAGTGACCCTTTAAGTCACTTGATGGGTCTTAAATGACCCATTAGGTGCATGAAAATGGTGGAAACCTGTGTTTTCAGAGAGTCTTGATGCTGGTTAAATGACCCGTTAAGTGAGTCGATGAACCGTCAAGTGAGGCATCAAGAAAAGATCATAAAAATTTGAGGAAAAGCAGCCAGTGACAATGGGTCAGACAATGACCCTTAGAAGACTCTTCGAATCATTGTGTAGGTCGTTAGGTCTGACAGTGTGATTTTCCTTCCGGGTCATTAAGGGTGTTTTCATAATTTCTAAGTTCCTAACTCCAAACTAAGTCATTCCAAGCCTCCTAAAGGGTGTTTTTAAGGGTTTTAATCATCCTAAACCCTCATTCTACTCCTAACACCCCTAAGTAAAGATCAAATCCCCTCAAGAGAAGCTAGGGTTTAGTCATCTCTTTCATCTCAATTCCCTTTAGGTCTCCAATAAAGTTGAAGGTTCTCTAAGCTCAGTTATGTAAGATTATGAATGGGGAAAATCCTTCCACCCTCATGCCTAATTTCATCCCTATTCTATGATTTCAACTCACTAATTATGTTATGTTAAAATTTTTAGGGTTTAACCCAATTCCTTGTGATTATCCATGATATTTCTGTGGGTTCAATTCTCTCATGTTCCATTTGATGAAATATAGTTATAAGGGCAGATTTAACTCTCAAATTCCTTATGAATTGATGATTTCAAGCTTATGATGATTTTTCCCTATTATGCATGATTTAAGAAATTTCAAGCTTATGAGCCCACAACTTCTAGTATAATGAATTATCAAAGTATGCATGAATATTTATGAAATCCTAAACTTATGATTCTATTATTTCGAATTATGAAGCTTATTTCAAGTGTGTATGATTTCATGATTTGGGGCAACCCCATGTAAAGTCAAGTATATTTTATCATGATTTTAGCCAACGCTTACAAGATTTATTTTACAGAGATGTTTGGAGTCAAGACTCTAAAGAAACAAATTTAGGTTATTTTTTTGAGAATATGATCATGAGCAATATGCATGTTTTGGGATAAGTGTCTAGCACCGAGCAGGCCAGGGATTCCGAGGACCCGGGTCCCATAACTACCCAACACTATAGCAATATATTCTTATTTGGGACCTCTATAGAGAATGTTTCCCCGTTGAGGCACACCATTGGTATCACACCTTCATCATTCTTCACCCTGGGAAGGCTTAGGATGGCTCTACCCACTTAAGCGAGATAGTTGGGAAATCACATAAGCTCTGTCATGATGGTGACAGTTATGATGAAGCCTCCCTTTGTTTCTCATGTTTTCAATTACTCATGTTCATGTCTTATGATTTTTTATTTTGTAGCATATTTGACCCATTGATTAGTTTATAAATTTTCACGTATGATTTCAAGTATGGCACACTATATGATTTCTATTCCTAAACCTTGGGTCATTATGTTTAGCTTATGATGAATAGCTTATGGTTACACTCATTTCAAGAATATGGATTTTAGCATATTTTCTTTACTCTCAAGTTCTATCTTGATGTATGATCATTATTTCATACTATCATTTTACTAGCATGTTTTACATCCTCTACATACTCAGTTCATTCTAAGTACTGACTGCATATTCTATGCTATAAAGTCTCATGATATAGGTTTGGGTGATGAGACTCAATCTCGACATTAGCTCGCTCCCCATTCAGTATAGTATAATTTCTTTTTTGGTGATTCTCATGATCCAAGGATGTCAATTTTGATTATGTCTCTTTTGTTTATGTCTTTTAGTTTCAGACTTAGCGAGCTAGTTGGGGTTATTGTCCCATTAGCTTATCAGATGTTTAGAGACTTTCCAGACAACTATGTATAGACAGTTCAGTATTGTTGACATGTATTTACGCTTATGTATTTATATTATGCATACTTCCCTATATTATGTTCATGCTTTATTTCTGCTTAGTAATGCTCTTGTTCATGTTATGTATGTGTCACAAGTTAGCTTGGTGCCATTCGTGGTTCTAGGTCCTGTGTCATGGTCCGATGTCCCAACTCGGGTCGTGAAAAATTTAGTATCAAAACAAAGGTCTAGGTATGTCCTAGGGTGTCTCAAAGCCGCATTAAGTAGAGTCTTTTTCGTGGGTGTGAAGTGTGTCACACTTATGGGGAAGAGGCTACGAGACATTCTAGAAAACTTCTCTTCTTTCATGATCTATTTCATGCATGAAGTATCTCTCTCTATTCCTCTAACTCGTACTATATGCATTTGTAGAAACATTCCTCCATTTCAAGTCAATGAAAGAAGAAATAGCAATGGAAATGGTCATGGAAATGGCAGCAGAGATAGGCATCAAGCAGTCCCACCAGCTCTAGTTGATCCCTTATCGGAGTAGGTTACTCATCTAGAGTTTAGGGCTGCATTTCAAATGCTAGCATAGGCCATGACTACTCAAGTTAACCAGCAGGTTGTGGCTCATGTGAACCAAAATGGGAATGTGGTGGTGACTAGGGTGTGAAACCTCATCAGAATAAACCCACCTGAGTTTCATGGGTCAAAGTAGATGGATACCCACAGGAATTTATTGAGGAGGTTCAGAAGATTACCTAGGTGATGGGTGTTTCAGGAGAGGATAGTGCAGAATTATCCTCTTATCGGCTCACAGGGGTTGCTAATATATGGTTCCGATAGTGGAAATAGAGCAGGGGAGTTGGTGCAATCCATGTTGGCTGGGATGAGTTTGTTATAGCTTTCATGGATAGGTTCTTCTCTCAAAAGTTGAGGGAAGCAAAGGCAGCCTAGTTCATCAATCGAAAGCACAATGATATGACTGTTTAGGTGTATGTCCTAAAGTTTACTCAGCTGTCCAAGTATGCTCTGGAGATGGTTGATGATCCAAGGGTTCGTATGAGTAAGTTCATGAATAAGGTGGAAGATTCATTGGTCAAGGAGGGCAAGACCACCGTGTTTATTAGTGATATAGATATCTCTCGACTGATAATATATTCCTAGTAGATTGAGGCAGAGCAAATGAAGAAGAAGGAGAGAGAGGCCAAGAGGGACAGAACAGGGAGCTACGGGTATTTCCAGCAGAGATCTACTGGTGGACATCACCCTCAGTTCCACCAGAGGTCGACAGCCCCAGCTCCATCATCAGCCAAAATTCCATCTAGATATCAAAGAGATCAGAGAGGTAGAGTAGAGTGTCAGGCTCTAGGGGTCAGAGAAGAATGACAGGGGAGCACACTTTCCCAACTTGTAAGAAGTGCGGTAGGAAGAACCCTGGAGAGTGTTTGGTTAGCTCTGATGGCTATTTTAGGTGTGGGAAGCCTGGACATATGCTCAGAGATCGTCCTTCAGCTAGACTAGGTGATGATAGAGGTCGTGCCCCAGCCACCACTTCAGCAGCTCTAGCAGCTCGTCCATCTCATCAGGGCGCCTCTTCTAGTGCAGGCAGGTAGTGGATTCACCAGAATAGGTTTTATGCACTTTCTTGTCATCAGGAGTAGGAGTGCTCACCCAATATGGTCACTGGTATGTTACGAGTATTTCATTTGGATGTTTATGCATTGTTAGACCTAGGGGCGATATTATCCTTCGTGAATCCTTACGTTGTTGTTAGTTTCAGTGTTAGTCCCAAAATCCTGTCAGAACCTTTCTCAGTCTCTATTCATATCGGTGAGTTTATTTAGCTCGATGGTTGCATAGAAATTGTCCTATCACGATTCTTCAGAAGGTCACCTCAACCAACTTAGTAGAGTTAGATATGACTGATTCTGACATTATCTTTGGTACGGATTGGTTACATGCTTTTTATGCTTCTGTCAATTGTAGAACTCGTATAGTAGAGTTCCATTTTTCTAGTGGAAAGGTAGTTCAGTTGTGCCTATAGGTCACTTTGTTTCCTATCTTAAGGCTAGAAAGATGATCTACAAGGGTTGTATATACCATCTAGTTTGGGTTAAGGATTCTACGTCCAAGACCCCGACTCTTCAGTCAGTTCCTGTTGTAAGTGAGTATCCGGAAGTATTTTCAGATGATCTACCAAGAGTCCCTGCTGAGCTGGAGATTGACTTTTGCATTAACCTTCTCCCTGATACGCAACCCATATCCATTCTTCCTTATGAATGACTCCAACCGAGCTAAAAGGAGATAAAAAACAATTAAAATATCTCCTAGATAAGGGTTTAGTCAGGCCTAGAAAGTCCCCATGGGGTGCTCCAGCTCTCTTTGTTCAAAAGAAGGATGGCTCTTTTAGAATTTGCATTGACTATCAAACGTTAAACAAGGTCACAATCAAGAATAAGTATCCCCTCCCCAGGATTGATGACTTATTTGACCATCTTCAAGGTGCTAAGTGCTTTTCAAATATAGACCTCAGATTCAGCTATCACACAGCTCAGAGTTAGGTAGAGTGACATTCCGAAGACAGCCTTCAGGATTAGGTATGGTCACTATGAGTTTGTAGTTATATCTTTTAGACTAATGAATGTTTTGGAAGCTTTTATGAACGTGATGAATAGGGTGTTCAAGTAGTATTTGGTTATTTCGTGATTGTGTTCATAGATGATATTGTCATACACTCTTGAAACGAGAAGGAGCATACCTCTCATCTGACGATTGTGTTGCAGACTCTCAAGGATCGCCAATTGTTTGCTAAATTCAGCAAGTGTGAGCATTGGATGGACTCAGTAGCATTCTTGGGTCATGTGGTATCTAGTGAGGGTGTGCAGGTGGACTCTCAAAAGATAGAGTCAGTGAAGAATTGGCCTAGACCCATCAGTCCTACTGATATTAGGAGCTTTTTGGGTTTAGCTGGCTACTACAGGAGGTTTGCAGAGGTATTTTCATTCATTGCAGCGCCGTTGACTATGTTGGCCCTGAAGAAGGTCAAATTTCAGTGGTATAATGCTTGTGAGAAGAGTTTTCAGGAGTTAAAGACTCAACTCACTTCAGCCCCATTGACCTTACCGGAGGGCACAGATGGCTTCTATCACGACCCGAGTCTACACCCTATATGAGACCCGGTACTTGGTGCCATAAGTGACCCCAAGCTAACTCATGGTCTAACATTGAAATAGTAAACTAAGCAAGCATAAGCAGAAGTTGTATAAAAATAGTCATCCAAGTAAAGCTATTTTGAAATGAAAAAAATATATAATTGTACTGAATATTGAACAACTGTGTCTGAAAGCCAACTACTAACTGATGAGCTGCTGGGACAAGCCCCCAGCTAACTCTAAAATCTGACTAAGAAAAGAACTAACTGAAAAGCAACCATTTTCCTTGGAAGATGAGGACTCACCAAATAACGTTGCTGCTAAAATCATTAGAGGGAAACTACTGACAATGCTGAGACTGGGAACCTGTGCCTGTATGATAATACGATACAGCATAGAAAGTATGCATTAGTAGTTTGAATGTACTGAGTAAGTGAGATATACAATAAGCATGGGAAAATAATCAACTGAACCGGAATAACATGAAATGACCAACTGATACTGAATACTGATAAAAGCTGAGCTATAACTGTGATATGGTCAAAAATAACCCTGACTAACAGTCATAAACATGTCCTGAAACTGAGTGACTGAACTGAGCTAAACTGAGACTGAACCGAATTGAATTGTACTGACAAGTGGGAGAGTCTATAACCAATATATAACCACGTCAGCTAGACGTGGAGTATGATGTATATACCCCATCGGAGAAAGCCCACTACACCTTGTCGGGGTATAGTGGCTAGACTGTGAGATCACTGTCTGGGGCCAATTCGGGCTAATAAGCTACGGTGGCTACGTAATTTTGGGAACCTGGGTGCACTGGAACCCCGGTCCGCTCAGTGTTAAGTACTACTCCTACTGGATAGTCCTAACTAGACTACTAAACTGATAGCTCGAAGATGGAGTCCTGGACTAAGTCAGGAATGCTTATTTGGAAGTAACCTAAGAGTCTAGGACCGGATAATTGAAGACTGGTGTTTTAACACTGGTTAGAGCTGCTTATCTGGAAGTGTCGTAACCATCTGGAGAACAATGACTATGCTAGAAACTAGTATTCTAAGACTTGTCAGAGCTGCTTATCTAGAAGCGTCGTAACAGTCTAAAGGATACTAACTATGCTGGAAACTGGTACTACTGAGTTTTCTAAGTTTCTCAAGACTGAAAATAGTCAAACTGATCAGCTGACACTTTTGTAAAACTCTAAGTGTTCTGAGTGTTGACTGAGACTCGGAGATTGAATATACCAAGATAGTAACGTATATTCAAGTATCTATGCTAATCATTCATAATTGAGTAACATCTACCATATCAACATAACATTTCTGTCTGAGTCTAAATCATACAAGTTCTACCCCAACTTATGATAAGGATCAACACTAAGGAACTTCCAGCTAACCAGAGGCCTGAGAGTCTAGGGAAATCATAGACATGCTTTTCTTACTAAACTCATAGAATTGTAAACCAAGAGCGTAATATAAATTATGTGCTTTATATTCATGCAAACTTATTGATTGAAATCATACTTTAAACATATACACTGAAATCATGGTAAAAATCATATAGATATTTCATAAGGGCCATAACTTGAAAATAGTGTTACTTCATGGTAAAATTTTAGAAATCATGTTACTATCATATCATACACCTAAATCATGAAATTGGGAGAAATTTCATAATCATATATGGATATTTATCATGGGGGTCTTGGAATCCAGAGAAGACATGTGAGAAATCATGCTTAGTTTGAAACCCTAAGACATACTTTTATAGAATTTAAGAAATTAGGATTTTAACGTAAATTCGAGACACAAGGATGAAAGGAGATCCTTTTTGAAGTCCCACATATCTGGCCTGACGAAATCTAACACTAGAACCCGGATCTTGAAGCCTTTAAAGGAGAACCCTAGGTGTTCTTGAGTTTTGAGAGAGAAGAGGAAGAAGAATTTTGGATGGAATGAGGAATTTGGCTAGGTATTCCCCTTAAAACCGTCCCACCTGATACCTAAATGATGTATTTTAGGAGTGAGGAGCTTAGAAAATTATGAAAACACCATAGGAATTTCGCAGGAAGAAGGACCCTGCTAGTCCTCACGAGGCACTCCACGAGTCGTGGGGTCGGGGATGACTCATGGTGCCAAGTCGTGAGGTGTACTAGAAATTGTTTTCTTTAAATTCAACAGCTTGTCAACAACTCACTTCACGAGCCATGAGGTACTCTACGACTCGTGACTCTCTTCGTACAACTGAACCAATTTCTGCTCCCTCGCCCCACGACGGACATGACGAGTCGTTACCTGACCCAATGACTCGTCCTTTCCTATCGTCATCACACCTGCCTTGGGTGATATACTTTAAAAAAATTCTTCCAAAAACCTATGTAACAAGTATTTCCCTGTCCAAGTACCTCGTTATGTCGTCCATTGCCACTGAGTCATACGTGTACCTCTTTCTGAACTTCCACTTGATGACTCCTCAGGACGACTTTTTACTTGACCTAACGAGTCTTCACTTCCCTCGTGGCCCACTAAAGACCTGATTAAATCACTGAACTGTTGCTTGTACTGACTCATCTCCTTACCCCCTATGAGTCGTGACGTGGGTCGTTATCCTTAGGCTCCAAAATGAACACAATGCATTCATGCCACAAGTCTGACCACGACTTGTTTAGTCACTGTACTAGCCATGCCATGACTCGTTCTATGGAAACTTTCCAATTTTTAGCTTATTCCTTCTTTAAGTCGGGATTCTGATCTTAGAACTTTTAGGGTGTTATATCTTCATTGTATATTGTGATGCTTCTAGGGTTGGTCTTGGTTTTATGTTGAGGCAGCATGGTAAGATGTGCCTCTCGACAGCTTAAAACTTATGAAAAGAATTTCCCGATGCGTGACCTATAGTTAACAGTGTTGGTGTTTGCCTTAAAGATTTGGAGGTACTATTTGTATGGGGTACATGTGGTTGTATTCATGAACCACTAGAGCCTATGGTATGTGTTTACTCATAAGGACTTGAATTTACGACAAAGGAGATGGATAGAGCTTCTCAAAGACTAACATGATTGTCCTTTACCACGGGGCAAGGCTAATGTAGTGGCGAATGCTCTTAGTAGGCTATACATGTAAAGTGTATCCCGTGTCGAAAATGGAAGAAAGAAGTTGGTAAAGGATGTTCATAGGCTTGCTCGTTTAGGAGTTCACCTTATAGATTCGACGAATTGTGATGTTATTGTCCAGAATGGTTTGGAATATTCATGGTGATGGAGATTAAACCAAGCCAAGATGAGGATCCCATCTTAGTGAAACTGAAGGAAGCTATCTGGAATCGAAAGGTAGGGGTTTTCTCCCATGGGGGAGATGGTGTACTCTGATATCAGGGCCAATTGTATGTTTCGGAGGTAGATGACTTGACAGAGAGAATGTTAAGAGAGGCTCACTGCTCTCAGTACTCTATCCATCCATGTGCCACAAATATGTACCATGATCTATACGAAGTCTATTGGTGGAATGGCATGAAGAAGGACATACCAGAATTTGTGGCTAAGTGTCCTAATTGCCAATAGGTGAAGGTCTAGCATCAGAGACCTGGTGGTAAGCTTCAGTACATCAGCATTCCTACTTGAAAGTGGAAAGATATAAATATGAACTTCATTACAAGGTTGCCTCATACACGCCAACAGTATGACTCTATATAGGTGATTATGGACAAGTTGACCAAATCACCACATTTCTTACCGGCCAAAACTACAAATTCAGCCGAGGATTACTCTAAACTCTATATTTGGAAGTTGGTTCGATTGCATGGAATCCCGTTGTCCATTATCTCATATAAGGGAACTCAGTTTACCTCTCAATTCTAGAGATTGTTTTAGAAGGGACTTGGTACTCAGGTGAAGCTTAGCACAGCTTTTTACCCGCAGATAGATGGTCAAGCCGAGCGGACCAATCAGACTCTCAAGGACATGTTGAGAGCGTGTGTGATTGATTTCAAGGTTAGTTGGGGTGATCACTTGCCTCTTATTGAGTTCGCCTATAATAACAATTATCACTCCAGCATCTAGATGGCTCTATTTGAGACTCTTTATGGATGGAGGTGTAGATCACCTATTGGATGGTTCAAGGTAGGTGAGGCTATATTGGTAGGGTCAAATTTAGTTTATGAGGCTATAGAGAAAGTTCAGTTGATTAGGGAAAGGTTGAAAACAGCTCAGAGTCGTCAGAAATCTTATGCGGATGTTAGGAGGAGAGAGCTTGAGTTTGAAGTCGATGATTGGGTGTTTCTAAAGGTGTCTCCCATGAAAGGAATTATGAGGTTTTTCAAGAAAGGGAATCTTAGTCCCTGATATGTTGGTCCTTATAGAATTCTGAGGTGAGTTGTCAAGGTGACATATGAATTGGAGCTACCAGCAGAGTTAGCGTCGATGCATCTGGTTTTCCATGTGTCTCTGCTGAAAAAGTGCATAAGTGGTCCAACTTTAGTTATTCCAGTAGAGAACATTGGGGTGAAGGATACTCTTACCTATGAGGAGCTTCTAGTTGAGATCCTTGATCATTAGGTTTGGAAGTTGAGGAATAAGGAAGTAGCTTCAGTGAAGGTTTTGTGGAGAAATCAGCTTGTTGAGGGAGCTAGTGGGAAGCCAAAGTAGATATGATGGCTAAATACCTGCATCCTTTTCCTTCCAGATCAGTTCCCACATGAGGTACTAGTTTCCTCCCTAAGTAATTTATTTAGTTTCATGTCAAGTTCATGTCTCTCAGTTTCTTTCATGTAATAGCATGCATGTATTTTTCATGAATGTGGTTTAGTCAAGTAGATCAGTCCGGAGTCTGTAACTCCGTCAATTTTTAAAACTATCGTTGTTCAGTTTTGGGATTGCAGTTCTTTCCCTAGCCTTTCAGTATGCTTAATCTACATTCGAGGATGAATGTTTCCGAGGAGGATATAGTGAACACCCCAAAAGTCCCTAAGATCAAACTAGAGGCTAAAACAGAGAAAATAAGAAAGTCTGCACTAGCTCACGGAACGAGTCGTCAACTAACCTATTAAGTCACCTAATATGTCATTAAGTAAGCCGTTAGGTGCATGAAAATGGTGGAAAGGTTATTTTAAAAGAGTATAGACAATTGGTTAAGTGACCCGATGAATCTTCAAGTGAGGCGTCAAGGAAAGATCAAAAAAATTGAAGAAAATCAGCCAGTGATGGAGGATGACCCGTTAGAAGACCCAACGGATCGTCGTGTGGGTCGTTGGATCTGGCAGTGTGATTTTCTTATCGGATCATTAAGGGTGTTTTCGTAATTCCTTAGTTTCTAACTCCTAAACTAAGTCATTTTAAGCCTCCTAAAGGGTGTTTGTAAGGGTTTTAATCATCCTAAACCCTCATTCTACTCCTAACACCGCTAAGTGAAGATCAAATCCCCTCAAGAGAAGCTAGGGTTTCATCACCTCTTTTGTCTCAATTCTATTTGGGTCTCCAATCAAGTTGAAGGTTCTTCAAGCTCAGGTATGTAGGGTTATGAATGGGAAAAATCCTTCCACCCTTATACCCAATTTCATCCCTACTCTATAATTTCAAGTCTCCAATTAAGTTATGTTGAAAATATTCAGGTTTAACCCAATTCCCGTGCAATTATCCATGATATTTCAATGGGTTTAATTATCTCATGTTTCATTTGATGAAATAAAGTTATCAGGGCAGATTTAACTCTCACATTACTCATGAATTGATGATTTCAAGCTTATGATAATTTTGCCCTATTATGTATGATTTATGAAATTCAAGCTTATGAGTCCATGACTTCTAGTATGATTAATTATCAAAGTATGCATGAATGTTTATTAATTCCTAAACTTATGATTCCATGATTTCGGATTATGAAGCTTATTTCATGTATGATTTCATCATTTGGGCAAGCCCATGTAAAGTCAAGTATGTTTTATCATGATTTTAGCCAAGGCTTACAGGATTTGTTTTACAGAGATGTTTGGAGTCAAGACTCTTAAGAAACAGATTTAGTCTATGTTTTGAGAACATGATTATGAGCAAGACGCATGGTTTGAGAGTAGTGTCTAGCATCGAGCAGGCCAGGGATTCCGAGGACCCAGGTCTCATAACTACACGTCACCAGTATATATTCTTATTTGGGACCTCTCTAGAGAGTGTTTTACTCGCCATCATTCTTTTCCCTTTAAAGGCTTAGGACGGCTCTTCCCACTTGAGCGAGATAATTGGGGCATCACGTAAGCTCTATCGTGATAGTGTCGGTTATGACTGTCGTGCTCAATTTTTCTTGCGAAAAGCGGGTCAAGACATATAACAACTCTTGAAGGATTATTAAAGGAAGAGTCATCACCTAACAAATTATGGTGCGTTAAGATACCGTACTAAACTAAAGGTCTGTTTAAACTAGCCTAAGTCACCAGAGTCGGGTAAGGATTCAAATTACCTCGAAAGAAAGGTGTTAGGCACATTTCGAAGTCTACAAATGTGGGTCCCTTCCGAATCCATAATTATGTGGGATTAACTAATGACCAAGAAAAGGATTGATTTTAACTTAATTTATTAAACTAAATTAAAAAATGCAAAAGACTATGTAAATAAAAAGAATTTTCAGACAAGCGAGAAGAAAGAAGTGTGAGACTATACATGTTTAAAGAGACTATTATTATTTTTAAAAACTATTACAATGTACAAATAATTGCTAAAGAAGGAGTTATTATAAATCTTACATCATGATAAAATAAAGAAAAGGAGAGACAAATACGGTAAGCAAGAATCAAGGGTAATTAGACAGAAATATTAAATATTACAAATTAATTCATACAAATGAAGGCAATGACAAATGAAATACAAGGGAGAACATCGATCAAATAAACAAAGTTTAAAGGAATTGGACCGAACCTCATAGAGGCGCCTACGTATCCCTGAAGGGAATCAGGTCAAACGTAGTTCTGCATTTAAAAGGGGGGCTTATTTTAACCTAACGGGATCAACCCGTGCAACTTAAATAATACTTCGCAATCATTTAGATTGCTCATATTATTCAGCGGGCACAAACTATCATGTCCCACTATCCACCTAATTAGTTAATTATTAATCATAAAGCGTTCTAGACAAGAAAAAAGAGCACTAACATCCTAGCAAGTGCCTACCCGTCCCAATCCTAACGTCCAAGAGGTGATGGACTACTAGTTTGGATTTTGGGATCTGAAATTCCTAAGGTTGTTATAGGTGATTAAACGTCATACGAATAGTAAAAAAACAAAGGAACAAGCCTAGCATGTAACAGTTTCAGTAAGCCTCTGTGGGAGCTCCTATAGACAGGATAATTATTATAGTGGATCCTATGAGCATGAAATCTAATGCAGAAATGTCAGACTTTATATACGCAACATGAAATGTGATACAGCTAGAAATAATTTATAAACGTGTAGACAAGTTAAAGAGAATGAATTTTAATGTAAAAGGAATATTAGTTTGAAATAGGCAGATTATATTGTAGCAGTTAAACAGGAGGTATGATTTAAATAAATTAGTATTTAATCATATAGGCATGATTTCTAGGTTACAAGGGTACAATAAATAATCCTTGTAAACACAGCAAAGATTTACTAATTATGTTGTTTTCCTTTTCAGATACTGTGAGCAGAAACATAATTACGGGCAAGTTCTTATCAATCGGACTTACTTCCTATAAACTTATCTCTACTATTACCATATTTAAGTACTTTTAACTCTAGCCATGTTCACAAAGAAACTACTTGGTAGGATGCTATTATAAAATTAAGTATATAAATCAGATTTTAACATTTTAACACATCCGAATATTTAAGCATATTTTCCAAGTGATTCATATGTCAAAACCTACTTCACTGGCATGACTTCTAGATGGGTGACAAGATGAATTTGCATCCAAACTAGTTGATCCCTATAGGCATAACTTCCTACAAAATAATCATGTTTGTCATTCTTATAGGTAGTATTGCTGAAATTTAAACATAGAAGCATACTTTGAATTAATTAAGATCTTATAGGCATGATTTATATACAATATCCATGTGTTATTCCTATAGGAATGTTCTCTAAGTGATTCTTAATTAGCAGTTAAGAAAGTAGCAAAGAAACATACAAAGCCCCCGCCCCCATAAACCCATTTTCACTATTTATCAGTGTTTATTTAAAATATTATAAATTAACAAAAGAAATAAATAACAAATTACAGTAAAGTAAAATAATTCTTCAATAATAAAAACTCCCAAGCCAACACTTGTCCCAACGACTCTCCGACAGGTTCGGAATAAATTTAAGGTTACCTGCTTAAAGATTAAATACAATAGTAGATGCAACCATAATCTCGAATTTTGTAAATCATGTTAAAGATCATATTAACACACAATCACGACAAGAGAGCAATTAAGAAAACTAAATAACAAGATATAACATATAGTGACTTGCTAAAGTAAATAAAACAACCAGCTGGATGACAAAATCAAAAACGAATTAGAGTCGTTGAATACTCCAAAAGCCTTGATTTATTGCCCAAATTTAACACATCAAGATCACGAGAATCTTAGGGATTCCGAGCACTGCTTGTGGTTAGAAGGGATGGAGTAGTTTTAAGAATTAATAGAGTGAAGAACAAAGATGCTTAAAAGCTAGGTAGATTGGGGTTTAAAAGCTAATGTCCAAATTCTCTCAAAAGAAAGGGGAGGGCTGCTTATATAGCTACTAAGTAAAAAGGGTTAAGGAGAGGAAAATTTTGAGAATCAATTAAAGATGATTTTCCTTATTAAGAAACAAATCAATCCCAAACAATTATTTTCCTTAACCGATGAAATCAAATAACTTTCAAGAAATCCACCTTTACCGCAATTATAAATACTCAAAATAAGGAAAGAATAAGTCAAGGAATGTTTACCTTAAATTAAGACAAATCAAAGAGCAAATTATCATTTAATATACAAATAAATAAAAATACAAATAGATAAATAAATACAAAATTAACCTAAATATACATAGCACAACTGTATGAAAATAATTATAGTAATAACAAATCAAATCTAAAATAATATGGTTAAATTAGGAAAGAAACAAATTAAAGAAAGGTGTTTACCATGATTTGGTGAGTAATAAATTGTTGATATTCTGCAAACGAGTCCTAAACTACTATATTTAATATATTCACCTATGAAGCAACTTTGGCATAGGAAGAAACAAATTAATTACCATATAACCACAATCTACCAAAGGCCATCAATCAGCAATTTTAATGATAAGAATACAAAAATTCTAACAAGCCTAAAAACTTTACAGTCATCATAAATATGATTTTAAGAGATGAAAACAGTTTGTTATTTGCAATAATTCGTGGAAATAAATTTCAGAGGGGAGGTCTTGCACAGTGAAAATGGATGCGTACATCATGGTTAAATAGATGGCAGGAGAGATCAACATGAGTGTAGAACTATACCAAAATCCTATTCAGAGGGCAAAGAACAGTGCTATATATATATACATACACCCACATATATGCATACCAAAAAATACCTAATCAAACGACAAATAACTATAATGATGAAATAGTGATATAACATATGTCCGAAAATACAGACCCAACTAAACAATAATTTTCATAGTGGCAACCCAAGATCGCACAAGCATTCCATGATATTCTAAAAAAACACCATTAATAATCACACATAATTAGCTTTCAGATCTAAATTAAGCACATGCAAGATAAAATGTAAATGAGAATAGAACTTCAAAATCTTAGCATCACTAACAGATCTACTAGGATTTGCCCATAAATCATACTTTCTTTGCTCGTTAAGTAGGACCCGCTGCTCATCTAGTGGTCAGGGAACCAAGGAATGAGGAAATAAGAGAAGATCGGGTGGTCTCTGTTGGTTTAGCAGTGAAAGAGAGACGAAGGGGAGAGGAAGGTGGTGAGCGGGGTCTGTGGTGGTCTGCCAGAGACAGGCGAAGCAGGGGCGGCGTCTGGTTAGAGGGTGGCGTGGCTGCTGTGTTCTGGTCGGAGGTGAGGTTGGAGGCAGTTGTGGTGGTGTGGCGCGCTAATCTTCGGCGGCTGCTGAAAATAATGGAGAGAGAGGGAGAAAAGGAAGGAGAGGGTGAGGGTTTCCCGGAGGTCTCCGATTCTGGGGTGGCGTTAATGGTGAGACGGGAGAGGGATAGAGGGAGTAGGGGCAGCGAATCTGGGTTAGGAAGAGGGAAGAATTAAAGTGTTGATTAGGGTTTTGGGGTGAGAGGAAATATTAAAGGAAGGTGGGTTAGCGTTTAATATCAGCCCTTAGATTAAATTAGATGAACGGCTAGGATTAGTATTTAGGGAAGATGGATCGGGTTGCGGGTTATCCATGGGTCGCGAGTTGGGTTGAACATGAATTGAGTTAATTGGGTTTAAAATATGGCCAAAGTGATTTAAATAGGCTAAAATAGTCATAAGTAAAACAGAAGATGGCCAAAATTGATATAAATTGGATAGAAAGTGACTAGATTTTAAATAATTTTGAGGAAATTAAAATTGACTGCTATTAACTTAATATTAACACTACATTTGTAAATAATTTAATAAATAGATAATATAATGGTTTAATTTACGAAAAATTATATAAACATTATTATCAACATAAATAATTTATAAAATTTAAGTAAAATCAGGTAAATACTATTATGTAAATAGTTTGTAAAATTTAAGTAAAATGATGTAAATATTATCATGTAAATGGTTTATAAGATTTAAGTCAGATTATATATTTTAATATAAAAGCTCGCTTTACTAAAGGTATGTATACATATAAATTAACACGAACAAACTATATATGACATAATTACATATCATCAGAAAATTAATAAATCAAAATCAAATACAAATAAACGTTTAAAATATATAATTTGGAAAAATATGCAAGATTTAAGAGCTATGATAATTAATTATCAAAATATTATGAATATGAATTAAATCATTACGGAAAAAGTAATTTTTTTAAATATGTGTATATAAGCAACATATACGGGGCATAGTGAGGTCAAAATTGGGTGTCAACAACTGTCCCATCTTTCTTCGAGAATGAAGGATGATGGCGCGATCCGAACGTACACCCGGATCATAGACACAGGATAAGGGCTGGAGGGACCCCAAGTCGACCCATAGCTCATGCATACAACTAATCTCATTCAAATAAGCGGAATGATAATCATAAAACATAGCAGAACGTAATCATAGCATAACATTAGAAAATACTGGACGTACACTTAAGTTGAATACTACACATGGTCTGAAAGCCTCTACAACATATGATGGGTTGATGGGACAACATCCCTAACTAACCCCAACAATACTGAAATGTAAGATAATATAAAAGTCTGTCAAACAACCCTCGAAACATGAGGACTCGCCAATAAGCTGAGAACGTAAGCTGAGATGGACTAAGCATGAGGATGAGTCTGAGATCCGAACCCTGTATCATGAAACGATACAGCATAGAAAGTATGCAGTCAATACGTGGAATGTATCGAATATGCAAAGTAAGTAATAAGGACATTTAAGAGTAAAATAAGACTCATAAGTAAATGTTAGAGAAGGACATCATGCATATATCATAAACACTGTAGAAAACATAAGGCTCAAGGCTTTCAAATCATTCGTAAAGTGTTCATATTCATAATCATAAGTAAACATTACCAAAACATAACTTGATCCAATAACATAAATATATCAATGCATAAAACATGTTGAATAATGGGAGGACTCGTCATAACCGACACCATCATGGTAGAGCCTTTCATGATGCCCCACTGTCTCGCTCAAGTGGGCAGAGCCGACCCTGGCTTGCCAGGCGAGGGTCGTGCATAAGGCGTGATATCACATTTGAGGGGATCATTATCATTACATCATATCATTAGAAACCCACGGTGGCACGTGGTTGTGAGACACCGACGCAGTCCTTTGAACGTCGGGTTGCTTGGTGCTAGACACGGCTCCTAAAAACATGCATATAGGATCATACATAAATCAATAATATCATGCATTAAGATTCATTGACTTAAATATAACATTTATCATCATTGATCCCCTTTAAAACATGCTTAGCCAAGAATCAAGGCCCTTTTCATCGGCCAACATCATAAATCAAAAAATCATGTAATTCACTTCATAAATCATAAATCATTCTTCAACATGTGGGCATTGCCCAATACTTCTTCATATTCATTTCTTTCGAAATATGCTCATAAACATGGGTAACTTGGAAATCATGCTTTTCCATCATCAATAAACTCAAATTATAGAGTAGTCATCATAAATCATAACTTTCATGAACTTTCATCAAATGGGCATTTTAGATTTAAAAGGTTGAAACATGATTTTTGAAGAAAATAATATAAAACCAGTCCATCATTCACAATTCAATAATTAAGATGCAATTAAATCATACCCATAAGGAGAAATCACATTTTCATGCATTTGAGTAAAACCCCATAGACTTGAATAGGAGGATTCATGATTTAAATTGAGATTTGGGCATGGGTGGAAAGAATTTCACCCATTCTAAAACCCTACATACCTGAAAATGGATTGACTCAAAGTTCCTTGAACACCCACAAAGAAATTGATGGAAACTTGGGAAAGAAGACCTTGAATCTCCCAAAAATCTCTCTAAAGTTCTTGCATGAGTATGGGCATGCATAAAGGACTTAAATTATCTTATCACACCCAGAAAATATCCAAAATGATGTAGTTTAGGGTCTAAAAGGTGGAAAAGTCAAAAATGCCCTTAAAATTATTTTCCTAAAAACTGTCTCGGACGGACCAACGACCGACCCAACGGGTCGTGGAAACATACCACGACTCATGGTATCGAGTCATCGGGTCCACTACCTCATAACACATCTCAGATCCTTCCCATGACTCGTCAGGATGAGTCGTTACTTCAAACCACGGGTCGTTGAATCGATCGTCGCCAACTCCTTGACCAATCTGACTTTCCTTTCCACGAGCCTCACCACGACTCATGGTGCCTCCCAATGAGTCGTGGTCTCCATCCATTGAATGCACTGAAAACCTCAACCCACAAGCAACGACTTGAAACAATAGGTCGTTCCTCCTGACCACGAATTGTGGGATGCCCCATTATTTCTCCCTCGGCCTAAGCTCTGTCCTTCTAATGACTTGTAACAACGACTCGTTGTTCCTGACAACGAGTCGTTACACCATCCATTTTCACCATATCTCCCCTGAACCCCCATTCCACGACTGCTTTCGATGACTCATGGTATCCACCCACGAGTCGTTGAATCGTCCGTTCTGTGATATTTTTTCCAGTTTTTCTGCATTTTTCAAATTAAACTCTCAGGTCTATTCTTAGGCCTTTCCGGGGTATTACAATATATCCCCCTTGGAAATATTCGTCCTCTAATGTAGCAAACAAGCAACAAATAGACATATATAATTTATCACAGCTATATACTTATCATTTTAACCGAAATTTTCACGGAATGACTACCTCCGAATAAAACCACATAGCTGAACTGATATTATACTTCAGATACACATTCGTACACATAAAAGAAACTTGCGCACATGAACTGAATATGAAAACTAGATAAAGTCATAAGGCAAAATTGATACCTCAAGTCAGAACTGAGCCGGTAGAGAACAAATGTGGATGTCTAACCATCATATCCGCTTCGGCCTCCCACATAGCTCCCTCAACATGCTGATACCTCCATAATACTTTAACTGAAGCTACTTCTTTGTTCCTTAGCTTACAGACTTGACAATTTAAGATTTTCACCGGAATTTCTTCATAGCTGAGGCTATCCTTTACACCAACGTTGTCTACTGGGACTACTAAAGCTGGATCACCCAAGAACCTTTTCAAGAGTGATACATGAAACATGGGATGAACTGAAGCTAGTTTTTAAGGCAAGTCCAACTTATACGCCGCCTTACCAACTCTCCTCAAAACCCGGTAAGGACCAACATAGCGGGGACTGAGTTTCCCTTTCTTTCCAAACCGCATGACTCCTTTAATGGGAGATACCTTTAGAAATACCCAATCGTCCACATTAAACTCCAGATCCCTTCTCCTCACATCAGCATATGATTTATGATGACTCTGTGTGGTTTTTAACCGATCCCTTATCATCTGAACCTTTATCATCGCCTCGTGAACCGAATCTAGTCCTATCTTAGCTACCTCGCCAACCTTAAACCGTCCGATAGGAGATCTACACCTTCGCCCGTAAAGAGCCTCGAACTGTGCCATCTGGATACTGGAGTGATAACTGTTATTATAGGCAAACTCGATGAAGGGAAAATGATCATCCCAACTACCTTTGAAATCCATAACACATGCCCTCAACATATCCTCGAGGGTCTGAATGGTTCATTCTACCTGGCCGTCTATTTGCGGATGGAAGGTTGTACTGAACTTAACCTGCATCCCAAGTCCTTTTTGAAAAGAACGCCAGAATTGAGAGGTAAACTGGGTATCTCGGTCTGAAATAATAGAAAAGGGCACTCCATGAAGTCGAACCAACTCCCGAATATACAAAATAGCATAATCATCCGGTAGGAAATGTGCAGCCTTGGTTAACCTGTCGACCACCACCCAAAAGGAGTCATAGTATCAGCGAGTACGAGGTATACCTGGAACAAAATCCATATTAATTTCTTCCCACTTCCAAGTGGGGACGCTGATATCCTGAAGTACAACTCCCGGCCTTTGATGATCGACTTTCACTTGCAGGCAGTTTGGACATTTTGCTACAAACTCTGTAATATCTTTCTTCATACCATACCACCAATAGATTTCTCGCAAGTTTTGATACATCTTTGTGGATCCTGGGTGGATAGAATATCTAGTACCATGTGCCTCATATAGTATTCGAACTCTCAAATTATCAACGTCCAGAACACATATTCAACCCTGGTATCGTAGCACCCCATCTCCCCCTTGGGAGAAAACCTCCACCTTTTGACTCTTCAGTGCCTCCTTCAGCTTCCTCAAAGTCGGATCCTCATCTTGCTTAGATTTGACATCAAACACTAAGGACGATTCTGACCCATTGCACAATAACGTTGCCATCAGTCGAGTCGATCAATCTAACTCCCAGTCTTTCTAGTCGGTGTACATCTTTCATTAACTCCTTCTTTCCCTCATCCGTGTGGGACACACTCTCCATAGAGATTCTACTAACCACATCCGCAACTACATTAGCCTTGCCCGGGTGGTAGAGAACACTCATGTCGTAGTCCTTTAATAACTCAAACCACCTCATTTGTGAATACATACTGCAAGCTCTTGTGATCCGTAAATACATCCACGTGGACCCCATATAAGTAATGTCGCCATATCTTTAATGCAAACACCATCGCAGCGAACTCAAGATCATGGGTAGGGTAATTCTTTTCATGAACTTTTAGTTGTCACGAGGCATATGTTATTACCTTTCGACGCTGCATCAACACACATCCTAGTCTGACTCTTGAAGCATCACAATACACTACAAAGCCATCAGTGCCCTCGGGTAAAGTCAACACTGGTGCTGAAGTGAGTCGGGTCTTCAACTCTTGAAAGCTTTTCTCACAAGCATCCGACCATTGGAACTTCACCTTTTTCTGAGTCAACCTGGTCAGTGGGGCTGCAATAGATGAGAAACCCTCAACAAATCTTCGGTAGTAGCCAGCTAGGCCCAAGAAACTCTGAATTTCTGAAGGATTCATCGGTCTGGGCCAATTCTTCACCGCCTCAATTTTTTGGGAATCTACCCTTATGCCTTCGCTTGACACCACATGACCCAGAAATGCCACCGATTCTATCCAAAATTCGCACTTACTAAATTTTGCATATAGCTGAAAATCCTTGAAGGTCTAAAGTACTACTCTCAGGTGAGCGGCATGCTCCTCCTTGCTCCGCGAGTATATCAAGATGTCTTCAATGAACACAATAACGAACATGTTCAAATATGCCTTGAACACCCTGTTCATTAGATCCATAAAAGTTGCAGGAGCATTGGTTAGTCCAAAAGAAATAACTACAAACTCATAGTGGCCATACCGGGTTTTGAAGGCTGTCTTTGGAATGTCACACTCCCGAACTCTAAGTCGTGATATCGGGACCTGAGATCTATCTTCGAGAAACACCTGGCACCCTGGAGCTGGTCAAATAAATCATCAATCTTGGGCAAGGGGTACCTGTTCTTGATGGTGACCTCATTAATTTGTCGATAATTAATACACATCCAAAGGGAACCGTCCTTCTTTCGAACAAATAGAATCGGTGCACCCCATGGAGACTTGCTTGGTCTAATGAAACCCTTATCCAACAAATCCTTTAACTGATCCTTCAATTCCTTTAGTACGGCTAGGGCCATCCTGTAGGGAGGAATAGAGACAGGTTGCGTATCGAGTAATAGATCAATACCGAAATTAATTCCTCTCTCCGGAGGAACACCGGGCAAATCATCAGGAAATGCCTATGGATATTCGCACACCACCGGAACTAACTGAATAGTCGGGGTCTCGGACTCCACATCCTTAATCCTAACTAGGTGGTACATGCAAACTTTAGAGATCATCTTCATGGAATTAAGATAGGAAAAAAATCAACCTACTATTAGCCGACCTACCCTTCCACTCCAACATTGACTCACCCGAAAAACAAAATTCCACCATATGGGTCTACAATTAATCAAAGCATAACATGAAGACAACCAATCCATGCCAAGAATAATGTCAAAGTCAGTCATGGCTAACTCTACAAGTTCTGCAGAGGTAATCTTATGCAATACAGTGACTGGGCATTCTTTATATACTCGTCTATCTATGACCGAATCATCAACAGGGGTCAAAATGGAAAACGGTTCTGACAAGGTCTTGGGACTAACTCCAAGGTTACTAGCAATGTAAGGAGTCACGAAAGACAATGTAGCTCCCAAATCTAGCAAGGCATAAACAGTAATATGAAAGACACGCAACATACTAGTGACCACGTCTGGCAAAGTCTCCTGCTCTTGGAGCGAGGCAAGGGCATAGAATCGATTTTGGCGTTGTCCGCCACCTCCACTAGCCGATGCTCCCTGTGGAGCAGAACGGGATGGATTTGTTGTTGTCCTAGTAGTCTGTGCATGACCCCTATCATCACCCTATCTAGCATATGGTCGCTCGGTGCATGTGCCCAAATCTACCACACCCATAGCAGGCACTCTCTGGCGTGACTCCTGCCACACTTCCCGTAGGCTGGAGTGGTATACTCTTACTGGGTGCCCCTATGATCCCTCGACCCGGGAGCCCTGCTCCTCTGATCACCCCTAGGTCTAGATAGAACACTAGATGATAATGGTGCTAGAGCTAGTGACCTCTCCTGAAACTGTGGACGGTAGCCACTGCCGGACCTCTAATGTGAAAACCCACGGCTGTCTGTCCGAGCCCTCTTTGCCTTCGTCTCCCTCTCATGAGCCGCCTCCATCTGCTAAGCGTACAACAATATTCGAGGAAAGTCCATATCCTGGTGGAGCATAGCAATCCTGCAATCCTTGTCTAAATAACCAGCCATACCCTGAATGAATCAGCTCACCCGCGCCCTCTAATCCATCACTAACTCTGGGCATACTTTGAAAAACAAGTGAACTCAAGCGAATACTCCAGCACGGTCATCTTTCCCTTCTTGAGGTTCACAAACTCAGCTGCTTTCAACTCCCTCATCTCATGAGGGAAGAACCTATCGAGAAAGGCCATATGGAACTCATCTCAGTTGATAGGGCCCGCTCCCGTTGTCTTGCTGTCCTTCCATTGCTTGTACCAAATATGAGCGACCTCTTTTAGCTGATAAGAGGCCAAGTCAACACACTCCCCATTTGTCACCCCCATAACCTAAGTGACCTTCAAGATCCCTTCAATAAACTCGTGTGGATCCTCATCCACTATTGATCCCATGAACTCAGGATGGTTCATCCTCAAGAAGTCTCTAATCTGAACAGTCGCCGCATTGCCATTCTATGGGACCTGCGCAACAGCCTGTTGGTTGACTTGAGCGGTCAAGGCCTGCGCCAACATCTTAATAGCTGCCCGATACTCAGCGTGGGTAGCTGGCTAGTGCTTGGGGCTCCTGAACAGGTGGAGCTTGCTAATGTCCATGGTCATTGCCATCTTCATGGCCTTCATCATTTCCATTCCTCCTTCTGTTCATTCTTCTATGAGACATAATTCTACAATGTGAATCGCACGAGTTAGAAGGATGGAGACATTTTTCATCGCACAACACAGAACATGAAAGAATGGGACATTTCCTAAATGTCTAGTAGCCTCTCCATCATAAGTGTGGCGCGTTTCACACCCATGAAAAAGATTCTACTTAACGCGTCTTTCAAACACCCTAGAACACTTCAAACTTATAGCTCTAATAACAAGTTTTTCACGACCCGAACGTACACCTGGATCGTAGACACAGAACAAGGGACCCCGAGAGACCCCAAGTCGACCCATAACTCATGCATACAACTAATCTCATTCAAATAAGAGGAATGATAATCATAAAAACATAGCAGAACGTAATCATAGCATAACATTCTAAAATACTAGACGTACACATGTTGAATACTACACATGGTCTGAAAGCCTCTACAACATACGATGGGTAGATGGGACAACATCCCCAACTAACCCAAACAATACTAAAACGTAAGATAATATAAAAGTCTATCAAATAGCCCTCGAAACATGAGGAATCACCAATAAGTTGAGAACGCAAGATGAGATGGACTAAGCATGAGGATGAGCCTGAGATCCGAATCCTATATCATGAAACGATACAGCATAGAAAGTATGCGGTCACTACGTGGAATTTACCGAGTATGCAAGGTAAGTAAGATGGAAATTTTAAGAGTAAAATAATACTCATAAGTAAATGTTAGAGAAGGACATCATGCATATATCATAAACACTGTAGAAAACATAAGGCTCAAGGTTTTCAAATCATTCGTAAAGAGTTCATATTCATAACTATAAGTAAACATTACCAAAACATAACTTGAGCCAATAACATAAATATATAAATGCATAAAACATGCGTAACAATTGGAGGACTCATCATAACTGACACCATCATGGTAGAGCCTTTCATGACGCCCCACTGTCTCGCTCAAGTGGGCAGAGCCGACCCGGGCTTGCTAGGCGAGGGTCGTGCATAAGGTGTGATATCACATTTGAGGGGATCATTATCATTACATCATATTATTAGAAACCCACTGTGGCACGTGGTTGTGAGACACCGGCGTAGTTCTTTGAACGTCGGCAGCTCGGTGCTAGACACGACTCCCAAAAACATGCATAGAGGCTCATACATAAATTAATAACATAATGCATTAAGATTCATTGGCTAAAATATAACATTTATCATCATTGATCCCCTTTAAAACATGCTTAGCCAAGAATCAAGGCCCTTTTCATCGGCCAACATCATAAATCTATAAATCATGTAATTCACTTCATAAATCATTCTTCAACATGTGGGCATTGCCCAATACTTCTTCATATTCATTTCTTTCGAAATATGCTCATAAACATGGGTAACTTGGAAATCATGCTTTTCCATCATCAATAAACTCAAATTATAGAGTAGTCATCATAAATCATAACTTTAATGAACTTTCATCAAATGGGCATTTTAGATTTAAAAGGTTGAAACATGATTTTTGAAGAAAATAATATAAATCCATCCCATCATTCATAATTCAATAATTAAGACGCAATTAAATCATACCTATAAGGAGAAATCACATTTTCATGCATTTGAGTGAAACCCCATAGACTTGAATAGGAGGATTCATGATTTAAATGAGATTTGGGCATAGGTGGGGAAGAATTTCACCCATTCTAAAAGCCTGCATACCTAAAAATGGATTGACTCAAAGTTCCTTGAACATCCACAAAAAAATTGATGAAAACTTGGGGAAGAAGACCTTGAATCTCCTAAAAATCTCTCTAAAGTTCTTGCATGAGAATGGGAATGCATAAAGGACTTAACTCATCTTATCACACTCATAAAATATCCAAAATGACGTAGTTTAGGGTCTAAAAGCGTGGAAAATTAAGAAATGCCCTTAAAATTATTTCCCTGAAAACTGTCCCGGACGGACCAACGACCAACCCAACGGGTTGTGGCAGCATACCACGACTCATGGTATCGATTCATCGGGTCCACTTCCTCATAACACATCTTAGATCCTTCCCACGACTCGTCAGGACGAGTCGTTACTTCAAACCATGGGTCATTGAATCGACCGTTGCCAACTCCTTGACCAATCTGACTTCCCTTTCCACAAGCCTCACCATGAGTCGTGGTGCCTCCCAACGAGTCGTGGTCTCCATCTACTGAATGCACTGGAAACCTCAACCCACAAGCAACGAATTGAATCAATGGGTCATTCCTCCTCACCACAAATCATGGGATGCCCCGTTATTTCTCCCTCAGCCTAAGCTCAGTCCTTCTAACGACTGGTAAAAACGACTCGTTGTTCCTGACAACGACTCGTTACACCATTCGTTGTCACCACAGCTCCTCTGAATCCCCATTCCATGACTGCTTTCGACGACTCGTGGTATCCACCCACGAGTCATTGAGTCATCCATTCTGGTGTTTTTTCCAGTTTTTCTGCATTTCTCAAATTAAACTCTCAGGTCTATTCTTAGGCCTTTCTGAGGTATTATAGATGAATTGTAGAGCAAAGAATGTCGACTTAGTATCCAATTTTGTCTGACCGAGGAACGATCTCGATGGAGCTGGACGAAAAAGGGATAATAGTTGTGAAAATATTGTGGCCGAAACTTCAGTATCAAGTCGCCTACATATCTCGGGTTTACAAGAATCATGGCATGTGTGGTTCTAGATGTAGGGATGAATCAAATCTCTAAAAGAAATTGATAATACGAGGCTTCAATGATAATTGAGGTAGCGTGATTTGACAAGCTTTAGAATGGATTTGCAAAATGCAAAGATGGGAATATGGCTCGAATTAAATGCCATAAAATAGGGATAGTCGGGAAAAATAAAGTTAGATGTGCAATCATTCGTAGCTCATTCAAACTCGGTATTTCACGTAAACAAAATAAATAGGCATAGGCATCAAATAAACCGACATAAAATTTAAAAATGATGCAAATTCCCTTTAGACAATGAGATTTCGCTTCGAGACAATAAGGATAACATCTCTATGACATGATGTCTTGGTCCATGATATGCAAAATAAATTTTCTAGACCATAAAATGATGTCTACTAGCCATGAAAATGACACCTTTAGACTATGACTCCTTAGGAGCATGATAAGCAGAAATTGAATCCTTCGGCCATTAAATGATGTCCACGGGCCATGAAACAATTCCCTTAGACCATGATGCCTTTGGATGAGTAGAAGAATGATAAATAAAGTAAATTATTTAAGGGCCTAGGTAAATCAATTAGTATTTCTGATTTATTGTGGCTCAATGCAGGTAAATCATAGGGCTCAGAATGCAAATACAGGCTCAAATGCATATACGAGCTCAAAATGCTAATACGGGTTGAACATGCAAATACAGGCTCAACATGTATATCACGGGCTCAACATGCATATCACAGACTCAAAATGCAAATATGGGCTCAACATGCAAATACGGGCTCAACATGCAAATACGGGCTCAAAATGCAATACGGGCTCAATGTGTATATCACGGGCACAAATATATATATCACGGGCCTAAAATGCATATAAAGAGCTCAAAATGCAATAATGGGCTCAAAATGTAAATACGGGCGCACCATGCAAATACAGTCTCAACATATATATCACAGGCTCAAATGTATATCAACGGCTCAAAAATGCAATTACAAGCTCAAAAATGCAATTATGGGCTCAAAAAATGCAAATACGAGCTCAAATGCAAATATGGGCTAAAAATGCAAATATGGGTTCAAAATGCAAATACGGGCGCAACATGCGATATGGGCTCAAATGTATATCAAGGGCTCAAAAATGCAAATACGGGCTCAATCATGCAAATACGGGCTCAATCATGCAAATACGGGCGCAACATGCGATACGGGCTCAAATGTATATCAAGGGCTCAAAAATGCAAACACGGCCTCAACATGCATATCACAGACTCAAAATGCAAATACGGGCTCAAAATGCAAATACGAGTTCAAAATGCAATACGGACTCAACATGTATATCACGTGCACAAATGTATATCACATGCCCAAAATGCAAATACAGGCTCAAAATGCAATACGGGCTCAACATGCAAATACGAGCTCAAAATGCAAATCGGGCTTAAAATGTTATACGGGCTCAACATGTATATCACGGACACAAATGTATATCACGGGCCCAAAATGCAAATACGGGTTCAAAATGCAATACGGGCTCAACATGCAAATCGTACTGCTGTTAATGAAGGACTAGCAAGATGTAAATAGAGGTACAAAGGGTAGAGTGACTTAGCTCTATGTCGCTTTTGTGTACAAGATGTCTTTTATTGCTACCTTTTGCACTTTTCTAATTTCTGTATCCAGAGAAAATTATTAGTTTATACAAGGGAGGTTGATATGTACATCTGTCTTGTAACTTCTTCATTTTTGCTGGACACTTGTTGTTGACTCCGTCCAGGTATACGCTCGGGCACAAGGTTTAAATAATAAGGCATACTTTGAAAATAATTTAGTAGAAGTAAAACTAAAGACTGAAATATGTAAGAAAAACCTACTTAAATCATGGGCCATGACATATTCTAAAACCAACACATCATCCTTTGGAGAATCAAACCCTTGTCTTGACTTAATCCTGATGAAAATTTGAGATCTTTCTCAAAATTTCTACCCCAGTGTGAAACATGACGTAGATTCTTTTACAAATGGCACGGCGTTCTAAATTTTGAGGTTCCCTCAAAACTTCTGCCCCAGTTCGCAGTTCATTAACCATATCACCGTAGAGAACCCGATAGAATTTTTGAGACCCTTTCGAAAATTCTGCCCCAGTTTCAAACTCAACAAGAGGGGAGAAGAAGATTTTATTAAGATATAGACCGAGTCCCACAGGGATGCCTATGTATCCCTCTTAAATGGGAATCAGGTCCATCGCAGTTCAGATTACAAAGCAAAGCATAAAGTAAACTCTAATTCTAAATGTAATATCTCTTAAAAATGTCTGAATTGATAGGCTTGGGCCAAATTTCGCCATCCATCTCTAATAAGATAAGTGCTCCTCCTGTCAGCACTCTGTGGACCATGTAAGGACCTTGCCAGTTACGCGAGAACTTGCCTTTGGCTTTATCTTGGTGTGGAAAATCCGCTTAAAAACCAACTGCCCGGGTGTGAAGAGTTTTGGTTGAACTTTCTTGTTGAAGGCCTTAGTCATCCTATTATGATAAAGTTGACCATGACAGACTATATTTATCCTCCTTCCATCAATGAGCGCTAACTGCTCAAATCTACTTCGTAGCCATTCTGCATCGCTTAGTTCTACTTCTTGAATAATCGTTAAGGAAGGAATTTCTACCTCAGTTGGTATCACTGCTCCATTACCATACACCAGCATATAAGGCATAGCTCCAGTAGGACAATAAAGCAAGAGGAAACTTCTCATTCCAATGTCTATAATTGACGATCATCTTACGCAATATCCTCTTGATGTTTTTATTTGCAGCCTCCACGGCTCCATTCATCTGTGGCTGGTATGTAGTAGAGTTATGATGCTTGATTTTGAAGCTTTCACACATCGCTCTCATCAAGTCACTGTTCAGATTAGCACCGTTATCGATAATGATAGACTCGGGCACCCCAAATCGGCAAATAAGATGATCTCGAACAAAATCCACCACCACCTTCTTCGTGACAGACTTGTGAGAAGTAGTTTCAACCCATTTAGTGAAATAGTCAATTGCAACCAAGATGAATCTATCCCCATTAGATGTTGCAGGTTCAATAGGGTCGATGACGTCCATTCCCTAAGCTGAAAATGGCCAAGGTGAGCTCGTGGCATGAAGCTCATTGGGATGAGCTTGCATCACGTCTGCATGGGTTTGACAACGACGGCACCTTTGCACGTATTTGACACAATCAGTCTCCATGGTCAACCAGAAGTAGCCAGCTCTCAAAACCTTCTTCGCCAAAATGAAACCATTCATGTGAGGCCCACAAGTTCCAGTATGGATCTCCTCAATCAAATTTGTTTCCTCCTTGGCATCTACACATCTCAGTAATCCTAAATCAAGGGTCCTCCTATAAAGGATTTCTCCATATAGGAAAATTGATTGGCCAACCTCCGAATCATGCATTTTTGGAAACTTGTAGCATGCTCAGGATAACTCCAATTCTTCAAATACCCTTTGATGTCAGCATACCATGTCTCACGGTCTGACTCTTCCTCAATATGAAAACAACAAGAAAGTTTCTTATGTATATGGATGGGAATGGGATCAATGTAGTTCTTATCGGGATGTCGGATCATCGAGGAAATGTAGCCAAAGCGTCTGAAAATTCATTCTGCACTCAGGGAACATGTCGGAACTCAATCTTGACAAATCTCTTACACAGTTCTTGCATGCAATGTAGATAGGGCAAGATATTTTGTGTTTTTCATGGCCCATTCTCCTCTTACTTGATGCATTAACAAATCTGGGTCTCCAATTACCAATATTGACTGCACATTCATGTCAGTTGCCAGTCGAATACCCAAGATGCAAGCTTCATACTTAGCCATATTATTAGTACAGGGAAATCGAAGCTTAGCTAATACAGGGTAATGTTGTCCAATCTCTGACACCAGCACAGCTCCAATACCCACTTCTTTGAAATTGGCGGATCTTTCTAAGAACAACCTCTAACCATCATATTCTTTAGAAATATCTTTGCCTGTGAATGCTACCTCCTCGTTGGGAAAGTACGTCTTCAGAGATTTATACTCATTTTCCACAGGGTTTTCTGCCCAGATGATCAGCAAGGGCCTGCCCTTTTACCGCTTTCTGTGTGACATAGACAATGTCAAACTCGCTCAATAATATCTACCATTTAGCCAGCTTTCCTGTTGGCATGGGCTTTTGGAAGATGTAATTCAGCAGATCCATTTTGGAGATCAGATAGGTCGTGTAAGCAGACAAATAGTGTCTCAATTTCTGAGTAACCCAAGTCAAAGCGCAGCACGTTCTTTCAAGTAATGCATATCGAGCTTCATACGGTGTGAAATTCTTGCTCAAATAGTATATTTCTTGTTCTTTCCTCCCTGTCTCATCGTGTTGCCCCAAAACACAACCAAAGGCATTTTCTAGCATGGACAAATACAGAAGCAGAGGCCTTCCTTGTTCTGGTGGGACTAAAATCGGAGGCTTTGATAGATAATCCTTAATTCTATTGAAAGCTTGCTGACATTCAGGAGTCCATTCTGTAGTGGCATCTTTTTTCAGCAACTTGAAAATAGGTTCACATATAACTGTTGATTGGGCAATGAAATGGCTGATGTAGTTGAGTCGCCCCAAAAAGCTCATGACTTCCTTCTTTCTCTTCGGCGGCAGGAACTCTTGAATGGCTTTGACCTTAGTCGGATCTAACTTAATACCCCAGCGGCTGACGACAAATCCCAATAATTTCCCCATGGGAACACCAAATGCACACTTTGCCTAATTCAGCTTCAAGTTATACTTTCGTAGTTTGTCAAAGAACTTTCTGAGGTCCGCCAAATGATCTGAACTTTTCTTTGATTTGATGATGACATCATCCATATAAATCTCAATCTCCATATGGATCATATCGTGAAAGATAGTGGTCATGGCCCTCACATAAGTAGCTCTAGCATTTTTCAAATCGAATGGCATCATCTTGTAGCAATATACGCCCCATTGTGAAAAAAAGGCAGTTTTCTCGGCATCTTCATCATGCATTCCAATCTGATGATAACCAGCAAAACAATCCAAAAACGACTGTGTCTCATGCTTGGCATAATTATCAATGAGGATATGGATATTCAGCAGTGGAAAGTCATCTTTAGTGCTGGCTTTGTTAAGGTCTCTATAATCCACACAAACTCTAACCTTTCCGTCTTTCTTTGGCACCGGCACGATATTGGATAACCAAGTAGGATACTCCACCACTTTGAGGATTCCAGCATCAATCTGCTTAGCTACTTCCTCCTTGATTTTCAAACTCATGTCAGGTTTGTACTTCCTTGACTTTTGCTTGACAGGAGGATATGCTGGATCAGTAAGCAACCTATGCGCTACTATGGAATGGCTGAGTCCAGTCATGTCAGAATTGGACTAGGCAAAGACGTCTTTGTATTCTTTCAGAAACTCGATGTATTCCCCAATATCATCTTTTGGTAAATAAGTGCTGACTCGGGTCTCTTTAGGTGTCATGCATCTTCTAGGATTACCACCTCTGTTTCTGCTAGATTTGCTTTGGGCTTATCCTCAAACTCCTTTACTTCTCTAACAATTTCATCTGGTACCTCATCCTCTTATGCTTCTAATGAATTGCCTATGTTATGTCGTATAGTTTCATTGCAAGCCTCAGATTCAACAAGCTTAACACTAGAAGTGCTGAAAATATAAGTTAAAACAAAATCAGCTTATGAAAGAGAAATAATTTTATTAATTGAAAAACTTGCTCAAAATTTGACATAATTATCCATGGTAAATTGACTACCTCAAAAATAAATATTTTATTTCAAAATAACAAAAACTGATCCTTTTAAAGCTACCCAGATGCCCAGCGAGCTCTGGATGGAGTGGTTGTCCAGTTGGCCAGTCCTCTTTAAACTCCAGCTTCCCATAGTGGGGCCCCTCCTTCCTCTTCATCAATAATGGCATGAAAACTTCCTTCTTTTGGCTCCTCCAAGAACATGTTCCTACGACTGAGCAGCACAACATCTTCTTCGGCCCATTTGATATTCGGAAAACCATCAGACACAAAAGTTGGTTGTAGTGAAGGCAATGAGTTTGGAAACAAGAAATTGTTATTCCCCAGAGGATATTCCCAATCCTTCAATTCCCCGGGCAATGGGTTGGTACCCTAATCCAAAAGTGGTCTTGTTTGTCACCACATGTAGAGGTTCTGTCATTCCTTCTATTTTGATCCCAATGCCCTTTTTTGGTTCAGAACCTAACCACAGCAGCATGCTCAGAACCTTGTCACTCCACCATATTCTCCTTCGATGACACCAACAAGCTCTAGAGTGTGAAAGCTCTCTCCATCTAAACCTCCTCTCCCTTCAATGGTTGTGATAACAGAAGCTGCATAAATAGGACGACTTTCATCCCCATAGACTACGACCTCTTGGTGATCCCACTCAAACTTTAAGCATTTATGCAGAGTTGAAGGAACTGCTCCAGTGACATGTATCCATGGTTTCCCCTATAACAGATTGTACAAAGTTGGGATGTCCATGACGTGGAATATAATGGTGAACGTGGCAGGGCCAACCAGTATATCCAGATCAATCTCCCCCATGGTATCCCTTTGCGAACCATCAAAAGCTCTGACATTCATCTTCTACAACTTGATTCGGGCGATGTCAACTTCAAGACGGGTCAAAGTGTTAAGGGGGCAAATGTTTAAGCCAGAACCTGAGTCGATCAACACTTTGGTGATAAATTTATCTGTGTTCTGCATCGTGATATGTAATGCTTTTTGAGCCACACCCTCTACAGACAATTCATCTTTGTGGAATGAAATGTTTTGGGCTTCAAATACTTGACTCGCCATATGGGCCACCTCGCTGCTGGATATACTAGCAGGAACATATGCCTCATTCAGCACCTTGATCAAAGCCTTTTGGTGTTGATCCGAGCTTTGCAAAAGGGACAAAATGGAAATCAGGGTTAGGGTCTTACTCAACTGCTCCACCACAGAGTATTCTTTTGCATGCACTTTCTTCCAAACACCATTATCTTCAACCTCCAGCACTAGTTGTTTCCCTTCATTGGCTCCTTGAGCTAGAGTATTGGGAGTGTATATCCGTCCAGACCTAGTCACTCCTTGTGCTGCATCGGCTTCTAGCACTTTTGTTCTTGGGTATTCTCCTCGTACCTCCAAGGTACCATCTTGTAAGTGGTCGGAGCAGCTCTTACCACTGTAAATGGAGGTCTTGGTGCAGCTACCTCAACCTTGAATGGAGGACATCTCTGCACTGTTATAGATGGTATTGAAGAAGAACCTGCTCTATGCTTGATGATCCCAATGGTATTCGACAAATCTTCATCCTCATCAAAAGAAACCATGTTTACCTGGTGGTTTGGCTGAGGATTACTCGTCACGTTTGGCGTCGGGTCTTTGAGGTGAATGGATTTAGTATCAATCAGCTTTTGTATCTTGTCCTTCAATGATCTGTAGGACTCTGTAGTATGCCCCCTCATGCCCGAATAGTACATGCACATTTTGTTATGGTCGTACCATTTAGCTTGGGTATCAACTGGAAGGGCAGGGATAGGCTCAATGTACCCATCTTCCTTCAACCTCACATATGGTTGAGCTATTGGTTCCACTAGCGGGGTATATATTTTTGTCGACTTCCTCTCAAAGTGGGCCTTAGGCCTCTGACTTGATGAATAATTAGAGGGAGAAGGTTGTGGATAAGAAGGTTGTGTTTTATAGATGGGGTAGATGGGGGCTTGATAATGTGAAGGAGGGGTTTGGAAATGGGTTGGAGAGGGAGTTTGATATTGTTCTTGGTAAAAATGGGGAGTTTGGTATTGTGGTGGTGGAGTTTGGTAATGTGGGGTTAGACCTTGGTAGTGAGTAGGGGAACTTGATATCGGGGAGGTGGAGTTTGGTAATGTAGGGTTGGACTTTGGTAGTATGGGGGTGGAGTCTGGGGTTTGTAAACATAACTCTTCGTCCCTTGGGCCATCATAACTGTGCCAACTTCTTTCTTCTTGCGGCTTTCTGAAACACCTCCGGATTGAAAAGCTTTGTTAGCGGCTTGCAATGCATTCAAGTTAATAATGGTACCATCCTTGATACCGTCCTTGATACCGTCCTTGATCTTCTCTCCCAACTTGATGATCTTGGCCAAGCTTTTCTCGTTGACCAACATTATCCTGTCATAAACTTGCGGATCTAGAGCCTGCATGAAAATATCTTTCATATGTACCTCCTCCATTGGGGGTCGCACTCTGGCGGCCTCAGTCCTCCAACGGGTTGCAAATTCTCTGAAAGTTTCGATGGGCTTTCTCTTCAAGTTTTGGATATAATGCAAGTCAGGTGCATTTTTCATGTTGAACCCAAAACTCTCCACAAGGGCTACGGCCATCTGTGGCTGGGTAAAACACTTCTTCGGGTTCTTTTCTACATACCAGTTAAGAGCATCACCGGTCAAACTTCTCATGAAGAGTTTCATTCTTATCTTCTCATTTCGTCCCACTCCTTCCAGCTTATCACAATATAATCTCAAGTAGGCCCTTGGATCACCGGCCCCAATAAAAAATTTGAACTTAGAAGGTTTGTACCCCTAAAGTAGCTCGACATCAGGGTGTATGCATAGGTATTTATAATCTAGACCCATTATTCCCTTGGTGCCTTCAACACTTTGCAGTCTACTGTTCATCTTTTTTAACTCTTCTACTAGAGTCTGAATCAGCCTATCCTTCTCTAAAGGCTCAGATTCCTCCAGATGTTGAGTCATAGGTTTCGCCTCCACGTAGATCGGGTTGATATGGGTTCGGGCATATGTTGCTTTTACGTTTTCCAGAGAAGGTAGTTCTTGGGCTGGTGATGGGTAGTGAGAGATAATTGGAGCTTATGGGTTTGTGTCACAACCCGAACGTAAATCCAAATCGTAGACACGGGACAAGGGACCTAAGAGAACCAAAGTCAACCCATGGAACATGCATTCAATTAATCTCATTTGAATAAACGGAATAATAAGCATAACACATCGCGGAAATATAACCATGACATAGCATCCAAAAATACCAAACATTTACATAAGCTGAGTACTATGCATTTGTCCGAAAGCCTCTAATACATAAGATGGGTTGATGGGATAACATCCCCAACTAACCCGAGCAATACTGAAACATAATCAACAAGAAAGTTCATCAAATGACCCTCGAAACATGAGGACTCACCAACAAGCTGATATCGTAGGCTGGGATGGACTAAGGATGAGGATGAGTCTAAGATCCGGACCCTGTATCATGAAATGATACTGCATAGAAAGTATGCAGTCAGTACGTGCAATGTACTGAGTATTCAAGGTAAGTAAAACGGACATTTTAAAAGTAAAGTAAACTCATAAATAAACATAGGAGAAGGACATCATGCTTACATCAAAATCTTCGTAATAAAACATAAGGCTCAAGACTTTCATATCTTTCATAATCATTCATTATCATAATCGTAAATAACTTTATCATAATATAGTTGAGCCAATAACATAAACATAACAATGCATAAAAACATGCGGAACAATGGGAGGACTCGTCATAACCGACACCATCATGGTAGAGCCTTTCATGATGCCCCATTGTCTCACTCAAGTGGGCAGAGCCGACCCTGGCTTGCTAGGAGAGGGTCGTGCATAAGGCGTGATATCACATTTGAGGGGATCATTATCAATATATCATATCATTTACAACCCACGGCGGCACGTGGTTATGAGACACCGGCGTAGTCCTTTGAACATCGGGTTGCTTGGTGCTAGACACGGCTCCCAAAAATATGCATATAGGCTCATACATAAATCATTAACATCATGCATAAAAATTCATTGGCTAAGATATAAGATTTATCATCATTGATCTCCTTTAAAACATGCTTAGCCAAGAATCAAGTCCCTTTTTATCGGCCAACATCATAAATCGATAAATCATAAAATTTATTTCATAAATCGTAAATCATTCTTCAAAATGTGGGCATTGCTGGATGCTTCATCATATTCAATCTTTTAAAACATGATCATAACATGGGTAACTTGAAAATCACGCTTTTCTATCATCAATAAACTCAAATTATAGAGTACTCATCATAAATCATAACTTCCATGAACTTTCATCAAATGGGAATTTTGGATTTAAAAGCTTGAAACATGAATTAAAGAAAATAATAATAATAAAACTTGCCTATCATTCATAATTCAATAATTAAAACGCAATTAAATCATACTAATAAAGAGAAATCACATTTTCATACTTTAGCTAAAACCCATGGAATTTGAGTAGGAGAATTCATGAATTAACTTGAAATTTTGGTCATGGTTGGGGAAGAATTTCACCCATTTTTAAAAACCCTACATACCTGGGAATAGATGGACTTAAAGTTCCTTGAGCACCCACAAAGAAATTGATGAAAATTTGGGGAAGAAGTCCTTGAATCTCCCAAAAACCTCTCTAAAATCCTTGCATGAGAATGGGCATGCATAAAGGGCTTAACCCATATTATCTAACTCAGAAACATATTCAAAATGATGTAGTTTAGGCCTTAGGGATTTAGAAAGTTACGAAAACACCCTTATTAAAACGCAGGAAATTCTGGTCGCCAGCCCTCACGGGGGACCTAACGGGTCGTTGCCACAGGGCACGACTCGTGGCCTTTATCCATTGAGTCCACTGCCCAAACCTCCAAGGGAACCCCACGGGTGACTTCACGAGTCGTGTGGACAGACCACGACTCATGGTCACTTTCCGTGGCCTACACTGCCCATCCTATTCTACCAATCCTCCAGGGTTGACCACGGGTGACCTTACGAGTCGTGAGGCCTGACCACGACTCGTGGTCAAGCCCGTGGCCTCCTCACTCAAACCTTGCCACACCATGCTGACCAAGAGTCACCTCACAACTCGTGGTCACTCCTCACGAGTCGCTCTATGACTTGGGGAGAATTTTTAGTTTTTCTCCATTTTCACTTTCGAGTCTGATCCTTGGGTTCCCGAGGTATAACAGTTTGGATATATGTATGGTAGGTATTGATAATGTTGAGGTGGAGTGTGATGGATATCTTGCGGTGGAGCAGCAGGTTGTGATGTCATAGGAAGGTTTGACGGTGCTTTTGAAGTGGAGGCGTCAGCCTGAACCCCGAATGATGCCGCCTGGTTGTTTAGACTATGAACTTGGGCTAGTTCTTCCTAAAGCTCGAAAATTTTCTGCTCGAGCCTCATTATCACTTTATTATATCCTGGAGGGCAGCCCCTTTCAGAATTTTCCCTTTCATCCCTGGATACATTGTTACCACTCTTATCTGTGGTGCTGTTGAGATCGTCCATCTTATTTATTCCTCTGTTGTTGCGACTAGGAACGAGAGGAGGAGAAGGAGGTGCCCCTTTGGACCTTGTGTAGTAGGCCATATTTGCACAGATCAACCTTTAGGAAAAAGGAAAAATCAGACAAGAAACAAACAAAGGCAAAGTTAGTAAGAAAGGTTAGAAATCATACTACTTAATGTAAAGACTGAACAAATAAATAAACACATTGACGCATTTTCTAATTTTGGAGCCTCTTTTATGCCATAGGTAGGCCTAACGAGTTTGAGAGAAAAGCATACCATTAAGTATTGTCATTTTTCTCCCAAAATGAACCCAGAAAGAAATAAAATTTTATTAAGATAGAATTGTTGCGAATACAAGAAAATTACTAAGGAAAAGAACATTTAACTAAATTTAAACACTTCTTCTTGGGGGTCTACTCTCTTTGGGTCCTTCAACACTATATCAAAATGATGCGACTAGACAGGAGATAAGCCAGTGCTCGATTATCTCCCAAGGCTTTCCTACTTAGACATTCTTCCCCATGTTTGCTAAATTCATCGCGCAGTTCTTGTATCCTTTCTTCTAAACATATAGCATGGTCTTTCCAGTATTTCAATTCTTTACTCAATTTAGCTATCTATTTGGCGTTATCTTCATGCAATTACCGGTGAATGATATCGAAATCTTGAACCTTTCTTTTGAGACACCGGTAGAGAGTCTGTGCTTGAGCTTCTTTATCCTCTACATGTTTTCCTCTTTTAACACTTGATATCGCAGTACCAGCCCAATCGTCATGTAACCACTCGATGTACCCTGTAACGTAACTTGCCTGATATTGATCTATCTCTATGCTCTTCTCATCGAGGTAGATCTTTTTATTCCACGTTTTTGCAATGTCCAAAGCATGTGGAACAAAATTGTCCTTGTAATCTATTTGGTATGCATCCATGTTGGCAACCCTGGGTATTATTTGGATCCTTCCTACCTGGCGCATTTTCCACATTGGAGAATATAGTTGAAGACCGCGGAGTCCTATCAAAACCAAATAATATCGAGACTTGGTATATATCATGAAGTTAGATCTTGGAAACCAATCAAACATCCATTGCACACAGTCTTCTGTCAAATTACTCAATATTTGACCCCATTTCTCTATCTCATTAGGCCTTTTAATCGGCTTAACGCCCATAGTGACCCTGTAATGATGAGTGGTAATGTGATCAGTTTATGTAGGTCGGGGCATGGTTGGCTTGCCATGAACCTTCTAAGATGCTCAATAAGCAAAAGTTTAAGTAATAAATTACATCCTTCAACACGTTTGGACCCATTTTTGCATTTTCCCAGGGCTCGATAGATATCAGCCACAATCATTGGGACAATTGTACAAGGTCCTTTGTCAACACCTTTGCATAAGGCATAAGCGACTGAAATAAGGCGAATATCGATGTCTTCTTAAGCTCCTCGTGGGAAGACCACAGTCCCCAAAAAATAGACAATAAATGAAAATATTCTTTTGCTGGTCCACGAACTCTGATCGGGACTCTCTATTTCGTAAATCTCGCGAGACAAATTGTGACCAAACCTGTTGAGTAGATAAGTTTTCGGCATCCTTCCCTTCTTTACATAGGATACCATGTGGCTACCCTGTAACCCCAATTTGTCACGCACATCTTCTAATGTAACATGTTTTGGTATGATCATCTCAGCCTTCTCCCACTTCCTGTTCCTCCATAGAAGGCTCACATTTTCTACATATCCTCCAATTTCTTCCAATAATGGTGTCTGTTGGTATTCAATTTTGACCTTCCTACGCCCTGCATATGTTGTTTATATATATATATATGTGTGTGTGTGTGTATATATATATATATATATATATATTATTTACATTTAATTTAATTTATTAATTTTTCGATATTAGGTAATTATGTCATGCGTAGTATACTTCGTATTAATATGTGTATAGACCTTTAACAAAACAAACCTTTATTTTTAAAAAAAATATATATGTATATATATATATATATATATGTACTTAAATATTAAAACCTATTTACATAATACTATTTACATAATTTTAATTAAATTTTATAAATTAGTTATATTGATATTAATGTTCAAATAATTTTTTTCGTGAATTAAACTATTATATTATCAAATTATTTACAAACATAGTATTTTATTAATTATGTAGCAGCCAATTTTGAATTCTTCCCAATTTATTTAAAAACTAGCCACTTTTCATTCAATTCTAGCAACTTTTGATCAAATATGGCCACATTTAAACCCAATTAAATTCCAATCCAATTTAACCCAACCTACAACTCGTTTATAACCCATAAACTGACTTACCAAATCATAATTTAATCTCAGTCGTCCATCATGTGTAATCCAGTGGTTGAGATTAAAAACCTACTCTCTTTCCTTATTTACCCTACATCCCCAAAAAAATCTAAACCTAATTTTCACTTTCCCCTCTCACCTTTACCAGCGCCGTACCCCAACCCCCTCTCTCTCCATCTCATCACCCCTCGCACGTCATGGCTGCTCTGGCGAAGCACAAAGGCCACCGTTCCCTCCACCTCTCCTCCTCTCTTTTCGCTTGAAACCGGTCGACCACCACCCTCTCCTCTATTTTTCTCTCTTCTCTCCCCTCCAGAACCACAGCATCCTCCAAATATCCCTCCATTTCTTTTCTTCGCCCTCCCTCTCATCTGCTCCGATGAAACCATTAATGTTGGCGACTCTCACCTTCCTTTCCCCTTCACCGGTGAAACCTCAAACAACGGAAAACACCCAGCTGCAGCCACCTCTCCAAAAGTCGCCAGCACCGACCAACCTCTCCCTTCGCTCTTCGTCTCCCTCACCTCTAGCCAGCGCCAGCAACCAGAAACCACCTGACCTCCCTCTATTTTTCTCTCTCTTCTCGTCACCAAAAACCACCACAGCGCCACACATCCGGGTTTGATTTTCGATTAAAATAATCTTTCATTTTATTTTCTAGACTTAGATCTAAAAATTAATCTTTCATTTTATTGCTGGACTTATATATCTAAATTAATCTTTCATTTTATTTTCGGACTTAGATCTAAAAATTAATTTTTCTTTTATTTTCTGGACTTTGATCTAAAAACTAATTTTCTTTCATTTCTTGACTGAGACCTTAAATAAATAAACAAATAAATGAATCTGGTCTATTGATAATATGCTTGCCTGTGAACGACTATCATTATTTTATACTTACTTCTAGATTATCATAAAATTTTTCAGTTCTACTGAATTGTGGTTTGATTATGTGTTTTAGTATGCGTGAGTACATGTGGGTATACATATATGATTATGTGAGTGTGTATATATATATGTTATTATTGTTCTCTTTGGCCTCCACTCAATTTTTGATATCACAGGTGCTCATCTATTGTACAAGTTTTTTTCAAATCGTTAATGTTATGTCCTCGCATCTTTAGATTCATATTTATAGAGCAATTTAAAATTCGATGTTTGGTAAATTTATTTTAGGTGATAATTTTGTTATTTGACTGCCTTAATAAGTTTTGATTTATAGTCATATATATAGACATGTATATATATATATATATATTTGGGTATATTAATGAGATAAAGTTAACATTGCAATAAAGTGAATATTAAAGTTCCTTTCCCGCTGCTTTCTTAAATAATTTCTTGACAGTCATATTGATTTATATATGTATATTATGGTAAATATATGACTGTTAGTTGAGTACCTCCCATTTAATTTGTTTGACAATAATTGATTCCACATGTTTTCTTCTCATATGTGTGCCTAGTGATTAGAGGTAATTTAATTTGCTTCTATATGACAGCTCCTAGCGTGCCTTATTTAATTGATCTCTTCCTTTTTTATATTGATTCGAATATTTAATGAAGGAATTTATTACCATTTGCTTACTTAATTAATTATGTGTGTTGTTAAAGGAAAGAATTTCCTTGATTGATTTTCTTTCTTTCTTTCCTGATTTCATTTATTGATTTTTGTGTGCTCATTAGGCAAGGGTTCTCTTTAATCGATTTTCTAAATATTTTTTCCTCTTTTAATCCTTTTACCGATTTAGTATATGAGTAGCCCTTTCCTCTCTTTTGAAGGCATTCGAACATTGAAAAAAAACTGAATTACTTTATTCTAATACTGTTTTGATCTTTGCTCTATCCCCTTAACCCGCCTCGACACAAGCACTGCTCAGAACCCTTGAGGTTCTCGTGATCTTGATGTGTAGAGATTTGGGGTTTCAATTGTGGAAAACTATTTAGAGTTTATTGATACTCGTTGTTGGGTGTTTGCTATCTCACCAGAATTATTTTAAATTGGTTAGTACAATCTAATGTCCAGTCTAATCTTCAACTAATGCATGTTCTGTGATGTTTGGTGTTTTATTTCATCATATATGCGTCTGAAACTTACCTGACGGTTGCATATTCGACTTAGTGATTGAAATTAGGTATATTTACCTGTATGTGTAGAGTTGCACCATTATTTGTTTAACAGGTTCTTCTTGAATGGAGAAGAAGAGTTGCTGGGATAAGAAGGGTTGTAGATTATTATTATTTTTACTTATTTATTATTTTAATGTATGGTGATGTATTTATTTTTCAACAGCATGTAATAATTGTAAAAAATGATAATAATTAGTGGAAAAGGGTCTGGGCGGGGATTGTATGCTTTTTTTCTTTGTTGTTTCTAATCGCTAATCTCATTTAGAAAACATGCTCATAGAAATTTCATTTAATAAACAGTTAGATATCATGCCATAGGATTAACAATTTGATTGATTTGCTAGAATTATGCATATAAGAATTAATTAACGAGCGCAAACTCGTCTTATTACTAAAGTCAATTCTATGTTTCAACGTACTAATCACTTAGGAAACAGGTTTTATCGATCTCATTCATGGTAAATTCTTGTTACTTGACAGATTCTGCAAAACCCAATAATTTAAATATGTTATAGTCTGCCTGTTATTTGACTTCTAATTTACCTACTTGATTTTATAACGCTGCTAGAATTAAAAGCATGTAAGTCTGTTAATAACAGGAGTACGTTGTAGAATTTAAATCATATTAATAAGAGTCTGTCTAATAATTATGTTTTCTGCTAATTATTGATGCTTCTGTGTATAGAAGACATATGGATAGGAGAGTTTTTACTTTCATTTGTGGTCATCGAGTCTCTTCAAATATGTGGTATGTGCTTAAATCTGATCAATCTATATCGATATCTTGTTCATAGGCGCTCTTCTCGACCTATAGAAAACATGTTTATAGAAATTACTTCATTGAGGATGTTTTTAAATCTAGAAATCGTACCCGTAGAAACCGCAATCTAATGAATCTAATTTGCATCTGCTTAGATATTATGCTCTTAATAATTATGCATTTTAATTTAGAGGCCTATTTGAGACCCATATTTGCTATCTGTCTTAATCTATTTGTTTGCATTAATCACTCCTGAACAGCCTTAGGACTTTAGACCCCAAAATCTAAAGTAATCGTCTGATGCCTCTTGGACATTAGGTTGGAACGGGTAGGTAAATACTAGGACGTTAGTTTCTTCACCTAGAAGCATTGTAGGATTAACAATTAATTAATTAGGTGGGTAGATGGGAAATAATAGTATGTGCTCGATGAATAATACGAGAAATTCAAATTATTGCGAAGTATTATTTAAAGTTACACGGGGTGATCCCATTAGGTTAAAATAAATCCCCCCCTTTAAATCGTAAAACTACGTCTGGCCCGATTCCCTTAAGAGATATGTAGGCGCCTCTTCGAGGTTCAGCCCCACATTTAAAAATTCATTTATTTGTTCGCTTTGTTGTTGCATTTTATAATGATTATGTTTTAATAGGCATTTGATTACTGCATTTTTCTTCTCTTTTATTTGTAGTGTTGGGATTGTGTATTGCAACAAAAATTGAAATAATAATAATTTTCTTTAAATACATATTATCCTAATTTCTTTCTTCTCGCTTGTCTGTAAGTTTTTCTTTAGTTATTTACTTATTTTATCAATCTAGTTTAAAATTAAATAACGCAAGTTAAAATCAACCCTCGTTTTCTCACTATTTAATTTCCCACATAATTAATGGATTCGGCCGGGAACCACATTTGTGGACCTCGAAAGGTGCTTAAAACCTTTCTTTCGAGGTAATTTAAGCCCTTTCCTGACTCTGGTAACCTAGGATAATCTAATTAGACTCATAGCATAGAACGGTGTCCTAACGCACCTCAATCGTTAGGTGGCGACACTTTTCTTTAAATAACCCTTAAGAGTTGTTACATGTTGAATCCCGCTTATTGCGAGAAAAATGGGGCACGGCAGCATAGCGACTCTGCTGGGGATTTTAGGCTTTAACCACAATGTGTTCATTTTATGTGGGGCTTTATTTGAGTTTTAAAAAAAATCCTTTTTGCTTATTTGTCTCTATATTAGTTTATTCTTTCTCTGCTTTTATTAACATGAAGTTACTAACAGTTTGTTTCTTTTGCTTTTCATTTCACCGTTTATTATTTACTTACCGCTTGTAATTTGTAATAAATAATTACTTGTTCAATTTGCTACGTGTTTTATTCATTGTGATGCCGCTCATACTTTCGCCCACTTGGGAACCTCTCACTATCACACACTTGACAAAGGTTGCATGGTTTCACGGTCGTTTACTATTAAAACACCCCCCGAGGAATTCCTTATGATTTGATCGATCAGCAATGTGTCAACAGTCATAAGTTTCCTCACTCTCGAGTTGTCCGCTTGAGGGAATCGTGTCATATCCACTCTTGTCCCTAGATTTTGACCGTGTACGCCTTTAGTAAGGTATACACATCATATTAAACTTAGAAAATCGCGACGTCCTTGGCACATCAAGATTAATAGGGAAATCTTGCCCTGAGTCTTAAGGGATTTTAAAATCCCGAGGAAGACGATCCATAAATTTATGTGCATTTTGAGAGAGAATATGTTTAAGTAATGTCATTTTTCTCCTGGGTGGGTAGGTTAGTTTAACCTTCTTTGTAATGTAGGTACAATGAGCCTCCCTACCTCCTGTCCAAGGTTTAGCATGGTTTGGTGCATGCCTGCGGGAATGAAATCATGGTGGGTTGATTTAGGAGAATACGGTCAAAATGAGGTAAGGAAGGTGTTGGGACACTTACCTTCTCTCATGCAAGTTATTCCATGTCGAGAACTTATCGAAGCGGCCACCGCATTTTGGGATGAGAAAAGGGTTGTTTTCAAATTTGGTGACATTGAAATGACTCCATTATTGGAAGATATTAGAGGGTATGTAGAAAGTGTGAGCTTGTTATGGAGAAACAGGAAATGGGAAAAGGCTGAAATGATTATACCGAAATGTGTCACCTTAGAAGATGTGCGTGACAAGTTGGGGTTGCAAAGGTAGCAACATGGTGTCGTACGTAATGAAGGGAAATATGCCAGGAACTTATCTACTCAACAGGTTTAGTCACAATTCATCTCGCGAGATCTATGAAATAGAGAGTCCCGATTCAAGTTCGTGGATCAGCAAAAGAGTATTCGCATTTATTGTTTATTTTTTGGGGATGGTGGTCTTCCCACGTGGGACCGAGGAAGACATCAATATCTGCCTTAATTCAGTCGCTCACGCCTTGTGCAAAGGTGTTGACAAAGGACCTTGTACAATTGTCCCAATGATTGTGGCCAACATATATCGAGCCTTGGGGAAATACAAAAATGGGTTCAAGCACTTTGAAGGATGTAATTTGTTGCTTCAACTTTGACTTATTGAACATCTCCAAAAAGTGCGTAGCAATCCAACCATGCCTCGACCTACAGAAACTGATCACATTGCCACTCATCACTACAGGGTCACTGTGGGTGTTAAGCCGATAAAAAGGCCTAATGAGGTGGGAAAATAGGGTCAAATGTTGAGTAATTTGACAGAAGACTCTATGCAATGGATGTTTGCTTGGTTTTCGAGATCTAACTTCATGGTATATAGCAAGTCTCGGTATTATTTGGTCTTGATAGGACTCCGAGGTCTTCAACCGTACACTCCAATGCGGACAATGCATCAGGTTGGAAGGATGCAAATAATACCAAGGGTTGCCAAAATGGATGCATACCAAGTGGACTACATAATTTTGTTCCGCATGCTTTGGACATTGCAAAGGCGTGGAACAAAAAGATCTACCTTGATGAGAAGAGCATAGAGGCAGACCAATATCAGGCTGGCTACATAACCGGGTACATCGAGTGGCTAAATGATGTCTGGACTGGTACTGCAATGTCAAGTGTTAAACAAGGCAAGTAGGTGGAGGATAAAGAAGCCCAAGCACAGACTCTCTACTGGAGTCTCAAAATAAAGGTTCAAGATTCTGAGAACGTCCACCGTCAATTGCATGAAGACAATGCCAAAGAAATAGTTGAACTGGGTAAAGAACTGGAACATTGGAAAAACCATGCCATGGGTTTAGAAGAAAGGATACAAGAGCTTCGCGACTAATTCAGCAAACATGGGGAAGAATGCCTGAATGGGGAAGCTATTGGGAAAGATCGAGCATTGGCCTATGTCCTATCTAGTCGCCATCATTTTGACAAATTGCTGGAAGACCAAAGAAAGCAGACCCTGATGAAGAAGTTTTCAAGATTTAGTTTAATGCTATTTTTCTTTAGTCATTTTCTTGTATTCGCAACAATTTCATCTTAATAAAGTTTCATTTTGGGGTTTATTTTTTGGGAGCAAATGACAATACTTAATAGCATGTTTCTCTCTCAAACTCGTTAGGCCTACCTCTGGCATAAAAGGGCTCCAAAACTAGGAAATGCGCCAACGTGTTTATTATTTGTTTGAATTTACTTTAAGCAGCATAATTTCTAACCTGTTTTACTAACTTTGGATTTGTTTGTGAGTTTGTCTTATTTTTTCCCTTTCTCAAAGGTTGATCTGTGCAAATCTGGCCTACTATAAAAGGTCCAAATGGGCTCCTCCTTCTCCTCCTCTCGTTCCTAACCACAGCAACAAAGGAAAGAACAAGATGGACGAACACAACAGCACCATAGACAAGAGTGGTAACAGTACATCTAGGGATGAAAGGAGAAAATTCTGAAGGGGTCTACCCTCCAGGCTACAACGAAGTGATTATGAGGCTCGAGCAGAAAATCTTTGAGCTTCAAGAAGAGTTAGTACAAGTTCGCAGTTTAAACAACCAGGCAACGTCATTCGGGGTTCAAGCTGATGCCTCAACTTCAAAAGCACCGGCCAGCCTCCCTCTGTCTTCGCAACCCGCAGCTCTACCACAAGATACCCCGCCCCAATATTACCAATATCCGCCATACACATATCCAAATCCACCAGCTCCCATTACCACCCATTACCCATCACCAGCCCAAGAAATACCGTCCCCGGCCAACATAAATGCAACATATGCCTGCACCTATATCAACACAATCTATGTAGAGACAGCGCCTATGACTCATCATCTGGAGGAATCCGAGCCTTCAGAAAAAGATAAGTTGATTCATACTCTAGCAGAGGAGTTAAAAAAGATGAACAGTAGATTGCAACGTGTTGAAGGCACCAATGGAATGACGGGTCTAGATTATGAAGACCTGTGCATACATCCTGATGTCGTGCTACCGGAGGGGTACAAACCTCCCACTTCGAACTGTTTACTAGGACCGGTGATCTAAGGGCCCACCTGAGATTATATTGTGACAAGCTGGTAGGAGTGGGACGAAATGAGAAGATAAAGATGAAATTATTCATGCGAAGTTTCACCAGTGATGCTCTTAGCTGGTACGTGGAACAAAATCCGAAGAAGTGGTTTACCTGGGTAGAGATGGCAGCAGACTTTGTGGAGCATTTTGGGTTCAATACAGAAAATGCACCTGATTTGCATTACATCCTAAACCTGAAGAGGAAGCCCACTAAAACTTTCAAAGAATTTACGACTCGTTAAAGGAACGAGGCTGCCAGAGTACGGGCCCCTAATGGAGGAGGTACAGATGAAAGATATTTTCATACAGACTCTGGATCCGCAAGTTTATGACAGATTGATGTTAGTTAGTGAGAAAAGTTCTGCAGATATCATCAAGTTGGGAGAGAAGATTGGAGATGGTATCAAGGATGGTACCATTATTAACTTGAACACATTGCAAGCTGCCAACAAAGCCTTGCAATCTGGGGTTACTTCAGAAAGCCGCAAGAAGAAAGAAGTTGGCACTGATGGCCCAAGGGCAGAAGAATTATGTTTACAGACCTCAGACTCCATGCCCACAATACCAAATTCCAACCCCACATTACCAGACTCCACCCTACCAAACTCTACCTCCATCATATCAAGCTCCATCATCACCATACCAAACTCCCCATTCTTACCAAGCACCATATCAAACTCCTCCTCAGACCCATTTCCAAACCCCTCTTTCACATTACCAAGCTCCCACTTATCCCATCTATAGCATACAACCTTCTTATCCCTAACCTTCTTCCTCATCAAGCCAAAGGCCTAGGGCCAAATTTTAAAAGAGGCCAACAAAAACCTATACCCCGTTAGCAGAACCAATCAATCAACTGTATGTTAGGCTAAAAGAAGCAGGTTACATTGAACCTATTCCTGCCCTCTCGGTTGATACCCAAACTAAATGGTATGACCACAACAAAGTATGCATGTATCACTCGGGCGTGAGGGGGAATACTACAGAGTCCTGTAGGTCGCTGAAGGACAAGATACAGAAACTAATGGATACAAAGGTCATTCACCTCAAAGACTCGACACCGAACGTAACAAGTAATCCTCTGCCAAACCACCAGGTGAATATGATTTCTTATGATGAGTTTGAAGATTTATCGAATACTATTAGGGTAATTGAGCACAAAGCAGGTTCATCTTCAGACCCATCCATGACAACGTAGAGACGTCCTCCGTTCAAGGTTGAGGTAGCTACCCTAAGGCCTCCATTTACAGTGGTAAGAGCTGCTCCGACTTAGTACAAAATGGTACCTTGGAGCTACGAGGAAAATTCCCCACGAGGAGCAAAAGTGTTGGAGGTGTATGCAGCACAAGTGGTGACTCAGTCTGGACGGGTATACACTTCCGACACTCTGACTCAAGGAGCCGACAAAGGAAAACAACCTGTGGCAGAGGTTGAAAATAATGGTATTTGGAAGAAGTACTCCGTGATGGAGTAGTTGAGCAAAACCCCGGCCCAAATTTCCATTTTGTCCCTTTTGCAAAGCTTTGATGAAGGTGCTAGGTGAAGCATATGTTCCCGCAAGTATATTCAGCAGTGAAGTGGTCCACATGGTGGGACAAGTATTTGAAGCCTAAAAGATCTCATTCCACGAAGATGAATTGCCTGTGGAAGATGTGGCTCATAACAAAGCGTTGCATATCACGATGCAACACTCAGACAAATTCATCACCAAGGTGTTGATTGACCCAGGTTCCAGTTTAAACATTTGTCCTCTGAATACTTTAACTCGGCTGGAAGTTGAGCTCGCCCGAATCAAGTTATGGAACATGAATGTCAAAGATTTTGATGGTTCACAAAGGGACACTGTGGGAGAAATTGATCTGGATGTACTGGTTGGCCCTTCCACATTTACCGTAAGATTCCAAGTCATGGACATCCCAGCCTCGTACAATCTGCTATTGGGGCGTCCATGGATACATATCGCAGGGGCGGTTCTTTCAACTATGCACCAATGCTTGAAGTTTGAGTGGGATCACCAAGAGGTCGTGGTCCACGGGGATGAAACCCGTCCTATCTATGCTTCTCCCGTTATTCCCTTCATTGAAGGTAAAGAAGGTTTGGATGGGGAGAGTTTCCACACCCTAGAACTTGTTGGTGTCATCAAGGAAGGAAGATGTTGGAGCGACAAAATTATGAGTATGCTGTTGTGGTTAGGATTTGAGCCAGGCAAGGGCCTTGGGGTCAAATTGCAAGAGATGGCAGAGTCTCTGCATGTGGCAACACAAAAAACCACTTTTGGATTGGGGTATCAACCCACTACTGAAGAGCTGAACAATTGGAAGTATCCTTTAAGGAGCCGAAGTTTCTTGTTGCCCAACCCACTGCCTTCGCTTCAGCAAACTTTCGTGTCTGATGGTTTCCTTGATAACAAACGAGCTGAAGAAGATGTTGTGCTACTTAGTTTAAGGAATCGGTTCTTGGAGGAGCCGAGTGAGAACAACTGCCATGCCATAATTAATGAGGAAGAAGGAGGGGCCCCACCACAGGAAGCTGGAGCTCAAAAAGGGGTCGCCAACTGGACAGCCGCTCCATCCAGAGCTCGTCGGGCATCTGGGTAGACTAAAGAGATCAGTTTTTTAATTGTTGTAAAATAAAATGTTTGTTTTCGAAGTCGTTAAATTTATTTTCTATACTATGTCAAATTTTGAGCAAAGCTTTTCAATTAATAAAATTATTTTCCTTTCATATATTTGATTTTGTTTTATTTATGTTTTTAGCATTTCTAGTATTAAACGTGTTGAATCTAAGGCCATGGCTTGTAATGAAACTATACGACATAACCTAGGCAACACATTATAAGCCAAAGATGATGAGGTACCGGCTGAAATTATCAAGGAAGTAGAAGAGTTTGAAGACAAGCCCAAGGCAAATCTGGTAGAGACCGATGTGGTGACCCTGAAAGATGCAAAGACGCCTAAAGATACCCAAGTCAACATTCATTTGCCGAAAGATGAGATTCTGGAGTACATAGAGTTTTTGAAAGAATATAAGGACGTTCTCGCCTAGTCCTATGCCGATATGATCGGACTCAGCCATTCCATAGTAGCAGATAGGTTGCCTACTGATCCAGCATATCCTCCCATCAAGAAAAAGCCAAGGAAGTACAAGCTTGATATAATTCTGAAAATCAAAGAGGAAGTGGCTAAGCAGATCGACACTGGAATCCTTAAAGTAGTGGAGTATCTTACCTGATTGGCCAATATCGTGCTAGTGCCAAAGAAGGACGGAAAGGTCAGAGTTTTCATGGATTACATGGACCTCAACAAAGCCAGCCCTAAAGATGATTCTCCGTTGTCGAACATCCACATCCTTATTGATAATTGTGCCAAGCATGAGACACAGTCGTTCATGGATTGTTTCGCTGGCTATCATCAGAACGGAATGCATGATGAGGATGTTGAGAAAATTGCCTTCCTTTGCCATTGGGCGTATATTACTATAAGGTGATGCCATTTGGGTTGAAAAATATTGGAGCTACCTACATGAGGGCTATGACCACTATCTTCCACGACATGATCCATAAGGAGATTGAGGTTTATATGGATGATGTTAGTATCAAATCAAAGAAAATTTCAGATCATTTGGCTGACCTCAGAAAGTTCTTCAACATATTGCGGAAGTATAATCTGAAGCTGAATCCGACAAAGTGTGCATTTGGTGTTCCGACAGGAAAATTATTGAGATTTATCATCAGCTGTTGGGGTATCGAGCTAGATCCAACTAAGATTAAAGCCATACAAGAACTACCTCCGCCAAACAGTAAGAAGGAAGTCATGAGGTTTTTGGGATGACTCAACTACATTAGCCGTTTCATTGCTCAGTCAACAGTTATTTGCAAGCCCATTTTTAAGTTGTTGAAAAAAGATGTTGCTACAGAATGGACTCCTGAATGTCACCAAGCCTTCGATAGTATCAAGGATTATCTATCAAAGCCTCTGGTTTTAGTTCCACCAGAACAAGGAAGACCTTTGCTTTTGTATCTGTCTGTGCTAGAAAAAGCCTTTGGTTGTGTTTTTGGGCAATATGATGAGACAGGGAGGACGGAGCAAGCAATATACTATTTGAGCAACAAGTTCACCCCGTATAAAGCTCGATACACATTACTTGAGAGGACGTGTTGCGCTTTGACTTGGGTTGCTCAGAAGTTGAGGCACTATTTGTCCACCTACACAACTTACCTGATCTCCAGAATGGATCTGCTGAAGTATATCTTCCAGAAACCCATGCCGACAGGGAAGCTGGCTAAATGGCAAATATTGTTGAGTGAATTTGACATTGTCTATGTCACACAGAAAGCAGTAAAAGGGAAAGTGCTTGCAGATCATCTGGCAAAAAATCCTACGGACGAGGAGTATGAACCACTGAAGACATGCTTTCCCGATGAGAAGGTAGCATTCATAGGAGAAGATATTGCCGAAGAATATGATGGGTGGAGAGTGTTCTTCAATGGAGCAACCAATTTTAAAGGGGTGGGTATTGGAGCCTTGTTGGTGTCAGAGACTGCGTAGCATTACCCTGTCAGCTAAGATTTGATTTCCTTGTACTAACAACATGGCTGAGTATGAAGCCTGCATCTTGGGTATCCTACTGGCGGTTGACATGAATGTGCAGTCCATATTGGTAATTGGAGACTCCAATTTGTTGATGCATCAAATGAGAGCAGAATGGGCCACGAAGAACCCAAAGATCTTGCCCTATTTGCATTGCATGCAAGAACAGTGTAAGAGGTTTGTCAAAATTGAGTTTTGGCATGTTCCTCGAGTACAAAATGAATTTGCAGACGCTTTGGCTACATTGTCTTCAATGATCCAGCACCCCGATAAGAACTACATTGATCCCATTCCTATTCATATACATAAGTAACCTGCTTATTGTTTTCATGTTGAGGAAGAACCAGACGGTGAACCGTGGTATGCTGACATCAAAGGCTATCTGAAGAATGGAGGTTATACTGAGCATGCTACAAGTGTACAAAAACGCATGGTTTGAAGGCTAGCCAACTAGTTTTTCCTAAACGGAGAAATCCTTTATAGAAAGACCCTGGATTTGGGATTGCTAAGATGTGTGGATGCTAAGGAGGCAACAAATTTGATTGAGGAGATCCATGTTGGAACTTGCGAACCTCACATGAACGATTTCGTATTAGCAAAGAATATTTTGAAAGCCGGCTACTTCTGTTTGAATATAGAAACAGATTGCATGAAGTACGTGCAAAGGTGCCATAGATGTCAAACCCACGCAGATGTGATTCGAGCTCCTCCCAACGAGCTTCATGGTACGAGCTTGCCTTGGCCGTTCGCAGCTTGGGGAATGGATATAATTGGTCCCATCGATCCTGCAGCATCTAATGGGCATAGATACATCTTGGTTGCAATAAACTATTTTACTAAATGGGTTGAAGCTACTTCTCACAAGTCTGTCACAAAGAAGGTGGTGACAGATTTTGTTCGCGACCATCTTATTTGCCGATTTGGGGTACCTGAGTCTATCATTACTGATAATGGTGCTAATCTGAATAATGACTTGATGAGAACAACGTGTGAAAGTTTCAAAAGCAAGCACCGCAATTCTACTGCGTATAGGCCACAGATGAATGGAGTCGTGGAGGCTGCAAACAAGAACATCAAGAGGATTTTGCGCAAAATGATCGATAACTACTAGACACTGGCATGAGAAGCTGCCCTTTGCTTTGTTGGGATATCGTACCACTCTCTGAACGTCTACAGGAGCTACGCCTTATATGCTGGTATATGGTAATGAAGCAGTGATACCAGTTGAGGTAGAAATTCCTTCCTTAAGGATTATTCAAGAAGCAGAGCTGAGCGATGCAGAATGTGCACGAAGTAGATTTGAGCAATTGGCACTTATCGATGGAAGAAAGATAAATGCAGTATGTCATGGTCAACTTTACCAGAACAGGATGACTAAGGCCTTCAATAAGAAAGTTCGACCAAGACTCTTCATGCCCGGGTAGTTGGTTTTGAAGTGAATCTTTCTACACCAAGATGAAGCTAAGGGCAAGTTCTCGCCTAACTGGCAGGGTCCTTACATGGTCCACAGAGTACTGACAGGAGGAGCACTTATCTTAGCAGAGATGAATGGTGAAATCTGGCCCAAACCTATCAACTCAGCACTGTTAAGAGATACTACATTTAGATTGGGAATTTACTCTTTGCTCTGCTTTATAACCTGAACTACGTTGGACCTGATTCCCATTTAAGAGGGATACGTAGGCGTCCCTGTGGGACTCGGTCTATATCTTTATAAAATCTTATTCTCCTCTTTTGTTGAGAGGGTATCGTTGATTCTATCATGTTCTCTATGGTGATTGTTAACAAGATGCAAACTGGGGCAGAATTTTTGAGGAGACCTTGAAAATTCACAACTCTACGTCATTTGCAAAAGAAGTCCACGTCATGCTTTACACTGGGGAAGAAATTCTGAGAAGGATCTCAAAATTTCGTCAAGGCTAAGTCAAGACAAGGATTGATCATTACAAAAAGATGTATGGTTTTAAAATATGTCATGGCCCGTGATTTAACTCAATTTTTCTACATATTTCAAACTTTCTTTACTTTTTTATTTTTAGTAAATTATTTTAAAAAGTACGCCTTTTATTTAAACCTTATGCCCGAGCGTATACGTGGGCGGAGTCCAACAACAGGTGTCTAGGGAATAGAAGAAGGCTACAAGACAGACGTACAGATCAACCTTTCCCTTTTAAAACTAATAATTTTTCCTTGAGTGCAGAAATAACGAAATACAAAAGATAGCAAGGGAGGACATCTTGTCGCAAAAGTGACACTGAGCTAAGTCATGCTATCCTTTGAGCCTTTATTTATATCTTTCTATTCCCTCATCAAGAGCCCATATTTGCATTTTTGATATACATTTGAGCCCATATTCGCATGTTTGAGCCCGTGATATACATGATATATGCATTTGAGCTTATATTTGTATTTTTGATATACATCTGAGCCTGTATTTGCATGTTCAGCCCATATTCACATGTTTGAGCCCGTGATATACATGATATATGCATTTGAGCCCGTATTTGCATTTTTGATATACATCTGAGCCCGTATTTGCATGTTGAGCCTATATTCGCATGTTCAAGCCCGTGATATATATGATAACTGCATTTGAGCCCGTATTTGCCCGTATTTGTATTTTTTATATATATCTGAGCCCGTATTTGCATGTTGAACCCGTATTTGCATGTTGAGCCCGTTGTATACAAGATATATGCATTTGAGCCCATATTTGCATTTTTGATATACATCTGAGCCCGTATTTGCATGTTGAGCCCATGAAATACATGATATATGCATTTCAGCCTGTATTTGCATTTTAATATACATTTGAGCCGTCACTTGCATTTCGAACCCGTTTTATGCATTTGAGCCCATTATTGCATTCTGAGCCCTATGATTTATCTGCACTGAGCCCGAACAAAACAAAGCTTTCAATTGAGTTGTTTAGGCCCTTGAATAATTTACTTTCTTTAAATTACCATTTTTCTACTCATCCGAAGGCGTCATGGTCTAAAGGCGTTGTTTCATGGCCTGCAGACGTCATATAATGGCCTAAGGATTTACTTTCGGTTTATCATGTTCCTAAGGCATCATAGTCTAAAGGCGTCATTTTTCATGGCCTATGGACATTATTTCATGGCCTAAGGAATTTATTTTACAAATCATAGCTTAGAGATATCATCCTTTTGTCTCGAAGAAAACTTTCATCGTTTAAAGGGAACTTGCATCATGTTTAATTTTTGTACCTGTTTATTTTACAAAGTATTTGATGCATATGCTGTAATCGTTTTGCTTACGCGAATATCGAGGTAGAACAAATTACGTGATGACGCCTTTCCTACTATTTTCTTGAATTATCCCTATTTTTTGAGCCATATTCCCACATATTTATTTTACAATGCATTCTAAAATCTTGTCGAATAGTGCTACTCTCATCCTTATCCAAGCCTTGTGTTGTTAATTTCTTTTAGGGATTTCGTCCGTCCCTAAATCTAGAACTACACGCGGCCTGATTCTCGTAAACCCGAGATATGTAGGCGACTTGATACCAAAGTCTCGGCCATAATTTTTTCCACAACTCCTAGTCCCTTTTCTTTTAGCCCCATCGAGATCGTTCCTTGGTCGGACAACATTGGCCACTAGGTCAACGTTTTTTGCTCACCTATTCTCCTTCATTCCCGAGCAAATAAGGGGCAGTTGTTGACACCCAATTTTGACCTCCCTACGCCCTGCATACGTTGCTTATATATGTATTTACCTTTTTTAGCAAATTGTTCGGCTTGCATTCATATTTTTCAAATAATTCATTATCATAATTATTACAAAAATTATTTCAAATATATATATAAAATTTGTATTTAATTGAATTTATTAATTTTTTGATATTAGGTAATTATATCATGCGTAGTATACTTTGTATTAATATGTGGATAGACCTTTAACAAAACAAACCTTTATTTAAAAAAAAAAAAAAATATATATATATATATATATATATATATATACACATAAATATTATAAACTATTTACATAATTTTGATTAAATTTTACAAATTAGTTATATTGATAATAATGTTCATATAATTCTTTCATGAGTTAAACTATTGTATTATCTAATTATTTACAAACATAGTATTTTATAGCAGACAATTTTGAATTCTTCCCAATTTATTTAAAAACTAGCCACTTTTCATTCAATTTCATTCAATTCTAGCCACTTTTGATTAAATATGGCCACATTTAAACCCAATTAAATTTCAACCCAATTTAACCCAACCTACGACCCATTTATAACCCATAAATCGACCCGCCAAATCATAATTTAATCTCAGCCGTCCATCATGTGTAATCCAGTGGTTGAGATTAAAAACCTACTCTCTTTCCTTATTTACCCTACATCCCCCAAAAAAATCTATAACCTAATTTTCACTTTCCCCTCTCACCTTTACCAGCGTCGCACCCCATCCCCCTCTCTCTCTCCATCTCATCACCCCTCTCACATCACGGCTGCTCCGGCTAAGCATAGAGGCCACCGCTCCCTCCACCTCTCCTCCTCTCTTTTCGCTTGAAACCGGTCGACCACCACCCTCTCCTCTATTTTTCTCTCTTCTCTCCCTTCCAGAACCACAACAGCCTCGAGATTTCCCTCCATTCCTTTTCTCCACCCTCCCTCTCATCTGCTCCGGTGAAACCATTAATGCCGGCGACTCTCACCTTCCTTTCCCCTTCACCGGAGAAACCTCAAACGCCGGAAAACACCCAAATGCAGCTGCCTCTCCAACAGTCACCAACGCCGACCAACCTCTCCCTTCGCTCTTCGTCTCCCTCACCTCCAGCCAGCGCCGACATCCAGAAACCACCCGACCTTCCTCTGTTTTTCTCTCTCTTATCGCGACCAAAAACCACCACAGCGCCGCACATCGGGGTTTGATATTTCGATTAAAATAATCTTTTATTTTATTTTCTAGACTTAGATCTAAAAATTAATCTTTCATTTTATTGCTATACTTAGATCTAAATTAATCTTTCATTTTATTTTCGGACTTAGATCTAAAACTTAATTTTTCTTTTAGTTTTTGGACTTATATCTAAAAACTAATTTTCTTTCATTTCTTGACTTAGACATGAAATAAATAAATAAATAAATCTGGTATATTGACAATATGCCTGCCTGTGAACGACTATCATTATTTTATACTTACTTCTAGATCATAAAATTCTTCAATTCTACTGAATTGTGGTTTGATTACATGTTTTAGTATGCGTGAGTACGTGTGGGTATACATATATGTATATGTGAGTGTGTGTATATATATATGTTATTATTGTTCTCTTTTGCCTCCGCTCAATTTTTGGTATCACCGATGCCCATCTATTGTACAAGTTTTTTTCAAATAGTTAATGTTATGTCCTCGCATCTTTAGATTCATATTTATTGAGCGATTTAAAATTCGATGTTTGGTAAATTTATTTTAGGTGATAATTCTGTTATTTGACTGCCTTAATAAGTTTTGATTTATAATCTTATATATATATATATATATATATATATATATATATATATATATATATATATGTATATATTTGGGTATATTAATGAGATATTGTTGTCATTGCAATAAAGTGAATATTAAAGTTCCCTTCTCGCTGCTTTCTTAAATAATTTCTTGACAGTCATATTGATTTATATATGTATATTATGGTAAATATATGACTGTTAGTTGAGTACCTCCCATTTAATTTGTTTGACAATAATTGATTCCACATGTTTTCTTCTCATATGTATGCCTAGTGATTAGAGGTAATTTAATTTGCTTCTATATGACAGCTCCTAGCATGCCTTATTTAATTGACCTCTTCCTTTTTTATATAGATTCGAGTATTTAATCAAGGAATTTAATACCATTTGCTTACTTAATTAATTTCGTGTGTTGTTAAAGAAAAGAATTTCCTTGACTGATTTTCTTTCTTTCTTTCCTGATTTCATTTATTGATTTTTGTGTGCTCGTTAGGCAAGGGTTCTCTTTAATCAATTTTCTGAATATTTTTTCATCCTTTAATCCTTTTACCGATTTACTATATAAGCAGCCCTTTCCTCTCTTTTGAAGGCATTCGAACATTGAAAATAAAACTGAATTACTTTATTCTTAATACTATTCTAATCTTTGCTCTATTCCCTTAACCGGCCTCGACACAAGCACTGCTCGAAATCCTTGAGGTTCTCGTGATCTTGATGTGTAGAGATTCGGGGTTTCAATTGTGGAAAACTATTTAGAGTTTATTGATACTCATTGTTGGGTGTTTGCTATCTCACCATAATTATTTTAAATTGGTTAGTACACTCTAATGTCCGGTCTAATCTTCAACTAATGCATGTTCTGTGATGTTTGGTGTTTTATTTCATCATATATGTGTCTGAAACTTACCTGATGGTTGCATATTCAACTTAGTGATTGAAATTAGGTATATTTACTTGTATGTGTAGAGTTGCAATATTATTTGTTTAACAGGTTCTTCTTGAACGAAGAAGAGTCGTTGGGACAAGAGGGGCTGTAGATTACTATTATTTTTACTTATTTATTACTTTAATGTATGGTGATGTATTTATTTTTTTCAACAGCATGTAATAATTGTAAAAAATGATAATAAATAGTGAAAAGGGCTTGAGGCACGGATTATATGTTTTTTTCTTTACAGTTTCTAATTGCTAATTTGATTTAGAAATCATGCTCATAGGAATTTCAATTAATAATCCGTTAGATATCATGCCATAGGATTAACAATTTGATTGATTTGCTAGAATTATGCATAAAGAATTAATTAACGAGCGCAAATTCATCTTATTACTAAAGTCAATTCTATGTTTCAACGTACTAATCACTTAGGAAACAGGTTTTATAGATCTCATTCATGGTAAATTCTTGTTACTTGACAGATTCTGCAAAACCCAATAATTTAAATTTGTTATAGCCTGCCTGTTATTTGACTTCTAATTTACCTACTTGATTTTATAACGCTGCTAGAATTAAAAGCACGTAAGTTTGTTAATAACAGAAGTACGTTGTAGGATTTAAATCAGATTAATAAGAGCTTGTCTAATAATTATGTTTTCTGCTTATTATTGATCCTTCTGTGTATAGAAGACATGTCGATAGGAGAGTTTTTACTTCCTTTTATGGTCATCGAATCTTTTCAAATATGTGGTATATGCTTAAATCTGATCAATCTATATCAATATCTTGTTCATAAGAGCTCTTCTCGACCTATAGAAAACATGTTTATAGAAATTACTTCATTGAGGATGTTTTTAAATCTAGAAATCGTACCTGTAGAATCCGTAATCTAATGAATCTGATTTGCATTTACTTAGTTATTGTGCTCTTAATAATTATGCATTATAATTTAGAGGTCTATTTGAGACTCATATTTGCTATTTGTCTTAATCTATTTATTTGCGTTAATCACCCCTTAACAGTTTTAGTACTTTAGACCCCAAAATCCAAAGTAGTCGTCCTAAGCATCTTGGATATTAGGTTGGGACGGGTAGGTAAATACAAAGACGTTAGTTTCTTCACCTAGAAGCGTTGTAGGATTAACAATTAATCAATTAAGTGGGTGGATGGAAAATGATAGTCTATGCTCGCTGAATAATACGAGTAATTCAAATTATTGTGAAGTATTATTTAAAGTTGCACGGGGTGATCCCATTAGGTTAAAATAACCCCCTTCCCCTTTAATCGTAGAACTACATCTATCCTGATTCCCTTAAGGGATATGTAGGTGCCTCTTCGAGGTTCGGCCCCGCATTTAAAAAATTATTTATTTATTTGCTTTGTTGTTGCATTTATAATGATTATGTTTTAATAGGCGTTTGATTACTGCATTTTTCTTGTCTTTTACTTGTAGTGTTGGGATTGTGTATGCAACAAAAATTGAAATAATAATAATTGTCTTTAAATACATATTGTCTCAATTTCTTTCTTCTTGCTTGTCTGTAAGTTTTTCTTTATTTATTTACTTATTTTATCAATCTAGTTTAAAATTAAATAATGTAAGTTAAAATCAACCCTCGCTTGCTCACTTGTTAATTCCCCACATAATTAATGGATCTGAACAAAAACCACATTTGTGGACCTCGAAAGGTGCTTAACACCTTCCTTTCAAGGTAATTAAAGCCCTTGCCCGACTGTGGTAACCTAGGATAATCTAATTACACTCATAGCATAGAAGGGTGTCCTAACGCACCTCAATCGTTAGGTGGCGACTCTTCTCTTTAAATAACCCTTAAGAGTTGTCACATATTAAATCCCACTTTTCACGATAAAAATGGAGCGTGACAGTGTTATCTCAATGTTAACAAATCTGAAACAACCCTTTTTCATCCCAAAACGTGGTGGCCGCTTCGATAAGTTCTTGACACGGAGTAACTTTCATGAAAGAAGGTAAGTATCCTTAACACTTTTCTCACCTCATTTTGACTGTATTCACCTAAATCAATCCACCAAGATTTCATTCCCATAGGCATACACTAGACCATGCTAAACCTCGGATAGGATGTAGGGGGCTCATTATACCTGCATCACAAAGAAGTTAAACTAGACTACCCTCCCAAGAGCAAAATGGCATTACTTAAACATGTTTTCTTTCAAAATGCACATAATTTATGGGTAGTCTTTTACTAAATCTTGACGTGCCATGGACGTCACGATTTTTTAGGTTTGATATGATGCGTATTCCTTATTAAATACATACACGGTCAAGATCTAAGAACAAGAATGGGTATGACACGGTTTCCCCAAGCAGACAACTTGAGAGTGAGGAAGCACATGACAGTTGACGCACCACTGATCAACCAAATCATAAGGCATTCTTCGGAGGGTGTTTAATATTGAAAGGCCGTGAAATCACGCAATCATTATCAAGTGTGTGACAGTGAGAGGATTCCAAGTGGGGAAAATATGAGCGGAATGACAGTTTATTTAAGCAATTAAAAATTAGACAAGTAATTAAATAATTATTACAAATTACAATGATACAAAAAATAAGATAGGATTAAAGAAAAATAACAAAGGAAAAGTTGTTAGTAACTTCATGCTTAGTCATATAATATATAGCAAAAAAAAAAACATATAAGAAAATAAATCAATTATCAGAGGAACAAATAAATGCAAGAAGGGAAAGGAATTGAGCATGATAAGTTGAATAAATTAAGGAAGCACATAAATAGAAAAGTAAAGGATTTTTTTAACTCAAAACTTAAATAAAACCCTACATAGTAACAAACACGTTGTGGTTAGAACCTAAATTCCCCAGCGGAGTCGCCATGTTGTCGCGCATAATTTTTCTCGCGAAAAGCGGGTCAGGACATGTGACAACTCTTGAAGGATTATTTAAAGAAGAGTCGCCACCTAACGAATTATCGTGCGTTAGGGCACCGTACTAAACTAAAGGTCTACTTAAACTAGCCTAAGTCACCAGAGTTGGGTAAGAGTTCAAATCACCTCAAAAGAAAGGTATTACACACCTTTTGAGATTCACAAATATGGGTCTCTTTCGGATTCTTAATTATGTGGGATTAACTAGTGACCAAGAAAAGGATTGATTTTAACTTAATTTATTAAACTAAATTAAAAAATGCAAAAGATTATATAAATAAAAAGAATTTTCAGACAAGCGAGAAAAAAAGAAGTGTGAGACTATACATGTTTAAAGAGACTATTATTATTTTTAAAAATTATTACAATGTACTAATAATTTCTACAGAAGGAGTTATTATAAATCTTACATCATGATAAAATAAAGAAAAGGAGATACAAATACGGTAAGCAAGAATCAAGGGTAATTAGACAAAAATATTAAATATTACAAATTAATTCATATAAATAAAGGAGTTGACAAATGAAATACAAGGGAGCATATCGATCAAATAAACAAATTTTAAGGAATTAGACCGAACCTCAAAGAGGCGCCTACGTATCCTTGAAGCGAATCAGGTCAAACGTAGTTCTGCATTTAAAAGGGAGGTTTATTTTAACCTAATGAGATCAACCCGTGCAACTTAAATAATACTTCGCAACAATTTAGATTGCTCGTATCATTCAGCGGGCACAGACTATCATGTCTCACTACTGATCTAATTAGTTAATTATTAATCCTAAAGCGTTCTAGACAAGAAAAGAGAGCACTAACGTCCTAACAAGTGCCTACCTGTCTCAATCCTAATGTCCAAGAGGCGATGGACTACTGGTTCGAATTTTGCGATCTAAAATTCTTAAGGTTGTTATAGGTGATTAAACACCATACAAATAGTGTAAAAAGATCAAAGGAACAAGACTAGCATGTAACAGTTTCAGTAGGCCTCTGTGGGAACTCCTATAGACAGGATAATTGTTATGGTGGATCCTATGAACATGAAATCTAATGCAAAAATGTCAGACTTTATATACGCGTCATAAAATGTGATACAACTAGAAATAATTTATAAACGTGTAGACAAATTAAAGAAAATGAATTTTAATGTAAAAGGAATATTAGTTTGAAATAGGCAGATTATAATGTAGTAGTTAAACAGGAGGTATGATTTAAATAAATTAGTATTTAATCATATATGCATGATTTCTAGGTTAAAAAAGGTCAAATAAATAATCCTTGTAAACACAGCAAAGATTTACTAATTATGTTGTTTTCCTTTTCAAATACTGTGAGCAGAAACATAATTACTCGTACGTTCTTATCAAGCGGACTTACATCCTATAATATTGTCTCTACTATTACCAGATTTAAGTACTTTTAACTCTAGCCATGTTCATAAAGAAACTTCTTGGCAGGATGCTATTATAAAACTCAATATGCAAATCACATTTGAACATTTTAATATAGTCGAATATTTAAGCATATTTTCCAAGTGATTCATATGTCAAAACCTACTTCACTGGCATGACTTCTAGATGGGTAATCATGTTTGTCATTCTTATAGACAGTATTGCTGAAATTTAAACATAGCATACTTCGAATTAATTAAGATCCTATATGCATGATTTCTATAGAATATCCATGTGTTATTCCTATAGGCATGTTCTCTAAGTGATTCTTAATTAGCAGTTAAGAAAGTAGTAAAGAAACATACAAACTCCTCGCCCCCATAAACCTCTTTTCACTATTTATCAGTGTTTATTTACAATATTTTTAAATTAACGAAAGAAATAAATAACAAATTACAGTAAAGAAAAATAATTCTTCAATAATAAAAACTCCCAAGCCAACACTTATTCCAGCAATTATTCGACTGGTTCGAAATAAATTTAAAGATGCCTACTTAAAGATTAAATACAACAGTAGATGCAACCATAATCTCGAACTTTGTAAATCATGTTAAAGATCATATTAACACACAATCACGACAAGAGAGAAATTAAGAAAACTAAATAACAAGATTTAACTTATAGTGACTTGCTAAAGTAAATAAACTAACCAGTTAGATGAAAAAATCAAAAATGAAGTAGAGAGTCGATGTATACTCCAAAAGCCTTGATTTATTACCCAAACTCAACACATCAAGATCATGAGAATATCAGGGATTCCGAGCAGTGCTTGTGTTGAGAAAAGATGGAGTAGTTATAAAAATTAATAGATTGAAGAACAAAGATGCTTAAAAAACAAGGTAGATTGGGGTTTAAAAGCTAATGTACGAATGCTCTCAAAAAAAGAGGGGAGGGCTGCTTATATAGCTACTAAGTAAAAGGGGTTAAGGAGAGAAAAATATTGAGAATCAATTAAAGAGGATTTTCCTTATTAAGAAAAAAAAAATCAATCCCAAACAATTATTTTTCTTAACCGACGAAATCAAATAACTTTCAAGAAATCCACCTTTATCGTAATTACAAATACTTAAAATAAGAAAAGAATCAGTCAAGGAATGTTTACCTTAAATTAAGACAAATCAAAGAGTAAACTATCATTTAATATACAAATAAATAAAAATACAAATAGATAAATAAATACAGAATTAACCTAAATATACATAGCACAACTGTATGAAAATAACTATAGTAATAACAAATCAAATCTAAAATAATATGGTTAAATTAGGAAAGAAACAAATCAAAGAAAGGCGTTTACCATGATTTAGTGAGTAATAAATTGTTGATATTCTGCAAACGAATCCTAAACTACCATATTAATATATTCACCTACGAAGCAACTTTGACATAGGAAGAAACAAATTAATTATCATATAACCACAATCTATCAAAAAAAATTAATCAGCAATACTAATGATAAGAATACAAAAATTCTAACAAGCCTAAAAACTTTACAGTCATCATAAATATTATTTTAAGAGATGAAAACAGTTCGTTATTTGCAATAATTTTTGGAAGTAAATTTCAGAGGGGGGGTCTTGCACAGTGAAAATGGATGCATACACCATGCTTAAACAGATGGCGGGAGAGGTCAACATGAGTATAGGACTATACCAAAATCCTATTCAGAGGACAAAGAACAGTGTTATATATATACCCACATATATCCATACCGAAAAATACCTAATCAAACAATGAATGACCATAATGATGAAACAGTGATATAGCATATGTCAGAACATACAGACCCAACTAAACAATGATTTTCATAGTGGCAGAAACCCAAGAGCGCACAAGCATTTCATGATATACTAAGAAAACACCATAAATAATCACACATAATTAAATTTCAGATCTAAATTAAGCACAGGCAAGATAAAACGTAAAAGAGAATAGAACTTCAAAACCTTAGCATCATTGGCAGATCTACTAGGATCTGCCCATAAATCACACTTGCTTTGTTCGTTAAGCAGGACTCGTTGCTCATCTAGTGGTCGGAGAATCAAGGTAAGGAGGAAAGAAGAGAAGATTGGGTGGTCTCTGGTGGTTCAGCGGTAAAAGAGAGACGAAGGGGAGAGAAAGGCGGTGAGCGGGGTCTGTGGTGGTCCACCAGAGACAGGTGGAGCAGGGGCAGCGTCTGGTTAGAGGGTGGTGTGGCTGCTGTGTTCTGGTCGAAGGTGAGGTTGGGGGCAATTGTGGTGGTGCGGCCCGCTGATCTTCAGCGGCTACCAGAAATAATGGAGGGAGAGGGAGAAAAGGAAGGAGAGGGTGAGGGATTCCCGAAGGTTTTCGGTTCTAGGGTGGTGTTAATGGTGAGATGGGAGAGGGAAAGAGGGAGTAGGGGCGCGGGTCTGGGTTAGGAAGAGGGAAGAATGAAAGTGTTGATTAGGGTTTTGGGGTGAGAGGAAATATTAAAGGAAGGTAGGTTAGGGTTTAATATCAGCCCTTAGATTAAATTAGATGAACAAGTAGGATTAGTTTTTAGGGTGGATAGTTGGATTGCGGGTTATCCATGGGTCGTGGGTTGGGTTGAACATGAATTAAATTAATTGGGTTTAAAATACGGCCAAAGTGATTTAAATAGGCTAGAATAGGCATAAATTGAACAGAAGATGGCCAAAATGATATAAATTGGATAGAAATTGACTAGATTTTAAATAATTTGGAGAAAATTTAAAATTAACTGCTATTAAATTAATAATAACACTACATTTGAAAATAACTTAATATATAGATAATATAATGGTTTAATTTATGAAAAATTATATAAACATTATTATCATCATAAATAATTTATAAAATTTAAGTAAAATCAGGCAAATACTATTATAAGTAAAATTATGTAAATATTATCATATAAATAGTTTATAAAATTTAAGTCAGATAATATATTTTAATATAAAAGCTCGATTTATAAAAGTATGTACACATATATATTAACATGAAACATACTACATATGACATAATTACATATCATCAGAAAATTAATAAAATTAAAATCAAATGTAAATAAACATTTAAAATATATAATTTAAAAAAATTATGCAAGATTTAAGAGTTATGATAATTAATTATCAAAATATTATGAATACGAATTAAATAATCACGTAAAAAGTAATTTTTAAAAATATGTGTATATAAGCAGCGTATACGGGGCGTAGGGAGGTCAAAATTGGGTGTCAATAATGATGAAGCCTCCCATTATTCCTCAGGTTTTCAGTTACTTATGTTCATGTCATATGATAATATATTTTATAGCATATTTGACCCATTGATCAGTTTATGAGTTTTCTCGTATGATTTCAAATACGGCACACTATATGATTTCTTTTTCTAAACCTTGGGTCATTATGTCCAGCTTATGATGAATAGCTCATGATTATGCTCATTTTAAAAATATGATTTTTAGCATGTTGTCCTTACTCTTATGTTCTATCTTGACGTATGTTCATGATTTCAGACTATCATTTTACTAGAGTGTTTTACATCCTCTATATACTCAATGCATTTCAAGTACTAAACGCATACTTTATGTTATATCATCTCATAATATAGGTCCGGATAATCAGACTCAGTCCAGACATTAGCTCGTGCTCGGTTCAGTCCAGTCCAATTCCAGTTTTTGGTGAGTCTTCATGATCCGAGGACGTAAGTTTTGATTATGTCCTTTTTGTTTATGTATTTTAGTTTCAAACTTTAGGGGCTAGTTGGGGGTGTTGTCCCAAAAGCTCATCAGATGTTTAGAGGCTTTTCAAACAGCTATGCATAGACAGTTCAGCGCTGTTGACACGTGTTTATGCTTATGTCTTTATGTTATGCAATCTTCCTCTTATATTACATTCATGCTTTATTTCTGCTTAGTAATGCTCTTATTCATGCTATTTATATGTCATGGGTTAGTTTGGAGTCATTCATGGTTCTAGGTCCCATGCTGCAGTCTGGGGTCCCAGCTTGAGTCGTGACACCATTTGTCTAGGGGTGAAAGGTTGTACTAAGATTAATCTGTGTTCCAAAACTCTTCTGGAATAAGTTCTAGAAATTAGCTATAACTATTCCCCTTCATAAAAAATAATAGACACTAGGATACCATGAAGTCTGACTATCTCTCGGATATATAACCAGCATAATCCTCAGTTATGTACATAGTCTTAACTGGTAAGAAATGGGTTGATTTTTCCAGCCTATCAACAATGACCAAAGTAGAGTGAAACTACTCCTAGTATGGGATAAAGTTATAAGAAAATCCATGTGATTGCTTCCAATTTCCGCATAAGTACGGCTATCTTAGTCCACCGAGCTTCTGATGTTTAGTCTTCACCTATTGGGAATTGGAACACTATGCTACAAACTCGACAATCAATACCACTAATAGATTTTTTTATATCATGGTATATTTTTATCGAACCCGATGAAGAGAATAGTGAAAATAATGTACCTCTATCATGATCCATTGGTGAAGCTCTGCAATATCTGGAATATAGAGTCAGACTCTAAATCTCAAGACTCTATCTCATGTTATCTCAAAGGTCAATGAACCTTCCTACTTATCCTTGCCTCTAAGCTATACTAGGCTGGAAACCTCATACTGAGGCTCTTTCATCTCCACAACTAAAGATGACACTACAGTATTTTGAATCACAATCTTGCCATCACCTGAGTCCATCAATCAAACTCCCAATCTAGCCAACTGGTGCAGCTCTCGAGCCAACTCTCTCTTCTTTGTCCTTAGATATGATAAGTTGTCCATGGATCAACAACTAAGGGCATCAACAATATCAGTCTTCCTTGAGTGATAGAAGATATCTACGTCATAATCTTTCAGCAACTCAAGCCAATTATATTATTGCAGGTTCAACTCTTTTTGTTTAAAGATATACTGAAATTTTTTTGTGATATGTAAAGATGTCAACATGAATTCCATATAAATAATGTCTCCAAATCATCATGAACGCATAATGGCAGCCAACTCTAAATTATGGGTTGGGTAATTCTTCTCGTGCTTCCTTAACTACCTCGAAGCATAGGCAATCACCTTGTTGTGCTGCATTAGAACACACCTTAACCCTATCACATCCTATTTTTACCGAGGTTAGATAAAGTACAATTTATGGACTCTAAAAAATTTAATTATTATACAGAGTCACCACCTAAATTTTAAAGAAAATCAGGAAACCTTTCAATTTTTTAATATGCATGACTCAAGTTTTAATCTGCGAAAAAATCAGTTTAGATTCTAGACAAAGGTTTAGATTATAACAAAGAGAAGGTCTTACGCATCCTTCAGAATCCACAAAATATGGTTTTCGACTAGATTTAATTTATCAAAAGAGAAAGATAAAATCATATTTGTAACCTGTAATTATAAAACATGTACAGTTAGAATAAAATAATATAAATAAAAGAATATACGTTAAATATATAAATAGCATATGAAAAAGTCATGTTGCTGCAAAATATATGTCTATATATATATATATATATATATATATATATATATATATATATGTATGTATGTATGTATGTATGTATGTATGTATATGTATATGTATATGTATATGTGTGTAAAAATATATTTGTAAAGAAAAGTATTCTTTATACAAATATTAAAAGAAAATACTCTTTTATTGACATGAAAGGAAAAGTAAAATTTTGTCATATGAAAAAAATAAGTACTTTCAAATAGTATTTCTCATTTAATGCACACCTCACAAATTCTATTAATATGCTAAAAAGGTATAATAACAAAAAAATTTAAAAGGATAAAATTGATTGAGATGTATTTTCATCAGGTAAATAATTTTTTTTCAAAGAGATGAGCTAAAAAATGATGAAAGAGTATATTACGCTATTAAAACATTTTAATGCAAGAAAATATATAACAAAAGAACTAACAAAAATATTTGTAAAAGCTAATTAAGAGAGTTAAAGGAGAGAAAATAAAGATGTATCTTTCACAAAAAAAGACGACTTTAATATTTGCCTAACGTCAAAATATAATATAATTAATTAAGTGTTTACGCTTAATAAATTTATTTGTAAAAGTATTTACGGTCTAAGTTTTGCCTAAACGCATAGAGAATTTTAATTTAAATAGAGCATAAATAAAGAGACACCCCCAATCCGACATCCAAAAGTAAAGTTTTCACTATACTTTATATTTTTTATAATTTTAAGAATGAATAAATATATAAATAAAATTAAATAGTGAATTCGCAGAGATGTTCAAGCTTCAACCGAGCGTCGTCTTCGAAGAGAAATTCCGCATACCTGTACAAACACTTAGTAGAAATATTAGTACTTAATAAATATTTACCCAAGTAAATTAAAATAATAATAATAATAATAATAAATATATATTCTACAAAAAATTAAAAATCCTTCTTATGTGCAAGGAAGGCCTCGAAAATCGATGGAGAATTTCTTCATCGGTCAAATTATTTTATTATGTAAGTATGCATGTAGGACTTTAATAATTATTGCAACTTTAAATAAAACTTCATCTTTTATTATGGGGAGGCTTCAAAAACCAACGGAGAGATTTTTTTCATTGGCCAAGTTTATTTACTTATTTTTTTTATGTAGTATGCATAACTTACATAATTTTTACAATTTTAAATAAAAAAAATCCGTCTTTTATTACAGGGGGGCCTCAAAAACCCGAGAGAAAGACTTTTTCACCAGCCAATTTTAATTTATTACATATTTATGCATGATTTTAATAATTTTTATAATTTTAAATAAAACTCCGTCTTTTATTATGTGGAGGACTCAAAAACCAACGAAGATATTTTTTCATTGGCCAGGTTATGTAGTAATCTGTTCATTATAAGTGCAAAAAATTTTTGAAATCACTAAAAGGGCAAAATATAAATAATCAATCTAAATAACCAAAAGAACAGTGGAGCAATAATCTAATAATGTTAGCGACAGTAAAACAGTGACAACAATGAGATAAAATAAATAGATCACTGGAAAACCCACGTCAACCAAAAACAAACAATAATCAGTGAGCAAAATGGTGGCTGCCGAAAAAAATATATGTAGAGAAAAATAAAAAAAAGTACTTTAACAACACCGCAAATAGAAGCAGTTAGCAAGAAAATGATGAGGCATACATCTAAAATGAACAAAACGACACAATAGCCCAACAACAATCTGCTAGAAAGGGCATAAATTTGGCTAGTATTATAGTACCCTGCCAGAAATAATGATTAACTCGCAATAACAAATAGTCCAACACATCAAAAATAAAATCAACTTCATAACAGAGGTCACCGACAGAAAATCAATAATAGCAATAGCAGTATAAAATAGCCCATGAATATCAAACAACAACGATTAGTCCAAAAATAATGAAAAGACTTCCAAAATAAAAGAAACAAAAGAAAACAAAATAACATGAGATATTAATAGAAAAGAGGAGAAGGGGAGCTTATCAGGAAGAAGGGAAAAGGGAGTGATTGATGGTAGAGAGAGGGAAAGAAGAAAGTTTTTCTGGAAAGAAAAAGATGAAAAAAATACATAATTAAGCAAATTTTACTATCTATTTATAATATATAATTATACTTTTAAAAAATTAAAAAAATAGCAAAATAATTACACAAATAGCTTTTTACCATGTAGTTACCATGTATCAACATTTTTACCTTCTCTCTCCAATCTCAATACCCTATTTTACTCCATTTAAAACACTCCTTTTCCATATTCAGAACTCTCCTAATATTTCCTTCAATTTTTCCTCTCACAATTTTTATCCGTTTTTCTCTCTCAAGATCCTTCATTATCCGTGATTCATGTGTAAGTTTTTATCATTTTTGTTGTGTATTTCACTTATCTTGCTTCATACATCTTTTCTAACATCTTAAAATTTTAGGGTTTCTATCAAGGTATAATCTTGCTTAAAAATGGCGGATGAATCATCTTCTAGAAGACTAATCCAAGGGTGGAGTAGGGTTCCGCCGGCAACGCTGTAACGATGAAGATAAACCTAGATATCCGGTGAAGGTCATCATTGCCGAAGAAATCAAAGCAAAATTTTAAAATAGTTCTTCTCCATTTCGACTTTTTTAGAATATTGAAAATTCAAAAGAGTCAAAACCGCTGAATTAAATCCTTGACCTGCTACTCTTCCTTTAATTTCACTGCACACTCTTAAAAAAAATTGCAAAAATTCTCAAAAAAAAACTGAAAAATTAATGGGGTTTCTGTTCTTAGAATCAATTTGTGAAAGAAGAACAAAAAATAAACAATGGAGGAGAAAGAAAGAGTTTTTTTTTCAAGAAGAGGGCTTTTGGATATATGTATCAGTAAATCAGATTTTTTCAATTTTTCAGTGAAACACATAACTTTTATTTAGGTAGTGAGTTTTTGATCATGTATCAATATCAGGATTTTGATAATTCCAAAATTGTAATGGACTAATGTATTGCTTTGTGGGTATCAATACATTTGTACCAATTGTGCATCAATTTAGAAAATCTTTGTCTATTATTATTTTGTTGCCCATGTATCGGTATCTTGAATAAATTATAAATTAAAAAATTATTGTTATGTTTATCAATGTATGACAACTGTATCAATTTTTATAAAACATATAATGTTATATAATTTTGCAGATTATAGACTCTTTGATTGTGTATTTATTTTTAGTACGAATCAATATTTTCAGTGAAATACATAACTTTCATTTGGATGGATGAGTTTTTGATACATGTATCAATTTCTGAATGTAGGTAGTTAAGTTTAAATATATGTATCAGTATCAGGATTTATCAAAAGTAATTCCTTATGAAATCTGCAATTTTTTGAAATTTTTGCAGATATGAATTAATTATTTTAACTTTTCTAAATATGGTTAAAAAAAACATCTGAGATCAAAATTGAGAGAGATTTTCTCCTATTAAATTTGCAAGTTTAGTCAATTAGATATTAAATAGAGTCATTATAGGAGGAAATTAAGGATTTGAATTTAATGATATTGATTAAGCAAAATTTATTTTGATGTAACAGATGACATATATTAAGGAGGGTTTTAAGAGTTTGATACTCTGATAAAAATCTAATTTTTATAGAAAATGATATTAAAAAAAAATTATTATTAATTTTAATAAATATTATATTTTTTATAATTAATTTTAAGGATAATGCAATTTATGAAAATTTAAAATTGAGTCACAAATAAAAGTTTGTGGACCCAAATTAATAGGGAGAGAGAGTGGATTTTTTCGGGTAAGAGGAAAAGAGAGGGGCGTGGGGTGTAAGCAAAATAAGAGGAGAGAGAGTAAAGAAAGAAAAAATCAACAAAGAGAAAAAGATGTGGGACTCAGTAAATCACATCAAAAGTCTTTCTGAAAAAAATTGATAAAATTTTGATTTGACTGATTCTTTTTATTCTGCAATTATAATTAATTATTTTGATTTTTCTTTAAATTAATAAGATTGTGTAAAAATATAATTAATGTATATAAAAATATATATAATTTTTATAAAATATGAATATAATGATACATATATAATGTATACGCATATATACTATGTCGCAAAAAAAAATTAAAATTAAAACTTTTGTGTTGTGAATGTGAAATGATCGTAAATTAAATGATTATGAAAAAGTAGAATGACAATTAATTGACATAACATCCTAAAAAGTTATGAAATTATGAATGACGGTAAGTTATAAAAGAATAAATAAAGTTCATAGATAACTCAAGAAAATAAGGAAAGGACGCTAGACGAGAGAGAGAAAAAAAGTTATTTTATGGTATGTAGGTAGTATGTAAATAAAGAAATATATATATATATATATATATATAGAGAGAGAGAGAGAGAGATATTTAAAAAAAAGAGGATATGCTTCTTATTTCAAGAAGTAAAAAAAAAATGTAATTACACATTCAAATAATTTGCTATGCGTGCAAGTATAAAATTGGATGTACACATAAAAAATGTGTAACTATAAAATTGAATGTACTTATAAGAAAATTAAATAAAATATAATGACTGCTCAAACAATATATTATGTTGTAAAAAAAATTTAAAATTATAGTATTTAAATTATGTATATGTGGATGGCTGTGAAAATAACGATTATAAAGATGTAGAATGACAATAAATTGATAAAATTTTTAAAAATTTATGAAACTAAGAATAATTATCAATAAATTATACAAAGTAAAAATGTAACAATGAATTAACTACACAATCCTGAAATCCTGAAATAAGGATAATTAATAATAAAAAGTAAAAAAGTTGAATTGATAGATCAAGAAAATAGAGGAGGGGATCATTTTAGCAATAAAAGTCAATGAAGGTGTAGACAAGTGGGGATGGTTACTCAAATCACATGTCATCTTTTGAAGGATGACAAGACTTTGACTTAATTAAAATTTTATTTTGTACTTAGTAATTAATTGTTTCGATTTTTTAAATTGATGAATTGTGTAAAAAATATAATTAATATATTTATAAGAATATATGTATGAATACTTAATTTAAAAATATTTAAATAAAATTGCAGTTGCCATTCATAATATATATATATATATATATATATATATATATATATATATATATATATATATATATATTAAAAATTCTAATATTTGCATTGTATATATGTGAATGATAATGAAAAATTAATAATTATAAAAAGATGTATAATGACTACAAATTAATAAAATTCTCAAAATTATGGAATTAAGGATGATTATCAATAAATAACAAAAAATAAAAAGATGACAATAAATAAAATGAAATTCTAAAATAAGGACAATTATTGGAAAATAATTAAAAACTGAAACGATGAAAATAAAATAAAATAATAAAAATTCTATCATAAGAATAATTTATTAATAAAAATCGCTAAAAAATAAAAAAAGAATTGTCAAAATTACATTTTGTGTAATTAACGACTAGGAAGTCGAAAGAAATTAATATTTTAAGCATAGTGAGCCAAAATTGGGTGTCAACAAACCCAACGCCTAAAGCATCATTATATACAGCATAATCCTTTGAGCCTTCTAGTAAAGCTAATACTAGTTCAGATGTCAACTTATCTTTCAGCTCAGAAAAACTCTACTCACAACCCTCAGTCCAGTAGAACTTAGCTGTCTTCTGAGTCAACTTCGTCAATAATACTGATAATGCATAGGATCCATCTATAAATCTTCTATAATACCCGGCTAATGTAAGAAAGTCACAAACTTCAATTTGAGTTATGGGTCTAAGTCAAGTCTTCATGACTTCTATTTTCTGCGAGTTAATATGTAGGCATGTAATTTTTGACCCTCAATAATTTTTACACTATTTTGACATTAAAAATTTCTTTTACGCTTAATCTTGATGTTGATTTTTAATAAATTTTTATTTGTGGAAAATTGAAAAAAAAGTATAAAATATTTATTTATTTTAGAAGTAAAAATTTTTAGTTTAATTTTCAAAAGAAAGAAATGATAAAAAGTATCTTTTATCTAACTTTTAGTTAATTATTTTTTTATAACCTTTTTCTTAATTATTTAGTAGTTTAGTTTATTTGTTTTAAAAAAAAATAATTTAAAAAAGCCAATGAACTTTGATCACGTGGCAATTCCTTCTTATAACAAATCCAAACCAAAATTCCGTAATGGAGGGACACCCCACCAAAAAAATTTGTTTTCTGGCTCTCCAATGTCACATGCTCACATTCACACACATTTTTGCACTCTCCCACTCCTCCAAAAAAGGGATCTCCATTTTTCACCCATTTTTTTCTTAGTTCACGGCACACACAGGCTCATCACTCCTCACCTGCACATACACTCACCCTCACACTCTTCTTTTTCATCAAGAACACGAAACACACATACTAATACAATACACTCACTTCACACACTAGCACTCATCCTCACATCATCACTACAAAGCACATACACACAATTTCCACTCACCATTTTTCTCCTTGACTACACAGACACACATGATGCCTCTTCATTATTTTTCACCCACACCCACCACACTTCAAATTCTTCCAAGAAAGCATCTCATGGCTATTCTAATATTTAAATCATGAAAATGGGTCCATCTAAAATTCCCAAAACATTCTCCATCCTTTTCATTTTTCTAGCTTCATTCCCCACATTCTTTGATCATCCGCTGAACTCACAAACTTTGTGTACAAAGGCTGTGATAACCACAAATTCCAAGACCCATCTGGAGTTTACTCACAAATACTAAACACCCTTTTCGACATCCTAGTTTCTCAATGTTTCTCCAATAAATTCTACAAAACCACCACCGGCATTGTTCAGTCAGCAATTTGCTGTCTCTTCCAATGCAGAGGCGATCCTTCAAGCGATGACTGTAACCGTTGTGTCAAAAAAAAATATTTTCGACATGTCCCAGAAGCTAGGTGGACAATTTATTGCAGCTAGGATTCAACTTAAATGGGTGTTATTTGAGGTACGAGATGGTTGGATTTCAGACAATTGGGGCTACTGAGTTGCTGTTCAAGGTTTGTGGGTCAACTCAGGCAAGCGGAACTGGATTTGGTGATAGGCTTGATACTGCTCTAGGAGAAATTGCTAAAAGGGTTTCGGCTGAGAATAATAATGGGTTTTATGCAGGTGGGTATCAGTCGGTGTATGTTTTGGGTCAGTGTGAAGGCCATTTGGGAAGTGGGAACTGTGTGAAAAACGGTGCTGGCAGAGCCAAAAGTGAATGTGGGAATTCAATATCTGCATAAATTATTCTGCAACAATACTACATTAGCTACACTTGGGGATAGGGTTACTGGATAAGGTTTAAAGATAATACATAAATAATTTGATTATTTATATATTAATTTTATATTATATTTAATTTTTTAATTGAATAAAAATTATTCATTTATTAATTTTATGTAATATTTGGTTGGTAGGATTCAAATATTGTATAAAAGTTATTCATGTATTAATTTTATGCGGTGTTTGGTTGTGTTTTAGTAATTTTACATAACTAATAGTTACATAATTTATGATGAAATCTATGAATAATTTTATGCGGGGTATAAGGTGAAATAAGTTATATGAGTACTAGTTATACATGGATTAAGATAATAAAATTATACATATCCCTATTAATTTACTTTTAAAATCTTTTTATAATTCGATATGTGAGTATATAAATTTTAAACTAAAAAAATTATTGACTAAATTTTTTTTAAAGGGTTGTAAGCCCTCTTTATTAAAAATTTTTTAAAAAAGTTATAGCTGTTGATAATAAAATTTCGCGCCGAGAAAATAATAATCAAGACAGAAAAAATATTGCAACAGTCATAGTATTTATTATAAATATGAGTGTTATAATCTCTATTAATCCTCTGATTCTTCTTTTCAAATATAAATTCAAGGGCTTTTGAGCTTAATCTTGAACTTGATGAATTTGATCTTGACCTGTACTTGAATTCCAGGGCTTTTGAGCTTGATCTTGAATCTGGTGGTCTCGATCTTGGTTCATGTTTAAATTCAAGAGCTTGAGCCTTGTTCTTGAATCTTCGTCTTGATCTCTGAAACTTGTAGAGAAAAACTGGAGTGCTTGAATGCTTATAGCTTGTAGAGAAATCTGCAGCGTTTGATCCACGAGCTCTCTCTGGCTTGTTGTTGAAATTTCGGTCCTTTTTCTGAATTATGAGACCCGTATTTATAGTTGTAGGATAGAAGAGTTGCGATAAGAATGAACTTCTTTGAACCAATCAGAATTAAGTTGACATGACAATATTTGATTGGCCAGAACTTGTCACTTATTTAGATGATGTATTTTCATTGGTCTTTGATTTGACTAGGCATGTTGTGTCATTTTTGACATGTGGCATGATCCCATTGGCTCTTTTTATTTGACTTGGTGTAACACATCACTTAACACGTGACAACAATTTGGGCCTCTAGTAAGATGACATCTTGGGCTCCTTAAAATGAGGTTATCATTTGTGGCCCAATTCGATAGACTAACCCAAAGAAATTGGACCCTTATTTAAATCCATATTTAATGGACTCAAATGGTTAATCCAATTATTAATCAGTAATATTTATTTGAACTAATATATCTTTAATTTAATACATTTCCAATTTATTGAATTTAATAATATTTTATTATCTACAAAATGCTTCCTACTTCAAGACTTGTCGATGCATAGACTTATTGAAATTAAAGACTAGTCTTAAAGTATTAGCAAACTATTAAATTAAAACCGTATTAAATTAAAATTTAATAATTAATATGCAATTTACTTATTACTACTCTAAGTATATGTAATGATAACATATACTTACATCTCAAGTTATATTGAATTGGCGGCAATCCGACTTTCCTTATAATTCGGCATTCGGCGGCAATCCTATTTCCTTTATAATTCGGCGTGGCGTGAGATGATTCTTGTCGCTACCGCCTTTGTTATCTGAAAATTAGTGGGGCTCTCTCCAATTTGAGTTTCAACAGGATACTACAATCCTAATCAAATTAGAAGATTTATATTTGTGTCGCCTTGGAGCTCTATAAATAGATAGGTGTTCCTCACTATTTTTCATCAGTTTGCAGAGTTGCAAGTCACGACCTCGAGTATAATACAAGGTAATTTCTACTTCTTCTTTTTTTCTTTTGATTTTCATCACTTTCTTCATAGCTCAGCATGCTTATAGTAGAAAATTCATATCTTATTGTAGAAATATTAAAATCATGATCCGTTTGATTTTTCAGAAACTAGACTTTTATATCTACAATATGCCAAATTTCAGAATTAAAATTCTTCAATATTATTCTGCATAAAGTTTTGAAGTTGACTTAAAATTCTGTCATGCCCGAATCATCACCTTTTCACAGCTCCGCATGCTTGTAGTAGAAAATTTATATCTTATTGTAGGAATATCGAAATCATGATCCATTTGATTTTCCAGAAACTAGGCTTCTCTATCTACAATATAACTGAATGTCAGAATTAAAATCCTTCAATATTATTTTGCATAATTTTTTGAAGTTGGCTTAAAATTCTGTCATGCTGAAAATTTCAGATTTGCGGGGTAATACTAAAACTTCTATGTATTGATGTAGGAATGACGAAATCAAAAAATGTTTTAATTTCCAGAAGCCAGACTTCAAGGGCTTCATTGTTACCAAAAATCTTATCTCAAATCTAATTGAGTGGTCTAAGCTCCATCTTGAACTCCACCTTCAAATCTGAAACGTCTTGACATGTAATAATATTTCTTCTATTTGTATTTTCTTATATTGCCTTTCTCTCTCCTTTTCTTTTTATGGATCAGAAGGACATGTTCTAGCTCAATGCAGATTAATGTTGCTGGAATATTCATTACTAATGGAGTTGCATATTTTTCCTTCAAAGAGACCAGGCTTAAGGCGTAGTACAAGATGAGTTTCATCCGTGCTTTAAGATCTTGGTTATTGTTTTGAAGAAACCATCCTAAGGCGTAGTATATGATGAATTTCATCCGCGCTTTAGGACTTTGGTTATTCTTTTGAAAAAATTGGCCTAAGGCGTAGTACAAGATGATTTTCATCCACACTTTAGGACTTTGGTTATTCTTTGGAAGAAACCGGCTTAAGGCGTAGTACAAGATGATTTTTATCTGCACTTTAGAACTTTGGTTATTCTTTTGAAGAAACTGGCCTAATACGTATTACCAGATGAATTTCATTTGCGTTTTAGGACTTTGGTTATTTTTTTTGAAGAAATCGGCCTAAGGCGTAGTACATGATGAATTTCATCCGCGCTTTAGGACTTTGGTTATTCTTATCTGTCATGATCTCTATATTCATCCTTATGCCTTTGAGCTTGATGGTTTTTTTTATTGCAGCTTAACCATATGGTGAACTTTAAAGACTATATCTCTCCTTCATCCAAACTAAAGTACCTTATTATCGAGAGTAGTGAATGACCTACGATGCAAACAAGATTGTTGGTTCAAACTCCTTTAACTGGATAGTATGCAGGTCCCTGGCCACTTCTTAGGAACACACTCCATATGAAAAATTGGACTTCTGAATGCAAATCTACTTCAACTCGATCTTCTCAGATGTAGTCTGCACAATCGCTGCTCCATCGTTATACAAATATAGCAAGTGCTCTTCCTAGCCTGACTCGTCGCATAGTCCGAGAAGAAATAAGTTGGGGCGAGATAGTAGTGTTCAAGGGTGAATATTTTCATATCCCAGGATATTGGGAGTGGACTGAGGATATACTCGCTAGAAGCCAAGAAGCTTTAATTGCGGAAGATATTTATGACGCTGTTTACGCCTTACTTTTGACTTATGATCGAAATTCAGACGTACTACAGGCATTTTGTGAGGCGTGGTTCCCGAAGACGAATACAGTTCTTACATCTGTTGGTGAACTATCTATTTCTTTATGAGACTTATATATCCTTGGAGGCTTGCCAATCAGAGGTTCCTTATATGAGGAGGTTATCCCCGAGGCTACGGAACTCACAGGTACTGATGAGAAAGATCAAAGATACACTCCTCGAGTTTGTGAATACTTGTTTGCAGCTTTCCATTATTTACAAGAGAGCCAAAGTGGCGACTCAAGAGTCTCTTTGAGCAAGTGGATAGGATTTTGGTATAAGAAACCTCTAAAGTACGGGCCTGCTCTGCCGAGAAAGGAGAAGATGACTGCACGTTTAAAATTTACACATAACCCTTTCGGGATCATACCTGAGACATCTCAATGGTCAAGAGATGAGGAAAGTAATATTTCATAATCTTGGGGTGAGGCCTGTAAAGAAAGATGAAACATACCTTGCAACATTTTTATCGTGTTGGTTATGCGCCTTCGTGCTTCCTTCTGGAGAGGGTGACTTTATTCGACCAGAGACCTTTAAGATAACGACTATGATGGCTATCAAACAGAAGATCAGTCTTGCGGTGCCCGTTTTAGCAAGCATCTATAATGGTCTTAATGAGATTCTAGTTTGCCACAACTTGATCTAATCAAGATCCTCTTTCCGATCCATTATGTTTAAGGTTCGCTTGCTCATTATTTCAAGACTCATTATGTGCTTGCAAATGTACCTTCAAATTCACTTATGGTGGCATTTTCTGGAGAGGGCACTGCATGATACTTTGACAAAAAGGAAGCAAGGAAACACATCCATTTAGGAGATAACATAGCTTAGACTTCTACTATGTTAAATAATTTCGAGCCTTATAACTAATTGATAATGACGAGGCACAAGCATTATAGTCAAATTATTTCATGAGCATCCATTTTGGATATCTTTCCTTAAGAAATGGAAACTCAACTATCATTGAGCCATATAGCCCACATCAAATTAGCCGTCAATTTGGATTTTACCAAAGAATCCCAGGCGCTTTAGCAAATAATAATCGTAGTGCTTCGTTGGCTGAAGGACTTAGATATTGGCGGATCTGCGTGTTAGATAAATCGATGTCACGTGCGACTTTTCCCCCCATCACTCCTAATGTGAAGTCACGCTTCGTAGATGATTATAAGACTTGGGGTCGAAAACACACGAAAATTTTCTTGATGGCTACTTACAAGCTTTGGTGGATGCATCTGGGCCGATTTCTACCGAGATTCCATCGGTTGCACATCAAGAATGTAGCAATGCAGTCCCACAGACTGGAAATTCCTTTACTCCATTGGTCATGTCATCGGAGCAATGCAAAGGCAAAGGACCTCAGTTACTTAAAAAAACTCCGACTGAACAAGTGTATGATCAAGATTGTGAGGGTGGAAAAGACTCCTTTCCATTAAGTATAGCTGCTCATGTTTCTAAAAAGAGATCGTCTCAAGGTGAAAGTAATAGCAGTCATGAGGAGCGTTGTTGGAAGAAGGTAAGACCACGATCAGACAAATCAGGGGATGCAAATTTAGCAGTGGTCGAGATTCATGATAGTGTTGATAGTCCTTCGATGACTTTGACCATTCTTATTAAAGAGGTATGCTTACAACTTTTAGTATTACCTAATATGTCTGCAATAACTTTTATTAATTTCTTGTTTTGCCTGTACAAATGGTAGCGGATCATTACCACGAGAAAGATTGCAGAAAAGTGGTTAGTCTATTTCTGGTCCGAACCCAATAAAGTCACCTTCTACAGGAAAAACCGAAAAAGAGGCAACTTCTGCTTCTTGTGATGGAGTGAGAGCAAGATCGAGTTCTGATTTGCAAAAGCATCCAACAACTGCTGTGTCCATGTTTGAAGGAAAGAAGGTTGTCCTAAGCTACCAAAAGATGTTTATTTCTTAACTTTGGACTGTAATTCGGGGTAAGCTTTCTGGAAGTGATGTAGATTGTGCTTCCTCTCTTAAAGAAGAAGTTCAAGTGATTCTTGACGAGATGGATGGCAAGGGTGTGTATGTTTCCCCTTTGATGAAATTATTGAAGTCCTTTTTCGAGCTTGCTGCTATATATGACCAGGCACGATCGACCCTACATGATAAGAATATGGAAGTTGCAAGAAAAGAGTTTTCCATTACAGTTGGGGAGTGTATTTCAAATGCCATACTTGAAGAATACGAGAAGATTGAGAAAGTTTCCTCCATTCGTCAATCTCTAAGAGAGGTGAAAGAGAAGATAGAGAAGCTGCGCAGAAAAGAGAAGGATCTAGAAATCCTCTTAGATGCTACAGAGAAAGAAGTTGGAGAAGCCAAATTAGGGGAATTACTGAAAAGGATTTTGATTCATGCATATGCAGATTTATTGAATTCTGACGACTTGACCGAGTTAGAGCAGAAGAAACCTGGAAGCTATGCACTAAGACTTAATCAATTACAAACTATGTTTAGATTAGTCTCAAGATTTTGGTAGTTTTTTTTATTTATTTCAATTCATCAGTGATACTCTTATTATGAATAAAGTCTATTTCTTTTTTTGCTTTGAGTAATTGTTTCTTACTTTCTGAAATAAACTTTGAATGTTGATCCGCTAACAATTTTGAATCCGCCGCGCGCACACCAAGTTAAAAAAATATATCTTGATGCATCAATGCCGGAATCACAAGAAACTCAACTTCTCAATCTAGGACATATCCGAAATTTAAATTTTTAAAACCATCGAGAAAGTCCCAGATTATAGATATATTTGAAATCGTCTTTGAATGCTGACAAGTTGAAAAACCCAGATTCACCTTCATAGTGGTTTTAAATCTTTAACTCAAAGGCTTTGCAAACCTGCAGACTATGACTTGCGGATTTGATAACTTGCTGAAAATGTAGTCATCTTGTTTGGGGAAACTGATTCCTCACGAAGGCTTGCCCCCGTTTATATTGAACTATTAAGATTTAATGAAGGTTCGAAGTTAAAAAGAAATAACCTATCTGAATTTGATCTTCATGTGTTGGTTAGGTGAATTTTAACTCATCACCTTTTTCTTGAACATCACTTGGAGTGATATATCCTTTTAAACTCATGAGACTGAACATAGAATAAAACTCTAAGCTGCCTATGTACCTCGGTGAAGAAGATCAAGTCATTCCGTAGTTCATAAAGAGTGAGTCTTTTTTTTCGGTGTCCTAATTTTTTGCCCAGATTGCCTCTTGCAAGGTTTTCAATCTAGCGGACATCTTTTTTTCTTTATTTTTTTTAAATTTTTTTCTTTTTTTTAATAAAGCCGGACACAGTTTATACTCTTGCGAGCAAGGTGTTATACCCCGTAAGATTTTCGACACCTAGATGGCCTATTCGCACGATGGTTGGGCATATTTGAAAGTCATACGTGCTAGAGAAAGGCTCGGGAAAGGATCGGATGGATAACCTGTCGAACCATCGCGGAAGGAGCCGAGGCAGAGCCCCTCCGCGATGGCAACGTGTTGTGGAGGTGGAGCCTCCGCGTTGGCTCCGTGATACGTTGGCCCTGTCCAGGCCCAAGTATATAAAGCCCCACTTTGGTTTTAATTCATTTAAAACATTTGAAATTTCCAGAAAATGCAGCAGAACAGAGGAAGACGAAGAGGGTAAATATATTGTCGCTCGATTACGCTGCCAAACGTTGTCCAAACTCAAATTAACCTCAGATACCAAGGTATTTAGCAGCAGAGAGCATTTCTACGGATTTAGTTTCGCGAAATACGACCCACGAATCGTCGAGCTACCGGACTAAGGTAAGTGGAATTGCTCCAAACTAGTGTTTATGTGTTCCTAGCTGTGAAGTGAATACTTCTCCCTTCTGGACTTCTGGAAAATAGTGAGTTTTCGACCGTCTTTCGATAAGCCTAAGTTTAGGCTATAATTATATTGAAAGTAATGTCGTCCTTCAGAATAAAGTTGTATTTAGTACTGATTGATATATATATGAATGCAGTTGGGAGGAATAGTTGAAATACTGACCAAGCTACGCCGGTTAGTCGGGAAATCAGAAGTGAAGGTATGTAAAGCTAGTTTCCTTGGCAAGTTAGTAGTCTCGGTATAGTAAAGTAGTTTAAAGGCCAATAGAATGTTCAGAAGTCGTGTGTTATGTTTATTACGAATGTTGGTACGATATTGGAAGCATCATGTTATGTATAGCGTGAAACTTGCTAGCACGATATAAATTCTAATACGAGTGTTAGGAACTGTACAACATGCCCAGTATGTGATTTAGTAAAGAATGTTAGGATATAATCGTACTCAGCTGAAACCTAGTAAAGCAATGTAAATACCTGTAAGGTATCTCAGAAGTAGAATGATAGGTTAAAATGAAGTTTAGAAAGCATGTTAGAAATAGTAAATCATGTTACTATAGAAACTCAGTTATACAGCATGGTTTCCAGCAGAAAAACTATATCTTGTTCAACATTAGACTCAGTACAGTATGACAGAAGATTATATTTATATATATATACTATTATCAGTCTCAGCATGTATTAAATACGTACATATCACTATCACTAGTTCAACGTACAGTATGTACAAATACTTTATTATCATTAGCTTCAGTATGTGGTATATGCAAATAATATTACTAGTTGAGACCACTGTATTGTCTTGGGGTTGGATTACCTAGCATCCATGACCGCCCCAGGGTTAATAGCTGTATCGACTCGTCTGCCAGAGGACGAGGATACGTCGCTCTACGGAGTGGCATGCCGTCCCACAGGGGACGAAGATGGGATGCCAGTTTTCCCCATATTATGCCTTGGTCTGCCCTTATACACCCCCGTCGAGCGGATACGCCCGGGGTGTTGATTTAGGAGTCCTCCAGACTCAAGTACAGTTATAGTCAGGGGCTCAGCGAGCCCAAGTGCATACCCAGGGGGCCGGCAGGATGCTTATAGTTATTATAGGAGATAGGATGACCGGGGTAGGGGTATAGATTGCGTGTTGGTTGTACCTCCCGGCTTATGGGGGCCGGGTAAGGTTTGTGTATGCTATGTTATGTTATGTTATGCCATGTTACACGAGATACGAGTAGATCGACAGTAGAAAGATACATCTCCAGGTATGACTGCTACTCCTTCCTGTATAGTTAAGAGTAGGCATAGCTTTACACTTTCAGTCCGTTAGTCTATTCCTTCCTATTTCAGTTCCATCAGTTGTGTTGTTGTTTTCAGATATTTCTTTTTGTTATTATTTTACATACTCAGTACCAGTGGTACTGACGCCCCTTTGGGGGCGCTGCATTACTTGCCTGCAGGTATTCATAGACGGGGGGCCGATACCTCGTGATTCCAGCCAGCTCACAGGGTCATCAACTCTAGTCATCCAGAGCTAGATAGCTAGAGGTTTATTCCTTTTCTTTTGTTGTACAGCATGGGTAGGCCGGGGCCCTGTCCCGACCATCTTATCAGTATTCTTAGAGGCTTGTAGTCTGTATATATTTCCCTGTAGTCTGTATATATAGCTGTTAGTACTTCTGTTTCTTTTATGTTGGCCGTGTGGGGCCATAGCTTGGCAGTAGTGGTGACCTTGCCGGTCACGTAGCTTTCCAATATTTCATTGTTGAGTTACAGATAACTAGATAGCATGGTGGCCTTGTCGGCCCGCATAGGCTCCCCTATATTGATATGTTTCTTGTTAGCTGTTAGTACAGGTACAGGTGGCTATAGGCCTAGTCGGCCGGAGGCTGTATTTACAGCCGTTATATAGCCCGTTGTTTCCCTGAATCTGAGTTAGAGCCAGCCAGGCACCAGATGTGCTCAGGCTCAGTAGTCTAGCAGTTCAGGTCCTAGTAGGGCACCAGGTGCCAGTCATACCCCCCAAAGCGGGGTGTGACACCAGGAGTGACATGCAGTTTATGCTCGTGTCTTAAGGAGCATTGTATTGCTTGAAGGATAGTATCTTTTCAAAAACTTTGCATTAATAGGACCAATCCGCACGCCATCTATGTCAACAAGCTTGTAAGTGCCACTTGAATATGCTTCTTGTATGATATATGGTCCATCCCACTTTGAGGTGAATTTTCTCCCAGACTTACGAGAAGTGATGATAGGCCTTCTTACTGTCAGGACTTAATCACCTACTTGAAAGCATCTCAAGCGAACCTTTTATTTGAAAGCACGAGATAGAAAAGCTTGATAACATTCCAAATTTTGTTGAGCCTCCAGTCTCTTCTCATCAAGTGCTTCTAACTCTGCAAGCCGTAAACGAGCATTTTCTTCTTCGGTGAGCCCTTCTCGGATAGTAAGCCTTAAAGAAGGTATTTGACGCTCAAGTGGTAGGACTGTTTCAACTCCATAAGCAAGCGAGTATGGCGTTGCTTGTGTCGGTGTGCGGTGAGTCATCCTATATGCCCACAAAGCTTCCTCCATCCGTTCATGCCAATCCCATTTGGAATTGAAGACAACCTTTTTCAACAAGTTGCACAAAGTCTTATTAAATGCTTCAGTTAGACCATTGGCGGAAGCATGATATATAGAAGATTTACGCTACTTGAAACCAAAAAGCTCACAAATTTTATTCTTCAGCTTGTTATCAAATGGCTTTCCGTTGTCTGTTATTATATAACGAGGAATGCCAAAACGGTAGATGATATTGACTCGGATGAAATTTGCAGCATTCTCTTTCTTTACCTCCTTAAGAGCAATAGATTCAGCCCATTTGGAGAAGTAATCTGTTGCAGCCAAGATGTACAAGTGTCCACCAGAAGATTTCGGCAACGGACCAACAACATCTAATCCCCACGCATCAAATGGCCAAGACGTGATGGTTGGGTGTAATACTTCAGGCGGTCGATGTACGAAATTTGCATGAAACTGGAAATCCTTGCACCTTCAGGCGTAGTAAAGCAATCTTTTACCATTTTTGGTCAGTAATATCCCATCCTTTTCATGTGGAACTGAAGCTTGGGTCCAGATTGATGTGACCCACATACTCCTGATGTGCTTCTTGTAAAGCTTGAGATGCTTCTTCCTCTCCCAAACATCTCAAGAGTACTCCCTCAAATGATCTTTTGTATAATGTATCCTTGTAGTAAAGGAAGCGGGGTGCACGACGGCGGATTTCAGTCCTTCTTCTTGAATTTTCTAGCAAAATTCCATAACACAAATAGTCAATAATGGATTTTCGCCAGTCCTCCTTCACCCCTTCAGAGACAGCGACAAGATTCTCATAACTTATTTTCTATATATTCATCCTCATTCGGTGGCGGTACTATCCATTTTTGGCAGATAGTAACTTGTACTTGATCCGACAGAGTTAGTGTTGAAGATAGAGTAGCCAATGCATTAGCTTTCTTATTTTCCTTCCTTGGTACATGTTAGAGGGTCACATCCCCAAGCCATACTACCAACTTTTAAGCATAATCATGATAACGGGCGCAATTCAGGTTTTTGGACCTCATAGCTTCCCAAGAGTTGATTGATCAACAACTGAGAGTTACCAAAGACTTGCAATCGCAATTGCTTCATGTCAACGGCCATTTCTAGCCCAAGTATTAATGGTTGATATTCAGCGACATTATTGGAGCAACATTGCGTCAAAGTAAATGAGTATGGTAGAACCTCTCCTTGCGAAGTGACAAATACTACACCAGCCCCTCTCCGCCATGATGTACAGCACCGTCAAAGTACATCTTCCATGGAGGTTGAACTTCAATGACCATTGCATCTTCATTAGGCAGTTTATTGGTTAGCTTCCAATCATCAGGCATTGGGTGATCTACCAGGAAATATGCTAATGCTTGTCCCTTTATGGCCCTTTGAGGGATGTACACAATCTCAAATTGTTGAAACTGGAGGTACCACCTTGCTATTCGATCACTGAGGACTGGTTTTGACATCACAAATTTGATAGGATTTGCACTAGAGATGAGATGAACAATGTGAGCTTGAAAGTAGTGCTTCAATTTTTGAATTGAGAAGACTAATGCCAAACATAACTTTTCAATTGGCGAATAATTCAACTCATTTGGTGTCATCATTCTGCTTAAGTAATAAAGGGAGTTTTCCTTCCCTTCATCATTCTCTTGGGCCAGTAGTGCTCCAACAGACCTTTCTTGTGCTGAAATATATAATATCAACGACTTTCCAGGTAAGGGGTCGCTAGAACTGGAGGTTTCATTAAATATGATTTGATGCTCTCAAAGGCGTTAGCACAAGCTCGATCCCACTTGAAAAGAGCACCCTTCTTCATGAGATGTCTAAACGATTGGCATCTCCCAGTTAGGTTCGAGATGAATCTCCTAAGATACGCTAGCTTTCCTTGAAGACTTTTTAATTCATGAATATTTTGAGGTTTGGGCATCTTCAAAATTGCTTCAACCTTGGCTGATCGATTTTGATTCCCCTATGTCGCACAATGAAGCCCAAAAACTTTCGAGAACTAACCCCAAAGGCACATTTCAATGGGTTGATTCTAAGTTGATATCTTCGAAGCAACTCGAACACCATTCTCAAGTCTTGCAAGTGGTCGTTTCCTTTATTGAGTTCACCACCAAGTTATCAACATAACATTCAATATTTTTGTGGAGCAAGTCATCAAAGATATTCTGCATAGCCCTTTGATAAGTGGCACCAGAATTCTTCAAACCGAAAGGCATTACTTTGTAGCAATAAATGCCTTTGGGCGTATGAAATTCAGTGAGTTCTTCATCCTTTGGTGCCATGCGGATTTGGCTATAGCCCGATGACCCATCCATGAAAGACATCGCCTCGTAAACAGTGGTAGCATCAATCATCAACTCTGGTATGGGGATCGGAAACTCATCCTTAGGGCATGCGTTATTGAGATCGCTAAAGTCAACGCAGACTCGAATTTGGCCATTCTTCTTTCTCACCGGAACGATACTTGAAATCCATGTGGGGTATTTAACTTTGGGAACAAAGCCAGCTTTAATGAGTTTTTTAACTTCATTTTCAATTAATGGGACTAAGTCTGGTCTAAAACGTCTTTAAGACTGCTTAACAGGACGAACACCGGTCTTGACTCCAAGTTGATGGACTGCTACTTTGGGATCCAGTCCAGGCATCTCCCTATAACTCCAAGCAAACACATCCTTATATTCTCTGAGTATATCCATGTAAGAAATTTCTTCATCAATTGTGAGGAAAGAACTTATATAGGTCAGCCTTGGATCTTCATCGGTGCCAAGATTAACTTCCTTCAAAGAGTCTACTGTGGCCTTCACTCCTTCTTCAAGTTCTGGAGGGGCATCCCCAGCATCTTCCTCCTCTCGAGGATCGCTATCATTGACTGCTATGTGATAACACTAGATGACATCCTCTAGCTTCTCGTTAACCTCCATTTGAGATGAGGTATCGTGCTCACTTTGTATACATGAAGATCCTACACTTTCTTCATCTTTGTCACATTCCTTGGTATAAACCACAATGTGATTCTTCGCCTTCAGCACCTCTCCACACGAAACAAGTTTTATTTTTCACCTCATCTAGAAGGAATCAAACTTTGAAAATCTTTCTGGGTTTTGAATGAAGTGGGCATTCTCATGATCTGAAGTTTCTCTAGAACTTGATCTTACGCTTCAATGGGCCTAACCTGTCAAACACAAAAGTTCTCATAGTTGATTTCCCCAATCGGTCAAAGACAAAAGGTCTTTTTTCAGGCGCACAAGATTTGTCTACGATAGTGATATGATTGACAGTCGCTCTTCTTATGGAGATACGAATTGGCAGTGATTTCTTATACCCCAAACCCTCATGTGATTGCCTGATGAAAGTTTCTGATGGGAGTTTCCCTAACTTTGATGGTTCGTTGGGGTTGTACCCAGCCTTTGCAAATAACTTATAGGCATTTGGATCAAAACCTTCATTTGTGCGTTTTGTAAGGAGTGCTACATTTTGCGGAGTATCTTGAACCATGATCTCTCCAAGTAGCTTAGAGGATAAATTAATCGCGTCTATCTGTTTGACAGGGAAGGTTAGCCCTTTGGTACACTTGTTTGGGTATCGAACGATTGACCGTCCTCTTTCTTCACTTTCGGCGCATAGCATAGTATATGTGTTATCTTCTTTTCAGAGGCACAATGTTTCCTTTATTTGAAAGGGAGTGCGGCTCCTCATTGTCAACTTTAACCTTTTCAATAATCGTATCAGCTCTTTTAGTTGTGACATTATCGACTTTCACTTCTTTCATAATGTAGTTCTTTAAGTAGAACTTTGCATCGGTGAAGTGTTATTCAGCTTCTGCAAATGACTTATCATTAGCAACTATCTTCTTCTCAACTCCACCTTCGAGATACTTCAAACATTGATAGTAGGAGGATGGAACTATTTTATTCTCGTGTATCCAAGGCCTTCCAAGCAACATATTATATGAAGTATTTGCGTCGATTACATGCATCCATGCGCTCGATCGCAGATCTTCAATGATTCTCTGGCTTGATATCACCTATGGCCCTTTGCCTCCCTTGATTGAATCCTTGAATCTTCAAGCGCCTCTTAGAAAGTTCCTCAGGTGAGATGCCGAGTTCCTTCATGGTGCAAATAGGAAGAATGTCAACTCCAAATCCATCATCTATCAAGATTCTATTTATTCTCTTCTCAAGCGTGTGACCCACCATATATAAAGGACGATTGTGCAGTATTTCGACAAGTAGAAGATCGTCATCTGTAAATGTGATTTTTGTATCACATGCGTGAACTTCTTGAAGAGAAGGCTTAGAAAGCTTTTCCGGCAACGATGAAGACAATGTTGATAGACTTTCATTCTTCACCTCTTCGTCGGTATTAAAGCATGATGCCTTGATGTTGTTTTGAGCAATCTTCATGTAGAACCCACTTGGTAGGAATTCCTCCAAAGTCACAGGACGTCGTGGTTTTTAATGGTACGGCACCTCCACCTTTGGTTTCTTTGACTGCTTAACATGTTTTTAATTCCTTGGTCTTCTCACTATCTTCTTTCTTGTTAGTTGTTTAGAAGGTTCCTTCTGTGGACGTGCTTTGGAGTGTCTCCGTCTAGTCACCAGAATCCAACCCTCATCATTATATTCATCAACTTGGGTTTTACCTTTCTTTAATGGTCCTTCTTTACGCTTTTCATAGTTGCATATTTGGACCAGATCAAGAGAGCCAAAGGTGATAGATGTTTGATTAAAACTTGCCTTATCATTCTCAAGCACGATGTTATTCTCATTAACCAGCTGCATAATTTTGTCCTTGAAAATAAAACACTTCTCAAGAGGGTGACCCACAAGCCGATGATACATGCAATAATTTGGATCATTTGTTCTTCCAGCTTCATTGGGTCGCTTTATCTCTGGCAATTCAATGAGTTTTAACTCAAGTAGTTCATCAAAAATTTTAGGGACATCAGAATCAAGGAAAGGGTATTCCCTTTCTTGCATTTCCTTTAGGGTTAATTTTTGATTTTGGTTAACTCGAGAAGAAGTTGTTTTCATACTTTGCTTCTTTCTCACCTTTGTAGTAAACTTCACAGGTGATACATCGACGTTCATGGATTCTTTGTTGTCACTCTTGGGTGCAAAATTTGCTCCACCTCTTGGGTTCTTACTTGTCCTTCCCTTTACGAGGGTCAAAAGCAGACATTACTCCATTCCCAGCAGAAGACATACTTAATTCCATGTCATGAGCACGAGTGGCTAACTCTTCAAAAGACCGTGGTTTAATTCCATGCAAGATGTAGAGAAGTCCCCAATGCATTCCTTGGATACACATCTCTATTGCATAAGCCTCACTGAATCTGTCTTTGCAGTTTAAGCTTGCATTTATCCAATGATTGATGAAATCAATGACCGGTTCATCTTTCATTTGGCGAGTATTTGTGAGTTCCACCATGCTCACCGTACACCTTGTGCTGTAGAAGTGATTAAGGAACTCCTGCTCCAGTAGTCCCAACTATAGATAGAATTAGGCTCAAGATCTGTGTACCAATCAAAAGCATTCCCTTTAAGGTAGCGGACAAACTTCTTAACAAGGTAATCCCCATAGGTCCTGCATCGTTACATTTTTCGATAAGGTGTGCAATATGCTGCTTCGGGTTCCCTTTGCCTTCAAATTGCTGAAATTTGGGAGGCTAATAACCGGCGGGCATCTTGAGGCTATCAATTCTTGTGGTGCACGATTTTGCATACATGAGAGAGGACTTGGAAGTAACTTCATACTTGTTCTTCATAGTCCCTTTAATGAACTCCTTCAGCTGGTCCGGTGGAATCATCCCTTCAGAAGAAACTGGAATTTCTTTAGTGGGTGATGCATGCTTTGCGGGAGCTTCAGCCTCTTTAACTTCTGGAGCCTTTTCAGGTGCATGACTAGATTCTCCTTCCACTAGGCCGTCCACTTTTTTCATCAACTTCTCAATCCAAGCATCTTGATTTTGCACATACTTGGCCAGGCCTTCAATTACCTTGGTCAAGTTCGCTAGTTGCTCCTCCATAGATGAAATGTCGGTTACCATCGCTTGCATGATTGTTGGAGATGTTGGAGAATAGCATGGATTATCACATAAATTGATCTTCGACGGGCTCACCTTATGTGGTGTGAGTGGAGAAGACCCACCACTCGAAGTACTATCATCTCCCTTTGTAGCGGAGTTCTTGGATCCAGAGAGGTCAAGTAGAGCTAGAGTCTTCTTGATTCTCTCGTCAACATTGCCTTTTTCTTTTAATGTGTTGGTAGAGGGTATTGCTTCTTTTGGAGATGAAGATTCAAAGACTGGAGTTGATGCAGACGGCACTTGGAGTGCTTGTTGTCCTAACATGATTTCTTTGCTTCTCGTGATGGGTCCAAAACTTCCAAACGTAACACCAAGGATGCTTTCCACCTCAGCAGAGAACTTGGAGTCAGCAATCTTAGGGAAAGTTGAATTGGAATTGATCTTCTTGGAAGCCATTTCGATGTTTCAATGTTCTTGATCTTTGAAGATTGAAAAGATGAGATGAGAGGTAGAAATTGTCCCACTGGGCGTGCCAATTTGTAGACAATAAAATCTCGTGCCGAGAAAATAATAATCAAGAGGAAAAAATATTGCAATAATCGTAGTATTTATTATAAATATGAGTGTTATAATCACTATTAATCCTCTGATTCTTCTTTTCAAATATAAATTCAAGGGATTTTGAGCTTAATCTTGACTTGATGAATTTGATCTTGACTTGTACTTGAATTTGAGGGCTTTTGAGCTCGATCTTGAATCTGGTGGTCTCGATCTTGGTTCGTGTTTAAATTCAAGAGCTTGAAACTTATTCTTGAATCTTCGTCTTGATCTCTGAAACTATTAGAGAAAAACTGGAGTGTTTGAATGCTTATAGCTTGTAGAGAAGTCTGCAGCGTTTGATGCACGAGCTCTCTCTGACTTGTTGTTGGAATTCAGGTTCTTTTTTTGAATTATGAGACCCCTATTTATAGTTGTAGGATAGAAGAGTTGCGATAAGGACGAACTTCTTTCTACCAATTCGAGTTAAGTTGACATGGCAATATTTGATTGGCCAGAACATGTCACTTATACACATGGCACATTTTCATTGGCCTTTGATTTGACTAGGCATGCTGTATCATTTTTGACATGTGGCATGATCCCGTTGGCTCTTTTATTTGACTTGGTGTGACACATCACTTGACACGTGGCACTAATTTGGGCCTCTAGGAAGATGACATCTTCGGCTCCTTAAAATTGGCTTATCATTTGTGGCCCAATTCGATAGACTAACCCAAAGAAATTGGACCCTTACTCAAATTCATATTTAATGGACTCAAATGGTTAATCCAATTATATTAATCCGTAATATTTATTTGGACTAATATGTCTTTAATTTAATACAATTCAAATTTATTGAATTTAATAATATTTTATTATCTACAATAACATTTTTGTGAAAAAAGAAGAAGAATTTTATACTATTTGTTTACTTATTTATAAATAACATATATTAATTTATATTAAATTAAATATTCAATAATTAATAATTCATGTATTGTAATTTCAATAACTATAAATACTACATAAATAATACCTACATAACTAATACTTGCATAATTAATACCTATATAACTAATACATGAATAACTACAACTTCCACAACTAATCTTTGCATAAAATAATACATAGATTTCCTCATAACTAATTCATGTATTACTAATATCTGCATAACTCTAACCCATAACCAAACGACCCCTTATTATCTAAATGGTGTCCTCAAATCTAAACAACGGAGTCAAGGTTCTCGGCGGTTCATGTAAAGCTCTGGTAATAACTCTGTTTTGTTGTTTCTTATTTTGATCGGCAAACTATTTTTTACAATGCGTGCTTATCAGACTCTCTGCGGTCCGAATATGAAAAGAAATTGCCACTTTGAAGGTCCAATTCTCCTATCTTTCCCTCTTGCAGTTTATTTGATTTACTTTCAGCATTATTTTGGTTGTTGTTTAGATGCCTTTATGAAGTATTGTGTGATTAATATTATTACTTGAATGATGTATGTTCTTAACAATATTTGCTGGGTCGTTGTTCTTCTTTAATAAGAATTTGGAAATTGTTGTTTACTATTTGCCTGTTGGGTTTGAGAAAAGTTGGAATTAAAATGAGGTTTTGAGTTCAATGGACTCTTCAAGGGTATGAAAATATTGTTTTTGGAGCTTAGGTCAATGTTAAGCTCTAATTAATTAATCAATAGTGAGAAAGATGTGATATTTGGTGAGGAAGTGAGTTAGGAAATAAATTTAGCTCAACTCCCGCTGAGGACGAGTTGGATTTTCAAACCCAAGAATTTAAAATTTAGCTAATTAATTTAATAATAATTAATGATGAGATCGAAAAGCGCTGCTACTGATAAGTCATTTTTAATAAATTCAGCTACTTTTTTAAAGTCGGATTAACGGGGTAGAAAAACTTTTAAGTACATTAGATGCTTGTTTAGGCACAGAAAAGTGGGGACGACTCATAATAGCCTCAAAAGGTGCGAGACATCGATCAATAAATCGTGGTAAGACTAGAAACCGCTACTACTAGTACGCCATGCATTAATAATTTAAATTAACTTCAAATAAGTTTAAAAACGAATCAAGAAAGTGAACCAACAAACTCTTAAGTTCATAAGATAATGTATCCAAAATTTAAGTTAAAGCTAGATTTAAATTAATAAAGCAACCATGCTAAAATTATGGGACTCGAGGAATGCCTAACACCTTCCCTCGGCCAACAAAATTCCTTACCCAGTTATTTGTTTTCACATACCAAAATAAATAGTCATTTTCTTTTGATTAGGGATTCAATAGGTGACTTGGAACACCAAAACTTAATTCCAAATAGCGACTCTGAATAAATAAATTAATCCCTTCTCAATATGTCACTTGTGAAAAAATTCTTTCGTAATAAATCTATCTCCGTAACTTCGGACAAGAGCTTTAGTGGTTGTTAAAAAAAGAGTGTGACAGCTCTAGCGACTCCGCTGGGGAATTTTGTTAATACAAATAAGAATTCGAGCTTTGTTATATCTATTTTATTTAGTTTTACTTGATTTGTATATTTATTGAATGGTTGTGGCCTAATTTTCTACTTGACCGCTCATTTATTGTGTTGATATTATTTGAATTGCAATATAAACTGTCTTCTCTCGTGCATCCAACTGAGTATTCTGAACAAGCTCCACACACTGTGCACTCGAAGAAGCGGATACGCTCCGGAACCTTTATTTGAGATACCAGGAATGCAGTAATGTCCTTGGGAAGGATATTTTAGTCACACATGCACAGTGAGGCCAAAAAGTGCTGCTACAGGTAAGCTGTCCCTTCCCGACTCGAGTGGTCCACTCGTTTTCCAGCTAGTCTAAACCCCTGCTCCATTAGGATGTTAAACCTAGAAAAATAAGCCTCATGCGATGATTATCCCTTGTAGGTCTTGCTTTATTTTTCATCACATGCATTTGACCTAGTGGGACTCGGCATAGAGGCCGGGTCCATCTAGGACAGGGTGCCTTTTAGACCACGATGTACATCTATTGTGCTACTTGTCGCATTTCATGAGAGGTTATATGAATGTTGACCGGTTTAAGGTGAACGGTTGAACGAGCAAGAGAATTTTGCCCTCGGATTTTATCTTTACTCACTCATTTACTTATTTATTTACTTTATCGAATTTCTAAACAAAATACAAGAATAAGGAGAGAGCTTTCCAAATGATATAGTTTTTTAATTCTTTAATTTTTCATGAACTATATAAATTTATTTTCTATTGATCGGTGAGTGTGTATAAAAACTCTTTTCTTTGTCGAGATAGCTGCAGAAGTTAAAGAATTTGTTTTGAAAAAAATAATCATGTCATTTATTTTATCATTTTAGCGATCTCTATTTGCCAAAATAATCTAGTTTTCATCTATTGAAGTAAATAAGGATGGTATTGTAGAGAGGATCATTTTGATTTATTTTATTTTCTCAGACATTTATTTTGTTAACAAAAGGACCTAGCTGTCTCTACAAGGAAGCTAAAGGGGATCGTTTTGCATAAATAGCCAATTTATTTGTCATATCTTTACGTCTGGTCGTTTCTTTGCCTAGACAATCTAATTTCTTTCAAGAAGTCCATGAGAAGGGTTTTACAAAAATTTACCACTTTTATTATCATTTTGGTCTATTTTGCAATGACTTTTTCTTTTTAAAAAAAGTTATTACACTTGTTCTCTAGCTGCCAACAGTATTGCAGCGCTTGTATGAGACTTTATGAGAAAAATGGCTGTATGAGAACTGCTAGGAGGACCATTAATGATCTTTGCCCGGACATGAGGGGTTTTAGAATGATAGTGCTGATGCAACCAATAGACATTTCTTTTATTGTCTTCTGTTACATTTTTAGTTTTGTATTCGCCATTTGTTACTATCTTGATCAGAATCTATACTGTTTTTCATTTTGTTCGCTTATATTTTTATACGGTGTCTTGTATATATATATTTTTTTGAGTCCACATATTAAAGAGAAAAGCAATGAAAAACGTTTCGTTTTTTAAAAAAAAAATTCATACATTTTTTTTCGAACTACATCATGTTCTGATTCATGTTTCTAATATGATACATAGGCAACCCTAATGAGTTCGATCAAAAGTTATCTAAAAAAGGAAAAAGAAAGCTTTCTAAAAAAGAAAAAGTTAAAAAAGGTATGTAATAATTATTTCTTTTTTTAAGGAAAAAAAAGACAAACAAAAAAGAAAAAAAGATATTACACCTGAACAAGCCGGGATGAAGCATAAAGCCTTTCATGTTAGAATTGAAAAATGAATTTAGGTGTATAACATACAATGTGTGATTATAATGTGTGAAATGCTTAACGCTAACACATGTTTGCAGCTATTATCAAAAAGTACTAAAGTGGTTGGTTTGTTGACATTTTGGCTAGCCATTCGTATTACACCAGGTCTAAATGCAAAGCATCAATAACCGACAAAGACACAGAGGTCGCCATCATTGACCAGACATAGAATTCTGAAGAAGAGGACTCAGGGGCTCATGGGGAAGTTTTGAAGTTAAGAAAACAATAGGCTGAATGGTACCGGGATTGGGTATATGGATTGCATCTCCTCCTATGTTCCCTATGGATAACCCTGACAATCCCCCTAACCTCCGACTAATGTCACATGCTCAATTTTCCATTTCTGTCGACCCTTCACCACAAGGTGCACATTGACCCTTTATATATATAAATCCGTGATCAGCATGCTTATTGTAATACAATGAAAGAGGAACTTGATGGTAAAATGTGGTTCCACAATATTAAAAATTACATCCAGTCTGGAGAATATCCAACGCATGCCACCGGCGACTAAAAGAGGACTATTCGGTGATTGGCTAATGACTTTTTCTTGAGTGGAGGAATCTTGTACAAGAGGACTCCTGACTTGGCTTCTAAGTTGTGTATATGCTAAAGAGCTTCAACCATCATGACTGAAATACATTCTGGAGTTTGTGGATCACATGTTAACGGGCATGTCTTAGCAAAGAAGATACTTCAAGCAGGTTATTATTGGCTCACCATAGAACGGGATTCCATTCATTTTGTTCGTAAGTGTCATCAATGTCAAGTACACGGTGATTTGATACATTCTTTGCCTTATGAGTTGCACACAATGTCCGAACCATGGCCTTTTTTGGCTTGGGGATAGATGTGATTGGACTGATCGAGCCGAGAACATCAAGTGGGCTCAGGTTCATCTTGGTAGCCATTGATTATTTTACAAAATGGGTGGAAGCGGTAGCGTTCAAATTAGTAACCAAGAAATTTGTGGTGGATTTTGTTCATTCCAACATTATTTGTAGATTTGGTGTCCCAAAAGTAACTATTATAGACAATACTTCTAATCTTAATAGTCATTTAATGAAGGAGGCATCTCAACAGTTTAAGATTACACATCGAAATTCAACTTCGTATCGTCCAAAAGCAAATAGGGCGGTAGAAGCTGCCAATAAGAATATCAAGAAGATACTCCGCAAAATGGTGCAGGATTCCATATAGTGGCATGAAAAGTTGCCTTTTGCTTTGTTGGGTTATTGCACTACTGTTTGCCCTTCCACAGGTGCAACTCCTTTTTTGTTGGTATATGGGATGGAAGCAGTTATATCCGCAGAAATTAAAATTCCATCCCTTTTGGATTATTGAGGAAGCTGAAATTGATGATGATGTGTGGGTTAAGACCCGATTGGAGCAACTAAGTTTGATTGATGAAAAGAGGTTAACATCAGTATGTCATGGAAAACTATTCCAGAGAAGAATGAGACGAGCATATAGCAAGAAGGTGCGTTCTAGGAACTTTGAAGTGGGTCAGTTAGTATTGAGGCGCATCCTCCCCCACCAGGTCGAAGCAAAAGGTAAGCTCTCTCCAAACTGGCAAGGGCTATTTATCATAAAGAGGGTATTACCAATGGTGCTTTATATTTGACGGATATAGAAGGCAAAATGACAGAAATGGCTATCAATGTTGATGCTATGAAAAGATATTATGTATGATCTTTACTTTTCATAATTAGATTTCTTTTGCTTTGTACTTGATATTTTAGAGTTTGATATGACGAAGGCATTTTATTTTTCTATCCAAATATTATGTCATCCCTTGTCATCCCTTTTGAGCTTTAATTTATTTTCTTTCATACCCCTCTTTCTGAATCATAATGGAGTTGCGAAAAAGAAAAAAAAAGATAAAAAGAAAAAAAAAGAAAAAGAAGTCAAAAGTCAATCAATCATCTTTCATGAACTACGTTTGACCTGATTCTTGTCTCGATGAGATACATAGGCAGCCTCGCTCTAGGGTTCGATCCAACCAATCAAAAAATATAATAAAGGCCATTTTAAAAGAAAACTGGGGTAAAAGTTATTTTTATTTTTATTGAGTCGATTCCGCATGTTGTAAGTTCCAACCCTATTTTAAATATTATTTTTTGAGCCTTCATGCCGCCCTTTCTTTCTAACCCTGTCCAAAAGCCATGTTACAATCAAAAAGAAAGACCTTCTGATCAATCTTTAGGAAGGTCAAGGCTAAGAATATTATGGATATATGACGTTTGCACCATGGCTATTATTGGTCTTTAGCAACACAAAGAAAAATGAAAATGAGAGAGCCTTATTGGTGAAAATTCTTTCGGGCACTGTAAGACGATGAGAGAAATAAAAATAAGAGAGTCTTATTGGTGAAAACCCTTTTGGACACCGTAAGACGATGGTTAGATGAGAGAAATAAAAATGAGAGAGTCTTATTGGTGAAAACCCTTTTGGGCACCGTAAGGCGATGTTGAGTTGAGAGAAATAAAAATGAGAGAGTCTTATTGGTGAAAACCCTTTTGGGCACCGCAAGGCGATGGTGAGTTGATAGAAATAAAAATGAGAGGCTTATTGGAGAAAACCCTTTGGGGTGCTACTAGTTGAAAGAGAGCTTGAATTGTGATGAGATTTGTTGAAGTGCAGCAAAACACGGTTTCAAAGTCGAAGGTTTGATGAATTTGATGTAGTTTGAGTGGATAGATCAAGCTACTCAATCCAAAATGTATGTCATAATCATTGGAGCCGGCTACCACTCTCAGATATGTCTCTGTCACGTCTCATTTCAAAAAATTAACGTGTTTAGTTGAATTTCATTCTTCTCTACTATTCTATCTTTGTGTCATTTTAATTTTCTGTATCTTTGAGTCAAGTTAGTGTAAAAACAAGTGAGAAAGAATTTCAAAACTCGCTACCAGCCTTTCCAATTGCAAAGGGCAAGAAAAATGGCTAGCACATGAAACAACATGATTCAAAATATAGCAAGGTATTTAATAGATTATCATCCGTGGGAAAGTTTTGGATTCAAGAAAATACCAAGGTTAAGTAGAGATCTGATTGATAAACATCAGGAAATTGAGGATGTGATATTGGTTTAAAATCATTCTTGATAGCCAGATCTTGGGTCAATAGTACAGCAGGCCAACGACACACTCAGAATAGTGGAGGTAGAGCTGAACTTGACAAGTGTTGGAACAATCGCCTTGAAAGCCAAAGCCACAAACCAACCACTAAGTTAAAACTCACAAATTTTTTTATTTTGAAACAGGGGAAAAAAAATTGGTTCGTTAAAAGCAGGTGCCTTCTGGGAGAATTCAAGTTAATATTTTCGAGATTTCTCAGGACCCTCCTGAATAATGAGATTTAATTTTATTTTTTCAGGACCTTCCTGAATAATGAGACTTATTTTAGTTCATCAGAATCCTCCTGGATAATTGGATTTAGTTTTTACTTTAGCAGGACCCTCCTGAAAAATGGGATTTAGTTTAACTTCTCAAGACCCTCCTGGATAATGGGATTTAATTTTAGTCCCTCAGGACCCTCCTGGATAATGGAATTTAATTTTTAGTTTAGCAGGACCCTCTTGAAAAATGGGATTTGGTTTAATTTCTCAGGACCCTCATAAAAAATGGGATTTAGTTTAATTTTTCAGGACCCGCCTGGATAATGGGATTTAATTTTTAGTTTAGCAGGACCTTCCTGAAAAATGGGATTTAGTTTAACTTTTCAGGACCCTCTTGGATAATGAGATTTAATTTTAGTCTCTCAGGACCCTCCTGAATAATGAGATTTAATTTTTAGTTTAGCAGGACCCTCCTGAAAAATAAGATTTAGTTTAATTTCTCAGGAACCTCCTGAAAAATGGGATTTAGTTTAATTTCTTAGGACCCACCTGAATAATGGTATTTAATTTTTAGTTTAGAAGGACCCTCTGGAAAATGGAATTTAGTTTAACTTATTAGGATCCTCCTGGATAATGGGATTTAATTTTAGCCTCTCAAGACCCGCCTGGATAACGTAATTTAATTTTTAGTTTAGCAGGACCCTCCTAGAAAATGGAATTTAGTTTAACTTCTCAGGACCCTCTTGAATAATGAGATTTAATTTTAGTCTCTCAGGACCCTCCTGGATAATGCGATTTAATTTTTAGTTTAGCAGTACCCTCCTGAAAAATGGGATTTAGTTTAACTTCTCAAGACCCTCCTGAGCAAAGAAATTTAATTTTAGTTTCTCTGGACCCTCCTGGATAATGAGATTTAATTTTTAGTTCAGTAGGACCCTCATGGAAAATGAAATTTAATCTTTAGTTTTTCAGGACCCTCCTGAATAATCGGATTTAATTTTTAGTTTCTCAAGACCCTCCTGAATAATGGGGTTTAATTTTTAGTTTAGCAGGACCCTCCCGGAAAATGGGATTTAATTTTTAGTTCAACAAGACCCTCCTGGATAATGGGATTTAATTTTTAGTTTCTCAGGACCCTCCTGAATAATGGGATTTAATTTTTAGTTCAGCAGAATCCTTTTGAAAAATGAGATTTTAATTTTTAGTTTCTCAGACCCTCCTGAATAATGGAATTTAATTTTATTTTTTCCGGACCCTCCTGAATAATGAGACTTTATTTTAGTTCATCAGAATCCTCCTGGATAATTGGATTTAGTTTTTACTTTAGCAGGACCCTCTTGAAAAATGGGATTTAGTTTAACTTCTCAACACCCTCCTGGATAATGAGATTTAATTTTAGTTTCTCAGGACCCTCCTGGATAATGAGATTTAATTTTTAGTTTAGCAGGGCCCTCCTGGAAAATGGGATTTAGTTTAATTTCTCAGGTCCCTCCTGAAAAATGGGATTAAGTTTAATTCCTCAAGACCCTCCTGGATGATGGGATCTAATTTTTAGTCTAGTAGGGTCCTCGTGGATAATGAGATTTAATTTTAGTTTCTTAGGACCCTCCTGGATAATGAGATTTAATTTTTAGTTTAACAGGACACTCTTGAAAAACGAAATTTAGTTTAATTTCTCAGGACCATCCTGAAAAATGGGATTAAGTTAATTTCTCAGGACCCACCTAGATAATGAGATTTAATTTTTAGTTTCGCAGGACTCTCTTGAAAAATAAAATGTAGTTTAATTTCTCAGGATCCTTCTGAAAAATGAGATTTAGTTTAATTTCTCAGGACCAACTTGGATAATGAAATTTAATTTTTAGTTTAGCAGGACCCTCATGAAAAATGAAATTTAGTTTAATTTCTTAGGACCCTCCTGAATAATTTAATTTTAGTTTATCAGGACCCGCCTGGATGATGGAATTTAATTTTTAATTTAGCAGGACCCTCCTGGAAAATGGGATTTAGTTTAACTTCTCAGGACCCTCCTAGATAATGGGATTTAATTTTTAATTTCTCAAGATCCTCCTGGATAATATGATTTAATTTTTAGTTTAGCAGGACCCTCATGAAAAATGAGATTTAGTTTAATTTCTCAGGACCCTCCTGAAAAATGTGATTAAGTTTAATTTCTCAGGATCCGCCTGGATGATTTTAATTTTTAGTTTACCAGGACCCTCTTGAAAGATGGGATTTAGTCTAATTTCTCAAGACCCTCCTGAAAAATGAGATTTAGTTTAATTTCTCTAGACACGCCTGAATAATGGGATTTATTTTTAGTCTAGTAGGACCTCCTAGAAAATGAAATTTAGTTTAATTTTTCAGGACCCTCCTGGATAATGGTGTAAAGATATGACACCTGGGCCTAACTCAACCTCAAAAGCTAGCTCAAGAGGGGAGGATTGCGCAAGTTCATATAAACAAACTACCAGTCCATTCCCCAAGTAATGTGGGACTTTAACCCACTCTAACACTCCCCTTCACACCCAGGCCCGACTGGAGTGTGGACTGGGAGCCCAAACGGGAATGGACTTGGCTCTGATACCATGTAAAGATATGACACCTGGGCCTAACTCAACCTCAAAAGCTAGCTCATGAGGGGAGTATTGCCCAAGTCCATATAAACAAACCATCAGTCCATTCCCTAACTAATGTGGGACTTTAACCTACTAACACCCCCCTTCACACCCAGGCCCGACTGGAGTGTGGACTGGGAGCCCAAACGGGAATGGACCTGGCTCTGATACCATGTAAAGATATGACACCTGGGCCTAACTCAACCTCAAAAGCTAGCTCATGAGGGGAGGATTGCCCAAGTCCATATAAACAAACTACCAGTCCATTCCCCAACCAATGTGGGACTTTAACCCACTCTAACACTCCCCTTCACACCCAGGCCCGACTGGAGTGTGGATTGGGAGCCCAAACGGAATGGACCTGGCTCTGATACCATGTAAATATATGACACCTGGGCCTAACTCAACCTCAAAAGCTAGCTCATGAGGGGAGGATTGCCCAAGTCCATATAAACAAACCATCAGTCCATTCCTCAACCAATGTGGGACTTTAACCTACTAACACCCCCCTTCACACCCAGGCCCGACTGGAGTGTGGACTGGGAGCCCAAATAGGACCATAACTTTACAAATGGGATTTAATTTTAGTTTATCAGGACTCATCTGGATGATGGGATTTAAGTTTTAGTTTAACAGGACCCTCCTGGTAAATAGAATTTAGTGTAACTTCTCAGGACCCTCCTGGATAATGAAATTTAATTTTTAATTTTTCAAGACCTCCTGGATAATGAGATTTAATTTTTAGTTTAGAAAGAGCCTCCTGGATAATAGATTTAATTTTATTCTCTCAAGACCCTCATGGATAATGAGATTTAATATTCAGTTTAGCAGGACCCTCTTGGAAAATGGGATTTAGTTTAATTTTGTAGGACCCTCCTGGATAATGAGATTTAGCTTAGTTTAGCAGGACTCTTCTGAAAAATGGGATTTAGTTTTAATTTCTCAGGACCTTCCTAGATAGTGAGATTTAATTTTTAGTTTATCAGGACCCTCATGGATAATGAGATTTAGTTTTTAGTGTAATTTAGCATGACCCTCCTAGAAAATGGAATTTAATTTTAATTTAGCAGGAATCTTCTAGAAAATGGGATTTAATTTGATTTCATGAGGACTCTCCTGTATAATGGCATTTCGCATTAGGAATCTTGTGAAGAAAATACTTACCTTCAATGATAAGGAACATTTTGAAAGATATAACGCAATAAAATTCAAGTGTCGTCCACAGTTTTTGTATAGGTGGTTAAGTTACAAAATTTCCTTCACTCTAAATTGGGGCAAAAATTTTGCTCCCTTTCTTTTGTTCATTTTGATCTTAGGAACCTGCCGTGGAAAGAAAAATCCTCATTTTCAGGTAGCAGGGTGCTTCCTGGAGAACAAGGAACCACCGACTGGGCATTGATAGGACCTTGTTCGACTCTTCGCCTCAGTATATTCCATCACCCCTCTTATTTTTCGAATTACACGTGACTTGATTCCTTCCTGGGATATGTAGGCTGTCTAAAATAAGGGCTCAGTCACTTTTTAATAGGTTTTTATTTGTGAAAAATTAAAAAAAAAAAAGTACAGAATATTTATTTATTTTAGAAGTAAAAAATTTTTGATTTAGTTTTCAAAAGAAAGAAATGACAAGAAATATTTTTTTAGTTAATTATTTTTTATAACCTTTTTTTAAATTATTTAGCGTTTTTCATTTTAGTAGTTTTATTTACTTATTTTTAAAAAAAATAAAAAAAGCCAATAAACTTTAGCCACGTGGCAAGATTCCTTCTTATTTTTTCTCTAACAAATCCAAACCAAAAACTCCCTAATGGAGGGACACCTCACCAAAAAATTTTCTGGCTCTCCAACGTTACATACTCACGTTCACACACATTTTTGCACTCTCCCACTCCTTCTCCAATGAAGAAAGGGATCTCCATTTTTCATCATTTTTTTTCTTAGTTCACGGCAAACACAGGCGCATCACTCCTCACCTGCACATACACTCACCGTCACACTCTTCTTTTTCATCAAGAACACGACACACACACACTAATACAATACACTCACACCACTCACTTCACACACTAACACTCATCCTCACATCATCACGACACAACACATACGCACACAATTTTCACTCACCATTTTTCTCCTTGACTACACAGCACACTCACAGACACACATGATGCCTCTTCATTATTTTTCACCCACACCCACCACACTTCAAATTCTTCCAAGAAAGCATCTCATGGCTATTCTAATATTTAAATCATGAAAATGGGTCCATCTAAAATTCCCAAAACATTCTCCATCCTTTTCATTTTTCTAGCTTCATTCCCGATTCTTTGATCATCCGCTGAACTCACAAACTTTGTGTACAAAGGCTGTGATAACCACAAATTTCAAGACTCATCTGGAGTTTACTCAAAAAACTAAACACCCTTTTCGACATCCTGGTTTCTCAACGTTCCTCCAATAAATTCTACAAAACCACCATCGGCAGTGTCCAGTCAGCAATTTGCGCTCTCTTCCAATGCAGAGGCGATCCTTCAAGCGATGACTGCAACCGTTGTGTCAAAAAAAAATTATTCCCGACATGTCCCAGAAGCTATGTGGACAATCTATTGCAGCTAGGATTCAGCTTAATGGGTGTTATTTGAGGTACGAGATGGTTGGGTTTCAGACGATTGGGGCTACTGACTTAATGTTCAAGGTTTGTGGATCAACTCAGGCAAGCGAAACTGGGTTTGGTGATAGGCTTGATACTGCTCTAGGAGAAATAGCTAAAAGGGTTTCGACTAGGAATAATGGGTTTTATGCAGCTGGGTATCAGTCGGTGTATATTTTGGGTCAGTGTGAAGGCAATTTGGGAAGTGGGAACTTTGTGAAAAATGGTGCTGGCAAAGCCAAAAGTGAATGTGGGAATTCAATATCTGCATAAATTATTCTGCAACAATACTACATTAGCTACACTTATTATCTGAATGGCGTCCTCAGATCTAAACAACGGAGTCGAGGTTCTCGACGAGGTTCGTGTAAAGCTCTGGTAATAGCTTTGTTTTGTTGTTTCTTATTTTGATCGGCGAACTATTTTTTACTATGCGTGCTTATCAAACTCTCTGCGTTCCGAATACGAAAAGAAAATTGCCACTTTGAAGGCCCAATTCTCCCATCTTTTCCTCTTACAGTTTATTTGATTTATTTTCAGCAATTAGATGCCTTTATGAAGTATTCTGCGATTAATATTATTACTTGAATGCTGTATGTACTTAACAATATTTGCTGGGTCATTATTCTTCTTTACTAAAGAATTTGGAAATTGTTGCTTACTATTTGCTTGTTGGGTTTGAGAAAACTTGGAATTAAGATGAGGTTTTGAGTTCAATGGACTCTTCAGGGATATGAAAACATTTTGTTTTGGAGCTTAGGTCAATGTTTAAGGTTTAATTAATCAATCAATTGCGAGAAAGATATGATATTTTGTGGGGGAGTGAGTTAGGAAATAAATTTAGTTCAACTCCCATCGAAGACGAGTTGGGTTTTTCAATCCAAAGAATTTAAAATTTAGCTAATTAATTAAATAATAATAATTTATAACGAGGTTGGAAAGCGCTGCTACCGATAAGTTATTTTTAATAAGTTCATCTATTTGTTTAAAGCCGGATTTACGGTGTAGAAAAACTTTTAGGTACGTTAGATGCTCGTTTAGACATGAAAAAGTGGGGACGACTCATAATAGCCTCGAAAGGCGCAAGACATCGATCAATAAATCATGGTAAGGTTGAAAAGCGCCGCTACCAGTACACCACACATTAATAATTTAAATTAACTTCAAATAAGTTTAAAAATGAATCAAGAAGGTGAACTAACAAAATCTTAAGTTCATAAGCATAATGTATCCAAAATTTAAGTTAAGCCAAATTAAATCGATAAAGCGGCCATGCTAAAATTACGGGACTCGTGGGATACTTAACCGTTCCCTCGATCAACAAAATTTCTTACCCTATTTTTTGTTTTTGCAGGCTAAATAAAGAGTCATTTCCTTTTGATTAGGAATTCAATTAAGTGACTTAAAATACCAAAACTCAATTTCAAGTGACAACTCTGAATAAATAAATTAATCCCTTCTCAATATGTCACTTCAATTGAAAAAACCCTTTCGTAATAAATCTATCTCTGTCACGTCAGATGAGAGCTTTGGTGTTCACGAAAAAAGGGGTGTGACACAACCTATATGCTTGTGTATGATACAATATGTCCCAAGAAATCCACAGAATTTCATTAGAATTCACATTTAGAGACTGTGTATAGCTCATGATTTCTGAGTACCTGGAGTGCTACTCAAAGATGATCTTTGTTCTCAGCCTCTGAATGTGAATATACAAGAATATCATCAATAAATATTATCATGAGCAGATCTAAGAATGGTCTGAATAAGTTATTCATCAGGTCCATAAATACTGTTGGGAGTAGTGAAGAAGTATAGAGCACTTTAGTTGGTTGTTGACCAACTCATTCATCAATTCAAAAGACATATATAAGAACTCAAAATAGAATATCTGGATCTGAAAGCTTTCTTCAAAATATCTTTCTCCCTACCCATACCTGATGGTATCTTGATCTCAAATTGATCTTTGAGAAATAGCTAGCATTCAGCAGGTGATCAAATAAGTTATCTATCCTCGGAAGAGGATATCTATTCTTAATGGTAACTTTATTCAGCTACCGATAATCTATACGCATTTGCAGTGAGCTATCTTTCTTTCTTACAAATAAGATTGGTGCACCTCATGACAAAGCATTAGGCCTAATAAAGCCTTTATCAAGCAAGTTTTTCAGCTGATCCTTTAACTCTTTTAGCTCAGCAGGAGCGATTCTGTAAGGAGGAATACATATGGGTTGCGTACCTAGTAGAATATCAGTGGCAAAGTCAATTTTATGCTCTGGGAATACCAGGAAGCACATCCGTAAACATATTCGAGAATTCACTAACCATCAAAATAGACTAAAGAGTTGGGGATTCTACCTACACATCCCAAACTCTAACAATATGACAAATACAACCCATTACAACCACGGTTCCTTGCTTGGAGATAGGGTATGAACCTACCTTTTAGCATAGCTATATTGCCTTCCATTCTCGAACCACCTCTATTAAGAAGTAGAATCTTCCAATTTTTGTGCAGTACTCAACAATGTCCATAATCATATCAAAGTCAATTATTTTTTTCTTTACCGGGTCTACAGAGATCTGGAAGCCAACAATCTCCACCGGTACAACCTCGATAAAATCTCTTGGCGATAATGGATTCACCAATAGGTGTAGATACAGAAAATGGTCGTTGGAGAAATTTTGTACTGTACAAAATACCATTAGAGTAACAAAGAAAAAGTGGAGCTTGGATTTATCTAAGCATATACCAAATGGGAGAAAACATTTAGTGTACATATCACAATATCTGACGATAACTTAGAGTCCTGTCGACCTACTAATGCATAAGTAAAATTTTGACCAATACCGAAACTAAACTCTCCCATTCTGCCTCTACCCCTGCCTGCTAAAGTATGGGGTCCACACCCTGTAAAAGGTATTGGTAAGTATGACCATGATGATGATCTCTGTCACTCCACTCTTTAGATGGGTAGTCTCTTATTATATGACCCTCCTATCCATGCGAATAGTTATCTATGGACCCATGTTTGTATCTCCCAAAATGCCTCCTACCATAGGTAACACAACACTACGGGGCTGTCCTCATTTGATTTGAGCCTTTCTGCTACTGCAAACCTGATGCTTATGAACTCTCGCCTAGACCTGATTGTCCACATTGATCAGACCTATTACCCTATTTCTGCTAGGATGAAGGACTAGGTGGCCTACTTGAGAATCGAGTTCTGGGTCCACTCTAGGACTCTACGTATAGATAAGTTGGTCTGTTCTCCTATGCTGTTCCCTATCTATCCTCTCATCCATTCATTTGTCACTGCCTAAACTCTTTTATGTTTAGAACAAAGGCTTGAATCCGTAAGATATTTATGTTCTAGTGCAATGCACCTGTAATATAAGACCCAACATACTTAGGAGCAAAACTTTGCTATAAATCGTTGTACCCTAATTGGCATAGTATTAATAAAAGTTGGTGCATATCTAGACAAAGAATCAAATTTCAGTGCATACTCTCGAATACTCATTCTATCCTGCTCCAGCTGTAAAACCTGATTTACCCTAGCCTCTGAATCTCTCATGGAAAATAATGATCTTTGAAAGATTCAGAGAAACTGGAACAGATAGGTATAGGTGCATCCCTCTCTCTACACCTCTCCCAACTCTCGTACCATAAAATGGTGATATCTTATAGCCAAAACATTGATAGCTCAACTAACGCTGTGGAAAGCATGCATAACCCTGAATATTTTGTGTAGTTGGTATGAAAGTGCTAAGGATCCTTTGTAATCTATCCTCGTTAATTATGGAGGACTCAAAGCAAGAAATGCATGAGCCCTCGAATTCCCGGGGTCCCTTAGTAGGCCCTGCAGCCTCTGGTGCAACTTGCTATCATTGAGCAGTCATATCTAAGCCAACATGTATATTATGCTCCTAATAGCATAATCTGAAGTAATAGGAGGAGCTCGAGGTGGTGTAGGCAATTCTACAGCCCTTGGAGGCTCTTGAAGTATTGGAGAGTGTTGAAGGGATCGAGAATGTCTCCATTTTGGCCTCAAACTAGGCCGTCTCCACTCATGGAATGTTATTGGAACCCTCTCTAGGTGTTGTGTATAACCCTCGGCTAGTAGTAGACTATCTATCGACAAACATTAGTAGTAAGCTTAGGGACTTAACCCTGTAAAACTTAGCTCTAAAGCACGATTTGAGCTGAAAAAGGTAACCATGATTTGAGCTGAAAAAGGTAACCATACTTTCATTCCTAGTAGCTTCCTACTTATAAAATATGGTGCACAACACATTTATAAACAAGAAACTACTAGACATGACTTGCAGACTCCCTAGGATATGACCTTGCTCTGATACCAAGTTTGTCATACCCCACCTTAGGAGATATAACTGATACCTGATGCCACACTGGAACCTGAGCTGACCTGCATGGACATATACACCTCTGGTTCATACCAGTAGCATGTACTCAAGAAAACAAACAAGTATATCTTGTCTTAGAAAAGCCCTTGTCTAGCAAGGCCAAAATACAAACATCTGCATAGATATTCAACTGACCCAACAATTCATAATAACAATAAAGTCCTATGCGGGCTGATGAGACCACCATGTTGTCTAATATCACAAATTTCTATGCGGGACGACAAGATTACCATATTGTCTAAGATTAGATAAAGCTACAAGTATATATATAGACAAGGGCCATTAAGGTCATCTGCTGTCAATAAAAAAAAGGCCAACATGACCAAAAACGTACTTCTATACCATCCCAAAGTCTTCAAGCCTCTGCAGAGTAGATCCTTGGCCAGTAGAATGCCCTGATCTACCCATAAACTATACAGTAAAGGATAGTCAAACATCTAAAGTATGACAACTCTAGAAGAAAGGAGCTGACCGCTCTACTGAGTCTGAATTGATACTGAAGAGGTCTGTGTACCTGTTTATCAAAACCTACAGGCAAGAGTGCAACTCCCCCGGGCTCAAGGTGTCAATACAACAACATATTGAGTATGTAATAGAATAATAGTAAGATGGAACTGAAATTGATAGAAGAAACTGAAAGTGATCAGCTAAAGAGTCAGAGCATAACCTGAAAAATCTTATTAATATATATTGTATGCTAAATATGCAATAATCAAATAAGAATCTAAACTATCTCTTATAAGCCTAGAAGGTATAAACATCAAATAATAATCTAACAAAGCCCCCATAAGCTCCGACAGGTATATCTTAATCTATATACCCCTATTGATAATAGTGTATCCCTGTAGTCAAACATTAACTATACCTTGAGCATACTTGGCTCCTGTGTTTGTATCTTGAGCCTTCTAGGCTAACTGTATCTTAAGCCTTCTAGGTTTGTAACTACACCCTGAGCATGCAAGGCTCTATTAAGGGTCAGTGATGAGCTGAAAATTTACCAACTCATTAAACTTAACATGAGCTTTTGCCTTGTTTTCAACCTATTTAGGAAGGTTTTATGCCTTTTCTCTTTGATTTTGCAGGTATTAAACTTACATATGGAAAACAGATGAATTGAACTAAAAAGCAAAATGCTGGGAGAAGAAGACGGCGGTTCGCAGGTGGCACCTGCAAAACGCAGATCCCACACAGGATCACATTGGTTGGGAGCTGAAGCAGACCTGCAAAATACAGATAAGCACCTGTGAAATGCAGGTGCAACCACAGGACACATCTAGCCTTATCTGACCCAGAGCTGGGACAGACTTGCGTATCGCGGATGGGCACCAACGAAACCAGGTGCCACACAAGTGAGTCCATGCTGAAAAGGGTAAAATTGTCCAGTTCTGGCACAAGAATTTTTTTGGGCGCTTCTCAAGACAAAATGGGAATCCGTGCACAAGAAAGGAGGAGCAGACTTACCCTAATTTGGACATACCTTAATATTAGAAAAAGGAGAACTTTTTGAATATCAATTTTTGTAGAGAGAGAAATACAGAGAGAAGTGAGAGCTTATCTTCTTCTTCAAATTGTTAGGGTAAGAACCCACCATTGAAGCATACTTTGAAGCTTAATTTTACTACTCAATAATGAATGTTAATGATTTTTTTGTTAATATAATCTTCTTATCCCAATTCATGGGTAGCTAAATTTGATTGCTAGGGGTGTGTGATTGATAGGGGTTTAGAATGGATTGATTGTGATTGTTTTAGTCTTAGAATCACTTATTGCGCATGAATCTAATCCTTTCTCTAAGTTTTAATTGAAATATTTGTGGCTGCAAACACAAATTGTGTTTACTTATCTTGCTTTTGCTTGAAAAAGAGAAGTAGGATATGGGTGAGAAAGCATTAGTGAGGAATTTAGTTGTGAAAGTGTAGGGTTGGGCTAGAGATATTCAAGACCCATTTTCGTAACTCATTCAAAGGTTAAGGCTAGAAATAGCTTAATTCTTCTCCAAGCCAATATTGGTAATTTGTTTTGTCACCCTGGGGTTCGAAAGAACCCAAGTAGAATGTACCCAAGTGGTTGAAAAACATTGGGTACAACTAATCCATGGATTTTCATGCTTGTAGTTAGTTCTTGAGACTTAGCAATTAACGCCAATCCCATCGATGCCTCGTCAATATCACATTCCTAGTACTTGCTCTCATTGTTGTTCAATTCGCATTACCCTATTTGGATATTGCTTTTAGAATCCGAAGTGATCTTATTTTTTTCCTAAACATTCACTTTATAAATTGTGATGCGAGGATGCTAGTTAGTTTAGATTGATTTACAATTTTAGTAGTAATCACTCCCCATTCCCTGTGGATTCGACCCCGACTCCTAGTTGGGTAAATTATATTGCATACAATCATGTATACTCTCTCATTTGAGGAGTGAATTTGGATGTTATCAATTTTGACGTTGTTGCTAGGGAATAGGCATTGATAACTTAGAGTTGTTTGTTAATTTGAACTAGTTAAGCATCTGGTGTGAATTTACATTAGTTCTTGTTTTTGCTGCTTGCTTAGATTGAACTTCATGAGCCAAGACTCTCAAGTAGGTTCTGTGGATGACCACATAGACCAGGATGATGATGAGCCGATGTTGCCCGATATAGCTGGTGCTATTCGCCTACCACCTATAGTAGAAAATGTTTTTTTCCATGTGACAAGCACTATGCTCCACTTGTTGCAAAGGATTATTTGGAGGGAAACTAAGTGAAGATGCCAATGGACAACCCGCAATTTTCTTAAAATATGCCAACCCTTTAATATTACCAATATTAGCTAAGAATCAATTCTGCTGAGGCTTTTCCCATTCTCATTAACAAGGGAAGCCACTGTTTGGTTAGAAGAGTTGCCCTCGGGGTCAATCACTTCATGGCAGGAGCTGACAGAGGCTTTCTGGGACATATTCTTCCCTCCATCAAGGATGCTTCAATTGAGGGATGAGATTACCAATTTTAGACAACTTTTAGGAAAACCCCTACATGAGGTTTGGCTTCGCTTCAAAAAGAAGTTACGATATGCCCCAACCATGATTTGTTGGATGGAGTTCTACTCCAAAGCTTCTATTGTTCCCTTGACTCAATCAACAAGTCGGTGACCAACAACCTTGCTGGTGGGTATCTTATGGACCAAACATTTGGATTGACCAAAGCTCTTCCTAATCGTATGATCAAAACAAATAGAGCATGGTACACTAGAGACATCAAGGTGTCCTCAAGTGGTGCCATTCCCAACCTTGTGACTGTGGAGATGAGAAAGCATGATAAGGAAAGAGATGAAACCTTGGCAAAAGTAATGACCCACCTTGAAGGAATGATTAAACATGTTATAGGAGTCGAAGCCAAGAGTGTGAATGCTGTAGGGACACAAGGGCATGGTCAATATGAAGGAGATGTTCACCTCCTAGATATGAGGAGGAATGTCAATAAATGGCAGGTCAAATAGGGGGTTCTCGTCAAGGATACCAAGGTGCCAACCAAGGCCCTTGGCGCCCTCATAATGAGAATCAAGGTTGGAGAAATCGTGAAAATCAAGGTTGGGATGATAGAAATGATCGATGGGGAAACTGGGAACAAAATCCTGAGGGGTATCATAGAAGCTCAAATCCATACATACCTCCTCCCAAAGCGGATGCGGCCCAAATGCAACTAGGGGTAAGTGATGTTGGAAATTAAAATATCTAGGAGATGTTGGCCAGGGTATTGAAAAGAATGGAGTCCACTGATAGTGAAGTGAGGTGTCTAACCTTGCCCAAACTGTGAGCTCTCATTCAGCCTCTACAAGAATCTAGAGGCTTAAATGAACCATCTCTCAACCCGAATGGAACCCCGAATGAAAGGAACCCTTACGAGTGACACTATACCCAAGCCGAAAAAGGATAATCATTGCGTGGCTATTGTCATGAGAAGTGGAAAAGTTGTGGCTGATGTGGGTGTTAAAGCAAAAAAGGTTGTTGACCCAAAAGTGAGTGCTGAAGCGAGTGATACGGTGAAAAGAGCACCAATTGGTGTTGACAATGAGGAAGAACGAAAGGAGGAAGGAGTAGATATTCCACATGAGGATGTTGATGTTAAGAAAGAGGGTGAGGTGCCTCTCAATACAAAAGGCCAAGAGCCTAGACTTCGACCCCCATACCCTCAGCGGTTGACTAAAAAGAAAGAGGACAACCAATTTCGAAAATTCAACATGTTCAGTAAGTTGTCCATATATGTACCGCTTGTGGATGCATTGCTTCAAATGCCTGGATAGGCCAAATTCATGAAGAAGCTGCTGAAAAAGAAAAGGATTGTGGATGCGGACACAGTGGAGGTGTTGCACCATTGTAGTGTTGTGATGGCTACAAATCTTGCTTCAAAAAGAGAGGACCCAGGAGCATTCACCATTCCTTACACTATTGGAGTGCGCATGTTTAACAAAGTGCTATGTGATCTTGGAGCAAGCATCAACTTAATGCCTTTCATAATCTTTAAAAAGTAAGGCTTGGGAAGTCCTAAGCGTACAACTAGGAGGCTATTGATGGTGGATCATTCTATCAAGCGCCCTATTGGAGTTCTTGAGGATGTCTTGGTTCGGGTGGAAAAATTTATTCTACCAACCGACTTTGTCATATTAGATTATGACATGGATATTGAGGTGCCCATCATTTTGTAGTGTCCATTGCAAGCTATGGGTAGAGCGCTTGTTCATGTAGAGCCGGGGGAGCTAAAGTTTAGAGTTGGCATCAAGGAAGTCACCTTCAATATGTGCCAGGCGACGAAGTCCCCTGATGATTGCAAGGTGATTGCGGTCCTTGATGAAGGTGAATAGTAAGAGAATGATTGTGAGGAGGAAGTTGATGAGGAGGATGATCCATTCGATTGAGTGATTCTTGGTAATGACTCAGTCGAGCCATGATATTAAACTAGGCGCTTCTTGGGAGGCAACCCAAGTATTTTTACATTCAAGTGTTATGTTTTTTTTGTTTTTAGTTTTGTAGGATGATTTGATGAAAGACCAAGTGAAAGAAAAATAGGGGAGAAGCTACTTAAGACTTGTGAAATGCAGGCGATAATGCAAAAGACGTAGTGCAAATGCCAAAAGGGACCAGAAGTGGGAGAAAAATGAATGGTCTCTGTGCCAACCCGCAAAAAGTAGGTTAGATGCAGAGCCAAGCCAGAATACCTAGCAAAATTTGGAAAAAAGGAGATGACCTGCGCGAGACCTGTGAAACGCAGGTCAGACGTAGGTATATGGTAGTGGATTGGGAAAGATAGAGGCCACCTGCGCTTGGACTTACAATTCGCAGGTGCCTTCCTATGGTCGCAGGTCTAGCCCAGGCACAAGTACGAAGTGCATTTAAAATTTTGACTGGCCCTTTGACCCAAATCTGACCCGTGGCCAACCCAAACCTTTTAAATTTCTCCCACATCCCAATAACCTCCATTTTCTTGACCTTTTTCTCTTCCGCATAACCCTTCCCCCAACCACTTCATCCTCCCCATTAAACCCATTAACTCCCACCTTAAAATCCACCAATCCTCTCACCTTCTCTCCACCTATAAAATCCTTCCTCCTTTATCATTTTCTACCATTACTCACTATTCTCTCCCACATAGCATAAAAGTTTAAGTTTTGGGTTGGCTATTTGGAAGCAAAAGTTAAATTCCTCAATCTCATTTCGTCTATCTTCTCATTTGGTATGTGTGCTTCTTGTTATTATTCTCCATGATTCTTTATTATTGTAGTGCAAAAGAATTCTTGTTGGTTTGTGAATCCTTCTTAACCCATGTTTTCCCCCATTACCCTTTTTGTGTTTTTCATTCTTTTGATAGCTTTGTTGTTGATATGGTAGGGGAATTCAAATTGCAAAATATAGGTAGAAATTATTGTTGATAATGTTCTATATCTTGCTTACATATGATGATTTTTTATACTAGTTGGGGGTTACATCTAAGTAACCCATTTACTAGAATGCCCGATTTTTTTGGTGATAGATAGGTTGACCTCTTTCTCAAGGGAGAATCATCATTCTTTTCTTTTCTGCTACTTATGAATGAGAAATGTGATGTTGTGAATGAGTTGTATGAAGTATGAAATTGAGTTGAGATATTGGGTTGGATTGGGCACTTAACGTTTCTCGATGATAGACGGGGTAACGTCCATCTTAAGGGAAGGTATTGAGTGGTTCCAATGGTTTGTGGGTTGTCTAATGGATTGATAAATCTTTCAGGGATGTCTAAGTACCCATTAGATGTAATTTTTTCATGCTTGAGAAAGAATGGTAGAATTAGTGCTTCAAAAATCAATGTTGGCCACTGTCGACCACCTGCGAATCGCGGATCCCCATCTGCAAAACGCAGGATGGAGCGCAGGTATGAGATTCAGTGTCAGGTCACTGCCTTCTTCTTGCATTCTAACCTGCGAACCGCGGATGAGCTCCTGTGAAACGCAGGTGGAATGCAGGAGCCTTCAGTTTTGCTGAAGTTACTGTCATAGGCCTGCGACGCACCTGCGAACCGCCGGTCTGACCATGTGAAGCGCAGGTACTGCTAGTTCTCACTGATCATGTTTTATTTTTTCTAGCATCCAATATTTCTAATTGTTCTTTCTTTGCATAGTATAGTTGATTTCTTTCACTTCTCATAAAAAAATACAAAAAGAGTTAGGAATGTTTGTGGCACTAACATTATATTGCAGCATTATGACATCTTTTAGGCAACCAAAAAAAGGAAAGGCCCCTTTCACATCAAAAAGCAAAGGGAAGGGCATAGCCAAAGAAACCCAAGCTCTGCCAACACTAGGGATAGAATCATCGTTTGTGTATATGACATGAAGAAGTAGTACCTCACGTGTATAGAGAGGCCAATCACTATAGAGAAGCACTTCGACTTGGCAGGGTTGGGGAATGACTTCCCTAATATCAACACCCATTTCAATGAATGACATTGGCTCATGTTCATAGAGCCTCTACCAAACTACTTTCCAAAATCTGGTGCTGGAGTTCTATGCCTCGTATCAAGCGAGGCAAGATGCCATGAAGCACAAAGGAAAAGTAAATGATTTTTCTTGCTTTCCTTCAGTCATGATTAGGGGTGTAGAGGTGGCCATCACTCCAGATGACATCAATGCCATCTTCTAGGAGGATGAGATTGACTCAAGGATGGAGTTGCAGTGAGGGTGGAGGCCAAGGAGGATCACTTCGGCCTCGTGTCAAGCATCATTGCCAAGGGTCAGCCCATATGGGCCACCATAAGGGGTGAAATTGCAAGGCAGGACCTAAAGTTTTAGGCCAAACTGTGGCTGAAATATGTATGTAGCTGTATCATTCCGTCCAAAAATGATCAGCAGGTAAACCTTGAGGCGACCATTCTCATTGCTTGCATCATGTCAGGGATGCCCATAATGTTGGTGAAGTGGTGGCCAGCCAAATGAAGAGAAATGATAGACATAAAGGCCTCTCCATGCCTATCCAGTGCTCATAGTCAACTCTCCCAAAAAGTGGGAGTCTCTTTATTTCCTAAAGAAAAGCCTAGCTTCACTACAGGTGTGGTTGGTGTAGAAAAGAAGAGGGCCGCTAATACTCCCAAGAGTAAAACAAAGAGGCTACTAGCTTGAGATGCACCCGAAGACTCCACCTCTCATGATCTAGCTCAAACCTCCATGACTCCTAACCTCAATAAGCCGAACCTCGAGATGTCGGGGCATGCTTCTGGAGAGGCCCCACTCCATGGGCCTTCACCTCCTCCTTCATCCTTGAGATTGAGTGGAATCCAACAGTGTCACGACCCGAGCTGGAATCTTGGATCGAGACACGGAACCTAGAACCACGGATGACTCCATGTCAAACCATGGCATGTGCATAGCAACTCAAGAGCATAAATTAAAACAAAAACTTAAAACTTAAACATGAATAAGCGAAAGTATGAATATCATAAAGCATATATCAAACGGTAACATCACAACGCTAAATCTCAAAGCTGAACATACTAGTTTATGTCTGATAAGCCTCTATTATCTAATGAGATGCTGGGACAAACCCCCAGCTATCTCCAATACTGAAACAAAATTGACAAAAAAAACTGAACTGATAGATGTCCTTAGATGATGAGGACTCACCCAAAGTAGAGGTTGAACTAGACTGAGATGGGAGCAACCTATCGTGAGACTGAGCTGGATCACTTAAACCTATATCGTGAAATGATATAACATAGAGTATGCGATTAGTGCTTGGAATGTACTGAGTATGCAAGGTAATTAAAACACACTAGTAAAATGTTAACTAAAATCATGCATTTAAATCAAATAGATCATGAGAGTAAGGACTGCATGCTAAGCTGTATCTGAAATATACATAATCATAAGCTGGTTAACATGACTGAACATAATGACCTAAGAATTAATGATAGAAATCATATGACTCGTCATATCTAAAATCATAAGTAAAACTCATAAACTGATCATTGGGTCAGGTCTGCTGTAAAATATAATATCATAAGAGGTCCTAAATAGATACCTATGTTGGCGTGTAGTTATGAGACTGGAAAACCTCGGAACCCCTGGCCTACTCGGTGATAGACACTACTCTCAAAACATGCATATTGCTTATATAATCATATTCTCAAAGCATAACTCAAATATGAAAATTGGGAGTCTTGACTCCAAAACACATCATAACTTATCTTGTAAGCCTTGGATAAAATTATAATAAACGTACTCACTTGCATAGGTTTTCCCAAATCATAACATCATACATACTTGAAATAGATTATATGAGTTAAAATCATGGATTCATAAGTGGAGAGCTAATAAACATTTTTTATGGTAGATATCTCATCATACTTGAAATCATGAATCATAAGCTTGAATTTTCATAAACTTGCATAATAGGCATAATTTTTAATAACTTGAGATCATGAATTTTATAATCAAATTAAGTGTAAAATCTGCTCATTAGACTTAAAATATACATTAGAACATGAGGGGATTAAACCTATAACCATATCATAGATAATTTCACAAACTTGGGTTGAAACCCTAGGAATCAAATACTTGATTAAAAACTTGAGTTCATGAACTTAAGGAGATACTTGGGCATGAGGGTGAAAGAAAACCCTCATTTATAGCCCTACATACCTGGGTGAACTGATTTCTGGACTAGCCTTGAAAGCCCAAGAGAATTGGGCAGAATTGTAGCTTGATCTTGAAAGGAAATCTCAATACTTTGCATGCATGGGAGTCTAATGACTTAGGATAATCTAAACCTTCTTAAAACACTCCTTTTAGGGATTAAAACGACGTCATTAGGAAGTTAGGAGCTTAGGAATTACAAAAATGCCCTTAATGATTCGTCTGAAAAAAGAGTCACTACCAGTCACCACGAGTCGTACCTCCAAACCACTACTCGTGGTATCCTTCCATTGCCAGTCAGTCCATATTCCCCAACTCTATAATTCTAACCATGGATGCCTACCATGACTCGTTGTTTCCTACAACAAGTTGTAACTTGATTCATGACATCATTCTTTCCCATGACAGGTTCAATCCATGACTACATTCTATGGCCCGTTACAGACTCCTACGACTCGTACCATGAGCCGTTGTTACTGGTCCAGAAGACTCTACTATTAACCATGACTCCTGAACATGGCCCGTCACACCAACCAATGGGTCGTACCTTCGATCATTGGTCCAAGACCTGTCAACTAGAAGCTCACCATGATTTAATCCTACGACTCGTACCATGATACAATGACTCGTACCACGAGTTGTACTAAGAGAAAAATGCAGATTTTCTATTGATACATGTCTAGGGCTTGATCGTAGGGACTTTTGGAGTGTTACATTATCTCCCCCTTGGAAACATTCATCCTCGAATGTAGACTAAGCATTCTAAAATGTTGGGGAAAGAACTACAATCCCAAAACTAAAGAACTAAAGCTAAAAACTGACGGAGTGACTAGCTTTGAACTGATACCCATGACTGAGCTGAATTCATGAAACATATATACATGCTATGACATGAAAGAAACTTAGAGACTTGAACTTGACATGAAATTGAATAGAGTTGATCCGGAATGGAAAAGATGCGGGTATCTAGTCATCATATCTTCTTCGACTTCCCATGTAGCCCCCTCAACAAGTTGATTCCTCCACAATATCTTCACTGAATCTACTTCTTTGTTTCTCAACTTTCGTACCTGACGATCAAGGATATCAACTGGAACCTCCTCATAGGTAAGGCTATCTTTCACACCTATGCTCTACCAGAAAAACTAAGGATGGGTCACCAATGCACTTCTTCAATAGAGATACATGGAAAACTGGATGTACCAAAGGTAACTCCACTGGTAGCTCCAATTCATATGCCACCTTGCCCACTCGCCTCAAAATCCCATAAGGACAAACATAGTGGGGACTGAGCTTCCCTTCTTTTCGAACCTCATCACTCCCTTCATGGGAGACACCTTCAGAAACACCCAATCATCAACCTAAAACCATTAAGATTTCTTACGACTTTGAGCTGTTTTCAATCTTTCTCTAATAAGCTGAACTTTCTCCATGGCCTCAAGAACTAAATCTGGCCCTATCAATATAGACCCACCTACCTCAAACCATCCAATAGGTTATTTACACCTCCACCTATGAAGAGCCTCAAACGGAGCCATTTGAATGCTGGATTAATAACTGTTTTTGTAAGCAAATTAGATGAGAGGCAAGTGGTCATCCCAAATATCCTTGAAATCAATCACACACGCTTGATAACGTCCAAATCTACTCCTCGTGAAGAGAGAGTGTAAACGATCATACCTGACGGATGTCGAGGTCAAATCCCACAAGGAATTGAGTCGTAATTCAAAAGTTATAAACTAATTCAAACTAGATTGCATTATTGTTCAACATTTGAAAAGTAAAAATGGGGGGAAAAGGGAAAACAATATTAAATTCTAATTTAGAACTAAGTGAGGGGAATTCTGAATGTTGCAATCACAAGTGAGATGGCTAGGGGTATGCTATTGATGGGCTAACAACTAAAATGGGATTTACTTCATTGCTTTAGATTCAAATATAGCATAGATAGTAGTGGATAAGCTATATTTCTCATTTTTCAGCCACAAAAATGTTTATGCCTTGAGTTTTTTCAAACCCCAAGGCCGAATTCAAATTATCAACCATAAAAACTTGAGGAAGGATCAAGCTATATCTAGCGTTGAACCTTTAATGGACTGAAAATGTGGGTTTTGACTATCTCTAGCTTAATTCACACACCAACACTCCAAATCTTCTCTATTAACTTTCTCACCCAATTCTCACCTTTCTTTCTCTAGGAAAAGCAGGAAAGTAAACAAAATTCATGTTTGCAACCATAAATTTTCACAATTAAAACTTGGAGAAAATAATAGATCTATACTTGCAATTATAATCCAAGAAATTAGTCAATACCCATTCAATTTTACAAGCCCACCATACACACACCCCTAGCTAGCAAATTAGTTATGCATATTTAGAGAGAGAGAGAGAGAGAGAGAGAGAGAGAGAGAGAGAGAGAGAGAGAGAGAAGATACCAAGAGGAATTCCCTCAAAATTCATCATATTACTTTACAAATTTGCTTCACAAGGTCTTACAACCATGGTAGAATTCCCCCAAAATGGGCTGAAGAAAACAAAATTCTATCTCTACAATTCTATGTTGAGAGAAATCTATAAAAATTCTATAGATTGGTGAATGAAAATCCCCCCCCCGAGTGGTGTATAATGAGGGTTATAAAAATAGGTATTTTCTGGTGTACAACTTTTCAAAAGTGCCCTTAGGGCTTCTAGGTACTTTGGGACCCTTTCTAAATGTTTTTACCCTTCTTTGGATGGCCTCACTTAGGAAGCACCGAAGTTTCGCCAGTGCCAATCCGCAAACAGTCGCTTGCTCGCTAGTGGAAATTAGTGAACTGCCAGTTGTTTGCTAAATTCAATAAGTGTGAGTTTTGGCTGAACTCAATAGCATTTTTGGATTATGTGATGTCAATTGAGGGTGTATAAGTGGACTCCCAAAAGATAGAAGCTGTAAAAAATTGGCCCAGACTAGTTAGTCCTTCGGACATCAACAATTTCTTAGGTTTAGCTGGCTACTACAGAAGGTTTGTTGAAGGATTTTCATCCATAGCGATACTGTTGACTAAGTTGACCCATAAGAAAGTCAAATTCCAGTGGTCGGATGCTTGTGAGAAGAGTTTTCGGAAGCTAAAGACTAGACTCACTTTAGCCCTAGTATTGACCCTAGTATTGACCCTACCTGAGGGTCAGATGGATTTGTTGTGTATTGTGATGCCTCTAGGTTATTCTTGGTTGTATGTTGATGCAGCATGGTAAAGTCATTGTGTATGACTCTATCCATCTTAAGGCTCATGAGAAGAATTATCTGACGCATGACCTAGAATTTCCAAGACTTGTGTTTGCATTGAAGATTTGGAGGCACTACTTGTTTGAGGTGCATGTAGATGTGTTCACAGATCATAAGAGCCTTCGGTATGTGTTTACTCAGAAGGACTTGAATTTGTGACAAAAGAGGTGGTTAGAGCTTCTCAAGGACTATGACACTAGTGTCCTTTATCATCTGGGCAAGACCAATGTAATGGAAGATGCTCTTAGCAGGCTATCCATGGAGAGTGTTTCTCATGTGGAAGATGGAAGGAAAGAGTTAGTGAAGGATGTCCATAGGCTCGCACGATTAGGAGTCCGCCTTGTTGATTCGACGGATGGTGGTATCATTGTTCAGAGTCCGAATCCTCTTTGGTGAAGTTGAAGAGAGCAATTTAGAATCAGAAGTTAGAGGTCTTCTCCCAAGGGGGAGATGGTGTACTTCGATATCATGTCGTTTGTGTGTTTCAGATGTCGATCACTTGAGGGAGCCGATTTTGCATGAGGCTCATGGTTCCCGATATTTCTATTCATCCAGGTGCCACCATGATGTACCGTGACCTACAAAAAGATTATTGGTGGAATGGCATGAAGAACGACATAGCAGAGTTTGTGGCTAAGTGTTTGAATTTTCAACAAGTGAAAGTGTAGCATCAAAGACCTGGAGGTGTGCTACAAGACATCAGTATCCCCACTTGGAAGTGGGAAGAGATCAATATAGATTTCATCACAGGGTTGCCTCGTACACATTGACAGTATGGCTCTATTTGGGTGGTTGTAGACAGATTGACTAAAGTAGCGCATTTTCCACCGGTCAAAACTACCGATCCAACCGAGCATTATGCTAGATTGTACATTTGGGACTTAGTTCGGCTGCATGGAGTTCCCTTATCCATCATATCAGATAGAGGTACTCAATTCACCTGGTAGTTTTGGAAGTCGTTTTAAAAGGAACTTAGTACTCAGGTCAAGTGTAGCATGACTTTTCACCCGCAGACAGATGGTCAGGCCGAGTGGACCATTTCAAACTCTCGAGGATATGTTGAGAGCATTTGTTATTGACTTCAAAGGTAGTTGGGATGATCATTTGCCTCTTATCAAGTTTGAATATAACAACTATCACTCCAGTATTCAGATGGCTCCGTTTGAGGCTCTTTATGGGCGGAGATATAGATGCCCTATTAGTTGGTTGGAAGTAGGTGAAGCTAAGTTGATAGGGCCAGATTCAGTTCTTGAGGCCATGGAGAAAGTTTAACTTCTAAGGGGAAGGTAGAAAATAGCTCAGCGTCATCAAAAGTCCTATGGGGATGTGAGGAGGAGAGAAATTTAATTTGAAGTTGATGATTGTCGGTTTTTGAAAGTGTCCCGCATGAAGGGAGTGATGAGGTTCGAAAAGAAATGAAAACTTAGTCCCCGATATGCTGAGCCATGCAGGATTATAAGACGTGTAGACGAGGTGGCTATGAGTTGGAGTTTCCAACAGAGTTAGAGTCGGTGCATCCAGTTTGCCATGTATCACTATTGAAGAAGTACATTGGTGACTCAGCTTTGGTTGTTCCGGTGGAGAGCATTGGTATGAAAGATAGCCTTAGCTATGAGGATTTTCTGATTGAATTCTTTGATCGTCAGGTTCGGAAGTTGAGAAACAAAGAAGTAGCTTCAATAAAGGTTTTATGGAGAAATCAACTTGTTGAGGGAGTTATATTGGAAGCTGAAGCGGATATGATGGCTAAATAGCCACATCTTTTTCCTTCTGGCTCAGTTCCAGCTTGAGGTACCAGTTTCCTCTTTAATACTCTATTCAATTTTATGTCTAGTTCATGTCTCTCAGTTTCTTTCATGTTAGAGCAGGTATGTGTGATTCAAAAATTCAGTTCTATCATGTATTTCAGTCCGAAGTCTGTCACTCCATCAGTTTTTAGCTTCAGATATTCAGTGTTTGGGATGGCAGTTCCTTTCCCCAGTTATTCAGTATCTTTACCCACATTAGAGGATGAATGTTCCCAAGCAGAAGATATTGTTATACCCCAAAGGTTCTAAGATCAATCTCGAGGGTTGAAGCGGAGAAAATAGGGAAAAAATTTACACGTCACAAAATGACTCGTTAGGTGACTCATCAGGTCACCCAATGAGTCGTGGAGTGGCTCATGAGGAGGGTGCCAGACCAATAAAGAGTCATTATTAGGGGGTGACCCGGGGTGGAGCCACGAGTCGTGGTGTCACTTCACGACTCGTGAGGTATTTCATGGTCAGGATGGTGGAGTTGAAGGTTGAAATTCCAGTGAAGGTCATGAGTGAGGGTCACGATTCGTCCCTCAACTTCAAGACTCATCCAATGGATTGTTGTTTGGCTAGTGTGAGAAGGCAGTGGTGACAACAAAGGGGAAGTAATGAGTCATAATCTCTGCTAACAACTCATCATGTTAATCGTCAGATGAAGCAATTCAGTAAAGAGTAAAAGTGTCCAGTGGTGACAATGAGAGAGGAGAACGATTCGTCCCTTATGGTAACGACTCATCCAGTCCCTCATTGGGACTGGCCGTGTTAATTTTCCTAAGAAATTAGTAAGGGTGTTTTTATAATTCCTAAGCTCCTAAGCCCCAAACTACATCATTTTATGCTCTGTTAGGAAGGTTTTTAGAAGGTTTAGCCTATTCTAAATCATTCTCTCCCATGCATGCAAGTTTAGGGGGTTCCATTGAAGATCAAGTCTAAGAATTCCCCTAGGTCTTCCCTAAATATCTTGGGATTTCAAGGAAGGGTGTAGAATCAGCTTATCCAAGTATGTAGGTTCATGAATGAGAGTTTTCCTTCACTCTCATGCCCAAATCCCTTCTCAAGTTCATGAATTCAGGTGTATGATTCTATCGGGTTTTAACCCAAATTTATGAAATTCTCTATGTTTAATTCATGGGTCAATTCCCTTCATGTTTCAAATGATGTTTTAAGATTCATGGGAAGGTTTTATACCTATTTTCATTACAATTCATGACTTCAATATTTTAAGAACATGATGCCCAATTACGCAAGTTTCATGAAAAGTCGAGTTTACGATTTATGTTCCAAGTATGATAAGATATTTATTATGAAATAATGCTTATGATTTACCCATGAATGTAACTATGATTTTAGTCATGATGTCTATCTCATGAAAGCATGATGTTAAGATTTTGGGAAAGCCCACTCAAGTTAAGCACAATTTTATGATTTACCCAAGGCTAATAAGTTCAGTCATCTTAAGTTTTGGAGTCAAGACTCCCCATATGTTAAGATTTAATTTATGTTTTTTGATATATGATTATATGAGCATTATATATATTTTGGGAGTAGTGTCTACCAACGAGTAGGATAGGGGTTCCAAGGTTCCCCTGTCTCATAAACTACACACCAACGTAGGTGTAATTTGGGGCCTCTCAAGAGAGAGTGTCTCTGTCCCAAGGGCACACAGTGATATCACACCTTACCTAATCCTTCGCCCTGTCAAGGCTTAGGATGGCTCTCCTCCATGCGGGTAGGACGTGGGATCATCATGCGCTCAGACGTGGTGGTTGTCGGTTGAGATGAGTCTCCCATTATTCCTCATGATTTCAGTAATGCATATACTATAAGATATGATATCATGCTTTCAGTAGGTTTGATCCAAAGATCATTTTATGAGCTTTTACCTATGATTTCAGATATGGCAAGCCATATGCACTTATTTCAGTTTATATCTATTCATGTTTTCAGATTTCAGCATGTAATCTTTATTCTCAGAATCTTTTGAAGTTATGATTTATGATATGCATGATATCAGTTTTACTTACTCAACCTGTTTTACATACGTTGCATACTCAGTACATTCCAAGTAGTGACCGCATATTCTATACCGTATCATTTCATGATACAGGCTTAAACATTCAGACTCAGTCTCTTCGCTAGCCAGTCTGCAGAGTTTAACCCAAACAGCTTTGTTAGTGAGTCTCATCCTTCGAGGACCTTCATCTAGTCGATTGTTGTTATTTTTAGTTTCAGACTTCTAGTGAGCTAGTTGGGGTGTTGTCCCATCAGCTCGTCAGTATGTTAGAGTCTTTTTAGACATAGTGTTGTATATTTAACTTTGGATTCAGTGTTTTGATATTTTCAATGGTCAAATATTTTATTATTCAGACTTTCTCAATTTCATAATTTAGTTTTTCGCTTTGTGTATGTTGAGCTTTAGTTATCATGTTCTTGCCATGGGTCCACTTGGAGCCATTTATGGTTCTAGGTTGCGTGTCTAGATCAGGGCCTATGTTCAGGTCATGACAAACTTGGTATCAGAGCCAAGATTCAGTGTGTCCTAGCGTGCCTGAGAGCCGCATTAAATAGCATCTTTTTCATGGATGTGAAGCGTGCCACACTTATGAGGAAGAGGCTACAAAACATTTTAGGAAATTTTTCTTCTTTCTTGATCTATGTCGTGCGATGAAGTATCTCTCTATACTTCTAACCCGTGTTGTGTGCGTTTACAGAATTATGCCTCTACGCCAAGTTAATGAAAGAAGGAATAGAAATGGAAATGGCCATGAAAATGGCAATAAAGATGGGCACCAGCAGGCCCCTCCAACCCCAATAGGTCCAGTGCTGAGCAGGTCTCTCACGTTGAGTTTAGGGTAGCTTTGTAGATGTTGGCCCAGGTTTTGACTGCTCAGGTTAACCATCAGGTGGTGGCCCACGCTCACAGAATGGAGCGTAGTGGCAGCTCGAGTTTGAGATTTCCTCAGGATGAATCCCTCTGTGTTCCTTAGGTCGAGAGTGGATGAGGACCCATATGAGTTTCTAGAGGAGAAACAGAAGATCACCCATATTATGGGGATGACGGGAGAAGAGAGCATAGAATTAGCCTCCTATCAGCTGAAGGGGGTTACTTAAATTTGGTACCATCATTGGAAAGACAGTAGAGCAGTAGGCGCAGTTCGTGTGAGTTGGGATGAGTTCATGACAACTTTCCTAGACAAATTCTTCCCTAGGGAGTTGAGGGAGGTAAAGGCGGTGGAGTTCATCAATTTGAAGCAAAATGATATGACGGTTCAAGACTACGCCTTGGAGTTTATCCAGCTGTCCAAGTATGCGCCAGAGATGGTGGCAAACCAAAGGACTAGTATGAACAGATTTGTGTATGGAGTGTCTGATTCACTAGTTAAGGAGTGTAGGACGGTGATGCTGAATAGTGACTTAGACTTCTCTCAATTGGTCATATACGCACAGTAGATGGAGGCAAATCAAATGAAGGATAAGGAGAGAGAGGCCAAGAGGGTCAGGACGAGTAGTGTTGGGTTTTCCTAGTAATGGCCCAATGGCGGGAATCATCAACTGTCTCATCAGGGATCATCAGCTCCAGTGCCATCGTCAGCTAGTGTACCATATAGATCTCGGCGTGAATAAAGGGGAAGGACATCAGGCTCCAGAGATCAGGGGACCAGGTCAGGAGAGCCTAGCTTTCTAGTTTGCGAAAAGTGTGGCAGGAAGCACCCCGTGTTCGGCGTTTGTTATATGGGTGTATAACTACACGCAAGTGCACGTGGTCGAACAAGTAGTAAAGTGGCTCAAGTAAGCCAAGTATCGATCCCACAGGGACTAGGATGAGGTAACAAATTACTTAAGTGCTACTATATTGATTCTAAAAATGAAGACAACAGTGCAAAGAAGAGTTTGATATATTTTGATTTCTAATATTATCCTAAGTCTACAAAGAATATATAATTTGAGTCTGAACTATGAATGTGAGCATGCTGAGGTTAAGCGAACATGCAAGGAAATAAATTATCAATGTAATTTGGTTAACTTTTCCTTCGGTTGCTAGTCAAGAACTATTGCTAATGGATTAAAACTCTCGTATTTAACCCAACTTAAGAATCATAAATAGTCCACCTACATTTCTGTGATTAAACAAAATTCATGTTCTAGCCATACAAAACCGGTTCCTTAATTGACTAATACGACCTTCAGGTATATTTCTATCCTGAAGGTAAATCAATTCTCAATTATCCCAAACCAAGAAAAGATCATATCCTATTGATTCACAACTTTCCAGTTTCTTGCTCTCTCGAGTGAAACCGGACTTTTTAGATGTACATTAATATAGGCCACACATTAATGCAGTAAGAACAAGAATCAATAGAACAACCATGGAAGAAAAGATTAAAAACCAAATTCATGAACAATCACATTTCAATACAATTGTTCTTAACCTCAGCAAGAAGAGGATTTAGCCACTCATTTGTGGGTTAAACATCGTTAAATGAGTTTTAAACATACAAGCAATTGAATTAAAGAAGAAGGAGATAGAGAAAAACCCTGAGATTTTCGTCCCCTCAACTGCCTGTAGCCCACGTTCTTGCTCCACCAAGTCAGAATATTGAAAAATGAACCTAAGTGTTCTATTTATACTAGTGGGAATTTTTCTCGGAATAACTAGCAATGTGTCACGGAGTGCATTGCGGAGCACTGCCTCCGTGACACGCCACAGACGTGGAGGCTCACTAGAAATGGACTGTCCAAGTAATAAACCCCAACGTGGCACGACATGCAACGCGGGGCTAGGCCAACGTGCCACGACCCCAACGCGTACCCACACTGGAATTTGGCCAAAAATTCCCTCTCCAGGCAGAAGGCCTCTGCGATGGCAGCGTGACACGGCTCCATCGCGGAGCCCCTTTAATTCTTGCCGTCCAATGCTTTATCCTTTGCTGACATCTGAGTCCAACCCCGATCTTTCCCAACACGCATTTTAGCTTCACAAAATTACATTTCAACTGCAAAACAATGCTAATCATGTTGGTTAGTATAAATTCACATTTTATTATCACTCACATGAGAATGTATCAACATTGATAGATAAACAAGGCTAAAATGACACATTTGAGTATCACTTGGGCATATAAATTTGCCCAAGATCACTTACCCCACACTTAAATCCTTGTTCGTCCCCGAACAACAATCCTACACCTCATGAAAGTTACACCCCATCCTGGCTACTTTGGTTCTACAATTCAGGCTACGGTCATACCGATTTTTCAATACAGCAAATCATCAAGAAAACACGCATGGTCCTATCAATGCAATGACCTTCAACACATCAAGACCTCCTAGACTTAAGAATCAACTCTCGATATTGGCAAACTCATGCAAATCAGCTGATCAAGATATCCGACACGTAAATTAATCTCTCATCAAGCATGTGCCCTCACAATGCAAGAGAATTTTCCCCTCTTTTTTTTTTAATAACATGAACTCTAACAGTTACATGCAGGGGCATATAAACACAATGTCACTCTCTCCCAAAAGAATTCACATGCATCATGTCATGAACCATAGACTTTCCCTTAGTGTATTACTCCACTAATATAAGGAAATGTGATGTAGGATCACGTAGGTCTTTAACGGGTTGTAATGTAAGCTACGGAACTAGTAAATATTGGGCTAGACAATAATAGCACTAGCATCCTTAAGCGCCTTTTCAATACATCCCATCAAACTCATGGGCATTGTTTCTTCCTTCATCCTCCCATTCTTGAAGTCTGTCTTTAGTTTGGGCCATATCTTATTAAGCACACTTGACTCAATAACAAAGATTATTCAGACACCTTCATTATATTTTATTTATAACAAATGCACCTTCAACCTTTTCTTTCCTTTTATCACTCTGCTTTTCTTTTCTTTTCACCATTCTCACTCTTTGACACTTTGGAAAAATTATTTTCTCTTCTTAAGCGCTTAAGAGTTTTTGGATCAATTTATGGCTAATGAAAAGAAGGGGTAAACCTCGGTTTACACATTTTGACACAAGAAAAAAATAATAGGCTAAAGGCTCAACGGGCTAACTAGGGTGTACATTCAAGGTGGGTGCAATAATGAAACAGAGAAACTTTCGGTTAACACAAAGAAATGCCTACCTCCTTTCCTACAATACACCTCCTTCATTTCGTTTAGTACACACACCAGGAAAGTTCTAGACACTTCACAATAGCATGGAATAAACAAAACCTCACCTCACACTTATTGCACATGCTCAATTCAAGACGTATTCACAGACTCTTCAATCAGCGAATTAAAAGAATTCAAACATTAAGCCTCAATCACACTGAATCGACTCTATGGCCTAGGTATCTCAACATATTTACAAAGTTGCATGCTTTCATACGAATCACCTTTGCATTTCAAATATCATGTACAACACGCAACCAGGATTCCGCAACCATAAAGTAACTACAGGTTTTGGGATGCAACCCACAAAAGAAAACAACTGAAAAATAAATGAAAACTCTACTCCTAATGACTACATTTCCCTTAAGACAGTCATCATCCATCCATCATAGGGAACGGTCACTACTAGGACTTCGTTTCAATGGGACCATTCTCGGTAAAAGAACTAAAAACAAACGCCCAGAAACCCAAGAAATGAAATTTTTTTTAAAAAATATCGATCATTTCGATAAAACAAAAATATGTACAAAATCAGCTAGCAAAATTCAGCAACACACAATAGTTTCACATTTAATTACAATACAGAACAACAACTTCACAATCACAAATCACAGGGTCACAAAAGTTTTCATCAGGCACAACAACAGAACAGAACATACACAACAACACAACCAACACCTAACTACTCCCACCCCACACTTATATCGAACACTGTCCCCAGTGTTCACAAAAATTAAAATAGCACAAAAATTGGGTGGTGGAACTCCCTGATCAATCAAAATACTCCACTTCTTCATCAGGTGCTGCTGCCTTGTCTCCCATGTTTGAATCACCCCCATCGTCATCATCGGACTCCACATCAGAGTCCTCACGACTTGTCTCCTCATCTGTGGGGACATCATCATCCGTGGGCTCTACAAAAGCTGGCCCCACTCGGCATAGAGCCCTGTCATTTTCACCAAAAGGGCAGTCTAGCTCGAGCTGCCATAGCTCCTCCTCTATTGCCGGCCTCCCGCCTATCCGTAGCTGGAGCATCTGCATCCCGTACATGCGAGCCATGTACTGATCATCCCGAGCATGTCGCTCGGCTAGTGTAAGCACTGGCCCGTGGGTGGTGTCGGGAGCCTTAGTTTTGGTGACATCTAAGGCCCGCCGCTCCATCTACGGGATATAGTAAAGGGCCTCTTCCTCAATGTCCAGGCCCCTCAGGAATGTGGTGAGTAATCCACCAAATCCGTATCTGTGCCCCTAATGCAACCGGGCTCTCTTCATGGTGGAGATAATCACCGCCCCCACGTTGATCTCCAGCCTTTTCATCGGGGCGTACAGCAAACATACACGATCCCGGGTTACATCCGTCATATGCACCCCCAGGATTAGGCAGGACGCACGATCTTAAGCCATATCCTGGCTTCCCTGTTCATCTGTGAGTAGGGAAAAGTCTGATGGTAGCCCCTCTCCTTATGTCTGCTCCACCTAGCCGTCGATCGGGTTCCACACAAAGTGCATCTGATGTCCGCATATGGTGGAGTGATATTCAGCTGTCGAAGCACGTGGGCGTTTGTGTCCCGCGCCCCTAAGATAGCATTGAGGTGGTGGGGCTCAAAAGTGACTATTTGCCCCCTTATTTTGATGGTGTGACTTCTGAGAGTCGGGTTCCAGTTGGCGTAGAATTCCCGAATCAAGTGCAAATTGCATTCTTTGGGCTCTTCAAAAATGAAGTTCAGCCCAGCTGCCTCGATCCTCTGGACAATCCTGGGGAACTCCTGTGCCAACGGTTCCTTTGCTATGTGTTCCTCGGGGAAGTACTTGCTCTCTTTGTGCTTTGCGTACCACTTCTTCCCCTCCTCAGTCACCCACCTGGTTCCATATTTACGGTGTTGGCCGGGTGGAACCACTGGTGCTGCTGGGACCGCTGTGCCCAGTCTGATTCTTTTTCTACCGGCGCCAGATGTTGATGCGCCTTTTCCCTTGTCCTGCCTGCTTGCCATTTTTCCTGTCAACCCAAATAGACAGGATCAATGTTAAGCCAACTAAAATTTTCTTCGACTAAGGTTGGGTTAAGCTAGGCTACCCCACACTTAGTCCTTAGCCAAAATTACAACATTAAGGCAAGATCATGCTTATTTACATAAACAACCAACATAACATAACAAATGTGCTTAGTGCATTTGGAGAATTCGACGGTATATATTCTATGTACTACTCAGACTTCGTACAGCTAACCACAATCATTACCATCGATAACATTTTATCCCATCGCACTTAGCAAGGAGAAACAAAGAAACGAAAACAAAAATAATTTATCTACATGAACCTATACAATTCACCCAATTCTTGCAAATTCCAATATTTCCTTCACCCGAGAATCCGTCGGTCTTTTAGCATAGTAACAGTTAGCACATCGACTCATCTCACTCAACATGTACAACCCAGCATGAATTTCACTAGTTCAACTAAAATTTTCCATTTCAAACTCAAAAGCAAGCCCTAGCTATGATTGTATCAAAAATTCGATTAAATTATACAATTAACGAGTTCAAGCAATCACAATGATACTCCGAACATCCATCAACAATAATTCAATTGAATTTACGCTTAATTTCTACTTAGGGCAAGCTTAGCTTATATCACATGTTCAATATCGAAGAAAATCAACAAGAAATGAGATGGAATTGAAGAACATACCTTGAATTCGAAGAATTGAAGAAAACTCGATGAAATTCTTGGCCTAAGTCCGTGTCACATTGAGGGGGGAGGGGTTTTAGGGAGGTTGGTCACGGAGTGTGTGAGAAATAAGTAAAATTGAGGGGGAATTGGGGTTTAAAAGTGGGAAATTCGCGCGGGTCACCAGGCGACCCGGTGTGACCCGTCGCGATATACACTGCAACGTGTCACGGAGGGTAACGCGGAGCATGCCCTCCGTGACACGGAGCTGTCGCGAGGGTGTTCTGGAATTTTTTTAAAATTCCAGATTTACACCTCAACGTGTCACAGAGGGTAACGCGGAGGTCCTCCTCCGTGACACGGAGCCATCGCCCTAGCTCACTGTTTTGCCACTTTTTATTATTTTTCATACCTCGAATTTTCCTTTGCGATCCCTTGCACATTTATCCTCCGTTCAACCTGAAATTCATCTTACGGCAAGAAATTGGTTAGAATTATAGGTTTCACTCAAAATAAAAATAAAAACAAAAATAAAAACTAAAAATTTTGTTGTTAATCAAGAAAAAAAAGAAAAAAGAAATCTATTCACAATTTACAAAGAAAAATTTCACGAGTTGCCTCTCGTGCAGCGCCTGGTTTACCGTCGCCGCTCGACGTCATTCAGCTCAGTCATCTTCTAGGGTGACAGACGTTTTCTCTCGACCACCGTCCTCACCCCAGTAGTGCTTACATCTCTGCCCATTGACTAAGAACGTGGCACTCCGATCTTCTTGCCACAACTCTACTGCCCCATGCGGGGTCATTCTCACCACTTCAAATGGCCCCGACCATTTGGACCTCAGCTTTCCCGGAAACAACTTCAATCTTGAATTGAAGAGCAATACCTTCTGCCCTGGTTCAAAAATGCAGTGCACCACATGCTTGTCATGCGACCTTTTTGTTCTTTCCTTGTAGTACTTAGCACTCTCATAAGCATGCCAGCGGAACTCTTCAAGTTCACTGAGTTGCATTAATCTCTTCTTGCCCGCTAGCTCCAAGTCCATATTCAATTTCCTCACGGCCCAGAAGGCTCAGTGCTCTAGCTCCACCGGCAGATGACACGCTTTTTCATAGACCAATCGGTATGGTGAGGTTCCGATCGGTCTTGTACGCAGTTCTGTACGCCCACAATGCATCATCAAGTTTGCTTGACCAATCATTCCGTTGTGTATTTACCGTTTTCTGGAGAATCTGCTTCACTTTTCTATTCGACACCTCTACTTGCCCACTAGTTTGGGGGTGGTATGCTGTTGCCACCTTGTGGCGCACCCCATACTTGGCTAGTAGTTTCTTGAAACTTGCATTGACAAAATGAGTCCCTCCATCACTGATAATGGCTCGGGGTGTCCCGAACCTGGTAAGAATATGTTTTTTCACAAATTTTGTTACCACCTTGTTGTCACTCCTGGGGCAAGCTATTGCTTCCACCCATTTTGATACATAGTCTACAGCCACCAAGATGTAATGATTACCAAATGACGGTGGGAACGGGCCCATGAAATCAATGCCCCATACATCAAAGGTCTCTACTTCCAGTATATTCTGCAGCGGCATCTCTTGTCTTCTACCAATTGTTCCTGTACGCTGACATCTGTCACACATTTTGACATATGCCATAGAGTCTCTGTACAGTGTAGGCCAAAAGAACCCTGACTGTAGAACCTTATGTGCTGTTCGCTCGCCTCCATGGTGACCCCCATACAACGAAGAGTGACAGCTCCTCAACACCTCTGCAATCTGGCTCTCCGGGATGCATCTTCTCATCACCTGATCCGGTCCCTGTTTAAATAAGTATGGTTCATCCCAAACAAAATGCCGGCAATCATGCCTCAATTTCTTTCTCTGTTGGTCTGTTGCCTCAGGTGGGTAGACTCCACTCACTAGCAAATTGACTATATATGCGTACCAAGGAACTTCAGCTTCCCCTACTGCCAAGAGCTGCTCATTCGGGAACTCCTCATTGATGGTATCACTTTCCATCACATGCGACCGGCTCTCCAATCGCGATAAGTGATCTGCCACCTGATTCTCGCTCCCCTTTCTGTCCTTGATCTCAAGATCGAACTCTTGCAACAACAGGATCCATCTGATCAGTCTGGGCTTAGCATCCTTCTTGTTAAATAGGTACCGAATCGCTGCATGATCGGTGTACACCACTACTTTTGAACCCACCAAATAGGACCTGAATTTGTCAAATGCAAACACCAACGCTAGCATTTCTTTCTCTGTGACTGTGTAATTACTTTGGGCAGTATTCAGCATTTTGCTTGCATAATGAATAGAATGAAAGATTCTATTTTTCCTTTGCCCCAATACAGCTCCCACATCCATGTCACTCGCATCACACATCAACTCAAATGGTTGTCCCCAATCCGGAGAAGTAAGGATAGGTGCTTCTATCAATTTCTTCTTCAACTCCTCGAATGCTTTAACACACTCATCATTCAACTCAAACTTTACCTTTTTTTCTAACAACCTGCATAATGGTCTAGAAATTTTGAAAAAGTTTCTGATGAACCGTCTGTAGAACCCTGCATGCCCAAGAAAACTGCGGACACCTTTCACCGACACAGGTGGTGGCAACTTCTCAATAACCTCGATCTTAGCACGATCGACTTCCAACCCCTTTTTAGACACTTTGTGGCCAAGGACAATACCCTGTTTGACTAAGAAGTGCTATTTCTCCCAGTTTAGTACAAGGTTGGATTCCTCACAGCGAGCCAGCACCCTGTCAAGATTCTGCAAACAAGTAGCAAATGAATTACCGAAAATAGAAAAATCATCCATAAATACCTCAACAAAATCCTCCACCATGTCGTGGAAAATAGCCATCATGCATCTCTGGAATGTGGCGGGTGCATTGCATTACCCAAATGGCATCCGCCTAAAAGCATATGTCCCATAAGGAAAGGTAAAAGTAGTCTTCTCTTGGTCCTCCGGAGCTATGGCTATTTGGTTATAACCAGAGTACCCATCAAGGAAACAATAATATTCCTGTCCAGCCAACCTATCTAGTATTTGATCAATGAACGGGATGGGATAATGATCTTTCCTTGTGGCTTCATTCAGCTTTCTATAGTCAATGCAAATCCACCAGCCTGTGACGGTTCGTGTAGGAATCAACTCATTTTAATCATTGGTGACCACGGTCATCCTCCTTTCTTTGGAACGCACTGAACGGGGCTGACCCATTCACTGTCTAAAATCGGGTAGACCACACCTGCATCAAGCCACTTGATTATTTCTTTCCTCACCACATCCTTCATTGCTGGATTTAGCCTTCGTTGCGGCTGAACGGTTGGTTTTTCTCCTGTCTCCATGAAAATCTTGTGTGTGCAAAAAGCTGGATTGATACCCTGAATATCTAACATTTGCCAACCCATTGCTTTCTTCCTTTTTCTGAGGACACCCAATGCTTCTTTCTCCTATGCCTCTGTCAATTCTGCGGAGATGATGACTGGTAACGTCTCATTTTCCCCCCAAAAGACATATTTTAAATGGGGAGGCAATTCTTTCAATTCCAGCTTTGGTGCCTCCTCAATGGATGGTTTCGGCAACGGTTCTAGGGACCTCATCAATGATTGAAATTCCTGTCTCCTCGGATGCCTTTGTGACTCATTCAACATTTGGACCACCTCATAAGCGTCTCTATCTCCAAAATGATCGGAGTGCATCAACACTTTTTCCAGTGGGTCTTGAGATTCAACAATCTGATGAATTTCTTCGTGTTCAACCACACTGATTTCTGAAAGCTCCTCATGTATTGCCGACAGCTTCATGGCTTTAAACACATCAAATACCTCAATCTTATCATGTGCTCGCATGGTTAGCTGCCCTGCAGCTACATCAATTAGCGCTTTCCCAGTCACCAAGAAAGGATATCCCAAAATAAATGGGACTTCCGCGTCTGGCTCAAAATCCAGCACGACGAAATCTACCGAGAAGATAAGGGAGCCCACTTGCACCAGCACATCCTCCACAATGCCATCAGGTCTGGCTAAGGACCGATCAGCTAGTTGCAAGATCACTGTTGTTGGTCTAGGACTCCCTAAACCCAACTTCTTGAATATCGATGACGGCATCAAATTAATTCTCGCTCCCAAATCACATAATCCGCGAGCTCGGATACTCTACCCATTGTAATTTGTATAGTAAAGCTCCCAGGAACTTTGAGCTTTGTGGGCAGTCGGTTTTGTATCCGGGAAGTGCACTCCTCTGTGAGAGCTATCGTAGCATACTCAGTCAACCGACTTTTGTTTGCCACGATTTCCTTTATGTACTTTGCATATTTTGGCACTCCCTGCAAAACCTCAACAAGAGGTAAGTTAATATGTACCTGTTTCAGCACCTCCATGAATTTCTTGAAACACGCCTCCTCCTTGTGTTTCTTTAATCTTTGAGGGAACGGGGGTGGTGGTCTTTCTGATTCAGCTTTCTTTTTCTTCCCCCTCTCATCACTTTGTTCCCTCTCAACTTTTGCTGCTCCCGATTGTTGAGGTGGTCTTTCTGGTTCCACCTCTTTCAGCTGGCAACCACTCCTTGTGGTCACCGCATTCACCTGCTTGGGATTGGGATCTGTGTCGCTCGGAAGTCATCCTCTAGGCCTGGTATTTTGGGCTCCAGCAAATTGCCCAAATTGATATTCAAGTGCCTTAGTAGCTAGCTGGTTGTTCTTCACCTCAGCTGCTAATTTCACATAGTCAGCCTGCAATTGAGCTTGGTTAGCTATCATCGTCTTGAACATCTCCTCAATGCTGGGTGATGGTGGTGGTGGAGGTGCATTGTTATTTCTATATTGTGCCTGATAGTTCTGATGCCCTCCTTGATTCCTCTGCGCCCCCTGACTCGAACTTTGCCATTGATGGTTGTTGCTACCCCAAGAGAAATTTGGATGATTCCTCCAGTTGGAATTGTAGCTGTTGCCATACTGTTGGTGGTTGTTCCTCTGTACATTTCCCACAAAGTTCACCGAGTCAGTATTTGCTCCACAACATCAGCTGAGTGCTCACTACTCTCACACACTTCACACCAAATCTGCTGCACTGCATTCACTGGGGCTTGAGGCTGGTTCATTGTCATGTTACTGAAGTAGGTGTTGAGTTGATTCTGTAAAGCAGTTATCTGTGCAGCAATAGCTGTAAAACCATCCACTTCTAGAACTCCTGCTGCTTTCCTTGTTCCTCCTCTTGACGTATCAGCATTCCACTCCGGATTGCCCTACAAAATACGGTTTAACAAGGTGTACAACTCCTCATAAGTTTTCTCCAATGCTTGACCCCCAACTGCTGAGTCTAGCAAGATTTTTGTGTGGGGTTCCAAACCCTCTATAAAAGTGTGCACCAGCACATCATTGGATTGATGATGATGTGGACAATCCCGCAACATGGACTTGAATCTCTCCCAAGCTTGATATAGATTCTCTCCATCTCTCTGTTTGAAACTTAGAATTTGACTTCTAAGTCTTGCTGTTTTACCGGATGGAAAAAATCGTATCAAGAATTTCCTTGCAAGATCATCTCAAGTAGTAATAGAATTTGGTGGCTCAGCTTTCAACCACCTCTTGGCTTCTCCCAATAGTGAAAAAGGGAACAATGTAAGCCTAACATAATCTGATGACACTCCAGCGGGGATGTAAGTGTCACTTATCTCCAAAAAATTTTGGAGATGCTGCTGTGGATCCTCATGAGGGAGACCTGTGAACTGCCCGCTGGTGTGCAGCAATTGCACCATGTTTTGTTTGAGCTCGAACCTCCCTCCTGGCTCAGGTTTGCGGATGCTAGATGTGACATTGTTAGCATGTGGGATTGCCACCTCGCGAACCGACCGAGCTGCTACTTCCTCGGGCACTAACATTGCCCATACTACTGGTGGATTCTGTTGTTGCTCCATGATTGTTTGTCTGAGCAACTGCAGCTTTTTCTCTAGAGCTTCTCTACGCTGACGATGAAATAGTCTTTCAGGCTCTAAATATGAGTCCACCAGCTCCTTGTCCCTTGCCAGTGTTCAACAGAGATTATATCTGCAAAATACATGCTAAGACCAAGTTGTCAACACTAAGAAAAAAAATATAGTGAATTAACACTTAAGAAAAATTCACCAATTTCCAGTCCCTGGTAACGGCGCCAAAAACTTGTTCGGCGTTTGTTATATGGGTGTATAACTACATGCAAGTGCACGTTGTCGAACAAGTAGTAAAGTGGCTCAAGTAAGCCAAGTATCGATCCCACAGGGAATAGGATGAGGTAACAAATTACTTAAGTGCTACTATATTGATTCTAAAAATGAAGACAACAGTGCAAAGAAGAGTTTGATATATTTTGATTTCTAATTTTATCCTAAGTCTACAAAGATTATATAGTTTGAGTCTGAACTATGAATGTGAGCATGCTGAGGTTAAGCGAACATGCAAGGAAATAAATTATCAATGTAATTTGGTTAACTTTTCCTCCGGTTGCTAGTCATGAACTATTGACAATGGATTAAAACTCTCATATTTAACCCAACTTAAGAATCATAAATCGTCCACCTACATTTCTGTGATTAAACGAAATTCATGTTCTAGCCATACAAAACCGGTTCCTTAATTAACTAATACGACCTTCAGGTATATTTCTATCCTGAAGGTAAATCAATTCTCAATTTTTACAAACCAAGAAAAGATCATATCCTATTGATTCACAACTTTCCAATTTCTTGCTCTCTCGAGTGAAACCGGACTTTTTAGATGTACATTAATATAGGCCACACATTAATGCAGTAAGAACAAGAATCAATAGAACAACCATGGAAGAAAAGATTAAAAACCAAATTGATCAACAATCACATTTCAATACAATTGTTCTTAACCTCAGCAAGAAGAGGATTTAGCCACTCATTTGTGGATTAAACATCGTTAAATGAGTTTTAAACATACAAGCAATTGAATTAAAGAAGAAGGAGATAGAGAAAAACCCTGAGATTTTCGTCCCCTCAACTGCCTGTAACCCACGTTCTTGCTCCACCAAGTCAGAATATTGAAAAATGAACCTAAGTGTTCTATTTATACTAGTGGGAATTTTTCCCGGAATAACTAGCAACGTGTCACGGAGTGCATCGCGGAGCACTGCCTCCGTGACACGCCACAGACGCGGAGGCTCACTATAAATGGACTGTCCAGGTAATAAAGCCCAACGTGACACGACATGCAATGCGGGGCTAGGCCAACGTGCCACGGCCCCAACGCGTACCCACACTGGAATTTGGCCAACAATTCCCTCTCCAGGCAGAAGGCCTCCGCGATGGCAGCGTGACACGGCTCCATCGCGGAGCCCCTTTAATTCTTGCCGTCCAATGCTTTGTCCTTTGCTGACATTCGAGTCTAACCCCGATCTTTCCCAACACGCATTTTAGCTTCACAAAATTACATTTCAACTGCAAAACAACGCTAATCATGTTGGTTAGTATAAATTCACATTTTATTATCACTCACATGAGAATGTATCAACATTGATAGATAAACAAGGTTAAAATGACACATTTGAGTATCACTTGGGCATATAAATTTGCCCAAGATCACCCCGGAGAGTGCTTAGCAGGTTTAGAGCATGTTTTAGGTGCAGGAAGCCCGACCACATGCTCAGATACTATCTAGCAGCCAAGCAAGGACATGGTAGCCGTGACCCAACTTCCAGTTCAATAGTTCCACCAGCACACTCAGCTCAACAGGGTGCATCCACTCAATAGGGTGCATCCACTAGTGCAGGTGGTGGTCAGCGTCAGAATAGGTTTTATGCCCTCTTATCTCATCAAGAGCAGGAGGTCTCCCCAGATGTGGTCACTGGTATATTACAAGTATTTCATCTTGATGTATATGCATTCATAGATGTAGGGCCTACCTTATATTTTGTGACTCCATATGTTGCTAGTAGTTTTAGAGTCAGTCTTGAAATACTATCAGAATCCTTATCAGTCTCTACTCCAGTCAGTGACCTAGTTATAGCTCAACGGGTGTACAGAAATTGCCCTATCTCAGTCCTTTAGAAAGTCACCTCAGCAGATAGAGTTATACATGACTGACTTTGATATTATCTTTGGTATGGATTGGTTGCATGCATGTTACACCTCATTAAATTGTAGAACCCGTGCGGTAGAGTTTCAATTTTCAGGTCAGCCAGTCCTAGAATGGAAGGGTAGTTCAACTGTGCTTGTAGGTTTCTTCGATTCCTACCTTAAGGCCAGAAAGATGATTTTCAAGGGTTGTGTTTACCATATAGTTCAGGTTAAGGATGCTACGTCCGAGACCCCGACTCTCCAGTCAGTTCCTATAATGTGTAAGTATCTAGAGGTTTTTCTAGATGATCTACCAAGAGTCCCTCCCCAGCGGGAGATTGACTTTGGTATTAACCTTCTTCCCGATACGCAACCTATATATATTCCTCCTTACAGAATGACTCTAGCTGAGCTAAAAGAGTTGAAAGAGTAAGTTAAAAGATCTTCTAGATAAGGGATTCATCAGACCTAGCAAGTCCCCGTGGGGTGCACCAGTTCTCTTTGTCTGAAAGAAGGATGGTTCTTTTCATCTGTACATTGACTATTGGTAGTTGAACAAAGTTATAATTAAGAACAAGTATCCCCTTCCCAAGATTGATGATTTGTTTAACTAACTTTAGGGTGCTAAGTGTTTCTCAAAGATAGACCTCAGATTCGAATATCATCAGCTCCGAGATAGAGAGAGTGACATTCCGAAGACAACTTTCACAACTCGATATAGTCACTATGAGTTTGTAGTTATGTCTTTTGGACTAAAGAATACTCCTACAACTTTTATGGATTTCATGAATAGGGTGTTCAAGCAATATTTGAACATGTTCATGATTGTCTTCATAGACAACATTCTCATATACTCTCGGAGCGAGGAGGAACATGCCGCTCATTTGAGGATTGTGATATAGACTCTAAAGGATTGCCAGGTGTTTGCTAAATTTAGTAAGTGTGAGTTTTGGCTGAACCCAATAACATTTTTGGGCCATGTGGTGTCAAGTGAGGGTGTACAAGTGGAGTCCCAAAAGATAGAAGCTATAAAGAATTTGGCCTAGACCAGTTAGTCCTTCGGACATCAGCAGTTTCTTAGGTTTAGCTGGCTACTATAGAAGGTTTGTTGAAGGGTCTTCATCCATTGCAGCATTATTTACTAAGTTGACCCAGAAGAAAGTCAAATTTCAGTGGTCGGTTGCCAGTGAGAAGAGTTTTTAGGAGCTAAAGACTCGACTCACTTCAGCCATTGACCCTACCTGAGGGTACAGATGGATTTGTTGGTATTGTGATGCCTCTAGGGTTGGTCTTGGTTATGCGTTGATGCAGCATGGGAAAGTCGTTGCGTATGCCTCTAGACAACTTAAGACTCATGAGAAGAATTATTTGACGCATGACCTAGAATTTCCATGGGTGGTGTATACATTGAAGATTTGGAGGCACTACTTGTATGGGGTGCATGTAGATGTGTTCACAGACCATAAGAGCCTTCAGTATGTGTTACTCAGAAGGACCTGAATTTGCGATAAAGGAGGTGGTTAGAGCTTCCCAAGGGCTATGAAATGAGTGTACTTTATCATTCGGGCAAGGCCAATGTAGTGGAAGATGCTCTTAGTAGGCTGTCCATGGAGACTGTTTCTCATTTAGAAGATGGAAGGGAAGAGTTAGTATAGGATGTCCATAGGCTTGTATAATTAGGAGTTTGCCTTGGTGATTCGACAGATCATGGTTTCACTGTTCAAAATGGTTCTGAATCCTCTTTGGTGACTGAGGTCAAGGCTAGACAAGATGAGAATCCTATTTTAGTGAAGTTGAAGGAAGCGATTCATAATCAGAAGGTAGAGGTCTTCTCCCAAGGAAGAGATGGTGTATTTTGATATCAGGGTTGTTTGTGTTTTTCGGATGTCGATGACTTGAGGGAGCAGAGGTTGCATGAGCCTCATGGTTCCCCCTATTATATTCATCCAAGTGCCACTAAGATGTACCGCGACCTATGAGAAGTCTATTAGTGGAATGGCATAAAGAAGGACATAGTGGAGTTTGTGGCTAAGTGTCCGAATTGTCAACAAGTGAAAGTGGAGCATCAAAGATCTGGAGGTATGCTACAATATATCAGTATCCCCACTAGGAAGTGGGAAGATATAAATATGGATTTCATCATAGGGTTGCCTTGTACACGTTGACAGTCTAACTCTATTTGGCAGTTGTAGATAGGTTGACTAAAGCAGCACATTTTCTAACTGGTCAAAACTAGAGACTCAGCCGAGGATTATGCTAGTTGTACATTTGGGAGTTAGTTCGCCTGCATGGAATTCCCTTGTCCATCATATCAAATAGAGGTACTCAATTCACCTTGTAGTTTTGAATGTCGTTTCAAAAGAGACTTGGTACTAAAGTCAAGCTTATCGCAGATTTTCACCCGCAGACAGATGGTCAGGCCGAGCGAACCATTCAGACTCTTGAGGATATGTGGAGCACATGGGTGTTTGACTTCAAAGGTATTTGGGATGATCATTTTCCTCTTATCGAGTTTGCATATAACAACAACTATCACTCTAGTATTTCAGATGGCCCCATTTGAGGCTCTTTATGGGTGGAGATATAGATCGCCTATTGGTTGGTTTGAAATAGGTGAAGCTAAGTTGATAGGGATAGATTTAGTTCATGAGGCCATGGAGAAAGTTCAACTTATAAGAGAAAGGCTGAAAATAGCTCAGAGTCATCAAAAGTCCTATCAGATTTGAGGAGGAGAGAACTTGAATTTGAAGTTGATGATTGGATGTTTCTGAAAGTGTCTCCTATGAAGGGAGTGATGAGGTTTGGAAAGAAAGGGAAACTTAGTCCTCAATATGTTGGCCTATGCAGGATAGACGTGTTGGCGAGGTGGCCTATGAGTTTGATTTGCTAGTGCTATTAGCATCAGTGCATCCAGTTTTCCACGTATCGCTATTGAAGAAGTGCATTAGTGACCCGGCTTTGGGTGTTCTAGTGGAGAGAATTAGTGTGAAGGATAGCCTTAGCTATGAAGAGGTTTCGGTTGAAATCTTTGATCGTTAGGTTCAAAAGTTGAGAAACGAAGAAGTAGCTTTAGTAAAGGTTTTCTGGAGAAATCAACTTGTTGAGGGAGCTACGTGGAAAGCTAAAGTGGATATGATGGCTTAATACCCGCATCTTTTCCCTTCCGGCTTAGTTCTAGCTTGAGGTACCTGTTTCCTCCTTAATACTCTACTTAGTTTCATGTCTAGTTCATGTCTCCCAGTTTCTTTCATGTCAGATCATGTATGTGTGACACATGAATTTAGTTTAGTCATGCATTTCAGTCCGGAATCAGTCACTCCATCCGTTTTCAACTTCAGATGTTCAGTATTTGGGATGGCAGTTCATTTCCCCAGTTATTCAGTATGCTTACCCACATTCGAGGACTAATGTTACCAAGAGGGAGATATTGTAATACCCCAAAATTTCCTAAGATCAGACCCAAGGTTTTAAGCGGAGAAAATAGGGACAGATTTGCACAAGTCACAAAATGACTCGTCAGGTCACCCAACAAGTCGTGGAGTGGCTCGTGAGGAGGGTGCTAGGCTAATGAAGAGTCGTGGTTTAGGGGTGACCCCATGTGGAGCAACGAGTTGTAGTGTCATTTTATGACTCGTGAGGTATGTCGCGGTCATGATGGTGGAGTTAAAGGTTGAAATTCTAGTGAAGGTCATGAGTGAGGGTCACGATTCATCCCTCCACTTCACGACTCATCCAATGGATAGTTGGTTGGCTAGTGTGAGAAGGGCGGTGGCGACAACAAAAGGAAGTAACAAGTCGTCGTCTCTGCTAATGACTCATCATGTCAATCGTCAGATAAAGCAATTCACTAAAGAGTAGAAGTGTTCAGTGGTGACAATGAGAGAGGACAGCGAGTCGTCCCTTGTGGTAACGACTTGTCCAGTCCCTCACTGGGACTGATAATGTTGATTTTTCTACGAAATTAATAAGGATTTTTTTGTAATTCCTAAGCTCCTAATCCCTAAACTATGTCATTTTATGCTCTGTTAGGAAGGTTATTAGAAGGTTTAGCCTACTTTATCATTCTCTCCCATGTATCCAAGCTTAGGGGGTACCATTGAAGATCAAGTCTAAGAATTCCCTAGTTCTTCCCTAAATCTCTTGGTCATTCAAGGAAGGGTGTAGAATCAGCTTACCCAGGTATGTAGGTTCATGAATGAGAGTTTTCCTTCACTCTCATGCCTAAATCCCTTCTCAAGTTCATGAATTCAAGTGTATGATTCTATGGGGTTTTAACCCAAATTAATGAAATTCTCTTTGTTTAATTCATGGGTCAATACCTTCATGTTTCAAATAATGTTTTAAGATTCATGGACAGGTTTTATACCTATTTTCATTATAATTCATGATTTCAATGGTTTAAGAACATGATGCCCAACTATGCAAGTTTCATGAAAAGTCGAGTTTATGATTTGTGTTCCAAGTATGATAAGATGTTTAGTATGAAATAATGTTTATGATTTACCCATGAATGTAACCACGATTACTCATGATGTCTATTTCATGCAAGCATGTTGTTCAGATTTGCGCAAGCCCACTCAAGTTAAGCACGATTTCATGATTTAGCCAAGGCTAATAAGTTCAGTTATCTCAAGTTTTGGAGTGAAGACTCCCAATATGTTAAGTTTTAAGTTATATTTTGATATATGATTATATGAGCATTATATATGTTTTGGGAGTAGTGTCTAGCACTGAGTAGGCTAGGGGTTCCAATGTTTTCCAATCTCATAAACTACCCGCCAAAGTAGGTATACTTTGAGGCCTCTCAAGTGAGCGTTTCCCCAGTCCAAGGACACACCGTATCACACCTTACTTAATCTTTCACCCTCGCAAGGCTTAGGATTACTCTCCTTCACGTGGGCAAGATGTGGGATCATTGTACACTCATACATGGTAGTTGTCAGTTAAGGCGAGTCTCCTATTGTTCCTCATGTTTTCAGTAATGCATATACTATAAGATATTATATCATGCTTTCAGCAAGTTTGATCCAAGGATCCGTTTATGAGCTTTTACCTATGATTTCAGATATGGCAAGCCATATGCACTTATTTCAGTTTATGTCTATTCATGATTTCAGATATCAACATGCAACCTTTACTCTCAAAATCTTATGATGTTATGATTTATGATATGCATGATTTCAGTTTTACTTACTCAACCTGTTTTACTTACCTTGCATAGTCAGTATATTTCAAGTACTGACCACATACTCTATATTGTTATTTTCAGTTTTAGATTTCTAGTAAGCTAGTTGGGGTGTTGTCCCATCAGCTCGTCAGTATGTTAGAGGCTTTTCAGACATAACGGTTTATATTCAGCTTCAGATTTCGTGTTTTGATATTTTTGATAGTTAGATATTTTATTATTCAGACTTTTGCTATTTCATAATTCAATTTTCCACTTTGTGTATGTTCAGCTTTAGTTATCATGTTCATGCCATGGGTCGACTTGGAGCCATTTACGGTTCTAGGTTCCATGTCTAGATTCAGACCTATGTTTGGGTTGTGACAAAAATAGATAAGAAAAAATTGTTCCTTGGGAAAGAACTGTAGTATAAAGAAAACCCTTGGAGTTTATTCATAGACTACTATCTACAAAGGCAATGTTAACTAGTAAATAATGATGATTTAACCTTAATAATGACATCATCAATCTATCATAGGGCCATATCGTCCATCACTAAAAAGTGGGTTACTCAGACTTAACCCCCCCAACAAAACAAAGAAACAACAAAATAAATAAAAACAAAGTTAAGGCATTGTCTTCGTTGCACAAAGTTTAAACAAAATAAGGGAGGAATAGGTGAAAGAACTCCCTGGTATAATAGAGGCATCTGTGTTGGAACTGTGTGCCATGTAGCTGAACCTGCGTTTCGTAGGTTGCCACCTGCGTTTTGCAGGTGGAGCGCAAAACCACTTCTTCTAAACCTTCTCCTTCTAGGTATTCTACACATAACCGGTGCTTGACCGGTGTTTCGCGCCTTTGGACCTGCGTTTCACATGTCTAGCACCGGTTTCTCAATTTTTCTCCTTCTACTTTTTGTCACATTCTACAATTGTTCGACCCCTGCACAATCAAAGACAACACAAATGTAAAGTAAAAAGAAACAAAGGGAAAATAAATGTAAAAGCACTTGGGTTGCCTTCCAAGAAGCATCTTAGTTAATGTCGTGGCCTGATGGCTTCATTCTTCACCACTTTTCTCTCCACTTTGAGCTTTTGAATTGTACCCCTTGTTTCTTTTTAAATTCTTCTACTTCTCTTGAGGGCTGGTGGTGGAAATTCCAAGGTACCAAGCAATGGATGTTGCCTCTTGTATTTCATGTCCATAAAGGAGGGATGTGTTTTGACCTTGTTGGCATGACATACTTTAAGATGAAGCCACCTTGATCTTCCTATTCAACTTCCTCCATTGACTTAGTTTCTTCAATTTCCATTTTTTCACCCAAGTTCAATGTTGAAAAATGATAGGAGGGAAGTTTAAGTCGCTTCCTTCTCAAGCATGCTTCTTGCTTGACATCCTCCTTCTCAAGTACACTAGAGTCCTTAAGCATAATTTTTTGGATGTCTCTTGGGGATTCTAGTGTCACTTCTTCAATTTCGGCATATTGCATTATTATAAGGTTGGTTGATTTGCAAACTGCCTTGACCTCTTCAAAGTCCATCTTGACCTCATCTTCATCATTATGTTGAGTTTTCTCCTATGAGTCAAGTTGAACTAGGCCTTATTGTTCACTTCTTCTTGTTATACTTCTCAATATCTCCTCCGCTTCTTTTAGAGAACTATAGCTTTCTTATTTAGGAGTCAAAAATTCCATGGACATTGAGGGGTTGACATCCTTTTCCACATCAGACTCCTATTCCAAAATGGCTTCGAGCATGGATTCCATGCGCCCGCATGTATTGCTTCTTTCCTCACATGCTATGGCTTCATTCCCATCAAGATTAAGAGCACAACTTCTATCATAGCCACTATAATGAGAAGTGAACTCATTTTGGCATCCTCCCCAATGTCTACCAGGACCACCACATAAGGTGCATCTATACCCTTCATAGGATAAATAAGGTGCACTCATCTCTCTTCTAGGGGAATATTTGCAATCTTGCCAAAGGTGTGGTCCACCACCATAGGGACATGGATCATCACGATAAGGGTTGAAACCAACAAACCTCCCTTTATTCCACAATTCCATAATACAAATATACAAATAAACAAAAATAAAAGCAAAATAAGACGTAAAATAAAATGCAAAACAAGTTTGAATCAATAAATAACTAATGCCTATCACTGTTACATCCTTCCCCCCTTAGAAATATTCATCCTCGAATGTTGGACGACACACACGATTCTAGCTCAAGTACTAATATAGCACGACATCGCACGACATAGCCTCACATAAAAAGCCTACCATAAACAACTCCAAACAACAAAACCTTGCACCATGTCGAGGCGATACACAACTATAACCATAATCAAAATAAGAATGTTACCTGTTGCCATGTTTAGCCACTAGCAAGGCCATAATTTGTCATGTTACAAGCATCCCTGCAAAAGTCAGCAAACGTGAGTCTAGACCCGACTCCTGTGATATCTAACTTATCGCACGATTTCGATCTAGAAATACGGGTAACAATCCTAAATGTCCTATATCCTTCTATTTATTAGTACACTATGCAATGCACATATAAACAAGACTCTACTAGACGCGGCTCATAGACTCCTTAGGACGAACTGCTCTGATACCAAGTCTGTCACACCCCAAACTCGGGGAGGCATGAATGGCACCTAGTGCCACCCCTGATATGAGCATACCCGATGCCCAAAATATAAAAAAAGGCTAGGACCGATGAGTTTCAACAACACAACAGCTATAAAATCAGAATAAGATGATAGACTATAGCGGAAGCTGGCTCACCTGCCACCCCAGATAATTTGAGCGATAAAATCATGATTTTGAGGTAGGACTAAGAGTACAGATCTTGGGCAGATTTATATGCCCAAGTGATACTCAAACATATCATTTTTACCTTGTTTGTTATGCAATGTGTATATAATATCATGTATTTGGTAATAAAATGCGAATTTATACTAACCAACATGATTAGCATTTGTTTTGCAGGATAATGTGATTTTTAGGAGCTAAAATGCGTGTTGGAACTATATCGGAGTTGGACTTGGATGCGAGCGTGGAAAAGACCTTGGATGGCACATTTTACACTGGCTCCGCGATGGAGCCGTGCCACGCTGCCATCGCGGTAGCACACTGCCTGGGCAGGAATTAATTAGGCAATTTCCAGTGTGCCTGCGCGTCAGTTCCGTGGAACGGAGATAGGCCTCCGCGATGGCCTCCGTGCCACGTTGAGGCCAATTATCCGGACCCTGCAATTTGCAGAGAGGGTCCGCGTCCACGCCGTGTCACAGAGGCAGTGCTCCGCGTTGGCCTCCGTGACACGTTGCTTGTTATTCCGGGAAAATTTTCCCACTAGTATAAATAGCACACTTAGGTTTATTTTTAATCAGTTTTTAGTTTTTAGACTGAGTTCAGAAGTGGAGAGCAGGAACGTGGGTTTGTGGCAGTTGAAGAATAGAAAAGCTAAGAGTTTTCTTCTCTTCCTTTCTTCTTTCCTTCAATTATATGCATGATTTACACTCATTTTAGGATGATCAATCCAAGAATGAGTGGCTAATTCCCTTCTTTGCTGAGGTTTTGAACTTGTGTAATGAATTTTGGTGATAATTGATATGGTTTCTTCTTCTTCTTGCATGTTGTTCTATTAATTCTTGTGCTTACTACATTATTGATTGGCCACCATTAATGTATATCTAAAAAGTCCAATTTCACTCAAGAGAGCACGAAATTGGAAAGTTGTGAATTAATAGGGTATTGTTCTTAACTTGATTTGGGAAAATTGGGTTTTGATGTGCTTTCTTGATAGAAATATACTTGAAAGCCGTATTAGTCAATTTAGGAACCAGAATTGTAGTGCTAGGTCATAAATTGCATTTGATCACAGAAATGTAGACGGATGGTTTATGATTCTAAAGTGAAATTAAATACGAAAGTTTTAATTTCTAGGCAAACGTTCTTGGCTAGCAACATGAAGAAGAGGATGACCAAATTATCATGATTATCAAGTTCATTACTCGTTCTTAACCTTGGCATATGCATATCCATTGTCTAAATTCAAAAGTAAATAGTTGTTATTAATTGTAGTATATAAATAGTTTAGAAACAAAAACTCACTCAACTCTTGGTTGGATTGTTGTTAACATAGTTAGGAATAGAATAGAGATATAGTAAACTAGGCAGTTTTACATATCTAGAGCAGCCTCCTTGGATCGATACTTGGCTACTTAGCCACTTTATTACTTGTTTGACCACGTGCACTTGCGTGTCGGTTGATAATATTTAATACTAACCGAATCAGCACCGAACAAGTTTTTGGCGCCGTTGCCGGGGAGGCTAGGCGATTTGTAAAATTGTGTTAAGTGTAAATTTACTGTATTTTTGTTTTATTTTCTTAAGTGTTGACAACTTGGTCTTAGTATTTGTTTTAATTCTTTGTTCATTTTAATTTTTCTCTCTTTCGGATACCCTCATTGACATGACATCTTGGAATATAAATGGTGGATACGCATATTTTGGCGAATCTTGCATGAATTGCGGAGGACCCCACATGTGGCAAAACTGTAACACGTGCAATATATGTGGGTGTCAATATGGCCATTGGGGTGATTGTCCAAAGGCATATTCCCCTCCCCCAAGCCCCTACTATGATCCTTTTGTTGTTTTTGCTGAATATAGGCATGTTGAAAATGAGGACTTGGGACGCCAAGTTCAAATAGAGGACATGATGAAACAACTCCTGGAGCAATCAGAAGCAATGAAGGAGTCGGTGACAGAATTGATAATTCAGCAAAAGGAGAATGTAGAGGTTGTAAGCAGGATGAGCGTCAAACTCACAGAGATGTGTGCTGAGGCTGAAGCTTGTGATAATTTGCAGGTGACAGTTTTAGCCGATATTCAAGAGGAACTACAAGAGGAATACAAGGGTGAATTTTTGGATGAAGCCCCACAATTAGAATCTCTTGAGTGTCTCCGTGATCGGCTCATATCTATAGAAATTCCATTCATGGAAGAAGAAAATGAATATCTACCATGTGACCTTAATGGAGAAATAGATGTCGATGTTGAAAAGGTGTACACAAGTAAGGAAGTCAAGCACAAAGCAATTTCAGAGTTGAGGTGTATTGGACCACACTCTACACATTTTTCGACATTAAGTTTGGTTGACAACATAGAAATAGAGTCTTCCAAGTTTATAGAGAAATGTCTAGAGGAGGACCAAGCCCCATATATTCTGAAATTTGCTAACTCAGAGAGACAAAATGACTTCGCTTACATAAGGGCCAATAGGTTCAAAAGAAAACATCTACTGCTTGGTCCTTACAATTTTTCACCACCACCCCTAGAGCATAAGAGGAAATTAGAAAAGAAATTAGGGGTGAGATTCATATCCTCAAGGTGGAGGGAAAAGTGGTGAAACTTGGTACGTCGAGCCGCGACGTTAAATCAGGCGCTGCACGGGAGGCAACCCGTGAAAAATATATATTTTCTTTTTCTCTTTCTTTAGTGTAAATTTTATTTTATTTTATTTTATTTTATTTTCTTTTTCTTGACTAGGTTTAGATTTGCATTTTAATTAGTAATTTTTATTTTTTTTAGTAGGGAAATCTATTAATTTAACCAATTTTTGGTTAGTGAGGTGATTTTCAGGTATAACGGAGGAAAAATACATGGAATCGAGGAAACGAGGCGAGGTATGAAAAATAAAATTTCATGGTGAAACAGAGCACTGGCGCGTTGGCGCCGTGTCACGGAGGCAATGCTCCGCGTTGGCCTCCGTGACACGTTGAAGGCAAATTTGGATTTTTCAAAATTCCAGTAAGCCAACGCGTTGGCTCCATGTCACGGAGGAGGGGCTCCGCGTTACCCTCCGTGACACGTTGCCTTTATCCAGTGCCGGGTCACACCGGGTTTTCGGGTGACCCGTGTGTTTTCTTAATAAAAACCCCCGATTTCGCCCCTATTTTCCCCATTCCCTCTTCCCTCCACGACCAAACACCCATTCCCCTACCCCCAAGCTCCGTGCCACGTTAATAGGCAAGGAAAACGTCAAGTTTTCGTCGATTCTTCAAATCCAAGGTATGTTTTCATCGTCTATCTCAAATTTTTGGCGATTTTTGTCAATTTTGAGCATGTGAGGTGAGATATATCACCCTAGGTAGAAATTAAACATGATGTGAATTATTTTGTGATTGATTATGTTCGGATTGTTGTAGTTGACGTTTGAACTTATCGATTGATTGAATAATTTGATTTTGATTGTCGAATTGTATTCTAGGGCTTGGGGTTGTTGAATTTTAACTTGGGTAACTTGATAGTTTGACGAAATTGATGCCGGGGTGTGTTTATTATTTGAGATAAGTCGTGGTAAATATTGCATAATTGTTGAAAGACGACTAATTCTCGAATTTTTGTGGGAAATTGCGTAATATGTGAATTGGTTGAATTGCTTAGATTAGTTGTATATAAAATGTTTGTATTGTTGTTTCTATTTTGTTGTTGCTATTGTTGCTAAGTGCTATGGGTGAATAGCTGTCGATAGTAGGATTGGGTTAGCTGTATGAAGTCTGAGTAGTTCGCTAGCCGTTATGCTGTCGAATTTCTGTGAACGCACTAAGCAATATGTTTATAGTTGATTGTGTTTGGGGTGTAAATAGAGCTATCCTTGCTAAAATGTTGTAAATATTGTTAAAGACTAAGGGTGGGGTAAATTTTGTTTAACCCGACCTTAGCCGAAGCTAACAAGTTTTTAGCTTAACGTTGTGCTTGTTTGTGTAAATTGACAAGTACAATGGCCAGCCGACAAGATAAAGGCAAGGGTGCTTCAACCTCAGGCACCGGCAGAAAGAGAATGAGACTGGGCACGGCTGTCCCAGTGGCACCTGCTGTTCCACGCGGTCAACACCGCCGATACGGAACATGATGGGTTACCGAGGAAGGGAAGAAGTGGTACGCAAAGCATAAGGAGAACAAATACTTTCCGGAGGAACATATTGCAAGGGAACCACTTGCACAGGAGTTCCCTCGCATCGTACAGAGGATTGAGGCAGCTGGGCTCAGCTTTATCTTTCAGGAGCCCAAGGAGTGCAACCTTCACTTGGTCCGGGAATTCTACGCCAACTGGAACCCGGCCATCAGGAGCCATACTATTAAAATCAGAGGGCAGATTGTCACTCTGGAACCCCAGCAGTTTAATGCCATCGTGGGAGCACGGGACACAGACGCCCACGTCCTCCGCCAGCTAAACATCACCCCACCGTACGCCGACATCAGACGTACGTTGTGTGGGGCTCGATCCACAGCCCGATGGAGTAGACACAAAGAGAGGGGTTACCACCAGACTCTGCCTTATTCGCAGATGAACAGGGAGGCCAGAATCTGGCTAAAAATTGTATGTTCGTGTTTGATCTCGGGAGTTCATATGACAGACGTGACCCGGGACCGTGTCTGCTTGGTGTATGCCCTTATGAAAGGGCTTGAGATTAATGTGGGGGCAGTCATAATATCCGCCATGAAGAGAGCCAGACTACACCAGGGCCACAGATACGGGCTTGGCGGACTCATCACCACCTTCCTCCGAGGCCTCGACGTTGAGGAAGAAGCCTTGGATTACATTCCGCAGTTGGAGCGGAGAGCCCTCGATGTGACAAAGACCAAGGCCCCCGACACTACACACGAACCTGTGCTGACTCTGGGCGAGCAACATGCTCGTGACGACCAGTATATGGCCCGTATGTTTGGCATGCAGATGCTGCAGCTAAGGATAGGTGGGAGACCAGCCACCGAGGATGAATTATGGCAGCTGGAGCTGGACTACCCCTTTGGCGAGAACGCCAGAGCCTTATGCAAGGTGGGGCCAGCCTTTGTGGAGCCGACTGACGACGACGTCCCTACTGATGAGGAGACACGTCGTGAGGACTCTGATGTAGAGTCCGATGACGGCGATGGAGCTGATTCAGATATGGGCGACGAGGCCGCAGCACCGGATGAGGAAAATTTCCCACTAGTATAAATAGCACACTTAGGTTTATTTTTAATTAGTTTTTAGTTTTTAGACTGAGTTCAGAAGTGGAGAGCAGGAACGTGGGTTTGTGGCAGTTGAAGAATAGAAAAGCTAAGAGTTTTCTTCTCTTCCTTTCTTCTTTCCGTAAATAGAATGCATGATTTACACTCATTTTAGGATGATCAATCCAAGAATGAGTGGCTAATTCCCTTCTTTGCTGACGTTTTGAACTTGTGTAATGAATTTTGGAGATAATTGATATGGTTTCTTCTTCTTCTTGCATGTTGTTCTATTAATTCTTGTGCTTACTACATTATTGATTGGCCACCATTAATGTATATCTAAAAAGTCCAATTTCACTCGAGAGAGCACGAAATTGGAAAGTTGTGAATTAATAGGGTATTGTTCTTAACTTGATTTGGGAAAATTGGGTTTTGATGTGCTTTCTTGATAGAAATATACTTGAAAGCCGTATTAGTCAATTTAGGAACCGGAATTGTAGTGCTAGGTCATAAATTGCATTTGATCACAGAAATGTAGACGGATGGTTTATGATTCTAAAGTGAAATTAAATACGAAAGTTTTAATTTCTAGGCAAACGTTCTTGGCTAGAAACATGAAGAAGAGGATGACCAAATTATCATGATTATCAAGTTCATTACTCGTTCTTAACCTTGGCATGTGCATATCCATTGTCTAAATTCAAAAGTAAATAGTTGTTATTAATTGTAGTATATAAATAGTTTAGAAACAAAAACTCACTCAACTCTTGGTTGGATTGTTGTTAACATAGTTAGGAATAGAATAGAGATATAGTAAACTAGGCAGTTTTACATATCTAGAGCAGCCTCCTTGGATCGATACTTGGCTACTTAGCCACTTTATTACTTGTTTGACCACGTGCACTTGCGTGTCGGTTGATAATATTTAATACTAACCGAATCAGCACCGAACAAGTACTAAAAAAGATAAAAAGAAATTATTATGATTTATTTGAATCACTCTATGGTCATGTTTAGGATTGGACGTCGATCAAGTTGTAGAACAAAATTCAAAAAAAGTGATCGCAAACTTTTCTTCTTAAGATTCTTTGAAATTTTGTTCAAATATGTCTAAGCTTTTCTACTAATATATATAGAGTTATGGGTTGTTCTGCCTATCAAATTAAATATCTATGAGTCTAGTTTCAATGCATCAAACCGTTCATCAATCCAAATTCAGAGTAGAGAGATATTCGCGTTTTCGCGAGACCGTGCAAGCAAGCACGTCACAAGGGTCTAAGGCGGTGGAAGGCTATTTAAGCCCCTTTGGTTGGTTTTTGGTCATCCAAATTCATTTTCCAGCAACCTACTTTGTAAGAAACCTCTCTCAACTTCTCTCTGTGGTTTTCTTTGGGTTTTGAGGCTAGAAGCCATGGCTCAACATGATTTTGGTATCGGGAAGTCGGGAATCGCATGTAGTCCGTGGTTTGGTATTTTTTTCTGGGCTGTTGGTGGCTGTTTCGTGGTGAATCTATTGGTAATCCTTCTTTATTTTATTCTCCTTAGTTTTAAAGATTGTTTATAGGTGTGTTAATGCCGGTAGGTTATTGTCTCGGAATTTCTACCTTTGAATTCCTATGAATCTTATCGGATAAGCTTCGTTTGTCTTGTTTTATTGTTGAGTTGTGTTGGCTGCATTTTGGTAGAATTTTGGACCACCTTTAGCAATTCGGTTCATGGTGTTGAAGGCTCAAGTTCGTATAGGCTTAAAGCTAAGGTATGTTAGGCTTAGGCTTGTCCCTCCCTTTGTCGGCATGAATTCCATAGCCATTGTCGTCCGTGTTGACGTGTGTGTTGGCTGTTTGTGATGGCTTGTGTTTTTCTATTATTGAACTCTTTTTTCTACTGTTATATGGTGATAATGCTGTGTTTAAGGTGCTGGTTTGATCGGTGGCTTGGGCTTTAGTGCGGAGAATCATAGACATGGAAAATTATTAGGCTCGTCTCGAGAGGCCGTATGTGAGGTGTGTGGTTCTTGTAGCAAGTTGTGGGCTATGTGAGTGAATAAGATTAGGTGATTATGTTGACAAATGAATGAGGGTTTATAGTGGTTAAGGTCGATGGTCGCGATGATCTATTTTTATATTTGATTTGGTGGTCGTGTCGGCCGTGCCGATGGCACGTGACGACTGTGGTGACACTTGGGCTAGTTTGGATGTGTCCCTTGATGTTAGTGGTGATTAAAGTGGCTTGTGGGCTGTTTGATCATGTATTATTATTGTTTTTGATTATGTGTGTGCTGTGTTTGAGGCCTTGTGGCCTATGGATACCCGATGCACGAGAGTTATTCCGTCTAGGGGTCGAGCCCGAGGTACCTTGTGGCTTGTGGATACCCGACGCACGAGAGTGTTTCCAGTTGAGGGCTTGAGCCCAAGGAGTGAAATGACCTACGGGGTTGAGAATGATGTCCTCCGCAATGTCGAGTTGAGACATGATTCAAGAGTGGTCCGACATGTCTGAGCCTTCCTGGGATCGTAATTTGGTTCTCCCAGATGGATTAAGCTCCGCTAACTGTGCGCAGCTGAGAAAGAGTCCGACAGTGCATGATTGATGATGTTCACTGACTGGTGTTTACTTTTGATATGCTTGGCATTGTATTGTAGTTGCTGCTCATGTTATATATTATCTAATAGAACTGGATGCTAGATGTTGGCTGGTGTTAGCTAGAGGCCGTAGAGAGGTCTAGAGGCGATGACAGATGAGCTATGTTAGCTAGGTGCCGCTGTGTTATTGTTTACTTTTAGACTTGTCGGGCTTATGGGGGCCAGGTAGGTTTTGTTTGTATGTTTGTTTGCACTTGCCAGGCTTATGGGGGATAGGTAGATTTTATGTGTTTACTTATGTTGAGTCTCTTTTTATGATATCTGGTATATCTATTGATCTCTAATCTATGTCTTCCAGTTGTTTCTGCCTTTCATGCTCGGTACACTATTGTACTGACGCCCTAGTCGGGGCGCTGCATTCATGCCTGCAGGTGATGGTGAGCTATTAGATCGAGTTCTTGGGTGTTGAGTGGAGTTCCAGCTGAGTTGGTGCGCTCCAGGTTTTTCGGAGTCTCCAGATGTTTGAGTTAAGGGTAGTTCAGGGCCCTGTCCCGATCATTTGATTACTATATATTTATAGAGGCTCATAGACATTACTGTGGTTTTAGTATGTTGTTATAGGCTAGGTAGGCCATGTTGTGTAGTTGTTTTCCTTTCCATGGCCTTGACGGCATATGGTATTTATTTTTTTGGTTGGTCAGGTGAGCCAACTTCTGCTATAGTCTATCGTCTTATTCTGATTTTATAGTTGTTGTGTTATTGAACCTAATTGGTTCTGGCCTTTGTTTTATATTTTGGGCATCAGGTATGCCCATATCAGGGGTGGCACCAGGTGCCAGTCACGCCTCCCCGAGTTTGGGGTGTGACAATCACAACTCAATTCCTCGACAATGGCGTCATTTTTTGATAATGTCCAAATCCACTCCTCGTGAAGAGAGAGTGTAAACGATCGTTGGCAAAACAAATATACCCGATAGATGTTAGGGTTGAATCTCACAAGGAATTGAGTTGATAATCCAAAAGTTATAAACTAATTCAAACTAGATTGCGTTATTGTTCAACATTTGAAAAGTAAAAATAGAGGAAAAAGGGAAAACAATATTAAATTCTAATTTAGAACTAAGTGACGGGAATTCCGAATGTTGCAATCATAAGTGAGATGGATAGGGGTGTGCCATTGATGGGATAACAACTAGAATGGGATTTACTTCATTACCTTAGATTCAAATATAGCATAGATAGCAGTGGATAAATTACATTCTCTCATTTTTCAACCCCAAGAATATTCATGCCTTGAGTTTTCTCAAACCCCAAGGACGAATTCAAATTATCAACCATAAAAACTTGAGGAAGGATCAAGCTATATCTAGCCTTTAACCTTTAATAGAGTGAAAACGTGGATTTTGACTATCTCTAGCTCAACCCCACACACCAACACTCCAAATTCTCTCTATTATCTTTCTCACCCAGTTCTCACCTTTCTTTCTCAAGAAAAAGCAAGAAAGTAAATAAAATTCATGTTTGCAACCATCAATTTTCAAAATTAAAACTTGGAGAAAATAATAAATATATACTTGCAATTATAATCCAAGAGCAATTAGTCAATACCTATTCAAGTTTACAAACCCACCATGCACACACCCCTAGCTAGCGAATTAGCTATGCATATTTAGAGAGAGAGAGAGAGAAGATATCAAGAGAAATTACCTCAAAATTCATCATATTGATTCACAAGGTCTTACAACCATGGTGGAACTCCCCAAAAAGGGACTGAAGAAAAAGAATAAGAAAAACAAATTCTATCTCTAGAATTCTATGTTGAGAGAAATCCACAAAAATTCTATAGATTGGTGAATGAAAATTCCCCCAAAGTGGTGTACAATGAGGGTTATAAAATATATGTACTTTCTTGTGTACAACTTTTTAAAAGTGCCCTTGGGGCTTCTATGTACTTTAGGATCCTTTCCAGACATTTTTACCCCTCTTTGGACGGCTTCACTTGTGAAGCACTAGTGCTTCGCCGGTGCCAATCCGCGAACAACCACTTGCTCACCGGTGGAAATCAGTGAACTGCCATGATGACTGGTGATTCACAGCTGCCGATGCAAGACTTCTGTCGGACAGTAGCAATTGCATTTTTCCCACATTTCGCACGTCCAAAATCCGCGTTTCACCTGTTAAAAGCATGTCTTTAGAAGCTCTTTTTGGATTCAAATCTTCTATTATCTTTGTCTCCTTCAAATGCCTACATAGATAAGAAAAAGGGCATAAAATCCTTCCAAATGTCTTGAAAACCAAGCAAAATTTCATGTTAAAAAGCCGAATGAGTTGGTAAACTACCAACTTATCAACTCTCTCAACATGTCCTCAAAGAGTCTAAATGGTCCGCTCGGCCTGACCATTTGTCTGTGGGTGAAAAGTTGTGCTAAGATTTACCTAAGTACCAAGACTCTTCTGCAACGATCTCCAAGACTAAGTGATGAACTGTGTACCCCTATCTGAGATAATGGACAAAGGAACTCCATGCAACCAAACTAACTCCCATATGTACAATCTAGCATAATTCTCAGCTAAATCGGTGTTTTGACCGGTAAGAAGTGGGTTGATTTGGTCAACCTGTCCACAATCACCCATATAGAGTCATACTATTGGCGGGTATGAGGCAATCCTATAATGAAGTCCATATTAATCTCTTCCCACTTCAAAGTAGGAATGCAAATATCTCGAAACATGCCCCCAGGTCTCTGATGCTCAAATTCACCTGCTGGCAATTCAGACACTTAGTTAAGAATAACTTGCTGAAGGAATTCTCCTTAACATACCTCAAACGCCGACGTTCGTTTAACTGGCGAGTTTCAACTTGTAAACGACAGCTCCATCCACTGCAACCCTTATCTGAGAGAATAGAGCTAATTTCAATACTATATTTAGAAAGTAATGATTACTTTTGATAATAATGACAACTATAATTCAACTTCAAATAACTCGGCCGAACACCTACAATTCCCTGAGAGTTCAGAAGGGAGAAACGCTTACCTAATGTCGTGGCCGTTTAGGAGTCAATTTGGAGCAATTCTGACAACTTTTAATCGGCAGAGTTCCGGTATGCTGAGCGAATTTTCGAAAAATAACTCCATAGAAATTCTTCTCGTAGGTCTAGAACTCGTTACATGAAGTTAATTTGCATTTGGAAAGCATTTGGTAGCGTAATTTGATGAAAATCTAATGAAATTTGCATGCTTTCTCTGTTTTTGGCCGTGGGTTCCTTTGGAAGTGATTTAAATTTGTAAAGAAGCTTAATATATAGGCCAAGGGAGGTATCCTAGGGCGCTTCATGTCGGCCAAGGTTCCACAAGCATATCGTATCGCGCCGCGCCTCCCAGGGCGCCAGTAAGCCTGGCGCGCCATGCTGCCCAGCGCATAGGCCGGCTAGTGCGTCGTGCTGGCCCCTCATGGCCTAGCCTCACCTAAAAATGCTTCCTAGGACCTTTCCACATGTGTAAAGCTCTTTTTACATGTCACAAATCCACCCGTAAGCCTACTAACCGATAACATTTTACGGGGTGTAACATCGGCCTTGCCCAAATGATAAAGGACACTTATGTTATAGTCCTTGAGAAGCTCTAGTCATCTCCTTTGTCACAAATATAGGTCCTTCTGAGTGAACACATACTGAAGGTCTTGGGGTCCATGAAAAAATGCACATGCACCCCATAAAAATAGTGCCTCCAAATTTTCAGTGCAAACATCTCAGTTGCCAACTCTAGGTCAAGCATCGGATAATTCTTCTCATGAGTCTTAAACTGTCTAGAGGCATAAGTAATGACCCTACCTTGCTGTATCAACACATAACAATAACAAACCATAGAGGCCTCACAATAGACAATGAAACCATCCCTGCCCTCCGATAGGGTTAATACTGAAGCCGAAGTGAGTCGAGTCTTTAATTCCTGAAAACTCTTCTCACAAGCATCCGACCACTGAAATTCGACCTTCTTCTGGGTAAACTTAGTCAATGGTGCTGCAATGGATGAAAATCCCTCAATGAATCTCCTGTAGCAGCCAGCTAAACCCAAAAAGTTGCTAATATCCAAAGGACTAACTTGTCTGGGCCAATTCTTCACCGCTTCTATCTTTTGAGAGTCCACCGGCACACACTCGCTTGACTCCAAATGGCCCTAAAATGCTATTGACATTAGCCAAAAACTAACACTTGTTGAATTTAACAAACAACTGGTGATCCTTGAAAGTCTGCAATATAATCCTTAAATGATCGGCATGCTCCTGTCACTCCGAGAGTATATGAGAATATCATCTATGAAGACAATCACGAACATATTCAAATACTATTCATGCTTGAACACCCTTTTCATCAAATTCATAATAGTTGCAGGAGCATTCATTAGTCCAAAAGACATAACTACACACTCATAGTAACCATACCGAGTCACGAAGGCTGCCTTCGGGATGTCACTCTCTCTAACTCTGAGCTGGTGATAGCCGGGTTTGACATCTATCTTTGAGAAGCACTTAGCATCCTAAAGCTGGTCAAACAAACCATCAATCCTAGGGAGGGGATACTTATTCTTGATTGTGACCTTGTTCAACTGTCAGTAATCAATGCACATTCTAAGGGAACCATCCTTCTAGCAAATAAAGAGAACTAGAGCACCCGATTGGGATTTACTAGGCCTGACAAAACCTTTGTCTAGGATATCCTTCAGCTGTTCTTTCAACTCCTTTAGCTCAACTGGAGCCATTCTGTAAGGAGGAATGGATATAGGATACGTATCTGGGAAAAGGTCAATACCAAAATCAATCTCCTGCTCGGAAGGGACTCCTGGTAGATCAACTGGAAACAACTCCAGATACTCACATACTGTAGGAACTGACTGAAGAGTCAGGGTCTCAGACGTAGAATCCATGAACCCAACAAGATGATACACATAGCCCGTAGAGACCATCATCCTGGCCTTGAGATAAGGAAACAAAATGACCTACAGGCATGACTAAACTACCTTTCCACTCTAGGACTGACTCACCCAAAAATTGTAACTCTACTGTACGGGTTCTACAATGGACTAAGGCATAACATGCATGTAACTAATCCATGCCGAAGATAACATCAAAATCGTTCATGTCTAACTCTACTAGGCCGACTAAGGTTACTTTCTAAAGAATCATGGCAGGACCATTTTTGTATACCCATCGGCTAAAACTGACTCACCATAAGAGTAGAGACTGAAAAGGGTTCTAATAAGATTTTGGGACTAACTCTAAAACTAACAGTAACATAAGGAGGCATAAAAGATAAAGTATCCCCTAGATCTAACCATGAATACACATCAAGATGGATTACTCGTAACATACCAGTGACTACATCGGGAGAGGCCTTCTACTCCTAATGAAAAGATAGTGCATAGAATCTATTCTGGTGATGATCGTCACCTACACTAGAAGAGGTGCCCTGCTATGGTGGGAATTCTACTGGGGCTGCTGAAGTAATAGCTGGGGCACAACCTCTACTGTCGCCATGTCTGGCTGAAGGATAATCTCTAAGCATATGTCCAGGCTTCCCACACCGGAAACAACCATCACTACCAACTATGCACTCTCCAGGGTGCCTCCTGCCACACTTCCTACAAGCCAAAAAAGGTATGCTCCCCTGACATGCTCCTCTGCCCCCTAGAGCCTAATGCTTTGCCTCTCTGATCTCCTCTTAGTCTGGACAAAACACTGACTGTCAATGGAGCTGGGGCTGACGATCTCTGGTGCGATTGAGGGCGATGTCCACCACTGTACCTCTATTGGAACTGCCCATAACTCCCTATCCTGGCCCTCTTGGCCTCTCTTTCCTTCTCTTTCATTTGCTCTGCCTCTGTCTGTTGGGCGTACATGACCAATCGGGAGAAATCTAGGTCACTGTTTAGCAGGGTGATCCCGCACTCCTTGACCAGCGAATTTGCTACTCCATTCACAAACTTGCTCATACGAGCCCTTTGATCCGCAACCATCTCCGGTGCATATTTAGAGAGTCAGGTAAACTCCAAGGCATACTCCTAAACGGTCTCGTGGTTTTACTTCAAATTGATGAACTCTACCGCTTTTGCCTTCCTCAACTCTCCAGGGTAGAACCTGTCCAAGAAAGCAGTCATGAACTCATCCCAAATCACTTGGACTACGCCAATTCCCCTGCTATCCTTATATTGGAAAAACCATATGTAAGGAACTCCTTTCAGCTAATAGGAGGCTAAGTCTACACTTTCCTCTCCCTTCACCCCCATAATCTGCGTACTCTTCTACAACTCCTCAATAAACTCATGCGGGTCCTCATCCACATTCAACCCTAGAAAATAAAGTAAGTTCATCTTGAGAAAATCTCGTACTCTAGCCGTTGCTGCGTTTCCATTTTAGGGAATGTGGGCCACCGCTTGTTGGTCGTCCTGAGTAGTCATGGCCTGTGCTTCTGAACTCCACATGAGTGACCTTCTCGGGAAAAGGATCGATTAGTGTTGGTGGGGCTTGTTGATGCCCATCTCCATTGCCATTTCTTCTACCATTAACTCGGTGTGGAGGCATATTTCTGCAAACGCGTATAGCACGGGTTAAAGGAGTAGAGAGGTACTTCATTGCACAACATAGATTATGAAATAAAGGAAATTTCCTAAAATGTCTTGTAGCCCCTTCCTTATAAGTGTGGCATGCTTCACACCCATAGAATAGGCTCTACTTAATACGGCTTTCAAACACCTTAGGACACTCCTAAACCTGCTCTGAGACCAAGTTTGTCATGACCCGAGCTGGAACCCTAGATAGAGACATGGGACCTAGAACCATGTGTCACGCCCCAAAACTGGGGTAGAGCATAACTAGCACTCGATTCATGATTGATTGAGAAGCTGACTATATAGAATCTATAAATATAACACTAAGGCTGACCAAGCCACCTATCACAACCAACCAAGATAAATACTGGGCCAATAATGCCTTGAGAATTATAAATATGCAACCTGGAAAAGATGACAACGCTACAATAAATCTAAGCAAAGCAATGAAAGACCAATACGACTACACAACCCACACTACTATACAAACTAGTCCACATCAGCCTCTATAGACTAAAAAAATAGAAATGCACAGGACAGGGCCCGACCTATCCATGTTGTACACAAAACTCAAAATAGTCTAAACTAAGACATGACTCCTAGAAGAGAGGAACATACCACTATTCTACTGAAATCTGGCTCCTACTACGTCCGATGATCTGAGCCTCGGCCTGTACCTGCAGCACGATTGCAGGAAGTGTCCCAAGATGAAGGGACATCAGTATGAATAAAATGTACTGTTATGTAAGGCTGAAAACTATAAACATGTAAGATAAAAATGATAACTGGGCAAAAAATAAGGAATAGTAACAACTCGGAATCCTGAAAACAGAAACCTAACAATAACTCATTATTGAAGTGTAATGTAATCATCTAATTCACAACAAAGACTATACTGAAATGCCAGTAGCCAGCCAATCATAAAATCTATATACAATTCGTCCAGCCAGTGTATCACACCGAGGTAAACATAAAAATGCCTCCAGTCGGTGTACCACACTGGGGTAAATCCGTCCAGCTGGTGTACCACACCGGGGTAAAATAACAATACCTCTAGCCGGTGTACCACACCGGGGTAAAATCAATAAATCTTAAACAAAATCATAAATGGAGCCGATATGGCTTATACTGGACCAACTCAATACGTACAACATAGAAATGACGAATACTAAACATGTGGCCTACCTAGGCCTCCTTCATAATGCATAACTGCAACTGAGTACATATAATATGTAAAGCTAGAAAATAGAACTTAAATGCATGTATTCAAAACTTGTATAAATCATAAGGAACTGCGGATGACCTAAGAGTTTCAACAAAATTTATAGATCGTGTTCAAGGGACATTAGAGCTCAGAAACTCACTAGTTTGTTGTTCGACTTAAGGGAAAGGGATTATGAAATCTCCCCTTGTCCTGACATATTTCATAATGTACACACAAGATAAAGGACAACCATAACTAGGTAATCCTAATTCGATAAGCTCGTTTACCCTTAATAGCTTGCGACGTCTTTACGTGGCTTAAAATCGTTTACACGTCCTCATCTTGGCTCTTTCACCAATTTCAGTTAGCAACCAGACATTTAAACACATTTAACATAAAATATATATACACATGACATACAGTAAGGACAAGCTAACAATGCCCACGCTGAGGGGTTTCCAACTCAATGTACAACTACGACAACAATCAACACAATATCATACTTTAGATGTCTCACTTCGGCTAGGCATAATCTTAACATTTAACCTCAATAAAACATGAAACTTTAAAGCTTAAATGAAGCTTAACATACTGCCTCAATACTTTTAATGAGGTTGCTGGCTCATTCGGTTCACAACACACGAATCGTGCTTAAAAGAACGATAGACGGGCGCCTTACATACCTTTCTCCGATGAATTTTTCTCTAGACAATTTCCTATTTCAATGATCAGCCTTCAACCTTCTTAATCCAGTGGTTTTATAGTACAACAACAAGCTTAATCTATAGAAAAAAAAATGCAGCCAAAATAACTAACCAAAGGCAGTCACAATAGCAACAACAACACACGGCAACATCAACAACATTTAGCCATTTTCTCAACTAGTTTTCACTAACTTTTGAGGGAGAAACAAGAGGAAATTTTACCTTATTTTTTCTGTAATTCTTCCCCTAAATATGAAGTATAATTCCAGAAAAATAAACAGCCAAAAATCCTAAGGAAAACGAACAAGACTCAGCTCACAAACAGTCCATCGGCAGCTCACTTAGCTGCCAATTTCCAGATTTTCGCTTTGCAATTTGTGAGGTTTAAAAGGGGTGAAATCCTTAACTTTTTATAGGGGTTTGTTCTTGGTTAAATATAGGACTAACTGACCTCAACTTCTTGTCCAAAAATGCAGCAACCTTGCTGTCCAAAACGCAGCAAAAATAGTTTACCAACACACCTCCAACTTCTAGTCTTTTAATCAAGAATTCAAGCATGGTTAGGAGTAAAATTCTTACCTTTATTACTTGTGTTTGATACCTACCAATAGGGAACATATTTGTAGCTTAGAACAGCTTCAAAAACGCAGAAAATTCACCATAGCAACACTGCCCAAGTGCAGCCAAAACAGCCAGCAACACACCACTTTCACCTATGATAGCTCCCCTTCACTTAGCTTTACTTTTAATGGAGTTTAGCTTGGTGTTCTCCTTAGTTTTTTTCCTCGAAATTTGAGAGAATTTCATAGGATAAGACAGCACATCAATTTTGGAAACGTTTAAAATGGTTTCATAACACACAACTTAAAATATAAAGGGTGTTGGGCGGTGGCCACCTCACTGAACGACAGTGTCACGGTAAAACGTCTATAACTTTTTAGTTCGAACTCCAATTGACGAGCTGTATGATTTTTTAAAAAGTAAACTCAAAGAACTTTAGTTTGATAGGTCGTGGGGCTTCTAATTCATTATATATTGGGAGATAGAATCGTTTAAAGTTGACCTTTACTTATGAACATGAAATACTCTTTGGTTTTCCATTCGTACACATTTCCCTTGTCATCTATGACCAATATACAACCTGTACTTTCCTTAACCTAGCATACAAACATCAAATGATCACAAAAATTTTTTTGGGGTGTTATACCACGGATGGCTCCAAGTCAACTCATGGCATGTGCATAGCAATTCAAGAGCATAAACTAAAGCAGAAACTTAAAATTTAAACATGAATAAGTGAAATTCTGAATATCATAAACCATATATCAAATGATAATATCACAATGCTAAATCTCAAAGCTGAACATACTAGTCTATGTCTGATAAGCCTCTACGATCTGATGAGATGCTGGGAAAAGCCCCCAACTATCTCTAAGATTGAAACAAAACTGATAAAACAAAAATGAATTGATAGATGTCCTCGGATGATGATGACTCACAAAAAACAGGGGCTGAACTGGACTGAGATGGGAGTAAGCTATCAGCAAAACTGAGTTAGATCACCTGAACCTATATCATGAAACAATATAGCATAAAGTATGCAACTAGTACTTGAAATGTATTGAGTATGCAACGTAACTAAAATACGCTAGTAAAATGTTAACTGAAATCATGTATTTAAATCAAATAGATCATGAGATTAAGGACTGCATACTAAGATGTATCTGAAATATACATAATCATAAGTTGGTTAACATGACTGAACATAATGACCTAAGAATTAATGATAGAAATCATATGATTTTGTCATATCTGAAATCGTAAGTAAAACTCATAAACTGATCATTCGTCAAGTCTGGTGTAAAACATAATAAGTAAGTCATGGACATAAGTAACTAAAATCATGAGGAACAATGAGAGACTCATCATAATCGACAACCACCATGTATGAGCGCATGATGATCCCACATCTTGCCCACATGGAGGATAGCCATCCTAAGCTTTTCTAGTGCTCTGGGCCAATTCTTCACCGCTTCTATCTTTGGAGAGTCCACTTGCACACCCTCGTTTAACACCACATGGCCCTAAAATGCTACCGAGTTCAGCCAAAACTCACACTTATTGAATTTAGCAAACAACTAGTGATACTTTAGAGTATGCAATATAGTCCTCAAATGATCAGCATGCTACTCCTTGCTCCGAGAGTACATGAGAATATCATCTATGACGACAATCACAAACATATCCAAATACTACTTGAACACCCTATTCATCAAATCCATAAAAGTTTCAGGAGCATTCGTTAGTCCAAAAGACATAACTACATGCTCATAGTGGCCATAAGGAGTCATGAAGGCTATCTTCGGATGTCACTCTCTCTAACTCTGGACTGGTGATAGGCGAATTTGACGTCTATCTTTGTGAAGCACTTAACACCCTGAAGCTGGTCAAACAAGTAATCAATCCTAGGGAAGGGATTCTTATTCTTGATTGTGACCTTGTTCAACTGTCGATAATCAATGCACATTCTAAGAAAACCATCCTTCTTTCGAATAAAGTGAACTGGAGCACCCCATGGGGATTTACTAGGCTTGATGAAATCCTTATCTTGGAGATCCTTCAGCTGCTCTTTCAACTCCTTTAACTCAACTGGAGCCATTCTATAAGGAGGAATGGATATAGAATATATATCAGGGAGAAGGTCAATACCAAAATTAATCTCCTACTTGGGAGGGACTCCTAGTGAATCATTTGGAAACACCTCCGGATACTAACATATTGTAGGAATTGACTGAAGATTCGAGGTCTCAGACATAGAATACTAGTTCCCAACTAGATGATACACATAGCCCCTAGAGATCATCATCTTGGAATTGAGATAGGAAACAAAATAACCTACACGCACCGCTAAACTATCCTTCCACTCCCAGACTAGCTCACCAGAAAATTGGAACTCTATTGTGCGGGTTTTACAATGGACTAAGGAATAATATGCATGTAACTAATCCATGCCTAAGCTAACATCAACATCGATCATGTCTAACTCTACTAGGCTGGCTAAGGTGACTTTCTGAAGGATCATGACAAGGCAATTTTTTTATACCCATCGATCTAAAACTGACTCACCGACAAGAGTAGAGAATGAAATGCGTTCTGATACGATTTCCGGACTAACTCCAAAACTAGCAGTAATATAAGGAGGAATAAAACATAAGGTAGCCCCTAGATATAACTATGCATACACATCAAGATGGATTACTCGTACCATACTAGTGACAACATCGGGAGAGGCTTCCTACTCCTGATGAGAAGATAGTACATAGAATCTATTCTAGTGTTGATCGCCACCTGCACTAGAAGAGGCGCCCTGCTAAGGTGGGTGAGCTATTGGGGATGCTGAAGTAATAGCTGGGGCACGACCTTTACAATCGTCCTGTTTGGCTGAAGGACAATCTCTAAGAATATGTCTGGGCTTCCCCACACTGAAAACAACCATCAGTACCAACCATGCACTTGCCAAGGTGCCTCCTGCCACACTTCCTACAAGCCAAAAAAGTATGCTCCCCTGACATGCTCCTCTTCCCCCTAGAGCCTAACACTTTGCCTCTCTGACCTCCTCTTAGTCTGGACAAAACATTGACTGCCGATGGAGCTGGGGCTAACGATCTCTAGTGGGACTGAGAGAGATGTCCACCACCAGAACTCTATTGGAACTGCCCATAGCTCCCTGTCGTGGCCATCTTGGCCTCTCTCTCATTCTCTTTCATCTGCTCTACCTCTATCTGCTAGGCGTATATGACCAATCGAGAGAAATCTAGATCACTGTTCTACATGGTGTCCTGCACACCTTGACCTTTGAATCTGCTACTCCATTCAAAAACTTGCTTATACGATCCCTCTAATCCGCAACCATCTCCGGTGCATATTTAGATAGTCAGGTAAACTCCAAGGCATACTCTTAAATAGTCTTGTGGTTTTACTTCAAATTGACGAACTATACCGCCTTTGCCCCCCTCAACTCTCCAGGGAAGAACCTATCCAAGAAAGCAGTCACGAACTCATCCCAACTCACTGGGACTACTCCAACTCCCGTGCTATCCTTCCACTGGCAAAACCATATGTAAGCAACCCCCTTCAACTAATAGGAGGCTAAGTCTACACTTTCCTCTCCCATCACCCCTATAGGTTGTGTGATCATCTACACCTTTTCAATAAACTCATGCGGGTCCTCATCCACCTTCAACCCCAGAAACTTAGGTGGGTTCATCTTGAGAAAATCTCATACTCTAGCCATTGCTGCGTTCCCATTCTAGGGAACGTGGGCCACGGCTTGTTGGTTGACCTTAGCCATCATGGCCTAATACAATATCTGAACTCGGCATGAGTGACCTTCTCGGGCAAAGGATCCATTAGTGCTGGTAGGGCTTGTTTATTCCCATCTCCATTGCCATTTCTTCTACCATTAACTCGACGTGGAGGCATATTTCGGCAAACACATATAGCACGAGTTAGAGGAACAGAGGGATATTTATGAAAGAAAGGAAATTTCCTAAAATGTCTTGTATCCCCTTTGTAATACCTCGGAGGTGCCTAAGAATAATACCCGGGAGTTTAAATTTGAAATCTGTAGAAACTGGGAAAAATAACACAAGATGAGTGGAGTAATGACTCGTGGTTGCAAACCACGAGCCATTGTTAGCAGTCGTGGGTTCAGGTGTTTGGGTGGCAGTGGAAGTAAGGGTTGATGTAACTTGACTCGTTGTTTACAATGAGTCATCATTTGTTGTCGTGGTAAGAGATGGACTTAGCATTTGGGGAATATAAAGGGTCATCTAATGACCCATTGTGGCATGCAACAATCCATTGTCATGAGTCATGGTAAGGGATCCTAAATCTCCAGTCGACTTGACAGACGGATTCAACAAGTCGTGGTAAGACTCGTCATGGGGAATTTCAAAAGATTCAGGAAGGCAATCAACGACCAATTAGACGACTCGTTAGATCTAAGGACGATTCATCTTATCTATCTGTGGTTTGATTCTGAGAGAAGGCTTGGGGAGTGCATAGCACGAACAGATACCACGGGTCGTGGCATCCTCTAAGGACCCGTTTGGTCGTCCGTTGTTTGGTCCAGTGAGCAATTTGCTGCGAATTTAGTAAGGGTATTTCTATCATTTCCTAATTCCTAGGGGCCTATACTACGTCGTTTAAGGCTCGTTTTATAGGGTTTTAAGGGGGGAAAACCTATTCTAAGATATTTCATTCCATGCATGCAAACTTGAGAGTTTGAAGAGAGGATTTGAGCAAGTTTTTAAGGTTTCCATTGGAATCTCATCTTGCGCAATTAGAGAAGTGGTAAAATCATCCCTTTTAGGTATGTAGGGTTATGAGTGGGTGTTTTCTTCCATACCTATGCCCAAATCTCTAGCTAAGTATGAGAAATTCATATGATCAAGTTATGGGGGTTTTACCCAATTGCACTTCAATTTCTATACATGGGTATGATTAGATTATGTTTATATTGATGAATTATGAAGCTTGGGCAGATTTTAAATTGTTTCAATCATAAATTGTGTTTTCTAAATTATAAATTTAAATGCCCATGGATGAGAAATTCATGAAAGAAGAAAATAATGATGAATGTATGATGATGATGAGAATTGATGATGAAAAGCATGTTTCTAAAGCTATCCATGATTATATTAATGTTTTCAAAATGAATTGAGTAGATCCAAGAATGATAAACTTTTGGGCAAGCCCTTATATCGAGTATGATGATGTAGTATCTCTAAAGTAATCTTACCACATGGTTTTGGAGTAGATGCTCCCACCTATATATGAGCTTGTGGTATGTTTCGAAATAAAGCTTCTCATATGCATGAATTCATAATTGATATGTATGTTATATCAATTATTGAGCTTTGTCAAATGACAATGTTGAGCTTTGTTTCATCCGATGTTGAGTTTATTCATGATATCATTGTTGGCTTCGTTATATACAATGTAGAGCATTGCATGTTTTGGGAGAAGAGTCTAGCACCGAGTGGGCTAAGGGTCGATCATCCTATGCTCCAGAAATACACGCCAACATAGGTTGATACTATTATATTATTAGGACCTCCGTTGTGAGCTATCCCTAGCCCTAATGGCCCATGATCTTGATATCAATATCATGGTAGCGTCCTTAGCCCTGGAAGGTTTTGGACGGTTCTTCCCACTTTAGTGTAATAGTTGGAACCACGTAAGCTCTATCGTTGTATGTCGGTTAAGTGACGAGTCGCCCATTGTCTACATGATTCAGATTGTATATTCATTACTCATGATTATTACTTTAAGCATTCATGTTCTAAAAGAAAGGTTTGACTCATTTTTCAACTTTTCTATACATTTCATATTTCAGCTTTGAGTCATTCGAGTCAGTCCTGATGTTATGAAGCCATGAATGGTCATACTATGAAAAGATTACGATTTCAGAATGAATGCATATAGTCCTTCCTCTCAGATTTGAAAGCTTATGATATGTTATGAAATATTTTAAATAATTTACTTTACTTAAGCGGTTTTACTTACCTTTCATACTCGGTACATTTCATGTACTGACCGCATACTTTCTATGTTGTATCGTTTCATGATATAGGACCCAGCTCCCAGGCTCAGTCCTGTCCATAGTCGATTTTTAGAGTTAGCTCCTACTCGATTGGTGAATCCTCATCCTTCAAGGGCTAGACTTTCAGCTCCTTATGTATTTTCAGTTTTAGTATTTTTGAGTTAGTTCGGGTCTTGTCCCATCAACTCGTCCAGATTAGAGGCCTTTCAGACTCATATATTTGTTAGCTTCGGATGCTTATTCTGATGTTATATTGAGTTAGACTTCCACTGAGTTATATTGATGATTTCTTCAGTTTATCGAATGAGTTAGATTTTTACTTATGCCATGGGTCAACTTGGGGTCTCTCGGGGTCCTTTGTCCCGTGTCTATGATCTGGGCCTCCGTTCGGGTCATGACACCCTTCCCAATAAGTGCGGCGTGCTTCACATCCATAAAACAGACTCTAATTAAGACATCTTTTAGACACTTTAGGACACACCTAAACGTTGCTCTGATACCATATTTGTCACGAAACGAGCTAGAACCCTAGATCGAGACATTGGACCTAGAACCACGGATGGCTCCAAGTCAACCCATGGCATGTGCATAGCAACACAAGAGCAAAAACTAAAGAAGAAACTTAAAATTTAAACATGACTAAGCAAAAGTCTAAATATCATAAAGTGTATATCAAATGATAACATCACAATGCTAAATCTCCAAGCTGAACATACTAGTCTATGTCTGATAAGCTTTTACTATCTGATGAGATGCTGAGACAAGCCCCTATCTATCTCTAAGACTAAACAAAACTGAATTAATAGATGTCCTCGAATGATGATGACTCACAAAAAACAGGGGCTGAACTGGACTGAGATGAGAGCGAGCTATCAGCGAAATTGAGCTGGATCACCTGAACCTATATCATGAAAAAATATAGCATAGAGTATGCGGCTAGTACTTGGAATGTACAGAGTGTGCTAGGTAATTAAAATACTCTAGTAAAACATTAACTGGAATCATATATTTAAATCAAATAGATCATGAGAGTAAGGACTGCATACTAAGCTGTATCTGAAATATAGATAATCATAAGCTGGTTAACATGACTCAACATATGACCTAAGAATTAATGATAGAAATCATATGATTTTGTCATATCTGAAATCGTAAGTAAAACTCATAAGCTGATCATTGGGTCAAGTCTGTTGTAAAACATAATATATAAGTCAGGGACATACATAAGTAACTCAAACCATGAGGAACAATTAGAGACTCATCATAATCGACAACCACCATGTATGAGCGCATGATGATCCCACATCTTTCCCACATGGAGGAGAGCCATCCTAAGCCTTTCCAGTGTTCTGGGCCAATTCTTCACTGCTTCTATCTTTTGAGAGTCCACTTGCACACCCTCGCTTGACACCATATGGCCCTAAAATGCTACTGAGTTCAGCCGAAACTCACACTTGCTGAATTTAGCAAACAACTGGTAATCCTTGAGAGTCTGTAATATAGTCCTCAAATGATCGGCATGCTTCTCCTCGCTCCGAGAATATATGAGAATATCATCTATAATGATAATCATGAACATATCCAAATACTTCTTGAACACCCTATTTATCAAATCCATAAAAGTTGCAGGAGCATTCATTAGTCCAAAAGACATAACTGCACAATCATAGTAACCATACAGAGTCATGAAGGCTGTCTTCAGGATGTCACTCTCTCTAACACTGAGCTGATGATAGCTGGATTTAAGGTCTATCTTTGAGAAGCACTTTGCACTCTGAAGCTCGACAAACAAGTCATCAATCCTAGGGAGGAGATACTTATTCTTGATCGTGACCTTGTTCAACTTCTGATAATCAATGCACATTCTAAGGGAACTATCCTTCTTTCCAATAAAGAGAACTGGAGCACTCCCATGGGGATTTACTAGGCCTGATGAAACCTTTATCTAGGAGATCCTTCAGCTTCTCTTCAACTCCTTTAGCTCAACTGGAGCCATTCTATAAGGAGGAATGGATATGGGCTACGTATCAGGGAGAAGGTCAATATCAAAATCAATATCCTCTCGGGAGGGACTCCTGGTAGAGCATCTGGAAACACCTTCGGATATTCACATATTGTAGGAATTGATTGAAGAGTCGGGGTCTCAGACATAGAATCCTTGACCACAACTAGATAATACATAAAGCCCCTAGAGATCATCTTCCTGGCCTTGAAATAGGAAACAAAATGACCTACATGCATGACCGAACTACCCTTTCGCTTTAGGACTGGCTAACCCAATAATCGGAACTCTACTATACGGGTTCTACAATGGATTGAGGCATAACATGAATGTAACTAATCCATGCCAAAGATAACATCAAAATCGATCATATCTAACTCTACTAGGCCGGCTGAGGTGACATTTGAAGAATCATGACATGGTAATTTTTGTATACCCATCGAGCTAAAACTAACTCACCAACAAGAGTAGAGACTAAAAAGGGTTTTGATAAGATTTTAGGACTAACTCCAAAACCAACAAAAACATAAGGATTCATAAAAGACAAGGTATCCCCTAGACTAACAATGCATATACATCAAGATGGATTACTCGTAACATACCAATGACTATATCGGGAGAGGCCTCTTACTCCTGATGAGAAGATAGTGCATAGAATCTCTTCTGGTGCTAACCGCCACCTGCACTAGAATAGGCGCCCTGCTAAGGTGGGCGAGCCACTGGGCTGCTGAAGTAATAGCTGGGGCACGACCTCTACTGTTTCCATGTCTAGCTGAAGGACAGTCTTTAAGCACATGTTTGGGCTTCCCACACCCTAAACAACCATCAACACCAACCATGCACTCGCCAGGGTGCCTCTTTCCGCACTTCCTACAATACAAAAAAGTATGCTCCCCTAACATGCTCCTCTACCCCCTAGAGCCTGATACTTTTCCTCTCTAATCTCCTCTCGGTCTGGACAAAATAGTGACTACCGATGGAGCTGGAGCTAACGATCTCTGGTGGGACTGAGGGTGATGTCCACCAATGAACCTCTGTTGGAACTGCCCATAGCTCCCTGTCCTAGACCACTTGGCCTCTCTCTCCTTCTCCTTCATCTGCTCTACCTCTATCTGCTGGGCGTATATCACCAATCGAGAGAAATCTAGGTCACTGTTCAACATGGTGATCCTGCATTCCTTGACTAGCAAATTTGCTACTCCATTCACAAACTTGCTCATATGATCCCTATGATCCGCAACTATCTCTGGTGCATATTTAGACAGTTGAGTAAACTCCAAGGCATACTCCTTAATGGTCTTGTGGTTTTGCTTCAAATTGACGAACTCTGCCGCCTTTGCCTCTCTCAACTCTCCAGGGAATAACCTGTCCAAGAAAGCAGTCACGAACTCATCCCAACTCAGTGGGACTACTCCAACTCACCTTCTATCCTGCCACTAGAAAAACCATATGTAAGCAACCCCCTTCAGTTGATAGGAGGTTGTCACGACCTAAATGGAGGCTCAGCTTGCGAAATGAAACAAGGAGCCTCGAGAAATCCCAAGTGGACCCATAGCATAAGCATACATCTAACTCGATCAAGAACTGAATAACCATAAATAATATCTTCGCATAAGTCTAACATGAATATACATCCGAATATAAAATCCGAAGCTGAATACATACATATGTCTTAATAGCCTCTAAACATGACAAGTTGATGGGACAAGATCCCAACTAACTCAACAAGCTGAAAACTGAAATACATAAAGAAAAGATAGATAATCGAGTCCTCGAAAGATGAGGACTCACCAATAAGCAAACGCTAACTCCGATAAGCTATCTAACAGAGGGGCTGAAGCTGAGAGCCAGGTCATATATCATGAAATGATACAACATAGAAACTATGCGATCAGTACATGGAATGTACCGAGTATGCAAGGTAATAAAACCATTAAGTAAGTAAAATTGTTTAAAGACAATGTTTTAATTAGATATAAAGATAGGTAAACTAAGACTAGGTCTTGCATGCATTCTTTCTGAAATCAAGATCTTTTCATAACATACAATACATAGCTTTATAACATGAAACTAACTCGAACGACTCAAAGCAGAAATATGACATTTATAGAAAAAATGAACATTGAGTCAAACCTTGATTTTAGAACATGCATGAGTATATGATAACCATGAGCAATAAATATACATATATGAATCATATAGACAATGGGAGACTCGTTACTTAACCGACATACCAAGATAGAGCTTACGTGGTCCCGACTATCACACTCAAGTGGGCAGAGCTGTCCAAAGCCTTGCCAGGGCTAAGGACACTACCATGATATCGATATCAAGCTTATGGGTCTTTTGGGTCGAGGATAGCTCACAAGGGAGGTCTAAATAATATAATAGTATCAACCTACATTGGCGCATAGTTCTGGGGCATAGGGTGATCGACCCTTAGCCCGCTCGGTGTTAGACTCTTCTTCCAAAAACATGCATAAGCTCTAAATCATATATAAGGAAGCTCAACATCATCTATTGACAATGCTCAATGATAAGATACATCTCAAATACGAAATCATGCATATGAGAAGCTTTAGTTCAAAACATACCACAAGCTGAAAACATACTTGGGAGCCATCACTCCAAAACCATGTGGTAAGCTATGAATAGGAAAACTTAACTCAAAACATACCACAAGCTAGAATTTAAAATTTGTGAATCTTCGCTCCAAAACAATGTGGTAAGCTTAGTTTAGGAAAATCATCATTTAAACTTAACATATGGGCATTTCCAAAAGCTTTATCATACTTAGAAGTACTCAATTCTCATTGAAAACGTATTTATAAACATGGGTAGCTTCAAATCATGGTTTCCATCATAAGATCTCATCATTATCACATATACTTCATAAATCTCACTTTTCATGACCATCTCATCAATGGGCTTCAATACTCACAAGGCTAGAAACATTGTTTTAATTGAAATCATTATAAAATTAGCCCATGCTTCACAATTTGATAATAAAATCATAATCAATTCATACCCATTTAAAGAAATTGAAGATTCATGCATTTGGGTAAAACCCCCATAACTTGATCATAGGAAATTTTCATATTTATATATAAATTGGGCATGGGTGTGGAAAGAAACACCCACTCATAATCTTATATACCTGGGAGGGATTGATTCTACCACTTCTCTGATTGCCCAAGAAGGATTTGAATGAAAACCTTGAAGACTTGCTCTAGATCACCTCCTAAACCTCTCAAGTTTGCATGCATGGAAGGAAATAACTTGGAATAGGTTTTACCCTCCTTAAACCCACTAAAATGAGCCTTAAATGACGTAGTATAGGCTTTAGGAACTTAAGAATTACGAAAAGGCCCTTACTAAATTGGCAGGAAATTACTGCCAGGTGGTCCTAACGGACGACCTGACGACTCGTGGTCCAGGGCAACGACTCGTCACCCTGCTCGTCAAGTACACTGCCTTGTCTAATCTCCTGGGCTCATAACGGGTAACTTAATGACTCGCTAGGGGTGACCACAACTCGTGGTCACCAGTGTTGAGTACACTACCCTTCTTCATTCTCTCCCACGCCAAGCCTGACCTAACGACTCCTGGGGTATGACCACGAGTCATTGCCACGCCCGTGGGGGCCCTTTTCTTCAAACTTCTCAAACTCCTCACTGGATGTCCTCAAGAGTCGTCTCACGACTCATCCTGTGTCTGAAACATCAACTTTACATTTTTCCCGTTTCAACTTCCGGGTCTGATCTTTGAGCTCACGGGATATAACATAGGAAAATTCTACACTTTCCTCTTCCATCACCCCCATAATATGCTTGATCTTTTGCACCTCCTCAATAAACTCATGCAGGTCCTCATCCACCTTCGACCCCAGAAACTTAGGTGGATTCATCTTGAGAAAATCTTGTATTATAGTTGTTGATGCATTCCCATTCTAAGGAACGTGGGCCACCACTTGTTGGTTGACCTAAGCAGTCATGCCTGTGCCAATATCTGAGCTCGGCATGAGTGACCTACTCGGGCAAAGGATCCGCTAGTGCTGGTGGGGCTTGTTGATGCCCATCTCCATTGCCATTGTCATTGTCATTGTCATGGCCATTTCCATTGCCATTTCTTCTACCATTAACTCGACGCGGAGACATATTTCTGTAAATCCATATAGCATGAGTTAGAGGAATAGAGAGATACTTCATCGCACGACATAGATTATGAAAGAAAGGAAATTTCCTAAAATGTCTTGTAGCCCCTTCCCTATAAGTGTGGCGTGCTTCACGCCCATAAAAAAACAATCTACTTAACGCGGCTTTCAGAAACTTTAGGACACACCTAAACCTTTGCTCTAATACCAAGTTTGTCACGACCCGAGCTGGAACCCTAGATCGAGACATGGGACCTAGAACCACGAATGGCTCCAAGTCAACCCATGGCATGTGCATAGCAACTCAAGAGCATAAACTAAAGTGGAAACTTAAATCTTAAACATGAATAAGCAAAAGTCTAAATATCATAAAACGTATATCAAACGATAACATCACAATGCTAAATCTCAAAGCTGAACATACTAGTCTATGTCTGATAAGCCTCTACTATCTGATGAGATACTGGGACAAGCCCCCAACTATCTCTAACACAAAAACAAAACTGATAAAATAAAACTGAACTGATAGATGTCCTCGGATGATGACGACTCACATAAAACAGGGGTGAACTGGACTGAGATGGGAGCAAGCTACCGGCGAAACTGATTTGGATCACTGGAATCTATATCATAAAACAATATAGCATAGAGTATGAGGCTAGTACTTGGAATGTACTGAGTGTGCAAGGTAATTTAATCACGCTTGTAAAATGTTAACTAAATTCATGCATTTAAATCAAATAGATCATGAGAGTACAGACTGCATGCTAAGCTATATCTGAAATATACATAATCATAAGCTAGTTAACACGTTGAACATAATGACCTAATAATTAATGATAGAAATCATTTTACTTTGTCATATCTGAAATCGTATGTAAAACTCATAAACTGATCATTGGGTCAAGTCTGCTGCAAAACATAATATATAAGTCATGGACATAAGTAATTGAAATCATGAGGAACAATGGGAGACTCAACATAACCGATAACCACCATGTATGAGTGCATGATGATCCCACGTCTTGCCCACGTGGAGAAGAGTTATCCTAAGTCTTACCAGGGAAAAATATGAATAAGGTGTGATATCACGGTATTCCCTGGGGAAACACTACGTTGGCTCGTAGTTATGAGACCGAGGAACCCCTGGCCTACTCAGTGCTAGACACTACTCCCAAAATATTCATATTGCTCCTATAATCATATTCTCAAAATGTAACTCAAATCTTAACATTGGGAGTCTTGACTCCAAAACACATAATAACTGATCTTGTTAGCCTTGGCTAAAATCATAATAGACATACTTACTTGCATGCGCTTGCCCAAATCATAATATCATAAATACTTGAAATAAACTTTATGATTTAAAATCATGGATTCATAAGTGGAGAGCTCATAAACATTCATTCATGCTAGCTATCTCATCATACTTGAAATCATGAATCATAAGATTGAATTTTCATGAACTTGCATAGTAGGGCATAATTTTTAATAACTTGAGATCATGAATTTTATAATCAAAATCAATGTAAAATCTACCGATTAGATTTAAAATATACATTAGAACATGAGGGTATTAGACCCATAACCTTATCATAGATAACTTCACAAACTTGGGTTGAAACCCTAGGAATCAATACACTTGATTAAGAACTTGAATTCATGAACTTGAGGAGAGACATGGGAATGAGGGTGGAATAAAATCCTCATTCTAAGCCCTACAAACCTGGTAAACTAATTTCCAAACTAGCCTTGAAAGCCTAAGAGAATTGGGAAAGAAATTAGGGAGAATTTTAGCTTGATCTTAAAAGGGAATCTCAATACTTTGCATGTGTGGGAGTCTAATCACAGAGGATAGTCTAAATCCTATTAAAACACTTCTTTCAGGGCTTAAAACGACGTCATTAGGAAGTTAGAAGCTTAGAAATTATGAAAATGCCCTTAATAATTCATTTGAAAAAGGGTCATTGCCAGTCACCATAACTCGTACCACGAGTCGTACCTCCAAACCACGACTAGTGATATCCTTCCATTGTCAGTCAGTCCATATTCCCCAACACTATGATTCTAACCATGGATGCCTACCACGACTCGTTGTCTCCTTAACAAGTCATAACTTGACTCGTGACATCATTCTTTTCCATGATAGGTTCAAACCACGACTACATTCCACAGCCCATTATAGACTCCTATCATACCTGATAACGCTTAAACTCATACTCCTGACAAAGTATGAAGCGTACATTGTCAATAAAGAACCCAATAAAGAGGTTGGGGTCGAACCCACAGGGAATAAGGTAAAAACTAGACAAATGCCGATATTTAAGGTTTTGGTGGGTTATCTCCAAATTGGGGGTTTATAGAAAAACAATTGTAAAACAAGCATAAAAATCGAGTGTTTTTAATCAAGATTTGCAATTAACTAGGGTAAGTGTTCCCCATGGGTACATAACTACTTCAGGTTTACACTCGTGATCAATCTCAATGCTTACTCGTAGAACAAATAACTAGAGTTCATCCAAACGACTAGTTCATCCTATTAGATGACTATACTCAATCACTGGGTTAGGTCTCATGAGCAATTTCAAATTAACCGTTATCAATTTATTCCAAATTAACTATCTTGTGACCGCAGCTCAAGCTATACAATGATCATAAAAATCAAGGCTTTGTTGTAATTCTCTTTTCCTAATCTCTACCTCTCTAGGTTCAAAAAAGTAAAGAATTTGGGCAAGTACTAACGTAGCGCTTCGTGAAGAAACATTAAAGATGAAAAGAATAAAATATAAGCGTTTAGCATTGATTTCGAATCACTTTCTGTAACCCTAGTTCGTTAATCTACCATGGTTCCCACAATCCTAGTTGAGGAGGTTTTAGCCTCTCATGATTGTATTCTCGTGATTATTATTCATAGACAAACGCATAATTAAATACTTACAACGATGATTGAAAGAAAACCCACTATGAATATTGCAATAGAATATGATGAACAAAATCAAGAAGAATTGAGAAATCGAGGTTTTGATTCTCAAGAATTGCTCTCCAATATTATCAAAAACTAATTACAAACTTGATAACAATTGATAACCAACTAATTCTGACCTTCTCTAACCTAAAAGAAGCATAAAACGTATTTATACAAACAATAAAATCCTTTTCCTATGTCAATAGGGAAACAATGAAATATGGTGTCGACACATCCTACGACTCATCATACGACCCGTAACAGGATTACAAGGTCGTGCCTTGCTCTCGTACATTCCTTGGCTTCTGTAGAATTGGCTAAGTGTTGACATCTGGTACGACTCGTAACATGATTCCACGAGTCGTACAATCTAGTATGGTTTGGATCTGAGAACTTTGGAATGTTCTGAAGTTTTCTACTAGTGTCCTGATACGCCTCATACCATGCTCCTACGACTCGTAACAGCTTGCTGCATCATGAGTTTTACCAAGTCTTTTGATCTTGGGTAGATTTATATGCCCAAGTGATACTCAAACGTATCATTTTCGCCTTGTTTGTTATGCAATGTGTATACATTTTCATGTAATTGGTAATAAAATATGAATTTATACTAACCAACATGATTAGCATTTGTTTGCAGGTAAAAAATGATTTTTAGGAGCTAAAATGCATGTTGGGACAGTATCGGAGTTGGACTTGGATGCGAGCATGGAAAAGGCATTGGAATGCGCAAAGTAAAGGGGCTCCGCGATGGAGCCGTGCCACGCTACCATCGTGGAGGCACACTGCCTGGAGGGTACTTTAAATGGCAATTTCCAGTAAGGCCTCGCGACAGCTCTGTGGCACAGAGATAAGCCTCCGCGTTGGCCTCCGTGCCACGTTGAGGCTATATTCCCGGACCCTGGAATTCCAGTAAGGGTCCGCGTCCACGCCGTGTCACGGAGGCAGTGCTCCGCGTTAGCCTCCGTGACACGTTGCTTGTTATTTCGGGAAAAATTCCCACTAGTATAAATAGCACACTTAGGTTTATTTTAATAAAATTCAGACTTGTGGAGCAAGGACGTGGGTTAGAAGCAGTTGAGGGACGAAAAAGCTAAGGGATTTCTTCTCTTCCTTTCTTCTTTCAATCAATTGTATGTATGATTTACACTTGTTTTAGGATGATTAATCCACAAATGAGTGGCTAATTCTCTTCCTTGCTGAGGTTTTGAATAATGGTGATGAATTTTGATTGTTAATTATATGATTTTCATCTTCTTCTTCCATGTTGTTCTATTAATTCTTGTTTCTACTGCATTAGTGTGTGGCCGACATTAATGTACATCTAAAACGTCCAATTTCACTCGAGAGAGCACGAAATTGGAAAGTTGTGAATTAATAGGGTATTGTTCTCAACTTGATTTGGGAAAATTGGGTTTTGATGTGCTTTCCTGATAGAAATATACTTGAAAGCCGTACTAGTCAATTTAGGAACTGGAATTGTAGTGCTAGGTCATAAATTGCATTTGATCACAGAAATGTAGACGAATGGTTTATGATTCTAAAGTGAAATTAAATACGAGAGTTTTAATTTCTAGGCTAATGTTCTTGGCTAGCAACATGAAGAAAAGATTAACCAAATTGTGATTATCGTCAAATTCATTGCTTGTTCTTAACCTTGGCATGCTCATATCCATAGTTTCAATTCACAGTAAATAATTGTTAATAGTTTTAGTATATATAATTTATAAACAAAAACTTATTTAACTGTTGGTTACGTTGTTGTTAGCATAATTAGAAGTAACATAAGAATATAGTGTACTTAGGCAATTTTACTTATCCAGAGTCTCCTTGGATCGATACTTGGCTTACTTAGCCACTTTATTACTTGTTTGACCATGTGCACTTGCATGTCGGTTTTTACATATACCGAACTAGCCGGACAAGTTTTTGGCGCCGTCGCCGGGGAGGCTAGCCAATTGGTGAAATTGTGATAAGTGTAAATTTACTGTATTTTTGTTTTATTTTCTTAAGTGTTGACAACTTGGTCTTAGCCTGTATTTTGCAGACTTGATTTCTGTGAACACTGGCAAGGGACAAAGAGCTGGTGGAATCTTACTTAGAGCCTGAACGTGAATTTCACAGTCAACGTAGAGAAGCTCTACAAAAGAAGCTGCGGTTGCTCAGACAGTCTATTATGGAGCAACAAAATCCACTGGTTGTGAGGGCAGTGTTAGTGCCCGATGAAGTAGCAGCAAGGCCGGTTCGCGAGGTGGCAATCCCACATGCCAACAATGTACATTCTAGTATCCGCAAACCAGAGCCTGGAGGGAGGTTTGAATTGAAGCAGAATATGGTGCAACTTTTGCACACAAGCGGGCAATTTACCGGTCTCCCTCATGAAGACCCACAACAACATCTCCAGAATTTTTTGGAGATAAGTGCACTTATATACCCGCTGGAGTGTCACCTGATTAAGTTCGGCTCACCTTATTTCCATTTTCCTTACTTGGTGAAGCCAAGAGGTGGTTAAAAGCTAAACCACCAAATTCTATATCGACGTGGGATGATCTAGCACGGAAGTTTTTGATCAGATTTTTCCCTTCTGGTAAAACAGCCATACTTAGAAGTCAAATTCTAAGTTTCAAACAGAGGGAGGGAGAAAATTTGTATCAAGCCTGGGAAAGATTTAAATCCATGTTGCGGGACTGTCCTCATCATCATCAGTCCAATGAGGTGTTGGTACACACATTTATTGAGGGTTTGGAACCCCATACTAAAATTTTGTTAGACTTAGCAGCTGGAGGGCAAGCGCTGGAAAAGACTTATGAGGAGCTGTACACTTTGCTCAACCGAATTTCACAGGGCAATCCCGAATGGAATGCAGATTCATCTCGAGGTGGAGCAAGGAAAGCAGCGGGAGTGCTTGAAGTGGATGGATTTACAGCTATCGCTGCACAGATAGCTGCCTTGCAGAATCAGTTAAACAACCACTTCAGCAATATGAACTTGAACCAGCCGTCAGCTTCAGTCAATGCGGTCCAGCAAATGTGGTGTGAAGTGTGTGGTAGCAGTGAGCACTCAGCTGAGTGCTGTGGAGCAAACCCAGATTCGGTTAACTTTGTGGGAAATGCACAAAGAAATCAGCAGCAGTTTGGTAGTGGCTACAACTCAAATTGGAGGAACCATCCAAATTATTCGTGGGGTAGCAACAACCAACAAGGCCAAAGTTCGGGTCAGGGTATGCACAGAAATCAAGGAGGGCAGCAGAACTACCAATCTCAATTCAGAAATCACAATGCCCCTCCTCCACCACCATCACCTACCATTGAAGAGATGTTCAAGACCATGATCGCTAATAAGGCGCAATTGCAGGCTGACTATGTTAAATTGGCAGCCGAAGTGAAGAATAATCAATTAGCGACCAAGGCTCTTGAGTATCAATTTGGGTAATTTGCTAGTGCCCAAAATACAAGACCCAGAGGAGGACTGCCTAGCGACATGGATCCTAATCCGAAGCAGGTAAATGCAGTGACCACGAGGAGTGGTTTACAGTTGAAGGAGGTGGAACCGGAAAGACCGCCTCAAAAGTCAGGAGCAGCAAATGTTGAGGAGGAACAAAGTTCTGATAGGGGGAAGACCAAAGAAGCAGAAGCAGAAAGACCTCCACCCCCGTTCCCTTAATGACTCAAGAAACACAAGGAAGAGGCGTGTTTCAAGAAATTTATGGAGGTTCTTAAACAGGTACATGTTAATTTACCTCTTGTTGATGTCTTGCAGGGAGTGCCCAAATATGCGAAATATATTAAAGACATCGTGGCAAACAAAAGTCATTTGACTGAGTATGCCACGGTGGCTTTGACGGAGGAATGCACTTCCCGGATTCAAAACAGACTGCCCACGAAGCTAAAAGACCCTGGAAGTTTTACTATCCAGCTTACTATTGGGCAGAGTATCCGAGCTCGTGGATTATGTGACTTGGGGGCGAGCATAAATCTGATGCCTGATCTTGGGCAGATTTATATGCCCAAGTGATACTCAAACGTACCATTTTTACCTTGTTTGTTGTGCAATGTGTATATAATATCATGTATTTGGTAATAAAATGCGAATTTATACTAACCAACATGATTAGCATTTGTTTTGCAGGATAATGTGATTTTTAGGAGCAAAAATGCGTGTTGGAACTATGTCGGAGTTGGACTTGGATGCGAGCGTGGAAAAGACCTCGGATGGCACATTTTACACTGGCTCCGCGATGGCGCCGTGTCACGCTGCCATCGCGGTAGTACACTGCCTGGAGAGGAAATTAAGTGGCAGATTCCAGTGAGGCATCGCGACAGCTCCGTGGCACGGAGACAGGCCTCCGCGATGTCCTCCGTGCCACGTTGAAGCCAATTATCTGGACCCTGAAATTTCCAGAGAAGGTCCGCGTCCACGCCGTGTCACGGAGGCCGTGCTCCGCGTTGGCCTCCGTGACACGTTGCTTATTATTCCGGGAAAAATTTCCCACTAGTATAAATAGCACACTTAGGTTATTTTTAAAGGGGTCTTTTTTTTAGTTCTAGTTTTTTAGCAGAGTTCAGGAGTGGAGAGAGGAACGTGGTTTTGTGGCAGTTGAAGAATAGAAAAGATAAGAGTTTTCTTCTCTTCCCTTCTTCTTTTCCTTCAATTGTATGCATGATTTACACTCATTCAAGGACGATTAATCCAAGAATGAGTGGCTAATTCCTTTCTTGCTGAGGTTTTGAACTTGTGTAATGATTATTGGTAATAATTGATATGGTTTCTTCTTCTTCTTGAATATTATTCTATTAATTCTTGTGCTTAGTACATTCTTGATTGGCCACCATTAATGTATATCTAAAAAGTCCAATTTCACTCGAGAGAGCATGAAATTGGAAAGTTGTGAATTAATAGGGTATTGTTCTTAACTTGATTTGGGAAAATTGGGTTTTGATGTGCTTTCTTGATAGAAATATACTTGAAAGCCGTATTAGTCAATTTAGGAACCAGAATTGTAGTGTTAGGTCATAAATTTCATTTGATCACAGAAATGTAGACGAATGGTTTATGATTCTAAAGTGAAATTAAATACGGAAGTTTTAATTTCTAGGCAAACGTTCTTGACTAGCAATATGAAGAAGAGGATGACCAAATTATCATAATTATCAACTCCATTACTCGTTCTTAACCTTGGCATGAGCATATCCATTGTCTGAATTCAACGTAAATAATAGTTGTTAAGTTTAGTATATAATTAGTTTAGAAACAAAACTCCCTAAATTCTTGATTGGATAGTTGTTAGCATAGTTAGAAATAGAATAGAAATATAGTGAACTAGGAAATTTTGCATATCCAGAGCAACCTCCTTGGATCGATACTTGGCTACTTAGCCACTTTATTACTTGTTTGACCACGTACACTTGCGTGTCGGTTTTTAACACATACCGAACCAGCCGGACAAGTTTTTGGCGCCGCTGCCGGGGAGGCTAGGCGATTTGTAAAATTTTGTTTAGTGTAAATTTACTGTATTTGTATTTTATTTTCTTAAGTGTTAACAACTTGGTCTTAGCCTGTATTTTGCAGATTTTTATTTCTGTGAACACTGGCAAGGGACAAGGAGTTGGTGGAATCTTACTTAGAGCCAGAACGTGAATTGCATAGTCAACATAGAGAAGCTCTTCGGAAGAAGCTGCAGTTGCTCAAACAGTCTACGATGGAGCAACCCAATCCACCAGTTGTACGGGCAGTGTTAGTGCCCGAGGAAGTAGCAGCCAGGCCGGTTCGCGAGGTGGCAATCCCACACGCTAATAATGTACATTCCAGCATCCACAAACCAGAGCCTGGGGGGAGATTTGAGTTAAAGCAAAATATGGTGCAACTTTTGCACACGAGCGGGCAGTTCACCGGTCTCCCTCACGAAGATCCGCAACAACATCTCCAGAACTTTTTGGAGATAAGTGACACGTACATACCCGCTGGAGTGTCACCTGATTATGTTCGGCTCACCTTATTTCCAATTTCCTTATTGGGTGAAGCCAAGAGGTGGTTAAAAGATGAACCACCCAACTCTATATCAACGTGGGATGATCTTGCAAAGAAGTTCTTGATCAGATTTTTCCCTTCAGGTAAAACAGCTAAACTTAGAAGTCAGATTCTAAGCTTTAAACAGAGGGAAGGAGAAAATCTTTATCAAGCCTGGGAAAGATTCAAGTCCATGTTGCGGGACTGTCCTCATCATCATCAGTCAAATGAGGTGTTGGTACACACTTTTATTGAGGGTTTGGAACCCCACACTAAAATTTTGTTAGACTTAGCAGCTGGAGGGCAAGCGTTGGAGAAGACTTATGAAGAGTTGTACACTTTGCTCAACCGAATCTCACAAGGCAATCCGGAATGGAATGCAGATTCTTCAAGGGGTGGAGCAAGGAAAGCAGCGGGAGTGTTCGAAGTGGATGGATTCACAGCTATCGCTGCACAGATAGCTTCTTTGCAAAATCAGTTAAACACTCACTTCAGCACTATGAATTTGAACCAGTCTTCAGCCTCAGTTAATGCAGTCCAACAGATGTGGTGTGAAGTGTGTGGTAGTAGTGAGCATTCAGCTGAGTGCTGTGGTGCAAATCCTGATTCTGTCAACTTTGTGGGCAATGCACAGAGGAATCAACAGCAGTTTGGTGGTAGCTACAACTCGAATTGGAGGAATCATCCGAATTTTTCGTGGGGTAGCAACAATCAACAAGGCCAAGGTTCAGGGCAGGGTATGCACAGAAACCAAGGAGGGCAACAAGGCTATCAGCATCAGTTCAGAAATCACAATGCCCCTCCTCCACCACCATCACCGACTATTGAGGAAATGTTCAAGACCATGATTGCCAACCAGGCACAATTGCAGGCTGACTACGTCAAACAGGCAGCCGAAGTAAAGAACAATCAATTGGCAACCAAGGCTCTTGAATATCAGTTTGGGCAATTTGCTAGTGCCCAAAATACTAGACCCAGGGGAGGACTACCTAGCGACACAGATCCAAATCCTAAGCAGGTAAATGCATTGACCACGAGGAGTGGTTTACAATTAAAGGAGGTGGAACCTGAAAGACCGCCTCAGAAGTCAGGAGCAGTAGATGTTGAGGGAGAACAAACCTCAGATACGGGGAAGACCAAAGAAGCTGAACCAGCAAGGCCTCCACCCCCGTTCCCTCAACGACTTAAGAAACACAAGGAGGAGGCGTGTTTCCAGAAATTCATGGAGGTACTCAAACAGGTACATGTTAACTTACCTCTTGTTGATGTCTTGCAGGGTGTGCCGAAATATGCAAAGTATATCAAAGATATCGTGGCCAACAAAAGTCGCTTGACTGAGTATGCCACGGTGGCTTTAACAGAGGAATGCACATCCCGTATTCAGAACAGGTTGCCCACTAAACTAAAGGATCCTGGAAGTTTTACCATCCAGCTGACGATTGGGCAAAGTATCCGAGCTCGTGGGTTATGCTACTTGGGGGCAAGTATAAATCTGATGCCATCTTCGGTATTCAGAAAGTTAGGGCTAGGGAGTCCTAGACCCACAACAGTGATCTTGCAGCTAGCAGACAGGTCCTTAGCTAAGCCGGATGACATTGTTGAGGATGTGCTAGTGCAGGTAGGCTCCCTCATTTTTCCGGTAGATTTCATTGTTCTGGATTTTGAACCAGATGCAGAAGTCCCATTTATTTTGGGACGACCATTTTTGGCAACCGGAAAGGCATTGATCGATGTAGCTGCGGGTAAACTTACAATGCAAGCACATGACAAGGTAGAGGTATTTGATGTGTTAAAATCCATGAAGCTGCCGGCTATACATGAGGAGCTTTCGGAAATCAACGTGGTTGAACATGTAGGAAGTAAGCAGGCTGTTGAAGCTCAAGACCCCTTGGAGAGAGCGCTTATGCACTCTGATCATTTTGGGGATGGAGAAGCTTGTGGAATGGTTCAATTATTAGATGGAGCACCTCAATACCCAAGAAGACAGGAATTTCAGTCCTTGATGAGATCACTAGAGCCGTTGCCGAAACCGTCTGTGGAGAAGGCACCGAAATTGGAGCTGAAAGAATTGCCTCCCCATTTAAAATATATCTTTTTGGGGGAGGGAGAGACTTTACCAGTTATTATCTCTGCAGACTTGACAGAGGAACAGGAACAGGCAGCTTTGGGGGTCTTAAGGAAGAGAAAGAAAGCAATGGGTTGGCAAATGTCCGACATTCAGGGTATAAATCCAGCTTTCTGCACGCACAGGATATTTATGGAGACAGGAGCCAAGCCGACAGTTCAGCCACAGAGGAGACTTAATCCAGCAATGAAAGATGTGGTAAGAAAGGAAATAATTAAGTGGCTTGATGCAGGTGTAGTCTACCCAATTTCAGACAGTGAGTGGGTCAGTCCCGTTCAATGTGTTCCTAAGAAAGGGGGGATGACTGTAATCACCAATGAGAAAAATGAGTTAATCCCCACACGAACCGTCACAGGATGGCGAATTTGTATGGACTACCGAAAGCTGAATGAAGCCACGAGGAAAGACCATTACCCCATTCCTTTTATTGACCAAATACTTGACAGGTTGGCAGGGCAGGAATATTACTGCTTTCTTGATGGGTACTCCGGCTATAACCAAATAGCCATCGCTCCTGAGGATCAAGAGAAGACGACGTTCACCTATCCTTATGGGACATATGCTTTCAGGCGAATGCCGTTTGGGTTATGCAATGCACCCGCCACATTTCAGAGATGCATGATGGCTATATTCCATGACATGGTTGTAGATTTTGTTGAGGTATTTATGGATGATTTTTCTGTTTTTGGTAATTCGTTTGCTACTTGCTTGCAGAATCTTGATAGGGTACTAGCTCGATGTGAAGAATCCAACCTGGTGTTAAACTGGGAGAAATGCCACTTCTTAGTAAAGGAGGGGACTGTCCTAGGCCACAAGGTGTCTAAAAAGGGGTTGGAAGTCGATCGTGCTAAAATAGAGGTGACTGAGAAATTGCCACCACCAGTATCCATGAAAGGTGTACGAAGTTTTCTGGGACATGCAGGATTCTACAGACGTTTCATAAAAAACTTTTCCAACATTTCTAGACCGCTATGCAGGCTGCTAGAAAAGGAGGTCAAGTTTGAATTAAATGATGAGTGTGTTGTAGCATTCGAAAAGTTGAAGCAGAAGTTGATAGAAGCATCCATACTTACTTCTCCTGACTGGGAACAACCATTTGAGTTGATGTGTGATGCCAGTGATGTGGCTGTGGGAGCTGTTTTGGGACAAAGGAAGAATAGAGTTTTTCATTCTATTTATTATGCAAGCAAGACGCTGAATGCGGCTCAGAGCAATTACACAGTCACAGAAAAAGAAATGCTAGCTCTGGTGTTTGCATTTGACAAGTTCCGGTCGTATTTGGTGGGTACAAAAGTGGTGGTGTACACTGATCATGCAGCTATTCGATACCTATTCAACAAGAAAGAGGCTAAGCCCAGATTGATCAGATGGATCTTATTGCTACAAGAGTTTGACCTTGAGATTAGAGACAGAAAGGGGAGTGAAAATCAGGTGGCAGATCACCTATCACGACTGGAGAGTCGGTCGCATGTGATGGAAAGTGATGACATTAATGAGGACTTCCCAGATGAGCAACTATTGGCAGTGGGAGAAGAAGAAGTTCCCTGGTATGCTGACATAGTCAACTTGCTAGTGAGCGGAGTTTACCCCCCTGAAGCAACAGACCAGCAAAGAAGAAAATTGAGGCATGACAGCCGATATTATGTATGGGACGAGCCATATTTGTTCAAGCAGGGACCAGACCAGGTGATGAGAAGATGCATCCCAGAGAGTCAGATAGCAGAGGTGCTAAGGGGCTGCCATTCTTCATTGTATGGAGGGCATCATGGAGGTGAGAGAACAGCACATAAGGTTCTTCAGTCAGGTTTCTTTTGGCCGACCCTGTTCAGAGATTCTATGGAGTATGTCAAAATGTGTGATAGATGTCAGCGGACAGGAACAATTGGCAGAAGACAAGAGATGCCTTTGCAGAACATACTGGAAGTTGAGCCCTTTGATGTATGGGGTATTGATTTCATGGGTCCATTCCCACCGTCATTTGGAAATCGTTACATCTTGGTAGCTGTAGATTATGTATCAAAATGGGTGGAAGCAATAGCTTGCCCCAGGAATGATAACAAGGTAGTAACGAAGTTTGTGAAGAAACACATTCTCACAAGGTTTGGGACACCCCGAGCAATTATCAGTGACGGAGGAGCTCATTTTGTCAATGCAAGCTTCAAGAAATTATTGGCTAAGTATGGGGTGCGCCATAAGGTGGCCACGGCATACCACCCTCAAACTAGTGGGCAAGTGGAGGTGTCAAATAGGGAGGTAAAACAGATTCTTCAGAAAACGGTGAACACACAACGGAATGATTGGTCTGGTAAACTTGATGATGCATTGTGGGCCTACCGAACAGCTTATAAGACACCGATTGGAACGTCACCATACCGATTGGTCTATGGCAAAGCATGTCATCTCCCGGTTGAACTTGAGCATCGAGCTTTCTGGGCTGTCAGAAAGCTAAATATGGACTTAGAGCTGGCGGGTAAAAAGAGATTGATGCAGCTCAGCGAGCTTGACGAATTCCGCTGGCATGCCTATGAAAGTGCGAAGTACTACAAGGAAAGAACCAAAAGATGGCACGACAAGCATGTGGTGCATCGCATTTTCGAACCAGGACAGAAAGTTTTGCTTTTTAATTCAAGATTGAAATTGTTTCCTGGTAAGCTGAGGTCTAAATGGTCTGGACCGTTTGAAGTAGTGAGAATGACCCCTCATGGGGCGGTAGAACTGTGGCAAGAAGACAGGAGTGCTACGTTCTTGGTAAATGGGCAAAGATGCAAGCACTACTGGGGAGATGACCATGATCGGGACAAATCGTCCATCTCCCTAGTAGACACGTGAGCATAAAGGCTGTCGAGCCGCGACGTTAAACCAGGCGCTGCACGGGAGGCAACCCGTGAAAAATATATTTTTCTATCCTTAGTGTAAAGTTTTTCTTTTATTCTATTTTCTTTCCTTTTTCTTGACTAGGCTTAGATTTGCATTTTAATTAGTAATTTTTATTTTATTTATTTATTTTTTTTAGTAGGGAATCTATGAATTTAACCAATTTTTGTTTAGTGAGGTGATTTTCAGGTATACCGGAGGAAAAATACTTGGAATCGAGGAAACGAGGCGAGGTATGAAAAATAAAATTTGATGGTGAAACAGAGCACTGGCGCGTTGGCGCCGTGTCACGGAGGCAATACTCCGCGTTGACCTCCGTGACACGTTGAAGGCGAATCTGGAATTTTTTAAAATTCCAGTAAGCCAACGCGTTGGCTCCGTGTCACGGAGGAGGGGCTCCGCGTTACCCTCCGTGACACGTTGCCCTTATTCCAGTGCCGGGTCACACCGGGTTTCCGGGTGACCCGCGTGTTTCTTTTAAATAAACCCCCGATTATCGCCCAAATTTCCCCATTCCTTCTACCCTACGCGACCAAACACCCATTCCCCTACCCCCAAGCTCCGTGCCACGTTGATAGGCAAGGAAAACGTCAAGTTTTTTTCGGTTCTTCAAATCCAAGGTATGTTTTCATCTTCTATCTCAAATTTCTGGCGAGTTTTGTCACTTTTGAGCATGTGAGGTGAGATATATCACCCTAGGTAAAAAAATTAAACATGATGTGAATTATTTTGTGATTGATTATGTTCGGATTATTGTAGCTGACATTTGAACTTATCGATTGATTGAATAATTCAATATTGATTGTCGAATTGAGTTCTAGGGCTTGGGTTGTTGGATTTTAACGTGGGTAACTTGATAGTTTGATGAAATTGGTGCCTGGGTGTGTTTAGTAGTTGAGATAAGTCGTGGTAACTATTGTTTAATTGTGGAAAGACGACTAATTCTCAAATTTTTGTGGGGAAGTGCATAATATGTGAATTGGTTGAATTGCTTAGATTAGTTGTATATAATAGGTTGGTATTGTTGTTCTTATTTCTGTTGTGGTTATTGTTGCTAAGTGCTATGGGTGAATAGCTGTCGATAGGAGGATTGGGTTAGCTGTATGAAGTCTGAGTAGTTCGCTAGCCGTTATGCTGTCAAAATTTTGTGAACGCACTAAGCAACATGTTTATAGTTGATTGTGTTTGGGGGTGTAAATAGAGTTATCCTTGCTAAAATGTTGTAGATATTGTTAAAGACTAAGTGTGGGGTAAATTTTGTTTAACCCGACCTTAGCCGAAGCTAACAAGTTTTTAGCTTAATATTGTGCTTGTCTGTGTAAATTGACAGGTACAATGGCTAGCCGACAAGATAAAGGCAAGGGTGCCTCAACCTCAGGCACCGGCAGAAAGAGAATGAGACTGGGCACTGCTGTCCCAGCTGCACCTGCTGTTCCACGCGGTCAACACCGCCGATACGGAACACGATGGGTCACCGACGAAGGGAAGAAATGGTATAATAAGCACAAGGAAAGCAAATACTTCCTAGAGGAATATATTGCAAGGGAACCACTTGCACAGGAGTTCCCTCGCATGGTGCAGAGGATTGAGGCAGCTGGGCTCAGTTTTATTTTTCAGGAGCCCAAGGAGTGCAACCTTCACTTGGTCCGGGAATTCTACGCCAACTGGAACCCGGCCATCAGGAGCCATACTATTAAAATCAGAGGGCAGATTGTCACTCTGGAACCCCAGCAGCTGAATGCTATCGTTGGAGCGCGGGACACAGACGCCCACGTTCTCCGCCAGCTCAATATCACCCCACCGTACGCCGACATCATACGTACGTTGTGTGGGGCTCGATCCACAGCCCGATGGAGGAGACACAAAGAGAGGGGTTACCACCAGACTCTGCCTTATTCGCAGATGAACAGGGAGGCCAGAATCTGGCTAAAAATGGTATGTTCGTGTTTGATCCCAGGAGTGCATATGACAGACGTGACCCGGGACCGTGTCTGCCTGGTGTATGCCCTTATGAAAGGGCTTGAGATTAATGTGGGGGCGGTTATAATATCCGCCATGAAGAGAGCCAGACTACACCAGGGCCACAGATACGGGTTTGGCGGACTCATCACCACCTTCCTCCGAGGCCTTGACATCGAGGAAGAAGCTTTGGATTACATTCCGCAGTTGGAACGGAGGGCCCTTGATGTGACAAAAATAAAGGCCCCCGACACTACACACGAACCTGTGCTGACTCTGGGCGAGCGACATGCTCGTGACGACCAGTATATGGCCCGTATGTTCGGCATGCAGATGCTGCAGCTACGGATAGGTGGGAGACCAGCCACCGAGGATGAATTATGGCAGCTGGAGCTGGACTACCCCTTCGGCGAGAACGCCAGAGCTTTATGCAAGGTGGGGCCAGCCTTTGTGGAGCCGACTGACGACGACGTCCCTACTGATGAGGAGACACGTCGTGAGGACTCTGATGTAGAGTCCGATGACGGCGATGGAGCTGATTCAGATATGGGCGACGAGGCCGCAGCACCGGATGAGGAAGTCGAATATTTTGACTAAGCAGGGAGTTCCACCACCCAAAATTTTGTGCTTTGTATTTTTGTGAACACTGGGGACAGTGTTCGATTTAAGTGTGGGGTGGGGAGTAGTTAGGTGCTGGGTCATAGGCTCTAAACTTGCTGTATAATTCTTCGTTGACGTTATGTATGCCTGTGTTTTCCCTGTTGTTGTGAACTGATTTGTGATGTATGTGTATATATTTGTGTTGTGGCTAATGATGTGTGTTTTGAAAGTTATGGATGCACTTGTAAATATTTTGTAAATTTTATAAATATTTTTTTTTCTTTCTCTCTATCGATATGATCGATATTTTTCAAAATTTTTGCGAAAATATTTTGCATTTATCAACATAGTTTGCAAATATTTTCTATTGAAATGATCGATGTGTTGCAAAAATTTTGAAGTTTTATTTTTGGGTTTCTCGGAGTTTGTTTTCGGTTCTTTTACCGAGAATAGTCCCATTGAACCGATGTCATAGTTAGTGACCATTCCCTATGATGGATGGATGACGACCGTTTTAAGGGAAATGTAGTCGATAGGAGTAGATTTTTTTTTTAGTTTCTTTGGTGGATTGCATCAATAAACTGTAGTGCTTATGGTTGCTAAAATTTCGTTGCGTGTTGTAATTGATGTTCGAAATGTGAAAATGATTCGTTGGAAAGCATGCAATTGTGTAAATATGTTGAGTTACCTAGGCTAGAGAATTTGGTTCATTATGATTGAGGCTTAATCTTGAATTCATGTAGTTGACTAATTAAAGAGTCTGTGAATGCGTCTTGATTCGAGCATGTGCATAAACTGTGAGTGAGGTTTTGCTATTCCATGTCATTGTGAATTGTCTAGAACTTGCCTGGTGTGTATACAAAACGAAATGAAGGAGGTGTAGTGTTGGAAAGGATGTAGGCATTTCTTTGTTTTAACCGTTAGTTTCCATTTTTTTCTTGTCAAATTCTACCTTTTTATATGTTGTATATTCTAGTCAGCCTGTTGAGCCTTTAGCCGATTTCTTTCTTTTGTCCAGAATTGTATGGACTAAGCTTTATTCCTTTTTTTCATTAGCCTTAAAGTCTATAAGAAACTCTTAAGCGCTTATAAAGAACAGAAAATTGTTTCCCAAAGTGTTAAAGAGTGAAGAGAGTGAAAAAAAGCAGAGTGAAGAAAGAAAAGATGATGTGGATGAGGCACTTATTGTAATTAAATGATAGTGAGGGTACATGAAAAACCCTTTGTTTTGTGTCAAGTGTGCCTGATGAAATGGGCTGTATGAAAGTAAACCAGCATGAATGGGAGAAAAAGAGAAAAAAGAGGAACAATGTCCATGAGTCGATGGGGATGAGTTGAAAAGGCGCTTAAGGATGCTAGCGACTGTTATTGGCTAAACCAATATATATACTAGATCCATAGCCCAGTTACAACCCATTTAAAAGACCTATTTGATCCTACATTGCATTTCTTTATATTAGTGGAGTAATACACTAAGGGCAAGCCTATGGGTCATGACATGATGCATGTGAATTCTTTTGGGAGAGAGAGTGAAATTAATTGTTATATGCCCCTACTTGCATGTTTGTGTGCTGCACGAACAGAAAAGGGAAAGTTCTCTCGAGTTGTGAGGGTACATGCTTGATGAAAGATTGCTTTTCGTGTCAGATTTCTTTATTAAGTTGATTTGCATGAGTTTGCTGATATCAAGAATCAATTCTTAAAAGTCTAGGAAGCCTCAATGTATTAAGGTCATTGTCTTGTACGACCAAGCATGTTTTCTTGATGATTTGCAAAAATCGAATAATCGGTATGACCGTAACGTAAATGGTTGCACCATAGTGACAGAGGTTGAGATGTGATGTGTATGATTTGTGTATGTGTTGTTCGAGGACGAACAAGGATTTAAGTGTGGGGTAAGTGATCTTGGGCAGATTTATATGCCCAAGTGATACTTAAACGTACCATTTTTACCTTGTTTGTTGTGCAATGTGTATATAATATCATGTATTTGGTAATAAAATGCGAATTTATACTAACCAACATGATTAGCATTTGTTTTGCAGGATAATGTGATTTTTAGGAGCAAAACTGCGTGTTGGAACTATGTCGGAGTTGGACTTGGATGCGAGCGTGGAAAAGACCTCGGATGGCACATTTTACACTGGCTCCGCGATGGCGCCGTGTCACGCTGCCATCGCGGTAGTACACTGCCTGGAGAGGAAATTAAGTGGCAGATTCCAGTGAGGCATCGCGACAGCTCCGTGGCACGGAGACAGGCCTCCGCGATGGCCTCCGTGCCACGTTGAAGCCAATTATCCGGACCCTGAAATTTCCAGAGAAGGTCCGCGTCCACGCCGTGTCACGGAGGCCGTGCTCCGCGTTGGCCTCCGTGACACGTTGCTTATTATTCCGGGAAAAATTTCCCACTAGTATAAATAGCACACTTAGGTTATTTTTAAAGGGGTCTTTTTTTTAGTTCTAGTTTTTTAGCAGAGTTCAGGAGTGGAGAGAGGAACGTGGTTTTGTGGCAGTTGAAGAATAGAAAAGATAAGAGTTTTCTTCTCTTCCCTTCTTCTTTTCCTTCAATTGTATGCATGATTTACACTCATTCTAGGACGATTAATCCAAGAATGAGTGGCTAATTCCTTTCTTGCTGAGGTTTTGAACTTGTGTAATGATTATTGGTAATAATTGATATGGTTTCTTCTTCTTCTTGAATATTGTTCTATTAATTCTTGTGCTTAGTACATTCTTGATTGGCCACCATTAATGTATATCTAAAAAGTCCAATTTCACTCGAGAGAGCATGAAATTGGAAAGTTGTGAATTAATAGGGTATTGTTCTTAACTTGATTTGGGAAAATTGGGTTTTGATGTGCTTTCTTGATAGAAATATACTTGAAAGCCGTATTAGTCAATTTAGGAACCGGAATTGTAGTGTTAGGTCATAAATTTCATTTGATCATAGAAATGTAGACGAATGGTTTATGATTCTAAAGTGAAATTAAATACGGAAGTTTTAATTTCTAGGCAAACGTTCTTGACTAGCAATATGAAGAAGAGGATGACCAAATTATCATAATTATCAACTCCATTACTCGTTCTTAACCTTGGCATGAGCATATCCATTGTCTGAATTCAACGTAAATAATAGTTGTTAAGTTTAGTATATAATTAGTTTAGAAACAAAACTCCCTAAATTCTTGATTGGGTAGTTGTTAGCATAGTTAGAAATAGAATAGAAATATAGTGAACTAGGAAATTTTGCATATCCAGAGCAGCCTCCTTGGATCGATACTTGGCTACTTAGCCACTTTATTACTTGTTTGACCACGTACACTTGCGTGTCGGTTTTTAACACATACCGAACCAGCCGGACAATGCCATCTTCGGTATTCAGAAAGTTAGGTCTGGGGAGCCCTAGACCTACAACCGTAATCTTGCAGCTAGCAGACAGATCCTTAGCGAGGCCTAATGGCATTGTTAAGGATGTGCTTGTGCAAGTAGGCTCCCTCATTTTTCCGGTCGATTTTATTGTTTTGGATTTTGAACCAGATGCTGAAGTCCCATTTATTTTGGGATGACCCTTTTTGGCAACCGGAAAAGCATTAATCGACGTGGCTGCGGGTCAACTTACAATGCGAGCACATGACAAGGTCGAAGTGTTCGATGTGTACAAAGCACCTAAGCTCCCGATGGTGAATGAAGAACTCTCGGTGATCAATGTAATTGATCATGGGAATGCTAATCAAATGAATGATTCCCGAGAGTTGATAGGAAGGCCACCTGATCAGGTTGAGAACTACTGGGGGGAGGACAATGATCGTGAAAAATCGTCCATCACCCTAGTAGATAATTGAGCATAAAGGACGTCGAGCCGCGACGGTAAACCAGGCGCTGCACGGGAGGCAACCCGTGGAAAATATTTTGTTTTTCTTCTTTTTGTAAAGTGTAAATAGTTTTTATTTTTAGTTTTATTTTTCTTTTCTTGATTTGGTATAAATTTTTCATTTTTAGTTAATATTTCTCATTTTAGTTAGGGAAATCTATTAATCTAACCAATTTTGTTTAGTGAGGTGATTTTCAGGTCAAACGGAGAAAAATATGCATGGAATCGGAAAGGAAAAGGCAAGGTATGAAAAAATAAATAAAATGAAGAGACAGTGCACTAGGGCGTTGGCTCCGTGTCACGGAGGAGGGTCTCCGCGTTACCCTCCGTGACACGTTGACGGTTTAATCTGGAATTTTAAAAAAATTCCAGTGAGCCATCGCGTTAGCTCCGTGTCACGGAGGAGGGGCTCCGCGTTACCCTCCGTGACACGTTGCCTTATATTTGGTGCCGGGTCACACCGGGTTGCCAGGTGACCCGCGTGTTTTTCTTAATTTTAACCCCGATTTTTGCCCTTTCTTTCCCCATTTCTTCTCTTCTCCGCGACCAAACTCCCTAATTCCCTCCCCCAACCACCGTGCCACGGTACTAGGCAAGGAAATCGTCAAGTTTCTTCGGGTATTCAATTTAAAGGTATGTTTTCCTCGTTTTTCTCAATTTTTTGTCGATTCCACTCGAATTTGAGTATGTGAGGTGAGATATATCCTTCTAAGTAGCAATTGAGCATGAAATTGAATTATTTGTTGATTGATGAGTGTTCGAAATGTTGTAATTAGCGTTTGAACTTGTCGATTACATGAATTATTCGAAATTGAGTGTAAAATTGAATTCTAGGGCTTGGGTTGTTGAAATTGAATTGGGTAACTTGATAAATTGGTGAATTAGATGCCGGGGTGTGGTTGTGAAGTGAGATAAGTCGGGTAAATATTGTTTGAATGTAAAAGACGACGAATTCTCAAATTTTTGGGGAAAATGCGAAAATTGTTCAAATTGGTTTGATTATTCGGATTCGTATGTATATAGAATTTTTGTTGTTGTTTTTGTTTGTTGTTTTCGTTGCTAAGTGCGATGGTTGAATTGCTAGCGGTAGTAGGATTGAGATTAGCTGTATGAAGTCTGAGTAGTACGCTAAAAGTTATGTTGTCGAAATTTTTGTGAACGCACTAAGCAATAAATGGTATAGTTATTTGTTTTATTGTAAATAAAGTAATCCTTGCCGTAGTATCATAAACGTAGCTAAGGACTAAGTGTGGGGTGAACTTAGTTTAACCCGACCTTAGCCGAAGCTAATATGCATTTAGCTTGACATTGTGCTTGTTTATTGATGTTGGCAGGTACAATGGCGAGTAGGCAGGATAAGGGTAAAGGTGCTTCTACTTCAGGCACCGGGAGAAAGCGAATGAGATTGGGCACTGCAGTCCCAGCTGCACCAGCTGTTCCACGCGGCCAGCGCCGCCAATACGGAACGAGGTGGGTAACCGAGGAAGGAAAGAAGTGGTACGCTAAACATAAGGAAAGCAAGTACTTCCCGGAGGAGCATATTTCACAGGAACCACTAGCACAAGAGTTCCCCCGTATTGTGCAAAGGATTGAGGCAGCTGGGCTCAACTTTATATTTCAGGAGCCTAAGGAGTGCAACCTACATTTAGTCCGGGAGTTCTATGCAAATTGGAACCCGACCATCAGAAGCCACACAATAAAAATCAGAGGGCAGATTGTCACTCTGGAACCCCAGCAATTAAATGCCATCATTGGAGCGCGGGACACAGACGCCCACGTTCTCCGCCAGCTGAACATCACCATACAATACATCGATATCAGACGTACCTTGTGTGGGGCTCGATCCACAGCCCGATGGAGCAGACATAAGGAGAGGGGTTACCACCAGACTCTGCCTTATTCGCAGATGAACAGGGAGGCCAGAATATGGCTGAAAATAGTGTGTTCGTGCTTGATCCCGGGGGTTCACATGACGGATGTGACCCGGGACCGTGTCTGCCTGGTGTATGCCCTTATGAAAGGGATGGAGATTAATGTTGGGGCGGTTATCATATCCGCCATGAAGAGAGCCCGACTACAGCAGGGCCACAGATATGGGTTCGGCGGACTCATCACCACCTTTCTCCGGGGCCTCGATGTCAAGGAAGAGGCTTTGGACTACATCCCGCAGTTGGAGTGGAGGGCCCTTGATGTGACAAAAACTAAGGCCCCCGACACCACACATGGGCCAGTGTTGACACTGGGCAAGCGACATGCTCGTGACGATCAGTACATGGCTCGGATGTTTGGTATGCAGATGCTTCAGCTCCGGATTGGTGGGAGACCAGCCACAGAGGAAGAGTTATGGCAGCTGGAGCTGGATTACCTATTTGGCGTGAACGCCAGATCTTTGTGCCGAGTGGGACCAGCCTTCGTGGAGCCTACTGACGATGATGTCCCCACTGACGAGGAGACACGTCGGGAGGACTCCGATGTGGAGTCCAATGATGATGATGGAGCTGACTCGGACATGGGCAACGAGGCAGCAGCACCAGATGAAGAAGTCGAATACTTCGACTGATCAGGGAGTTCCACCACCCGAAAATTTTGTGATCTTAATTTTTGTGAACACTGGGGACAGTGTTCGATTTAAGTGTGGGGTGGGGAGTAGCTAGGTGTTGGGACTTAGGCTAATCTGCTGTATGCTCTTTCCTTTGTTTTGCATGTATGTTTTTATGTCTCCCTGTTGTGAACTGATTTGTGTTGTATCTGTATATATTTTTGTGGTTAATGATGTGTGTTGTGAAAGGTTGTGGTTGCCAGTGTAAATATGTTGTAAATTTTGTAAATATTTTTTTTGTCTATCGAAATGATCGATATTTTTCAAAATTTTTGCGAAAATATTTTGTACATATTAAAATATTTTGTAAATACTTTCCCATCGAAATGATCGATGTGTTGCAAAATTTTTTCAGTTTTTATTTTGGGTTTCTCGGAGTTTGTTTTTGGTTCTTTTACTAAGAATAGTCCCATTGAACCGATGTCATAGTTAGTGACCGTTCCCTATGATGGATGGATGATGACCGTCTTAAGGGAAATGTAGTCGATAGGAGTAGGATTTTTAATTTATTTTCAGTTTTTTCTTTGGTGGATTGCATCACTGAACCTGTAGTTACTAAATGGTTGTGAAATTTTGGTTGCGTGTTGTAACTGATATTCAAAATGTAAAAGTGATTCGTTTGAAAGCATGCAATTTTGTAAATATGTTGAGTTACCTAGGCTGTAGAAGTCGATTCGGTGTGATTGAGGCTTAATTTTTGAATTCATGTAATTGGTTAATTAAAGAGTCTGTGAATGCATCTTGAATCGAGCATGTGCATAAAGTGTGAAGTGAGGTATTGTTATTCCATGCTATTGTGAAGTGTCTAGAACTTGCCTGGTGTGTGTACAAAACGAAATGAAGGAGGTGTAGTGTTGGAAAGGATGTAGGCATTTCTTTGTTTTTAACCGAGAGTTTCTATATTTTTTTTCTTGTCATACGCTACCTTTTTATGTGACTGTATACCCTAGTCAGCCCGTTGAGCCTTTAGCCGATTATTTCTTTCTTTTGTCCAAAATTGTATAAACTAAGCTTTATTCCTTCTTTTCATTAGCCGTAAAGTCTATACAAAACTCTTAAGCGCTTAAGAAGAAAAGAAAAATTTTCCCAAAGTGTCAAAGAGTGAGAAGAGTGGAAAGAAAAGAAAAGCAGAGTGAAGAAAGAAAAGAAGAGGTTGAAGAGGCACTTGGTATAATGAAATGATAATAAAGGTGCATGAAAACCCTTTGTTGTTGTGACAAGTGTGTTTGAGGAAATGGGCCATACAAAAGTAAACAAGCATGAATGGGATGATGAAAAAGAGAAAAAGAAGAACAATATCCATGAGTCGATGGGAATGTGTTGAAAAGGCGCTTAAGGATGCTAGTGACTATTATTGGCTAATCCAATATATACTAGTTCCATAGCTTCCATTACAACCCATTAAAGTCCTACGTGATCTTACATTGCATTTCTTTATATTAGTGGAGTAATACATTAAGGGCAAGCCTATGGGTCATGACATGAAGCATGTGAATTCTTTTGGGAGAGAGAGTGAAATTAATTTTTACATGCTCCTACTTGAATGTTTGTGTGTTGCATGAACATAAAGGGGAAGATTCTCTTGAGTTGTGAGGGCACATGCTTGATGAAAGATTGATTTTCTTGTCGGATATCTTGATTAGCTGATTTGCATGAGTTTGCCGATATCGAGAGTCGATTCTTAAAGTCTAGGAAGTCTTGATGTATTAAAGGTCATTGCATTGTTAAGACCATGCATGTTTTCTTGATGATTTGCAAAAATTGAATAATCGGGATGACCATAGCATAAATTGTCGCACCATAGTGGCGAAGGTTGGGATGTAATTTGCATGAGTTGTGTATGTGTTGTTCGAGGACGAACAAGGATTTAAGTGTGGGGTAAGTGATCTTGGGCAGATTTATATGCCCAAGTGATACTCAAACGTATCATTTTCGCCTTGTTTGTTATGCAATGTGTATACATTTTCATGTAATTGGTAATAAAATGTGAATTTATACTAACCAACATGATTAGCATTTGTTTGCAGGTAAAACATGATTTTTAGGAGCTAAAATGCATGTTGGGACAATATCGGAGTTGGACTTGGATGCGAGCATGGAAAAGGCATTGGAATGCGCAAAGTAAAGGGGCTCCGCGATGGAGCCGTGCCACGCTACCATCGCGGAGGCACACTGCCTAGAGGGTACTTTAAATGGCAATTTCCAGTAAGGCCTTGCGACAGCTCCGTGGCACGGAGATAAGCCTCCGCGTTGGCCTCCGTGCCACGTTGAGGCTATATTCCCGGACCCTGGAATTCCAGTAAGGGTCCGCGTCCACGCCGTGTCACGGAGGCAGTGCTCCGCGTTGGCCTCCGTGACAAGTTGCTTGTTATTCCGGGAAAAATTCCCACTAGTATAAATAGCACACTTAGGTTTATTTTAATAAAATTCAGACTTGGTGGAGCAAGGACGTGGGTTAGAAGAAGTTGAGGGACGAAAAAGCTAAGGGATTTCTTCTCTTCCTTTCTTCTTTCAATCAATTGTATGTATGATTTACACTTGTTTTAGGATGATTAATCCACAAATGAGTGGCTAATTCTCTTCCTTGCTGAGGTTTTGAATAATGGTGATGAATTTTGATTGTTAATTATATGATTTTCATCTTCTTCTTCCATGTTGTTCTATTAATTCTTGTTTCTACTGCATTAGTGTGTGGCCGACATTAATGTACATCTAAAAAGTCCAGTTTCACTCGAGAGAGCACGAAATTGGAAAGTTGTGAATTAATAGGGGATTGTTCTTAACTTGATTTGGGAAAATTGGGTTTTGATGTGCTTTCCTGATAGAAATATACTTGAAAGCCGTATTAGTCAATTTAGGAACCGGAATTGTAGTGCTAGGTCATAAATTGCATTTGATCACAGAAATGTAGACGAATGGTTTATGATTCTAAAGTGAAATTAAATACGAGAGTTTTAATTTCTAGGCTAATGTTCTTGGCTAGCAACATGAAGAAAAGATTAACCAAATTGTGATTATCGTCAAATTCATTGCTTGTTCTTAACCTTGGCATGCTCATATCCATAGTTTCAATTCACAGTAAATAATTGTTAATAGTTTTAGTATATATAATTTATAAACAAAAACTTATTTAACTGTTGGTTACATTGTTGTTAGCATAATTAGAAGTAAGATAAGAATATAGTGTACTTAGGCAATTTTACTTATCCAGAGTCTCCTTGGATCGATACTTGGCTTACTTAGCCACTTTATTACTTGTTTGACCACGTGCACTTGCGTGTCGGTTTTTACATATACCGAACCAGCCGGACATCTTTAAAATCACCGAAGCTTTCCACGGCTCTCGTACAGGTCGTAGGTAGATGCTACAATCCGTAAGTTCCACCCGTTTAGAAGACGTCAATTGTGCAAATATCTCTGAAGTATTCCCCGACTCCAATTATGGCTCGTACTAAGAGTCGTACTTTGCCTTTGCTTTTTTCTAGTCATCTGAGCTTTTCCACGAGTCTTAGTATGGCTCGTACAATCTAGGTACGCCTCGTACTAAGATCAGTACTTGGCTGCTTTTCTGCACGTTTCTGCATTTTTTGTACATATTTGCTCCAACACTTATTTTCTCTAAAAACAAAGTAAAAACATCTCATATCCACATAAACATACCTAAGTCTATACTATTTTCTACATTTTAAGCGACGAAAGTGATGTAGACTCATAGCACATCAATACACTCAACTTAAGACTTTTGCATGTCATCAGGCAAAGAAAACAAAAACTAAAAATGAAGCTTAACTAGAAAATAAACCTAGGATACTACAACCAACACCAATCAAAATTTGCACTACAAACACAAACAACTTTTGACCTTCTCCAGGTAAACCAAGTCGGCATATACATATCAGGTGACCACAAACCATGATAAATAGGGATTAAGATATGTCATCTAGTTATTAGCAGAGAATCAAGTCATCACCAATGCTTTTCAAATGGACAACTAGTAGAATAAAACACAAACCATGTACCCTCACAATAAATGAACTCCCCAACTCATAGATATATAAAAATATGAAACATGGGATTGAACAAGTAAGACTCTCACTCTCAAAAGGAAGTTCCAAATACTGCACACCGGATACCATAGGCTTGCTCTTATTTTCTCTACTTTGGCTCTTCAGACAGTCAGACTAGGATCACTATGGGACTTTAGCTTATAATGTAGGCTTGCAGGCTGAGTATAGTAAATATGGCATTTTTAGTGACTAAACCCTCCTTGGCACTACATAAATATGGCTCCGCTTTTCACTTTTTCAATTTTTTCCTCCCTTTTCTCCATTTTATGCGATGTATGGGTGTGGTGTGTTTTCAACTTTTCATTCATTTTTCTCTTTTGTATTTTCTTTTTAATTTTTATTTTTTATCTCTTTTTTCTTCTTTTGTTGTCACATCACACCTCAGTTTTAACCCTTTTTTCTTTCTTTTCCTTTTATACCTCCCCATGATCTATGCACGCCTACTCTAGCCACCCTCAACTTAGGCATTCTGCCTGGGTTGAAGTTCACAATGTCTAAGGAGGGATTAGGCCCAAAACAGGTTCATTTAAAAAATGGGTAAGGTTAATCAGTTAATCAAAGAAAAATTATTCATTTTAGGCTACACATCGGGATCAAGGGAATTATATCATTTTGGTAGGGAAATTTAAGCTAAAATAGGCTAAACAAAAATGGCCTATGATCCTTTTCTAACCAACCATCCTAAAACTTATGTAAAGATCGAGCGGGCAAGTTGTAGATCCTCTACGCAGTATTGAACTAGGTATAAACCTCACTCCCTCATGGTACATGTTTTGCATTCATTCTACTTGTCCGGTTCATACATGGCCAACTATAAATACTCAGGCTAATACACTAAATGACACAGAAAGATCACAGAAATCATATTTTACAATCAACAATTACAACTAACCATCAAAAATTTTAAACAGGATCAATTTTTTATAACTTCAAAACTAGTGCATCTTATTGGCTGAGTAATCCTAAACTACTTTCTAATTAAACAAAAACATCTTGAACATTCCTGGTTTACTAGATACCATGCTCGAGGAAAAAACACGGCAAGAAAAATCCTCAGACGAATCCAAAAATATACAAGTACACCCCCTCCTTTTTTAAAAGAATTCTTTGTCCCCGAAGAATAGAATATAAAACATAAGGAAGAGAACATACCTGTGGCTCACTAAGAACTCGTGTCATCCTACAGAGGTGGTACCTCCACTGCAGTCGTGGCGCTAGCGGTGGCCGGTGCACTCGATGGTATATCAACGAGGGGAATGGTCACCCCTTCAGCAGTAGCGGCCGCTTCTGCGACCTTTGGAATAACTGGGGCTGAATGTGTCTCACCCGAAGGGTCCTTGCCACCTGCAATCTTGGAATGGGTAGTGGTGGAGCTACCCACTCCTCTCGCTCTTTCAAGAAGCTCCGACCTATGCTCGTTGTGAGTCTGTTGACTCTCTAATCTTGCCCGCTTGCACTCTTTAATTTCCTTCTTCCTCTTCTTCTTTAGGGTGTCATCTCCAACATCCTTCGAAACCCTCTTTTTCTCTTTTCCTCCCTCAGTTCCAGTTGGTTCTTAATATGCAGCCAAATCAAGCTTATTTATCCCGATGTTGAGGTCAGGAAGAGTGGAAGCTGCTAGAATTACCGGCTATCGAGATGGCAGCTCGGTCAATTGGCTCCGAAGAGCCCCCAAATCCTCAAGGAGGCTATCAATGTAAGTCTACTCGGCCATGCGCTCATTGAAGCAGCTCTCAAACTATCAAGTTTGGTATGTAAAACCCATGCAGCCGACTCAATCTTAGCCTTCACATAAGGCTTCACATTCTCCATCATCCATTGCACCTTTCTCTCAGTCATGGTTAGTCTATTTTCCATCTTTTAGATAAATTCCTGAGGCACGAGCATGTATCCTGCTAGGATCTGGCTCGGAAGGCCCATAGGTGGTGTAGGGGAGGTGCTGGGAGCTGCCTATGAATGACTGACATCTATTGCCGGTGTCTTTTCCTGCTACTTTTAGGTGGGGGAATTCACCTGCTCGCCTCCATCTACTTCTCGTAGCAAGACTGAGGTAAAAAGTTGTGCTCGGCTTATCGGGTTCATTTTATCCCTGATCAACCCAATGTATGTTGTTTGTTGTCCTCCAATCATCCACTCTTCACTAGGAGGCACCTTGAGACCTGCCTCCATACGCAATCTGAATACGAGAATCAGGAATAGGATAGTAGTGCTCAATCCCATAGCCCTATCCTAGATCTCCTCTGCAATTACCCTCGGAATGTTGATGGTGTATCGTGACATGATACACACCACCAATGCTGCTTTGTATGCACTAAGGGTATTGTCATTCACTATCGATGCCAACCTATGTTGAAGTAGCGCTCAATAGGCTTTTACTATGAAATTCAGTGAGTTCTTAGTTACCTGCTTTACACTAATTAACCATTCTGCCTCCTCCTTATCTTCAGTAATGATCCCAAACAACCACTTAATCTGACTCTTTCTCTCCTCAATGCCTAACTGCTTGATATTCTTCATGACGTCCACCTGCTAGTCAAACTCTGATGTAGTGTGGGGTGGAATGAACTAAGGCCAATATAATACCCGAGAAATGGTACGCTCGGATATGTCAACAGTGTGGCCTCGCACCATTACGCTCTCCAACTTGGGATGATTTGATTTTATGCCCCTCCTTTTCTTTTTGTTCCATGGTATCCAAATAATTGGCATAAAAATTCCCAGACTGTCTCTGAAGTGTATCAATCCGGGGTTCTAGACTCCCATTAAAACCCGTAGTAGCTGAACATCCACTTCATCTCTCCACCTCATTCAGTGCATTAGTGAGGATTCGCGGCTCTTCTTGAATACTCCTCATATGGTTGTCCTTGGCGGTGAGAGCGAGACCCTGTTCATAGATCTCTTGTGCACTTGGTACTCTCCGCTGAATAGTACGATTCTCCTTAGGAAGAGTCTACTCTTGTTCAGCATTGGCTGCCTCATCATCAGACCGGGCTCACTGCCTCCATAGATGGATTTAGCATCCTCGGATCCTTCATCATCATTAGAGTCACCACCAGACTCTTGGACCCTTTCCTCAACTCCCTCCTCCGACTGGGGAGCATCAACAAATGTGGTAGTGGCCACCTCGGCCTAGGCTTTAGCTTTTTCCCTAGTGGTTCAGGTCCCATCGGTGTCAGATGTATTGGCCTTGTATTCTTTCATCGAACCACTAGGAGAGGTGTCTGCATGCTCAGAGTCGGAGGGCTCATCCCTCAATTCCCTCTGAGTGGCTATCTCTGCCCTGGCTGCTTTGTCTTTGGCAGATTTTACTGCTTGCTTCTTCAAAGTCATTGTACCTGTGGAGAAAAAAGGGTTAGAACTTCATACCTAAGGAAAAGAAAACAAGAAACTATCCTCTGAATTTTTTCACAAGTCTATAGTATGAGCCATACCTAGAAGGTATGAACAGTACTGAGACTTGTAACATCTTAGGTCATAGTTACGACTCTAAGGTATGACTCATACCATGAAGGTACGATCCATACCATGAGTCATATGAGGATACTTCTTAAAACCCATTATTTTGTATTTTTCCACGACTTATGGTTTGACTCGTAAGTCGATTCCATGAGTCGTAGGAAGGATAGTACTGTTGCCTTTGGACTTGACCCTTTTCAGAATCCTGGTACGATTTCCAAGTAAAACTCATAGTAGGATACTTAGGACAGACCGAATGAGCCATCCTACGAGTCATAGTGTGAAACCACAGCCTATTCTTACCTTTGTTCATGTCAATTTTGCAGGTAAATTCAGTTTGTGTTGGCTTCTCAGAATTCCCCAATTCTAGGCATGTAGTTTTCAATTTTTTATATCTATCCAGTCCTCCCCTTTTTGATTCACAACCGTAACTAAGTTAATAGCAGTTTAAATTCAATTTTAAGCATTTCTGAATCCTACCCGGTCAACACAGTCATAATGCAAATTTCTGATCATTATTCTCATCTATTTTTCATGAATTTTGAGGACTCCCAGCTATTTAAACATATTCATACAAGCACGAATGTCGTTTTTCCCAACTCGAAGCATAGTTACTTGATTTTTGCAATCTCTTGCGCACTTTATGTGTGTATTAGTGACTAGGGTTGACTTGATTTGGGCTGTGTTAATAGAGCATAATTTTTGCTCAATCATCTTTGTTCTTGAGTTACGGGTGTGAGAGAAGTGTGGGAAGTGGTTGTGAGTTCAGATTTTGAGTGTGTGGGAGAAGGCTCTGAAGTGTTTGAAGTTTAAATAGTTTTAAGGAAAATTTTTCTTAAAAAAATTTGGGTCGAGTCGGGTTGACTTAAGCAATTTGGCCTATCATGACTCATACCATGAGTTGTAGGAAGGACCTATGACTCGTCCCTAGGACTCGTAGCAGAGGTTTAAGAAACTTACTTGTGGACCTACGAGCACATGATACGATTCGTACCATGAAGGTACGAACCGTACCACGACTCGTAGGTCACTCTGAACTGGATTTCCATACTCTGCATAGTTAATAGGTACAGTGAGTACTACGACCTGTACAATGGAGTTATGAGTCATAGGACCAACCATACCATGAACGTATGCACTAGGCCACATCTCTGCTTCTCACCATGGCTCGTAAAATGGCCCGTACAACACTTTTACGAGTTGTACTGAGGCTTGTAGTACCAGTCTGCACTACAACTTTTCTGCAACCTGTTCTTATTTCACCTGCACACTGAGCACACATAAGTCAATAAACTTGGGTTGCCTCCCAAGAAGCGCTTGATTTAACATCATGGCATGAAGCAGGTGGTTCAGTTAATAAGACTTCACCAAACCACCTCCAGAGTTGCCTCCCAAGAAGTGCCTAATTTAACGTCGCGGGACGATGCAAGTCTCTTGACTACTTAGACTTCGCCAAGAAACTCAGACTCATCCTCTCATCCTCGAGTCCCCGACAATGGTGCCACTTTTTGATAATGCTCAAACTCACACTCCTGACAAAGTATGAAGTGGATGTTGTCAAATCAAGAACCCAACAAATAGGTTGGGATCGAACCCACAGGGAATATGGTAAGAACTAGACTAATGCCGGTATTTAAGATTTTGGTCGGTTATCTCCAAATTGGGGGGTTTATAGAAAAACAATTGTAAAACAAGTGTAAAAATCAAGTGTTGTTAATCAAGATTTGCAATTAACTAGGGTAAGTGTTCCCCATGGGTTCATAACTACTTCGGGTTTATACTCGGGATCAATCCCAATGATTACTTGTAGAACTGATAACTAGGGTTCATCCAAACGACTAGTTCTTCCCTATTAGATGATTGTACTCAATCACCAGGTTAGGCCTCATGAGCAATTTCAAATTAACCGTTATCAATTTGATCCAAATTAACTATCCTGTGACCGTAGCTCAAGCTATACAATGATCATAAAAATCAAGGCTTTGTTGTAATTCTCTTTTCCTAATTCGGGAAAGTCCTAACATTGTGCTTCATGAAGAAACATTAAAGATGAAGATAATAAAATATAAGTGTTTAGCATTGCTTTCGAATCACTTTGTGTAACCCTAGTTCGTTGATCTACCATGGTTCCCGCAAACCTAGTTGTGGAGGTTTTCTCCCTCTCATGATTGTATTATCGTAATTACTATTCATAGATAAACACAAAATTAAATACTTACAACAATGATTGAAAGAAAACCCACTGTGAATATTGCAATAGAATATGATGAAAAATATCAAGAACAATTGAGAAATCCAGGTTTTGATTCTCAAGAATTGCTCTCCAATATTGTCAAAAACTAATTACAAACTTGATAACAATTGACAACCAACTAATTCTGACCTTCTCTAACCTAAAAGAAGCATAAAACGTATTTATACAGACAATAAAATCCTTTTCCTAAGTTAGCAGGGAAATAATGAAATCTGGTGCCGACACATCCTACGACTCATCATACGACCCATAACAAGATTGTATGGGTCGTGCCTTGCTCTCGTATATTCCTTGGATTCTACAAAATTAGATAAGTATTGGCATCTGGTATGACTCGTAACATGATCCGACAAGTCATACAATCCAGTCTTGGTTTGGCTTTGAGAATTCTGGCATCTTCAGAAGTTTTCTATGAGTGTCCTGGTGTGCCTCGTAGCTTTCTCCTACAACTCATAACAGCTTGTCGCATCGTGATTTCTACCAAGTCCTTAAAATCACTTAAGCATTCCATGGCTTCTAGTATGGTCCATAGGTAGATGCTACAATCCAAAAGTTCTACCCGTATCAAGAGACTTCAATTATGCAAATATCTCTGAAGTATTCCACGACTCTTGTTATAGCTCGTATTGGGAGTCGTACTTTGCCTTAGCTTTATTCCAGTCTTTCAAACTTTTCCATGAGTGTCAGTACGGCTCATGCAATCTAGGTACGGCTCATACTGAGATCAGTACTTGGCTGCTTTTCTGAACTTTCCTGCATCTTTTGCACATTTTTTCTCCAACACTTATTTTCCCTGAAAACAAAGTAAAAACACCTCATATTTGTATAAAAATACCTAAGTTTTTCATGACCCAAACATAGACCCGGATCGTAATACGGGAAAAGGAACCCCGAGAGGCCCCAAGTCAACCCGTGGAATAAGTGTACATCTAACTACATTCACTTTAAAGGAAGGATGAACATAAGGCATACTGGAAACGTAAACATAGCATCACATATCATAACATAAAAAATCTCCAGATATACACGCAAGCTGAGTACAACATACTGTCTGAAAGCCTCTACTACATATGATGGGTTGATGGCACAACAACCCAACTAACCTGGCCAAGTACTGAAACATAAAATAACATAAATGTCTATCAAACGGCCATCAGAACATGAGGACTCACCAATAAGTTGAAAGTGAACTCTGAGATGATCTATAGATGAGGATGAGCCTGAGAGTCGGGTCTTGTATCATGAAATTATACAACATAGAAAGTATGCAGTCAGTACGTAGAACGTACCGAGTATGCAAAGTAAGTAAAACGGACATTTAAAAATACATAAAAATCATAAATCATCATAAGAGTAGGACATCATGCTCATATCGTAAATATTGTATCATAACATAACATAAGGCTCAAGGTTTTTGAAGCATTCATAATACATTCGTAATCATAAGCATGAGAGAAAAGCTATATTGAACATAACTTGAGAAAACATGTGTAATCATAAACATGCGTAAATCGTGAGGAAAAATGGGAGATTCTCTTAACCGACATACCCTATATGAGCACACATGGAGCCCCACTTGTAAACCTAGTCGGGAGGCTGCTCGTACCTTGCCAAGGGTAGAACCGTAAAAGTGTGATATCACCATGAAAAGGGCCAATTTGGTCGGGGATAGTCACAAAGGAGGTCCCAACATACCTACGGTGGCACGTAGTTCATGAGATCCGGGGAAGAACCTAGGCCCCGAACTTACTCAGTGTTTGATATTACTTCCAAAACATATATAGTGCTCATGGTATAATATGCATGAGTTCATGGGCTAGTGAAATCATGATAATCATAAACATGCTTGTAAATATGTGGTCTAGCCATGACACAACGCCCATGAGTAGGCCTAAAACATAATTGATGAATCATAGGGTTCATACATACTTGTAGTTCATGCATATAACATGAAAATAATCAAATCATGGTGGGTAATTGAATAAATTCATATTTCAAATTATAAATCATGCTGGGCTTGTAAGAATTAGCAATTGAAGCGAAGATCATAAATCGATTCATCATAGATCATGCTTAAATAGGCTTATTTTAGTAGAAATCAAAATCAATAATTTTATAATAAAAATAAATTGTAGAGTCTGATCAAAATCCATAAAATATGATGAAATTCATAAATTATAAAAGCCCACTAGCAAATCATAAAATTTTCATAAGAATTGAATAAAACCCCGATAGAATTTTTTTGGTAGATTTTCATAAATTGATACAGAATGGGCATGGGTGTGAATGGAAACACCTATTTGTAACCCTACATACCTGGGTAAGATTAGATTCTAAAGTTCTTGAATGCCCAAGGATGAATTAATAGGGAAAAGCTTGAAGAATAGCTTGATCTCTCTAAAATTGCTCTAACTTGCATGCATGGGAATGAGGATAATTAGAGGGTCTTAACCTATCTCAACATGCCCAAAAAATACATGAAACGATGTAGTTTAGGTCCTTATAGCATGGAAAGGTCGAAAATACCCTTAATGAAATCAGCCTGAAAATTTGCACTGGGCAATCCGACGGGCATACCAAAGTGTCTTTGGAATCTACCACGACTCGTGTTGTGGCCCATCATATACAATGCCTAGGCCCTGCTCGCGGAATCATACTATAGCTCGACAGGATGAGTCGTCCTTTGATCCGATGGACCATTGGTTCGGATGTTGCTTGCCTCTTGAATACCCTAAGCCTTTCTTAACAACGAGCCTCACCATGACTCGTGGTTGCTTCCAACGAGTCATGGTATTGATCCTTTACATGCACTGGAACTCTGACTACCTAGACAATGAAAGGTGACAACGGATCATCATTACTCATGACGGGTCATTGGATGACCCGTTACTTCCCCAACTACCCGGGTCAGTGCTATCCACAAGTACAAACATCGACCACGTGCACTTGCGTGTAATTATATACTCATATAACAAACGACCGAACAAGTTTTTGGCGCCGTTGCCGGGGAATGGCAATTGGTGAAATTTTTTTAAGTGTTAATTTACTATATTTTTATTTTCTTAGTGCTGACAACTTGGTCTTAGCCTGTAGTTTGCAGATTTAATCTCTGTCGAACACTGGCAAGAGACAAGGAGCTAGTGGACTCGTATTTAGAGCCAGAAAGATTATTTCATCGTCAGCAGAGAGAAGCTCTAGAAAGAAAGCTGCAGTTGCTCAGACAAACACTTATGGAGCAACAACAGAATCCACCAGTAGTACGGGCAATGTTAGTGCCCGAAGAAGTAGCAGCTCGGCCGGTTCGTGAGGTGGCAATCCCACATGCTAATAATGTCACATCTAGCATCCACAAACCTGAGCCAGGAGGGAGGTTCGAGCTAAAACAAAACATGGTGCAATTGTTGCACACTAGCGGGCAGTTTACAGGTCTCCCTCATGAAGATCCACAGCAGCATCTCCAAAATTTTTTGGAGATAAGTGACACTTACATCCCCGCTGGAGTGTCATCAGATTATGTCCGACTTACATTGTTCCCATTTTCACTATTGGGAGAAGCCAAGAGGTGGTTGAAAGCTGAGCCACCTAACTCTATTTCTACGTGGGATGATCTTGCAAGGAAATTCTTGATACGATTTTTTCACTCCGGTAAAATAGCAAGACTTAGAAGTCAAATTCTAAGTTTCAAACAGAGAGAGGGAGAGAATCTATATTAGGCTTGGGAGAGATTCAAGTCCATGTTGCGGGATTGTCCTCATCATCATCAATCCAATGATGTGTTGGTGCACACTTTTATAGAGGGTTTGGAACCCCATACAAAAATATTGTTAGACTCAGCAGCTGGGGGACAAGCGCTGGAGAAAACTTATGAGGAGTTGTATACCTTGTTGAATCGTATTTCGCAGGGCAATCCGGAATGGAATGCTGATTCATTAAGAGGAGGGACAAGGAAAGCAGCAGGAGTTCTAGAAGTGGATGGTTTTACAGCTATTGCTGCACAGATAGCTGCCTTACAGAATCAACTCAACACCCACTTCAGTAACATGACAATGAACTAGCCTCAAGCCCCAGTGAATGCAGTGCAACAGATTTGGTGTGAAGTGTGCGGGAGTAGTGAGCACTCAGCTGAGTGTTGTGGAGAAAATCTGGATTCGGTGAACTTTGTGGGAAATGTACAAAGAAACAACCACCAACAGTATGGCAACAGCTACAATTCCAATTGGAGGAATCATCCGAATTTCTCCTGGGGTAGCAACAACCATCAAGGGCAAAGTTCGAGTCAGGGTGTGCAAAGGAACCAAGGAGGGCAGCAGAATTATCAAGCACAATTTAGAAACAACAATGCACCTCCTCCACCACCATCACCCAGCATTGAGGAGATGTCAAGACGATGATAGCTAACCAAGCTCAATTGTAGGCTGACTATGTGAAATTGGCATCCGAGGTGAAAAACAACCAGTTAGCTACCAAGGCACTTGAATATCAATTTGGGCAATTTGCTGGAGCCCAAAATACCAGGCCTAGAGGAGGACTTCCGAGTGACACAGATCCCAACCCCAAGCAGGTGAATGTGGTGACCACAAGGAGTGGTTTGCAGCTGAAAGAGGTGGAACTAGAAAGACCACCTCAACAATCGGGAGCAGCAGAAGTCGAGAGGGATCAAGGTGATCAGAGGGGGAAGACTAAGGAAGCTGAATCAGAAAGACCACCACCCCCGTTCCCTCAACGATTAAAGAAACACAAGGAGGAGGCGTGTTTCAAGAAATTCATGGAGGTTCTAAAGCAGGTACATATTAACTTACCTCTGGTTGACGTTTTGCAGGGAGTGCCGAAGTATGCCAAGTATATAAAGGACATCGTGGCAAACAAAAGTTGGTTGACTGAGTATGCTACGGTGGCTCTTACGGAGGAGTGCACTTCCCAGATACAAAACCGACTGCCCACAAAGCTCAAAGATCCTGGGAGCTTTACTATACAGATTACTATTGGGCAGAGTATCCGAGCTCGTGGGTTATGTGATTTGGGAGCGAGCATTAATTTGATGCCGTCATCGGTATTCAAAAAGCTGGGTCTAGGAAGTCCTAGACCCACAACAATGATCTTGCAATTGGCGGATCGGTCCTTAGCCAGACCTGATGGCATTGTAGAGGACGTTCTGGTGCAATTTGGCTCCCTGATCTTCTCGGTAGATTTCGTCGTGCTGTATTTTGAACCAGACACGGAAGTCCCATTTATTTTGGGACGTCCTTTCTTGGCGACCGGGAAAGCGCTGATTGATGTAGCTGTTGGGCAGCTAACAATGCGGGCACACGACAAGGTGGAAGTGTTCGATGTGTACAAGGCCTCCAAGCTCCCTACTGTGTATGAAGAACTCTGGGTGATCAATGTGATTGATCGAGGTGATAATGCGCGGATAAAGGATTCACGAGAGTTATTGGAAAAACCACCGAAATGGTGTAAGCACTACTGGGGGGAGGACGGTGTTCGAGAGAAAACGTCCATCACCCTAGAGGACAACTGAGCTGAATGATGTCGAGCTGCGACGGTAAACCAGGTGCTGCACGGGAGGCATCCCGTGAAATTTTTCTTTGTAAAGTGCGAATAGATTTTTTTATTTATTTTTATTCATTTTCTTATATTTTCTTGATTAACAACAAAATTTTTAGATTTTGTTTTTATTTTTATTTTGAGTGAAACCTATAATTCTAACCAATTTCTTGTAGTAAGATGAATTTCAGGTCGAACGGAGGGAAATTGTGCAAGGAATCGCAAAGGAAAATTCGAGGTATGAAAATCAAGAAAAAGTGGCAAAACAGTGAGTTAGGGCGATAGCTCCGTGTCACGGAGGAAGGCCTCCGTGTTACCCTCCGTGACACGTTGAGGTATAAATCCGAAATTTTAAAAAAATTCCAGAACACCCTCGCAACAGCTCCGTGTCACAATGGCAGTGCTCCGTGATGCACTCCGTGACACGTTGCTGTGTATATCGCGACGGGTCACACCGGGTCGCCGGGTGACCCGCGCGATTTTTTCACTTTTAAACCCCGAATCCCCCTCACTTTTCCTTATTTCTCACACACTCCGCGACCAAACTCCCTAAAACCCCTCCCCCTTCAACGTGACACGGAATAGGCCAAGGATTTCATTGAGTTTTCTTCAATTCTTCAAATTTAAGGTATGTTCCTAAATTCCATCTCATTTCTTGTCGATTTTCTTCGAGATTGAGCATGTGATGTGAGCTAAACTTGCCCTAAGTAGAAATTAAGCGTAAATTCAATTGAATTGTTGTTGATGGATGTTCGGAGTACCATTGTGATCGCTTGAACTCGTTAATTGCATAATTTAATCGAATTTTTGTTGATACAATCATAGCTAGGGCTTGTTTTTGAATTTGAAGTGGAAAAATGTAGTGAACTAGTGAAATACATGATGGGTTGTACATGTTGAGTGAGATGAGTCGATGTGCTAGTTGTTATAATGCTAAAAGACCAACGGATTCTCGGGGTAGGGGAATACTGAAATTTGCAAGAATTGGGTGAGTTGTATAGGTTCATGTAGATAAATTCTTGTTGTTTTCGTTTCTTTGTTTTTCCTTGCTAAGTGCGATGAGATAAAATGTTATCAATGGAAATGGTTGTGGTTAGCTGTACGAAGTCTGAGTAGTACATAGAATACATACCGTCGAATTCTTCGAATGCACTAAGCATGGTTGTATATTTGGTTGTTTGTGTGTGTAAATAGGTATGAGATTGCCATAATGTTGTAATTTTAGCTAAAGACTAAGTGTGGGGTGGCCTAGCTTAACCCGACCTTAGTCGAAGCTAATACTCATTGGCTAAACATTAATCTTGTCTATTTGGGTTGACAGGAAAATGGAAAGCAGGCAAGAAAAGGGGAAAGGCGCATCAACATCTGGCGCCGGAAGAAAGAGAATCAGACTGGGCACAGTAGTCCCAGCAGCACCAGCGGTTCCACGTGGCCAAGGCCACCAATACGGAACCAGGTGGGTGATAGAAGAGGGGAAGAAGTGGTATGCCAAGCACAAGGAGAGCAAGTACTTCCCCGAGGAACACATAGCTCGGGAACCGTTGGCATAGGAGTTCCCTAGGATTGTCCACAGGATCGAGGCAGCTGGGCTCAATTTCATCTTTGAAGAGCCCAAGGAATGCAACTTGCACCTGATTCGGGAATTCTATGCCAATTGGAACCCGACTCTCAGAAGTCACACCATAAAAATCAGAGGGCAAATAGTCACCTTTGAGCCCCACCACCTCAATGCTATCATAGGGGCACGGGACACAGACGCCCACGTGCTTCGACGAATGAACATCACTCCACCATATGCGGACATCAGACGCACCTTGTGTGGAACCCGATCGACAGCTAGATAGAGCAGACACAAGGAGAGGGGCTACCATCAGACTTTGCCCTATTCATAGATGAACAGGGAAGCTAGGATATGGCTTAAGATTGTCTGTTCCTGCCTAATCCCAGTGGTACATATGACAGATGTAACCCGGGATCGTGTGTGCCTGGTGTACGCCCTGATGAAAGGGCTGGAGATCAACGTGGGGGCGGTGATTATCTCTGCCATGAAAAGAGCCCGGTTGCATTAGAGGCACAGATACGGATTTGGTGGGCTACTCACCACGTTCCTGAGGGGCCTAGATGTTGAGGAAGAGGCCCTTGATTATATTCCGCAGATGGAGCGGCGGGCCTTAGATGTCACTAAAACTAAGGCTCCCGACACCACCCACGGGCCAGTGCTTACACTAGGCGAGCGACATGCTCGTGATGATCAGTATATGGTTCGCATGTATGGGATGTAGATGCTCCAGCTGAGGATAGGCGGGAGGCCGGCAACAGAGGAGGAGCTATGGCAGCTCGAGCTGGACTACCCTTTTGGCGAAAACGCCAGGGCTTTATGCCGAGTGGGGCCAGCATTTGTAGAGCCCACGGATGATGATGTCCCCACGGACGAGGAGAAACGTCGGGAGGACTCCGATATGGAGTCCAATGATGACGATGAGGGTGATTCAGACATGGGAGATGAAGCAGCAGCACCTGATGAAGAAGTGGAGTACTTTGATTGATCAGGGAGTTCCACCACCCAATTTTTTGTGCTAATTTAATTTTTGTGAACACTGGGGACACTGTTCGAGATAAGTGTGGGGTGGGAGTAGTTAGGTGCTGGTTGTGCTGTTTTGTATGTCCTAATCTGTTGTTGTGCTGTGAACAAAATGTTCTGACCCTGTGATTTGTGATCGTTAAGTTGTTGTTTTGTATTGTAATTATATGTAAAACTGTTGTGTGTTGTTGAATGTTGCTAGCTGATTCTGTACATATTTTTGTTTATCGAAATGATCGATATTTTCGAAAAAAATTTCAATTCTTGGATTTCTCGGCGTTTGTTTTCGATTCTTTTACCGAGAATGGTCCCATTGAGCCGAAGGCATAGTTAGTGACCGTTCCCTATGATGGATGGATGACGACCGTCTTAAGGGAAATGTAGTCGGTAGGAGTAGATTTTTCATTTATTTTTCAATTTTTTTTCTTTTGTGGGTTGCATCCCAAAACCTGTAGTTACTTTATGGTTGCGGAATTCTGGTTGCGTGTTGTACTTGATATTTAAAATGCAAATGTGATTCGTATGGAAGCATGCAACTTTGTAAATATGTTGAGATACCTAGGCCATAGAGTCGATTCAGTGTGATTGAGGCTTAATGTTTGAATTCCTGTAATTAGCTGATTGGAGAGTCTGTGAATACATCTTGAATTGAGCATGTGCAATAAGTGTGAAGTGAGGTTTTGTTATTCCATGCCATTGTGAAGTGTCTAGAACTTGCCTGGTGTGTGTACAAAATGAAATGAAGGAGGTGTATTGTAGGAAAGGATGTAGGCATTTCTTTGTTTTTCACGAAAAGTTTCTATTTTTCATTATTGTACCCACCTTGATTGTGTACCCTAGTCAGCCCGTTGAGCCTTTAGCCTATTAATTTTTTTCTTTTGTCAAAAAGTGTAAACCGAGCTTAATCCCTTCTTTTCATTAGCCGCAAATTTGATCCAAAACTCTTAAGCGCTTAAGAAGAGAAAATCATTTTCCCAAAGTGTCAAAGAGTGAGAATGGTGAAAAGAAAAGAAAAGTAGAGTGATGGAAGAAAAGAAAAGGTTGAAGGTACACTTGTTATAAATAAACTATAATGAAGGTGCATGAATAATCTTTGTTGTTGTGTCAAGTGTGCTTAATAAGATGGGACAAACTAAAGAAATACTTCAAGAATGGGAGGATAAAGAAAGAAACAATGCCCATGAGTTTGATGGGATGTATTGAAAAGGCGCTTAAGGATACTAGTGGCTATTATTGGCTAGCCAAATATTTACTAGTTCCGTAGCTTACATTACAACCCGTTAAAGTCCTACGTGATCTTACATCTCACTTCTTTATATTAGTGGAGTAATACACTAAAGGTAAGCTTATGGGTCATGACATGATGCATGTGAATTCTTTTGGGAGAGAGAGCGAAATTGTGTTTTTATGCCCCTGCTTGAAATTTTGTGAGTTCATATGATCAAAAAGGGGAAAATTCTCTTGTGTTGTGAGGGCACATGCTTGATGAAAGATTAATTTTCGTGTCGGATGTCTTGATCAGCTGATTTGCATGAGTTTGCCAATATCGAGAGTCGATTCTTAAGTCTAGGAGGTCTTGATGTATTGAAGGTCATTGCATTGATAGGACCATGCATGTTTTCTTGATGATTTGATGTATTGAATAATCGGTATGACCGTAACCTAAATTGTCGAACCAAAGTAGCGAGGTTTGGGTGTAAATTGCATGAGGTGTAAGATTGTTGTTCGAGGACGAACAAGGATTTAAGTGTGGGGTAAGTGATCTTGGGCAAATTTATATGCCAAAGTGATACTCAAATATGTCATTTTAGCCTTGTTTATCTATCAATGTTTATACATTCTCATGTGATTGGTAATAAAATGTGAATTTATACTAACCAACATGATTAGCATTGTTTTTGCAGGTAAAATGTGATTTTGGGAAGGTAAAATGCATGTTGGAAAAGATCGGGGTTGGACTCGGATGTGAGCAAAGGACAAGGCATTGGAAGGCACAAAATAAAGAGGCTCCGCGATGGAGCCATGTCACACTGCCATCGCGGAGGCCTTCTGCCTGGATAGGGAATTTTCGCCCAATTTCCAGAGAGGGTTCGCGTTGGGTCCATGGCACGGTGGCCTGGCTCCGCGTTGCACGCCGTGCCATGTTGAGCCTGATTACCTGGACCCCCAACTTCCAGTGAGAGTCCGCGTCGGTGGCGTGTCACGGAGGCAGTGCTCCGCGATGCACTCCGTGACACGTTGCATGTTATTCCGGGAAAAATTCTCACCAGTATAAATAGAACACTTGGGTTCATTTTTTAATATTCTGACTTGGTGGAGCAAGAACGTGGGTTACAGGCAGTTGAGGGGACGAAATTATCAGGGTTTTTCTCTCTTTCTTTCTCCTTGAATTCAATTACTTGTATGTTTAACACCCATTTAACGATGTTTAATCCACAAATGAGTGGCTAATTCCTCTTCTTGCTGAGGTTAAGAACACTTGTGGTGAAATGTGATTATTGATTCTTTGGTTTTTCATCTTTTCTTCCATGGTTGTTTTATTGATTCTTGTTCTTACTGCATTAATGTGTGGCCTACGTTAATGTATATCTAAAAAGTCCGGTTTCACTCGAGAGAGCAAGAAATTGGAAAGTTGTGAATTAATAGGATATGATCCTTTCTTAGTTTGGAAAAATTGAAAATTGATTTACCTTCAGGATAGAAATATACCTGAAAGTCGTATTAGTCAATTTAGGAATCGGGTTTGTACGGCTAGAACATGAATTTTCGTTTAATCACAGAAATGTAGGTGGACGGTTCATGATTCTTAAGTTGGGTTAAATACGAGAGTTTTAATCCATTGGCAGTAGTTCTTGACTAGCAACCGGAGGAAAAGACTAACCGAATGATATTGATAATTGAATTCTTTACATGTTCATTTAACCTCAGCATGCTCACATTCATAGTTCAGACTCACATTAGATAATCGTTTTAGACTTAGCATAAAAATTAGAATCCAAAAATGTCAACTCTTGGTTACACTGTTGTCTTCATTGTTAAACTGAAAATATAGTAACACTTGATTAATTGTTACCTTATCCCAGTCCCTGTGGGATCGATACTTGGCTTACTTGAGCCACTTTACTACTTGTTCGACCACGTGCACTTGCGTGTAGTTATATACCCATATAACAAACGACCAAACAGACCATATCCGGGGAGACCTCCTGCTTCTGACAGGGTGCTAAAGCATAGAACATGTTTTGGCGCTGACCATCGGTTAAACTAGTCGAGGAACCCTGCTGAGGGGGACGTGCTGCTAGGGCGGCAGAACTGGCTGCTGGCATACGGGCTCCACCGACCCCTGATTTGGCTGAAGGGCAATCCCTAAGTCTGTGTCCAGGTTTGCCACACCCAAAACAAGCATCCGAGATGACTAGGCACCTCCCGGGGTGATACTTGTTGCATCCTGCACAAACTGGGAAGGAGTGCTCCATCTGCATGCTACCCTAGCCTCTCGACTCTGAAGCCCTGTTCCTCCGATCCCCTCAGAACCTTGATGGCGTACTGGTCGATGATGGTGCTCGAGCAATAGACCTATGCTGAGACTGCTGGCACGGTCCATCCTCTAATCCGACCTGAGAAGTCCCACAACTGTCAATCCTAGCCCTCTTGGCTTCTCTCTACCTCTAATATACGGATTCCATTTGTTGAGCATGCAACACAATACGGGAAAAATCTATATTTCAATGCAACATGGCGATCCTGCGGTCCTTATCCAGATAATCCGCCACTCCATGCACAAAACGGCTCACCCGGGCCCTCTGGTCCGCCACTAACTCTGGCGCATACTTGGATAGATGGGTGAACTCCAATGGGTACTCCTGAACGGACATGTCACTCTGTTTCAAATTAATACAATCAGTCGCCTTAAGCTCCCTCATCTCTCGAGGGAAAAAACGATCCATGAATGTCATGTGGAACTCTTCCCAACCTATAGGGCCTGCACCTACTGCCCTAGCATCTCTCCACTGCTTGAACCATATGTGAGCTACCCCCTTTAGCTGATAGGAGGCTAAGTCAACACACTCTCCATTGGTCACCCCCATAACATGGGTATCTTTAGAATCTCCTCAGTGAAATCATGCGAATCCTCATCCACCTTGGACCCAAGGAACTCCGAAGGGTTCATCCTCAAGAAATCTCTAACCCGGTTTGCTGCCACATTGCCATTCTGTGTGATATTCACAACATCCTGCTGGTTGACCTGAGCAGTCAAGGCCTGCGCCAACATCTGGATAGGCGCCCGAAACTCCACGTGGGCAACTAGCTCTGGTGCCTAGGGCTCATGAACAGGTGGGGCATGCTAATGCCCATGATCATTGCCATCTTCGTGGCCTTCACCATCCCCATTTCTTCTTCCGTTCATTCTTCTAGGAGCCATGATTCTACAATCATGAACAGCACAAATTGGAAGGATAGAAAGACTTTCCATCGCACGGCATAGATCATGAAAGAAGGGAACATTTCCTAAACGTCTCATAGCCTCTTCATCATAAGTGTGGTGCACTTCACACCCATAAAAAAATACTCTACTTAACGCGGCTTTCAGACATCCTAGGACACTTCAAAACCTATGGCTCTGATACCAAGTTTGTCACAACCCAAACATAGACCCGGATCGTAACACAGAACAAGGAACCCCAAAAGGCCCTAAGTCTACCCATGGCATAAGCATACATCTAAACTTCATTCACTTTAAGGGGAAGGTTGAACATAAGGCATAGCGAAATGTAAACATAGCATAACATATCATAACGCAAGAAATCTCTAGACATACACGCAAGCTGAGTACTACATACTGTCTGAAAGTCTCTACTACATATGATGGGTTGATGGGACAACACCTCCAACTAACCTGTCCAAGTATTGAAACATAAAATAACATAAATGTCTGTCAAACGGCCCTCAAAACATGAGGACTCACCAATAAGTTGAAAGTGAACTTTGAGATGATCTATAGATGAGGATGAGCCTAAGAGTTGGGTCCTGTATCATGAAATGATACAGCATAGAAAGTATACGGTCAGTATATGGAATGTATTGAGTACGCAAGGTAAGTAAAACGGACATTTAAAAATACATAAAACTTATAAATCATCATAAGAGTTAGACATCATGCTCATATCGTAAATATTGTTCTGTAACATAACATAAGGCTCAAGGTTTTCGAAGTATTCATAACAAATTTGTAATCATAAGCATGAGATAAAAGCTATATTGAACATAACTTGAGCCAACATGCATAATCATAAACATGCGTAAATCATGAGGAACAATGGGATATTCTCTTAACCGACATACCCCATTTGAGCACACATGGAGCCCGACTTGTAAACCTAGTTGGGAGGTCGTTCGTACCTTTCCAAGGGTAGAACCATGAAAGTGTGATATCACCATGAAAAGGGCCAATTGAGTCGGGGACAATCACAGAGGAGGTACCAAAATACCTACGGTGGCACGTAGTTCGTGAGATCTGGGGAAGAACCTAGGCCCCGAACCTACTCGGTGTTCGATACTACACCCAAAACATATATAGTTCTCATGGTATAATATGAATGAGTTCATGGCTAGTTAAATCATGATAATCATAAACATGCTTGTAAATACGTGGTCTAGCCATGAAACAAGGCCCGTGAGTTGGCCTAAAACATAATTCATGAATCATAGGGTTCATACATACTTGTAGATCATGCATATAGCTTTAAAATCATCAAATCATGGTGGGTAATTGAATAAATTCATATTTCAAATCATAAATCATGTTGGTCTTGTAAGTATCAGTAATTAAAGCGAAGATCATAAATCAATTCATCATAGATTATGCTTAAATAGGCTAATTTTAGTAGAAATCAAAGTCAATAATTTTATAAGTAAAATAAATTGTAAAGTCTTATCAAAATCCATAAAATATGATGAAATTCATAAATCATAAAAGCCCATTAGCAAATCATAAAATTTTCACAAGAATTGAATAAAACCCCGATAGATTCTTTTTGGTAGATTTCCTTAAATTGATTGAGAATGGGCATGAGTGTGAATGGAAACACCCTTTCATAACCCTATATAACTGGGTATGATCAAATTCTAAAGTTCTTGAATGCCCAAGGATGAATAGATAGGGAAAAGCTTGAAGAATAGCTTGATCTCTCTAAAATTGCTCTAACTTGCATGCATGGGAATGAGGATAATTAGAGGGTCTTATCCTATCTCAACATGCCCAAAAAAAATACATGTAATGACATATTTTAGGGCCTTATAGCATGGAAAGTTCAAAAATTCCTTAATGAAATCAGCCTGAAAATCTGCACAGGGTAATCCGACGGGCATACTGGAAGCTACCAAGACTCATGGTATGGCCCATTATATACACTATCCAGGCCCTACTCCCGGAATCATCCTTCAGCTTGACAGGATGACTCGTCCTTTGATCCGACGGACCGTTGGTTCGGTCGTTGCTTGCCTACTGAATACCATGAGCCTTTCCTCACAACGAGCCTCCCCACGACTCGTGGTTGCTTCCAATGAGTCATGGTCCTGATTCATTACATCCACTGGAACTCTGACCACCTAGACAACGAAAGGTGACAACGTATCTTCATTACTCATGACGGGTCATTGGATGACCCATTACTTCCCCAACTACCCCGGTTAGTGCTACTCACGAGTACAAACAATGACTCGTTGTTTCAAGCAATGAGTCGTTACTCCATTCGTTATATCCACTGCCACCCAGACTCCTGAAACCACGACTGATAATAACGGCTCATGGTTTCCAACCACGAGTCATTACACCTCTCGTCCTGTGACATTTTTCCCAATTTTTGGCCAACTTCAAATTTTTATTTGGGGTCTAATCTTAGGCGCTTTTGGGATATTACATAAGTCCATGCTATCTTCCTATATTTAAGCATCAAAAGTGTTATAGACTCACAGCACATCAATACCATGAGTCGTTGTTACTGGTCTAGAAGACTCTGTTATTAACCACGACTCCTGACCATAGCCCGTTCACACCAACCAATGGGTCATACCATGGCTCATTGGTCCAAGACTTGTCAACTAGAAGATCACCACGATTCGTACTGCAAGAAAAATGCAAATTTTCTGTTGAATCTGCTCATTTGTCTTGGGCTTGATCGTAGGGACTTTTGGGGTGTTACAAATAGTTAGCAGAGATGACAAGATCACATGAAACCAACCCCAAAGGTTGGATCAAGACTTGCCCGCTCTTATATAAAGGTCGGTAAGAAAGGCAGTGAAGGATGCATTTGAAATTTTGAACAAATTATTCTCCTGCATGGATGGGGTTGAAGGAGTAGTCTCTTCTCTCTGAGCTAATGTGAGAGAGATCCAAAATAGGGCACCTATGGCTGACTCCGACATGAGCTTCCTTGGAGAGTCCATGGTTTCCCCCTCGATAGCCCGATGAATAATTGATGACTTATTTGCAGGCTTTGATGAGGAGGATGGGGCTGAGGAAAGAGGAGAGGGTGATGAGAATGAGGAGGCTGATGATGATGCTGAAGAGTAACTGAATCAGGAAGTTCTTACCCATCTTTGTTTTTAATTTATACATTGGGGACAATGGAAATTCTTAGTTGGGGTGGGCTATGTCTCTCTTGTTAGCTATTTCTTATCTCTTGAATCTCTTGTGCCTTTGTTGGGCTTAATTTCTTATTGTGTTGATGTTTTTAATTTTTTTCTTAGTTGAATGGATGCACTTGTAGGGCTTGTGTTGAGAATGTTGGTTGCCATTGATGGGTCAATTTTACTTTGCCAAATGTTTAATGACCCATGTTTCATATTCTTCATTGTTCATAGTAGATAGTAATAAACTCCAAGGATTTTCTTTACCATAATTCTTTCCCAAAGAGCAAAATTTCTTTCTTTTCTTTTGTTGTCGAATGGGTGGCACTTTTCTATGATAGATTGAGAGGCAACCTTCTAAAGGGAAAATTCTAAGGCTAGCATCTTTTTGAGCCTTTTATTGCATTTTATTTTGAAAGGTACCACCAAAAATTTTAATTGGCATCGCAAAGGAGTTTTGATAAAAAGGGGACACTTGAAATTGCAAATTGAGCACTCTCTTTTCATGAGTTGCGCATTCCTTGATTGGCTTTTTGAATCACATGCTAGCTTACATAATGTCATACTCTTTATGCGGTTTTGAAAGTATGTAAACTCCTTGGATTGTGATTCCTTGTGTGGTGAGGTATTTAGATGAATTCTCGTGTGTGCATAATTGTCTAGAACTATCCCTAAGTGTGACTCAAAGAGAAATTCTAGATGTGGCTGCACTTAGAACATGATCTTAGGCGTTCTTTGGTTAGTCACTTCACCGAAAATGACCTCTTTGAACATCTATGTTTGCTAGCCAATGTTTGAGCCATTGAACCTTTTTCTTTGGAAACCACATTACAAGCCTATTACCCTTTTGTAATCCTTCTCTTGGCAACCATCCTCCCTAGTTTCCAATGTTTAAAGAATAAAAAATGGATCTTGAAGCCTAAAATTTGGGAAGAGATAAGGAAGAAATCAGAAAAAGGCCTAAGTTTGGGGGTGTGAAAAATAAGTAGGGGAGAATATGAGAGCTTCAATAAGGGGTAGTACCAAATTGTGATGAAACGAATAAAATGGTTGGTTAAAAACCTCTAGCATTAAAATAAAAAGGATTCTTGAAAGGGTGCTACTTGTTGCTTAAATATGGCTAGTTGTGAAACCAAAGGGATTACAAGGGTGATTGTTGATGAAAAATAAGAATGATGAATAAGGAGACATAAGTTGGAATGAGTTCATTAAAGTGGTGTGGTGTTTAAAAGTGTTCACAAAAGGCATTAGGGAGGTTCTAGTCACTAGAGCTAAGCATTTGTTCTACCATTACTCCTAACCTTCATGATAACCCCCAAGTCCTTAGTGATTTTGAGTGTAGAAACTCTACATTAGTAGATGAAAAGCAAGTCTATGGGTCAATTTATATGCACTTGAATTTCTTTGTGAGAGTGAGCGTATCTGCTTTATTCTATAATCCCTATGTGTGAAATGCATAAAAAATGAAGGGGATTCTCTCTTTGCGTGAGTGGCACCGCTTCCTTGGGTACATACTTAAATGTGTTTTAAATTGAAAGTGTGACTGGGACAAGTGTGCAGTGAGCTTTAAGGCGAACTTTGAATATGAATTGTCAATGACTTGAGATGCTACTTGAGCTTGTTTTGATGAACTATGCCATTTGTTTTGAATTAAAAAAAATATTTGTGCACTGTGCCAATTGTTTGTGGTTATCTCTTAAAGTGTGTGCTATATGTTTGAGTCTCTTTTTTGTATTGAGTCGGTGTTCAATTTTGGGGTTGTCCTACGTTTTAGAGGTTCTTTATGCATAGATCTTGTGATATGGCATGCTTAAGTCAATTTCTTAGTTGTGAGAAAATTTTTTGCTTGAAGACAAGCAATGGTTCAAGTTTAGTTGTTTGATGAGTTGGTAATTTACCAACTTATTGAGATTGTAAGCATGAGCTTTTGCTTTATTTTCAACACTTTTAGGAAGGTTTTATGCCCTTTCTCTTTGATTTTGTAGGTATTGAACCTAAACAAGGAAAGGACAGGAATTGAATTAAAAAGCAAAGTGTTGGGGGAAGAAGACCAGCGGTTTGCAGGATGGCACCTGTGAAATGCAGGATCACACTGGTCGGGAGCTAAAGCGCACCTGTGAAATGTAGGTAAGCACCTGTGAAACGCAGGTGAAACCACAGGACACATCTAGCCTTCTCTGACCCAGAGCTACAAGAGACTTGCATCTCGTGGATGGGCACCTACGTGCACAAGTGAGTCCGTGCTGAAAAGGATAAAACTGTCCAGCTCTGGCACAAGAATATTTTGGAAGCTTCTCAGGGAAAAATAGAAATTTGTCCATAAGAAAGGAGGAGTAGAATTTCTCTAATTTGGACACACCTTGATATTAGGAAAAGGAAAACTTTTTGAATATCAATTTTTTTAGAGAGAGAAATATAAAGAGAAGTGAGAGCTTATATTCTTCTTCAAATTGTTAGAGTAAGAACCCACCATTGAAGCATACTTTGAAGCTTAATTTTACTACTCAATGATGAATATTGATGAATCTTTGTTCATATAATCTTCTTATCCCCATTCATGAGTAGCTAATCTGATTGTTGGTGGTGTGTGCTTGATACAGGTTTAGAATGGATTGGGTGTGATTATTTTAGTCTTAGAATCACTTATTGTGTATGAATCCAATGCTTTTTCTATGTTTTAATTGAAATATTTTTGGTTGCGAACACAAATTGTGTTTACTTATCTTGATTTTGCTTGAAAAAGAGAAGTAGGATATGGGTGAGAAAGAATTAATGAGGAGTTGAGTTGTGAAAGTGTGGGATTGGGCTAGAGATAGCCAGGACCCATTTTGTTATACCCCGGAAACCCAAGGATCAGACCCAAAAGTGAAAACGGAGAAAAATTAAAAATTCGCACCAGGTCACAGAACGACTCGTGAGGTGAGTCGTGAGGAGTGACCACGAGTCGTGAAGTGACTCATAGTCAGCTTGGTTTGGAAAAGTATGAGTGAGGAGGCCATGGGACTGACCACGAGTCGTGGTCAGACCTCACGACTCATGAGGTCACCCATGGTCAAACCTGGAGCATTGGCTATATTGGGATGTGTAGTGTAGGCCACGGAAGGCGACCACGAGTCATGGTCTGACCTCAAGACTCATGAAGTCACCCGTGGGGTTCCCCTTGGAGTTTTAGGCAATGGACTCAACGGGTCAAGGCAACGAGTCGTGCCTTGTGGTAACGACCCGTTAGGTCCCTCATGAGGACTGGCGACCAGAAATTTCCTACATTTTAATGAGGGTGTTTTTCGTAACTTTCTAGGTCCCTAAGGCCTAAACTACATCGTTTTAGATATTTTACTTTAAGATGGGTTAAACCCTTTATGCATGCCCATTCTTATGCAAGGATTTTAGAGAGGTTTTGGAAGATTCAAGGCCTTCTTCCCTATATTCTCTTCAAATTTCTTGGTGGGTGTTCAAGAAACCTTAAGTTCATCTATTCCCAGGTATGTAGGGTTCTAAAATGGGTGGAATTCTTCCCCATCCATATCCAATTTCAATTAAAGTCATGAATTCTTCTACTCAAATTCCATGAGGTTCCACCCAAAGCATGTCATGTGATTTCTCCTTATGGGTATGTTTTAATTGAGTTTTATTTCTGGAAATATGCATGATGAGCAGGTTTTTATTATTACTTCCTTTAATTCATGTTTCAATCTTTTTAAATCTAAATTGCCCATTTATGAAAGTTCATGAAAATTATGATTTATGATGAATATATATTATTTTAAGTTTATTGATTATAAAAATGCTTGTTTATGAGTATATTTTGAAGAAATTGAGTATGATGAAGTATTAGGCAATGCCCATATGATGAAGAACGATTTATGATTTATGAAACGAATTTCATGATTTATCGATTTATGATGTCGGCCGATAAAAAGGGCCTTGATTCTTGGCTAAGCATGTTTTAAAGGGGATCAATGATGATAAATCTTATATTTTAGCCAATGAATCTTAATGAATGATGTTATTGATTCACGTATGAGTCTATATGCACGTGTTTGGGAGCCATGTCTAGCATCGAGCAACCTGGCATTCAAAGGACTACGCTGGTGTCTCATAACCACGTGCCACCGTGGGTTGTAAATGTTATGATGTTATGTTAATGATCCCATCAAATGTGATTCACTCCCTATGCACGCCTCTCGCCAGGCAAGCCAGGGTCGGCTCTGCCCACTTGAGCGAGACAGTGGGGCATCGTGAAAGGCTCTACCATGATGGTGTCGGTTAAGACGAGTTCTCCCATTGCTTCACATGTTTTATGCATTGCTATGACTACATTATTGGCTCAAGTTATATTTTGTTAAAGTTTTCTTACGATTATGATAACAAATGATTATGAATGATTTGAAAGCCTTGAGCCCTATGTTTTATTACGAAGATTTGGTTGCAAGCATGATGTCCTTCTCCTATGTCTATTTATGAGTTTTACTTTACTTTTAAAATGTCCATTTTACTTACCTTGCATACTCAATACATTTCACATACTGACTGCATACTTTCTATGCTATATCGTTTCATGATACAAGGTCCGGATCTCAGGCTCATCCTCATCTTTAGTCCATCACAGCTTACGATATCAGCTCATTGGTTAGTCCTCATGTTCCAAGGGTCGTTTGATAGACTTTCATGTGTTTATGTTTCAGTATTGGTCGGGTTAGTTGGGAATGCTATCGCATCGACCCATCTTATGTTTTAGAGGCTTTCAGACAAGTATGTAGTATTCAGTTGTGTAAACATTTGGTATTTCTTGATGCTATGTTATGATTGTGTATCCACAATATCTTTACGTTTTCGTTCCACTTGTTTAAATAAGATTAGTTGTATGCATGAGCCATGGGTCGACTTGGGGTCCCTTGGGGTCCCTCGGGGTCACTTGTCCCGTGTCTACAATTCGTGTAGGGGTTGTGAAATATTTTTGTAACTCATTCAAAGGTTAAGGCTAGAAATAGCTTAATTCTTCTCCAAGACAATATTGGTAATTTGTTATGTGACCTTGGGGTTTGAAAGAACCCAAGTGGAATGTACCCAATTGGTTGAAAAACATCTGGTACAACAAATTCATAGCTCTTTATGCTTGTAGTTGGTTCTTGAGACTTAACAATTAACTCCTATCCTATTGATGCCCCGTCAATAGCACATCTCTAGTACTTGCTCTCATTGTTTCTTTGATTCGCATTACCTTTGTCATGCCCCGCCTTGGGAGGCATGATTGGAACCTAATGTCACACTAGGATCTGAACTGACCTGACTGACCTAGTGCACTTCTGGTACACGACTGTAACTTAGTTTAAGAAAATGACGGGCTATATCGCGGCAGTAAATGCAGCCTCTGGCCGACAAGGCCACCTGTAAAGGAAGACAACTAACCAACAACAATGCAATAACAGGGATCCTGTGTTGGCCGACAAGACCACCATGTTGTCTAGTTATAATAGCAAGGAAAATAAGAAGCTATACTAGGCCCCACACTATCAACACCTAAATAAGACATACATGGGCCGCACACGGCTAACAACAGCTAACTAACTGGATAATGTAGTCTGCAAACCTCTAAGAATATAAATAATGATCGGGACAGGGCCCCAGCCTACCCAAATGTTATATAAATAAATAAATAACTGTATATTCTACAACCTGGCAGCTCCGAATGAAAGGAACTAGCCGACTTGCTGACTCTGAACAACTACTAATGGATATCCTGAACTCTGTTTGTCTAACCTGTAGGCAAGTATGCAACGCCCCATAGTTAGGTGTCAGTATAATATGTATTGAATATGTAAGGAAATAATAGAAGTTGAGTAAGACTGATAAAAACTGAAAATGATCAGTATTAGGGGCCAGAAGTTATCCTGTAAGCTTTTGTTTCCATAACCTGCATCTAGTAAGTCACTACATGTGTACGAGCTGAAACTGTACGACTACTCATTATAAGCTATAACTGGCAGATAAATTTACAAACAAGAACCTAACCTAGCCCCCATAAATCGGGAAGTTACAAGTAACACAGAATAACCTACCTGGGCCCCCAAAAGCCTCGACAGGTGCTAATCAGTCTATATACCCCTATTGTTACCCCCTAGACTCTGCAAGTAACTGTAACTGTATCTAAGCCGTCTAGGCTCTTGTAGCTGTATCTGAGCCATATGGGCTCCTGTAATTGTATCTAAGCTATTTGGGCTCCTGTAACTATATTTGAGTCATCTGGGCTCCTGTAACTATGTTTGTGTTTGAGCTGTCTGGGCTGCATAACTGGACCTTGAGCCTTGGCTCGACTATGGGTCATAACATAATTTTTGATAACTGGACCCCAGGCCTTGGCCCGAATATGGGTTATAATGTGACTGTTGTAACTGGATCCCAAGCCTTGGTTCGACTATGGATCATCTGTGTCTGTTGTAACTAGGCCACAAGCCTTGGCACGACTATGGGCCAGAATATAACTATTGTAGTTGGATATGGCCCTCACGTCCTATATCTAGTGTAACTCAATACGACCCTCATGGCCTCGATCTGGTGGAGCTTAATTCGGCCCTCACGACCTCAATCTGGTCTTTTCAGATATAATACTGCCCCTACAAGAATGTCCCTATAGCCAATAACATCTAATAATCCAACGTCATAAGGAAAACCCAATCTAGCTAGGGTTAACTCTAGCGAGGGTTGCTATGTCATCACTGTCGTCTCAACTCTATTCATAACAGCTGACCATAATAGGCTTGCTCTGGAATACTTGTCCTCTACGTAGAATAACTGTAAGGTTACTACTAATCGAATATGTTCCTGAGAAGTCAGCCCTAACCTCCCATGGCAGCTTATTATAACTCTTGGCCTAAGGGTAATATTATAATATTGTGGTTCTAGTCCCTGAGACATTAACTGAGTCTGTTCAGATTTCGCATGCCTTCTTTGGGCAATTCCTAACCTCGTAGGTGTGTTTATCTGGACTTAGTCATTCCCGGCAACCTATACCTGAATATCGGATAAGAGTAGGCTGGGGTGTATGCCCCGTATCTAGCTACTAACAAAACTTCCTTAGGGTATCTACTGCCCTATCAAGCTGGTACAACTGAGGTGGTTCCCTGAGTGGCCTGTGCGATAAGCACCACGTCGACTGAAATTAATTGTCACTGGCGATAGCCACTATGTGGCGGACTGACCCTCAACTCTCTAGGAAACTCTGGTGACACTGACTCTGGGGTAAGGCCATATTAACATAATTCTAGCCTTGGAGGCATTAAGGTACGTCAATAGTCTCTGGATGAGCTCTACTGACAATACACGTGCCGAACTGATAGTTATATCGCCCAGCTGCACCTATGTTGTTCAACTTACTAACTCAGGCCCAACTATTACCCACAAACATCTGAAGCCTAGGCATGGCAGCAAAACATCGTTTCTACTAACTCAGAGAACAGAAGGGTAGAGGAATTTCTATGACGCTTCTAGCGTGAGTCAACCTTAACCTCTTCTTTCTCGATGAGGGATACTGCAATATACTCTTAATTTGCTTTCTAACAGCTAGCCACAACATATATAATCATAATCTACTGAGAGCAGCTAACCATGACGTACATGGATCTTATATACTAGCAACAGCTAATTATAACAAGTAGGATCGTTGTCTATATACGTTCGTTTTGTTGGGTACAAAACTACACGCAAGTGCACGTGGTCGAACAAGTAGTAAAGTGGCTTAAGTAAGCCAAGTATCGATCCCACAGGGACTAGGATGAAGTGCAATCTGCTCAAGTGTACTATATTTCAATTCTAAAAATGCAGACAACAGTGTAACCAAGAGTTTGATATTTTTGGTTCTAATAATTATGCTAAGTCTAAAACAATTATCTAATGTGAGTCTGAACTATGAATGTGAGCATGCTGAGGTTAAATGAACATGTAATGAAATTAATTGTCGATACAATTTGGTTAGCTTTTTCCTCCGGTTGCTAGTCAAGAATTATTGCCAAGGGATTAAAACTCTCGTATTTAACCCCACTTAAGAATCATGAACCATCCACCTACATTTCTGTGATTAAATGCAATTCATGTTCTAGCCATACAAAACCGATTCCTAAATTGACTAATACGACTTTCAGGTATATTTCTATCCTGAAGGTAAATCAATTCTCAATTTTCCCAAACTAAGAAAGGATCATATCCTATTAATTCACAACTTTCCAATTTCTTGCTCTCTCGAGTGAAACCGGACTTTTTAGATGTACATTAACGTAGGCCACACATTAATGCAGTAAGAACAAGAATCAATAGAACAACCATGGAAGAAAAGATGAAAAAACAAAGAATCAATAATCACATTTCATTACAATTGTTCTTAACCTCAGCAAGAAGATGAATTAGCCACTCATTTGTGGATTAAACATCGTTAAATGAGTGTTAAACATACAAGCAATAGAATACAAGAAGAAGGAAAGAGAGAAAAACCTTGAGAATTTCATCCTCTCAACTGCCTGTAACCCACGTTCTTGCTCCACCAAGTCAGAATATTGAAAAATGAACCTAAGTGTTCTATTTATACTAGTGGGAATTTTTCCCGAAATAACAAGCAACGTGTCACAGAGGGCATCGCCGAGCACTGCCTCCATGACACGCCATCGATGCGGACCCTCACTGGAAATTGGGGGTCCAGGGAATAAGGCCCAACGTGGCACGGCGTGCAACGCGGAGCCAGGCCACCGTGCCACGGACCCATCGCGAACCCTCACTGGAAATAGGCTGAAAATTCCCTCTCCAGGCAGAAGGCCTCCGCGATGGCAGCATGACACGGCTCCATCGCGGAGCCCCTTTATTTTGTGCTTTCCAATGCCTTGTCCCTTGCTCACATCTGAGTCCAACCCCGATATCTTCCAACATGCATTTTAGCTTTCCGAAATTACATTTTTCCTACAAAACAATGCTAATCATGTTGGTTAGTATAAATCCACATTTTATTACCAACTACATGAGAATGTATAAACATTGATAGATAAACAAGGCTAAAATGACACCTTTGAGTATCACTTGGGCATATAAATTTGCCCAAGATCACTTACCCCACACTTAAATCCTTGTTCGTCCTCGAACAACAATCTTACACCTCATGCAATTTACATCCCACCCTCGCTACTTTGGTTCGCCAATTTAGGTTACGGTCATACCGATTATTCAATACAGCAAATCATCAAGAAAACATGCATGGTCCTATCAATGCAATGACCTTCAATACATCAAGACCTCCTAGACTTAAGAATCGACTCTCGATATTGGCAAACTCATGCAAATCAGCTGATCAAGACATCCGACATGAAAATGAATCTCTCATCAAGCATGTGCCCTCACAACACAAGAGAATTTTCCCCTTTTTGATCATATGAACTCACAAAATTTCAAGAAGGGGCATATAAACACAATTTCGCTCTCTCTCCCAAAAGAATTCACATGCATCATGTCATGACCCATAAGCTTTCCTTTAGTGTACTACTTCACTAATATAAAGAAGTGTGATGTAAGATCACGTAGGACTTTAACGGGTTGTAATGGAAGCTACGGAACTAGTAAATATTGGGCTCGCCCATAATAACCACTAGCATCCTTAAGCGCCTTTTCAACACATCCCATCAAACTCATGGACATTGTTTCTTTCTTCATCCTCCCATTCTTGAAGTGTTTCTTTAGTTTGGCCCATCTTATTAAGCGCACTTGACACCACAACAAAGATTATTCATACACCTTCATTATAGTTTATTTATAACAATTGCACCTTCAACCTTTTCTTTTCTTCCATCACTCTGCTTTTCTTTTCTTTTCACCATTCTCGCTCTTTGACACTTTGGGGAAATGATTTTCTCTTCTTAAGCGCTTAAGAGTTTTGGATCGACTTTATGGCTAATGAAAAGAAGGGATTAAGCTCGGTTTACACTTTTTAACAAAAGAAAAAAAATAATAGGCTAAAGGCTCAACGGGCTGACTAGGGTACACAATCAAGGTGGGTATGATAATGAAAAATAGAAACTTTCGGTTAAAAACAAAGAAATGCCTACATCCTTTCCTACAATACACCTCCTTCATTTCATTTTGTACACACACCAGGCAAATTCTAGACACTTCACAATAGCATGGAATAACAAAACCTCACTTCACACTTATTGCACATGCTCAATTCAAGATGTATTCATAGGCTCTTCAATCAGCTAATTACAGGAATTCAAACATTAAGCCTCAATCACACTGAATCGAACTCTATGGCCTAGGTATCTCAACACATTTACAAAGTTGCATGCTTTCATATGAATCACATTTGCATTTTAAATATCATGTACAACATGCAGCCATAATTCTGCAACCATAAAGTAACTACAGGTTTTGGGATGCAACCCACAAAAGAAAAACAACTGAAAAATAATTGAAAAATCTACTCCTAATGACTACATTTCCCTTAAGAGAGTCATCATCCATCCATAATAGGGAACGGTCACTAACTAGGACTTCGGTTCAATGGGACCCTTCTCGGTAAAAGAATCGAAAACAAACGTCGAGAAACCCAAGAAGTAAAAAAAATTTAAAAATATTTTTAAAATATCGATCAATTCGATAAACAAACATATGTACAACTCAGCTAGCAACATTCAGCAACACACAACAGTTTCACATATATTTACAATACAGAACAATAACTTACAATCACAAATCACAGGTCAGAAAATTTTGTTCACAGCACAACAACAGATTAGGACATACAAAACAGCATAACCAGCACCTAACTACTCCCACCCCACACTTATCCCGAACACTGTCCCCAGTGTTCACAAAAAATTAAAATATCACAAAAATTGGGTGGTGGAACTCCCTGATCAATCAAAGTACTCCACTTCTTCATCAGGTGTTGCTGCTTCATCTCCCATGTCTGAATCACCCCCATCGTCATCCTCGGACTCCACATCGGAGTCCTCCTGACGTGTCTCCTCATCCGTGGGGACATCATCATCCGTGGGCTCTACAAATGCTGGCCCAACTCAGCATAAAGCCCTGGCGTTTTCGCCAAAAGGGTAGTCCACTCGAGCTGCCATAGCTCCCCCTCTGTTGCCGGCCTCCCGCCTATCCTCAGCTGGAGCATCTGCATCCCATACATGCGAGCCATGTACTGATCATCACGAGCATGTCGCTCGCCTAGTGTAAGCACTGGCTCGTGGGTGGTGTCGGGAGCCTTAGTTTTAGTGACATCTAAGGCCCGCCGCTCCATCTGCAGGATATAATCAAGGGCCTCTTCCTCAACATCTAGGCCCCTCAGGAAGGTGGTGAGTAGCCCACCAAATCCGTATATGTACCCCTAATGCAACCGGGCTCTCTTCATGACGGAGATAATTATCGCCCCCACGCGTACACCAGGCATACACGATCCCAGGTTACATCTGTCATATGTGCCCCCGGGATTAGGCAGGAACAGACGATCTTTAGCCATATTCTGGCTTCCCTGTTCATCTGTGAATACGGCAAAGTCTGATGGTATCCCCTCTCTTTGTGTCTGCTCCATCTAGCTGTCGATCGGGTTCCACACAAAGTGCGTCTGATGTCCGCATATGGTAGAGTGATGTTCAGCTGTCGAAGCATGTGGGCTTCTGTGTCCCGTGCCCCTAGGATAGCATTGAGGTGGTGGGGCTCGAAGGTGACTATTTGCCCTCTGATTTTGATGGTGTGACTTCTGAGAGTCGGGTCCCAATTGGCATAGAATTCCTGAATCAGGTGCAAGTTGCATTCCTTGGGCTCCTCGAAAATGAATTTGAGCCCATCTGCCTCGATCCAGTGTACAATCCTAGGGAACTCTTGTGCCAACGGTTCCCGAGCTATGTGTTCCTCGGGGAAGTACTTTCTCTCCTTGTGCTTGGCATACCACTTCTTCCCCTCTTCTGTCACCCACCTGGTTCCGTATTAGCGGCGTTGGCCGCGTGGAACCACTGGTGCTGCTGGGACTGCTGTCCCCAGTCTGATTCACTTTCTTCCGGCGCCCGATGTTGATGCGCCTTTCCCTTTTTCTTGCCTGCTTGCCATTTTACCTGTCAATCCAAGTAGACAAGATCAATGTTAAGCCAATGAATATTAACTCCAACTAAGGTCGGGTTAAGCTAGGCTACCCCACACTTAGTCCTTAACCAAAATTACAACATTCCGGCAAGATCATGCTTATTTACACAAACAAACAACCAACTATACAACCATGCTTAGTGCATTCAAAGAATTCGACGGTATGTATTCTATGTACTACTCAGACTTCGTACAGCTAACCACAATCATTACCCTCGATAACATTTGATCTTATCACACTTAGCAAGGAAAAACAAAGAAATGAAAACAACAAGAATTTATCTACACGAACCTATACAACTCACCCAATTCTTGCAAATTTCAATATTCCCCTAACCCGAGAATTCGTCGGTCTTTTAACATCATAACAATTAGCACATCGACTAATCTCACTCAACATGTACAACCCGGCATGAATTTCTCAAGTTCACTACATTTTTCCACTTCAACTTCAAAAACAAGCCCTAAATATGATTGTATCAACAGAATTCGATTAAATTATGCAATTAACGAGTTCAAGCAATCACAATGATACTCCGAACATTCATCAACACTAATTCAATTGAATTCACGCTTAATTTCTGCTTAGGGCAAACCTAGCTTACATCACATGCTCAATATCGAAGAAAATCGATAAGAAATGAGATGGAATCGAAGAACATACCTTGAGATTGAAGAATTGAAGGAAACTCGATGAATTTCTTGGCCTATTCCGTGTCACGTTGAAGGGGGAGGGGTTTTAGGGAGTTTGGTCACGGAGTGTGTGAGAAATAAAGAAAATTTGAGGGGGATTCGGGGTTTAAAAGTGGAAAAATCGCGCGGGTCACCCGGCAACCCGGTGTGACCCGTCACGATATACACAGCAACGTTTCACGGAGTGCATCGCGGAGCACTGCCTCCGTGACACGGAGCTGTCGCAAGGGTACTCTGGAATTTTTTTAAAATTTTGGATTTGTACCTCAACATGTCACGGAGGGTAACGCGGAGGCCCTCCTCCGTGACATGGAGTTATCGCCCTAGCTCACTGTTTTGCCACTTTTTCTTAATTTTCATACCTCGAATTTTCTTTTGCGATTCCTTGTATATTTTCCTCCGTTCGACCTGAAATTCATTCTACTACAAGAAAATGGTTAGAATTATAGGTTTCACTCAAAATAAAAATAAAAATAAAATTAAAAACTAAAAATTTTGTCGTTAATCAAGAAAAAAGAAAAAGAAAAATCTATTCACAATTTACAAAGAAAAATTTTTCACGGGTTGCCTCCCGGGCAGCGCCTGGTTTACCGTCGCGGCTCGACGTCATTCAGCTCAGTTGTCCTCTAGGGTGATGGACGTTTTTTCTCGAAAACCGTCCTCCCCCAGTAGTGTTTACACCATTCCGGTGGTTTTCCTACTAACTCTCGTGAATCCTTAATTTGCTCATCATCAACTTGATCAATCACATTGATCACTGAGAGTTCTTCGTACACAGTCGGGAGCTTGGGTGCCTTGTACACATCGAACACTTCCACCTTGTCGTGTGCTCACATTGTTAGCTGCCCCACAGCTACATCAATCAGCGTTTTCCTGGTCGCCAAGAAAGGACGTCCCAAAATAAATGGGACTTCCGCGTCTGGTTCAAAATCCAGCACGACAAAATCTACCGGGAAGATCAGGGAGCCAACTTACACCAGAACGTCCTCCACAATGCCATCAGGTCTGGCTAAGGATCGATCTGCCAATTGCAAGATCACTGTTGTGGGTCTAGGACTCCCTAGACCCAGCTTTTTGAATACCGATGACGGCATCAAATTAATGCTTGCTCCCAAATCACACAATCCACGAGCTTGGATACTCTGCCCAATAATAATCTGTATAGTAAAGCTCCCAGGGTATTTGAGCTTTGTGGGCAGTCGGTTTTGTATCCAGGAAGTGCACTCCTCCGTTAGAGCCACCGTAGCATACTCAGTCAACCGACTTTTGTTTGCCACTATGTCTTTTATATACTTGGCATATTTCGGCCGTCCCTGCAAAACATCAACAAGAGGTAAGTTAATATGTACCTGTCTTAGCACCTCCATTAATTTCTTGAAACACGCCTCCTCCTTGTGTTTCTTTAATCATTGAGGGAACGGGGGTGGTGGTCTTTCTGATTCCGCTTCCTTAGTCTTCCCTCTCTCATCACTTTGCTCCCTCTCGACTTCTGCTGCTCCCGATTGTTGAGGTGGTCTTTCTGGTTCCATCTCTTTCAGCTGCAAACCACTCCTTGTGGTCACCGCATTTACCTGCTTGGGGTTGGGATCTGTGTCGCTCGGAAGTCCTCCTCTAGGTCTGGTGTTTTGGGCTCCAGCAAATTGCCCAAATTGATATTCAAGTGCCTTGGTAGCTAACTGGTTGTTTTTCACCTCGGCTGCCAATTTCACATAGTCAGCCTGCAATTGAGCTTGATTAGCTATCATAGTCTTGAACATCTCCTCAATGCTGGGTGATGGTGGTGGAGGAGGTGCATTGTTGTTTCTGAATTGTGCTTGATAATTCTGCTGCCCTCCTTGGTTCCTTTGCCCACCCTGACTCGAACTCTGCCCCTGATGGTTGTTGCTACCCCAAGAGAAATTCGGGTGATTCCTCCAATTGGAATTGTAGTTGTTGCCATACTGTTGGTGGTTGTTCCTTTGTATATTTCCCACAAACTTCACCGAGTCAGGATTTGCTCCACAACACTCAGTTGAGTGCTCACTGCTTCCGCACACTTCACACCAGATCTGCTGCACTGCATTCACTGGGGCTTGAGGCTAGTTCATTGTCATGTTACTGAAGTGGGTGTTGAGTTGATTCTGTAAGGCAGCTATCTGTGCAGCAATAGCTGTAAAACCATCCACTTCTAGAACTCCTGCTGCTTTCCTTGTCCCTCCTCTTGATGAATCAGCATTCCATTCCGGATTGCCCTGCGAAATACGATTCAACAAGGTATACAACTCCTCATAAGTTTTCTCCAGCGCTTGTCCCCCAGCTGCTGAGTCTAACAATATTTTTGTATGGGGTTCCAAACCCTCTATAAAAGTGTGCACCAACACATCATTGGATTGATGATGATGAGGACAATCCCGCAACATGGACTTGAATCTCTCCCAAGCCTAATATATATTCTCTCCCTCTCTCTGTTTGAAACTTAGAATTTGACTTCTAAGTCTTGCTATTTTACCGGAGTGAAAAAATCGTATCAAGAATTTCCTTGCAAGATCATCCCACGTAGAAATAGAGTTAGGTGGCTCAGCTTTCAACCACCTCTTGGCTTCTCCCAATAGTGAAAATGGGAACAATGTAAGTCGGACATAATCTGATGACACTCCAGCGGGGATGTAAGTGTCACTTATCTCCAAAAAATTTTGGAGATGCTGCTGTGGATCTTCATGAGGGAGACCTGTAAACTGCCCGCTAGTGTGCAGCAATTACACCATGTTCTGCTTAAGTTCGAACCTCCCTCCTGGCTCAGGTTTGTGGATGCTAGATGTGACATTATTAGCATGTGGGATTGCCACCTCACGAACCGGCCGAGCTGCTACTTCTTCGGGCACTAACATTGCCCGTACTACCGGTGGATTCTGTTGTTGCTCCATGATTGTCTGTCTGAGCAACTGCAGCTTTCTTTCTAGAGCTTCTCTCCGCTGACGATGAAATAATCTTTCTGGCTCCAAATACGAGTCCACCATCTCCTTGTCTCTTGCCAGTGTTCAACAGAGATTAAATCTGCAAAATACAGGCTAAGACCAAGTTGTCAACACTAAGAAAATAAAAATATAGTAAATTAACACTTAAGACAAATTCACAAATTGCCAAGTCCCCGGCAACGGCGCCAAAAACTTGTTCGTTCGTTTTGTTGGGTACAAAACTACACGCAAGTGCACGTGGTCGAACAAGTAGTAAAGTGGCTTAAGTAAGCCAAGTATCGATCCCACAGGGACTGGGATGAAGTGCAATCTGCTCAAGTGTACTATATCTCAATTCTAAAAATGCAGACAACAGTGTAAACAAGAGTTTGATATTTTTAGTTCTAATAATTATGCTAAGTCTAAAACAATTATCTAATGTGAGTCTGAACTATGAATGTGAGCATGCTGAGGTTAAATGAACATGTAATGAAATTAATTATCGATACAATTTGGTTAGCTTTTTCCTCTGGTTGCTAGTCAAGAATTATTGTCAAGGGATTAAAACTCTCGTATTTAACCCCACTTAAGAATCATGAACCATCCACCTACATTTCTGTGATTAAATGCAATTCATGTTCTAGCCATACAAAATCGATTCCTAAATTGACTAATACGACTTTCAGGTATATTTCTATCCTGAAGGTAAATCAATTCTCAATTTTCCCAAACTAAGAAAGGATCATATCCTATTAATTCACAACTTTCCAATTTCTTGCTCTCTCGAGTGAAACCGGACTTTTTAGATGTACATTAACGTAGGCCACACATTAATGCAGTAAGAACAAGAATCAATAGAACAACCATGGAAGAAAAGATGAAAAACCAAAGAATCAATAATCACATTTCATTACAATTATTCTTAACCTCAAGCAAGAAGATGAATTAGCCACTCATTTGTGGATTAAACATCGTTAAATGAGTGTTAAACATACAAGCAATTGAATACAAGAAGAAGGAAAGAGAGAAAAACCCTGAGAATTTCGTCCCCTTAACTGCCTGTAACCCACGTTCTTGCTCCACCAAGTCAGAATATTGAAAAATGAACCTAAGTGTTCTATTTATACTAGTGGAAATTTTTCCCGGAATAACAAACAACGTGTCACGGAGGGCATCGCGGAGCACTGCCTCCGTGACACGCCATCGACGCGGACCCTCACTAGAAATTGGGGGTCCAGGGAATAAGGCCCAACGTGGCACGGCGTGCAACGCGGAGCCAGGCCACCGTGCCACGGACCCATCGCAAACTCTCACTGGAAATAGGCTGAAAATTCCCTCTCCAGGCAGAAGGCCTCCTTGATGGCAGCGTGACACGGCTCCATCATGGAGCCCCTTTATTTTGTGCTTTCCAATGCCTTGTCCCTTGCTCACATCCGAGTCCAACCCCGATATCTTCCAACATGTATTTTAGCTTCCCGAAATTATATTTTTCCTGCAAAACAATGCTAATCATGTTGGTTAGTATAAATTCATATTTTATTACCAATTACATGAGAATGTATAAATATTGATAGATAAACAAGGCTAAAATGAACCTTTGAGTATCACTTGGGCATATAAATTTGCCCAAGATCAGTCTATACTTAGAAACATAAGTCATATCATTGTACGACGAGAATAACTTACCGAAGGAATAAGCCTTAACATACCTCGAATGTCGATTCTCGTTTAACTGATTAGTTCCAACCTGAAGCCAGAAGTTCCACACAACTGAAGTCCTTATACTGAGAGAATAGGCTAGTTTCAATACTAAATTCGGCCAATAAAAATATCTTTCAACAATTATATCAACTATAATTTAACTCTGAATAACTCAACGAACACTCGCAATTTCTCAAGAGTTTAGAAGGAAGAAATGCTTACCTGATGCTTGTGGCCGTTTAGGATTCAATTTGGAGCAATTTTGACAATCTTTACTCAGTGAGGTTCCGGTACGCCTAGCGAATATTCGAGAAACAACTCCATCGTAATGCTTTCCGTAGGCCTAGAACTCGTTATCCGAAGTTAATTTGCGTTTGGACGGTATTTGGTAGCGTAATCAATGAAAATCCGACGAAAAGTTATGGTTTCTCCCTTCTCTAGCCGAATACCCTTTTGCAATTGATTTAAAATGAAATGAGGGGAACATATATATATATATATATATATATAAGGCGGTATCCGGGGTGTGCCTCACGCTGCCCAACGCGCCACAAGTCCCCCCTGCGCCGCCCCTCCCATAGCGGCAGTGGCCTGGCGTGCCGCGCTGGCCAAGGCACTACAGGTTGGCGCGTCGCACTGGCCCCTCGCGGCCTAGCCTCACCTGAACCTTCTTCCAAGGCTTTTCCCTCACACGTCAAGCTCTCTTTACTCGTCACAAATCCACACATACACTTACTAACCGTTAACATTTTACGGGGTGTAACAACCCTATTTTGATATTGCTTTTAGAATCCGATAATGATCTTATTTTTCCCCAAACATTTACTTTATAAATTGTCATGCAATGAAGCTAGTTAGTTTAGATTGATTTACAACTTTAGTAGCAATCACTCCACCTTCCTTGTGGATTTGACCCCGGCTGCTAGTTGGGTAAATTATATTATATGTGACCATGTACACTCTCTTATTTGAGGAATGGATTTGGACGTTATCAGTCAGTAATGCCAACTTAGGTATAAAGGAAGTCCATAAGTGAATAGACTTCAATTTTACTCTACATGCCTCAATATAGTCCTTCAAGACATTTTTATAGCTTTTATAAGTAAAGTATTGCCCCATAGGCAAATGATGTTTAAAAAAATACATATATTTTATTATTATTTACAACATATTTTAATATTTTTAATTATCTTTTAAGTATTAATTATATTATTTTGTGCTAATATTATATATTATTGTGTAGGAATTAAGCATGAAGAAAATAAAAAAATCTGAAGCAAAAATAGATTAAAAATAAAAAATCATATAAAGAAATTAAGCGGAGAGCTTAATAAAAGAAAATTATTATAATATTAATATTTATTAAAGGAAATTTGCAAAGTGAAGTTTAATTGCAAAGTTACCAAGGCGGCGGCCGCAATTCTTGAAGCAAGTAGCAGGCGCACCAAGCAAGTGTCTCAAGCTTTTGTTGCGCATTGAGTTCGCATTGCGAAGGCGGTGCTACACTTTGATCCTCGCGACCCGAGGTGTCAATTGAGGATCAAAAATTATTTTTTAATTTTTTTTAATTCAAATTATTTTATGTATTATTTTTTAAAAAATTTATAAATAGTTTTTAAAAATGTCTTGAAATATAATTTTTTATCAGAAAAGAGTTAGGAGACACCGTGCAGACTAGAGAATTTTGGTTTTATCTTTTTTTCTCTATATTATTTATTTTTACATAGTTCTTTGTATGATTGTTTGTATTTACTCTATATATATGTGGAGCTAAATTTCTCTTTCTAGGATTATGATAGCGCCATAATTATTGTGGTATGAACTTGAGTTAAATTGCATAATTATCATAGTAGTTGTTCTTATATTCTTGTGCTTACTATTTTAATGTTTCACAATCACTAAAATACATCTATATCCTCATTATGAACTTGGAAGGTAGATCATGAGTTAGAACGAAGAATCAAGGGAGTAAGATCTTTTCTTTATTAATATAAAGGGTTGATTTGTGGCTAGGATAAGAATATACCTAGATCGTATTACTTGGTGACAAAATGGAAAGATATAGAAATGGTTTCGGATTGGAGTACCACATCTCTGCTCAACATATAGTTGTGAGATTAATTTGGATAGATGTTTAGAGTCTCAGAAGACCCTAATCGTGTTACTGAGACTGTAAATCAATAATTCGATAATTATTACAAGATAATGAAGGTGAATATGCAATAAGATTGCTAGAAATTGATAGTCCTAGATTGATTCATCTCATTGATTATGTAAAACAAAATCTGCTCTTTGTTTGGTTAATTGTTCATTAGTATTTTTCTTATTTTTAGTTTAAATAATTATAAATATATCGTTAGACTATATTACCTGAATAAGTCAATTAGCATTAGTTTAATTTAGTAAATAATTAATCAACAAGTCCCTGTAGATACTTACAATCTTATATTACTTGTACGATCGCGTACACTTAGTATTAGTTGGAATCGAATAGCAAGGTACGCTTGTCAATAGCCCTTCTAGGCAATCTATAAATGGGCACTTGTGTATATATAGCTTGCAGACATAGGTCCACATACAAACAGCTGACATGATAGCCAATGAAAGCATCAAATAAACTTTTAATCTATCAGCAAGTAAGATAGCTTTCTAAGCGGCCTGCACAATAATCTGTACATTATAGCGAACTATAAGGTTGCTAACAATAAGGTTGGACACCTAGAAGCTCACCACCACAACTAGATAGGCAGCCACAATGCTATTAACACAAAGGTAGAACTACAATACTTATACTTTAGCTCTATAGGTACAAAGATACACCAAAGGCTCGTAGGCGAGCTTTTTAACTTATAGGCGTTACAATCATAAAGTTTCAACGCCAAACTAATTATTATGCTGTCGTTAAGGCATCGATAAGAAAAAAAGATATCAATAGTCAACTAAGCGACGACAATTTATATGAAGAGATATTTACGTTGCTTCTAACAAAAGGCAATAGATAAATGAGGCAAATTCCGGCAAGGGAAGCTTACACCAATCTATATGTTCGTTAAACTCCAAAAGCTAACCAACAAAAATTACCATGGCCACGAGCACTTACGATGACAGATAATAAGTCGTATCAACTATACAATGATGAAAACTTACCGAAGAAGATTTAGCCTTAACATATCTCATAAATGATTCATTTAACTCCAACACAAAAATCCGAGCTACACCTTATAGCTACTGCTAAATCAAGCAAATACGACCATTATACACTTTCAAAACAGTTCCTAATTCAACCAATCAAGAATAATAAATTTCGATAATTCTTACGTCAAAGGTATAAAATTGCAAATTAGATACAAGGAGAAGGATCGAAATCTCACCTTGACTTCTTAAAGTTATCCTTCAATGGAGGGCATAAATTTTTAGATTTTTAGCTTCAAACCCAAGCCTCAATCAATGCCAAAACTGATAGAATAACATAGCTACAATGATCTCTGCAACCTTCGGGACTTGTTTCTAGCTTGAATTATCTTTTGGTGAATTTGGCACATGATTTCTCTTCAAATAGTTCAAAAACTCTAAGGGAATGGGGAATGGATGAACTGCGAGGGTTTTGAAAATGATAGTGAGCAAAAATAATGAAATTTGGGTAAAAATTAATTTAAATAGGCCGCCCAAAACCCAACTCATCCCGGCTGAGCCCGTGACCCATTTTCTTCCTGTATAGTTTGTGGTAAAATGATCATAACTTTTTACTCAGCTATTGGATTAACAAACAGTTTGATGTTATGAAAAATAAACTCAAATAACTTTAACTTGATAGGTATTAGACCTTCTAATTAATTATATATCAATAGATATGCTCATCCCAAGTGAGATCATACACGATATTATTTGAAATATTTTTTCGTAATAAAAATCATCAACTAGAACTTTGATACTAGGCTCCCTTTGACCTAGAATTGTTTTACAATTTTTTAACCATCTTCATATATCAATTCCTTGTTATGAACACCCATTTGCACCCTTATTCTCCCGACATCTCATCATCGGACGATGTAAAGCGAAAGAAAGAAAATAATTCAACTTGTTTGTCTTCAATTTGGTAGGTTAGTCATTTTAAAATATACGGATTGTTACAGTAATCATCGAGAAGTATAAACTTTTTGAGTTATATGAGTTCTAGTGATTAGCAAATGAATTGATTTTTGATAAACTGTTACTTAGGAATTAACTTAGATCTAGATGGAGTGTGATATAGGAGGAACATACGATGAGCCAGGTAAACTATGTGGTTTGATGCCATGGTAAAACTGTAAATTAACTAAAGATCCATTAGGAATTGTGTCATCGTTTCTAAATTAGTGGGAAACATTTCTAGAAATTCCTACTCCTAATTAATAATGGTAGAATAGAGTTGATTTCAATCTTGAGTAGGAGTTTGATTTTTACTTGGATTTAAAGCAACAAAGTAAACACCGATGCAATGTATATACGTGACATAATTTTTTCCAAGGAAGAAGATCTTTTTAGTGTTAATTTCCTCGTATAGTTTGAACAGCTTATGCTACTAGCTTAACCAACCTATAAATACTTATTAATTTTAGTGACGCTCCTTCCACAATTTACATAGAGAATATTGAGATCACGATGAGTAGTCATAGTTCGGAACGTGCAACGAAACAAGTTTGATATTTTGTTCTTGATCAAGTTATTAATTCATTAGGTTATTGAGTTATAATCTTATTCATACTTATTGATAAGCTTTTTGTGAGGTATTCTTTGTGAAATAATTTGCTTTAAGTTAGAGCAAACTTGAATGGGTTTAAAATGTTCGAGAAATTATCGGGGGAAGGGATTAGAGTTGATCCTTAGGTTAGTGAGTTATAATTTGAGCATTGACTCTTTATCTTAGTGGAGTTGGAATTAAATTGTATGCGGCTACAGGTTGTGATTTTTAAACCTTTCAACCACAGTCATAGACGACAAGTTCACTATATTATATCGTATTATTTATTCCTACAATAACTAATCAAAAACACAGAGAATCCGTATAAGTTCTGTAGGTTTAGAAATTTATAAAAAGAATTTTTTAAAGTGATAACAACCTATTTAACCCTTCTTGTTTCGTATGGATACATAAAACAAATTCTATTGTCTAAGTTTTTAAGTCAAACTCGATATCTAATATAATAATAAATTAGACTATGCTACAAAAAGGACAAGGGTTGATTGACCTCATTTCTCAATCAACTGCACCCCTTAACGGTTCCTATTATCAGACCAACGAAACAAATATGAGCAATGTTATTCTAAGAAAATGCGACTATTGACTATACAACTCACGAAGAGAAAACTGAGATGATTGTTTTAGAGGAAACTAGACATAGTAAATTGCTACATTCATTATACGAGTAATTGATATAACTGACTCCTAATTAAATACTAGATGGCTGAATTGGGTATATATCATATTTTTGCTTACCTAAGTTTTCTAGATTTTAGGGAACAATGATAAACATTGTTCCTCTGAACATTATCTAAGTAGTTAGCAGAAATTAAACCACCAAACAAAAAAAAATATTGGATATGAGATTTATAGGTGGAAACTCATCCAAGCTCGAATAGATGTAAAAATTACGACCTACACCCTTGTAGTATTTTAACTCAACTTTACTAAACAATATCGAGACAAGTTAGATTACCCACTACAATACAAAGGACCTTCCTCTAAGACTTTTTAAAGGAAAATGACTTGTTATCCTTTTAAACTACCCTTTGCTTAGAAAATAAAACAACAACCTTAGAATAGAGAATTTTAATCTTTAACAGATTGCTTTTAAAAGCGTATAAAAGATCACAAATATAAATCTCTCACATTCACTAGAGCTGACACTAAAGAGAGAATCTATTGCAGCTTCTAGAATAGACACAGGCACTAGTCCAACTCTATTTGGTATTTCAGTCTTCATTTGCTTGAGGCATAGAGAAAAGAAGATGCTAAAATAATTGTGAATGTATTAAGTCTTTCAATCCATAAATGGATTCCTTATATAATAATGTCACTTACATCACTTGACCAAGTCCAAACAGGAGAGGAAAAGTAAATAGAATCCAATTAGAATTCCTTTCCTTATCCGATTAGGATCTTTGTTGACTCCTTGTTCAGTTCTATCTTCTCTTTGTAATATTCCTGCAGCTCACAACTTAGTAATAATATAGAAAAATTACTTATGACAATTTAGCAACCATTTATATCCTACATATATAAAATTCAAACACAAAATTGATGCATCTGGTGTATCACGCTAAAAGTCCCTAAGATTAGACCCAAGGCATGAAACAAAGAAAACAGAAAAACTGCACCAAGTCACAGGACGAACCGTCAAGTGACCTATTAGGAAACTTGATGGTCATTAAGTAACCCTTTAGGTGGTGAAAGTTGGTGAAACTTGGGTTACAGAGAGTCTTAACAGTTGGGGGAAGATCTGTTAAGTGTGATGACGAATCGTTAAGTGGAGGCGTCAAAAAAAGATCAGAAAGTTGAAGTTTCCCTTAAGTGGCAATGGATGGGACTAACGAGTCATTATGTGACCAATCAAGTCCACTAACGAGTTATTGTGTGACCCATTATGACTGTCGAGATGATTTTTTCAGTCGGGTTATTAAAGGCATTTTCATACTTTTTATGTACTTAACTCCTAAATTAAGTCATTTTGAGATCCTAAAAGGGTGTATTAAGGAGTTTTATTCATTCCTAACCCTCATTCTCTTCAAAGCATCTGAAATTGAAGATCCAAACCCCTCAAGCCCTCAATCAATCAAGGTTCCCCTTCTTTTCCAATTCTCTTGGGTTTCAAACCTTAGCAATATCTCTTCAAGCCCAGGTATGTAGGGTCAAGAGTGAGAAATTTCTTCCACCCTTGTGCCCAATTTCAAATCAATTCCATGAAATTAAGTCTCCAATCATGTTTTATGAAAATTCTAGGGTTATACCCAATTTTGAGAAAATCACTTACGATCTTCTATGAATTCAATTCTCTTATGATTCAATCCATGATTTGTGATTATGATTACACATTTTCTACTAGAATCTCTTATGACCCTATGATTTCAAGTTATGATAATTTTACTCAATTATGTACCATTTTCATGAATCTCAAGCTTATGTATCATGGACGACTCAGTGGCATTGTTTTCATGACTAGTTCACGTATGACAAGTATGATTATAATTTTTCATGTTTTTTAACTAGAAAATGCAAAATCAAGTATGTTTCATGATTATGATATGAGCACTATATATGTTTTGGGTGTAGTAACTAGCATCGAGTAGGTCGGGGTTCAGCAGACCTAGGTCTCAAAACTACGTGATACCATAGGCATATTCATAATTGGAGCCTCACCAGAGAGTGTTCCCCCACTTGACAGGACTCACAAATGATATCATGTCTTTATTGTTCTTTGCCCTGGCAAGGCTTAGGACGGCTCTGCTAACTTGAGCGAGATAGTTGGGCATCATGTGCTCATTCATGATGGTATCGGTTATGAGAATCTCCCGTTGTTCCTCACATTTCATGTTATTCATGTTCACGTTTTACGATAGCATGTTTTATAGTATGATTGACTCATTGATCAGTTTATGAGCATTTACTTATGATTTCAAATATGTTAAGCTGTATGATTTTACTTTCAAAATCTTAGGTCATTATGCGTCAGCTTATGATGAATAACTCATGTATATGACTATCTCATGATCATTATTTTAGCATGTTGTCCTTACTCTCATGTTTTACTTAACCTATATACTCAGTACATTCAAAGTACTGACCGCATACTTTTATGCTATATCGTCTCATGATATAGTTTCAGGTGATTAATTTTAGTCGCATCATTAGATCCTATCCAGCTCCAGTTTCAGCAGTTTTGGTGAGCCCTCATCATCCGAGGACATCAGCTTTGATGCATGTTCTTCTTTTCATGTCTTTTAGTTTTTAGACTTTAGTAGAGCTAGTTGGGGATGTTGTCCCATTAGATTATCCTATGGCTAGAGGCTTTTCAGACAACTATGTTTAGATGTTTCAACAGTGTTGGCTTGTACTCCTGTTTATGATATCAGAGACTTCCTCTCATGCCTTTTATTACGCTTTACGGATGTTGCTCTTAGTTGATGCCTTACAGTAAGTTATGCATGTGTCATAGGTTAGCTTGGAGCCATTTGTGGTTTTAGGCTCTGTGTCATAGTCTGGGGTCCATGCTCGGGTCGTGACATATGGCCTTTGAGACCCTCACAGATTTGAATTTATAGGCAACAATCGGGGTCTTGGCAGTGGAGAGAGCATGCTTTCGCGCACCTTTTTTCAGAGGTTCTATTGGCACCAAATTACTCAAATTTTCAGAGTCAGATAGGGAGGTCATACTGTGCATACTAAACTCCTCTGATGGCTTTACACTATTTTCTTCAGATTCACCAACACTAACAGAATCAGAATCAAACCCTCCAAAGACATGTACCATCCTCGAATTTTGGCCTCAAGATCTTGCAAGTCCATGGGTGGGAGGTTTGTGATTGGCACCCTAATTGACATACTCCCAAGAGATTTAGGAGAAAGACTTCTAGCCATATTAGGACCAGGTTCCCTGCCCAGATTTGTGCTTAAAGGGCAGAGATATTCTTTCACAACCCATGCCCTAGAATCGACTAGACTACCACCTGAAAATGGAGAGGTACAGTGAGGTATGGGCGTAGGATTAAAGGGTGGAGATTCAGGAGATGGTGGGTCAGTCTGGACAATGAAGAAAGGGGTGGTTGGTCAGTGTGACTCCTGATTAGATACAAAGAAGGGGGTGAATTAGGTCTATATCAGATTTTCGTTTACATAAGTTTTTGCTAAGTTTTTCAAATTTTAGGGAAGAATTATAAACATTGTTTCTCTGAATGTTCCCTACTTAGAAAAAATCATATAACCAACCAAAAAATGTATTGGACAAGAGATTTATACATGAAAACTTATCAAGATTCAAATGAATGTAAAAACCACGATTTACACCCTTATTGGATTTCAACTCAACTTTGCTAAACAACACCGAGCCAAGTTGGATCATCCATCATAATCCAAAGAACCTACCTGTAATGCCCTGAAAACCCTACGACCAGATCCGGGAGTTGAAACAGAGAAAATAGAATTTTCTGCACTAGGTTACAGAATAAGTCGTCCTGTGACCCGTGGGGTAGGCCACGAGTCGTTAAGTGACTCATGCAGAGGAGTTTGAACTTGGTAGAAAAATTCGAAAATGAGGTGACCATGAGTCATGGTTAACCCCACGAGTCTAGATGTGATCTGTGGTCAAGAATTAATTGAAGACTGGAGAATTGGGCAATATTGGTGACGGGTGGGTCACCACGAGTCATGGTGTCCCTCATGGTGACCAACAAAGGGAAGTTGGCAGTGCACTTGACGGTTGTGACCACGAGTCGTGGTCACTAGGCACGATCCGTTGAGTCCCTCGTGGGGGACTGGCAGTCAGTTTTCCCTACGAGTTTATTAAAGGTATTCCCAAAATTTTCTAAATGCCTAGACTCTAAACTATGTCATTTTTATTTTACTTAGGGGTTTTAGAGGGGGAAACCGACGATTTCTCTCATTTTTCTCATCTCTTCAACAATTCAACATAAAGTTCTCTCAGAAAGGTTCAGAGCAGAAGCTAGGAAGATCAATTCTTCATAGATTTTTCAAGGAATTCTCTCAGGGATTTCCATCACCAGGTATGTGGGAATTCAACAAGGGAATAGTTCTTCCCTTGTGTCCCCAAAAATCCTCCATGTCTTCTCTATCAGTTCTAGCCCTAGAATTTTTGAATGTGAAAAAATTACATGTCAGACTTCTTTTAATTCATGGGGAATCTTGTTTATGTTAATTGTAGATATTTTTCCACCAGTTTGTGACTATGTTGTTGCTTGTTCCTGTAAAGTAAATTCTAGCCCTAGTTCTTGAATGCAGAGAAACTAGAATCTTGCATAAGTGATTAAATATCGAAATTTGCTTAATCCTATCAGTTTTGGAGGGTTCCCTTATTGTTAGTTGGTATTGAAATCTCAGTTCAGTTAGAATGTTAGAATACTCAATGTTAGTCAGAAATTTCAATTGATCAGTTTGACTATAGAAATCCTCGAGGTGTCAATAGTGCCTCCCAGTTATCAGAATTAGACTCAGTATTAGATTTTAGTTGTTTTTTAGACGGTTACGATACTTCCAGACAAGTAGCTCTGAACAGTCTTAGAACCTAGTTATAGAATCCGGTCCGATAGGTATTCCTGACTTAGTCTTGGGTCCCAGTTTCGAGCTATCAGCTTAGTCTTAGTAGTCAGTCGAGGACTATCCAGTGGGAGTAGGACTTATCACCGAGTGAACTGGGGTTCCAGTGCACCCAGGTTCCCAAAACTATGTTGCTATTATAGGTTATATTTATTAGCCTCATGGCCCAGGCCCGTGATCACTCAGTTCATGCCATTATACCCTAGCAAGGTATATTGGGTCCTACCGATAAGGTATATATATCGGACTCCATCTCTAGCTCACGTGGTTATATGTCAGTTATAGATTCTCCCACTAGTCAGCTCAGTGCAGTTTCAGATTTGTCAGTTCTGACCAGTTCAGTACAGTATCTCATAGTAGTATCTCATATTTAGGGCATGTCCTTTTAGACCATCTCAGTTTATTACAGTTATTCAGTTTTCGGCATTTTTAGTTGGTCATTGCATGTCTTTTCAGTTCAGTTATTTCATTTCTTATGTTTGGTTTCTCTCACTTACTCAGTACATTCAAAGTATTGATGTCATACCTACAATGTTGTATTATTTTATGATATAGCTGCAGGATCTCAGTCACAACCTCGTTAGGAGATCACTCTCAGAAGATTCCAGCTGCACCATTGGTGAGTCCTCATCTTTCGAGGACAAGGATCATTTCATTCAGTTCTATTTTCTTTTATTTAGACTTAGAGTTAGCTGGGGGCTGGTCCCAGTAACACATTAGTTGTAGTTGGCTTTCAGACACATACATGATTTTTAGGCTTTTAGCTTTGTCTCAATTGTTTTAAACTTTATGATTCAGCTTTATTTTTATAAATGTTTTATATCATTATTTTAAAGCTTTCGCTATTTATGTTTACTCAGAATGCCAGTGTATGATAGACTAGAGATTGACTTAGGGTTACTTGTGACTCCAAGTACTGTGTCACGTCTAGGGTGTAGACTTGGGGTGCGACACTACCCTTAATTCCTTTACAATGATACTGAAATAATTATGAATGTGTGAGGCTTTCAATCCGTAGATGGACTCCTTATACAAGAGTGTCGCTTACATAACTTGATCGAGTCCAAGAGAGAAGGAAAGCAAGTAGAATCCAATTAGAATTTTTTTCCTTATCCGAAGGATCTTGTTTACTCGTTGTTCAATTTTACCTTCTCGTTGTAATATTTGCAGCTTACAACATAATACCAATACAAAATAATTATTTATGATAATTTTAGCAACCATTTATATCCTTACGGACATTAAATAATTGCTAACGTTGCTTCTCTATTACCTTTATTATTTTTCCAACTTCACATGATTTGATATCTTAATGTCTTGTTGATTTTTGAAATGAAATGCATTTCATGTTCAAAAACTTTTTTAAATTGATCATTGGCTTCATTTTTCAATCAAAGTGCTCCTTAATGGTTCTTCATTTCTTATTAGACCAATGAAACAAAATGAGCGATATTATTGTAAGAAAACATTATAACTCCTAACTGTACATTCACGAAGAAGAAATAATGTTTTTGACATGAAAAAGTGGACATACTAAACAAGTAGTGTGTTAGAACATAGAATGGGTGGAGATCACAAGTGAGTCACCTTTCATGGTGATCCTCTAGCTTGGAACACAGAAAACATTCTTCAAAAGAGAGCGTAACTTGCAGAATTAGAACTACCTTTTCCTATTATGAAAGAAGAATTCTAAATCTACTAGATGAGTAAGGGCTGCATTAATATAAGCAAATCTCTAACCGACTTAGCTATGACAGCTGGCTACAGATGGAGACTAACTAACTTACGGCTGATGATTAACAAACAAGTGTAGACTAACTAACTAACCTGGACTGACTAACTAACCAAGTACTGGAAGAAGTAAATAATGGAAAACTCCTAAGTAACTGCTCAACCCCCCCCCCCTTAAGTTGGAAGTGAGCTGGTCACGACCAACTTATGGAGAACTGAGGAACGACAAATGTCAGTGAGAGCTTTAGTCAAGATATCAGCCAGCTGATTGTGTGTGTTGATATGATGAAGAAAGTGACAATCCACCTCAATATGTTTAGTGCCCTTATGGAACACAAGATTGCGAGCAATATGAAGAGCTGACTGACTATAAAAAATGGGAATGGGGTAGGAGAGTGGAAATAGTTAGTTCGACAAACAACCTGTGCAACCAGACCAGCTCTCCGACCAGCTTACCTAGGGATCTATATTCGGCTTTAGCGGAAGAGAGGGAAACAGTCTCTTACTTCTTAGATTTCTAGCTGACTAGACCATCTCCCAGTAAAATAATGAAACTTGTGACAGACCTCCATGAATCAGGGCATGCTGCCAAGTCGGAATCACAAAGTGACTTGATGTTAAAGTCAGTAGAGTTGGACATAAAAATTCCAAAAAAAAAAAAGATCCCTCTTTAGGTATCATAACATGTGAAAAGAAGCCTGCGGGTAGGGTTCTCTAGGATCCTGCATGAATTGACTCGAGTGTTGAACACCATAGGCAATATCCAATCTGGTACTAGTGAAGAAGTTTAACTTCACAACAAGCTTCTGGTAATATGTGGGATCAGACAAAGGAACACCCTCTTTGGCCTTGAGTTTGAGAGTAGGGTCAAGAGGGGAACTCAAGCTAGAGTCTTAGTGATAATCAAATTCATTAAGCAAATCCAAAGTGAATTTTTTCTGAGATATAATGATGTCATCACTCTTGTAAAGGACCTCTAGACCAAGGAAATAGTGTAGGCGACCCAAATTCTTGATCTTAAACTGCTGGTGAAGGGAGGCTTTGAGGCTGAGAATCTCGTCAAGATCAGTTCCTGTCAATAGCACATCATCAACATAAACGGCAACAAACACAACAAAAGAACCAATCTTCCTATGGAATAGAGAGTAGTCATATGGGGTAGGGGTGTTCAAGGTTTGGTGAAAAATCAAACCAAACCACAAATCAAACCAAATCGATTAAAAAAATCGATATTTGGTTTGGATTGGTTTGATTTCATTTTTAATTTTAAAAACCGATAATATTTTACTTAAAGAAAAAGAAATAATGAAATCAAACCGATAAATTTTATAATTATTTGAATATATGTTATTAGTTTTTCATAAATAATCATAAATGTTTTATACTGTTAATCATTAATTTGGAGTATACTTTATTTCACATGCATTACAATACTTTTAAATTCTATTACTTAAAAAAAATGTTCTAACCCAACACTCTAAGTCTAATTGTTTATATGTGGTGTGGCATACTTTCAATTTTTTTTAATTTTCTTTGCTAAGACATCCATCTACTCTTCAATCGTTTGCCTCTTTGATTTTTGAAGGGTTGACTATTTTATTTAAAGTTGTATATTATTTTCTGTGTGGATATTAGACATGTGAAGTGGAAGAACCTTTATAGTTATGCAACTTAAACATGCTAAAACTTTGGAATAGTGATGAAAACTAATACAAGATTAAGATACCTTCATCTCGTAATAGTAGAGAGAAATTTATTGATTCCTAATGCTCACTTGAAATAATTATTTCACGTCTATGTTGTTTTACTATTATTAGTTTATAGTCATTAGATAGTTATAAACCGAAAAATCGAATCAAATCGAACCAAACTAACAAAAACAAACCGGTGGTTATTTATTTTATTTAGTTTGGTTTGGTTTTAGAAATTTAAAAACCGACTAAGTTGGTTTGGTTTTGATTTTAATCAAAAATCGATCTAAACCGAACCATGAACACCCCTAATATGGGTAGTGGATGTATCCCTAGAATTAAGGGCCTCACTAAGCTTAGCATAGCACTGTCGGCTGGATTGTTTCAGCCCATAAAGTGACTTGTTTAATTTGCAAACTAAATCTAGATGAGGGGTCTCCAGCCCTGGTGGCACTGTCATGTATACTTCCTCATGTAAATCCCCATGAAGGAAAACACTATTCACATCTAATTGGTAAATGTTACAATGTTTCTTGGATGCAGTAGTAATCAGAGCCCTGACAGTAGTCATCTTGACTATTGGAGAAAAGGTTTCAGTGTAGTCGATTCCAACATGTTGAGTATATCCTTTCACAACTAGTCGTGCTTTATACCTTTCCACACTACCATCAGATATATGCTTAACCTTATACACCCAACTACAACCAATGACTTTCTTACCACATGGCAAGGGAACAAGATCCCAAGTATTGTTATCATAGAGGGCCTGAAATTCTTGAGTCATAGCCAACTGCCAAGCAGGAATAGCAGCAGCCTCTTCATATGAAGATGGCTCATTATCGAGAGATACATTCATCATAAGAAGTTGACTAGTTGGATCCGAGGCATCAGAGGTGATGTGGTGCATGTGAGAAAAAGAAGCTTGTAAGGAAGGAGAGGTAGGAACAGTATTGTTAGATTGAAAGAGAGTGGACTTAGGTATGTTGTATAGGTAATCACACAAGTAAGAGGGTGGTCTATGAGTTCGAAGGGATTTCCAAAGTGGAAGGGGCTGTCCAAGGGGAACAGTAGGTGCAGGAGTAACAGGTTGGTTAGGGGGGAACAGTGGGAGAAATAGGATGTGTGACTAGTGTTAGGTGAAGTAAGGAGAGGTGTAGTGTCAGGTGAAGGAGAAGGATGTGATACGCTGGCATCCCATGAATTACTTTGAACATTAACAACAGAGTCATCAAAAAATTGAGAGAAATTAGGAGAAGGAATAGGAAAAGAATTTGCATCTGTAGACAAAGAGAAAGGAAAGATAGTCTCACAAAAACATACATTTCTGGAGATATTAATCTTTCTTGTGGCCATACTCAGGATTTTGTAACCTTTGATCCCAAAAGGATATCCTATAAAAATGTGAGGTATGGCTCTGGATCAAGCTTGGTTCTATGAGGTTTGGGGGCAGTGGGATAGCACAAGCAACCAAAGTTTCTAGATAGAAGTATGTGGTTTTTTGATTATATAAGATTTCAAAAGGACTTTTACTTCCAAGAGGAACTGAGGGAAGCCTGTTGATGAGAAAAGTGGCAGTTAGTACACATTCTCCCCAATATTTTAGGGGTAATTTTGACTGGAAAAGAAGTGCTCTAGCTGTTTCAAGAAGATACTTGTGTTTTCTTTCCACCACACCTTTTTGCTGTGGTGTGTATGGACAACTTTTATAGTGGAGAATACCTCTAGATACAAAGAAAGAAGTGGCTACACTGTTGGTAAACTCCAGTCCGTTATCAGATATTATGACTTTTATGGTGGTTTGGAACTAATTTTCAACCATAGATACAAAGGCTTTTATAGTTTGCAGGGAATTACTTTTACAGCTTAGAAAATGTGTCCAAGTGCATCTGCTATGGTCATCAACCAACGTCAGAAAGTATTTGAAGCTATCGTGTGTAGCTACATGATAGGGACCCATAGATCAACATGAAGTAGGTCAAAAATTGCTTTGGTGTCTTTGGTTCTAGTAGAAAAAGATAATCTTGTTTGTCTAGCCATTGGGCAAATTGAGCAAAAGAAAGGTTGTTTAGGAGAGAATTGCACTGGAATAGAAGATATACTTTTCATTTTGACAAAAGGTACATGCCCAAGCCTATAATGCCATAACAGATCTGCATTGTTTTCATGAGACAAACAAGATTGAACATCAATATCACTGTTTTTATTATTTCAATAAATGTTGGATACAAGGGGGCACTGGGAATGGGAATGACACAGATAGTGAATCTTATTAGTTACAGTATCAAAAGAAGAAAGAAAATACTGAGTGTAAGAAGAGTAGCAAGAATAAAGACTATTCTCTTCATTGACAGAAACACTCTTTTGCAGATAGTCTGAACAGAGGAAATAAAGGCCATCATGTACTTTACCAATCTCCAGAAGCCTTTTCAGTGAAGGGACGTACAACACACAAGAAGTGTCAAAAAATGAACCAACACATTTAAGATGTACAACCAAGGAACTAATAGAAATAAGATTGTACTTGAAAGAGGGAACAAACAAAACTTTGAACAAAATAATCTTGGGAGCAAGTGTCACAGTTCCAATCTCAGTCACTTTGACTCTATAACCATTTGGCAGTCTAACTAACAAGGGATAAGGTAGGGTCAATATGTTAGTAAGGTGATTTTTGTCAAATGTCATATGATGTAAAGCACCTGCGTCTAGGATCTACAAGTCGGTTCTGGCTTTAAAACATCCATAGGATAATTTGTCAAAATCAATTGAAGAGTTGCAAGCTAACATACCTGCAAAGTTAGCAGCTCCACTAGGTAATTGAGCGCTGTCAAAACTATCTCCTGTATTATTCATTTGAAATTGCTGCAGCGGGTTAGCTATCTACCCATATTGTTCCCTGGATAGGCTAAGGTTGTGACTTTCAGTCCGCATTGTGGTGTCATCTGTCTTATCTGTTGGTAAATCAGGCAATTTTCCATCAGCAGCATTTGCCACAACACCTTTCCCTTTATTGTAGTTATAGTTCTGGTGTTGTTTATATCCCTGAGACTTCTGATTATATCCGTGATTTCTCTGATTATGGTTGTTGTAATATCGAGTAGACTGGTCCTATCACTGAGGGTACCATGGAGCTTGTAGCACCTTGTCTTTGGTATGTCCTGACCTCTTACAATAGTCACAAAAAGGCCTGGAACTATTATAGGAGGGACTAGCCTGAGCAGTATAATTGGCTTTGAAGTGTTTCCCTCCGGAGGTACTAGCATCAAGTGAAGTAGATTCTCCAAATAATTGGTTATGTGGTTTGATTTCTCTTTGCTTCTTTTCTTGTATTAGTAAAGCAAAAGCTTGCCCCATGGAAGGAAGAGGATTCATCATCAGTATACTACCACTAATCACAGTGTATACCTCGTTCGGCCCCATCAGAAATTGAATAAGTCTTCTATCATGTTCGGCTTTAGGCATAGACTCCTTGGCTCCACAAGTGCACACACAGCTACATTGATTCGTAAGCGTTAGAGTAATCAATTCTTCCCAAAGCTTCTTTATTCTAGTGTAGTAACCAGTTATATCAAGTTCGCCTTGGTTCAAATCATTGATGTCTTTTTGAATTTGATAGAGCTTTGCACCATTGGTTTGATTATACCTATCTTCTAATTCTGCCCACAATTCAAGGGAATCAAACACATATTCACCGCTATCTGCAATTTCCTTAGACAGAGAGTTAAGGATCCATGATGTGACCATATCAACACATTGTTCCCATTGACGATACTGCGGGGATCTGAAATCAAGTTTCTTACACTCTCCATTAATAAAACCTAATTTATTCTTAACTGAGAGTGCCCTTAGTACACCTCGTCACCATGACCTGTACCTTGTTCCATCGAAGAGGAGTGGTACTAGGCTGACACCTGGATTATCAGAAAGATGAATATAGAGAGGACTACTCACATCAATTGTAACAGCTCTTGTTTGATCTTCTATTTCCACCATTGTTCCTTAGTTGAGGAGATTCCGAAGTTTGATTAGCAGAGAGCACTCAGATGATTGAGAAATAAGTGCAACGATAAGATTAAGCTTCGATTTGTACTGATCGTGAGGGAAATTACTTACGACAATCGTAGGTTGCGATAAAAAAAGAAGGAGAAGGAAACGGAGAAAATCAAAACTTGAAAGAAGAAAAATAAACCAAAGATCTGAATCCACGAGTGGTTATCAGTGGTTCTGATACCATGTCAGAACACAGAATGGGTGGAGATCACAACTGAGTCACCTTTCATGGTGATCCTCTAGCTTGGAACACAGAACACATTCTTCAGAAGAGAGCGTAACTTGCAGAATTAAAACTGTCTTCTTTTTTTTTATGAAAGAAGAATTCTAAATCTACTAAATGAGTACAGGGCTGCATAAATACAAGCAAATCTCTAACCGACTTAGTTATGATAGCTAGCTATAGCTGGAGACTAACTTACCGTTGATGATTAACAAACAAGTGTGGACTAACTAACTAACCTGGACTGACTAACTAACCAAGTAATGGAAGAAGTAAATAATGGAAAACTCCAAAGTAACTGTTCAATAAGTCTAGTAAATTCCTCTTGATTTTCCAAAAAAACTTCATCAAAATTCAGAAAGAACAAATATAATGTGATGAAAATGGCATTGAAAGATAAATATGAACAAATCCGACTAACAAATATATATATATAGACTAGTACTAGTAGCATGAAAGAGTGATTCACTTTAATGACATATATATGTGGATTCCAGATGAAATGGAGTTTGAGTTGGGGAAATTAGTGACGAGGCCAGTAGATGATGCTAATTGGGCTTACCTTGAGAAGAGAAAGAAACTCTGCCAAAACCCGTATGACCAACTTGATACAGCTCTAACCAAACTTGCTCTGCACGAAAACAAGTGTCGTCTTTAACCAGCTCTTGTAATTCCCCAAAAGTGCAAGTCACAATTCCCGATGTCCCTACTTCTCCTTCTTCTACAGTACTGTAATTACTCTTGTCATCTTTCCTCTTCTTCTTTTTCACCATTCGCAAGCATTTCCTTCCTGCCATCCAGGGAATCTTGAGAAATGCCAGTGCTAAAATGTTTACTACTAGAGCACAGGGGCAGCAACAGACCGCTACGCAATCCGCGATTAGGCCACCAGTGCATCCTCTGCACGACTTGCCGCTGCATTCCATCGGATCATCCTCGTCGTCCATTACCGCGTGCCGCTGCTTCTTGCCCTTTTTCGTACGTTGATCAACTACTGTTGGAGGCCCTGAGTAGTCATCCATGTCACTGATCTAACTTGATAAACTATATAGCCCTACAAAAACACTATGCATTATTATTCTCTTTTTTTTTCGTAGATCTACATATTAATTGTACAACACAACATCTAATTTCAATTCTAAATCACCACGTAATTTTAATTTACCATACAACGAAAATGACAGCAATTGCGATCAGCTCTTGGACTCTTTGATTTATTATTTTCAAAAGTACCTACTGCTACTACTAGCAGTCACAAATTCAATAAAAATGCAATCGTTCTTGTATTTCCCAGGGTGAGTAGAGAGGCCCATGTATTTAGTGCAGAAAAGGGTAGAAATATTTACCCAGATTTGAACCGCCTGAGAATCACAGAGGACAGATATGGTAAAAAGCCTGGTGAATTATTCCTTACATTGTTACATATCTTACCACTTTTAACCCCTCCATACCCAAGATTAAATAAATATATATTCATCTATGGTTGACTACGGTAATAACCCTGGAATCTTTCTGCCCTTTTTCCTCCCTTTCCCTAACAAGAGGGAAAAGGAGAGAGCAAATAACCCTGCACTAAAAACTACTGAAAACTAAGAAAATTAATTTATTTGTTGATATTGTGATGGATCAGTTTTTGAGTTTTTTAGCTTCGAAATTATTGCACTTCAATTTTAAAATTTATTACCTTTTTTATTTAATTTGTTTATTTTAATTTAATTCGGTATTAAATTATTTTTAAAAAAAAATTAATCTTGTATTTTTGTATTGAAGAAATATATAATATATCAAAATGCCTTTTGAATTTTATGATATTAAATATGTCATGATATTGAATTTTATGATATTAAATATTTCATGCTGTTGAATCTAAAAGTTACTTCATCCGTAATTTTAGGAACTATTTGGACGGTCAAAATTTTTTTTCTTTAACCATATTTTTATCAAATATTTTCTAGATACTTTAAATTTATTACCTATTCATGTGACTTATATACTTTTTTTTATAGTTTATACGATTTCTAAAAATGTAAATTTTATTTCAAAAAGATTGAAGATTCTATATATTCAAATTCGCTCAGAATGTTAATTATTTTGACTCGAAACAATTCAAAAAAATTGAAACAGAGAAAGTACTAAATATAGAAAATGACATTTCTTTTTAACGGACTAATTTTAAAAAAAAAAAGAAATAAATTAAACTAGAAAGAATATTTATTATAGCTATTTAATTATTTTTTACACACACATATATATAATTGATACAAAAAATAATAAAATCAGTTTTAGCGATCATATTTTATGATTCAGCAGCCCCTTTGAGTAGTGCTAGGTGACAGTGGTGAGTTTAATGGAAGTATATGGATATCACCGAAAAGGACAACTATATATATTATATATAGTTATAAGTTGAGCTGAATTGTTTTATCCTGATCACTTCACTTATATATATAAAAAATTCACTAAATTTGACAGAGTGGTGGGCCGGGTGTTGTTTGTATGAATACTGTTGGTGGGGATACAAGTTAATTTGTAGCTTCAAGAATGAAGCAGAGAGCTTAAAAGGGAATGTAAGAGATGTGACAATTTGTACAGAGACCCCTCACACATTATCCAAGTTCGTGTAACATTTCCCTCCAATTGGGAATGTCATAATTTCTATACTAATTCATTTTTAGTTTCCACTGTCTCTATATATCTTTTTCAGTGGACTTTGCCTACTAGTCTACTCAACACAATCAACTCTCCTTGTCCTTTGTATTATTTTTATTTATTTACCCTTTTATGTTCTCAACAAGTCAAAACATATAACCACGTGATATGTTTTCCTGCAGAACGTACAAGTCTCGTTTCATAAATATACGAGCACGAAAAGCTTTCCCACAGAAATATTCTTAAGAAATACTCCTCCGAGAGAAGGGTAGGAGCTCCGTGGCATCACGAGTTAAAAAAAATACTCGCCTTCGTTTCATTTTAACTTTTAGGTATATTAATAATAATTATTTCAAAATATTTAAAATATTTACTAATTTTAAAATTCAAAAGATAATTAATCATATTTTTTTAATTTTATCTTAAAATCATTCTAAAATATAAAAAGAATTATTATGATATGTTTTCAAAAAATTAATAGGGTTATATTAGTCAAATTATCATCCCTATTAATTTTTTTAATGGGCGTACAAATCTTATCCTAACAATTAAAATAGAACAGAGAGAATATGTGTGTATATATGTATGTATATACACACACATACATTTTATATTTTTTAAAAAATATATATATTTCATCATAATATTTATATTAATGATGAATAATTTTAATGAATTTGAAAAATAATTCAGAAAATGGATAACTAATGTGAAGGATAAAATTAAAAAAAAATCATCTTTCTCGTAATATATTAAAATGGATAAATAAAAATAAAAATTTATTTTTAATATAATAATTAAGTAAAGGTAAGTGAAGGAAGCATGGAACTGTAGGAAAGATAACACTTCACTAAAAGTGGGTAAAATTTTGTAATTTTACTATTATAGCTGAAAAAAATTAATTACGTTATTGTTTTAAAGTATTTACGTCGCCATAATTTTAAAAAATTATATAACATAGTTTTATTTTATTTAATGTGTCATTTATTTATTTTTTATTTTGCATTTGATTATTACTTATCTCTCTTTTATTCATCATCGTGAATTCCTCCAATAACCACTCAATCCTTCTTCTATCTTCTCTCTCACTCATTATTCATCATCAAATCAGATGGTCAACTCAATCCCTCTTCCATCTTTCTAACCCCCCCCCCCCCTCTTTTTTCTCTCATATCTCTCTATTTCTCTTTAATTGTTCTTATTCGAAAATCATAGTTTTTTGACCCGCCTTTCTCAAAAATTAATTCAAGTCGTCGACGACTAATTTGTCGATCTGATCTGATCGGAAATGCAAAAGTTTGATTGGAGAACGATGGAGCATATATGATGATGTCCCTCTATTTCTTATCTCAAAAGTATTTCTTCTGTATATATTTTTGATAGAAATTTTTCTCAAATTCAGATGTATTTCTGTATTTTTGATTGTATTTTTATGTTATGAGGAATGAAAAATTTTCATTCATGTAAGTTTCATTCATGATTTTCATTTAATTTTTCAATTTAAGATATGTATTTTTTGTATTTCAGACAAAAATCTTAAATCGTGTAATTCATCGGATTTTACTAATCAAATCTTTATGATTTTTGGAGTCTCAAATAGATTATAGAATACGGTTAATTGTGATAATTAATTTTTTTATTTTTTGAAAATCCTATTAGCGTATTTTATAGGTTATGTATACTATATATTTCGACATTATTTTTTCACCCGTATGTATTTGATTCTTAGGGCTTTTATTTGTATATAGTTGTATTTATGACACAATGCAAACACATAGATTACAACATAATCATACTGTTATGTTTATACAGATACATATAAGTTATATTGTTATGTATTTATCAACGGACACAGTTTCTTTTAACATAAATACATATTAGTACACTTTAAAATAATTAAATACACCATCTTTTATGCCTTGTTTAAAATTTATTTATTGAAATACATATATTTAGTTGTAAGTAGAACCTTCTAACTATATATTACTCTTATACAAATTCTCCTCTTTCTCTTGTTTTTTCCCTTTGGTTTTGACAACCAAAAAATTATTCTAAAGGCCTATCCAAGCCAAGGAACTTACGGCAAAGAGTCCTGACAAATGATGATTTAGACGAGATGTTATGATACAATTATTCATTTTTTGATAATTCAAAAAATGAAAAATATATGATTATGAAAATAAATCACTTTTTTTAAATTTGCTTTATAAGGTGTTAATATAAAATAAGAATTCCATTCATTTTTAGAGTCCATTTAGTTAAGGAATGTAACAATTATCAATTGCATGAATAATAGTAACTGATTATTGGAATAATTTACTTTTTCAGATTTTCTTTATAAGGTGTTAATATAAAATAGAATTTCATCCGTTTTTAGAGTCCATTTAATTAAGAAATATAATAATTATCAATTGCATGAATAATGGTAACTGATTATGAAAATAAATTACTTTTTCAAATTTTCTTTACAAGGTATTAATATAAAATAAGAATTTCACCCATTTTTAGAATTCATTTATTTAAAAAATATAATTATATCAATTGAGTGAATAATGACAACTGATTATTTATGTGAAACATAATTTCTAAGATCACTCACCTATTAGATTTTATATTTATATTTGATGCGTTTTACCTATGATAAATACAATAAATGATATATAAAACATGTTATTTTATGTAAATAAATAAAATTTTACTATTTTAACCTATTTTCATCTAAAATATTCTTATTTCTGTAATTTCTCCTTTATTTTATTATATTTGATTAGATTTTTTGACTTTACTATCACAGTTAGGCACAAGATATTTTTAATACGCCTTTTCATACGTTGGTCTCATTTTTTTCCCAAATGGAAAAAGCACATAAATTTTTTTTTTTTTTTGATAATGAGTAACAAGGATATTTGATCTCAAGATCTTTGCTTGCTCAGGTATATATTAAAGTATAGGATAATTTTATCTAAAAATTTTAAATAAAATAAAATAAATATATATTTTTTACTTAATTACATTTTCAATAAAATAAAGTTTAATAATCATGCATGAAATTAACTCATGATCAGTATACATTAACTTAAATTTGAGTGGAAATAACTTAAAGCATGCATGTTGGTTTCAGGGCTGATTGAACAACTCATATAACTACACAGGTACAAGATCTAACATTGAAGAAAAGAAATTTATGTACTACCCCATTCCTCTTTACTTCCATCGTTCCATCGTTCTTTTTTATTGGTTAGAATAAAATTTAAATATTATTTTAAAAAAATTAAAAAGAATTATAATTTAATTAATATAATTTTATTAATTAATAATTATATTTTAAAAGTATTCAATAACTATTCTTTTCATATTTTAAAATCTAAAGTAACTTAAGTATTAAAGGTAGATTTGAAAAAAAATAGTCAATAATTTTTTGAATTCTGAAACATAACAATTAATTTGAAACAACTATTTTGGCATACCTATCAACTAAAAAGGAATGGATGAAGTATTTATTAGGATAAGGCTTATATATCTTTTAAAAAAATTTAATAAAAATTGTAATTTGATTAATATAATTTTATTAATTTACAGATACTTTTTGAAAATATATAATTTATCATTCTTTTCACATTTTAGAGTGATCGCTTAAGTACTAAGAATATAGTTGGAAAAAAGTAACCAATTATTTCTTGAACTTTTATAGTAATAATTATTTTGAAATAAATATTTTTAATACTTTCTTTATTCCATTTTAAAGTAATTTTTAAGGTAAGATTTGCATACTCATTAAGAAAAAATTAATAGAAATTTTGATTAATATAACGCTATTAATTTTTTAGAAACATATAATAATAATTCTTTTCATATTTTAGAATGATTTTAAGTACTAAGAGTAGAACTGGAAAAAAAAATATAATCAATTATCTCTTAAATTTTAAAACTAAATAAATATTTTGAAATAATTATTTTTAATATATTTTATAATTAAAAAATGAAGGAAAATATATCTATCACGTATTGCCTCTGTTCCATTTAATTGCAAGGATAATATTTGCGCACCTATTAAAAAAATCAATAGGGATGGTAATATGACTAATATAACTCTATTAAATTTTTAAAAACATACCATAACAATTCTTTTCACATTTTAGAACAACTTTAAGTCCTAAGGGTACAATTGAAAAAACATGTCAATTATCTCTTGAATTTTGAAACTACTCCCTCCATTTTAAAATAAGTGGTATTTTACATAATCAAGAAGATATTGATGATGTTCTTCCAATTTTATCTTTATTTAAATGGAGAGAATTTTTACATAATCAAGAAAATATTAAAGAGTTACATCTTTCTCAAGATATTTATTAAGGGTGAATGGATAAAAATATATATTTTTTTCTATGAATAAGTAATTTTCTTACAGATATGTCCAAACTGAAAATATCATTTATTTTAAAATATAAAGAATAAAAAATATTTTAAAATAATTATTTTAATATATCTAGCAATTAAAATAGAACGAAGGGAATAAAAAAGGAAAATGTACTAGCGTGATAATCACGTTGTACAACTTTACCGAGCAGTAGAAAAGTACTCTCTTAATTTTAAAATAAGTGATACTTTTAGTTTGAATATATCTCAAAAAAATTATTTATTTTTAAATATAAAAATATATTTTAATCTACTTACTTCTAATAAATATTTTTAAAAAATATAAATTTTTAATATTTTTTTGATTATGTAAAACTCTCTATACTTAAATATGAATAAAATAAAAAAGAATTATTAATATATTTTTATTTATATAAAATATTATTTATTAAAATAAAATTAAAAAATTAAAATACTACTTATTTTAGAATGAAGAAAATATTATTTAGTATTGTGATATATAATTAATTAGGGCAGAGAGAGAGAGAGCAGTCACCCCCTCTCATAGCCATAAAAATGGAACTCCCGATGCAGCGTGTGTGGAGATTCCACATGGGATGTTTCCCAGATTTGGGCTTTTCTAATCCTTCACAATATTATATATTTCTTCCTTCGTTTTTTTAATTGCCAGATACGCTTTATATTAAAAAATAAGTGGTATTTTAATTTTTAATTTTATTTTAAAATGAATAATATTTTATATAATTAAGAAGATATTAATCATATTATTTTAATTTTATTTTTATTTAAATGGAGAGAATTTTACATAATAAAAAAATATTAAAAGAGTTATATTTTTTTTAAAAAAGTATATTAGAGGTAAGTAGGTAAAAATACATTTTCTTTCTAGAAATGAGTAATTTTCTTAACTCTTTGTTTGGATAGTGGTTACCCATGATATAGTATCGTATCGTTATTAAAAGTATCATGTTTGTGTTGATGGTTACTTAAAATATATGGTATGGTTTGATTCCATGATTAGGTAATCATGAAAAGCCTCATTTTACTAAACCATCAATTTGGTGTAATCCCATTATTCCTAAAAATTTTTCAATTATACCCTTACTTAATATTAGATAATTCTATTTTACGCTTTTATCCAATATTATTAAATTCCACCCAAAAATCCTAGTTTTCTGGGTTCAATTTTTTTTGTGTGTGTTCAGTTTTCTCTTTTTCTAGGTTTGATTTCTTAAACTTCTTACAAGTCCGCTTGTTTTTTAATTGAAATATGTGTATATTTATTTTGGCCTATTTTTGATATTAATTTTATATAAATTTGCATGAATTTAACAGCGTCATATATTTATAAGGCATAAGTTGTGACAAATTAGCAGAAAAAATTATCTTAAATTATTTTATTAGTAATTATTGATGAATTTAACATATATAATAATTTAGGGCATTTTAGTAAACTTACCGATGATACAGTATGATACAATCAAATCAAATAATAAAAATATTATTAAAAATCAGCAAACGATACAGTCTATCCAAACATGTATTTACATTACAGTACAATATAATACGATACAATACAGTATCGTACATTATGAAACCATGAATAACTACAATCCAAACAAAGTGTAAGGAGTGTGCATGAGCTAAATACACCACTTATTTTGAAACAAAGGGAGTATATTAATATTAATTATTTTAAAATAATTATTAATTTGAAAATTCAATAAATAATTAATTATTTTTTAATTTTATTCTTAAATTTAAGTTATTTTAAAATGTAAAAAAATTAATTATTGTATGTTTCAAAATATATCTATTAATTAATATAAAATTATATTAATCAAATTAGAATCTTTATAAATTTTTTCTTAAAAAATATGTAAATTTGAATGAAGGGAGTACTCTTTTTTGATTTACTTTTATTTATTTATTATATTAAAAAAAAAAATCTCCTAATTTATTAAAATGAAAAAGAAAAAAGAAACTTTTACTTTTAGTATTAAAGCAAGTAAAATGAAATGGTAATAGAATATATAATAGTCTCTCTGTTTCTTTTTAAAAATAATTATTCTCAAATATTTAGTAATTTAAAAATTAAAAGATACTTAATTGTTCTTTTTTAATTTTACCTTAGTATTGATTATTCTAAAATTAAAAGGTACATAAATAGATAAAAAAATTAAAAAATATATTTATTAAATTATTAATTTCTAATTATTTTTTTTTAAAAAAAGGGTACAAAATCTTATAAATGTTATTTAGCTAAATGGAAAGGGAAGAGAGTATGAAAAGACAAGCCGCATTGGTAAAACAAGAATATGAACATGCTAATGTCTTAATTTATTGGAAAAGAGTGCGGCAAATGACATTAGTACTCTAGTAGAGCTAATTTATTTACAAACACTAAACTGTTGAAGAAATCAAGAATATCATTAAAGTTCTAGGAGTTAACTTACACATTCACGTGAACTTTGCATTATATTTTTGTGAAGAAGTATACAAAACAACAAAATGCAAGGGTTAATTAATGCTTGTCGTTTAGTTTTCCTTGGTCCAACTTTAGCGGTAATGTTTTTTCACATGAACCAATCCTGTTAACCTTTTCTTTCTCTTTTCAACAGAAATGTAACTTTTGTGTTGTTTCACCGTAAAGTCAAAAGTTAAAAATTCCCTGTATTTTTAATTTGAGGTCTATACCAAAAGGAGAGTTGAACTAGTTGGGTTATTGGGCAAGTGTGTTTCCGACATTTAATGTGTGATTAAACAAAAAGAAAACAACTGTTCATAGTAATAATCCTAATTTACTAACATGAAAAGAAACAACTAAATAAACATGTAAAAACTAATTTCTAAAACAGCTACCGTAAAAATAATTACTTACAGTATCACAAATTAATGGACCATAAGTTCATAGGTTGTACGACACTTTTAGTCCAAAATTCTTATTGATAAAGCATTTTGTGTATGTTAGAGCAGGGTAAATAGCTTATTGATAAATCATCAAAATAAATTTCAAGTTAAATTTTTTAGTAATGAAATTTTACCATATGAATGCCAAGGTAAGAATACTATAGATATTATATGATAGGAAATTGGCATGGCGTACCTGGGAATTAAGAGATCAAAAAATGAGAGGATGCCATATAAAAGAAAAAACCTTCAATGAAAAGTCAGTAATTGTACTAGCTAGGGCCTTCGACTTGGAATTTCCTTTCTTCTTTGAAATCCAGAAACTGCTGGGTTTTTTTTTCCTCTTTGAATGTTTGACACAAGAAGTTGGTTTCGATCAGATCTAAGATGCTTAGTATAACTCAAGTTATAGTTTATGGAATCATTACAAAGTTCCAAACAATATCTGTGCCATTGAAGTTTGAACAAATATATTTAATTCAATCCTTCCTTTTTTAAAATCATCACAACAGTCAAGCTTTTTGTCCACCAACATTATAATACTATAATACCTTTATCCATACAGTTTATATCTGTTTTATAAGTATATATCTAATAAACGGATTCAAAATTAAAAATTTATGGTTTCAAATAAAATAGATTAATATGCAATAATAATCAAATAAAAAAATATTACTAAAATTATTTATATATTCAAAAATTATCAAATCACTTAAACACAACCTATTAAAGTAAACATCGCTAGAAACAAAGGCTTTTTAATTTCCATTACAAATCAATAAAAAATTTGTATTATAAAACACTCAGTTTTCACTGAACAGTGCAATCTTAGTGGAAGAACGCATGATGGAAAATAAATTCTCATTAAAATAGTGCGAAGCTTCTATCACACCCCAAACCCGGGGAGGCGTGACTGGCACCTTGTGCCACACCTATCGAGCACCTCCTGTTACCAATCTAACTACAATAAGCCAGAACCAACAAGATTTGGTATCACAATACAATCTAAATCAGAATAAACGATAAACAAAAATGAAAACTGGCTCTTAGACCAACCAATCGATACGTAATAGGCCATCAAGGCCACAAAATGGAAACAACTATACAGTCAGGCCCACCAGGCCCACAACAACATAATAACACCACAACGACATCTATAGCCTCTATGAATACAATAGTAATCAGATGATCAGGACAGCGCCCCGAACTACCCTTAACTCAAACATCTGGCGACTCCGAAAGACCTGGAGCGCACCAACTCAGCTGGAACTCCACTCAACACCCAAGAGCTCGATCTACCAGCCCAGCATCACCTGCATACATGAATGCAGCACCCGAATAGGGTGTCAATACAACAATGTACCAAGTATGAAAGACAGAAATAACTATAAGACTCAGATTAGAGATCAACATATATACTGAATATCACTGGAGGAGAAACTCAATTTAAGTAGACATATAGAACCTACCTGACCCCTAAAAGCCTGACAAGTACAAGAAAACATACAAACAGAACCTACTTGACCCCCATAAGCCCGGCAAGCCTAAAAGTAAATAACAACAAGCGACACCTAGCAAACACAACTCACTTGTCATCGCCTCTAGACCTCTCAACAACCTCAGCTAACACCAGCCAATATCTAGCATCCACTTCTATCAGAAAACAGATAAAACGTGCAAAAATCACAATATAATTCCAAGAATATTAAAAGTAAACACCAATCAATAAACATCATCAAACAAGCATTTTCGGACCCTCTCTCGGCTGCGCACAGTTAGTAGAGCTCAATCCATCCGGGAGAACCAATTGCGATCCCAGGAAGGCTCAGACATGTTGGACCACTCTCGAATCATGTCTCAACTCGACACTATAGAGAATATCATCCTCAACCCCGTAGGTCATTCACCCATTGGGCTCAACCCCTCGGTCGGAAACATTCTTGTGCGTCGGGTATCTACAAGCCCCAAGGCCTAAAATAATGCACACAATCATGACCAAAAGCATTCATAATCAATAAAAATAATACATATAAACACATGTTCAAATAGCCTCTAGTAGGCTCTCAAACCCCATCAAACAACTACCACCATTAGTACTAACCTTACGTATCTAGCCATCCATCGATGTGCCACAAACCAAACTAAGGATCACATAATTACCAAATATATTCCCATGAAATATAAAATATTAAATAACTAACATATATGACAAAATCCTCCATCGACCCTAACCAACCCTATCCTTAATTTTACAATAGTTAACATGACTACCCGAGTGTTATCAAAGTCACTACGGGCCTACTAACTCTCCCCTTCACCAATCACCCACACATATAGCACGTAACTACATCAAAACAACCCCCAAAACTACATCCAAAACAGCCCTCAACTCAGCCCAAAAGGTTCATGAATCACCTCACAATACTAGCCAAACTCGACGCATTCTATCGCCCCTCTGACTCACGACAAACGACCAATTTTAGTGCTCAATTACACGGCCTCAATTAATGAGGGAAAGATCACAATAAAACTTCCCCCAAACAATAGAATTTACAACACAAAATTTCCAACCACAAACAGTCAATTCACATGACGACAACGGGAGTTCGATTCAACAAAAATATGCCAAAAAGGAGAGTCAAAATCCTTAACATACCTCAATTCCGGCGAGCCCCAATTTAAGCCGACTTAAAGCTACCATCACCATGAATATACTACCTTAGGGAAGCCCTATACTACCGCCAAAATGCATCCACAACAGTTCAATAAGAAAACTGTGCAATTGGAACTTAATTGATACGATTTCTATGGATTCTACGATAGAAACTCCGTAACAACGATCTTTCAAAATTCATGGATTCACTAATACACCATATAACTAAGAATCAAGAAGCATAGAAGCTTACCAAGCTATTTAGGAGGAGACAGCCACCAAAAGGCACGAAAACACCGCTACAATACAAGCACGCACGACGTATTCACAATCTATGCTCGGAAATTGATTTGCATCTTCCAATCAACATCAAAATTTCTTAGAACCTATGGGGAGCTGCCGAGGAGAGCTTTCCACCACCTCCCAACTCTGGAAAAAGAATTATGGGTGTTAGAACCGACCAAGGAGCTTTATATAGCCCTCCACCGCCTTAGCCCACTATTGACATGCCTGTTTGTTTGGTCTCACAAAAACACAAATATCTGTCTATTCTGAAGTCGGATTGGCAAACGGGTTAATAAGTTGGAAGCTAGATTCATAGATCTTTAATTTGAATATCGTACACCCCCTAATTCCTTATATATTGGGAGAAAAGCCTCAAGACATTTGACCTAAATTTCAAGGAATCTCAAGAAGGAAACATTGCAATAACTTTTACCGAATTTTATTCTGCAACTTGGTCGATGTCCAATCTTAAATACGATCATAGAGTGACTAAAATACCTCATAAAACTTCCTTCTTAACCTATTAAGTACTCTTAGTCTTACCTTGAAATTATGGATTCATCGCTCAAATTATCCGGGGTGTTATATCCTTCCCCAATTAGAAATATTCATCCTCGAATGTTGGACGACACACACGAATCCAACTCAAGGAATGACACATCACGACATCGCACAACATAGCCTCACGAGACAAGCCTACCACAGATAACTCCAAACAAAATAGCTTTTCACTATGCCAAGGTGCGACACAACTATAACCACAATCAAAATAACAATCTTACCTGCCACCATGTCTAGCCACTGGCCGACTATAATTCATCAGGTTACAAGCATTTCCTACACAAGCCAGCAAACATGAGTCCATACTCGACTCTTATGATAACTGACTTCTCACACGATTGCAATCCAGAAAGAAGGGTAACAATTCTAAATATCCTGTAGCCTCCTGTTTATAACTACATTGCATAATGCACAGATAAACAAGACTCTCAGAGACACTGCTCATAGACTCTCTAGGACTAACTGCTCTGATACCAAGTCTATCATACACCAAACCAGGGAGGCGTGACTGGCACCTTGTGCCACACCTGATCGAGCACCTCCTATCACCAATCTAACTACAATAAGCCAACAAGGTTTGGTATCACAACACACTCTAAATCAGAGTAAACGACAAACAAAAATGAAAACTGGCTCGCAGACCAACCAATCGATACACAATAGGCTGTCAAGGCCACAAAATGGAAAACAACTATACAGTCAGGCCCACCAGGCCTGCAACAACATAATAACACCACAATAATGTCTACGAGCCTTATGAATACAATAGTAATGTTACACCCCATAAGATGTTAGCGGCTAGTGTGCATACGCATGGGTTTATGATGATAAAAGAAAGCTTGACGCGTGTAGGAAGAGCTCATAGGCAGGGTCGGGAGAGGCCAGGCCGCAAGGGCCAGCACGACACGCTAGCAAACTGGAGTTTGGGGAGGCGCGGCGCGACAACACCATTAGCCTAAGGGGCAACGCGGGCACGTCGGCACCCTTGGCATGATGGGCAGCGTGAGGCACCCCCCATCCCACCGCGTATATATATATATATATATAAATATCATCCTATTTAATTTGAATCATTTGACATAATATCCCTTGGCTAGAAATAATAACCCACACCAATTTTGATTAATTTTCATCCGATTACGCTGCCAAACACCGTCCAAACGTAAATTAACTTGCGTAATGAGTTCTAGGTGTCATGCCCCACCTTGGGGGGTATGACTGGCACCTGGTGCCCTTCTAGGACCTAAATTGCTAGACTGCTGAGCCTAAGCACTTCTGGTGTCTGGTTGGCTCTGACGCTGATTCATTGAATCAACAGGCTATATAACGGCTGTAAATACAGCCCCTGGCCGGCTAGGCCTATAGCCACCTGTACAACCACAACAGCTAACCAGAACCCTATTAACATAAGGGAACCTATGTGGGCCGACAAGGCCACCATGCTGTCTAGTTACTTCTGAATTAAGAAAACAGGGGCTAACCTGCTACGTGACCGACAAGGTCACCACTACCAACTGAATAAGGCCCCACATGGCCATCATAAACAAGATAATACATACACACAGCCTCACACGACCGGTAATACTAACCACAGGGAATACATAATCTGCAAGCCTCTAAGAATACTGATAAGATGGTCGGGTCAGGGCCCCAGCCTACCCATACTATACAACAAAAGAAAAGAAATAAACCTCTAGCTGTCTAGCTCCGGATGACAGGAGCTGATAGCTCTATGTGCTGGCTGGAATCACGATGTATCGGCTCCTCGTTTATGAGTACCTGCAGGCAAGTAATGCAGCGCTCCAAACGGGCATTAGTACCACTGGTACCGAGTATGTAAAGAAAACTAAACATAACTTAATATAAGAAATAATACTGGTAGTTCTGAATAGCAGAAAGTAGCTGAAATTGTCTGGGCTGGCGGGATCTGAAATAAGCTTATCTGTACTTGGGGCTTTTATAAGAGTTTATCACTTAAAATCGAAGTTTGGAGGCTTTTATACTTGGGGCTGCACCTCGCCTCTGTGGCATGTTGGCCATCGTGGAGGTGAGCCTCCGTGACACTCTGGCCATTGCGGAGGAGGTCCGCCAGCCTCCTCTTGCGATGGTTCGACGTGTCGCTTATCCGGTCTTTCCCCGGGCCTTTTTCTAGCATGTATGGCATTCTAAAACTCTTAACCAACATGCGAATAGGCCATCTACATGTCGAGAATTTACGGGGTGTAACACTAGGCCTAAGGGGAGCATTACTACGGAGTTATTTCTAAAAAATTCGCTCAGCAAACCAGAGCTCCGCTGGGTAAAAGTTGTAAGAATTATTTCAAATTGATTCCTAAATAGCCACAGGCCTTAGATGAGTATTTCTCCCTTCTGAACTCTCGAGAAATTATGGGTTTTCACTTAGTTATTCAGAGTTGAATTATAGTTGATATTATTATTGAAAGATATTGTTATTGGCCGAATTCAGTATTGAAACTAGTCCTATTCTCTCAGTATAAAAACTGCAGTTGAGTGGAACTACTGGCTTCAGGTTGGAACTAATCAGTTAAATGAGAATTGGCATTCGAGGTATGTTAAGGCTTATTCCTTCGGCAAGTTATTCTTGTCGTACAATGATATGACTTATGTTTCTAAGCATGGACAACGATCCTACTTGTTGTAATTAGCTGTTACTAGTATATAAGATCCATGTATGTCGTGGATAGCTGCTACTAGTAGATTATGATTACATATGTTGTGGCTAGCTGCTAGAAAGCATATCAAGAGTATATTGCAATATCCCTAGTGGGGAAAGCTGAGGTTAAGGGTGACTCACGCTAAAAACGTCATAGAAATTCCTCTGCCTTTTTGTTCACTAAGTTAGTAGAAATGATGTTTTGCTTCCATGCCTAGGCTTCAGATGTTTGTAGGTAATAGTTGGGCCTGAGTTAGTAAGTTGAACAGTATAGGCGCAGCCGAGCGATATAACTATCAGTTCAGTGCCTGTACTGTCAGTAGAGCTCGTCCAGAGACCGTTAGCATGCCTTGACGCCTCCAGGGCCAGAACTATGTTAGTATGGCCTTACCCCAGAATGAGTGGCACCAGAGTTTCCTAGAGAGTTGAGGGTCAGTCCGCCGCATAGTGGCTATCGCTAGTGACAGTTAGTTTCAGTTGACGTGGTGCTTATCGTACAGGTCACTCAGGGCACCAACTTAGTTGTACCAGCCTGATAGATCAGTAGATACCCTAAGGGGTGGCAAGGGAAGTTTTGTTAGTAGCTAGATACGGGGCCAACGCCCCTTCCTACTCTTATTAGATATTCAGGTACAAGTTGCCGGAAATGGCTAAGTCCAAATAAACACACCTATGACGTTAGGAATCACCCAGAGAAGGCATACAAAACCTGAACAGACTCAGTTAGTGTCTCAGGGACTAGAACCACAATTATAGTATTACCCCCAGGCCAAGAGTCATAATAAGCTGCCTATGGGAGGTTAGGGTTGACTGCTCAGGAGCATATCCGATTAGTAGCAGCCCCATAGTTGTTCTACGTAGAGGATAAGTATTCTAGAGTAAGCCTATCATGGTCAGTTGTTACGAATAGAGTTGAGACAACAGTGATGACATAGCAACCCTTACCAGAGTTAACCCTAGCTAGATTGGGTTTTCCTTACGACGTTGGATTGTTAGATGTTATTGCCTATAGGGCCAACTTGTAGGGGCAGTATGATGTACGAAAGGACCAGATTGAGGTCGTGAGGGCCATATTAAGTTCCACCAGATTGAGGCCGTGAGGCCATATTGAGTTCCATCAGATTGAAGTCGTGAGGGCCATATTGAGTTTTATCAGATTGAGGCCGTGAGGGCTGTATCGAGCTCAACCAGATTGAGGCCGTGAGGGTTATATTGAGTTACACCAAATAGAGGCCGTGAGGGTCATATCTAGTTACAACAGATACATTATGACCCATAGTCGAGCCAAAGCTCGGGGTCTAGCTACAACAGTTATATTATGGCCCATAGTCGAGCCAAGGCTCGAGGCCCAGTTACAACAGCTACAGTATGATCCATAGTTGAGCTAAGGCTCAAGATCTAGTTACAACAATCACATTATAACCAATAGTCAGGCCAAGGCCCGGGGTCCAGTAATCAAAAATTACGTTATGACCATAGTCGAGCCAAGGCTCGGGGCCCAGTTACGCAGCCCAGATAGCTCAAACACAGATACAGTTACAGGAGCCCAGACGGCTCAGATACAGTTACAGTTACTTGCAGAGTCTATGGGGTACCAATAGGGGTATATAGACTGATTGGCACCTGCCGAAGCTTATGGGGGCCCAGGTAGGTTATTCTGTGTTGCTTGTACCTTCCCAACTTATGGGGGGCAGGTTAGGTTCTTGTTTGTAAATTTGTCTGCCAGTTATAGCTTATAAATGAATAGCCGTACAGTTTCAGCTCATACAGATGTACTGACTTACTAGATGCAGGTTATGAAAAGGAAAGATTACAGGTTAACTTCTGGCCCTTATTACTATTCACTTTTAGTTTTTATTAGTTTTACTCAGCTTCTGTTATTTCCCTACATATTCGGTACATATTGAACTAACACCCAACTATGGGGCATTGCATACTTTCCTGCAGGTTTAGACAGAAAGTATTCAAGACCTCCATTAGTAGCTGTTTAGAGTTAGCAAGTCAGTCAGTTCCTCTCATTCGGAGCTTCCAGGTTGTAGAGAGTACAGTTTTTTTTATTTATATAGCATTTAGGTAGGCCGGGGCCCTATTCCGACTATTATTCTTATTCTTAGAGGCTTATAGACTACAGTCCTCAATCAGTTGGTTGTTGGTTAGCCATCTTCCTTTATAGGTGGCCTTGTTGGCCAGAGGCTGTATTTACAGCCGAGATATAGCTTGTCGTTTTCTTGAATTAAGTTACAGGCATGCACCAGTAGTGCACCAGGCCAGCCAAGATTCTAGTGTGGCACTAGGTGCCAGTCATGCCTCAGTAGGTGGGGTGTGATAAACTTGGTATCAGAGCAGGTCATATCCAAGGGAGTCTACAAGCCGTGTCTAGTAGAGTCTTGTTTATAAATGTGTTGTGCACCATATTTTATAAGCAGGAGGCTACGGATGATAGTATGGTTACCTCTCCTTCTTCTTAGATCGTGCTATAGAGCCGAGTTGTATAGGGATGAGTCCCTAAGGTTTCATTGTTATGTCTGTTTGAAATAATATTTGATATGGGACAGACTTCAGGAGAGGGTACCAGTGAGGTGCCACAATTTGGGGGTAGGGATAGTTAGCCTAAGGGAGAAAGCAGATGTCTACTAATTTCCCCGCATCCTCCTGGGGCACCAGGAACCTCATAAGGTAATGGATATGCCAGCACCATCCTCGGTTCTTTTTACAGCCTCAGAGTAAGAGGTCAGTAATATGGTATATGTATAAGTTGGTTTACTTAGTAGATATTTAGAATTGCACAAGATTAATAGTAAATGTTGGGTTACTTGAAAGGGTATAAAAGAAGGGGAAATTGCGGGGTCCTTAACCCCCAACTCTTCGAAGGTAGTAAAGTTCCATACTTCAGCCCTACCGTAGTAAGATATGGCTACTTCCTGCCTTCTAGCCATTTATCAGTATGACAGAAAGCGTAAATGCGATGCTTCCAGTATGAGTAGTAAAGAGGGGCTAGAATTTTTGATTCCAGAAAAACGTTAGAAAGTGATTAAGACTCCTAGTGTTCGAGTAAGTTACCTAGACCCTCACAGCAGTTAATCAGGAGGGTAGGTAAGATTGTTTGTAACACCCAAGTGTGGGTGAGAGTCTATAAGCATTAAACCCTCAGTAATAGTAAAGTTTAAGCCAGAAATAGACTAACCCCATCACGGTGTATGGATGAAGGTAAGACGTACCGATAGAATAATGGCTATGGTCCTTGTTTGTTATGCCGAAGGATAGAGAAATTATATGAATGAAATTGGCCCAAGTGCGGTCAGAATGATACAGGTCAGTAGACTTGGCTAATAGTATCCTGGGCAGTAAGATGCAGGAGGCATGAGCCCCATACCTCAGCCCCTAGAAGTAAGGGGAATACATGAGTATCTAACTTTGTACCCCGTGTTGTGGAGGTAGATGAGTGACGGTACGAAGAACCTAGCCTAGTGTAATCAGAGATAAGGCTCAACAGAAGGAGCCACCGGCCCTCGAGATAGTAAGGGACAGAGTTTTGAGGCCCCGAGGCTGACTCTATGTTCTAAATATAGCATAGTTTCGACAGTAGATTATAGCAGGGCATGCCATGCCTGTCATTTGCCCCACTCGGGTTTGACGAAAGCATGCTAGGTTATAAAAAAGATTTACTACTAGCACAGGAAGAAGAAGGATATTGTTGAGTTGTGACACAGACCCTAATGACCAGAAAGAGTAGGCGGGCAGCAGGAACCAGGCAGGCTAACTCAGAGAATAGCCGTGCCTGCGTGAAAGTGAGAAGTAGACAATATGAATATAGCTATAAGGTTACCCCAAAAGCTAATGTGGTTAACTTATTTCTTGCTGGATAGAATAACGTTTCAGCTAAAGACTACGCCGAATTGAATATGAAAGAAACATTCCAGCTATATCTATCTCAGTGTTGATTAACTTCTGGCAAAGGGGCACAACCCACAACTAAGTTTAGGAAGAGTTATCAGGACAAATTGGGACGCATGTTAATTTAAATACCGCCCCTTGTCCCCAAATAAATATCCAAGAAGAGCACACGACTCAGACACCTGGAGTTATGTTAAAGATGGGAATGTAGGTTTCTTGTATAACGGCCTGAAGCAGGTAAAGTCAGGGATAATTAAACTGAGCATGCTGTATTAGTAGGAGGGAAACAGTTAAATTAATTCGGAGATATGTACTGGCAGCCCAGGGTCACCGAAAATCTTACTTTAGCATATGGAGAAGTTAGAACTTGAAGCACTAACTGGATGTTCCTAAAAACTTGCCAATGAAGGGTGTTATGAGATTTGAGAAACAAGGCAAGTCCAGCCCTAGATTCAATAAACTATATCGGGTCCTCTGGGAGACTAGCCAAGTGGCCTATGAGATAGAGTTGCCTTCGGGGCTAGGATCTGTTTATCAACACTAGGCAAGAACGTAGAATACCTTTTCACATATTGACCCAGTCGGAGATACTTAAGGCACAGAAGCGATATTTCACGAAGAGACTTCAATAGTATATTAGTTGGTCAGATTTGGGGGAGCTAATTTGAGAACCAAAGTTGTGAATTATTAGAGTGTCGTGAGGGAATGTAAATGTAGCAGAAAATTATTGAAAAAAAACTATGAATAGTGCAAAGTTTGGATAGTTTCAGTTGTTCTTGTCCCTATGACGAAAATATACAAACCTAGCCAAATTCAGTTAAAGTATAATACTTTCAAGTGCTATATAAATGACCTTTGTTGCTATTGTTAATAGTTGGGTACATACATGTAGTACTATTGTGTTATTTAGCTGCAGATAGTGTCCTGTGAGGCGCCTGCATTAGACTTTTCTGCGTTTCAGGTTTTCGGATAGTACATATTACAGAGGAAACTCTGGTGAAATATTTCTGGCATTAGCTAAAAAGAGTTGAGTCTTGTAAGCCTGAAGATTACATTTAAGGACAAATGTTTCTAAAAGGGGGAGAGGATGTTACACCCCGTAAGATGTTAGCGGCTAGTGTGCACACGCGTGGGTTTGTCACGAAGAAAGAAAGCTTGACGCATGTGGGAAGAGCCTCGGAGGTAGGGTCAGGCGAGGCTAGGCTACAAGAGCCAGCGCGACGCGTCAGCACACCGGCGCTTTCGGAGACGCGGCGCGCCAGCACCATCAGCGCAAGGGGCAGCGCGACGCGCTGACACCCTTGGCGTGATGGGCAGCACAAACCGCCCCCCAGCCCACCTCCTATACCTATATAAATATCATTCTTGTTTAATTTGAATCATTTGACATAATATCCCTCGGCAAGAAATAAGAACCCACACCAATTTCGATCAATTTTCATCCGATTATTCTTCCAAACTCTATGCAAACGTAAATTAACTTGGAGTAACGAGTTCTAGGCCTATGGGGAGCATTACTACAGAGTTATTTCTCGAAAATTCGCTCGGCAAACTAGAGCTCCGTTGGGTAAAAATTGTCAGAATTATTTCAAATTGATTCCTAAATGGCCACAGGCTTAGGTGAGTATTTCTCCCTTCTAAACTCTCGAGAAATTGCGGGTTTTCTTTGAGTTATTCAGAGTTGAATTATAGTTGATATTATTATTGAAAGATATCATTATTGGCCGAATTTAGTATTGAAACTAGCCTATTCTCTCAGTATAAGGACTAGAGTTGAGTGGAATTACTGGCTTCAAGTTAGAACTAATCAGTTAAACGAGAATCGGCATTCAAGGTATGTTAAGTCTTATTCATTCGACAAGTTATTCTCGTCGTACAATGATTCGACTTATGTTTCTGAGCACGGACAATGATCCTACTTGTTGTAATTAGCTGTTGCTAGTAAATAAGATCCATATATGTCGTGGTTAGCTGCTATCAATAGATTATGATTACTTATGTTATGACTAACTGTTAGAAAGCATATTAAGAGTATATTGCAGTATCCCTCATCAGGAAAGAAGATGTTAAGGTGACTTACGCTAGAAGCGTCATAGAAATTCCTCTGCCGTTCTGTTTACTGAGTTAGTAGAAACGATGTTTTGATGCCATGCCCAGGCTTAAGATGTTTGTCGGTAATAGTTGGGCCTGAGTTAGTAAGTTGAACTGCATGGGCGCAGCCGAGTGATATAACTATTAGTTCAGCGCCTGTACTTTCAGTAGAGCTCGTCCAGAGACCATTGGTGTTCCTTGACGCCTCCAGGGCCAGAACTATGTCAGTATGACCTTAACATAGAGTCAGTGGCACTAGAGTTGCTTAGAGAGTTGAGGGTCAGTCCGCCACATAGTGGCTATCGCCAATGACAGTTAGTTTCAGTTGACGTGGTGCTTATCATACAGGTCACTCAGGGCACCACCTAAGTTGTACCAGCCTGATAGAGCAGTAGATACCTTAAGGGGGGAAGTTTTGTTAGTATCTAGATTCGGGGCCAACGCCCCAGCCTACTCTTATCAGATATTCAGGTATAGGTTGTCGGGAATGGCTAAATCCAAATAAACACACCTACGAGGTTAGGAATCGCCTAGAGAAGGCATACGAAACCTGAACAGACTCAGTTAGTGTCTCAGGGACTAGAACCATATTATTACAGTATTACCCCCAGACCAAGAGTCATCATAAGCTGCCTATGGGAGGTTAGGGCTGACTGCTCATGATAAGACCAATTTTAATGCCTAATTACATGGCCTCAATTAATGAGGGAAAGATCACAATCCAGCTTCCCCCAAACAATAAGATTTACAACACAAAATTTCCAACCACAAACAGTCATTTGCATGACGATAATGGGAGTTCGATTCAATAAAAATCATGTCAAAAAGGAGAGTCGAAATCCTTAACATACCTCAACTCCGGCGAGCCCCAAACTAAGCCGACTTCAAGATACTATCACCATGAATATACTGCCTTCGGGAAGCCCCTACTACTTACAAAACGCATCCACAATTGTTCAATAAGAAAACAATGCAATTGAAACTTAATTAATACGATTTCTACGGATACTATGATAGAAACTCTGTAACAACGATCTACCAAGATCTATGAATTCAATACTACACTATATAACTAAGAATCAAGAAGAATAGAAGCTTAACAAGCTGTTTAGGATGAGACAGACACCAAAAGGCACAAAAATACCGCTACAATACAAGCACACATGTTGTATTCACAATCTATGCTCGAAAATTTATTTGCATCTTCCAATCAACATCAAAATTTCTTAGAACCTATGGGGAGCTTCTAGGGAGAGATTTCCACCACCTCACAACTTTGGAAAAAGAATTATGGGTGTTAGAACCAACCAAGGGGCATAATATAGCCCTCCACCACCTTATCCCGCTATTGACGTGCCTGCTTGTGCGGTCTCGCGAAAACGCGAATATCTCTCTATTTTGAAGTCGGATTGGCAAACGGTTTAATGTGTTGGAAATTAAACTCATAGAAATTTAATTTTATAAGTCGTGCATCCCCTAACTCCTTATAGATTGGGAGAAAAGCCTCAAGACATTTGACCTAAATCTCAAGGAATCTCAAAAAAGAAATTTTGCAATAACTTTTGCTGAATTTTAGTCTACAACTTGATCGACGTCCAATCTTAAATACGATCATGGAGTGACTAAAATACCTCATAAAACTTACTTCTTAACCTATTAAGTACTCTTAGTCTGACCTCAAAAGTACATATTTATTGCTTAAATTATTCAGGGTGTTATAGCTTCCTGATTTTTTCATATGAAAATACTATTATTTTTTTTCATACTGATTTAATTAAAATATTTGTGGGAATAACCACTTAACATTTTTTAATGAGAAATTTCAATGAAAAAATAGTAATTTTTTAGTAGTGAAATATTATTATTGTACTCCATGACTTGTCATGTTTTGAAAATGATTAATGGTTTCCTTATTATATACACTTTCAAATACTTCATCCTTTATATAAAAAACAAAGCAGTTATTCAAAAATTTATTATCAATTCTCCTATGGTGGTCATTTTTTAAATACTTAATTGAATAAATTTTTTTTTACAGCATTACAGTAGCGACACGTAATATTAAACTCAACTTCACATGAAAATAAATAAGTCTCTAAGCCTTGTGAAAATTTATTTTAACCAATGACTGTGAAAGATCTCCAAGTCTTTTCAAGTTGAAAAAATCACTATCTGCTTCTCGCACATAGACAATATAATTGTAAAGCTCAAAACTAAGATCTGCAAGCATGGAAACACTAAACTAATTCTGATAATGTACGCAGCAAGTTTTATAATTGTCACACCCCGCCTTGGGGGGTATGACTGGCACCTGGTGCCCTACTAGGACCTAACCTGCTAAACTGTTAAGCCTGGGCACCTCTGGTGCCTAGCTGACTCTGACTCACATTTCTGGAAACAAAGGGCTATATAACGGCTGTAAATACAGCCCCCGGCCTAATGGCCTATTGCCTTCTGTACCTGTATTATCACCTGACCAGAAACATGGTAATTTAGGGGAACCTATGCGGGCCGACAAGGCCACCATGCTGTCTAATTATCTGCAATTCAATCATAACGTATTAAAAAGCTACGTGACCGGCAAGGTCACCACTACTGATAACTATGGCCCCACACGACCATCACAATAGAAAGAAGGAATGCTAACAACTATGCAACTGCACGGCCTCTCACGACCGGCTCATCTGACCACAGGGAATATAAACAGACTGCAAGCCTCTAGGAAAGATAATAGAAATGATCGGGACAGGGCCCCGACCTACCCATACTGTACAACAAAAAGAACTGGACTACACCTCTAGAAATTCAGTCTCCGGATGACAGGAGCTGAATACTCAACCGCTGATGGGGATCACGTGGTATCGCCTGCTCGCCTATGGTTACCTGCAGGCAAGTAATGCAGCGCCCCACTGGGCGTCAGTACCGCTGGTACTGAGTATGTAAAGTAACAACTGAAAGAGATATCTGAAATCAATAACATAACTGACGAAATTGGAATAAGAAGAACTAGATTAACTATCTGATGATGTAGATCGTACCTGTTCTTAATCATGCTGAAGGGAATAGGAATCATACCTGGAGACGTATCATTCTACTACTAATCTGCTCGTATCTACTGTAATATAGCATAACATACATAACATAACATGGCATACACAACCTTACCCGGCCCCCATAAGCCGGGAGGTACAATCAACACAGAATCTATACCCCTACCCCGGTCAACCCATCTCCTATACTGGCTGTAAGCATCCTGCCGGTCCCCTGGGTATGCACTTGGGCTCGCTGAGCCCCTGACTATAACTACATCTGAGTCCGGAGGACTCCTGAACCTGCACCCGGGCGTATCCGCTCGACTGGGGTGTGTAAGGCCGATCAAGGCACAAATATGGGGAAAATCTGGCATCCCATCTTCGTCCCCTGGCGGGATGGCATGCCACTCCGTAGAGTGACGTATCCTCGTCCTCTGGCGGACGAGTCGATACAGCTATTAACCCTGGGCGGTCATGGATGCTAGGTAATCCAACCCCAAACAATACAACGGTCTCAACTGGTAATACTATATGTGTATCTCACATGCTGAGGCTACTAGGGGTAAAGTATCATATATATTACATGCTGGGCTAATGATAGTAATCTGTATGTATTTAATACGTGCTGAGGCAGGTAAAGATATATAAATATGAATATAGTCTCCTGCCGGGCTATACTGGGCAAATGCTATATAAGATAATGTTTCTACTGAAAATTCTGCTGTTTACTAAGTTTCTGTATACACTATATGCTGGACTAGTGATAGAAATAAGTACATACTTAATACATGCTGAGGATGGAAGTACTATATATGTATGTATGAATATAATCTTTCTGCTAAACTACGTTGTATACTGACTTTCTATAGTAACATGATTTACTAATCCTGACATGCCTTCTGAACTTCATTTTAGTCTGCTATTCTATTTCTGAAGTGCTTTACGGGTATTGCATTACTATACGGGGTTTCAACTGAATACAACCATATCCTGACATGGCATGTCACATTACATACTGAGTATACTGGGCAATCTCCAATACTTGCGTTAGAATCTGTATCATACTGATAGGTTTCATATACATTACAACCCAATGTTTTTCACATCGTACCAATATTCATAATAACGCAATACTCTACTTCTGAACATTCTACTGGTCCGTAATTTATTACACTATACTGATATTACTTAACTTGCCAAAGGAAACTAACTTTACATACCTTATCTTCGACTATTCGTCCCTCGGACGAGGCTCGGTCGGTACTTCAACTATTTTCTCCCAACTGCATTCATAAATACGTCAATCAATACTAAATACAGCTTTATTGTAAAGAGCAACGTTACTTCCGATATAGTTTATAGCCTAAACTTAGGCTTATCGAAAGACGGTCGAAAACTCGCTATTTTTCAGCGGCCCAGAAGAGAGAAGTATTCACTTCTCAGCTAGGAACACAAAGACATTAATTTAGAGCAATTCTACTTACTTTAGTTCGGTGGCTCGCCGATTCGTCGGCCGTATTTCGCGAAGCTAATTCCGTAGAAATGCTCTCTATTGCTAAATACTCGGGTATCTGGGATTAATTTGAGTTTGGGCAGCGTTTGGCAGCGTAATCGGACGAAAATATATAATTTTCTTCGTCTTCCTCGGCTTCACTGCGTTTCTCTGGAAATTTATAAGTGTTAAATGAATTTAAACCGAAGTGGGGGCTTTATATACTTGGGCCTGAACCTGGGCAACGTGTCACGGAGCCATCGCGGAGGCCTCTCCTCCGTGACACGCTGCCATCGCGGAGGGGCTCTGTCTCGGCTCCTCCCGCGATGGTTCGACGGGTTTCTCGTCCGATCTTTTCCCGGGCCTTTCCCTAGCACGTATGGCTTTCAAATATGCTTAACCAACGTGCGAATAGGTCATCTAAGTGTCAGAAACTCTACGGGGTATAACATTCTCCCCCCTTAAGAACATTCGTCCTCGAATGTACACTGTTATCTAGAGGACTGCTTACTTTACTTTCTAGAAAAACTTCGGCAGAGTTTCCCCTGTAATATGGACTATCGCAAAAACCTGAAACGCAGAAAAGTCCAACACAGGCACTGCATACAATATTCTAAAATCCACTGGACAGCTAAATATCACTTCTTTCTTTATCATTTACAACATACAACCATAAAGTACTGTATAAATATTGATACGGACGTACCTGTCGTCTGACTAGGCCTGAAATAGGTGAGGGTATCTGGTTTTCATATCTTCTTTAGCCTCCCACGTCATTTCCTCCCGATTTCTATTACGCCACAATACTTTGACAGATGCAACATCTTTAGTTCTCAGTCTGCGAACCTGTCTGTCTAAAATGGCTACGGGAACCTCTTCATATGCTAACTCTTCTGTGATCTGGACATCCTGAACTGGAACTACTGTAGAAGGGTCCCCTACAAACTTCCTTAGCATAGAAACATGGAATACTGGGTGAACCAACGCTAACTCTGGAGGCAAGTTTAACTCGTATGCCACGCGGCCTATTCTTCGCCGAATCTGATATGGCCCAATGAATCTCGGGCTAAGCTTGCCTTTCTTGCCAAACCTCATTACCCCTTTCATCGGGGACACTTTCAGATATACCCAGTCGTTTACCGAAAATTCTAGATTTCTGCGCCGCCTATCTGCGTATGACTTCTGGCGGCTCTGAGCGGTCAGTAAACGTTCTCGGATAAGCTTTATCTTTTCCTCGGACTGCCGAACAATGTCTGGGCCAACTAATGCTGATTCCCCTATCTCAAACCAGCCCACCGCCGATCTACATTTTCGCCCGTACAATGCTTCGAAAGGCGCCATCTGGATAGCTGAATGGTAGCTGTTATTATAAGCAAATTCAATTAACGAAAGATGTTCATCCCAGCTACCCCCAAAATCTAACACACACGCTCGTAGCATATCTTCGAGCGTCTGAATGTACGTTCAGCCTGCCCGTCTGTCTGAGGATGGAATGCTGTGCTCAAATTAATCTGCGTCCCCAGACCTTTCTGAAATGACTGCCAGAATCTAGCTGTAAATTGTGCTCCCCTATCTGAAATAATAGATATCGGCACTCCATGCAATCTAACTATTTCTCTGATATATAATTCGGCATAATCCTCAGCTGAGAAGGTAGCCCTTACTGGCAGGAAATGAGCTGATTTTGTCAGCCTGTCAACTATTACCCAAATGGAATCATTTCTGCGTCTAGTACGGGGTAACCCTGTTACAAAATCCATGTTTATTACTTCCCATTTCCACATAGGTATCATTATCTCCTGAGTCAAACCACCCGGTTTCTGGTGTTCTGCTTTCACCTGCTGACAATTAGCACATCTAGATACAAATTCAGCTATCTCAGTTTTCATACCTGGCCACCAGTAGATGTCTCTGATGTCGTGGTACATTTTCGTCGCCCCTGGGTGAAGGGAATAGCGAGCGTAGTGTACCTCATGCATGATCTGCCCACGAAGTCCTGTGACATCCAGGACACAAAGGCGGCCCTTACAATGTAGCACACCATCCTCGGTTATCTGAAAATCTGGCTCCTTACCCTTCTGAACTCTTATCTCTGAGCTAGACTAAATCGGGATCCTCATACTGCCGTTCTTTTACCTCTGTAACTAACGATGACACTGCAGAATTCTGAATTACTGCTCCATTATTTTTTGTTTCTATTACTCGAACGGCTAGGCCAGCTAACTGATGAATTTCTTTAGCTAATTTCTGTTTCTCAGGTCGCAAATACGCCAAACTCCCCATTGACTTACGGCTCAGGGCATCTGCTACAACATTAGCTTTTCGGGGTGGTATAGAATATTCACATCATAGTCTTTTAACAGCTCTAACCAGCGGCGTTGCCGTAAATTCAACTCCCTCTGAGTGAAAATGTACTGCAGGCTCTTATGATCTGTGTAAATATCAACATGGACGTCGTACAGGTAATGCCTCCATATTTTTAAGGCATGAATTACTGCGGCCAATTCCAGATCATGGGTAGGATAATTCTTTTCGTGTTTTCTCAGCTGTCTGGAAGCATATGCAATCACTCTACCATGCTGCATTAACACACAACCCAATCCGACACCTGACGCATCGCAATAGACTGAATAACCCTCTGTGCCTTCCGGCAATGCTAATACTGGGGCGGAGGTTAATCTGTCTTTCAGTTCCTGGAAACTCTGCTCGCATGCCTCCATCCACTGAAACTTTGCTGCTTTCTGTGTCAATTTAGTTAAAGGTGCTGCAATGGTTGAGAATCCCTCAACGAACCTCCGATAATATCCTGCCAACCCCAGGAAGCTACGAACTTCAGTCGGGGTGGTAGGCCTAGGCCATGACTTAACTGCTTCTATCTTCTGCTTGTCTACCTGTATTACCAGTGTCTGAGACAATATGCCCTAAAAAGGCTACTGAGTTAAGCCAGAATTCACATTTTGAAAACTTAGCATACAACTGGCGGTCCCTGAGAATCTGGAGCACTGTCCGCAAATGAGTCCGGTGATCTGCTTCAGAGCGAGAATACACCAGAATGTCATCAATGAATACTATCACGAACAAGTCCAGGAAAGGTCTGAAAATACTGTTCATCAGGTCCATGAAAACTGCTGGGGCATTCGTTAGCCCGAAGGACATAACTAGAAATTCAAAATGTCCATATCGGGTCCTGAATGCTGTCTTAGGAATATCTCCCTCACGTACTCGGACCTGGTGATATCCGGACCGCAAGTCAATTTTGGAAAAGTATGTGGCTCCCTGTAGCTGATCAAATAAGTCATCAATTCTGGGAAGCGGATACTTGTTCTTTATTGTAACTTTGTTTGGCTGCCGATAATCTATGCACATTCGGAGCGAGCCATCTTTCTTTCTTACAAACAAGACTGGCGCACCCCACGGGGAAGTGCTCGGCCTGATAAAACCTTTATCTAACAAGTCTTTCAACTGCTCCTTTAATTCTCTGAGTTCTGCAGGAGCCATACGATAGGGAGGTATTGATATTGGCTGAGTGCCTGGTAGCAAGTCGATAGCAAAGTCTATTTCCCTTTCTGGGGGAATACCAGGTAACTCATCAGGAAATACATCTGGGAATTCATTTACTACTGGGACAGACTGGAGTGTCGGAGATTCTGCTTGGACATCCTGAACTCTGACAAGATGGTAGATGCACCCCTTAGATATCAACTTTCTCGCCTGAAGGTAGGAAATAAACCTACCTATTGGCGTAGCGGTGCTACCCTTCCACTCTCATACTACTTCTCCTGGGAAGTGGAATCGGACCGTCTTGGTCCAACATTCAACATTGGCAAAGCATGGTACTAACCAGTCCATACCCATTATGGCATCGAAGTCTATCATTTCTAACTCGACCAGATCTACTGTGGTCTGACGGTCAACAATCTCTACTGTACACCCGCGGTAGATTCGGCTAGCTGTGATAGAGTCACCGCCGGACGTAGATACTAAGAAGGGCAGCTGTAATGATTCTGGTGCAATACTAAACTTCCGTGCCACAAATGGAGTAATATAGGACAAGGTAGACCCTGGATCAATTAACACATAAGCAGGGTGTGAGAAGATAGTTAGCATACCTGTCACGACATCAGGCGATGCTTCTGAATCTTGCCTCCCTGGTAAGGCATATGTGCGGCTTGGACCCGCACCTGTACTGGAGGCCCCTGATCTGCCCCGACCCCTGCCTGCTGAAACTGAGGGCCTGCGCCCAGTCGAAGATGCTGTAGCTCGTGATCCTATTGATGCCCTATCCTGTCTATCCCGGTCCTCTCGACCTCTGGTTGGGCAATCTTTCATCAAATGGCCTTCTTGGCCATAATTATAACATGCGGTGGAGCCATATCTGCATGCTCCAGGATGGCGTCGACTGCATATAGGGCAAAGTGGTAGGGTATACCTGCTCTGCTCTGCCCTCCTCTATGATGGTGAATCTGCCATCTGCGAGCCTCTACCTGTCCCTGACTGCCCCCTGCGGCTGAATCTACCCCCCTGTGGCTGTGGCGGAGGTGGGGGCCTGGGCGGCCTGTCTGACAATCGGGGCCTGGGTCCTCCCCGGGCCTCTCTCTGTAACTCAACTGGCCTGTCCCGGCGACGCTGTTCCTGACTAACCCTTCTGACCTCTCGTTGTCGCTGTCTGATGCCCTCAATATTCTGGGCAAATGCCTGAATGCGAGCAATATCCATGTCCTCTCGCAGTGTGGATGTAGTGCAAATCTCAACATATTCTTGATTCAACCCCGTAATAAAGCGATGCACTCTGGATGCCATAGTATCAACAAAGGCCGGTGCATATCGGGCTAAGGAATCAAACTGCAAAGAATATTCCCGAACACTCATAGCCCCCTATTCTAGATGTAGGAACTGGTCTACCCGGGCCTGTCGAATCTCCCGCGGCAAATAATGATCCAAAAAGGCTCCTGAAAAGCTGGCCCAGGTGGGAGGGGAAACATCTCTCCCTCGGGACCTCTCCCAGCTTTCATACCATAACACCGCAATATCCCGTAACCGAAATGCTGCCAACTCAACTGACTCGGTAGACGTGGCATGCATAACCCTGAAGATCCTCTGCATTTGGTCCAGAAAATCCTGAGGGTCCTCTGTCCGGTCCGTGCCTGTAAATTCTGGAGGATTCAAAGCTAAGAACTCTTGGACCCTCGAACTACCGGGCCCTCCTGACGATTCTGCAACTGTAGATGGCATTGGCTGACGCTGAGCAGCCATCATCTGTGCTAACATAACTACAGCACTCCTAACCTCCTGGTCAGAAGGAGTCAATATAGGGGTTGTTGAAGGTAGTGTCGCCCCAAGTGGCTCCTGACGTGGTGGAGACTGCTGAGGAGGCTGGGATGATGCCTCTGTAGTGCCCTCTGGTCGGGCTGTCTCCAAAGAAGGGTGAGGCATCCTGCTGGTGCCTTCCCCTGCTGCAACATCTAAGTTCCGACCTGTGATAGGATGGCGCTGGTCTGACATTATCTGTAACCAAAAAATATGGTAAGATTTTTAGGGATTCAACCCTAAACTACACCGCTCTACAGCACGACTGAATAAGAATAAAAGACAACCATCCTATCATGCCTTGCAGCCTCCTATCCATAGTATGTGGTGCACAACACATCCATGGACAAGACTCTGCTTAGCACGGCTTGCAGACTCCCTGGGATACGACCTGCTCTGATACCAAGTTTGTCACACCCAGCCTTGGGGGGTATGACTGGCACCTGGTGCCCTACTAGGACCTAACCTGCTAAACTGTTAAGCCTGGGCACCTCTGGTGCCTAGCTGGCTCTGACTCACATTTATGGAAACAAAGGGCTATATAACGGCTGTAAATACAGCCCCCGGCCTAATGGCCTATCGCCTTCTGTACCTGTATTATCAGCTGACCAGAAACATGGTAATTTAGGGGAACCTATGCGGGCCGACAAGGCCACCATGCTGTCTAGTTATCTGCAATTCAATCATAACGTATTAAAAAGCTACGTGACCGGCAAGGTCACCACTACTGATAACATGGCCCCACACGACCATCACAATAGAAAGAAGGAATGCTAACAACTATGCAACTGCACGGCCTCTCACGACCGGTTCATCTGACCACGGGGAATATAAACAGACTGCAAGCCTCTAGGAAAGATAATAGAAATGATCGGGATAGGGCCCCGACCTACCCGTACTGTACAACAAAAAGAATTGGACTACACCTCTAGAAATTCAGTCTCCGGATGACAGGAGCTGAATACTCAACCGCAGATGGGGATCACGTGGTATCGCCTGCTCGTCTATGGTTACCTGCAGGCAAGTAATGCAGCGCCCCACTGGGCGTTAGTACCGCTGGTACTGAGTATGTAAAGCAACAACTGAAAGAGATATCTGAAATCAATAACATAACTGACGAAACTGGAATAAGAAGAACTAGATTAACTATCTGATGATGTAGATCGTACCTGTTCTTAATCATGCTGAAGGGAGTAGGAATCATACCTGGAGACGTATCATTCTACTACTAATCTGCTCGTATCTACTGTAATATAGCATAACATACATAACATAACATGGCATACACAACCTTACCCGGCCCCCATAAGCCGGGAGGTACAATCAACACAAAATCTATACCCCTACCCCAGTCAACCCATCTCCTATACTGGCTGTAAGCATCCTGCCGGTCCCCTGGGTATGCACTTGGGCTCGCTGAGCCCCTGACTATAACTACATCTGAGTCCGGAGGACTCCTGAATCTGCACCCGTGCGTATCCGCTCGACTGGGGTGTGTAAGGCCGATCAAGGCACAAATATGGGGAAAAACTGGCATCCTATCTTCTTCCCCTGGCGGGACGGCATGCCACTCCGTAGAGTGACGTATCCTCGTCCTCTGGCGGACAAGTCGATACAGCTATTAAACCTGGGCGGTCATGGATGCTAGGTAATCCAACCCCAAACAATACAACGGTCTCAACTGGTAATACTATCTGTGTATCTCACATGCTGAGGCTACTAGGGGTAAAGTATCACATATATTACATGCTGGACTAATGATAGTAATCTGTACGTATTTAATACGTGCTGAGGCAGGTAAAGATATATAAATATGAATATAGTCTCCTGCCGGGCTGTACTGGGCAAATGCTATATAAGATAATGTTTCTACTGAAAATTCTGCTGTTTACTAAGTTTCTGTATACACTATATGCTGGACTAGTGATAGAAATAAGTACATACTTAATACATGCTGAGGCTGGAAGTACTATATATGTATGTACGAATATAATCTTTCTGCTAAACTACGCTGTATATTGACTTTCTATAGTAACATGATTTACTAATCCTGACATGCTTTCTGAACTTCATTTTAGTCTGCTATTCTATTTCTGAAGTGCTTTATGGGTATTGCATTACTATACGGGGTTTCAACTGAATACAACCATATCCTGACATGGCATGTCACATTACATACTGAGTATACTGGGCAATCTCTAATACTTGCGTTAGAATTTGTATCATACTGATAGGTTTCATATACATTACAACCCAATGTTTCTCACGTCGTACCAATATTCATAATAACGCAATACTCGACTTCTGAACATTCTACCGGTCCGTAATTTATTACACTATACTGATATTACTTAACTTGCCGAAGGAAACTAACTTTACATACCTTATCTTCGACTATTCGTCCGTCGAACGAGGCTCGGCCGGTACTTCAACTATTTTCTCCCAACTGCATTCATAAATACGTCAATCAATACTAAATACAGCTTTATTGTAAAGAGCAATGTTACTTTCAATATAGTTTATAGCCTAAACTTAGGCATATCGAAAGACGGTCGAAAACTCGCTATTTTTCAGCGGCCCAGAAGAGAGAGAAGTATTCACTTCTCAGCTAGGAACACATAGACATTAATTAAGAGCAATTCTACTTACTTTAGTTCGGTGGCTCGCCGATTCGTCGGCCGTATTTCGCGAAACTAATTCCGTAGAAATGTTCTCTGCTGCTAAATACTCGGGTATCTGGGATTAATTTGAGTTTGGGCAGCGTTTGGCAGCGTAATCGGACGAAAATATATAATTTTCTTCGTCTTCCTCGGCTTCACTGTGTTTCTCTGGAAATTTATAAGTGTTAAATGAATTTAAACCAAAGTGGGGGCTTTATATACTTGGGCCTGAACCTGGGCAACGTGTCACGGAGCCATCGCGGAGGCCTCTCTTCCGTGACACGCTGCCATCGCGGAGGGGCTCTGTCTCGGCTCCTCCCGCGATGGTTCGACGGGTTTCTCGTCCGATCTCTTCCCGGGCCTTTCCCTAGCACGTATGGCTTTCAAATATGCTTAACCAACGTGCGAATAGGTCATCTAAGTGCCGGAAACTCTACGGGGTATAACAATAATCCTACTTTTGACATAATTTGCAAAAGAATTATCTAGACTCAAACTAGTCATATCAAGAAGTAGATTAATATATGTTCACTTCAAATTATTGTAAAGCTTTGCAAGTTGCAAATCAATGTATGCATTCAAAATTTTTACATGCAAATAATGAGAATATGTAATACTTGAACTTTTGCCCTTTGATTTTTAAGAGCATAATTCCTATCTATTTCGGAGATCACAAATATCATGCTTGGTACAAAAACAAAGACATCTTTTACGAAAGAATCTCATTTAGAATCTCTCGTAGAGTGCAATTATCTCTTTGGGAAACTAACAAGATTCATAACACTTATAATATCTTGATTTTTTATTTGCAAAGTCATATTCAGATCATGTATAATTGTCAACACTTTCAACATGAAATGCAATGTATACACAAACTCATATGATCTTATGTCATTTACTAAACGTTTTGCCGTAGATCTCTCTTGATAATTTCAATCCTTCTTAGCAAAAGTTCCAAGTACATGAATAATTAAGGAGAACATACTAATATAGTTATGAACTTTCTTAAAATGAGAACTCCAATAGGTATGTCCCCGGCCCTATGAAGTTTTTGTTTATGATTGAATCCACTTCTCGTAAGAATTTTATCGAACACAAGTAATTTTACTAATTTTTTTGCTTGATCATCTCTAAGCATCTTCCCGTGCTTAAAAGAATGTCTAACAACATTTAAAACATTAGGAAGAATATCAAAAGATTAATCTACCTCATGATGCTTATTTGTAACTTCTACAAGAATCAATTGCAATTGATGAGCAAAGCAATATATGCAATATTCTGAAGAAGAATCTTTCGTAATTAAAATTTTAAGACCATCGATTTCTCCTTGCATGTTACTAGCTCCATCATAACCTTGTCCCCAAATTTGAATGAGTTTAAATTATGTTTTAAAGGTAAAGAATATATCGTGTATTTCAATGACTATGCAGAAGTATCTTTAACATGAACAACTATAAGGATTTGATCAATAAGTTTACCTCTTTGTTAAAATACTGTATAACAAGGCACTACAAAAAGAGAACAAAAACAACGAAAAATTGAGGTTCGATCATAAAAACCTTGAGAATAACTGACTCTGTCAATCGATTGTTCTACTTTTTAATTATTTTATAATTATTTTAATGTGACCCCACACTGTCTCAGTTATTTTGCGGATTTTTGCATGAATTATTTTTCACGGGATTTAATTGAGTGAATTGACAAACAGAATTGAGAATAATTTTAAAAAATTAAAAATAATTTAAGATGCTGATGGATAGATTCATTTTGTTTATATCATTATTTATTTTTTTATAAATAAAGATAATAATACAAAAATAATTTTATTTTTAATTTAATTTACAAAATCGACGGACAATGTCATTTAGTTCCTTACTTTTTTGGCCAAGATTGGATCAACTTATTTAATTAAAAAACTGATGGATTCACCAATTCTGTCCATCGGCTTGTTCAATTTAATCGACCTAGATCCCCCTTTCTTCGTCATTTCTCTCTTCTCTCTCATTTTCTTTCACCCTCTCCGATGATTGTCCACCCTAAACCCCCACCAGCATCCCTTCCCAACCCACTGGACTCCCTTCCCGTGCACCTAGGCCCCCGCCCTACTGCCCGACCCACTAACAGATTTAGTAAGTTTAGGATTTTTAATTTTTTAATTAAATTTTTATTGTTAAATTTTAGGTTAAATTGTTAAATCTTATTGTTATTGTTAAATTATTACATTGTTAATATTATCATTACAAGTGTTAGATTTCATTTTTAAATCATTAGAGTTTATTTGTTAAATTATTAGAATTGTTAGATTTCACTATTAGTATTATTGTTAGGATTGTTACGTTTAGTTAAAACTTTGTTAGATTGTTAGATTTCATTGAACAATTGTTAGATTTCATTATTCTTCAAACTTTGTTATATATTAAGTTAGAAAATTTATCAAAAATATTAATTAAAGTAAAATAAATTTGTCAATTAATTTGGTTCTTTATAATTTTAGTAATTAATCAATAAAATACTAAATATATAATTACATCAAAATTCGACTTGCTTTAGGAGTGATTGAGTTTCAAGTTGAAACTTAGTGATTATATTGAGCTATAACCTAAGTTAGATATTCATCAAAAATATTAATTAAAATAAAATAAATTTATCTATTAATTTAGTGCTTTATATAATTTTAGTAATTAACTAATAAATACTAAATATTTAATTACATCAAAATTCGACTTACTTTTGGGGTGATTGAGTTATAAAGCGAAACTTAGTGATTATATTGAGTTATAAGCTAAGTTAGAAATTTATCAATAATTTAATCAAAATTAAATACTAGATAGTTAATTACATCAAAATTCAACTTACAATCAGGTGATGTTTAATCGGATAAAAGAATTAAATATTAAATAATAAAATTTAGTTATTAATATTAATTAAATAATCTAATTTATATTAAATATGTATATCTTTGTAGATGAATCATCATTTGTGGATGTACGATAGAACAAATGAAACTCCTGGGGGCATGAGAGATGAATTTGTTGAAGGTGTTAGTGGATTTATCAACCATGCAATATCACTTTATCCTTTTCAAATTGATGGGTTCATTAGACGTCCTTGTAACCGATGCAAATGCATGAATTGTTCTATATCTGATAAAGTTGTAGTTCATATTGTATGGGTTTAAGCCTATATATTTTGTGTGGACTGATCATAGAAGACTGATGGGAAGAATGGTACATTTCATAATTAGCCAGTGAGTAAATATAGCAGGTCTATGTATGATCAAAATAGTGCTCAACATGATAGGGTGCATGAAATGGTCAATGATGCTTCAGAATACAATACGGGATGTAACCCAAATAGTATTTCGAAGAAACTCCCAATAAAGAAGCAATGTGTTTCTACCAACAGCTAGAAGAGAAGAAGCAATGTGTTTCTATCAACAGCTAGAAGACGCTAGTCATCCACTATGTGTAGGGAGTCCACATTCTCTGTTATTTGTTGTAGTTAGACAAATCAATATCAAATCAAATTAGAGTGCTCCTCAAGCTTCTATGGACTCTATGGTTGGTCTTTTGGGGGGAACAAGTTAAACCGGAGTTGAATATATCCAAGAATTTCTATCAGGCAAAGAAATTGATTTTCAAGTTAGGATTGTCGTACTATAGAATTCATTATTGTGAAAATGGTTGTATGTTGTTTTGTAAGAATGGTGGTGATCTAGAAAATTGTAAGTTTTGTGGACATACCCATTTTAAACGGACTCCTGGTGGGAAGATGGTTCCAGTTAAGGCCATGCATTATTTACCTCTTATATCTAGGCTACAGAGGTTGTACGTGTCGATGAGTTCTGTTCCTCATATGAGATGGCACCATGAGAATAGAAGAGTTCCTGGTATTACGTATCATCCATGGAATGGAGAAGCTTGGAAGCTTTTCGATAGAACTTATCTTGATTTTTTAAGTGAATCAAGAAATTTTAGATTAGATTTATATACAGATGGTTTCATATTATTCTATGTTTCTACTGCACCCTACTCTTACTGACATATATTCCTTGTACCGTATAATCTTTCACCTGAAATGTGTATTACAACTTCCTACATATTTCTAAGTTGTGTTGTCCGGGTCCCCATAATCCAAAAAGTTTGATTGATGTTTATTTGCAACCTTTGATAGACGAGTTAAAATAATTGTGGTTTGAAGGTGTAGTGATATACGACACATCAATTAAGCAGAATTTCCTTTTGCATGCTTCTTTAATGTAGACTATAAATGATTTTCCTACACATGGGATCTTGTCTAGTTGGATGACTGCCCAAAGTTAGCTTGTCCGTACTGTATGAAAAATAATAAAGCATTCACTTCAAAACATGATCGTAAAAATACATGATTTAATTGTCACCGTCAGTTCTTTCCAATAGATCATGAGTTTAGAAAAATGAAACACGCATTCTGAAAAGAATAATATTGAAAAAAATTTGTCGCCTCCATCATTGTTAGAAAATGAAATTTAGGAGAGAGTTTGTCACTTGTCTAAGGTTACAAAAGTTACACCTTCAAGACTTTCTAGATATGGTGATGGATATAATTGGACAAAAACAAACATATTTTAAAAATTGTAGTATTGAAGGGATAACCTTCTATGAATAATTTTGATGTGATGCACATTAAAAAAATATTATTTTGATAATTTGTTCAACACAGTGATGGATGTTAAGGGTAAGACAAAAGATAATCCAAAGGATAGAATGGACTTAAAGGAATATTGAAAGAAAAAAGAACTATGGCTGCAGGAAGCACACAATAATAAACTGTTAATGTCACGACTCGAGTCTACACCCTAGACGTGACATGGTGCCTAGAACCACAAGTGGCCCCAAGCTAATCCATGACATAGCATAATTCTAAATAACTATAAGTTTAGATGAAAACTAAACAGAAGCTGAGTAAACATAAATCATTCAAGTATAATTACTGAAGGAAACTAATAACTGGATAACGTTGGAAAATACCGAATCAAGCTAAAATTCTAACACTCTGTTTGAAAGCCTCTACGAATGATGAGCTGTTGGAATAAGCCCCCAACTAACTCTAATGTCTGAAACTAAAAGTGACAAAAATACAACTAAAATGGAAAACTGACTCTGGTCCTCGGGAGATGAGGACTCACCGTTGTACTTCTGTTGAACTACATCGGAGGAGACTAACCGCGCTATTATCCCTGAGAGCTTGAGCCTATATCATAAGACAATATAACATAGAAATTATGTGGTCAGTACTTTGAATGTACTGAGTGTGTGATATTATGCAATTAAAAGATAAACATCCTGGTAAAACTGTAAGTAATACTAAAATGACATGCAATGACCCTATTTGAATCATGAATGTTATAAGCAACCTAAAATATGAAAATACTGTAAAGCTAGTAAAAATTGTTTAAGGGTCATGTATATCTCCTGAAATATGAAATTAAGAATGGACTAGGAGCTGTAACTATACTATGGGAGAGCCTATTAACCAACATGTAACCACGTGAGCTAGAAGTGGAGTTTTATATATACACCCCATCAAATAGAGCCCATTGTACCTTGTCAGGGTATAGTGGTTGGTCTGTGTAATCACTAACTGAGGCCCATTCAGGCTAAAGACCTAGGTGGCATGTAGTTCTGAAAACTTGGATGCGCTGAACCCCGGCCCACTCGGTGCTAAGTACTACTCCCAATTAAAAACCTAATTATATCTAACTGTACTGATAAATCGAAACTGATGTTCTAAGACTAAGTCAGAATTACTTATCTGAAAGTGTTTTGAGAGTCTAAAGGACCCGATAACTAAAAATACCGGTAATACTAATAACTAGTAGACTGAAAAGTTGAAATTTTGGAGAAATACTCAGTATACTTATCATACGAAAACATAGACTTTCTTTCAAAGCATTTATGCTATAATTCATACTCAAGGAATAATATCATGATAATATAACTTTTTTGACCAGCTTTTAAGTCATGAAATATTCAACCCCAAATCATGCAAAAATTAGGGTTAGGAACAAATATGTATAATTGAAGCTAAAATATGAATTTCACATAATACTAGTCATGGAAAACTTGAAGAATTTCTAAAATTAGGGAAATTCATAAGTTTCCTAAAAACCCTAACTCATAACTTTCTACATGGCTGGAAATAGTGAGTTTTTTTGAAAATACTTTGGGTACAAGGGTAAAAGGAATACCCTTACTAAATCTCTACATACATGAAGAAGAATCTCTTAGAATGAGCATTGAACCTACTGAGAAGTATGAAGAACCCTAGATCTTGTTTTTAGAGAAGCTCTGAGTTTCATGTACTGATGTTATGAAAGACGAAGTGGGGAATGAGGGAGAAACCACTTAAATCATAAATCCTCTGAAAATAACCTCAAAATGATGTATTTTAGGAGTTAGAAGCATAAAACATTACTAGGATGCCCTTATAAAAATGAACTAAAAAACTGATTGCCAGTTGCCATGACTCATACCACGAGTCATTACTTGGTACCACTAGTCATATCATGACTTGTGGTCAGTGAATCTAGGTTGCACCTCCTCTAATCCCCTCCACCCTACGACTCCTCATCATGACCCATACCATACTTGTACAGTTCGTAGCATCCAATCATGACCTCATAGCCAAATCCCTATTGAACTCTATGAATCATACCACGACTCCTTAGTATGACTCGTGTTGTCCTTGTATGAGTCGTGGTATCCAGCGGTGGTTCATTGAAAAAATTTGTGCTATTTCTCTATATCCTTCTCACGAGTCTTGATATGACTTGTATCACCTCACCACGAGTCATACTAAGACTCTTATTGACGGAAGATTTTAATTTTCTTCTAGTTCATACTCCATATCTAGTGTCTAGTTTTAGGGGATTTTCGGGGTATTACATTATCTCCCCCTTGGGAACATTCATCCTTGAATGGGGACTAACTAAGCTGAAAGAGTAGGGAAGGAGCTGCAATCCCAATGCTGAATGCTATAAGCTGAATACTGATGGAATGACCAACTCAAAACTGAGATACAAATACTGAACTGGGTTCATGCAACAAGAATGCATACTAAAATATGAATAGAACTAAAGAGTGTGAGATTGTCATGAAACTAAGTAGAGTTTTAAAGAAGAAACTAGTACCTGATGTTGAAGCTGAACTGGAAGGAAAAAGGTGAGGGTACTTAGCCATCATGTCTACTTCGACTTCCTACGTAGCCCCCTCTACAAGCTGATTTCTCCAAAGAACTTTCATTGAAGCGACCTCCTTATTCCTTAACTTACGAACCTAACGGTCAAGAATCTCAATTGGGACCTCTTCATAAGAGAGACTATCCTCTATGCCCACACTCTCCAGAGGCATAACTGATGTTGGATCACCAATACATTTCTTCAATAGAGACACATGAAAGATTGGATACACTGATGTTAACTCCACAAGCAAGTCTAACTCATAGGCCACATTGCCAATGCGCCTTAGAATCTTGTGAGGAACAACATATATAGGACTGAGCTTTTATTTCTTCCAAAACCTCATCACCTTTTTCATAGGTGAAATTTTTAGATATATCCAATCATCCACAGCAAACTCCAGCTCTCTTCTCCTCACATCTACATATGATTTGTGGCGACTTTGAGTTGTTTTCAGCCTTTCCCTGATAACCTGAACTTTCCCCATGGACTCATGAACTGAATCAGGTCATATTAAGGTAGCTTCACCAACCTCAAATCATCCTATAGGAGACCTACACCTTCTATCATAAAGTGCCTCAAATGGGGCCATCTGGATCCTAGAGTGGTAGTTGTTGTACACAAACTCAATGAGAGATAGGTGATCATCCTAACTAACCTTGAAATCAATCAAGAATGCCTTCAATATATCCTCTAGGGTCTGAATGGTCTGCGAGCCTGGCCATCTATCTGCGGACAGAAAACTACACTGAGCTTAACCTGAGCACCAAGTCCCTTTTGAAGTGACTTCCACAAGTGCGAGGTGAACTGAGTACTCCTATCCGAAATGATAGAAAAAGGGACCCTGTGCAATCTAAAAAACTCTTAGATTTATATCCTGGCATAATTCTTTGTTGAATTTGTGGTCTTGACTGGTAGAAAACGTGTTGCCTTAGTCATATGGTCTACAACCATCCAAATCGAATCATATTGACTACACATATGAGGTAGACCTGCAATGAAATCCATGTTGATCTCTTATCAATTCCAAGTAGGGATCCTAATGTCCTGAGTCATACCTTATGATCTTTGGTGTTCAATCTTCACCTGCTGGCAGTTAGGACACTTAGTCATAAATTCTGTGATGTCCTTCTTCATGCAATTTCACCAATAGACTTCTTGTAGATCACAATAAATCTTGGTAGCACCTGGGTGGATAGAATATGTGGAGTTGTGAGCTTCCGTCAGTATCTTCTACCTCAAATCATCTACATCTGGAATACACAACCTACCCTGGTAACGGAGCACACCATCTTCGCCTTTGGAGAATGCTTCCAGCCTTTCCTTAGGACTGCTTTCTTCAACTTAAATAATATTGGGTCATCATCTTTCCTTGCCTTAACCTCCACCACAAGAGAGGACTCTGACCCATTATGGACTACAACTCTACCTTCTACTGAGTCAACCAAATAAACTCCTAACCGGGCCAACCTATGGACATCTTTAACCAACTCCTTCTTGTCATCCTCAACATGAGCAACACTACCCATCGACATCCTGCTGAGGGTGTTGGCCACCACATTGGCTTTACCCATACAAAATACTCATGGTATAATCTTTTAGCAACTCCAACCATCTTCTCTAACGCAGATTCAAGTCCTTCTGACTGAACACATACTGTAGGCTTTTGTAGTCAGTAAAAATATCCATATGAACCCTATAAAGGTAGTGCCTCCAAATCTTCAAAGCAAATACTATCACTGCCAGCTCAAGATCATGAGTCATATAGTTCTTCTCATGATCCTTGAGCTGTCTAGAAGCATAAGCTACAACTTTACCATAACGCATCAATACACAACCCAGACCAATTTTGAAGGTGTCGCAGTAAATCACGAACCCATCTGAACCATCTGGTAAAGTCAAAATTGGGGATGTATTGAGACAAGTCCTCAACTCCTGAAGACGCTTCTCACATGTCTCGAACCACTAAAACTTTACTTTCTTCTGAGTCAGATTGGTCATAGGGGATGCAATAGAGGAGAATCTTTGTATGAACCATTTGTAATAACCGGTTAGGCCCAAGAAGCTCCTAATGTCTGACGGAGAAGTAGTTCTTGTCCATTTTTAACAGTTGCTATCTTTCGAGGATAGCATGACCAAGGAATGTCACTGATTTCAGTCGGAAATCACACTTGCTGAATTTAGCGAATAACTGATAGTCTTTTGTGAGTTTGAAAACCTATCCTTAGGTGATCTGTATGTTCCTCCCCATTCCTGAAATATACTACAATGTCATTTATGAAGATGATGACGAACATGTCCGGGTATTGCTTGAGCACCTTGTTCATCAAGTCTATAAAAGCTACAGGAGTATTCGTTATCCCAAAAGACATAACTACAAATTCATAGTGACCATACCGGAGTTCTAAAGGTTGTGTTTAGAATGTACGTTCTCTGACCCTAAGCTGATGATAGCCTGATCTAAGGTCTATTTTTGAAAAGTAGCTAGATCCTTGAAGCTGGTCAAACAAGTCATCAAGCTTGGGGATGGGATACTTATTCTTGATTCTGACCTTGTTCAACTTGTGGTAGTCAATACACATTCTGAGTGTATCATCCTTCTTTCGCATGAATAACACTGGGGCACGCAATAGAGATATACTGGGTTTGATGAAGCCTTTTCTAAAAGGTCTTTCAACTAATTTTTCAACTCCTTAAGCTCAGTTGGAGTCATTATGTAAGGAGGAATTGAGATAGGCTGGGTATCTAGAAGAAGCTCTATGCCAAAGTCAATTTCCCGCTTGGGAGGGACTCTTGGAAGATCCTCAGGGAACACATCTGGGAACTCATTCACCACTGGGACCGACTGAAGAGTTGGGACTTCAGAACTAGAATCCCTGACCCAAACTAGATGATAGATTTATCCCTTTGAAATCATCTTTCTAGCCTTAAGGTAAGAAAAAAATTGATCCTTAGGTGTTGAAGTACTACCCTTCCACTCAAAGACTAGTTCATCAGGGAATTGAAACTTAACGACCCTAGTTCTGTAGTCGACTGAGGCATAGCATGAGTGTAAGCAGTCCACACCAAGAATAAGGTAAAAAGGTCAAGATTGACCATATTTAACTCTACTAGATCGACTGTGATGACTTGTTATAAAACTGAGATCGGGAAATTTCTATATACTCGACTGGCTCTAACTGACTTACCAACTAGAGTAGAGACTGAAAATTATTCAGAGAGAATTTTTGGACTAATCTCAATCTAAACTGCAACATAAGGATTCACAAAGGAAAGTGTGGCTCCTGAATCTAGTAAAGCATAGACATCAACTTGAAAAAGGCGTAACATACCCGTAACTACATCAGGCAAGTGATCTTGGGCAGATTTATATGCCCAAGTGATACTCAAACGTATTATTTTTGACTTGTTTGTTATGCAATATGTATATATTCTCATGTAATTGGTAATAAAATGTGAATTTATACTAACCAACATGATTAGCATTTGTTTTGCAGGAAAATATGATTTTTAGGAGCTAAAATGCATGTTGGAATTATATCGGAGTTGGACTTGGATGCGAGCATGGAAAAGGCATTGGAATGCGCAAAGTATAGGGGCTCCGCGATGGAGCCGTGCCATGCTACCATCGCAGAGGCACACTGCCTGGAGGGGAAATTAATTGGCAAATTCCAGTGAGGCCTCGCGACAGCTCCGTGGCACAGAGATAGGCCTCCGCGTTGGCCTCCGTGCCACGTTGAGGCCCTGGAATTCCAGTAAGGGTCCGCGTCCACGCCGTGTCACGGAGGCAGTGCTCCGCGTTGACCTCCGTGACACGTTGCTTGTTATTCCGGAAACAATTCCCACTAGTATAAATAGAACACTTAGGTTTATTTTAATGAATTTAGACTTGGTGGAGCAAGGACGTAGGTTAGAAGCAGTTGAGGGACAAAAAAGCTAAGGGATTTCTTCTCTTCCTTTCTTCTTTCAATCAATTGTATGTATGATTTACACTTGTTTTAGGATGATTAATCCACAAATGAGTGGCTAATTCTCTTCGTTGCTGAGGTTTTGAACAATGGTGATGAATTTTGATTGTTAATTATATGGTTTTCTTCTTCTTCTTCCATGTTGTTCTGTTAATTCTTGTTTCTACTGCATTAGTGTGTGGCCGACATTAATGTACATCTAAAAAGTCCAATTTCACTCGAGAGAGCAAGAAATTGGAAAGTTGTGAATTAATAGGGTATTGTTCTTAACTTGATTTGGGAAAATTGGGTTTTGATGTGCTTTCCTGATAGAAATATACTTGAAAGCCATATTAGTCAATTTAGGAACCGGAATTGTAGTGCTAGGTCATAAATTGCATTTGATCACAGAAATGTAGACGAATGGTTTATGATTTTAAAGTGAAATTAAATACGAGAGTTTTAATTTCTAGGCTGATGTTCTTGGCTAGCAACATGAAGAAAAGATTAACCAAATTGTGATTATCGTCAAATTCATTGCTTGTTCTTAACCTTGGCATGCTCATATCCATAGTTTCAATTCACAGTAAATAATTGTTAATAGTTTTAGTATATATATTTCCTAAACAAAAACTTATTTAACTGTTGGTTACGTTGTTGTTAGCATAATTAGAAGTAAGATAAGAATATAGTGTACTTAGGCAATTTTACTTATCCAGAGTCTCCTTGGATCGATACTTGGCTTACTTAGCCACTTTATTACTTGTTTGACCACGTGCACTTGCGTGTCGGTTTTAACCCATATAGCAAACCACCCGAACAGCAAGTTCTCGTGGTAACAGAAGGATAAAGCATTGAAGCAGTTTTGGCGTTGAGCACCACCTGTACCTGTGCCTATGCTGAGCTAGGTGACCTATCTGAGCTACTAATGTAGTGGAATGGGCCCTTCCTTTATAGATATACCTCACTTAGATGGTGACCTAGCTGGACACAACCATAACAACCCTTCTTTCCTAGTTGGCACTTACCAGGATAGTTTTTACCACAATTCGAACATGCTGGGAAAGTGCACCTGCTGGAGTCATGGTTCTGAGACTGTGAGCCTGATGCTCCACCCTTCCAATATTTATGGGACCTAAAAGAAGGGGCACTAGTTGAAGAGGGTGCTGGAGGTCTCTGCTGCTGCTTTGGGCGACTACCATTGCTTTATCTCTGCTGTGAATACTCGAAATGACCATCCTCGCTCGCTTAATCTCCCTTTCTATTTCTTTCAATTTTTCCTCCTCAATTTATCGAGCATGGATCATGAGCCTGGAGACATCTTGTTATACCCCGTAAGATTCCTGGCACCTAGATGGACTATTCGCGCGTTCGTTAAGCATATTTGGAAGCCATACGTGCTGGAGAAAGGCCCGGGAGAGGATCGGACTAGTAGCCTGTCGAACCATATCGGAAGGAGCCGGGGCAGAGCCCCTCTGCGATGGCAGCCAATAGAAGTGGTATTGGCTATTGCTTGCTAAATGTATATGTACTTATGTGCTTTATATATATATATACTAGTTAATAGACAGCAGGCCGCCGTGACTACGGGCGCGTTCCTGCCTATCAGTGCAGAAAGGTTTGATCTAGTTCCTATCAGCTCTTCAGATTCAGTTACCTTCTGCTCACAGACTTGTTAGTTATGTTATATCTATTCAGTTGTATTATTTCAGTTGCTTTGCATACTCGGTACCAGTGGTACTGACGCCTAGTGGGGCGCTGCATTACTTGCTTGCAGGTACTCATAGACGAGGAGGTGATCCCTCGTGATCCTAGCCAGCACAGAGTCATCAGCTCCTGTCATCCGAAGCTTGATATTTCAGAGGTTTATATCATTTCCTTTTGTTGTACAGTACGGGTAGGTCGGGGCCCTGTCCTGACCATCTTATCAGTATTCCTAGAGGCTTGAAGTCTGTATATATTTCCATGTGGTCAGTTGAGCTGGTCGTGTGAGACCGTGTAGTTTGTTATAGCTGTTTAACATTTCAGTTTATGTTGGCCATGTGAGGCCTTAGTTTGATAGTAGTAGTGACCTTGCCGGTCACGTAGTACTCAGCATTTTATTGTTAAGTTACAGATAACTAGACAGCATGGTGGCCCTGTCGGCCCGCATAGGTTTCCCCCTTGTAAGTATGTTTCTGGTTAGCTGTAGTTTCATACAGGTGGCTATAGGCCTAGTTGGCCGGAGGCTGTATTTACAGTTGTTATATAGCCCGTAGTTATGTTGGCACAAATGATGGCCACACAGCGCCAGTCGGTGCCACCTGTAGCAGCAGAGCCTTCAGGTGGGTCAGGTAGTTCCAGGGTCAGGGAGTTTTTGGCACTAGGTCCTCCACAGTTCACTGGGTCAAATCAGGCAGAGGACCCTCAGGACTTCCTAGATCAGATGCAGAGAATTTTCCGGGTTATGCATGTGACCCCTACAGAATCAGTTGAGCCGGCAGTGTTTCGATTACGGGACATAGCTGTATTATGGTACGAGAGTTGGGAAAGGTCTCGAGGGAAAGATGTTGCCCCTCCGACCTGGTCCAGCTTCTCGAAGGCCTTCCTGGATCGTTACTTGCAACGGGAGATCCGGCAGGCCCGAACGGATCAGTTTTTGCATTTGGAGCAGGGGACGAGGAGTGTACAAGAATATGCCCTACAGTTTGACTCCTTAGCCCGCTATGCTCCAGCCTTTGTGGACACTATGCCATCCAGAGTCCACCGGTTCATTATGGGTCTGAACCCGGAATATATTGAAGCTTGCATGACGGCTACGCTACGAGAAGATATGAACATTGCCCGAGTGCAGGCCTTTGCTCAGACCATTGAGGGTCTTAGACAGTGGCAACAGAGTAGTAGACAGACCAGCCAGGAACAGCGCCGTAGAGATAGATCTAACGAGATGCAAAGGGAAGTTCAGAGAGGACCCAGGCCTCGACTATCAGATAGACCCCCTAGACCCCCACCTCCACCACAGCAGCAGCAGCAACGAGGTAGATATGTGCAACGAGGGCAGTCAGAGCCCAGTGGTAGTTCCAGAATAGTAGAGTCCCCGCAGCAGAGAAGGGGGGAACAGAGAAGATTTGCACCCTCACCCTGCCCCTACTGTAATCGACCACACTCCGGAGCTTGTAAATATGGCTCCACTGGGTGTTATATTTGCGGACAGGAGGGGCATCGGATGAGAGATTGTCCGACCAGAGGTCAGGGGAGTAGAGATAGTCAGGATAGGGGATCCGCAGTGCCACGAGCCCCAGCAGCCTCAGCGGGGCGTGGGCCTTCAAGTTCAATAGGCAGAGGCCGAGGTAGATCAGGAGCTTCCAGTTCAGGTATGGGCTCAAGCCGTACTTATGCACTACTAGGGAGACACGACTCTGAGGCGTCGCTAGATGTAGTGATAGGTACGATGACTATCTGTTCATGCCCTGCTTACGTATTAATTGATCCAGGATCCACTCTGTCATATATTACCCCATTTGTGGCACGAAAGTTCAATATTGCACCAGAATTATTGCAGCAGCCCTTTTCAGTATCCACGCCCGTCGGTGACTCTATTATAGCTAGCAGAATTTACCGAGGGTGTACAGTGGAGGTTTCTGACCGCCAAACTATAGTAGATCTGGTAGAGCTAGAAATGATAGACTTCGATGCCATAATGGGTATGGATTGGCTAGTGCCGTGCTACGCTAATGTAGAATGTTGGACCAAGATGGTCCGATTCCACTTTCCAGGGGAGGCAGTGCGAGAGTTGAAAGGCAGCACAACTACTCCAAAAGGTAGGTTTATTTCCTATCTTCAGGCGAGGAAATTGATAATTAAGGGATGTATCTACCACCTAGTCAGGGTTCAGGATATCCGTGCGGAATCTCCGACAGTCCAGTCTGTTTTGGTGGTGAACGAGTTCCTTGATGTGTTTCCAAAAGAGTTACCTGGTATTCCCCCAGTAAGAGAAATAGATTTCGCTATTAATTTATTACCTGGCACTCAGCCTATATCAATTCCTCCTTATCGTATGGCTCCTGCAGAACTCAGAGAGTTGAAGGAGCAGTTGAAAGATTTTTTAGATAAAGGTTTCATCAGGCCGAGTACTTCACCATGGGGTGCGCCAGTGTTATTTGTGAAAAAGAAAGATGGCTCACTCCGTATGTGTATAGATTATCGGCAATTGAATAAAGTTACAGTGAAAAACAAGTACCCGCTTCCTAGAATAGATGATTTGTTTGATCAGCTACAAGGGGCCAGATACTTTTCCAAGATTGACTTGCGGTCCGGATATCACCAGGTTCGAGTTCGTGAAAGAGATATTCCTAAAACGGCGTTCAGGACCCGATATGGACACTTTGAATTTCTAGTTATGTCCTTTGGGTTAACGAATGCCCCAACAGTATTCATGGACCTGATGAATAGTATTTTTAGACCATACCTGGACCTGTTCGTGATCGTGTTTATTGATGATATTCTGGTGTATTCTAGCTCTGAAGCAGATCACCATGCTCATTTACGGACAGTACTCCAGATCCTCAGGGACCGCCAGTTATATGCTAAGTTTTCCAAGTGTGAATTCTGGCTTAATTCAGTAGCCTTTCTAGGGCATATTGTGTCAGATGCTGGTATACAGGGTGATACGCAGAAAATAGAAGCAGTCAAATCATGGCCTAGGCCTACCACTCCGACGGAGGTTCGTAGCTTTCTGGGATTAGCGGGATATTACAGGAGATTTGTTGAGGGATTCTCTACTATAGCGGCACCTCTAACCAAACTGACACAGAATGCAGCGAAGTTTCAGTGGACAGAGGCATGTGAGCAAAGCTTCCAGGAGTTAAAAGACAGATTAACCTCCGCCCCAGTGTTAGCATTGCCGGAAGGTACATAAGGTTATTCGGTGTATTGCGACGCATCAGGCGTCGGGTTAGGTTGTGTGTTGATGCAGCATGGTAAAGTGATTGCATATGCTTCCAGACAGCTGAGGAAATACGAAAAGAATTACCCTACCCATGACTTGGAGTTAGCCGCAGTAATCCACGCCTTGAAAATGTGGAGACATTACCTGTATGACGTGAATATTCTGTACCACCGGGGAAAAGCCAATGTTGTAGCAGATGCTCTCAGTCGTAAGTCCATGGGGAGTTTGGCGTATTTGCAGCCCGAGCAGTGGGAATTGGTCAGGGAGATACATCAGTTAGCTAGCCTAGCCGTTCGTGTAGCAGAAACAGAGGACGGTAGAGCGGTAATTCAGAACACCGCTGTGTCATCATTAGTTGTGGAAGTGAAAGAACGGCAATATGAGGATCCTGACCTGATCCAGCTCAAAGACAGAATCCAGCAGGGTAAAGCGCCAGATTTTCAGATAATTGAGGATGGGATGTTACGCTGTAAAGACCGTCTGTGTGTTCCTGATGTTTCAAGCCTTCGCCAGCAAATTATGAATGAGGTACATTGCACCCGTTATTCTCTTCACCCTGGTGCGACAAAAATGTACCATGATATCAAGGAGAATTATTGGTGGCCAGGAATGAAAAGAGAAATTGCCGAATTTGTAGCCAAGTGTCCTAACTGCCAACAGGTGAAAGCAGAACATCAGAAACCAGGCGGGTTGACTCAAGACATAGCTGTGCCTCTATGGAAATGGGAAGTAGTAAATATGGATTTTGTAGCAGGATTACCCCGTACCAGACACAGACATGACTCTATATGGGTGATAGTTGACAGATTGACAAAATCAGCTCATTTCCTACCAGTAAGAACTACCTTCTCGGTCGAAGATTATGCGGAGTTATATATCCGGGAAATAGTCAGATTGCATGGAGTACCAGTATCCATTATTTCAGACAGAGGAGCACAGTTTACGGCTAGATTCTGATAGTCATTTCAGAGGGGTCTGGGTACGCAGATTAATTTGAGTACAGCATTCCACCCTCAGATCGATGGATAGGCTGAGCGCACTATTCAGACGCTCGAGGACATGCTACGAGCGTGTGTGATAGATTTTGGAGGTAGCTGGGAAGAGCATTTGCCGCTAATTGAATTTGCTTATAATAACAGCTATCACTCAGCCATCCAGAAGGCGCCTTTTGAAGCCTTGTATGGGCGAAAATGCAGATCGCCGGTTGGCTGGTTTGAAATAGGGGAATCGGCGTTGATTGGGACAGACATTGTTCAGCAGTCGGAGGAAAAGGTAAAGCTCATCAGAGAATGCCTACTGACTGCACATAGCCGCCAGAAATCATATGCTGACGTGCGGCGCAGAAACTTGGAATTTGATGTGAATGACTGGCTATTTTTGAAAGTATCTCCGATGAAAGGGGTGATGAGATTCGACAAGAAAGGTAAGCTTAGCCCAAGGTTTGTCGGGCCTTATCAGATTCATCGAAGAATAGGCCGAGTGGCATATGAGTTGAACTTGCCTCCAGAATTGGAATCCATTCATCCGGTCTTCCATGTATCTATGCTGAGGAAATGCATAGGAGACCCATCCAGAGCAGTCCCCATCTAGGATATCCAGGTTACGGAAGAGCTGGCCTATGAAGAGGTTCTAGTAGCCATCTTAGACAGACAGATTCGTAGATTGAGGACTAAGGATATTACGTCTGTCAAGGTATTGTGGCATAATAGGAACCGAGAGGAGATGACGTGGGAGGCTGAGGAAGATATGAAAGCTAGATATCCTCACTTATTCCAGGCCTAATCAGGCGACAGGTATGTCCGTATTATTACTTATGCAGTACCTTGTGGTTGTGTATGTATAAATGAGAAAGATTGATGTTTAGCTATCCAGTGAATCTTAAAGTATTGTGTGCAGTACCTGTATTGGACTTTTCTGCATTTCAGGTTTTTGGGATAGTCCATATTACACGGGAAACTCTGCCGAAATTTTCTTAGAAACAAGTTGAGTTAATTGAATAGTCCTCCAAATAGCAGTTTCATTCGAGGACGAATGTTCTTAAGGGGGGAGAATGTTATACCCCGTAAGATTCCCGGCACCTAGATGGCCTATTCGCGTGTTGGTTAAGCATATTTGGAAGCCATACGTGCTGGAGAAAGGCCCGGGAGAGGATCGGACGAGTAGCCTGTCGAACCATCGCGGAAGGAGCCGGGGCAGAGCCCCTCTGCGATGGCAGCATGTCACGGAGGCTGGGCCACTGCGTTGGCTCCGTGACACATTGGGCCTGTCCAGGCCCAAGTATATAAAGCCCCACTTCGGTTTTAAATCAGATTATTCATTATAATTTCCAGAGAATTCGTAGAAAACAGAGAGAGAGACAAAGAGGGTTATATATTATCATCCGATTACGCTGTCAAACGTAGTCCATACTTAAATTAACTCCAGATACCGAGGTATTTAGCAATAGGGAGCATTTCTATAGATTTTGTTTCCTGAAATACGGCTGACGAATCGTTGAGCTACCGGACTAAGGTAAGTAGAATTGCTCCAAACTAGTGTCTATGTGCTCCTAGCTGTGAAGTGAATACTTCTCCCTTCTGGACTTCTGGAAGATAGTAAGTTTTCGACCGTCTTTCGATAAGCCTAAGTTTAGGCTATAATTATATCGAAAGTGATGTCGTCCTTCAGAAGAAATTTGTATTTGGCACTAACTAACGTGTATATGAATGCAATTGGGAGAAATAGCTGGAGTACTGACCGAGCCTCGTCCGACAGTCGGATAACTCGAGGTTAAGGTATGTGAAGTTATTCTTCGGCAAGTTAGTAAGTCTTAGCTTGGTAAATCATAGTAAACTCCGTATTTGAAACTCTCGGAGTTGAATGTTGAGAATTAAGTAAGTCTAATAGATTCTGAGTTGTGTTGCCGTATCGCATTCAGTCCGAAAGTTAGTAAAGCATGCGCCAAAGGGCGAGTTAGCATTCCAGATTCAGAATAGCTTATTGTATGATTAGCAAGCATGTTGTTGAATAAAAAGGTACAGATTTTCAGAATAAAAGCTAATAAAGTAAAATCAGATAGACAGACAGTTTTATGGCTATAGACTGGCAATTCAGACAGATGGAATATTGGCTACAGATTAGCCAACAGTTAAAGAAAGATTTCAGAATCAGTATAATCAGTAAAGAATCAGTTCAGTATAAAAACAGATCAGAATAAGAAGTTAGATTTCAGATAGTCTTTTAAGTTATACATGCTTGCTATTTATATGTGCTATTTGTTTGTTGAGACTTGATGTGGCGTGAGGGCACCTTATTGAGCGTCCTCGCCGCCCCTGGGTTGGTAATCGTGTTGCCCACTGAGCGGGTGGGTTTACGTCACTCCAAGGAGTGGCATGCCGTCCCCAGTTTGGACGAAGATGGGATGAAGCTTTCCCCATATCAGGTTGATCAGCATTACAGTACAGATAGCCCTGTTGTGCGCAAGTGCCCAGGGAACAGATACAGATACAGTTACAATTACAGATCTTACTACAGGTGCAGCTCCGGTTTCAGATAGCCCTGAGGAGAGTTCCAGGGAACCAAACCCTATCTGTTACTGTCTGCACAGGAGTCCTCCGGACTCAGACACGGTTATTTATATCGGAGGCTATGGCCCGAGCAAGAGACCCAGGGGGCCGGTAGAGGAGCTCTGAGTGAGCAGATGAGTGGAGTGACTTATTTTTGGCTGGTTTTGACCCGGGTAGGGGTATATAGATTGTTTGCTTACTTGGCGCCATCCGGCTTATGGGGGTTGGTATTGGCTATTGCTTGCTAAATGTATATGTACTTATGTGCTTTATATATATATATATACTAGTTAATAGACAGCAGGCCGCCGTGACTACGGGCGCGTTCCTGCCTATCAGTGCAGAAAGGTTTGATCTAGTTCCTATCAGCTCTTCAGATTCAGTTACCTTCTGCTCAAAGACTTGTTAGTTATGTTATCTGTATTCAGTTGTATTATTTCAGTTGCTTTGCATATTCGGTACCAGTGGTAGTGACACCCAGTAGGGCGCTGCATTACTTGCCTGCAGGTACTCATAGACGAGGAGGCGATCCCTGGTGATCCTAGCCAGCACAGAGTCATCAGCTCCTATCATCCGGAGCTTGATATTTCAGAGGTTTTATATCATTTCCTTTTGTTGTACAGTACGGGTAGGTCGGGGCCCTGTCCCGACCATCTTATCAGTATTCCTAGAGGCTTGCAGTCTGTATATATTTTTCTGTGGTCAGTTGAGCCGGTCGTGTAAGGCTGTGCAGTTTGTTATAGCTGTTTAACATTTCAGTTTATGTTGGCCGTGTGAGACCGTAGTTTGATAGTAGTGGTGACCTTGCCGGTCACGTAGTACTCAACATTTTATTGTTAAGTTACAGATAACTAGACAGCATGGTGGCCTTGTCAGCCCACATAGGTTTCCCCCTTGTAAGTATGTTTCTGGTTAGCTGAAGTTTCATACAGGTGGCTATAGGCCTAGTCGGCCGGAGGCTGTATTTACAGCCGTTATATAGCCCGTTGGTTTCATGAATCTGAGTTAGAGCCAGCCAGGCGCCAGATGTGCTTAGGCTCACCAGATAGCAGTCTAGGTTCTACTAGGGCACCAAGTGCCAGTCATATCCCCCAAGGCGGGGCGTGACACATCTTATCACTAATCAGCATGGCGGTTCTGCACTCCTTTACCACTAAGTTTGAGATTCCTGACACAAATTTGCTCATCTGAGCCCTGGGTTCTGCCACCATCTCTGGAGAGATGGGTAAACTTCAAGGCATACTCCTTAACTTTCATGGATCTCTACTTTAGATTAATGAACTCCTCCACCTTAGCTTTCCTCAATTCCCGGGGAAAGAACATGTCTAAGAACATTGTCACGAGCTCGTCCTATGCTATCAGACTTGCACCATCCCGTCTTCCTTCCATCCACTGATGGTACTATATTTGAGCCATGCCTTTTGGCTGATAGGCGACTAAGTCTGAATTTTCAATAGAGGTAACACCTATGATCCAGGTGATCTTTTAGACCTCGTCGATGAAATCCTGTGGGTCCTCATCTAACTTTGACCTGTTAAACTCTAGGGGATTCATTCGAGTAAAATCTTGGACTCTGGCTGCAGCTACAGTTCCACTAGTACTGGTAGGTGCAACAGCCTGTTGGCTGACTTGGTTGATCATAACCTGGGCGTGTAGTTGAAATGCAGGTCGGAACTCAGCATGTGACATCTGTTGGTCCTAAGGGGCTGCTGGAGCTGACGGATCTTATCGGTCTCCATTTCCATTTCTACTGCTGTTAACTCATCTAGGAGGCATTTTTTGTCCACGTACAAAGCATGAGTTAGAAGGGTGTTGTTAGAGTTTCATACTCTATTGCACGATAAGAAAGTAAAAGAAAGGAAGTTTCCTAAAACACCTTGTAGCCTCTCCCTCATAAGTGTGATACACTTCACACCCATGAAAAATACTCTACTTGATGTGGCTTTCAAACATCCTAGGACACTCTAATAATACTCTGATACCAAGTTTATCATGACCTGAATCTACAACCTAAGCGCGACATTGCCTAGAACTACAAGCGGCCCCAGGCTAACCCATGTCATATCATAATTCTAACATAACTATAAGTTTAGATGAAAACTAAGTAGAAGCTAAGTAAATATAAATGGTTCAAGTATAAGTACTGAAGTAAACTAATAACTAGATAACACTGGAAAATACTGAATCAAGTTGAAACTCTAACACTCTGTCCAAAAGCCTCTACTAATGATGAGCTGCTGGACAAGCCCCCAGTTAACTATAAAGTCTGAAGCTAAAAGTGACAAAAATACATCTGAAATGGAAAACTGATTCCGGCCCTCAGGAGATGAGGATTCACCATTGTACTTCTGCTGAACTACATCTAGAGGAGAGTAACTGCTCTATTGGGCCTGAGTGTCTGAGCCTATATCATAAAATGATATAGCATAGAAGGTATGCAGTCAGTACTTTGAATATATTGAGTATGTGAGTTTACGTAATAAAAATATAAACATGTTGGTAAAAACTTTAAGTAATACTGAAATGACATGCAATGACCCTATCTAAATCATGAATGTTGTAAGCAGCCTGAAATACAAAAATATGGTAAAGCTAGTAAAAACTAGTTAAGGGTACATATCCTAAAATTTGAAATTGAGATTGGACTAAGAGCTGTAACTGTACTGTAGGAGAGCCTATTAACCGACATGTAACCACGTGAGCTAGATTTAGAGTTTGATGTATGCATCCCATCAAATAGATCCCACTCTACCTTGCCAGGGTATAGTGGTTGGTCTGTATGATCACTAAATGAGGCCCATTCGAGCTAAAGACCTACGGTGGCACATAGTTCTGGGAACCTGGATGCACTGAACCCCAGCCCATCGGTGCTAAGTACTACTCCCAACTAAAAACCTAATTATATCTAAGTATAGTGATAGCTCGAAATTGATGTCTTAATATTAAGTAAGAACTACTTATATTAAAGTGTTTTGCGAGTCTAAAGGGCGTAATAACTGAAAATATTAGTAATACTGATAACTAGTAGACTGAAAAGCTGAAATTTCTAAGAAATATTGAGTATACTTATCATCCGAAAGCATTGACTTTCACTCAAAGCATTTATACTAAAATTCATACTCGAGTTATAATATATTGATAATATAACCTTTCTGAGTAGCTTCTAAATCATACAATATTCAATTCAAAATTATGCTAAAATTAGGGCTAGAAATGAATATGTATAATTGAAGTCAAAACATGAATTTCACATAATACTAGTCATGGAGAACTTGAAGAATTTCTAAAATTAGGGAAATTCATAAGCTACCTGGAAACCCTAACTTATAACTTTCTACAGCGCTGAAAATAGTTAGTTATTTTTTAAAAACTTTAGGTTACAAGGGTGAAATGAATACCCTTGCTAAATCCCTACATACCCGAAGAAAAATCTTTTAGAATGAGTCTTGAACCCAATGAGAAGAGTAAAGAACTCTAACTCTTGTTTTTGAGAGAAACTCTGAGTTCTACATACTAATGTTCTAAAAGCCTAAGTGGGGAATGAGGGAGAAATCGTTTAAATCCCTAAATCCTCTGAAAATAACCTCAAAATGAAGCAGTTTAGGAGTTAGAAGCATAAAAAATTACTAGGATGTCCTTATAAAAATGAACTGAAAAACTGATTGCCAGTCGTCATGACTTACACCACGAGTCATTACTTGGTACCACAAGTCATACCATGACTCGTGGTTATTGAATCTAGTTTGCACCTCCTTTGATTCTCTAACCTATGACTCCTCATCATGACCCATACTATACTGGTATGGATCGTAGCATCCAATCGTAACCTCATGGCCAAATCCCTGTTGAACTCTCTGAATCATACCACGACTCCTTAGTACGACTCGTGTTGTCCTTATACGAGTTGTGGTATCCAGTCGTTGTGCCCCTGACCCAATTTTTGCTGTTTCTCTAGACCCTTCTCACGAGTCATGGTACGACTCGTACTGCCTCACCATTAATAGCACCGAGACTCTTAGTGAGGGAAGATTTTAATTTTTCTGCTGGTTCATACTCCATATCTAGCGTCTAGTCTTTGGGAATTTTATGGGTGTTATAGTTAAAGCCCAAGGTGTGCTTTTCATTCACCTTGGATGAGAAATGAGAGATTTGTGAGTGGGTTAAGAATTTAAGATGCCTGAGGGCTATGCTTCAAATTTGGGAAAGCGTGTAGATCCGAATGAATGAAAGTTGTGTGGTATGAAAAGATATGATTGTCATATTTTTGTGGAAATTTTATTTTTTATTGCATTTAACCAGCTACCTAATAATATATAAAATTCAATCATAGAGGTAAGTTTGTTCTTCAAAGATTTGTGTAGTAACACTTTGTGGGAGGATAACTTAGAAAGGATGGATCAAGAATATTCTTGTGATTATTACCAAGTCGAAAAAGATTGATAATATGTTGGATATGACATACCAAATGATGTAGCAATTGTTCATCAAATAGTGGATGCTGAGTTAGAACACAGTTTTGAACATCCTGAACACATATTAAAAGAAGTTTCTAATGATGAGGTAACTGCAAATATTGAGGAAGAATCAGATAATGAAAATGAAACAAGCGGGGGGAGAGGGAAAAAATAATCAAATGATGATTATGAAATAAGTGAGGAGGAAGAATGGGAGAATGATGAAAATGAAACAAGTTAGGAGGAAGAATGGGAGAACGACGACTTGCAAGTTGTTCTATTTCATTTAGGCAATTATTATATTTAATACTTATAAATTGCTTTTTATATACTAATGTAAAGTTGTATGCAGATGTCGCCAGGTGATGGAGATCGAAGTTATAGTAATAGGAGTAGTAAATCGAGTAATAGTAGTAGGAAGCACCTGGGAGGCCACTAGATTATAGCACTACTTCAGTAGGTCATTCATCTTCTCCATATACACATTCTTCTCCACCTGTGACTTATGTCCCCTATGGCACTGACATCCAACATATTCTTCTGTGCCTCCATTCCCTACTACTTCTCACACTTTCATGCCTAAATTTATCATGTTTCCACCATGAAAAAACTCGACGTATTCATCGTTGGGTACTCCTTCCCCGAGTGGTTCATCTCCTCACTTATCCAGTTTGCGACTTAGAGATAGAAGCTCTAAGCCAGACATATAGGATAATTCTACTCCACCCTTGACTAGTTGTATAGACTTCAGGCACCAGCATCGGCACCAAGATCGGTACCAGGAGATGGATAGCCACAACCCAAAGAGAGAAAGATAGTCTTGGTAAAGTGGTTGTCGTCCCTATTGGTTTGTAATAAGTTTATATTTAGATTTATGATTTTTAATCTTAATATTTTATTTATGACTTGACATGTTTATTGCCATTTTTGTAGGTTCTTCCGAAAAAAGAGAGCAAAAATGCTCTTAGAAAGAGCATTCGGAGATTTTATGATCGGGCTTATTCGACCTGAAATTAAATACCACAAATCGAACATGATAGGGCATGTTTAATCAGTTTAAGGTATACAAATTAATTAATATTTAGTAAAAAAAATTTTAACTATTGATCATCATATATCATCTAACACTAGTGATTATTTGATTGCAGACATTACGCACTTGGCTTCCACAGCACGATAAAATAATTTTCATGACCTACAAGAGGAAGACCAGTTCCAGGATGTCCGACTGGTTTAGTGATATTAGGGAAAAGAACAAGAAGTCTGATTGGCTTCTACCTCATCTTTACAAGACCCTTCAGGCATATTGGAGATTACTAGAATTTTCGGCAAAGTTTAAACAAGTGAAAAAGGCCAGGCGGAAAGGAAAAAGTTGCTCGTCGCATGCTAGGGGTGCAAAAAGTGAAGGAAAGATAGCTAGAGAATTGGTAAGTAACTTATATATATATATATATATATATATATATATACTCATAAAAATTTAATTAAATTTTATATATTGACACACTTTAATTACATTCTTTTTGCAGGCTAAAAAATTGAGCCGCGACCTGACTTAAGAGGAGCTCTTGGGCTACCCATATAAAGAAGAAGAAGAAGGAGTTAGATTTGGACACATAGGTCAAGCAAAGGGATGAACAAAAGCCTATGTAAGTCCCTACAAGTTATATACAAATAGTAATATGTTGAGTTTGAACAAGAATATACTCACTTTTTTTTTAATTATAAAGTTGAATTATCAACAACTCTTGTCTAGATACAACAAGACTCAGCAAGCCCAAGGTGGGTTGACCTAGCTTTCACTATATGTTGCACCTAGATCTAGACTAAAAAAGTGATCAAGGGGAGACAAAAGTGGAGAGTTTATGGACAAGGATCTAGGAACCCAATTCATCGGATTCAGTCTGGACTAGAAGGTATTGACTATTCTCTAGCCAGGCTGAGGCAGTTGATGGTGTTCAGATTACTTCTATATCACATCAGATCGATGACCTTACACATGCTTTGGTAGATGACGAAGCAAGACGCATTTATGAGAATAAGAGCATGTGTCATACCTTCAAGGCTCTCAGGACACAAATGAATAGCCTCCTTGCTAGTGGAGTGCATAAACGTGGTCGTTCTCCTCTCACCTTAATTAAAGATAAGAGCTTGAGTGATGATGAAGATGAGTGTGTCCAACGGATACTTAGTTTTGTTCGGATTTATATTGTTGAACGCTAAAAACAAGTGAAACTTTGTAAATATTAAAGATTTTAAATTTTGTTTGACTTTATAGATTATTTTGGTGGATATTTAATGTTATTTTTAATTTTTTATTCGATAATTACTATATTATTAATATTGTTATTGATTTGACATCAATTTAGTGCTGAATTGTAGCTGATATTGAATTAAAGTTTAACTTGGGAGGTGAAAAATGTAGAAATTGCATGTTTCTACTTATTTTTTTGTAGAAAATCGACGGGCAACATAGGCTAGTCTACTTTCTTTTTGTAAAAAAAGCCATAAAAAACTCAAAAAATCGATACTGTCTATCGGTTTGTTCTTGGATATGAAGAACATGCCGACAGACAGAGTCTGATTGTTTGAATTTTTTTAAAACTACTTTATTAATTCATTAAAATAAATTGAGGGTGTTCGTTGGTAAGCTATTATTTTACATCGGATGACATTTAAAAAACCCATCAAGTTGAATTTCAAGAAACCAATGGATATCCCTTGATAATAACCGATACTGTCAGTCGGTTTGTTATTTTCGATGAGTCAAATTTCCGGGAATATCAGTCTGTCGGTTAGCCATCAGTTTTGCCGAAAAACCTACGTTGTTCGTTGGTGTTAATCTACGTTTTTGGTGCAGTTTTTTTGTAGCGAGGGGTCATTTATTCTTTATAAGATACATACTTAGATTCATCAACTAATATCTCAATGTAATCTCAATTTAAGTCTTCAACTATTCCTCTCGCTATTTCTTTTGCACAAGAGCTCACAATGTCTTTTTGGATACTTCGATAAATCATGATGTTATTTTGTGGAGTATTTTCTAACACATTTTTTTTTACATCTTCCTTCTTATGTGCATACCATTTTAATGGATCAAAAAATATTTCTCTTCTCGGAGAAGTTTCACTTTCACTATGACATTGAAAAGACATTTCTTCTTAAAAAGAAACCTTGAAATATCAATTAAAGTATAGAAACGAGCCTGACATTCACTTTTAGTTTTCTCAAATTTCTTGTCAAAAGAAGTTAGAATAGATTGTGCTTGATTATTTAAATCTAACATCATCTTGCACTGTTAGTGAACACTATTCACTTCACCCACATATTTATTAAGTCTTTCTATACCTTTATTCCAACTTCTAACACCATCCTTTGTGAAATGATTCCTCACTCTTTTTTTCATGTCCTCCTATTTCATTTTTAAACAAGTAATAACATATAACTAGACACGAAGGAGAGCTTAATGAAGGAGAATCTAAAGTGACTTGAGGCTTAAAAACTTTTGTAATTATTTTGCCTCCCACTTCACAATTTCAACCTATTTAAATACAAAAAGAATTATTTTAAAATAAATAACTAAAACCAACAAATTAAATTCTAATCTAAAAATTGCAAATCAAAAAAATTAGACAATAATATTAACTATAGCAAAAAAGCAATATTGCTTTTGGAATTGAAGATTGTCGTTCTTGTTTGTGTTCTTTTCGTTCAAATAAGCTTATTTATTTGTTCTTTTTGAAAAAGGAATAGTTGGTTGGAATCTAGTATTGTATAGTATTATGTCTAGAAAAAAAATAAGACTATTTTCTCTTACAGATATTTAAGGATGACACTGTTAAATTCATATAGAGTTATCGTGCATATTACAGTTTGACAAGTATAATCATTTGTGTTGATGATATCTGTTGTGACATTGAAAAAAAAAATTAATAACTGAATATTAGTAATTAACAAACAATAGAAAAATAGAAAATAAACACAAAATATAAAAGAAAAACGAACAAAAAGAATTGTGAAAGAGTATACTTGGGTGGGAGTGTTAAAGTGAGTTGATCGTCAGAAGTCGAAAGAAGAAGAACCAAAGCAATTCTTAACCTAAGTTTTTTTGTTTCTCATTTTTTTTCAGACTATATTTGCATAAAAAAATAATATTTTATTAACTGATTTTTTTTAATAGTTATTTTTATATTTTTTCTTAAAAAAAGAGAAAAAAATGTGAATATTGCATGTGGATTCTGGGTTTGAGAGCTGAAAGCTTTTAATAACAAAAAAAAAACTAAAAATCAAATCGAATCCAACATGAGTTCCTTTCTTGCCGTGAAACCAGCTATGGTAACGGTATGGTTTCCTGAAACCTACACCTGCTACTATGATCTGCCTCCGACGTATTTTAGATAGAACTTTTTTATTGTTTTATTAATAATGGTGATCATTGAGATAGTTTGTGTGCACCTTAATTATTTCATTAGGTAAATTCTAATATTTGCGATAAATTTTACGATATGAAAAGTAACTGTAATTTAAAAATAAATATGAACACATATAATTTCATTGATAAAGAATGTGAGTACAATCTTTTTCTCTCTCTTGATTATCATCGTGATACGAAGGCTAAAGTAGTGTGTTTCTTGAACTAGAATGATGTTGACCTCCTTAAAATTTATTTAATCTTTATAAAAGAATTTTGTGGATCTTCTTGAAGTAGTTAATTGTGAAGAAAAGTTTGGCCACGTCTTGATCTCGTTGTGAAAATTTCACGAATTTATAAAAGTTTCAAGATTCCTATTCAAAGGAATATATGTCTCTTTTATAGACGTGACCTAGGTTAGGTAAAGTAGTCTTCAAGAAATTCTAATGACCTTAGAGTTTGAAGATAGATTGGACTCATCTTGTAGAGTTCTATTTTAAATCTGGTAAATTTTTAATGTCTACAAATGTCCTTACTTCAAGGCTTGTCGAAGTGTAGGCTTGATGAAACTCAAAGATGAAAAATTGAAGTATCCATAAAACTTAAGCTTCCATCTTTGCGATTTTGTGGATCCAAATTTGCAGATTTGATTTGTGAAAAGAAAAAAGATGAGGACAAATTTAGTCCCATTGGGCATGCCAATTTATTTAGCAATAAGATTTCGTGATATGAAAATAACAGCAATCACAAAATAAATATTAAAAAAAACATAATTTCATTGATAAAGAATGTGAGTATGTACAATTCTGTTTGTTCCCTTGATTTTTCTATCTTGATTATCTTCATGATTCGGGCACTAAAGCAACATGTTTCTCGAAGTAGGATGATGCCTACCCATCTTGAGATTTGTTTGATCTCCATTAAATAATTTCGTGGATCTTCTTGAAGTATTTTATTCTTAAGAAGAATTCGACTGCATCTTGATCTCTTTGTGAATGTTTTGTAAATTTATGAAATTTTTGAGATGCGTCTTCACGTAAATATGTGTCTTTTTTTATAGTCACGAGCTAGGATTTAGAGTAAAGTAGCCTCCAAGAAACCGTAACGAACCTTAGAGTTTGAAAATGGATTAGACTGATCCTATAGAGTCCCACTTTAAATCCAATAAATTCTGATATCTTTTCCACTAACACAAGTATCAAATACTTATGTCCACCAAAACTTACTCCATCCATTTCATTTTACTTGATCTTTACACTAAAAATAATTTTTTAAAGTTATTTATTTTAACAAATCAAGAGAAATTTATTATTTTCTACCAATACTAACCCTTATAATTAAAAGACTACATAAATTATTAGTTATCAAACTTAAAATTTTAAAATACAATTAAGAAGGTTAATTTAGTAAAATAAAATTTCTATAAAGGGTGTGTCGAATAAATATGGGTCAAGTGAAATGAAACGCAGAGAATATGTAGATGAAAAAGAATGACCAAGCCTTTATAATTTTACTTGGTATTTTTGGAAAAATTACATAATCAGTATATAAAATATATTTATATTCATATCTATATTTATATTATATTAAAAGTGTGAATACCATTAAAAATATTGATTGAACTTTTTACCCTTCATTTAAAAAATCTACAATAGATAAAATTGTCATTTACTATTTCTTATTAAATATTATTTAATTATTATCCTAATATTTAATACTTTGAAATTAATTAAAGTTATAACTATTAAATCTTTACTTATTTGTAAAAAGTAAGAACTCCTATATTTAATGTTTTAAAATTGACTAAAATTTTACTTCTTAAAATTTTTTCTTATTTGAACTACATTAAAAGTCCTAAGTTTAAGACTTTTGAACAATTACAATTCTGTTAACTTATATTAATTAATTATGTATTAACCAATCATTATAATTAACTCAAAGTACGAGAAAATAAATTAAATAGTGTAATTTTATGATGTATTAATGAGTTGAATTTTTTTTATATATTATTATTATTATTATTATTCTTTTTTAAAAAAATTATATAATTGAACACACACACACACACACACAAATAAAACATACTTTAAGTTGTTTCAATTAATCGAGTGCTTTTGTTATTCACTCTCATTAGTTAAATCTACACTATTTCTTCCATTTCAATTTATGTGAAGGTATTTGACTAGATACATAGATTAAAAGAGAGATAAAATTAACCTGAAATTATCTAAAGGGTAAATTGGAATGTTTAAAATTAAGTTAATATAAAATACTTAAAGTATGAAGCCTCATAGCAAAAGATCATAAACCTTTTCATCTTTTTAAAAATAGAGTTAACACTTGAAAAAATAGTTATTTAATTATTTTTTTAATATTTAAAATTTTACAATTAACTAAATTATATATCTAAATCTTTCCTTATTTAAAATATAGAAAATATTAATATTTAGAAATTCAAAAGCGATTAAGATTTTATCTTTTAAGAAATAATTATACGTTGTTATAATGTAAATCAATCTTATGTTTAAGATATTTGAAAATACAATTTGAACAAAAAAGAAAGCCCGGTATACAAAGCATCTCGCGTTAATAGGGTCTGGAAAAGGATCGCACTCCAAGAGGTGTAATATAGACAGTCTCCCCTAATGCAAGCATTCATGGCTGTTTTCACTAATTTTGATGAGTCTTTGTTAGTTTAAACAATCATTATATATATATATATATATATATATATATATATATATATATATATATATATATATATATATATATATACATGTTTGTGATATGATATCAATTTATTACTGCCAAAACAAGCCAGTAATAACTCACAATATGATTTCATAAGTGCTAATCGTTTAAAAAATACTTACACTATGTGTTCTATTCTATTATATGCAATTTGTATTTCAATGCGTCTTCATAATATTAATATTCATATTAAATATTAATCTGTTAAAAATATAGTAATACATATTTTTTAATAATTTAACATGAAATATACATATAATGCATGCATTTAAGTGCTCATATAAAAAGAGATAATCTTTTAACCTTTCAATCAAACGCAATTTCTATGATGTTTTTATTCATTGAAACAAGTATTGGAGCAAACTGAAGAAAGAACTACTGGATTGGATCAAACTTTTAAACATAATTATTTATCAATTGAAAATTTATAATTTTCTTTCTAAAAATTCTTATATTATTACACAGACACATCTTTTAAATACTATTTATGCTATTTTTAAATATTTATTGTTATTAATATGAGGGACTTGCGTGAGATGTGTAATCTATACTTTATTAAAAGCGTGATGATCCTTAAATAATGTTTAAAATTAATTAGAGTTATAACTACTAAATCTTACTTATTTGCAAAAGTTAAGAACTCCTAATATTTAGTAATTTTAATTGGACTAAAATTTTGCTTCTTAAATTTTTTCTTATTTGAACTGTATTAAAAGTCCTAATATTTAAGATTTTAAAATTAATTACAATTCTGTTAACTTATATCAATCTTTTATTTATTAAATTAACTAAATATTCATCATAAATTTTTAACTCACGGTACAAGAAAATAAATTAAAGAGTATAATTTCATTATGCATTAATATATTGAATTTCTCGTTCTTCTTCTTTTTTTTTTTTTAAAAAAACTAAAATAAAATTGTATAATCAAATAAATATAGAAACATAATATACTATAAGTTGTTTCAATTAATCGAGTACTCTTGTTATTCACTCTCTTTAGTTAAATCTATGTAGTTTCTTCCATTTTAATTTATGTGAAGGTGTTTGACTAGACACATAGATTAAGAGAGATAAAAAATTGAGTTGAGATCATCTAATAAATAGTAAAATGAAAAGTATAAAATTAGGTTATTACTAAATATCAAAGTATGAAGTCTCATAGTAAAAGATCATTCACCTTTTTACTTTTTTAAAATAAAGTTCACACTTGATAAAATAGTTATGTAAATCTTTTCTTGATATTTAAAATTTTAAAATTAGCTAAATTTTATGTATTAAATCCTTTCTATTTGAAAAATACAGAAAATATTAATATTTAAAAATTTAAAAGCGATTAAAATTTTGTTCTATAAGAAATAATTGCACATTAAATAAAATTGTACTTATAATGCAAGTCAATTTTATGTTTTCAATTTGAAAAAAGGGCAGCCCGGTGTACAAAACATCTCGTGTTAATAGGGTTCGGAGAAGAATCGCACTCCAAGGCCTGTGATATAGACAATATACTCTAATGTAAGTATTAATGACTGTTTTCACTAATTTTGATGAGTTTTTCTTGTTTGGCGACCAACTACAAATAAATAAATGCGTATATAATATGCTATCAATTTATTACTGTCAAAACAAGCTAGTAATCACTCACAATATAATTTTGTAAGTGCGAATTGTATAAATTAATGACTTATACTACATGTTCTTATTCTACTATACAACTTTGTATTAAGATATGTCTTCGTAATGCTAATATTATATTAAATATTAATCTGTTAATAATGTAGTAATAGAAATTTTGTAATAATTAACATACAATACACATATAATGCATGCATTTAAGTGCTCATATAAAAACGAATGATTTTTTTAACCTTTCAATCAAACGCTTTCTACGATGTGTTTGTTTATTGAAACAAGTATTAAAACAAACTAAAGAAAGAACTACAGAATTTGATTAAACTTTTAAACATAATCATTTATCAATTTGAAATTTATAATATATTTTAAAAAATTCTTATGTTGTCATACAAACACATCTATTTTTAAAAATTTATTCTTATTAATACGAGGGATACGCGCGAGGTGCGTACTTTAAGACTAATATATATTTAAAAGCAGAAAAACCTTAACTAAAAATTGAAATAATTAAAATGCCCCTCTTATTAAATACTTATATATATATATAAACTTTTTTAAAAAAAATACAATGAGATGTCTACACTCTTATTAATCTAATTATTAAATATTTTTTAAAAAATAACTCCACAATGAGATGCCTAAAATGGAAGAAAGCTTCAAAGCCTTTGCAAGAGTAGTCACAACCGTTCCTTTAATTCCAAATGAAATTCCTTTATAACTTGTAAGTTCACTCATGATTTTGTCCTTCTGTATTCCCGCCAAATTCTTAAATTTAATTTGTTTATAATGGAGGCAATTTGAAAAGAAGTTAAAAATTGACTGAAATTGATCTGACAACCTAAGGGAATAACTTAAATTTATGTGAAAATGAGCAAAAATACATAATTGAATTTTAGATTGAATTAATGATTAATGCAAAAAGGGACTATAATTAAATCTGTTTGTACCAATTTTCTTGAACAACACCATTTTGCAAGGGATGTTGTTTTCTGTATTTTTCACTGTAATAAAATTGTACCACTTACATTTTCTTTATCTCTTGGTTTGATTCTGTTATAACTGAAATATTCAACTACATCTATTCATCGTTTTGTTGTGAAATATTTAACATTATTTTTTAAACAAAATTAAATATGTTAATAAACAACCTAATACTTGGAGGTTATAAAATAGACCTATTAACTTTCACATTTACGAAAACTTATATATTTTTATTTTATATCTACTACTCAAGTTTTTATTTTTATAATACTTATATTATTTTACACTATTCACGTACTACTTGACTTGATATATATATGTGTGTATATATATATATTTTAATCTTGTGTCTCAATTGATTTTACCTTTTCGACTCTTCAACATCTCACTACCTGTTCATGAAAAATCAAAAATCAAAAATCAAATCTAAATTAAAAAGATAATTTTTGTACTTGATGTTTTTATTCTAAAAAAACCAGCAAATTTTATTTGATTTTAATTTCAAGTCCGAAAAAAAATCTAATTGTAGATACCTATTAAAAATAATAACCACACATGTATGTATTTTATATTTGTAAATAAAACTTGCTTCTTGTACCGGCCCACCCTGGACATAGGCTGGATAAAGCACCCTTTAATTTAGCGGGTAAATTTTCAACTATGATTTTTTCCTAGGTATTTACCGGCTGGGTTAGAAAAGCAAGTTTTGAAAGTTAGGTCGAAGGGAAAATGTGAAAGGAATGAATGATTAATATAAATATGAGAAAAGAAAATCTTAAAGTTTAGAACAAGACTTAGTTCAAATTGATAAACTTTGAAACCAAACTAAGTTCAGAATATTTGGAAGAGAGGGAGTATTGAGTAGGATTTACAAACTATAAAAACATGAAATTGAGATATTTAAGAAATGTTTTTATGGTTTGTAAATCCCACTCGACTATTAAATATATGGCTTAAGGAGTAAGCTATTCAACGCGTACCAAAAAATCTTGAGAATCTAAACTAAAGAGTAATCTAATTGTACAAGAAACAGGAGTTCAGGATATAAAAATGATATCATAATTTAATACATGAAATTAACTTGGAATTATGAGAAGTTGACCAACTCCAAATCAAGTTAAATAAGAATTGATTTATCGAAAAGTCTTGAACCAGTAATTGGTTGGATTTGGAGAAACAAATATGATTATTCTATTCCTATGCAAAACATTTCTTTAATGCTTTGTAGATCGCCCATTAAAGGAGAGAGAAACTACACATATATAGAGAGATCTACATGAGAGAGTCTTGAAAAGCAGAGTCAGTTGCTATAATAAAAAATCTATTCCTATCAAGTTTTATCATTATTATTCTGAGTTATAATAGTTAGATTCTTTTAGTTTTGATACTATATAATTTTACATTTCCAGTGATTTGTATAGGTGTTGGTTTTGTATTGAGTTGTAAAGAGATTTTTTAGACTAGGTAGAGTGTTTGAAGAGTTGAGAGTTACCAAAAATTAGGGAGAATTGATGAGGACTTAGTGCTATTAGAGTCAGTTCCTTAGTGAACAAGGCATCATAATCATAAAATTGCTCGAGTTATAGTGGTGAGTTTGGAAAAATTCTATTGCAAATAGGTCATGATTTTTGTCTTCCTTGAGCAAGGAGTTTTTCATGTAAAACTTCTTATGTTTATTTACTTTTTCACATTTTATTTTCTTGCATAATTGCTGAAAGAGCTTGATTCTTTCAAGAAGTAGGTCAAATTAAAATAATAATTGGTATCCATGTAAGTTCTTTCAGAAATCCTAACACATTGAAAGTCCGAAGGTAGTTGTACCTTCAGGAGTTCAAAAAGGACTATCACCCACAAGCCCACCATATTTTGGTGGGGGACATTATAAATGGTGGAACTCAAGAATACAAGAAGTTATATAGGCTGAGAATGCAACTCAAGATGGTCTATGCAGTTTCTTAGTTCAGGATAAGAGGAAGAGAATCAATCCCTATAGATAACCAGGAAACTTTTGTATTAATGGCTAACTCATACTCTAAAGAAGAAGAAAACATGGCACCAGTAATCCTGGAAAAATTCTTAATGGATGAAGAGGATGACGATGAAGAAGAAAACAAATTCCTACCGACCAAGGAAGAACCTGATATCGAGAGTATCCTAGCTGAGATTGCTAACTTTGATTTAGAATTTGAAGAAGACATTACTAAAAAACTTTTTCCGAATGGGGATGATATTTACACTTGCTCTAGAAATAAACTACAAAGAGTAACTCAAACTATCCTCAACATCCTTGAAAATCTATATACTAAAAGAGATGAATAGATGCAAGACTATATTATCCTTCAAATAAACAACACAAACTAAGAAATAAGATAGAACTTGAAAAGTGAAATTGATAATCTCAAGAACTAAGTTCTCACATTGAAGAATAAAAAGATAGGATTGGAGATTGAGAAGATTCTAGTTTCACCCTTCAAAGTGCAAGATTATATCGGTGATACTCTGAAATAATTGAGAAAGATAAGAATAAGTTGAAAAGACCACCATTTCAATGGAACAAGTACTCAAGAATGTCAACAACTTTTCATGTAAGTCAAAATAGTGGCATACCATGTTTGAGGCATAAGAGGTAAAAACTAGCAATAAAAATGTCTCTTCTAAAACTCAATGCTTGTATTATGAAATTATGCACACATCAAGAAGACACGTGGGATCAGATTAGGAGCAATTGAAAAGAACATACAATATTTTAAAGAAGGTCCACCAAAGGAACCAAGTCCTTCCCCAACAAATACAAATAATTTAGGATGGACAAGAAGGTACTCATACTATCCCTCTCATGGAAAAAATGAACCCAATATCCACAGGTTCTAGATACAAACACCAATCATATTGAAAGGGCTAAAATAAGAGAAAATAAGAGCATATGTATAGGTCTTATTGATCGGCCACTTAAATCTGCTCCAATTAATAGTAGTGTAAACGGTCGGAGCAAATATTGTATCCAACTTAGAGCCGGGGTCGAAACACAGAGACTATATTAATCCCAAACTATTTAGTACCCATCAATCTAGATTTGCAGGTATAGAGACTATTCAGATTAGAATTAGAATTAGGAAAAATTTAAGTACAACTATTGAATGTAAATTGCTTTAGGGTTAAATCAATTGATGAAAAGTACCAGGAAAGTGACCCCAATTATGGATTGATCCCGCTAAATTATCCAATATGGGTAAATTAAAAGTGGACTATGACTGAACATGTAAACAATGACTTAGAAAACCCATGGATATCTTTTAATAGCACCATTGGTGTTAATCTACTCCAATTATATCAAATTGAAGAGAACTCCCTTCTACCCAATTGCTTAGTGCCAGTTGAAATTCAACCTATGTCTAGAAAAATCTATTAAACAAGGGTTAGACCTTGAGTTATTGTTAATTGATACTAACCCAACCTAAATTTTCTCTTTCAAGCATCATAAAGATAATAATATTCCCCCAGAAAGGGAAATTGATTTTGCAATCGATCTATTACCAGACACTCAACCTATATCTATTCCTCCATATCGGATGGCTCCTGCTGAACTCAGAGAACTAAAGGAACAATTGAAGGATTTGCTAGACAAGGGCTATCAGGCCGAGTACCTCACCATGGGGTGCGCCAGTTTTGTTCGTGAGGAAGAAGGACGGCTCCCTCCATATGTGTATAGAATATCGGCAGTTGAATAAAGTCACTATCAAGAATAAGTACCCACTTCCCAAAACAGACGACTTGTTTGATTGACTACAGGGAGCGAGATATTTTTTAAAGATTGACTTAAGATCAGGATATCATCAGGTCAGGGTTCGTGAAAGATATATTCCAAAGACTGCCTTCAGGACCAGATATGGCCACTTTGCATTTCTAGTCATGTCCTTCGGACTGACAAATGCCCCAGCAGTGTTCATGGACCTGATGAACAATGTTTTCAGACCATACCTGGACTTGTTCATGATAGTATTCATTGATGATATTCTGGTGTATTCTCGCTCAGAGGCAAATCACCAGGATCACTTACGGACAGTGCTTCAAATTCTCAGGGATCGTCAACTATATGCAAAATTTTCTAAATGTGAATTTTGGCAGAATTCAGTAGCCTTCTTAGGCCATATTGTGTCAGATGCTGGTATACAGGTAGATACACAGAAGATAGAAGCAGTGAAAACATGGCCTAGACCTACCACTCCGACCGAGATACGTAGTTTCCTGGGGTTAGCCGGGTATTATAGAAGGTTCGTGGAAGGATTTTCCACTTTAGCAGCACCTTTAACCAAACTGAAGCAGAAGGCACCAAAAATTTCATTAGACTGAGGCATGTGAGCAGAACTTTCAGGAATTGAATGACAGATTGACATCAGCACCGGTGCTAGCATTGCCAGAAGGAATAGAGGGTTATTTAGTGTATTGTGATGCATCGGGTGTTGGGTTAGGATGTGTTTTGATGCAGTATGGTAAGGTGATTTCCTATGCTTCTAGGCAGCTGAGGAAGTATGAGAAGAACTACCCTACCCATGACCTGGAATTAGTGGCGGTGATTCATGCTTTGAAAATATGGAGATATTACCTGTATGGTGTCCACGTAGAGATTTTCACTGATCACAAAAACCTGCAGTATATTTTCACCCAGAAAGAGTTGAATTTTCGGCAGCATCACTGGTTGGAGTTGTTAAAGGCTTATGATGTGAATATTTTATATCACCCAGGAAGGGCCAATGTTGTAGCAGATGCCCTTAGCCGTAAATCCATGGGAAGTCCGGCGTATCTACAGCCCGAGCAGTAGGAATTGGCCCGAGAATTGCATCAGCTAGCTAGTTTAGCCGTTCGTATAGTAGAATCAGGAAAAAATGGAGCGGTAATCCAGAATACCGCAGTGTCATCATTGGTTATGGAACTAAAAGAACGGCAGTATGAAGATCCTAGCCAGGTTCAGCTCATAAATAGGGTCCAGCGAGGGGAAGTGACAGATTTCCAGGTAACCGAGGACGGAGTTTTGAGATATGGGAATCGCCTTTGCGTTCCAGACGTGGAAAGGCTTCGCCAGCAAATTATGGGTGAGGTACACTATGCTCGTTACTCTCTCCATCCAGGTTTTACAAAGATGTACCATGACGTAAAAGAGATTTACTGGTGGCCGGGAATGAAAAAGGGGATAGCAGAATTTGTAGCTCAATGTCCCAATTGCTAACAGGTGAAAGCTGAACATCAGAAACCAGGCGGACTGACACAAGATCCGTTCCTATATGGAAATACGAGTCAATTAATATGGATTTCGTAGTAGGGTTACCTCATACCTGGCGTAAATATTATTCTATCTGGGTAATTGTTGATAGGTTGACAAAATCAGCTCACTTTTTGCCAGTAAGGCCTACCTTTTCAGCCGAAGATTATGCTGAGCTGTATATTAGAGAAATAGTCTGATTGCATGGTGTTCCGCTATCAATCATCTCTAACAGAGGAGCGCAGTTTACAACTAAGTTTTGGCAATTTTTCAGAGGGGCTTGGGGATGCAGGTTAACCTGAGCACAACCTTCCATCCTCAGACAGACGGGCATGCAGAACGTACAATCCAGACGCTCGAGGATATGTTACGGGCATGCGTGCTAGATTTTGGAGGCATCTGGGATGAACATCTACCGCTAATTGAATTTGCCTATAATAACAGTTATCATTCAACAATTCAGATGGGGCCTTATGAAGAGTTATATAGGCGGAAGTGTAGGTTGCCAGCTGGTTGGTTTGAGGTAGGAGAATCAGCAGTGATTGGCCCAGATATTATTCATCATTCAGAAGAGAAAGTAAAGCTTATCAGGAAATGTCTGCTGACAGCTCAGAGCCACCAGAAATCTTATGCTGATGTGCGATGAAGAAACCTAGAATTTAATGTGGGTGACTGGGTATTCCTGAAGGTTTCACCGATGAAGGGTGTGATGAGATTTGGTAACAAAAGCAAGCTCAGCCCGAGGTTTATTGGGCCTTATTATATTCGCCGAAGGATAGGCCAGGTGGCTTATGAATTGTATTTACCTCTAGAATTAGAATCCGTTCACCTAGTTTTTCATGTATCAATGCTGAAGAAGTGCATAGGAGATCCCTTCCAGATTATCCCAGTCAAAGACGTCCAAATCACTGAGGAGTTAGCTTATGAAGAAGCTCCAGTAGCCTTATTAGATTGGCAGGTCCGCAGACTGAGAACTAAAGATGTTGCTTCCGTTAAAGTGTTATGGCGAAATAAGAACTGAGAGGAGATGACCTGGGAGGCAGAAGACGATATGAAAATCAGATATCCTCAGTTATTTCAGACTTAGTCAGATTGTGCAGCCAGAGGTATGTTTTTATTGTTGTTTCTTTGGTTGCATTATATACATGTATATGTGGAGTAGTTGACTTCAGTCTATTGTGAAATGAATGCCATAATCTTGTGTGGAGTACCAGTATTAGACTTTTCTGTGTTTCAAAACTTTTGGATAGTCCATATTACAGGGGAGACTCTGCCAAAAATTTTCCAGAATAAGTAATTACAAGGTTAAGATTCTTGCAAGTAAAAGTTAACATTCGAGGACGAATGTTCTTAAGGGGGAAAGGATGTTACACCCCGTAAGTTTCTAGCATTTAGTTGGCCTATTCACATGTTGGTTGAGAGTTTTAGAATGCCATACGTACGAGGAAAGGGCCCGGGAAAAGGCCGAACGAGTGCCAAGTTGGGATTTCGCGAGAGGAGGCCGAACCAAGCTGCCCAGAGGGGTAAAGTGGCACGGAGCCTGGTCCTCTGCGTTAGCCAACATGGCACAGAGCTGAAATAGCGCATTGGCCAACGTGCCAGTTGCCTTGCATCCTGCTTCAAGTATATATAGCCTCACCCTTAGAATTCTTGATAATTTTCATATACAACTCGACCAGCAGAGTTGAGAGACGAAGGAAACATTTACTTTTCGTCCGATTACACCGCTAAACACCGTCCAAATTCAAATTAACTTCGGGTATTGAAGTATAAGACTGCAGGGAGCATTTCTACGGAGTTAATTTCATGAAATTTGCCGGGCGAATCGTCGTCCAGCGAGCCAAAGTTGTTGGAATTGCTCCAAACTAGTGTCAATACGATCCCAGGCATAAAGTAAGATATTCTCCCTTCTAGACTTTCGAGAATAACGAGGTTTCAACCGTGTTCTGTTTAATTGGAAATATAGTTAATATTTATATATAAAGTTTTCCTTTTTGCCGAATTTAGTGTTTAAACTAGTCTTATCTTTCCAATAACTCGATTTCAGTTGAGAAGGGCAGTTGAACACAAGCCGAAACTCGCCAGTTAATCGGTAAACAGCGATCGAGGTATGTTAAGGCATTCTCTTTCGGCAAGTTAGTTTCTTCAGCATAGTAATCCAGTATGAATCACAGTATAGCATGTCAGGAGTATGTTGTCATGTGTAGTTGTTGTTATCAATTGAGACTTGTAATTGTACTGTTTTGGGTTGGATTACCTATACAGATTCCGTGACCGCCCCAGGATTAGTAGCTGTGTCGACTCGTCCACCAGGGGCGAGGATACGTAGCTCTACGGAGCGGCATGCCGTCCGCAAGGGACGAAGATGGGGAGCCAGATCCTCATATTTGCCGTGGTTGGCCTATACACACCCCCGCCAAGCGCTTACGCCCGGGGTGTAGATATTAGGAGTCCTCCGGACTCAAGTACAACTATAGCCAGGGGCTCAGCGGGCCCAGTTGCAGGCTCATGGGATCAGCAGGATGCTTATAGCTGGTAGTTGACTCAGTATGACCTGGATAGGGGTATATATATTGAGGTGTACTCACTGGGGCTAATGGGGGCCCAGGTGGGTTGTTTTGTGCTGATTGTACCTTTCGTCTTATGGGGGCCAAGTAAGGTTTATGTTGCCTTAGTTATTGATAGTTAGACAGTAGGACTCCTCATTTGTCAGGTATGACCCCTACCCTCTTTATCACAGTTATGTTTAGTCCTGATTTCACTACTTCAGTCATTTTCAGTCCGTTTCCTTTACTTCAGTTATTGTCAGTTCTATTTCTTACTTTCAGTCATTTACAATTATTGCTTTACATACTCAATACCTATGGTACTGAATCCCTCTTTTGGGGCGCTGCATTACTTGCCTGCAGGTACGCATAGACGAGGAGCAGATCCCTCGTAGTTTCAGTCAGCCGACAGGGCCATCAACTCCTTTCTTCTGGAGCTTGTGTGATAGAGGTTTACTTCTTTTTGTTTGTACAGTATGGGTAGGCCGAGGCACTATCCTGACCATCTTATTACTCCTAAAAGCTTGCAGATTGCATTACTTCCCTGTGGTTAGATGATATCGGCCGTGTGGGGCCCATATGTGTTTTAGACTGTTTGTTGGCCGTGTGGGGCCTTGTTTAGCTGTTGATTGATGGCCTTGGGGGTCATAGCTCAGTTTAGCATTTGATTCTACTTTCCAGTTATAACTAGATATCATGGTGGCCTAGTCGGCCCGCATAGGACTTCCTATGTTTGTTTGTCTCTGGTTAGCTGTTTATTTTCACAGGTGGCTATAGGCCTTGTCGAGGGGGGGGGGGGTTGTATTTACAGCCGCTATATAGCCCATTGTTTCTTGATTCTATAGTTAGAGTCAGCCCTGCACCAGAGGTGCTTAGGATTAGTCAGCTCAGTAGTTCAGGTCCTAGTAAGGCACCAGGTGCCAGTCATACCTCCCAAGGTGGGGCGTGACATTTGAAATTATAGCATAAAAGCATTTATGAAAATAAAACTGAAAACATAAAGTTTAAGAACATTTGAAGTCTGAAATTAATTCTGTGTCTGAAAGACCTCTAACTGATGAGTTGCTGGGACAAGCCCCCAACTAACTCTAAGTATAGCTAAAAATAATGAACTAACTGAAAGAAATGAAATAAGGACATCGAATGATGAGGACTCACACTTCAACTGCTGAGGAGGATCTGAACTGCGACGACTAATGGTGCTGAGTCTAAGAACTTGCAACTGTATCATGAAATGATACATCATAAAAGTATGCATCAGTACTTTGAATGTACTGAGTAAGTGAGAGAAGGCATAGTTGAATATAAATAACTAAACTGAAATGACATGCAATGACCAACTAATATACTGAACTGAACCACTGAAGTAAACTGAAATGGTCAAGATGACCCTGTCTAATGGTCATGGGCATGCCCTAAGTCTGAAAGTTTTGAGTTTGAGATATTGTACTGAACTGAGCTGCTTATTATGAAACTGGAATGGACCGACTAGTGGGAGAGTCTATAACCGAATATAACCATGTGAGCTAGATATGGAGTCCGATGTATACACCCTACCGGTAGGACCCAATATACCTTACCAGGGTATAAATGCATGAACTGGATGATCACATAAGTCTGGGGCCAATCAGGCCAATAAATACTGTAACCTACGGTAGCAACGTAGTTCTGGGAACCTAGGTGCGGTTGAACCTAGGTCTGCTCGGTGCTATGTCCTACACCCACTGGAATTCATAAACTGCATGGTTAGCTGATAGCTCGAAACTAGGATTCAAGACTAGTCAGGGATACATGACTGAAAGTACCCTGAGAGTCTTATCGGACCAGATTCTGAAACTGGGTTCTAGACTGGTCAGATCTGCTTATCTAGAAGCGTCGTAATCGTCTAAGAACAAACTGTAATCTGTCTAGGGTCTTGAGGCTAGTCAGAGCTGTTTATCTAAAGTATCATGACCGCTTGGTGAACAAAAGAAACTGAGTTCTGAGTCTGATTCTGATAACTGGGAGGCACCACTGACACCTGGGGAAAAGACTGAAGTCAAATTGATCAGTTGACAGATTCTGAATAGGTTTGAACAGGTTCTACGTTCTAATTGAACTGAACTACTAAACAGCTAATAGAGAACCCAACTCATTCCAACAATATGGGAATTCCATAATGTGGCAAAATTTCAAGAATTATAGAAATATTATCCGACAAGACTAAAATCATTCTTATCAGTGGAGTATTTACTCAACATATAAACAATAAGAAATACTAGAAAATTCAGCCGAAATCACACTTACCAAACTAGATGAAATTTAATACGCAAATAGTCTTTACTAAAAAATTTAGGGCTTAATTCACTTTGGTAAGAACATCAACAATTCAGGTAAGAATTGATGGAGATCATATCGATAATAAGTAAGGATATCATTCTATGTGAAATTAACAAATAATAACATATAATTTCTTTGTATTCGAAAACTCAGGGCTAAAACTAACAGAGAAACTATGAGAGGATTTTGGGGGACACTAGGGAAGAACAATTTCCCTTGCTAAATTCCCACATACCTGAGTTGAAGTTTCTTGAAGGAGAAAACTTGGACTGCTGCAATGGAGTAAAATCCTAGGCTTGCTTGAAGGGTTCTTGAGAGGATAGCTTACGATGAATTTTCTCAAAACTTAGAGCGGGAATGCGGGATGAACCATTTTTCTCCACTAATAGGTCTTAAATTATGACTAAAATGATGTAGTTTGAAGTTTAGGAGAGTAGGAACTTACTAAATATTCCTTAGAAAGTTGCAAGGAAAAACTGTCAGGTGATCCTAACGGGTGACCCAACGGGTCATGGTCACTGCTCATGACTCGTGGTCGCACTCGTTAGGTACACTGCCTAGAAAAACCAGAAGGACACCACGAGGGACTTGATGACCCGTTACTACCACAAATGAGTTGTTAGGTAAATCGTCAAGTACACTGCCCAATTCTTTAAATTTCTAACTCCCGCCTGCTCATGAGTGACCTAACGGTTTGTGGTGCCTGACCACGACTTGTGAGGTCTTCCGTTGGGTACACTGCCTCTCCCTTATCTTATCTCAATCTCCCTTCCCATGACTGACCTAATGAGTCGTTAGGTCTCTCAATGACCCGTTGGGTGAGTCGTTCTGTGACAATTTCTGCAGATTTTCCAGATTTATGATTTAAGTCCTGGATCTAGTCTTTGAGTTTCTGGGGCATTAAAAAGAGTGGTAGAATCTCCCTATAGCGCTCAGACTACACCACTATGAGACATCACTGAGGTGGTATTGAGAGGCTAGCTTTTGTGTCATGAGATAGGCCTTGGGTGTTAAAGCATGATACTGCTATCGCCATCCTAAGAGCCTCATCCTCTACTATAGGTATATTTGAATCAGCTTGTGGCACCTCCTATACCTGGCTCTTGCCCTTATTAGGTGTAGGGGTAGGAGCAGCTGTTTGAGCTGGATTATGAGTAGGAGCCTGCTCTTGTGGAGTGCTATCAATGGTAGCCTGTAGACTGAGACTGATGGTCTTGAGGACTGAGCCTGATCTGGATGGATAGGATATCACAAGAGAAAGAAAATTTATAATGTTGGCAATAGGCGATATCCAATCAATTAATGGAATTCGAAACTCTTCAGGCTGCTACTCTCGCATCTGCAAGTCTAGGACGACATCTCTGGTCTCTACTAAATATACTCTAAAGCTTAATATGTCGGACGAACTAGCACCTCACCCGAGCTGGCCCAATCTAGAGTCCATAGCCTTTATACGTGAGCTCAAGGCCTCATGGTAGCTCCTAATAGTGTCTTGGAGTGGCTAAAGAGCATGCTCAATAATGGTGGCCAAGAAGGCCAGTAAGTTCTCTATTAGTCTGGCTAGCTAACGCTTCTCTCGATCAAGTCTTACGGTTAAGCCGGGCAAGGAGTCTCTAGAGCTTAACAAGGGTCTCAATGGGATAGCTAGCATAGATGTAGTGGTAGCTGGGGTATTCTGTTCCCTATGGGAAGTTGAATCTGCTGCTGCTGCATATAACTCGACCATGGGCTGTGATGTGGGATCCTCAGGCGGGATTCCTTGACCCTTCGTAGTAGGCCCAACTAGTAGTACGGAGCTAGGGCGGCTTGCAGTAGTGACCACGGTGTAATCTCTCATAATGGTGATGTTGTTCACCTAAAAATCATCAGTGAACAAATCCTCCCTAGTAAGGATCACCACGCCTTCCCTCTGGCATAGTGCTATCACCAAGCACGGGAATGTGAGGGAGGTAGCAGTCTATATAGCCCTCTCTTTCAACTCCAAGCCTAACATCTGGCCCATGTCAATATTCTTCATGGACACTATAGCTAAAACGACTAAAACATGTCCAAATGAAAGTTTGTTGTTGCTCTTAGTTGGGCATATTTGGCTGAATATCATATTCTACCAAAATTTAGTCGGAAGCTGTAGGTATTTGCTGTCTTAAGGGCAACCCAAATAGGAGTACCTTGAGCTATAACTCTTGCCATCCATCCTTGAGCTCGATGACCCTGAGCCACTATCTCATCATACTCAATGATGTCAACCACCTCAAAAACATCCCCTATGTAGTACTAGTTGATCGCCTCAGGGCTGATGTCAATTGATACTTATCTAATCACCACTGACATCAGTGGCTCTATTTGTGATCTCAGCACTGGGTTCGACCGCAGAAGGATCACTCCATACACTGCAGAGAACTCTTGGACCAATGTCTAAACCTGCAGGCCCATGGGGTGAAACAGAAACTCCCAATGCTGGTGCTGTAACTGCTCCATGATATCGGGGTATAGCTCCAACCCATTGGCGCGGATGGTGCGCTCCTTAGTGCCCCTACGAGGCTTCTCATTGTGGGCCTCTTGCCCCTGAAAATACCAATCTCTAGCACCCTGAATGGCCCATCATCTCAACCTATACATGTCCTTCCCCTACTTTTGTCTCAACTTAGCTATAGCTACTTAGGGAGATGAGTTTGGCTTGTAGAGTCCTCCTTAGTGGACTCCCCAGAGGATATATCAATTTGGGCCCCACTGGATTGGGTGACACCTCTAATGCCTGAGCTTTGGTCCTCTGAGTGCCTGGAAGCTAGTATTCATCCTCAACCTCGTCCCTAATTCGGGACTTCATTGGTGTATTAGTCTTGCCTCCTCTGGGTAGAACTCTTTTGGGTGCCATTTACCTGTGATTATGCAACAATTTGCTAGTACATGGACTCGGGTTAACATGAAATTAGAAAATTTAAAGTAAGAAGAAGGGGTGATCCTGTCACAACCCTAACATAGACCCCAAATGTAACACGGGACCTAGAACCACGAGTGGCTCAACGCTAACCCATGGTACATGCATAACATAAGCATAAGCATATTCTAAGCTAGACAAACATAATATAAGGCATATGTAGAAGTCTAAAATATCAATAAACATCAAAACTGAGATGTCAAGTCAAAAAGATGAATATCTATACGTCAAGTCTGAAAAGCCTCTAAAACATAAGATGGGCTGAAGGGACAAAACCCCCAACTAGCTCCACTAAGTCTGAAAACTGAAATGACATGAATCAAAACTGACATACTCGGATGATGAGGACTCACCAAGACTAAGCTAAATTTGAAGCAAGATCGAATCTAGCAGCAGGGATGAGACTGATTAGCTGAACCTACATCATGAGATGATATGACACAAAAGTATGTGATCAATACTTTGATTGTACTGAGTATGTAGGATAAGTAAAAACATGAGAGTAAGGATACCATGCTAAAAATCATGATCGTGAGATAGTCTTAAAACATGAGATGTTCAACATAAATTGAAGTATAATGACAAAAGTTTTAAAGATAAACTTATAAAGCTTAACATGTTTGAAATCATAAGTAAAAGCTCATAAACTGGTCAATGGGCCAAAATACCATAAGTCATAACATCATGAAACATAAACATGAAGAATCAGGAAAATATGAGGAACAATGGGAGATTCTCATAATCGATATACTCTAAGTGAGCATCATAGAGCACGACCTTTAACCTTGGCCGGGAGAGTGTCCATACCTTGCCATGATTAAGCACTATGAAGGCATGATATCATTCATGAGCCTACTGGAGTAAGGAAGACACTCTCAATTGGCGAAACTCCTTAGGCTAGGGGCAAGGGAGACACTCTCAACTAGCGAGGACCTCTTATCCTATGGTGGCAGTAGTTCTAAGACATAGGTGCGCTGAACCCCGGCCTACTCGGTGTTAAATACTACTCCTAAAACCATATATAGAGCTCATAACATAATCATGAAACATGGGTCTTACATGGACTAGTTTAAAAAACATGATGAATACATATATTCCTCTACATATGTGAACTAGCCATGAAAACAATACTGAAAATTACAACCATGATACATAACTAAAATTCATGAAATTCATGCATACTTGAGTAAATCATCATAACTTGAAAGTAGAGATTCATGAGAGTTTTTTTATAGGAAATATGTAATCATAATCATAAATCATAGATAGGATCATGAGAGAATCAAATCCATAAAAGTTACATTAAGTTTTGCATGAAAAAGGTCTAACACTAGAAATTCGTAAAAAACATAATTAGAGACTTCAAGAAATTGAAATAATGTAATTGAGCTTGAATTGGACATGAAGGTGGAAGAAATCCCGCATTCATAACCCCACATACCTGAACTTGAATTATTTCTTACTTAGACTTGAGACCCAAGAAAATTAAGAAACAGAAGAACCCTAGGAACTTGAGAGCTGTCACGCCCCGAATCTAGACCCAGGGCGTCGACCGACACTCAGACCACTTTTGTGATCCAAGAAAATATTTGGCCTAGCGTACTATAATTTAGATCTCAATAACAATGCAAAAGCTGAAACATGGAGGGCTCAATAAAATAAAATAAAATATATTCTATAACTGAAGTAAATGTTAAGAAGTAGCATTATTGACTCAATATCTAGCTCTATCGATGAAGCCTCTAAAACTGAAGACAGGTGCTGGGACATAGCTCCCATGGCTATCTCAAGCTTTATAGAAAGACTCTATCAAAACTGTGACACTTCGAATGTAGGAGGCCTTACCAAATAGCTGGATGAAGTGAAATCCTAGCGAAACGTCCCTTGTTGTGCCTGTCTATCTGAGTCTGCATCATAAAATGATGCAGTGCCAAAAGGGCGTTGGTACATGGAATGTACAGTATGTAAAATAGTTGAATGAAATAATGTTAGCAAGAATATCTCAAGTGAAGGACATAACTGGAATCAATAAAATTGACATGAAATAATAAAGGGGAACCGCGCTCTGGAACTCAATATGATACATAGGACACAATAGGAAAATGTGTAAAACAGTTTATGCAATAAAACTTATGCATCAAAAAATCTCTACAAATACTTATGCAAGTAAAGTATATCAATAGTAGGTTGGATGGGAGTTTCTCATAACCGACACCATCATGAATGTGCTCATGATGTTGAACTATCTTGCTCAAGTTGGCATAGCCGTCCAAAATCTTTCCAGGATAGAGGACAATGACAATCTGCGATCCATAACATTGAGTCCTTACTAGGGACTATACCTGAGGAGTCACCCGAACCAATGACACGATCCTATCATACGTTGGCTACGTAGTTATGGGGCTTATAGGTTGTCTGAACCCTTTCACCTACTCGATGCTAAATACTCCTCCCAAAACAATCTTTCTCATGTCCAGTAACCTATGAGGAAATATCAAAAACATCATTATAAAGCACTTTAGCTATAATATATAATGAATGCTTAAAATCATCGATGGATCCCTTTCGCTCAAAATCATCTTTAAATTTGCTTACGAGCCTCTCGCTAAAAACATAGTTTAATACATCTTTAAAACATCATGAAGAGCCTTTCGCTCAAAACCTAATTTAAAACATCTTTAAAACATCATGAAGAGCCATTCGCTCAATGCAATCTTTATACATCAATATGGAGCCTTTCGCTCAAAACATCTCATGATTTCCAAAATAAGACTTTACTTATGCTTTTTGAATATCATGCTAAAAGTCGTTTATTTATTCTTAAAATCTCATCATGCATTCTCTCTAGAAAATATGTTCAATCTTTATGAAAATAATGCATTTACTTACAAAATACATGCTTTCAAAATCATGCTTCTTTGAAATCATGCTTTCATGTAACTAGGGTTCATAGGATAAGAGATATGAACCAACCTCAAGAATCAAGAATTAAGAATCAAGAATCAAGAATCAAGAGAATGTGATAAAAAATCAATGGAGTAGGATTATAATCAAGAGATATCAATAAACAACTCAATATGAAGAATCCAACAATGGCAATTCAACATGTCTAGATAGGGAAGAAGACAATTCAAGATTTGGGAAAGGAACCCTAGCTTTAATCTCAATGAATTCTTGCATGAATGTAGGGAATAAGTATTAATAGAAATCCTTCCTTAGGTTAGCCTTACATACCTGGAAAAATAGAATATTATACTCAATATTGAAGAATCCTAATTTGAAGAAGAAGACTTCCTACCTTCCTGAAGAACTCGAGAGCTTTGATCCTTGAATTCTAATTGGAATGGTGAGGAATGAGTGTTTAGGCTTTAGGAATACTAAATAATACCTTTATGAATCCAAAATCATCTGGGTTTAGGCAATTAAATCGTGGGAACTCCCTAAAATAACTTTGAGATTGTTTTTGGTAATCTCATGGGTCTTTGACTTTGACCCCGTGTCACTTGACAATGCTTCACTAAAGTACTCGTAACTTTTTACTCTGAACTCCGATTGACACAAAGTCAGATGCATTGGAATAAGAATCAAAGGGATTCAATTTTATAGTTGAATCACTCAAAAATACTTTGTAAACTGGGAGTTATGTTCATCTAAAATTAACCCTTGTAAGAACTTATACGAAAATTCAATCGCTAAGAAGGCTCCCAACTAAACTTTGTGCTAGAGGTTCCTTATAAACTTAATTTGTATCTAATGCACTTCTCACACTTATAAATTAATCTTAACACTTAGTTTCCATTAAATTTATTGGGTTTGGGTCTATCCACATACCTAGAATAGTTTCAAACTTAGCCCAAAAGTCTAAGGCATTATAATATCTCCCCCTTGGGATCATTCGACCTCGAATGATAATTGAACTTAGGCTGCTAATTCAAATAAAATGCTCCATATCGGTTCATGAAACTCAACATCACACTAAGGAATTCAATACCAACTAAATGGGATATGAAACCAATATGGAGTCTACAAGAAGAAACTCTTACTTCACGATGGTTCTATACTAGGGTGGAGTAAATGGGGATACTTGGCCAACATGTCTGCTTCAGCTTCCCAAGTTGCTCCCTTAACATGTTGATTTCTCCATTATACCTTCACACAAGCGACTTTCTTATTCCTTAGCTTAGAAATTTGACGATCTAAAATCTCAACTAGAATTTCCTTATATGATAGGGTATCATTAACTCCAACACTCTTCGTTGGCAAAAAGAGTGAGGGGTCTCCCACACACTTCTTAAGCATAGAGATGTGAAAAGTTGGATGGACTCAGGCTAATTGAGCTGATAGCTCCAACTCATAAGCTACCTTACCAACTCTCTTAAAATCCAATATGGGCCAATATAGTAGGGACTGTGCTTTCCTTTCTTCCCAAACCTCATAACACCCTTCATAGGTGAAGCCTTCAGATACCCCCAATCATCAACCTTAAACTCTAAATCTCTCCATTAAGCATCGGTATAAGACTTTTGGCGGCTTTGTACAATATTAAGCCTATCTTGGATGGTCTTAACTTTTTTCATAGCTCGTTGCACTAGGTATGGTCCTATCATCTCTGCTTGGTCAACGTCAAACCAACCAATCGAAGATCTACACCTCTGCCCGTAGAGAGCTTCATATAGAGCTATCTAAATGGTAGAATGATAACTCGCTTTATAGAAAACTCAATAAGATGTAAATGGTCACCCAATTTCCTTTGAAATAAATAACACATGCTCTTAACATATCCTCCAAGGTTTGAATAGTACGCTTTTCCTGATCATCTATCTACAAATGAAAAGTGATAATAAGGTTCACCTTCATACCCAAATCGCTCTAAAATGACTTCCAAAACTGAGCAGTAAACTGAGTACCTCTGTTACACCTCATAAGTTTCTACCATTTAATGGACATGTGCATACGTATGTTGAGGGTTTTGTAGTACGACGCACGTGGGAAAAAGGTCTGTGGGTTGAGTATAAGAGTACAATAGTGAGTGAGCAGAAGGCCGGGACGGGAGGCCCAGTGCATCGGGCGCCGCACCGCGCCAGTCAGCCTGGCGTTACGTCCAACGCGTCGCGCCTCTTGGGCTAGCGCTATGGTCGGCGCGCCACACACCCCAGTCTGGCACGATGGGTGGCGCGCCGCACCCCCTGCCATTTCCCTATCATTATATAAAGCCTCCTTTGTTGATTTAATTCATTTATCAAAAGAACCCTCTGCCAAGATTAGAGAGCACACGCAAATTTCATCCAATTTTCTTCGAATTATGCCGTCAAATGCCGTCCAAATGCAGATTAACCTCAGGCATCAAGTCCTAAGCCTATGGGAAGCATTTATACAGATTTATTTCTCAAAAATACGCTTGGTAAATCGAAACTACGTCGAGTAAAAGTTGTCAGAATTGCTCCAAATTGATTCCTAGGCGACTACAGGCATTAGGTAAACATTTCTCTCTTCTTAACTCTCGAAAAATTATAGGTTTTCGATTGAGTATTCCAAAGTTGAATTACAGTTGGTTTATTATCAAAAGCTATCGTAAATTGTCGAATTTAGCATTGAAATTAGTCCTATTCTCTCAGCATAGAGGTTACAGTTGGAAAGAACTGCCGATTGCAAGTTGCAACTCGCCAGTAGAATGAAAGTCGGCATTCGAGGTATGTATGGATTATCCCTTCGGCAAGTTATTCTCGTTGTATAATGATACGACTTATGTTCTTGAATGGAAATAGTGGTCCCATATGTTGCAAATAGTTGCTATCAGTAGATTTTGATTAGATATGTTGTGGTCAGCTGTTGTCTGTAGACTATGAATATATCTATGTTGTGATTACTACAAGAAAACATATATAGATTATACTACAGTATCCTTTGTCGGGAAAGAACATGTTAAGTGTGACACACGCTAGAAGCATCATAGAAACTCCTCTATTCTCTGGTTCATTGTGTTAGTAGAATTGGATGTTTTATTGTCAGGCCTAGACCTTAGAAGCTCGCGGATAGTTATTGGGCCTGAGTTAGTAAGTTGAACAACATAGGCACAACTAGGTGATATAACTACCAGTTTGGCGCCTGTATTGTCAGTGAAGCACGCCCAGAGGCCATTGGCGTATCCCCATGCCCAGGGTCAGAAATTTAGATAGGATGGCCATACTTTAGAGTCAGCGACACTAGGGTTATCTAGTGAACTGAGTGACACCCTGCCATCTAGTTAGCTACTACTAGCGACTATCAGTTCTAGTTGACTTAGTATTTATCATACAGGTCACTCAGGAAGTTATTTCAGTTGTTCAAGTTAGATAGACCCATGGGTACCCTAAGGAAGGGGACCTTGTTAGTAGTTAGAAGCGGGGCCAACGCCTCAGCCTGCTCCTATAAGATGCTTAGGTTTAGATTGCCGTGAGTGGCTAAGTCCATATAAACTTATCTATAAGATTAGGAATCACCCAGAAAAGTCATATAAGATCTGAATAGACCAAGTTAACGTCTAAAGGACTAGAACCATGTTAGTATGGTACTATCCTCAAGCTAGGAACGTTAGTAAGTTGCCTGTGAAGGATTAGTGGCCAACCGCTCAAAAACATGTTCGGTTAGTAGCAGCCCTACAATCATTCTAAGTAAAAGAACTAGGTGATTGGCCATCTACGACCCTACAGTTGCTTATGAGTTATAGTTGCCCGAGCAGGACATTTAGAGTATTGTTAGGCCACTCCAGATCTCGCCCTATCTGGTCTAGACCATTAGAGATTATGATCACTATCAGGATCCTCTGATCAGATATAGGTACACGGGGTGTGCCTACTAGCAGCTGTACCAATTATTCTATGGGCGAGCAGCGGTCGCGTTAGGCCCAGAAGGCCGGATACGCCTGTTGAGTGGCTAGATTGAGACTTTAGTATAGCACCTCGGTTGGGATTTCCCTTACCTGGAAGCCTCCCGTGACCACCCCAGGGTTACTAGCTGTGTCGTTGCCCGCAAGGGGCTATATGACGTTGCTTCAAGGAATGATATGTCGTCCCAAGGGATTATGTAGAGGCCCAAGGGCCATATTATAGTCCATTACATGGCTGTACTATTATCTTTATGCCGTATCGGCATCACATCCTCGTCGAGCCTGGTGCCTAGGGTGCAGTTATCAGGAGTCGATCAGACATAGAAAAAACTACAGATCAGGAGTCAAGCTGGTTCATTTGCAGACCTAGGGGGACAGGTAGGTTAGCTATAGCACCAATAGAGTCATAGGAACCTGGATAGGGGTATGTAGATTGAAGTGTACTTGCTAGGGCTTATGGGCGTCCCAGTAGGTTATTTCTGTGTTGCTTGTACTTTCCACGCTTATGGGGGCCAGGTTAGATTCTTATTTGCATTCTTTCCTGCTAGTTATAGCTTATGAATGTGTAATTATAAGTCTTAGCTCATGTACATGTAGTATTTTGCTAGATGTAGATTACGAATAAGCAAGCTCACAGGTTAACCTTTCTGCCCCTTCTTTCTATTTACTTTAAGTCTTTAACAACTTATTTACTACCTTACATATTCGGTACATATTGTACGGACGCCCATCCCTGGGGGCTGCATTACTTGCCTGCAAGTTTAAATAGATAGAGATTAGGATCTTCAGTAGCAGTTGTTCAGAGTCAGTAGTTTGGCCAACTCCTTTCATTCGGAGTTGCCAGGTTGTAGGGATTATAGTCTTTCATTTATATAACATTTGGGTAGGCCGGGGCCTTGTCCTGACCATTATTTATATTTTTAAAGGCTTGCAGACTACAGTCATCAGTTAGTTTGTTGTTGTTGGCGATGTGGGGCCTAGGTTAGTTATGTTTCATATGTTGGCCGAGTGGGGCCTAGTATAGTAGCTTGTTCTCATTTATGTTATAACTAGACAACATGGTGGTCTTGTCGGCCCGTATAAGATCCCTTTTGTTACCTGTTGTTGGTTAGATGTTTTCATTTATAGGTAGCTATACGGCCTTGTCAGCCAAAGGTTGTATTTACAGCCGAGATATAACTCGTTATTTTCTTGAATCAAGTTGCTGGCATACACCAGGCGTGCAGAAGCCCAGCGAGGTCAATCTGATCCCAGTGTGGCACTAGGTCCCAATCATGCCTCCCAAGGTGGGGCATGACAGCCTCTCTCTAAATTAATGGATAATGGCACTCCATGAAGTCTCACCACTTCTCTAAGGTACAAGGTAGCAAGATTCTCAACTGAGTCCGTAGTCTTAACAGCTAAGAAGTGCGCTAACTTAGTCATTCAATCTGCAGTCACCCAAATAGAGTCATGCTGTCTGTAGGATCTAGGTAAATTGGTAATAAAATACATATTAATCATCTCCCACTTCCATTAGGGAAGTGCTATATTTAGAGCAACACTGCTTGGCCTTTGGTGTTCAACCTTAACTTGCTGACAAATTTAGACACTTCGCAACAAAACTTACTATGTCCCTCTTTATACCATTCCACCAATAGACTTTTCTCATGTCGTGGTACATCTTGGTGGAACTTAGATGAATTGAATAACTAAAACTGTGTACCTCTGCCATAACTCTATCGTTGATGCCATCCACATCTGAAACACACAATCTACCTTGGTATCTCAGGACACCATGTCTCCATTGTGCGAAAACCAACACTTTCTGCTTTTGAACATTTTCCTTTAACTGAATTAAGAGGGGATCTCTATTGTGCTTTTCCTTAATTCCACTACTAAGGATGATTCGACTCCACTCTAAACCGGCACACTACTGTTCCCAAAGTCTAGAAGGTGGACTCTAGGGCATGAGAGTCTGTGCACATCCTTTGCTAACTCTCTCTTCTCTTCCTCTACATGTGTTGTACTACCCATATACATCCTGTTAAGAGCATCAACAAATACATTAGCTTTACCTGGATACTAGAGGATGCTCGTATCATAATCCTTGAGCAACTCAAGACATCTTCTCTTTCTCAAATTCAACTCCTTCTGGCTGAACACATATTTCAAACATTTATGGTCTGTGAACACATCTACATGAGCACCATAGAGATAATGGCGCCAAATCATCAATGCGAACACAACCGCTGCTAACTCTAGATCATGAGAAGGGATATTTCTTCTTATGGACTTTCAGTTGTCCGGAGACATAGCCAATAATCTTACCTCTTTGAATCAATACACATCTAATGCCAACTCTAGAGGTATTAGAATATACAACAAAACCATCTGTGCCCTTTGGTAGGGTTGATACAAGACCAGTAGTCAAGAGGGTCTTCAATTCCTGAAAGCTTTTCTCACAAGCATAAGACCATTGAAACTTGGCGTTCTTCTGAGTCAGCTTACTCAATGAAGCAGCAATAGCAGAAAACCCTTCTACAAATATCCTATAATAGCCAGCTAAACCTAAGAATTCCTGATGTTCGTCGGAGTTGTGGGTCTAGGCCAATACTTTACTGCCTTGATCTTCTGAGACCTTCACTAGAAACTATGTGGCCTAAGAATTCCACAAACTTCAGCAAAAATTCACACTTAGAGAATTTGGCAAATAACTCCTTGTCCTTAAGTGTTTAAAGGACTATACTGAGATATTTAGCATGCTCCTCCGCACTCTTGGAGTAAATCAAGATATCGTTAATGAACACAATAACAAACATGTCCAATTATGGTTTAAACACTTTGTTTAGGATATCCATAAATGCTGCAGGACTATTGGTCAACCCAAAGGACATAATAACAAACTCATAATGACCATAACGGGTCCTTAATGCTCTCGTGGGAATATCACTTTCCCTTACCTCCAACTGATGATAGCCTGATCTGAGGTCTATCTTTGAGAAACAAGTAGCACCCTAAAGCTGGTTGAACAAGTTATCGATTCTAGGAAGAGGATACTTATTCTCAATAGTGACCTTGTCCAATTTCCTGTGATTAGTATACGTTCTACGGGTACCATCTTTCTTACGCACAAAGAGAATTAGAGCACCCCAAGGTGAAACGCTAGGGCATATGAAACTCTTATCTAGCAGATCTTTTAGCGCTCCTTTAGCTTTTTCAACTCGGTTGGATCCGTTCTATATAGAAGGATAGAAATAGGCTGAGTATTTGATAATGCTCAAGTATAATCCTCATTTAGAAGAAATTGTAAGCGATCATTGTATCAAATAAATATCCCGAAGGATGTTGGGGTCGAATCCCATAGTGAATTGTGTAGATCATGCAAGAGTTATAAACTAAAATCATACTAGAAAGCATAGTTTTTCAACATTTGAAAAGTAAATTGGGGGAAAAGGGAAAATAACATCTAATTGTAATTTAAAACTAAGTGGATGGAATTCCAATTGTTGCAATCACAAGTGAGGTGGCTAGGGGTATGCTGTAGATGAGTTCACAACTAAATCGAGATTTTTTTCAATGACTTAGACTCAAAATTAGCATAAATAGCAATGGATAATTCACATTCTCATGTTTTACAATCATAAGAATGTTTATGCCTTGTTTTTTTCAAATCCCAATGCCAATTCAAGTTATCAACCACAAAGGCTTGAGGAAGGACTAAGCTATCTCTAGCCTTGCTCTTTAATGGAGTGAAAATGTGAGTTTTGACTATCTCTAGATTAATTCCTCACACCAACACTCCAATTCCTCACTATTATCTTGTCACCAAATTCTCACCTTTCTCTCTCAAGCAAAAGAAAGAAAAGTAAAGGACAATTCATGTTTGCAAACCATCAATTTTAGCAATTAAAACTTGAGAGAAGATAATAGATCTATACTTGCAATAAGAATCCAAGAACAATTCATCAATACCTACTCAGTTGAAAAAACCCACCATGCACACAACCCTAGCTAGCAAATTAGTTATGCATGCTTAAAGAGAGAGAGAATATACCAAGAGGAATCCCCTTACATTCATCATCTTAGCTTCACAAAATTTCTTTACAAGCTCTTACAACAATGGTGGAATTCCCCCAAAATGGATTAAAGAAAAAGAAGAAGAAAAGTACTTTCTAACTCTACAATTCTATGGTGAAAAGTTGTGTGAAGTATGAATAATCGATGAATGAATTGAGTGGTGTCCAATGAGAGTGATGTAAATATATGTACTTTCTTGTGTACAACTTTCCCAAAAGCCCTTAAGATTTTAGATGCTTTGGAGACCTTTCTGGACCTTTTTAAATATAATTGGACGGCCTCACTTGCGAAGCACCGGCTGTCCACCGAAATAACACAGTAAACTGGCAATGAGCACCGGCGGCTGAACCAGTAATTCGCCACTGCCCAACTACTAAACGCTAGTGAGTAGCTTATTCGGGCAGCGGCTTCGGTGTTTTGCCTGTGTTACACCCTTTCGGATCTGTGTTTAGCCGATTCAAAGTATGTCCTCACAAAAGGACATTGCTAAAACTTAGAGCACTACGGGAGTTGCACAAAAAATCCTCAAGCATCGAGACACCCTAAACATTATAGACCAACTCATTAAGAAGAAAAGACTCAAACCATGTTGCACAAGCTTCAATAGGTGACCACAATCATTAAGCATATCTTGCATGCATTCATTTCATTCAAACAAAGGACATAGTTCATCAAAACAAGTTCAAGGAGTATCTTAAGTCATTGATAATTCACATTCAAAGATTGCCTTAAAGTTTGTTGCACAATTATCTCATTCATACCCCTTTTTTGAAAATAATTTTAAGCATGTACCCCAAGGAAGTGATGCCACTCACAATAAGAGAAAGTGCCAAACATTTTTAAGCATTTCACATATAGGGATTATAAGATAGGACAAATAGACTCACTCCCACAATGAAATTCAAGTGCATACAAAATGACCCATAGGCTTGCCCTTCATATAACTCGCCACTAATGTAGTATTGCTACATTCAAAATCACTAAGGACTTGTGGGGTACCATGAAGGCTAGGGGTAAGGGTAGGACAAATGTTTGGATTTAGTGACTAGAGCCTCCCTAATGCCTTTTATAAACACTTGCAACATCCCATCATATTATTGAGATCGCTCCATCTTATTTCTCCTTGTTCATTATCTTCATCTTTTGTGTAACAAGAGCCACCCTTATAACACTTATGAATTTCACATTTAGACTTATCTACACAAGAGATAACACCTTTTAACTATTTTTTTCTCTTTTGATGATTCGAGGTTTTTTTAGCCCATCATTTCATTCATTTCATCACAAGTCTTGGTGCTATCTTACATTGAAGTTCTCATGTTTCCCTCTACTATTGCAAACCCCCAAACTTAGGCTTTTGCCTCATTTCACATTCATTTCCTTATTGATCCCCATTTCTTAGGCTCAAATCCCCATCTTTTTAATCATTCATTACTAGCAATTAGGGAGGATGGGTGCCAAAGAGAAGGATTAGAAATGGTCATAAGGCTTGTAATGTGATTTTCAAGAAAGGGTCCAAGGATCAACCGTTGAATATCAAAGATTAATGTTCAAGGTGGTCATTTTGGGTGAAGTGACTAACAAAATAGAGCCTAAGATCATGTTCTAAGTGCAACCGCATTTAACATTTCACCTTGAATTACACTTAGGGCAAGTTCTAGACAATGATGCATACACAAGAATTAAGCCAAAAGACTCGCCACATAAGGCATCACAATCTAAGGAGTTCACATACTTTCTTCATCGCACAAAGAGAATGACTTTAGACAAGCTAGTCTACGAATCAAAAAGCCAAGCAACGAATGTATAACTCATGGCAAGAGAGTGTATGTTTTCACATTTAAATACCCTACTTTCCTTTTCAAAACTCATGCACAATGCCAAGTAAGAAATGTTGGTAGTACCTTATCAAACAAGTACACAAAAGTCTCAACAAGACCCTAGACTTGTCATTTTCACTTAAGAAAGTTGCCTCTCAATCTATCATCGGGTAGTGCCAACCTAGTAATCGCTCTTTGGGAAAGAACCGTAGTATAAAAAACCCTTGGAGTTTATTTAAAGACTACTATTTACAAAGGCGATACTACTAGCAAGTAATGACGATTTTCCCTTAAGAATGACGTCATCCAATCTATCATAGGGCCATATCTTACATCACTTAATCAAGTGGGTTACTCAGACTTCACCCCCTAACATAAATAAAGCATTGTCCTCGATGCATATGGATAAACAAAGTAAGGAAAGAATAGGTGAAAGAACTCCTTGGTATGATAGAGGCATCTGTATTGGAATTGTGTGCATTATAGAACCATTTCTTCAGAACCTCTTCTATTTTGGCCTTCTGCTCATAACCGACATTTTACCATTGTTTCAAGCCCTTGGGCCAGCATTTCTTCGGTCTGACACATATGTGCCACTGCTTAAGCAATTTTTCTTCAAGGCATTCTAATTTTCATCTACAGTTCGCGCATTAGAACATGCATTTTTCTGGTCTATCACCGGTTTCTCCATTTTGCTTCTTCCACTTCCTCTCATATTCCACACTTATTCCACCCTTGCACAATCAAAGAGAACACAAACATAAAGTAAAGAAAAATAAAGGGAAAAATAAAAATAAAAAGTAAAAGCACTTGGGTTGCCTCCCAAGAAGCGCCTTAGTTAATGTCGTGGCGCAACAACTTCAGTGTTCACCACTTTTTTCTCCACTTTGAGCTTTTGAATCGCACGCCTAGTTTATTCTCCATTCTTCTACTCCGCTTGAGGGGTGGTGGTATAAAAGTCAACGCACGAAGAAATGGATGTTGCATCTTGTATTTCTTGGCCCTTAAAGGAGGGATGTGCTTTGACCTTGTTGGCATGGCATACTCTAAGATGAAGCCATATTGATCATCCTCCTCAAATTCCTCCACCATATTGATCTCTTCAGTCTCCATGTTGCCAACCACAATGTTGAAAAATGATAAGAGTACGGTTTAAGTTGCTCCCCTCTCAAGACTGCCTCTTACTTGACATCCTCCTTTTCAAGTGCACTAGAGTCCTTGAGCATGATTTGGTGGATGTCACTTAGGGACTCTACTGTCACTTCTTCAACTTTGGCATCTTGCATTTTTGCAATGTTGGTTGGCAAACCGCTATGAATTCTTCAAAGTTCACCTTGACTCCTCTTCATCATCATGTTGAGCGTCTTCCCATGAGTCAAGTTGAGTTATGCCCCATTGTTCACTTCTTCTTGTTATGCTCCTCAAGGTCTCCTTCGTCTTTTCTTTTAGAGAACTATAGCTTTCTTCTTGAGGAATTGATGATTCCATGTGCATTGAGAGATTGACATTCTTTTCTGCATTAGATTCCCACTCTAAAAAGGTTGGAGCACGACTTCCATGCACCCAATGTATTGCTTCTTCCCTCACATGCCTTTGCATCATTTCTATCAAGCTTAGAAGCACAACTTCGATCATAGCCAATATAACGAGAAGTGAACTCATTTGGGCATCCACCCCAATGTATATCACGACCACCACATAATGTGCATCTATACCAGTCAAAGGAGATATAAGGTGCACTCATCTCTCTTCTAGGGGCATAATTGCAATCTTGTCAATAGTGTGGTCCTCCACAATAGGGGCATGGGTTATTATTATATGGGTTATAACCAACTAACCTCCTTTCATGCCATGATGCCATAATAAAAATTAAAATAAACGAAAATAAACACAAAAACAAAACAAGATGTAAAAGAAAATGCAAAACTAGTTTGAGTCAATAAATAACTAATGGCTTATCGTAACTCAATTCTCCAGCAACAACGCCATTTTTGATAACCTCAAATGCACTCCTCATTTAGAAGAAAGTGTAAGCGATTGTTGTATCAAAACAAATATCCCGACGGATGTCAAGGTCGAATCCCACAAAAAATTGAGTCGATAATCCAAGAGTTATAAGATAACTCAAACTAGAATGCATAGTTGTTCAACATTTAAAACGTAAATTGGGGGAAAAGGTAAAATAGCATCTAATTCTAATTTAAAACTAAGTGGAGGGAATTCCAATTGTTGAAATCACAAGTGAGATGGATAGGGGTATGCTGTAGATGAGTTCAAAACTAAATCGGGATTTCTTCAATGCCTTAGAATCAAAATTAGCATAGATAGCAATGGATAATTCACATTTTCGTATTTTACAATCATACGAATATTTATGCCTTGGTTTTTTTCAAATCCTAAAACCAATTCCAATTATCTACCACAAAAGCTTGAGGAAGGACTAAGCTATCTCTAGCCATGTGTTATACCCCGAGAACCCAATGATCAGACCCGGGAGTCAAAACAGAGGAAAAACTTAAAATTCGCACCAGGTCACAGTATGGTTCATGAGGTGGCCCGCTAGGTGGGACCACGAGTCGTGAAGTGACTCGTGGCCAGGCTGGGCTTGGCAGAGTTTTGGGAGGCCACGGGGCTGACCATGAGTCGTGGTCTGACCTCAGGACTTGTGAGGTCACCCGTGGCGAGGATGGAATGCATGGCCAGGGACTCTAGGCAGTAGGGACCACAGGTGGTGACCACGAGTCGTGGTTAGCCACCACGATTCATGAGGTCCCTCATGGGGTCCCTTGAGCTAGTTTGGGTAGTAGACATCATGGGTTTAGGCCACGAGACATGCCCCCTGGCAACGACTCGTGAGGTCCCTCGTGGGGACTGACAACCAGAAATTTCTGCATTTTTAGTAAGGGTGATTTCGTAATTCCTAAATACCTAATGCCTAAACTATGTCATTTTAAGGTCTGAATAGGGTCTTTTAAGGGGGATTAGTCCATGTTAAGCCTCATTCATGCATGCAAGTGTTTAGAGAGGAGTCTAGAAGGTGATTTAAGGTGTTGTTTCCCAATTTCTCTAAATTCCATCTGGGCTCAAAGGAGATTAAGAATCAAGTGTTTCTAGGTATATAAGGTCCTCAATAGGTGAATTCTTCCATACCCATGCTCCTAGTCTATGATTATATTACAATTTATCAAAAATTCATGGGGTTTTGTATTTGATTATATAAACTCTAATATTTTAAATTGTTGGTTTTGTGATTTAAAAAATTATCATAATCTATGGATTTCGATCATCTTTTGAGTTTTAAATTGATAATAATATTATTTATTTTGATTTTCTAAGAAACTAAGCTTAATTATGCATGCCCCATGATGATTCGAATTATAAGCTATTTTCTCATTAATGTTCTTTACTAGCCCAACATGAATTATGTTTTAAATTATGAATTTATTTTTACTACCCATTGTGATTTTATGAAATTCAAGCTATGTACATGATCTACAAGTATGTATAAATCTTATTATTCATGGCCGACTTGCAGGCCTCATGTCATGGCTAGTCACATATCTTCAAGCATGTTTACGATTATCATGATTTAATTAGCCCATGAACTCATGTATTTATTATTATGAGCACTATATATATTTTGGGAGTAGTATCGAATACCGAGTAGGTTCGGGGCTCAGGTTAAGCCCCAGATCTCATGAATTACGTGCCACCGTAGGCATGTTGGGACCCTTTCATGTTAGTTTCTGGCCTAAATGGCCCTTTTCATGGTGATATCACACCTTCATGGTTCTACCCTTGGCAAGGTACGAACACCCTCTCGACTAGGATTTCAAGTCGGGCTTCATGTGTGCTCATATGGGGTATGTCGGTTAAGAGAATCTCCCATTGTCCCTCATGATTTATGCATGTTATGATTATGTATGTTGTCTAAAGTTATGTTAAGCAAAGCTCTTCTATTAAGATTATGATTATGTTTATGTTACAAATGTTTTGAAAACCTTGAGCCGTATGATATGTTGTAACGATTTATGATACGAGCATGCTGTCCTACTCTTATGATCATTTATGAGTTATATATATATATATATATATTTTTTTAAATGTCCATTTTATTTACCTTGCATACTAAGTACATTCCACGTACTGACCACATACTTTCTATGCTGTATCGTTTCATGATACAGGTGTCAGTTCTCAAGATCATCTTCACACGTAGCTAGTTTTAGCCTTGCTCTCAGCGCGCTCGGAGTCCTCATGTTCCGGGGGCTATATGTTCACACTCTATGTTATTTCTTTCAATTTCTGGATATTGGATTAGTTGGGGAGTTGTCCCATCAATCCACCTTTCATGTTTAAAGGCTTATCAGACTATGAGTTGTATTCCACCCTATTGTACGTTTTGTGCTATTTTCCCTTATGCTTTGTTATAATTACGTTCTTTATGTTAAGTCTTTTGCTCATGTGATTGAATTAGATGTATGCTCATGCCATGGGTCGACTTGGGGTCTCTTGGGGCTCCTTATCCCGTGTCTACGATCCGGGTGTACGTTTGGGTCGTGACAAACTTGGTATCAGAGCCATAGGTTTTGAAGTGTCCTAGGGAGTCTGAAAGCCACATTAAGTATAGTATTTTTCATTGGTGTGAAGCGCGCCACACTTATGGAAAAGAGGCTACTAGACGTTTAGGAAATGTTCCCTTCTTTCATGATCTATGTCGTGCGATGAACGTCCTTTAATCTTCTAATTCGTGCTATTCGCATTTGCAGAATCATGCCTCCACATCAAGTAAAGAGAAACGGAAATGGTAATTATCATGAGGATGCCCATGATGGTGAGCATTAGCCAGCTCCACCCATCCATGAGGAGCACGTACCATAGCCAGCTGCCCATGTCGAGTTTAGGGTAGAGATTCAGATGCTGGCACAGCCCATGACTGCCTAGGTCCAAAATCAGATGGTGGCGCATTTCCCTCAGAATGGGAATGCAGCGGCTGCTAGGGTGAGGGATTTCTTGAGGATGAGCCCTCCGGAGTTCACGGGGTCAAGGGTGGACGAGGATCTACATGATTTCATTGAGGAGATTCTGAAGATCACTTAGGTTATGGGGGTGAATAATGGGGAATGTGTGGACTTGACCTCCTATCAGCTAAAGGGAGTAGCACATAAATGGTTTAAACAATGGAGATATTCCAGGGCGGCGGGTGCAGGTTCGATAGGTTGGGAATAGTTTCACACCGCATTCATGGATCGATTCTTCCCTCGAGAGATGAGAGAGTTCAAGGCGGCCGAGTTCGTGAATCTGAAGCAGGGTAACATGTCTGTCCAGGAGTATGCATTGGAATTCACTCGATTATCAAAATATTCTTCGGTATTGGTGGTGGATCAGTGGGCTAGGGTGAGCCGTTTTGTGCATGGAGTAGCGAATTACTTGGACAAGGATTGCCGGATCACCATGCTTCATCGGGACATTGATTTTCCCCATATTGTATTGCACGCGCAGCAGATGGAGTCGGTCTACAGGAGGCAGAGAGAGGCAAAGAGGGCCAGGACTAACAGCTACTGGTTTCTCAGGCTAGGTCAGGGGGTGGACCACGTCAGCAGACCCAGCACAGGTCCATTTCTCTAACTCCATCATCAGCCAGCACGCCATCCATGTTTAAGGGAGACTAGAGGAGTAGGCTTACAGGCTCGAGGGATCATGGTAGCATGCAGGTGGAGCGCACTTTTCCAGTTTGTGCAAAGTGCGGCAAGAATCATCTGGGGAGGTGCCTGGTTAGTACGGATGCTTGTTTCGGGTGTTGCAAGCCCGGAGACAGGATCAGAGATTTCCTTGCAGCTAGTTCTACCACTCTAGCAGCACGACCCCCTTAACAAGGTTCTTCCACTAGTTCAACAGGTGGTCAGCGCCAAAATAGGTTTTACTCCCTAGTGCCTCACCAGGAGCAGGAGGCTTCGCCAGATGTGGTCACGGGTATGTTGCGAGTCTTTTATATTGATGCTTATGCTTTGATAGATTCGAGAGCTACATTGTCTTTTGTGACGCCTATTCGGCTGTTTCGGTTGGTATTATATATTATAAACCGACACGCAAGTGCACGTGGTCAAACAAGTAATAGAGTGGCTAAGTAAGCCAAGTATCGATCCAAGGAGGCTCAGGATATGTAAAATTTGCCTAAGTATACTATATTCGTATCTTACTTCTAATTATGCTAACAACAATGTAACCAACAGTTAAATGAGTTTTTGTTTATAAAATATATAGTAAAACTATTAACAATTATTTACTGTGAATTTAAACTATGGATATGAGCATGCCAAGGTTAAGAACAAGTAATGAATTAGATTATAATAATAATTCGGTTAATCTCTTCTTCATGTTGCTAGCCAAGAACAGTAGCCTAGAAATTAAAACTCTCGTATTTAATTTCACTTAAGAATCATAAACCATTCGTCTACATTTCTGTGATCAAATGCAATTTACAACCTAGCAATACAATTCCGGTTCCTAAATTGACTAATACGGCTTTCAAGTATATTTCTATCAGGAAAGCACATCAAAACCCAATTTTCCCAAATCAAGTTAAGAACAATACCCTATTAATTCACAACTTTCCAATTTCTTGCTCTCTCGAGTGAAATTGGACTTTATAGATGTACATTAATGTCGGCCAAGCACTAATGCAGTAAGAACAAGAATTAATAGAACAACATGAAAGAAGAAGAAGAAAACCATATCATTTACAATCAAAATTCACTACACATGTTCAAAACCTTAGCAAGGAAGAGAATTAGCCACTCATTTGTGGATTGATCATCCTAAAACAAGTGTAAATCATATATATTATTGATTGAAAGAAGAAAGGAAGAGAAGAAATCCCTTAGCTTTTTCGTCCCTCAACTGCTGCTAACCCACGTCCTTGCTCCACCAAGTCTGAACTAATTAAAATAAACCTAAGTGTGCTATTTATACTAGTGGGAATTTTTCCCGAAATAACAAGCAACGTGTCACGGAGGCCAACGCGGAGCACTGCCTCCGTGACACGGCGTGGACGCGGACCCTTACTGGAATTCCAGGGTCCGGGAATATAGCCTCAACGTGGCACGGAGGCCAACGCGGAGGCTTATCTCCGTGCCACGGAGCTGTCGCGAGGCCTTACTGGAAATTTCCATTTAAAGTACCCTCCAGGCAGTGTGCCTCCGCGATGGTAGCGTGGCACGACTCCATCACGGAGCCCCTTTACTTTGCGCATTCCAACGTCTTTTCCATGCTCGCATCCAAGTCCAACTCCGATATAATTCCAACATGCATTTTAGCTCCTAAAAATCATATTTTCCTGAAAAACAATGCTAATCATGTTGGTTAGTATAAATTCACATTTTATTACCAATTACATGAAAATGTATACACATTGCATAACAAACAAGGCGAAAATGATACGTTTGAGTATCACTTGGGCATATAAATCTGCCCAAGATCACTTACCCCACACTTAAATCCTTGTTCGTCCTCGAACAACACATACACAACTCATGCAAATTACATCCCAACCTTTGTCAGTATGGTGCGACAATTTACGCTACGTTCATACCGATTATTCAATTTTTGCAAATCATCAAGAAAACATGCATGGTCTTAACAATGCAATGACCTTTAATACATCAAGACTTCCTAGACTTTAAGAATCGACTCTCGATATCGGCAAGCTCATGCAAATCAGCTAATCAAGATATCCGACACGAAAATCAATCTTTCATCAAGCATGTGCGCTCACAACTCAAGAGAATCTTCCCCTTTATGTTCATGCAACACACAAACATTCAAGTAGGGGCATATAGAAATTAATTTCACTCTCTCTCCCAAAAGAATTCACATGCATCATGTCATGACCCGTAGGCTTGCCCTTAGTGTATTACTCCACTAATACAAAGAAATGCAATGTAGGATCAAGTAGGACTTTAATGGGTTGTAACGGGGCTATGGATCTAGTATATATATTGGATTAGCCAATAATAGTCGCTAGCATCCTTAAGCGCCTTTTCAACACATTCCCATCGACTCATGGACATTGTTCCTCTCTTTTCTCTTTTTCTCCCATTCATGCTGGTTTACTTTCATACTGCCCATTTCATCAAACACACTTGACACAAAACAAAGGGTTTTCATGTACCCTCAATATCATTTAATTATAACAAGTGCCTCTTCAACATCATCTTTTCTTTCCTCACTCTGCTCTTCTTTTTCTTTTCACTCTTCTCACTCCTTGACACCTTGGGAACATTTTCTTTTCTTTGTAAGCGCTTAAGAGTTTTGTATAGACTTTTACAGCTAATGAAAAGAAGGAATAAAGCTTGGTTTATACAATTTTGGACAAAAGAAAGAAATAAATCGGCTAAAGGCTCAACGGGCTGACTAGGGTATACAACATATAAAAAGGTAGAGTTTGACAAGAAAAAAATGGAAACTATCGGTTAAAACAAAGAAATGCCTACATCCTTTCCAACACTACACCTCCTTCATTTCGTTTTGTACACACACCAGGCAAGTTCTAGACATTTCACAATAGCATGGAATAACAATACCTCACTTCACACACTTCATGCACATGATCGAATCAAGATGTATTCACAGACTCTTGAATTAACCAATTACATGAATTCAAAAATTAAGCCTCAATCACACCGAATCAAATTCTACAGCCTAGGTAACTCAACATATTTACAAAATTGCATGCTTTCAAACGAATCACTTTTACATTTTGAACATCAGTTACAACACGCAACGAAATTTTGCAACCATACAGCAACTACAGGTTCATTGATGCAATCCACCAAAAAAAAGTTAAAACCAAATTAAAATCCTACTCCTACCGACTACATTTCCCTTAAGACGGTCGTCATCCATCCATCATAGGGAACGGTCACTAACTATGACATCGGTTCAATGGGACTATTCTCGGTAAAAGAACCGAAAACAAACTCCGAGAAACCCAATATAAAAATCGAAATTTTTTTGCAAAACATCGATCATGTCGATGGAAAACTATTTACAAAATATTTTGATAAGTGCAAAATATTTTCGAATTTTTTTTTGAAAAATATCGATCATTTCGATATACAGAATTATTTACCAAATATTTACCTTGGCAACCATACTTTTCATAACACACATCATTAACCACAAAAATATATACAGATACAACACAAATCAGTTCACAACCACAGGGAGACATAAAAACATACATGCACAACAAGGGAAAGAGCATACAGCAGATTAGCCTAAGTCCCAACACCTAGCTACTCCCCACCCCACACTTAAATCGAACACTGTCCCTAGTGTTCACAAAAATTAAGATCACAAAATTTTGGGTGGTGGAACTCCCTGATCAGTCAAAATATTCGACTTCTTCATCCGGTGCTGCTGCCTCATCGCCCATGTCCGAGTCAGCTCCATCGTCGTCATCGGACTCCACATCGGAGTCCTCCCGACGTGTCTCCTCGTCAGTGGGGACATCATCGTCAGTGGGCTCAATGAAGGCTAGTCCCACTCGGCACAATGCTCTGGTGTTCTCACCAAATGGGTAATCCAGCTCCAACTGCCATAACTCATCCTCCGTGGCTGGTCTCCCCCCAATCCGGAGCTGAAGCATCTGCATACCAAACATTCTTGCCATGTACTGATCGTCACGAGCATGTCGCTCGCCCAAAGTCAGCACTGGCCCGTGTGGTGTCCGGGGCCATAGTTTTTGTCACATCGAGGGCCCTCCGCTCCAACTGCGGGATGTAATCCAAAGCCTCTTCCTCGACATCGAGGCCTCGGAGGAAGGTGGTGATGAGTCCGCCGAACCCGTATTTGTGGCCCTGGTGTAGTCTGGCTCTCTTCATGGCGGATATAATGACCGCCCCAACATTAATCTCTAGCCCTTTCATAAGGGCATACACCAAGCAAACACGGTCCCGAGTCACATCCGTCATGTGAACTCCCGGGATCAAGCAAGAACATACAATTTTCAGCTATATTCTGGCCTCCCTGTTCATCTGCGAATAAGGCAGAGTCTGGTGGTAACCCCTCTCCTTATGTCTACTCCATCGGGCTGTGGATCGAGCCCCACACAACGTACGTCTGATGTCGGCGTATGGTGGGGTTATGTTTAGCTGGCGGAGAACGTGAGCGTCTGTGTCCCGTGCTCCAACGATGGCATTAAATTGCTGGGGTTCCAGAGTGACAATCTGCCCTCTGATTTTTATTGTGTGGCTTCTGATGGCCGCGTTCCAATTTGCGTAGAACTCCCGGACCAAATGTAGGTTGCACTCCTTGGGCTCCTGAAATATAAAGCTGAGCCCAGCTGCTTCAATCCTCTGCACAATACAGGGGAACTCCTGTGCTAGTGGTTCCCGTGCAATATGTTCCTCCGGGAAGTACTTGCTTTCCTTATGCTTAGCATACCACTTCTTCCCTTCCTCGGTTACCCACCTTGTTCCGTATTGGCGGCGTTGGCCGCGCGGAACAACTGGTGCAGCTGGGACTGCGGTGCCCAATCTCATTCTTTTTCTTCCGGTGCCAGAAGTCGAAGCACCTTTGCCCTTATCCTGCCTACTCGCCATTGTACCTATCAATATACATAAACAAGCACAACATTAAGCTAAATACATGTTAACTTCGGCTAAGGTCGAGTTACACAACGTTTATCCCACACTTAGTCCTTAGCTACTTTTACGAAACTACGGCAAGGATAACTCAATTTACACCAAAAAAATCAACTATACAATTTATGCTTAGTGCGTTCACAAAAATTTCGACAGCATAACGCTTAGCGTACTACTCAGACTTCATACAGCTAATCCCAATCCTACTATCGCTAACAATTTAACCATTGCACTAAGCAACAAAAAACAACAAATAAAAACAACGACAAAAGTTCTATATATACATACAAATCCAAATAATCAAACCAATTTGCACAATTTCCACATTTTCCCCCAAAAATTCGAGAATTCGTCGTCTTTTACATTCAAACAATATTTACACCGACTAATCTCAATTCCCAAACACACCCCGGCATCTAATTCACCGAATTATCAAATTACCCAAGTCAATTTCAACAACCTAATCCCTAGAATTCAATTTTACAATCAATTTCGAATTATTCACGTAGTCGACAAGTTCAAACGCTAATAACAACATTCCGAACATTCATCAATCACAAATAATTCAATTTCATGCTCAATTGCTACTTAGGATGATATATCTCACCTCACCTGCCCAAATTCGACTAAAATCGCCAAAACATAGAGAGAAACGAGGAAAACATACCTTTACATTGAAGAACCGAAGAAACTTGATGATTTCTTTGCTTAGTGGCGTGGCACGTTGATTGGGGAGGGGGATTTGGGTGTTTGGTCACGGAGAGGAAAAGAAATGGGGAGAAAGGGCAAGAAAATTGGGGTTAATTTAAAGAAAAACACGCGGGTCACCCGGCAACCCGGTGTGACCCGGCACCAAATATAAGGCAACGTGTCACGGAGGGTAATGCGGAGCCCCTCCTCCGTGACACGGAGCCAATGCGTTGGCTTACTGGAAATTTTAAAAATCCGGATTTTACCTTCAACGTGTCACGGAGGGTAACGCGGAGCCCTTCCTCCATGACACGGAGCCAACGCCCCAGTGCACTGTCTCTTCATTTTAATTATTTTTTTATACCTTGCCTTATTCTTCCCGATTCCATGCATATTTGTCTCCATTTGACCTGAAAAATCACCTCACTAAACAAAATTGGTTAGATTAATAGATTTCCCTAACTAAAATGAAAAATATTAACTAAAGCAAAAAATATATACCAAATCAAGAAAAGAAAAATAAAAATAAAAATTATTCACACTAAAAAAAAGAAAGAAAGAAAATATTTTTCACGGGAGGCGCCTGGTTTACCGTCGCGGCTCGACGCACCAAGTTTAACTGCTTTTTCCTCCGCCTTGAGGATATGAATTTCACCCCTAATTTCTTCTCTAATTTCCTCTTATGCTCCTGGGGTGGTGGTGAAAAATTGTAAGGACCAAGCAGTAGATGTTTTCTTTTGAACTTATTGGCCCTTGAGTAAGTGAAGTCATTTCGTTGCTTCGAGTTAGCAAATTTCAGAATATACGGGGCTTGGTCCTCCTCTAGACATTTCTCTATAATCTTGGAAGACTCTATTTCTATGTTGTCGACCAAACTTAATGTCGAAAAATGCTTCGAGTGTGATCCACTCAACCTCAACTCTGAAATTGCATTGTGCTTTACTTCCTTACTTGTATACACCTTTTCAACATCGACATCTATTTCTCCATTAAGGTCAAATGGGAGATATTCTTTCTCTTCTTCCATGAATGGATTTTCTATAGGTATGAGCCGATCACGGGGACACTCAAGAGATTCTAATTGTTGGGCTTCATCCAAAAATTCACCCTTGTATTCCTCTTGTAGTTCCTCTTGACTATCGGCTAAAACTGTCACCTGCAAATTATCACAAGCTTCAGCCTCAGCACACATCTCCATGAGTTTGACGCTCATCCTGCTTACAGCCTCTGCATTCTCCTTTTGCTGAATTATCAATTCTGCCACCGACTCCTTCATTGTTTCTGATTGCTCCAGGAGTTGTTTCATCATGTCCTCTATTTGAACTTGGAGTCCCAAGTCCTCATTTTCAACATGCCTATATTCAGCAAAAACAACAGAATGATCATAGCAGGGGCTTGGGGGAGGGGAATATGCCTTTGGACAATCACCCCAATGGCCATATTGACACCCACATATATTACACGTGTTACAGTTTTGCCACAACTGGGGTCCTCCGCAATTCATGCAAGATTCGCTGAAATATGCGTATCCACCATTTATATTCCAAGATGTCATGTCAATGAGGGTATCCGAAAGAGAGAAAAATTAAAATGAACAAAGAATTAAAACAAATACTAAGACCAAGTTGTCAACACTTAAGAAAATAAAACAAAAATACAGTAAATTTACACTTATCACAATTTCACCAATTGCCTAGCCTCCCCGGCAACGGCGCCAAAAACTTGTTCGGCTGTTTCGGTTGGTATTATATATTATAAACCAACACGCAAGTGCACGTGGTCAAACAAGTAATAGAGTGGCTAAGTAAGCCAAGTATCGATCCAAGGAGGCTCAGGATATGTAAAATTTGCCTAAGTATACTATATTCGTATCTTACTTCTAATTATGCTAACAACAACGTAACCATCAGTTAAATGAGTTTTTGTTTATAAAATATATACTAAAACTATTAACAATTATTTACTGTGAATTTAAACTATGGATATGAGCATGCCAAGGTTAAGAACAAGTAATGAATTCGATTATAATAATAATTCGGTTAATCTCTTCTTCATGTTGCTAGCCAAGAACAGTAGCCTAGAAATTAAAACTCTCGTATTTAATTTCACTTAAGAATCATAAACCATTCGTCTACATTTCTGTGATCAAATGCAATTTACGACCTAGCAATACAATTCCGGTTCCTAAATTGACTAATACGGCTTTCAAGTATATTTCTATCAGGAAAGCACATCAAAACCCAATTTTCCCAAATCAAGTTAAGAACAATACCCTATTAATTCACAACTTTCCAATTTCTTGCTCTCTCGAGTGAAATTGGACTTTTTAGATGTACATTAATGTCGGCCAAGCACTAATGCAGTAAGAACAAGAATTAATAGAACAACATGAAAGAAGAAGAAGAAAACCATATCATTTACAATCAAAATTCACTACACATGTTCAAAACCTTAGCAAGGAAGAGAATTAGCCACTCATTTGTGGATTGATCATCCTAAAACAAGTGTAAATCATATATACAATTGATTGAAAGAAGAAAGGAAGAGAAGAATTCCCTTAGCTTTTTCGTCCCTCAACTGCTGCTAACCCATGTCCTTGCTCCACCAAGTCTGAACTAATTAAAATAAACCTAAGTGTGCTATTTATACTAGTGGGAATTTTTCCCGGAATAACAAGCAACGTGTCACGGAGGCCAACGCGGAGCACTGCCTCCGTGACACGGCGTGGACGCGGACCCTTACTGGAATTCCAGGGTCCGGGAATATAGCCTCAATGTGGCACGGAGGCCAACGCGGAGGCTTATCTCCGTGCCACGGAGCTGTCACGAGGCCTTACTGGAAATTTCCATTTAAAGTACCCTCCAGGCAGTGTGCCTCCGCGATGGTAGCGTGGCACGGCTCCATCGCGGAGCCCCTTTACTTTGCGCATTCCAACGTCTTTTCCATGCTCGCATCCAAGTCCAACTCCGATATAATTCCAACATGCATTTTAGCTCCTAAAAATCATATTTTCCTGCAAAACAATGCTAGTCATGTTGGTTAGTATAAATTCACATTTTATTACCAATTACATGAAAATGTATACATATTGCATAACAAACAAGGCGAAAATGATACGTTTGAGTATCACTTGGGCATATAAATCTGCCCACGATCAACGCCTTACATTGATAGTAGCTTTGGAGTTGGTCCTGAAATTTTGTTAGAACCGTTCTCTGTGTCTACCCCGGTCGGTAATTCAGTTGTAGCTAGGCGAGTATATGGTCTTTTCCCCATTACAGTATTGCATAAGGTCACCTCTGTAGATTTAGTAGAATTATCTATGACTGATTTTGATATTGTTCTGGGCATGGATTGGTTGTTTGCATGTTATGCTTCGATTAACTGTAGAACTCGAGCGATGGAGTTCCGTTTTCCCGGTGAACCAGCTTTAGAATGGAGGGGTAGTTCAGCGGTACCTGTAGGTTGCTTTATCACTTACCTCAAGGCCAGGAAAATGATCTCTAAGGGTTGCATGTACCACCTAGTTAGGGTTAAGGATGTAAATTCTAAGATCCTGACTATTCAGTCAGTTCCAGTGGTGTGTGAGTATCCGAAAGTGTTCCCCGATGATTTTCTAGGTGTTCCTCCGGAGAGGGAAGTTGATTTCGATATTGATCTATTGCCGATACACAACCTATCTCCATTTCTCCTTACAAGATGGCTGTAGCCGAGCTAAAAGAGTTAAAGGAACAGTTGAAGGACTTGTTGGATAAGGGTTTCATTAGACCGAGCAAGTCTCCACAGGGTGCACCGGTTCTCTATGTTCGAAAGAAGGATGGATCCCTTCGGATGTGTATTGATTATCGGTAGCTGAATAGGTTCACTATCAAGAACAAGTACCCATTTCCCAGGATCGATGATTTATTTGACCAGCTCCAGGGTTCCAGGTGTTTCTCGAAGATAGATCTAAGGTCCGAGTATCACCATCTTAGAGTTTGGGAGAGTAACATCCCAAAAATCTCTTTTAGGACTCAGTATGGTCACTACGAATTTGTTGTTATGTCTTTTGGACTAACCAATGCCCCTGTAGCTTTTATGGACCTGATGAACACTAGCATTAGTATGAGTTCGTTGACCGCGTAAGGGCGATCCATCTTGATGACCAATTCCACGATAACAAGAAATTGAAATTAATCGTTCGATGTCTGCTCGTTCTCCCCTCTTCAATTCCCAATGAACAACATGATGTTGACCTATCATTTGTTCAATTTGGTCGATTTGATACTTATTTAACTCTTTTATCTTTATGTTTCCACTGATACCTAATCGATAACGAACCTGAATGGCTTTTTTAGGGCCAATTCCATCAATTTTGGTTGAGGCAATTCTTACTTGTTCATCGCCAACTAATCTAGCTCCTGAAAAAGGTGTTCAAGCAATATCTAGACATGTTCATGCTTGTGTTCATTGATGACATCCTTATATAATCTCGAAGCGAGGAGGAGCATGCCGCTCACTTGTGAATGGTGCTTCAGACCCTCAAGGATCATCAGTTGTATGCAAAGTTCAGCAAATATGAGTTTTTGTTGGACTTGGTGGCATTTCTAGGCCATGTGGTTTCAGGTGAGGGCATAAAATTAGATTTTTAGAAAATTGAGGTGGTGAAGAATTGGCCTAGGCCGGTGAGTCCTTCAGAAATTCAGAGTTTCTTGGGCCTAGCAGGTTACTACCGGAGATCTTTTGAGGGTTTCTCATCTATTGCGGCACCTTTGACCAAGTTGACTCAGAAGAAGGTGAAGTTCCAATAGTCGGAGGCTTGTGAGGAAAGCTTCCAGGAATTGAAAACGAGCCACCTCAAGAACCGTCCTGTGACCTGGTGTGAATTTCCAATTTTTCTCCGTTTTGACTCCCGGGTCTAATCCTTGGGTTCCCGGGGTATAACAATATCTCCCCCTTGGGAACATTCATCCACGAATGTTAGAAACATGTAGAAGACTCAGAAAAAAGCAATCATCATATGCAATTACTGATTAGTTAAGCTAAAAACTGACGGATTGACTACCAGAACTACATAACTGAACTCAATTCAGACATCACATACATTTACCGTATCATAAAACAAACTTGTACGTGTGAACGGAACATGAAAACTGATTAGAGGTTTAGGGCAAAAACTAATACCTCAAGCGGAAACTGAGCCGGTAGAGAATAGGTGTGGGTATCTAGCCATCATATCCGCTTCGGCTTCCCACATAGCTCCTTCAACATGTTGATTTCTCCATAATACTTTAACTGAAGCTACTTCTTTGTTCCTCAGCCTCCGAACCTGACGATCCAAGATTTCCACCAAAATTTCTTCATAGATAAGGTTATCCTTTACACCAATGTTGTCCACTAGGACTACTAAAAAGATCACCCAAGCACTTTTTTCAAGAGTGACACTTGAAACACGGGATGCACAGAAGATAACTCTAATGGCAAGTCCAACTCATACGCTACCTTACCAACTCTTCTCATAACTCGGTAAGGACCAACATATCGGGGACTGAGTTTCCCTTTCTTTCCAAACCGCATGACTCCCTTCATGGGAGATACCTTTAGAAATACCCAGTCGTCCACATGAAACTCCAAATCTCTTCTCCTCACATCAACATATGATTTTTGACGGCTCTGAGCGGTCTTCCGCCTGTATCTTATCAACTTAACCTTTACCATGGCCTCATGAAGCGAATCAGGTCCTATCATGGCTGCCTCACCAACCTCAAACCATCCGATGGGCGATCTACACCTTCGCCCATAAAGAGCCTCGAATGGTGCCATTTGGATACTGGAGTGATAGTTGTTATTATAAGCAAACTTGATTAAGGGAAAATGATCATACCAACTACCTTTAAAATACATAACACATGCCCTCAATATGTCCTCAAGAGTCTGGATTGTCCGCTCTGCCTGGCCATCCATTTGCGGATGGAATGTGATGCTGAGCTTAACCTGAGTCCCAAGTCCCTTTTGGAAAGACCGCCAAAATTGAGAGGTAAACTAAGTACTTCAGTTAGAAATAGTAGACAAGGGCATTCCATGAAGTCGAACCAACTCTCGAATGTACAACTTGGCATAATCATCCGCTGAATCCATGGTCTTGACTGGTAGAAAGTGTGCAGCCTTGGTTAACCTGTCTACAATAACCCAAGTGGATTCATACTGTCTCCGAGTGCGGGGAAAACCTGTTATAAACTCCATGTTAATCTCTTCCCACTTCCATGTGGGAATGTTGATATCCTGAAGTACGGCTCTCGTCCTTTGATGCTCAACTTTCACTTGTTGACAGTTTGGACATTTGGTTATGAACTCTACAATATCCTTCTTCATACCATCCCATCAATAGATTTCTCACAAGTCCCGATACATCTTCGTGGATCTCGGATGGATAGAATATCTTGTACCATGTGCATCATGTAATATCTGAACCCTCAAATTATCAACGTTTGAAACACATAGTCGACCCTGGTATCATAGCACACCATCTCCCCCTTAGGAGAAAACCTCCCCCTTTTGAATCTGCACCGCTTCCTTCAGCTTTCTCAAAATTAGATCCTCATATTACTTAGATTTGGCATCAACCACCAAGGACGATTCTGACCCATTCTACAAAATAACGCTGCCATCGGTCGGGTCAAACAATATATCTCCCAATCTTGCGAGCCGGTGGACATCCTTCACTAACTCCTTCTTTCCCTCATCCACATGGGACACACTCTCCATTGAGAGCCTACTAAGTGCATCCGCCACCATATTAGCCTTGCCCGGGTGGTGAAGAACATTCATATCATAGTCCTTTAATAACTCCAACCACGTCCTTTGCCGAAGATTGAGATCTTTCTGCGTGAACACATCTTGCAAGCTCTTGTGATCCGTGAATACATCCACATGGACCCCATACAAGTAATGTCCCCATATCCTCAACGCAAACACCACCGAAGCCAATTCAAGATCATGAGTCGAGTAGTTCTTTTCATGAACCTTCAACTGTCTCAAGGCATATGCTATTAATTTCCCATGCTGCATCAACACACATCCCAGTCCGACTCTCGAAGCATCACAATATACAACAAAGCCATCCGTACCCTCGGGTAAAGTCAACAATGCTGCTGAAGCTCGGGACACAGACGCCCACGTTCTCCGCCAGCTGAACATCACCCCACCATACACTGATATCAGACGCACTTTGTGTGGGGCTCGGTCCACGGCCCGATGGAGCAGACATAAGGAGAGGGGTTACCACCAGACTCTACCTTATTCGCAGATGAACAGGGAGGCCAAAATATGGCTGAAAATAGTGTGTTCGTGCTTGATCCCGGGGGTTCACATGACGGATGTGACCTGGGACCGTGTCTGCCTGGTGTATGCCCTTATGAAAGGGCTGGAGATTAATGTTGGGGCGGTTATCATATCCGCCATGAAGAGAGCCCGACTACACCAGGGCCACAGGTATGGGTTCGACGGACTCATCACCACCTTTCTCCGGGGCCTCGACGTTGAGGAAGAGGCTTTGGACTACATCCCACAGTTGGAGCGGAGGGCCCTTGATGTGACAAAAAATAAGGCCCCCGACACCACACATGGGCCAGTGCTGACACTGGGCGAGCGACATGCTCGTGACGATTAGTACATGGCACGAATGTTTGGTATGCAGATGCTTCAGCTTCGGATTGGTGGGAGACCAGCCACAGAGGAAGAGTTATGGCAGCTGGAGCTGGATTACCCATTTGGCGAGAACGCCAGAGCTTTGTGCCGAGTGGGGCCAGCCTTCGTTGAGCCCACTGACGATGATGTCCCCACGGACGAGGAGACATGTCGGGAGGACTCCGATGTGCAGTCCGATGACGACGAGGGAGGAGACTCGGACATGGGCGATGAGGCAGCAACACCGGATGAAGAAGTCGAATATTTCGACTGATCAGGGAGTTCCACCACCCGAAATTTTTGTGCTTTGTAATTTTTGTGAACACTGGGGACAGTGTTTGATTTAAGTGTGGGGTGGGGAGTAGCTAGGTGCTGGGACCTGGGCTAATCTGCTGTATGTTCTTCCTTTGTTTTGCATGTATGTTTTTTTATGTTTCCTTGTGGTTGTGAACTGATTTGGGTTGTATCTATATATATTTTTGTGGTAAATGATGTGTGTTGTGAAAGGTTGTGGTTGCCAGTGCAAATTTTGTAAATTTTGTAAATATTTTTTCTTTATCGAAATGATCGATAATTTTCAAAATTTTGCGAAAATATTTTGTACATATTAAAATCTTTTGTAAATATTTTTCCATCGAAATGATCGATGTTTTGCAAAAATTTTTCAATTTTTATTTTTATTTTTTGGGTTTCTCGAAGTTTGTTTTCGGTTCTTTTACCGAGAATAGTCCCATTGAACCGAAGTCATAGTTAGTGACCGTTCCCTATGATGGATGGATGACGACCGTCTTAAGGGAAATGTAGTCGGTAGGAGTAGTGATTTTAATTTATTTTATGATTTTTCTTTGGTGGATTGCATCACTGAACTTGTAGTTACTATCTGGTTGTGAAATTTTGGTTGCGTGTTGTAACTGATGTTCAAAATGTAAAAGTGATTCATTTGAAAGCATACAATTTTGTAAATATGTTGAGCTACCTAGGCTGTAGAATTCGATTCGGTGTGATTGAGGCTTAATTTTGAATTCATGTAATTGGCTAATTAAAGAGTCTGTGAATGCATCTTGAATCGAGCATGTGCATGAAGTGTGAAGTGAGGTATTGTTATTCCATGCTATTGTGAAGTGTCTAGAACTTGCCTGGTGTGTGTACAAAACGAAATGAAGGAGGTGTAGTGTTAGAAAGGATGTAGGCATTTCTTTGTTTTTAACCAAGAGTTTCTATTTTTTTCTTGTCATACTCTCATTTTTATGTGACTGTATACCCTAGTCAGCCCGTTGAGCCTTTAGCCGATTATTTCTTTCTTTTGTCCAAAAATGTATAAACTAAGATTTATTCTTTCTTTTCATGAGCCGTAAAGTCTATACAAAACTCTTAAGCGCTTAAGAAGAAAAGAAGAATTTTTCCCAAAGTGTCAAAGAGTGAGAAAGGTGAAAAGAAAAAGAAAAGCAGAGTGAGGAAAGAAAAGAAAAAGGTGGAGGGTGCACTCATCATAATTAAATGATATTGAGGGTACATGAAAACCCTTTGTATTGTGTCAAGTGTGTTGAATGAAATGGGCAGTACGAAAGTAAACAAGCATGAATGGGATGAGAGGAAAAAGAAAAGAGAGAGACAATGTCCATGAGTTGATGGGAATGTGTTGAAAAGGCGCTTAAGGATGCTAGTGACTATTATTGGCTAATCCAATATATACTAGTTCCATAGCTTCCATTACAACCCATTAAAGTCCTACTTGATCTTACATCGCATTTCTTTATATTAGTGGAGTAATACACTAAGGGCAAGCCTATGGGTCATGACATTATGCATGTGAATTCTTTTGGGAGAGAGAGTGAAATTAATTTCTACATGCCCCTACTTGAATGTTTGTGTGTTGCAAGAACATAAAGGGGAAGATTCTTTTGAGTTGTGAGGGCACATGCTTGATGAAAGATTGATTTTCGTGTCGGATATCTTGATTAGCTGATTTACATGAGTTTGCCGATATCGAGAGTCGATTCTTGAAGGCTAGGAAGTCTTGATGTATTAAAGGTCATTGCATTGTTAAGACCATGCATGTTTTCTTGATGATTTACAATATTGAATGATCGGTATGACCGTAGCATAAATTGTCGCACCATAGTGGCGAAGGTTGGGATGTAATTTCCATGAGTTGTGTATGTGTTGTTCGAGGACGAACAAGGATTTAAGTGTAGGGTAAGTGATCTTGGGCAGATTTATATGCCCAAGTGATACTCAAACGTATCATTTTCGCCTTGTTTGTTATGCAATGTGTATACATTTTCATGTAATTGGTAATAAAATGTGGATTTACACTAACCAACATGATTAGCATTGTTTTGTAGGTAAAATATGATTTAGAGGAGCAAAAATGCATGTTGGAACAATATCGGAGTTGGACTTGGATGCGAGCATGGAAAAGACATTGGAATGCGCAATGTAAAGGGGCTCTGCGATGGAGCCATGCCACGCTACCATCGCGGAGGCACTCTGCCTGGAGGGTGATTTAATTGGCAATTTCCAGTGAAGCCTCGCGACAGCTCCGTGGCACGGAGATAAGACTCCGCGTTGGCCTCCGTCCCACGTTGAGGCTATATTCCCGGACCCTATATTTCCAGTGAGGGTCCGCGTCCACGCCGTGTCACAGAGGCAGTGCTCCGCGTTGGCCTCCGTGACACGTTGCTTGTTATTCCGGGAAAAATTCCCAATAGTATAAATAGAACACTTAGGCTTATTTTTAATGAATTCAGACTTGGTGGAGCAAGGACGTGGGTTAGAGGCAGTTGAGGAACGAAAAAAGCTAAGGGTTTTTCTCTCTTTCTTTCTTCTTTCAATCAATTGTTTGTATGATTAACACTTGTTTTAGGATGATTAATCCACAAATGAGTGGCTAATTCTCTTCCTTGCTGAGGTTATGAACAATGGTGATGAATTTTGATTATTGAATTTTATGGTTTTTCATCTTCTTCTTCCATGTTGTTCTATTAATTCTTGTTTCTACTATATTGGTGTGTGGCCGACATTAATGTACATCTAAAAAGTTCGATTTCACTCGAGAGAGCAAGAAATTGGAAAGTTGTGAATTAATAGGGTATTGTTCTTAACTTGATTTGGGAAAATTGAGTTTTGATGTGCTTTCCTGATAGAAATATACTTGAAAGCCGTATTAGTCAATTTAGGAACCGGAATTGTATTGCTAGGTCATAAATTGCATTTGATCACAAAAATGTAGACGGATGGTTTATGATTCTTAAGTGAGATTAAATACGAGAGTTTTAATCTCTAGGCTAATGTTCTTGGCTAGCAACTGGAAGAGAAGAATAACCGAATTATGATTATAATCAAGTTCATTACTTGTTCTTAACCTTGGCATGCTCATATCCATAGTTTCAATTCAAAGTAAATATTTATTAATAGTTTTAGTATATAATTCATCAACAATAATTCTTTAATTTTTGGTTACGTTGTTGTCAGCATAATTAGAGGTAAGCTATAATATAGTATACTGAAGCAATTTTACTTATCCAGAGTCTCCTTGGTTCGATACTTGGCTTACTTAGCCACTTTATTACTTGTTTGACCACGTGCACTTGCGTGTCGGTTTTTAACACCTATAGCAAACATCCGAACACGCATCATACCTACATAAACATACCTGTAATGTGCATATTTTCTTGGTTTTAAGCATCGAAAGTGTTGTAAAATCACTGCACATCAATAAGGTTAGGGAAGAAACTACCATATGCGTCAAGGAATGAGTACCACTCTCTTTCCAAAAATTGTTTGTTGATGTTAGGGAACTCCTGCCCTAGCCTAGCTAGATTGAAGCATTTTTTCGGTGTGAATGACTAACTAGTCTGGTACTTGATGAAATAGGCTTCATGCCCTTCACATAGAACTAGAGGCTTTCCTCAATATCAGTTGGGACTTGGATCTCCGTGCTTTTACCTTTTCCTTTTCCCTTGCCTTTGGTAGAGGCTGGAGCCTTCCCTTTATCTCATCGCCTAGATGAAGATGTATCCTTGCGAAATGATGTGAGTGCATAACAACAAAACCAAACTCATTTTTTGTATTTTTTCTAATATAAAATAAAAGAAAACTCCTACAAAGACTAAGGAAATAAAAAGAATTGGACTGCAAAAAGGAACAAGTAGAAAAGTCTGGACTGACTGTGTCTGCGAGGCATTTGCACCGCAGGTGAAGACTTGCGGCATGCAGATGAGGTGCAGATTCACAGTAGAGCACTAACACTTGAACTAGGCTTTCGCAGATGAAGATCTGTGTCACGCAAGGGGAGCACATATGTGAGACGGTGAGCCAGAAACTCCTTACCACCACCTGCGTTGGACCTGTGATCTGTAGAATAACATCTGTGGCACCCAAGTGCTTCTCAGTGCCTCAATTTTCAAATCATAGGTTTCTCACATAATTTTAAACCATGTTCAAACAATCAAATGGGTTACTCAATATTCACCCTCAACTACAATTTCAAGGCATAAATCATCATACTTAGGAATGAAAAGTCACATGAAGCACAAATTTCCCATACATTTTCAATTTTATATCAACCAGCATATACCCCCAAAAAGTTGAATTCAAGAGAAACATAACGAACACACAGGGGAAATGCAACCTTCATTTAAGAACTATAATTCTCCACAAACACATAGAAATAGAAATTTAAGAAAAAAGAGCATACTAAGATAGAGTGAGAAGGAAGGGGTAGTTGAAACTCAAGCTTCACAACAATGGCTATGATGGTGGGGCCGACCCAACTCTACTGTAATGGTTTGGTTTGTGATGAGAGATATATAGAGTGGAGGAAGGTTGGAAGTTGTATGGATTAAATAGGGAGTAAGTGCAGAGTAAATGGGGAATGAAAATGGAGGTTGAGGGCTAAAATTCGGGGTTTTAAGGTGGGGGGAAGGTGAAAGGTCGCGGGTCAAGGTTGGACGAGTCGGTCAAATGGGTAGTCATCCTTTAAAATTCTCTTACCTACGTCTGCACCTATACATGTGGTTGTAGATTAGGAAATGTGACATATATGTCTAGCAGAGATATGTCTCAGAAGTGCCAGTTCACTTTCTGGAACCTGTGTTGCACATGTGTGTAGCAGGTCCTTGTCTGTGTTTCACAGATGAATGAGCAAGTCCTCTTTTTTTTTGAATGATTTCTTCCAGGTATTGTGGACCTGACCGGCATCGCATCTGCATTCTGCAGATTGGGACCGGCGCATCATAGGTCTAGTGCATATGCTCTATTATGCTTTCTTCAACTTTTGCCAAAATCAAGCATCCTACATTCCTATAATAACAAAAACAACAAGGTGAATTAAAAAGAAATTTAAAGACACTTGGGTTTCCTCCTAAGAAGTGTTTGATTCAACATCGCGGCTCAATGACATCACTTTAATTGTCAACATGGGTCTAAAGGCTCAATCTCCTTTTAAGGGATCTCCACCAACACGTCCCTAGCATCAATCACGGCCACCACTGTGCACTCATCTAGGGTTTCATTGGTTTACACACATTAAATGTAACCTCATCAATACCGACCCTAAACTTGAGCTCCCTGATCTTGGGCGAATTTATATACCCAAGTGATATTCAAATGTGTCATTTTGCCTTGTTTATCTATTGATGTTTATACATTCTCATGTGATTTGTAATAAAATGTGAATTTATACTAGCCAACATGATTAGCGTTGTTTTGCAGGAAAAATATAAAGTTATGGAGCTAAGGTGCATATTGGGAGAGATCGGGATTGAACTCGGAAGCTAGCAAGGGAAAAAAGCACTTGAAGGCACGAATTAAAAGGGCTCCGCGTTGGAGCCGTGTCACGCCGCCATCGCGGATGCACTCTGCCTGGAGGGTGAAATTATGCCTATTTCCAGTGAAGGTGCGCGTTGGGGCCGTGGCCCATTGGCCTAGCCCCGCGTTGCACGCCGTGCCACGTTGGGCCTAAATACCTGGATGTCCGGATTCCAGTAAGGGTCCACGTTGGTGGCGTGTCACGGAGGCTGTGCTCCGCGATGCACTCTGTGACACATTGCTTGTTATTCCAGGAAAAATTCCCACTAGTATAAATAGAACACTTAGGTTCATTTTTAATAATTCTGACTTGGTGGAGCAAGAACGTGGGTTACAGGCAGTTGAGGGGACAAAAATCTCAGGGTTTTTCTCTATCTCCTTCTTCTTTATTTCAATTGCTTGTATGATTAACACTCAATTAACGATGTTTAATCCACAAATGAGTGGCTAAATCCTCATCTTGCTGAGGTTAAGAACAATTGTATTGAAATGTAATTATTGATCAATTGGTTTTTCATCTTTTCTTCCATGGTTGTTCTATTGATTCTTGTTCTTACTGCATTAATGTGTGGCCAACGTTAATGTATATCTAAAAAGTCCGGTTTCACTCGAGAGAGCAAGAAATTGGAAAGTTGTGAATTGATAGGATATGATCTTTTCTTAGTTTGGGAAAATTGAGAATTGATGTACCTTCAGGATAGGGATATACCTGAAAGTCGTATTAGTCAATTAAGGAATCGGGTTTGTATGGCTAGAACATGAATTTCTTTTTATCACAGAGATGTTGGTGGAAGGTTCATGATTCTTAAGTTGGGTTAAATACGAGAGTTTTAATCCATAGGCAGTAATTCTTGACTAGCAACCGGAGGAAAGATGAATCAAATTGTATCGATAGTTTATTTCTCTACATGTTCATTTAACCTCAGCATGCTCATACTTATAGTTCAGACTCAAATTATATATTCGTTTTAGACTTAGTATAAAATTAGGAAACAAAATATAAAAATTCTCTTCACACTGTTGTCTGCATTTTCGAGTTAAAGTTCATTGACACTTGAGTAGATTGTTACCTTAGTCCAGTCTCTGTGGGATCGATACTTGGCTTACTTGAGCCACTTTACTACTTGTTCGACCACGTGCACTGGCATGTAGCTATATACCAAACACCGTCCGAACAAGTTTTTGGCGCCGTTGCTGGTGACTGGAAATTGGTAAATTTTTCTTAAGTGTTAGTTTACTATTTCTTCTTAGTGTTGACAACTTGGTCTTAGTCTGTATTTTGCAGATACTAATTTCTGTTGAACACTGGCAAGAGACAAGGAGCTGGTGGACTCATATTTAGAGCCGGAAAGACAATTTCATCATCAAAGGATAGAAGCTCTAGAGAAGAAGCTGCAGTTGCTCAAACAAATAATCCTAGAGCAACAACAAAATCCACCGGTTGTAAGGGCAATGTTAGTGCCCGAGGACATGGCATCTAGGTCGGTTTGCGAGGTGGCAATCCCACATGCTAATAATGTCACATCTAGCATCCGCAAACCTGAGCCAGGAGGGAGGTTCGAGCTTAAACAAAACATGGTGCAATTGCTGCACACCAGCGGGCAGTTCACAGGTCTCCCTCATGAGGATCCACAGCAACATCTCCAACATTTTTTGGAGATAAGTGACACTTACATCCCCACTGGAGTGTCATCAGATTATGTCAGGCTTACATTGTTCCCATTTTCACTTTTGGGAGAAGCCAAGAGGTGGTTGAATGCTGAGCCACCTAATTCTATCACTACGTGGGATGATCTTGCAAGGAAATTCTTGATACGGTTTTTTCCATCCGGTAAAACAGCAAGACTTAGAAGTCAAATTCTAAGTTTCAAACAGAGAGAGGGAGAGAATTTGTATCAAGCCTGGGAGATATTCAAATCTATGTTGCGGGATTCCTCATCATCACCAATCCAATGATGTGCTGGTGCACACTTTCATAGAGGGTTTGGAACCCCACACAAAAATCTTGCTAAACTCAGCAGCTGGGGGGACAAGCATTGGAGAAAACTTATGAGGAGCTGTATACCTTGTTGAATCGTATTTCGCAGGGAAATCCGAAGTGGAATGCGGACTCGTCAATGGAGGAACAAGGAAAGTAGCAAGAGTATTAGAAGTGGATGGTTTTACAGCTATTGTTGCACAGATAGCTGCGTTACAGAATCAACTCAACACCCACTTCAGTAATATGAGCATGAACCAGTCTCAAGCCCCAGCGAATGTAGTGCAGCAGATTTGGTGTGAAGTGTGCGGGAGTAGTGAACACTCAGCTGAGTGTTGTGAGCAAATCCTGATTCGATAAACTTTGTTGGAAATGTACAGAGGAACAACCACCTACAGTATGGCAACAACTACAATTCCAACTGGAGGAATCACCCGAATTTCTCTTGGGGTAGCAATAACCATCAAGGGCAAAGTTCGAGTCAGGGGGTGCAGAGAAATCAAGGAGGGCAGCAGAACTATCAGTCACAATACAGAAGCAACAATGCACCTCCCCCACCACCATCACCCAACATAGAGGAAATGTTCAAGACAATGATAGCTAACCAAGCTCAATTGCAGGCTGACTACATGAAATTGGCAGCCGAGGTAAAGAACAATCAGTTAGCTACAAAGGCGCTGGAGTACCAGTTTAGGCAATTTGCTGGAGCCCAAAACACCAGGCCTAGAGGAGGACTTCCGAGTGACACTGATCCCAACCCCAAGCAAATGAATGCAGTGACCACAAGAAGTGGTTTGCAGCTTAAAGAGGTGGAACCAGAAAGACCACCTCAACAGTCAGGAGCAGCAGAAACTCAGAGGGAGCAAAGTGATGAGAGGGGGAAGAAAAAGGATGCTGAACCAGAAAGACCACCACCCCCGTTCCCTCAACGATTAAAGAAACACAAGGAGGAGGCGTGTTTCAAAAAGTTCATGGAGGTGCTGAAACAGGTACACATTAACTTACCTCTTATTGATGTTTTGCAGGGAGTGCCGAAGTACGCAAAGTATATTAAGGACATCGTGGCAAACAAAAGCAGGTTGACTGAGTACGCTACAGTGGCTCTTACTGAGGAGTGCACTTCCCGGACACAAAACAGGTTGCCCACAAATCTCAAGGACCCTGGGAGCTTTACAATACAAATTACAATTGGGCAGAGTATTCGAGCTCGCGGATTATGTGATTTGGCAGAAAGCATTTACTTGATGCTGTCATCGGTATTCAAGAAGTTGGGTCTAGGGAGTCCTAGACCAACAATAGTGATATTGAAACTAGCGGATCGTTCCTTATCCAGACCTGATGGCATTATGGAGGACGTGCTGGTGCAAGTGGGCTCCCTTATCTTCCTAGTAGATTTCGTCGTGCTGGATTTTGAGCCAGACGCGGAAGTCCCATTTATTTTGGGGCGTCCTTTCTTGGCTACCGAGAAAGCACTTATTGATGTAGCTGCAGGGTAGCTAACTATGCTAGCACATGACAAAGTTGAGGTATTTGATGTGTTTAAGGCCATGAAGTTGTCGGCCATACATGAGGAGCTTTCAGCAATCAGTGTGGTTGATCAAGAAGAAATTCGTCAGATTGTTGAATCTCAAGACCCACTGAAAAGAGTGTTGATGAACTCCGATCATTTTGGAGATAGAGATGCTTATGAGGTTGGTACAAATGCTGAATGAGTCACAAAGGCATCCGAGGAAACAGGAATTTCAGTCTTTGACGAGATCTCTGGAACCATTGCCAAAACCATCCATTGAGGAAGCACCAAAGTTGGAATTGAAAGAATTGCCTCCCCATTTAAAATATGTATTTCTGGGGGAAGATGAGACATTTTCGGTTATCATTTCCGCAGAATTGATGGAGGCACAAGAGAAGGAAGCATTGGGTGTCCTCAGAAAAAGAAAGAAAGCAATGGGTTGGCAAATGTCAGATATTCAGGGTATCAATCCAGCTTTTTGCACACACAGGATTTTCATGGAGACAGGAGCAAAACCAACCGTCAGCCTCAGCGAAGGCTAAATCCAGCAATGAAGGATGTGGTTAGGAAAGAAATAATTAATTGGCTTGATGCAAGTGTGGTCTACCCGATTTCAGACAGTGAATGGGTCAGCGCCGTGCAGTGCGTTCCAAGGAAAGGAGGGATGACCGTGGTCACCAATGAGAAAAATGAGTTGATTCTTACACAAACCGTCACAGGCTGGCGGATTTTCATGGATTATAGAAAGCTTAATGAAGCCACAAGGAAAGATCATTATCCTATCCCATTCATTGATCAGATATTAGATAGGTTGGCTGGACAGGAACATTATTGTTTCCTTGATGGGTACTCTGGTTATAACCAAATAGCCATAGCTCCGGAGGACCAAGAGAAGACTACTTTTACCTGTCCTTATGGGACATATGCTTTTAGACAGATGCCATTTGGGTTATGCAATGCACCCGCCACATTCCAGAGATGCATGATGGCTATTTTCCATGACATGGTGGAGGATTTTGTTGAGGTATTTATGGATGATTTCTCTGTTTTCGGTAATTCGTTTGCTACTTGTTTGCAGAATCTTGACAGGGTGTTGGCTCGCTGCGAAGAATCCAACCTTGTACTCAACTGGGAGAAATGCCATTTCTTAGTCAAGGAAGGTATCGTCCTTGGCCACAAAGTGTCTCTCAAGGGGTTGGAGGTCGATCGTGCTAAGATCGAGGTTATTGAGAAGTTACCACCACCTGTGTCGGTGAAAGGTGTTCGCAGTTTTCTTGGGCATGTAGAGTTCTACAAACGGTTCATCAGAAACTTCTCCAAAATTTCTAGACCATTATATAGATTGTTAGAAAAAGAGGTGAAGTTTGAGTTGGATGATGAGTGTGTTAAAGCATTCGAGGAGTTGAAGCAGAAATTGATAGAAGCACCTATCCTTACTTCTCCGGATTGGGGGACAACCATTTGAGTTGATGTGTGATGCAAGCGATGTGGCTGTGGGAGCTGTATTGGGGTAGAGGAAAAATAGAATATTTCATTCTATTCATTATGCAAGCAAAACGCTGAATACTGCCCAAAGTAATTATATAGTCACAGAGAAGGAGATGCTAGCATTGGTATTTGCATTTGACAAATTCAGGTCATATTTGGTGGGTTCAAGAGTAGTGGTGTACACCGATCATGTAGCGATTCGGTACCTTTTTAACAAGAAGGACGCTAAGCCCAGGCTGATCAGATGGATCCTGTTGTTGCAAGAGTTCGACCTCGAAATCAAGGATAGAAAGGGGAGCGAAAATCAGGTGGCAGATCACTTATCACGATTGGAGAGTCGGTCGCATGTGAAGGAAGGTGATAACATCAATGAGGAGTTCCCGGACGAGCAGCTCTTGGCAGTAGAGGAAGCTGAAGTTCCCTGGTACGCAGACATAGTCAACTTGCTAGTGAGTGGAGTCTACCCACCTGAGGCGACAAACCAGCAGAGAAGAAAGTTGAGGCATGATTGTCGGTACTTTATTTGGGATGAGCCATACTTATTTAAACAGGGACCGGATCAGGTGATGAGAAGATGCATCCCGGAGAGTCAGATTGCAGAGGTGTTGAGGAGTTGTCACTCTTCGTTGTATGGGGGGCACCATGGAGGTGAGCGGACAGCGCACAAGGTTCTACAGTCAGGGTTCTTTTGGCCTACACTGTTCAAAGACTCTTTGGCATACGTCAAAATGTGTGATAGATGTCAGCGTACAGGAACAATTGGTAGAAGACAAGAGATGCCGTTGCAGAATATACTGGAAGTGGAGACCTTTGATGTATGGGGCATTGATTTCATGGGCCCGTTCCCACCGTCATTTGGTAATCATTACATCTTGGTGGCCGTTGATTATGTATCAAAGTGGGTGGAAGCAATAGCTTGCCCCAGGAATGACAACAAGGTGGTAACAAAATTTGTGAAAAAACACATTCTCACCAGGTTCGGGACACCCCGAGCCATTATCAGTGATGGAGGGGCTCATTTTGTCAATGCAAGTTTCAAAATGCTACTAGCCAAGTATGGGGTGCGCCACAAGGTGGCAACATCATACCACCCCCAAACTAGTGGGCAAGTAGAGGTGTCAAATAGAGAAGTGAAGTAGATTCTCCAGAAAACAGTAAATACACAATGGAATGATTGGTCAAGCAAACTTGATGATGCATTGTGGGCATACAGAACTGCTTACAAGACACCGATTGGAACTTTACCATACCGATTGGTCTATGGTAAAGCGTGTCATCTGCTAGTGGAACTAGAGCACCGAGCCTTCTAGGCCATGAGGAAATTGAATATGGACTTAGAGCTAGCGGGAAAGAGGAGACTAATGCAACTCAGTGAACTTGAAGAGTTTCGCTGGCATACTTATGAGAGTGCTAAGTACTACAAAGAAAAAATGAAGACGTGGCATGACAAGCATGTGGTGCATCGTATTTTTGAGCCGGGGCAGAAAGTATTGCTCTTCAATTCAAGATTGAAGCTGTTTCCAGGAAAGATGCGGTCCAAATGGTTAGGGCCATTTGAGGTGGTGAGAATGACCCCACACGGGGCAGTAGAGTTGTGGCAAGAAGATCGGAGTGCCACATTCTTGGTCAATGGGCAAAGATGTAAGCATTACTGAGGTGAGGACGGGAGTCGAGAGAAAACGTCCGTCACCCTAGAGGATGACTGAGCTTAATGACGTCGAGCCATGACAATAAACCAGGCGCTACACGGGAGGCAACCCGTGAAATTTTTTGTAATATTTTAATAGATTTCGTAGAAAAAAAAGAAAAGAGAAAAAAATTTTGAGAAAAATATAAAAAATAAAAATAAAGTTTGTATTTTATGTGAAACCTATAAATTCTAATAAATTTCTTGTTATGAGATGAATTTCAGGTTGAACGGAGGATAAATGTGCACAGGATCGCAAAGGAAAAATCGAGGTAAGAAAAATAATAAAAAGTGGCAAAACAGTGAGCCCACGCGATGGCTCCGTGTCACGGAGGAGGGCCTCCGCATTACCCTCCATGACACGTTGAAGGTAATTCTGGAATTTTTACAAATTCCAGAACACCTGTGCGATGGCTCCGTGTCACGGAGGGCATGCTCCGCGTTACCATCCGTGACACGTTGAGGGTAATTTTGCGTCGGGTCACACCGGGTCGCCAGGTGACCCGTGCGAAATCTTCACTTTTTAACCCCGAATTCCCCTCATTTTTTCTCATTTTTCATCCCCTCCACGACAAACATCCGAAAAACCCCTTCTCCCTCAACGTGACACGGACCTAGGCACATATTTTCATCAAGTTTTCTTCATTTCATCGAATTCAAGGTATGTTCTTCAACTCTATCTCAATTCTTGTCGAATTTTTCGACGTTGAACATGTGATGTGAGCAAAACTTGCCTTAAGTATAAATTAAGCTTAAATTCAATTGAGTTATTGTTGATTGACGTTCGTAGTATCATTGTGATTGCATGAACTCGATAATTACATAGCTTGATAGAATTTTTGGTAAAATCATAGCTAGGGCTTGAATTGGAATATGAAAAGGGAAAATTTAGTTGAACTTTGAAATTCTTGCTGGGTTGTGTATGTTGGGTGAGATGAGTTGGTTGTGCTAACTGTTAAAATGCTAAAAGACCGACGGATTTTTGGGTTAATGAAATTGTTGAAATTGCAAGAAATAGGTGAATTGTATAGGTTCATGTAGATAAAAAAATTTTCTTTGTTTCTCCTTGCTAAGTGTTATGTGATGAAATGTTATCGATGGTAATGTTGTGACTAGCTGTACGAAGTCTGAGTAGTACATAGAATGTATACCGTCGAATTCTCTGAATGCACGAGGCATATTTGTTTTGTTTTTGTGTTTTTTTTATGTAAATGGGGAATAAATATGATCTTGCCGTAATGTTATGATTGTGGCTAAAGACTAAGTGTAGGGTAGCCTAGCTTAACCCAACCTTAGTTGAAGCTAATATTTTTTGGAATAACATTGGGACTGTCGGTTTGGTTTGACAGGAACAATGGCAAGCAGGCAAGATAAAGGGAAGGGCGCATCAACATCAAGCGCCGGAAGGAAAAGAATTAGGCTGGGAACAGTAGTCCCAGCAGCACCAGCGGTTCCACGCGGCCAACGCCGTCAATACGGAACCAGATGGGTGACAGAGAAGGGGAAGAAATGGTACGCCAAGCATAAGGAAAGAAAATACTTCCCCGAGGAACACATTGCTAGGGAACCATTGGCACAGGAATTCCCTCGGATTGTCCACAGGATTGAGGCAGCCGGTCTAAATTTCATCTTTGAAGAGCCCAAGGAGTGTAACCTGCACCTGATTCGGGAATTCTATGCCAATTGGAACCCGACTCTCAGAAGTCACACCATCAAGATAAGAGGGCAGATAGTCACTTTTGAGCTCCACCACCTTAATGCCATCTTAGGGGCGCGGGACACAGACGCCCATGCGGATATCAGACGCACTTTGTGTGGAACCCGGTCTATAGCACGTTGGAGCAAGCATAAGGAGAAGGGCTACCATCAGACCTTGCCCTACTCACAGATGAACATGGAAGCCAGGATATGGCTGAAGATTGTTTGTTCCTGCCTGATCCCGGGGGTGCATATGACAGATGTCACTGGGGATCGTGTATACTTGGTCTACGCCTTGATGAAAGGGCTGGAGATCAATGTGGGGGCGGTGATTATCTCCGCCATGAAGAGAGCCCGATTGCATCAAGGGCACAGGTATGGGTTTGGTTGCCTACTGACCACGTTCCTGAGGGGCCTAGATGTTGAGGAGGAGGCCCTTGACTACATCCCGCAGATGGAGAGGCGGGCCTTAGATGTCACCAAAACTAAGGCACCCGACACCACTCACGGGCCAGTTCTTACACTAGCCAAGCAACATGCTCGGGATGATCAGTACATGGCTCGCATGTTTGGTATGCAGATTCTCTAGCTGCGCATAGGCGGGAGGCCGGCAACAGAAGAGGAGTTGTGGCAGCTCGAGCTAGACTACCCTTTTGGCGAAAATGCCAGGGTTCTATGTCGAGTGGGGCCAGCTTTTGTGGAGCCCACCGATGATGATGTCCCCACAGATGAGGAGACACATCATGATAACTCAGATGTGGAGTCAGATGATGACGATGGGGGCAATTCAGACATGGGAGACGAGGCAGCAGCACCTGATGAAGAAGTGGAATATTTTGATTGATCAGGGAGTTTCACCACCCATTTTTGTGCTATGCTGAATTTTATGAACACTGGGGACAGTGTTCGATTTAAGTGTGGGGTGGGAGTAGTTAGGTGTTTGTTGTTGTTGTTATTATTAATGCCTCTGTCTGTTGTTGTGCTTGGATAAACTTGTGGCCCTGTGATTTTTGTGTATGTCTGTATTGTAATTAAGGTGAAGCTGTTGTGTGCTGTTGAATGTTGTTAGATGGTTTTGTACATATTTTTGTTTTATCGAAAATGATCGATATTTTAAAATTTTTCATGAATTTTTAAATTTTTGGGTTTCTCGGCGTTTGTTTTCGGTTCTTTTACCGAGAATAGTCCCATTGAACCGAAGTCGTAATTAGTGACTGTTCTCTATGATGGATGGATGACGACTGTCTTAAGGGAAATGTAGTCGTTAGGAGTATATGTCTTTGTTCATTTTGTCTTTTTTTTGTTTTTTTTCTTTTGTGGGTTTGCATCCGAAAATCTGTAGTTACTTTATGGTTGCGAAATTCTAGTTGCGTGTTGTACATGATATTTGAAATGCAAAGGTGATTCGTATGAAAGCATGCAACTTTGTAAATATGTTGAGATGCCTAGGACATAGAGTTCGACTCAATGTGATTGAGGCTTAATATTTGAATTCTTGTAATTAGCTGATTGAAGAGTCTGTGAATATGTCTTGAGTTGAGCATGTGAAATGAGTGTATAGTGAGGTTTCGTTTCTTCCATGCTATTGTGAAGTGTCTAGAACTTGTCTGGTGTGTGTACGAAACGAAATGAAGGATGTGTATTGTAGGAAAGGATGTAGGCATTTCTTTGCTTTAACCGAAAGTTTCTTTTTTTCATTAGCGTACCCACCTTGAATGTACATCCTAGTTAGCCCATTGAGCCTTTAGCTTATTATTTTTCTTTTGTCAAAAAGGTGTAAACCGAGCTTAACCCCTTCTTTTCATTATCCGTGAATTTGATCCAAAGCTCTTAAGCGCTCAAGAAAAGAAAATAATTTTCCCATAGTGTCAAGGAGTGAGAATGGTGAAAAGAAAAGAAAAAGCAGAGTAATGAAAGGAAAGAAAAGGTTGAAGGTGCACTCGTTATAAATTAAATATAATGAAGACGTATAAATAATCTTTGTTATTGAGTCAAGTGTGCTTAAATATATGGGGTCAAAAATAAAGACAGACTTCAAGAATGGGAGGATGAAGGAAGAAACAATGCCCATAAGGTTGATGGGATGTATTGAAAAAGCTCTTAAGGATGCTAGTTGTTATTATTGGTTAGCCCAGTATTTACTAGTTCTGTAGCTTACATTACAACCCGTTAAGTCCTACGTGATCTTACATCACACGTCCTTATATTAGTGGATTAATACACTAAAGGCAAGCCTATGGTTCATGACATGAAGCATGTGAATTCCTTTGGGAGAGAGAGTGAAATTGTGTTTATATGCCCCTGCATGTAATGTCTTTGAGTTCATGTAATTAAAAAGGGGGAAAAATTCTCTTGTGTTGTGAGGGCACATGCTTGGCGAGAGATTAAATTTCGTGTCGGATATCTTGATCAGCTGATTTGCATGAGTTTGCCGATATCGAGAGTCGATTCTTGACTCTAGGAGGTCTTAATTTGTTGAAGGTCATTGTAATGATAAGACCATGCATGTTTTCTTGTTGATTTGCTGTATTCAATAATCGGTATAACCGTAACTTGAATTGTCGAGCCAAAGTAGCCAGGATGGGGTGCCATTTGCATGAGGTGTAAGATTATTGTTCGGGGACGAACAAGGATTTAAGTGTGGGGTAAGTGATCTTGGGAAAATTTATATGCCCAAGTGATATTCAAATGTGTCATTTTGCCTTGTTTATCTATTGATGTTTATACATTCTCATGTGATTTGTAATAAAATGTGAATTTATACTAACCAACATGATTAGCGTTGTTTTGCAGGAAAAATATAAAGTTATGGAGCTAAGGTACATGTTGGGAGAGATCGGGATTGGACTCGGAAGCTAGCAAGGGAAAAAAGCACTTGAAGGAACGAATTAAAGGGGCTCTGCGATGAAGCCGTGTCACGCCGCCATCGCGGATGCACTCTGCCTGGAGGGTGAAATTATGCCTATTTCCAGTGGAGGTGCGCGTTGGGGCCGTGGCACGTTGGCCTAGCCCCGCGTTGCACGCCATGCCACATTGGGCCTAACCACCTCGATGTCCGGATTCTAGTAAAGGTCCGCGTTGGTGGCGTGTCACGGAGGCTGTGCTCCGCGATGCACTCCGTGACATGTTGCTTGTTATTCCGGGAAAAATTCCCACTAGTATGAATAGAACACTTAGGTTCATTTTTAATAATTCTGACTTGGTGGAGCAAGAACGTGGGTTACAAGCAGTTGAGGGGACGAAAATCTCAGGGTTTTTCTCTATCTCCTTCTTCTTTATTTCAATTTCTTGTATGATTAACACTCAATTAACGATGTTTAATTCACGAATGAGTGGCTAAATCCTCTTCTTGCTGAGGTTATGAACAATTGTATTGAAATGTAATTATTGATCAATTGGTTTTTCATCTTTTCTTCTATGGTTGTTCTATTGATTCTTGTTCTTACTGCATTAATGTGTGGCCAACGTTAATGTATATCTAAAATATCCGGTTTCACTCGAAAGAGCAAGATATTGGAAAGTTGTGAATTGATAGGATATGATCTTTTCTTAGTTTGGGAAAATTGAGAATTGATTTACCTTCAGGATAGGGATATACCTGAAAGTCGTATTAGTCAATTAAGGAATCAGGTTTGTATGGATAGAACATGGATTTCTTTTTATCATAGAGATGTAGGTGGAAGGTTCATGATTCTTAAGTTGGGTTAAATACGAGAGTTTTAATCCATAGGCAATAATTCTTGACTAGCAACCGGAGGAAAGATTAATAAAATTGTATCAATAATTTATTTCTCTACATGTTCATTTAACCTCAACATGCTCATACTTATAGTTCAGACTCAAATTATATATTCGTTTTAGACTTAGTATAAAATTAGGAAACATAATATAAAAATTCTCTTCACATTGTTGTCTGCAATTTAGAGTTAAAGTTCATTGACACTTGAGTAGATTGTTACCTTAGTCCAGTCTCTGTGGGATCGATACTTGGCTTACTTGAGACACTTTACTACTTGTTCGACCACGTGCACTTGCGTGTAGCTATATACCAAACACCGCCCGAACACTCCCCTAGCTCAATGTCTACTAAAGGACGTCTGGTAGCTAAGAATGGGTGCCCCAAGATGATGGGCACTTTGAGGTCCACATCACAATCAAGCACCACAAAGCCTATAGGGAGGATGCATTTATCCACTTTAACCAACACATCATAAAGGATTCCCACCGGACATTTGATGGATCAATCGGCCATAAGAAACCTCATAATAGTAGGCTTGGGGTTTTCCAAACCTAACTTTTTGAACATCACAAAGGGAATCAAGTTGATACTTTCCCCCACATCGATTAGGCCTTGTTGAATAAATATACCCAAATTGTGCAAGGAATTGTGAAAGCCCCTAGATCATCTCTTTTTAGGGATAAATTGATTGCCATTATCGCACTGCAATGATGTGAAACCTTCACTGCGCCCATATCAATTACACTTTTCTTTTTCGATAGCTCCTTCATGAACTTTGCATAATTTGGCATTTGTAATAGAGCATTTACCAGCGAAATATTCATGGACAAGTTGTTGAACATGTGTACAAACTTTTTAAACTAGTCGTCTCATTTCTTTTTCATCAATCACTGAGGGTATGGAGGTGGGCATTTATGAACCTAGACTTTAGTACTTGGAGCCTCCTCTCCTTTTTCCTCATCACTCAAAACTTGAGGAGGAGTATCAACCTCTTCCTCCTCCACCCTCTTCTTCTCATCAACAACAATAGGTGCACTTGGCACTCCATTTTTCAGATCCTTATCACTTTTTGTGTACCAACACACTCATTGGGCTTAACACATGCACCCTCAACTACCTTTCCACTCCTAGTGACGAGTTTCATGCAATGACCATCATTCTTTGGGTTTGGCATAGTGTCACTAGGGAGAGGGTCCTTCATCCAGGGGTTCATCTGAGCGAACAACTGGTTCATTTGTGCCTCAAGGTGTTTAATAGATACTGAGTGAGAGCTCACTATTTAACAAAGGCTAGAACCTCACCTTTCAACTCCTTCACTCCATTATCCATTGATTCCACTTTTTTCAACACCTGAGCTAGCATGTCCTCAATCTTTGAATTTATCGGGTCACTAACACTCGGTTGCATTGGCACCACATCCGCCCTTGGAACCTATCCCCTTCTCTATCCAACTCATAATTTCTCCATTGATTATCCTTCTCTCTCCATTGATCATCATGATCTCTCTAACCTTGATTCCCATCATGAGGATGCCAAAGATCTTGACTGGTGCCTTGGTACCCCAAACAAGAACCCATGATTTGACTCATCATGTGTTGCCACTCTTCATCATATATAGCTTGTAGAGCTTCATTCTCAAAGGAGCTATTTACTTGGGCCCCAATAGCATTCACATTTTTGGTTCTGGGACACATTGCAACAACTCCATCTAAGTCATATTCTAGCTTCATCCCTCTCTTCATCCTTTCTTCTCATTTCAGCCGTCATTTGGTTGGAAGGTGCACTTGGGGACACCTTGATTTCCCTTGTGTGCCATGTTCAATTTGTTTTTGTCATTCTATCCAAAAGGGCCTTTGCAAGTCTGTATGTTTTTTCCATGATTGAAGCACCAGCAAAATTATTCACCACAGACTTGTTAATTGAATTAAGTAACCAATAGAATCTTTGTAAAAGGACTCCATTCGATAGCCTATGGTTTGGACATATGGACACTTTATTTTTGACTCTTAGCCACACCTCATGTATTATTTCTCCCAGGAGTTGTCGGAAGTTTGTGATCTCATCACGCAATTGGAGCATCCTAGAGGGTGGGAAGAAATCTATCAAGGAATGCCTCCGTAAACTCGTTCCAAGATGTAATAGACCTGGGAGATAGTTCCTCCAACCAAGCAGTAGCCTTTCTCATAAGAGAAAACGGGAAGAACCTTAGCCAAATAAACTCTTGGTTGATGTTTGAAATGTTGAATGGCTAACTATCTTAATGAAATTTCGTAGATGTCAGTTGGCATCCTCACTTGCTAAGACACCAAACAACCCTTTCATCTAAATGAGATGTAGCATAGTTCTTGTCACATAGCACACAACATTCCCTACCGTTGGAGGTAGGTGTATAGCACCAGCTACATCATGAGCCACCAGCTCATACTCAACATCTATAAAACCATCCACGCTACCAACATCACTAACGTGACTCATCTTTTCTCCTATTCAATCAGCACAAACAACAAACAATGTAAAAAGGAAATAAGATGCAACACAAATATGAATTAACAATAACAAAATGACAATCAAATCTCAATTTCCCGACAATAGTGCCATTTTTTGATAACGTCCAAAAGCACTTCTCTGAGTATGGAGGTGGCTACAATCATTGACAAAAACAAATTTTCCAATGAGTGTCGACGTCCAATCCCAAAAAGATTGAAGAATAGACTCACCAATTGTTGTAATCAATTCACAAGAGTCATGCATCAAGTATGAACATAAAATAATTGTTGGGGGAAAAAGACTAAACAATCATCAATTTCAAATGTTAAACAAAACAGGGGGAAATGAATTGTTCCAATCAAGAGGAGACACTAGGGGCGTGCATTTGATGGGGCTTCAACTTGGTAGGTATTGACTAAGGGCCTTAGATTTAATTAGTGCATGGATAATTATGGCTTTGAGCTATATTCTAAGTTTCTCAACCAAAAGAGTGTGTTTACCTTGAGTTTTCTCAAACCCCAAAGACAAATCACAAATCAACCAAATAATGCTTGAGGAAGAGTCTAGACTATCTCTAGCTCTAACCCTTTAATGGAATTTGACTTGGGTATGGACTATCTCTAGCTTCTACCCATGGTTAAACTACAATTCCTCACTATTAAAGTCTTACCCAACTTCAATATCCTTTCTCAAGCAAAATTGAAATTAGAGAGTTTAATCAATATTTTTCAACCATCAATTATTAAATTAAAACTTGAAAATTTCAATAAATCCATGCTTTCTACTCAAATCTAAGATTAAGTAGTCAATACAGTAATACCCCAAAAGCCCAAAAATCAGACCCAAGGGTTAAAATGAAGAAAACTGGAAAACTGAAACTAGGTCACAAAATGAGTCATTCTGTGATCGTGGGGTAGACCACGAGTCATGAGGAGACTCGTGCTGAGGTTCAAGGATTGGGTTGAATTTTGGAACTTGAGGTCCCCATGGACCTGACCACGAGTCATGTCAGTCTCCAAGACTCATTGAGTCAGTCGCGGTCAAGGCATTAAGGAAAGTGAAGGAGGCCTGGTAGTGTACCCTACTAAAGGTCTCCACGAGTCGTGGTCAGTCACCATGATTTGTGGGATGGGTCGTGGTCAGCAGGTTAGAATTTATTTGAAATCTAGGCAGTGATGGCGACGAGTGATGACCATGAGTCGTGGTCACCAGTAACGACTCGTGAGGTCCCCCGTGACGAGTCCCAAATGATCTATTAGACAGTGCACTCGATGACCGATGCCACGACTCATTCCCCTGGGCGAAGACTCGTCTAGTCCCTCAAGGGGATTGGCGATCAGTTTTTAACTGCTAATTTATTAAGGGTATTATCATCATTCCTAAGACCTAGGGTCCTATACTACGTCATTTTAAGCTATTTTCAGAGTGTATTAAAATAGGTTAAGTCATTCTAACCTATCAAAAACTCATGCATGCTAGTTTAAGAGTGTAGAGGGTGATCAAGCATAAAACCCCAAAGTTCTTCATCAATTGTTCTTCAATTCATCTTGGGCAAGCAAGGAAGTGATAGAATGCAAGTCTCTCAGGTATGTAGGATTATGAGTGGGTGAATTCGTTCACACCCATGCCCAATCTCTTCTAATTCATGAACTTTTATTTGAAACTCTTATTGGGTTTTATCCTAAATCTTATGAAATCCTAATGATCTATCTATGGGTTATTACTTCTCATGTTTTACGTCATATTTATGAATCATGGGAAGATTTTACTACTAATTCGATTATAAATTATTTGATTTAATTTTCTATTAAATTATGCCCAATCATGCATGTTCTATGATAAATTGAGTTATAATTTTACCTTGATTTTTATATTCTTCAACCCATCATGATTTATGAGTAATGATATGGATTTATTCAAATGCTCATTATGAATTTATGATTTATTAAGTATATACATGTTTTACAAGTATGCATGAACCTCATGATTTATGATTTATGATTATGGCCGACTCATGGGCCTTATCTTCATGGCTAGTTCATGTATTTTACAAGAATTCTTATGATTATCATTATTTAACTAGCCCATGAATGTCATGTAAATTATCCTATGAGCACTATATATGTTTCGGGAGTAGTATTTAACACCGAGTTGGTTCGAGGCTCAGGTTTTGCTCCGAATCTCAAAACTACATGCCACCGTAGGTCATGATGGGACCTCCATTGAGATTGTCCCCTTTTTCCCCACATGGGCCTTTCATGGGTGATATCACGCCTTTCATGGTTCTACCCTTGGCAAGGTACGAACACCCTCCCGACTAGGGATTTACAGGTCGGGCTCATGTGCTCATATGGGGTATGTTGGTTATAAGAATCTCCCAATGTTCCTCATGATTTATGTATGATTATGATTATATACTTTGGCTCAAATCAAGTTTAATACATCTTTTCTCTTGTGAGTATGATTATGAATAATTTACAAATGTTTTGAAACCTTGAGACTTATGTTACATTATGATATTTATGTTATGATCATGTTGTCCCACTCTTATGCACTTTTGTGTATTTTAAAAGTCTGTTTTATTTACCTTACATACTTAGTACATTCCACGTACTGACTGCATACTCTATGTTGTATCGTTTCATGATACAGGCTCCGGTACTCAAATTCAGCCTCGACCCTAGCCTGCCTTCGAAGTAGCATCAGTCTCTATTGGTGAGTCCTCATCTATCGAGGGCCTCTCTTGATTCAAATATATTGGCGTATTTCAATTTTAATTTTAGAGAGTTAGTTGGGGTCTTGTCCCATCAACTCATCAGTGATAGAGGCTTTCTCGGACATAGTGTATACTCAATTTTAAATGCATGTAATGTATTTCAGATATTATGCCATGTTTAGAATTCCTCTATATTATGTATGCTGAAACTTCCACCTTTATTGATTGAATTAGTTGAATGTTCATGTCATGGGTCAACTCGAAGTCCCTCGAGGTTCCTTGTCCCGTGTCTCGATCCGGGTATATGTTTGGGTTGTGACAAACTTGGTATCAGAGCAATAGGTTTTGAAGTGTCCTAGGGTGTCCGAAAGCCACGTTAAGTAGAGTCTTTTTCATGGGTGTTAAGCGTGCCACACTTATGACGAAGAGGCTACGAAACATTTAGGAAATGTTCCCTTCTTTCATGATCTCATGTCTTGCAATGAAATTCCTATCTATCCTTCTAATTCGTGCTATACACATTTGCAGAATCATGCCTCCACGTCGTGTAAACAAAAGGAGAAACGGGAACGGCCATAAAAACGGCAATAGAGAGGGGCACCATTAGGCCCCACCATCCCATGAGGAGCATGCACCAGAGCCGGCTGCCCACGTTTAATTCAGAGCAGCCATATAGATGCTAGCAAAGGCTTTGACTGCCTAGGTCAATCAACAGGTGTTGGCGCATCTCCCTTATAACAGGAATGCGGCGGCGGCTCAGGATAGAAATTTTATGAGAATGAACCCACTAGAGTTTCTTGGGTCAAAAGTAGATGAGGACCCGCATGAATTCATTGATGAGATTCTGAAGATCACCTAGGTCATGGGGGTGGAAAATGGGGAGTGCATTGACTTGGCCTCTTATCAGCTGAAAGGGGTTGTGCATATTTGGTTTAAACAGTGGAAAGATAGTAGGGCAGTGGGAGTAGGCCCAATCAATTGGGAAGAGTTTTATGCCGCCTTTCTAGATCGGTTCTTCCTTCGTGATATGAGGGAACTGAAGGCAGACGAGTTTGTACATCTGAATCAGGGTGATATGTCGGTTCAAGAGTACACTTTGGAGTTCACCCACTTATCCAAGTATGCGCCAGAGGTAGTGGCAGACCAAAGGGCTCGGGTGAGCCGATTTTCTACATGGAGTGGCGAACGACCTAGATAAAGACTATAGGATTGCCATACTGCATCAGGACATGGATTTTCCCTACATAGTTTTACATGCCCAGCAGATGGAGGCAATGTATCGGAGGCATAGAGAGGTCAAGAGGGCCAGGACATACCATTATAGAATTTCTCAACCTAGATCGAGGGGCAAACACCGCCAGCAGTCTCATCACAGTTTTTTTGCTCCAGTACCATCATCAGCTAGTGCACCATCTAGATCACGAGGTCATTAGAGAAGCAGGGCTTCATATTCGAGGGGCCAGGGTAGCATGCATATAGAGAGCGCCTTCCGAGCTTGTGTAAAGTGCGGCCAAGAATCACCCAGGGAGGTGTTTAGTTGGCTCAGACGCTTGATTAGGGTGTGGAAAATCCAGACACAAACTCAGGGATTTCCCTTCAGCCAGATAAAGAGGTGGTGGAGCCCGTATACCAGCAGCTAGTTCAGTAGCTCTAATAGCACGTCCCTCCCAACAAGGTGCTTCGAATAGTTTAGCTGGCGGTCAGCACCGAACAGGTTTTATGCCCTTATGTCCCGACAGGAGCAGGAGACTACCCCCAATGTGGTTACTAGTATGTTACAAGTTTTTCACCTTGATGTTTATGCTTTGCTAGATACAGGGGATACCTTGTCTTTTTTGACACCTTACGTGGCTAGTAGTTTCAGAGTCAATCCTGAGATCTTGTCAGAACCCTTCTCAGTATTTACTTTAGTGAGTGATTCAGTCATAGCTAGACGGGTGTGCTGTATAGAGGTTGCCCTATCACAGTCCTTCAGAAGTCACCTCAACAGATTTAGTAGAGCTATCCATGACTGATTTCGATGTTATCCTTGGCATGGATTGTCTATTTGCATGTTATGTCTCAGTTAATTATAGAACCCGTACGGTAGAGTTTAGATTTCCGGGTGAGCCAGTCTTAGAATGGAAAGGTAGTTTAGTTGTGCTTGTAGGTCATTTCATTTCCTATCTTAAGGCCAGAAAGATGATTTCTAAAGGTTGTGTGTATCATCTAGTTAGGGTTAAGGATGCTACATCCGAGACCCCGACTATCCAGTCAGTCCAGAAGTGTTCCCAGATCATCTATCAGATATTCCTCCTGAGAGGGAAATTGATTTTGGTATTGACCTCTTACTTGAAACACAACCCATATCTATTCCTCCTTACGGAATGGCTACAGTCGAGCCAAAGGAGTTGAAAGATCAATTGAAGGACCTTCTAGAAAAGGGTTTCATCAAACCTAGAAAGTCTCCATGGGGTGCACCAGTTCTATTTGTCCTAAAGAAGGATGGTTCCCTTCAAAAGTGCATCGACTTTTGGTAATTGAACAAAGTCACCATAAAGAATAGGTATCCTCTCCTCAGGATTGATGAGTTGTTTGACCAGCTTCAAGGTGCCAGTTGCTTTTCAAAGATATATCTCAAGTCCGGATACCATTAGCTTTGGGTTTGGGAGAGTGACATTTCGAAAACAGCCTTCAGAACTCGATATGGTCACTATGAGTTTGTAGTTATGTCTTTGGACTAACGAATGCTCCTGCAGCTTTTATGGACCTGATGAAAAGGGTGTTCAAGCCCTATCTAGACATGTTTGTAATTGTGTTCGTAGATGATATTCTTATATATTCTCGGAGCGAGGAGGAGCATGCCGCTCATTTGAGGGTGGTGTTGCAAACTTTGAAGGATCGTCAATTGTATGCAAAATTCAACAAGTGTGAGTTTTTGTTGAATTATGTGGCATTCTTGGATCATTTGGTGTATAGTGAGGATATGCAGGTAGACTCACAGAAGATAGAGGCGGTGAAGAATTGGCCCAGACCGGTGAATCCTTCAGATATCAAAAGTTTCTTGGGCTTAGCTAGCTACTATCGGAGGTTTGTTGAAGGGTTTTCATCTATCGTGACACCGTTGACTAAACTGACCTAGAAGAAGGTAAAGTTCCAATGGTCGGAGGCTTGTGAGAAGAGCTTCCAAGAGCTGAAGGCTCAACTCACCTCAGCACTAGTGTTGACCCTACCCGAGGGTACCAATGGGTTTGTGGTGTATTGTGATACTTCAAGGATCGGACTTGGGTGTGTATTGATGCAGCCTGGAAAAGTTATAGACTATGCTTATAGACAACTGAAAGTGCATGAAAAGAACTACCCGACTCATGCGAATTGGCCGTGGTGGTATTTTCCTTGAAATTATGGAGACACTACTTGTATGGGGTCCACGGGGATGTGTTTACGGACCATAAGAGTTTACAATACGTGTTTACCTAGAAGGATCTTAATCTTTGGCAAAGGAGGTGGTTGGAGCTACTTAAGAATTATGACATGAGTGTCCTTTACCATCTAGGAAAGGATAATGTAGTAGCTGACCCACTCAGTAGACTCTCCATGGAAAGTGTGTCCCATGTAAAAGAGGGAAAGAAGGAGTTGGTGAAGGACGTGCATCGATTTGCAAGGTTGGGAGTCCGTTTGGTTAATTCGACCGATAGCGGTGTCATAGTTCAGAACAGATCAAAATCGTCCTTGGTGGCTGATATAAAATCTAGACAAGTTGAGGACCCTATTTTGGTAAAGTTAAAGTAGGTCGTTCAGAATCAGAAGGTAGAGGTCTTCTCTAAAGGAGGAGATGGTGCGCTTCGATACCAGGATCACTTATGTGTTCCGGATGTTGATGATTTGAGGAATCGGATGTTGCATGAGGCTCATGAATCTAGGTATTCTATACATCCAGGTTCCACTAAGAAGTACCATGACCTACGGAAGTGTATTGGTGGAATGGCATGAAGAAAGACAAAGCAGAATTTATGGCTAAGTGTCCAAACTGTCGGCAAGTGAAGGTCGAGCACCAAGACCTGGAGGTGTGCTACAAGATATTAGCATTCCTACTTGGAAGTTGGAAGAAATCAATATGGACTTCATCACAGGGTTGCCTCGCACTCGTTGGTAATATGACTCCATTTGGGTGGTTGTGGACAGGTTGACCAAAGCTGCCCATTTTCTACCAGTCAAAACCATTGGTTCTATGGAGGATTATGCCAAACTACACATTCGGGAGTTGGTTCGATTGCATGGAATGTCCCTTTCCATCATATCAGAAAGAGGTACCCAGTTTACCTCTCAATTCTGGAGGTCATTCCGAAAAGGAATGGATACTCAGGTTAAGCTCGACACAACATTTCACCCGCAAACGGATGGTCAAGTGGAGCGGACAATTTAGACTCTCAAAGACATGTTGAGAGCATGTGTGATTGACCTCAAAGGGTTTTGAGATGATCATTTGCCTCTTATTGAGTTTGCATACAATAACAGCTACCATTCTAGCATTCAGATGGCTCCATTCGAGGCTCTCAATGGGCGGAGATGTAGATTGCCTATTGGCTGGTTGAAAGTTGGTGAAGCTACAATGACAGGACCATATTAAGTCCACGAGGCTATGGAGAAGGTTCAGCTCATATGGGACAAGTTGAAATTGGCTCAAAGTTGCCAAAAGTCCTATGCGGATGTGAGAAGGAGAGAATTAGAAATCGAAGTGGATGATTGGGTATTTCTGAAGGTGTCTCCCATGAAGGGAGTGATGAGGTTTGGAAAGAAAGGGAAGCTCAACCCTCATTAAAAAATCTTCCCAAGGGGGAGATATTGTAATACCTCGAAAGCCCAAAGATTAGACCCACGGGTTGAAATAGAGAAAATTGGAAAACTAGCACCAGGTCACAGAACAAGTCGTTTTGTGACCCATGGGGTATCCCAAAAGTCGTGAGGAGACTCGTTGTGAGGTTCAAGGCTTGGGTTGAATTTTGGAACTTGAGGTCCGCACAGACCTGACCACGAGTCGTGGTCATTCCCCATGACTCATAGAGTCAGTCGTAGGAAAAGGATTAAGAAAAGTGAAGGGGCCCTAGTAGTGTACCCTACAGAAGGTCCCCATGAGTCGTGGTCAGTCACCATGATTTGTGGGATGGGTCGTGGTCATCAGGTTAGAATTTATTTGAAATCTAGGCAATGATGGCGACGAGTGGTGACGATGAGTCGTGGTCACCAATAACAACTTGTGAGGTCCCCCGTGACGAGTCCCAGATGATCTATTAGACAATGCACTCGTCGACCGTTGCCACGACTCGTTCCCCTGGGCGACGACTTGTCTAGTCCCTCGTGAGGACTACAGTCAGTTCTTAACTGCTAATTTATTAAGGGTATTATCGTCATTCCTAAGCCTTAGGGTCCTATACTACGTCGTTTTAAGCTATTTTCAGAGTGTATTAAGATAGGTTAAGTCATTCTAACCTATTCAAAACTCATGCATGCAAGTTTAAGAGTGTAGAGGGTGATCAAGCATAAAACGCCAAGGTTCTTGATCGCCCAAATTACACCATGCAATTGAGATATAAAGCGGTCGATATCAAATATAGAACCCAACAAAGGTTGGGGTTGATCCCACAGGGAATATGGAAAGAACTTGAGATAATGCGAATAGTTGTTACTATCGGTTACTTATTTCGTAAGGGGAAAGAAATAGACTACTAAATATGGGTAAAAACTACTAAATGCTAAAGTCAAATTCGGTTTGTATTCAATTAACGACTTGACTAGGATTGTGTTCCCCAAGACTTCATAACCACAAGGCTTGTACACTAGTGCTTTATTCCGGTGTTTAACATGCAATATCAGTAAGTTAGGTTCTCCTAAATGGTTGGTCTCCTATCTAGATGATTATCACCACGCGACTTGGTCCGTATACGGGTGTACGCTTAATTAACCCTTACCCTTAATATCGGATTAGCTATCCCTAGACAAGTTCAAATGTGGGTTGATAGCCTCAAATCTCCATTGTTAATCCCTTTTCCCATTCACTACCTCGTTGGTCCAGTATGTAAGAATAAGGCAAGCCCTAACGTTTGCAACCGTCAAGAATCAATTAAAGCGAAGGGAAAAACAATACATGCATTAAACCCCATTCAAGAATCACTGAGTGTTTAACCAATGTGTGCTAATTCATCTTAGTTCCCACAACCCTAGTTATGGGTTTAGCTACTTATGTTTGAATTGATCGCAATCACAAAATATTGAGTAAATCATAAATGCAACTTACAAATTATCGTAGAAGAAAACCAAGTAAATTGAATCAAACTCCAAACCTGCTAAATAAATTCAAATGTTGCTTTTAATCATCAAATTCAAGAACAAAATTGCAAACTTTGTTTCTTGAACCAAGAATAATCGTCTCGTGAGGTCACCCGTGGCAAGGATGGAATGCATGGCCAGGGACTTGAGGCAGTAGGGACCACGGGTGGTGACCACGAGTGGTGGTTAGCCACCACAATTCGTGGGGTCGCCTGAGCTTGTTTAGGCATTAGACATCACGGATTCAGGCCACGAGTCGTTCCCCCTGGCAACGACTCGTGAGGTCCTTCGTGGGGACTAACAACCAAAAATTTTTGTGTTTTTAGTAAGGGTGTTTTCGTAATTCCTAAATTCCTAATGCCTAAACAATGTTGTTTTAAGTTCTGAATAGGGTCTTTTAAGGGAGATTCGTCCATGTTAAGCCTCATTCATGCATGCAAGAGTTTAGAGAGGAGTCTAGAAGGTAATTCAAGGTGTTCTTCCTCAATTTCTCTAAATTCCATCTTGGGCTTTCAAGGGAGATTAAGAATCAAGTGTTTCCAGGTATGTAAGATCCTTAATAGGTGAATTCTTCCACACCCATTCTCCTACTCTATGATTCTACTTACAATTTATCAAAAACTCATGGGGTTTTGTATTTGATTATATAAATTCTAATGATTTAAATTGTGGGTTTTGTGATTTTGAAATATTATCATAATCTATGGATTTCGATCATCTTTTGAGTTTTAAATTGATTATAATATTGTTGATTTTGATTTTCTAAGAAATTAAGCTTAATTATGCATGCCCCGTGATGAATCGAATTATGAGCTATTTTCTCATTGATGTTCTTTACGAGTCCAACATGAATTATGTTTTAAATTATGAATTTATTTTTACTACCCATTATGATTTTATGAAATTCAAGCTATGTACATGACCTACAAGTTTGTATGAATCCTATTATTCATGGCCGACTCACGGGCCTCATGTCATGGCTAGTTCATATATGTTCAAGAATGTTTACGATTATCATGATTTAACTAGCCCATGAACTCATGTATGTATTATTATGAGCACTATATATGTTTTGGGAAGTAGTATCGAACACCAAGTAGGTTCTGGGCTCAGGTTAAGCCTCGGATCTCATGAACTACGTGCCACCATAGGTATATCGGGACCCTTTCATGTTAGTCCCTGGACCAAATGGACCTTTTCATGGTGATATCACACCTTCATGGTTCTACCCTTGGCAAGGTACGAACACCCTCCCGACTAGGGTTACAAATCGGGCTTCATGTATGCTCATATGGGGTATGTCGGTTAAGAGAACCTCCCACTGTCCCTCATGATTTATGCATGTTATGATTATGTATGTTGGCTCAAGTTATGTTAAGCAAAGCTCTTCTATTAAGATTATGATTATGTTTATGTTACGAATGTTTTGAAAACCTTGAGCCGTATGATATGTTGTAACGATTTATGATACAAGCATGCTGTCCTACTCTTATGATCATTTATAAGTTATATATATACATTTTTAAATGTCCATTTTACTTACCTTGCATACTCAGTACATTCCACGTACTGGCCACATACTTTCTATGCTGTATCGTTTCATGATACAGGTCTCAGTTCTCAGGATCATCTTCACCCGTAGCTAGTTTCATCCTTTCTCTCAGCGCACTCGGTGAGTCCTCATGTTCCGAGGGCTACATGTTCACACTCTATGTTATTTCTTTCAGTTTCTGGATATTGGATTAGTTGGGGAGTTGTCCCATCAATCCATTTTTCATGTTTAGAGGCTTATTAGACTACGAGTTGTATTTCGCTGTATTGTACAAGTATTGTGCTGTTTTTCATTATGCTATGTTATAATTACGTTCTTTATGTTAAGTATTTCACTCATGTGATTGATTTAGATGTATGCTCATGCCATGGGTCAACTTGGGATCTCTCGGGACTCCTTGTCCTGTGTCTATGATACAGGTGTACGTTTGGGTCGTGACACCTTGCCCTTTAATGGAGTGAAAATGTGGGTTTTGACTATCTCTAGATCAATTCCTCACACCAACACTCCAATTCCTCACTATTATCTTGTCACCAAATTCTCACCTTTCTCTCTCAAGCAAAAGCAAGAAAAGTAAAGGACAATTCAGTTTGCAAACCATCAATTTTAGCAATTAAAACTTGGGAGAAGATAATAGATCTATACTTGCAATAAGAATCCAAGAGCAATTCATCAATACCTACTCAATTGAACAAACCCACCATGCACACAACCCTAGCTAGAAAATTAGTTATGCATGTTTAAAGAGAGAAAATACGAAAAGGATTTCCCTCACATTCATCATATTAGCTTCACAAATTTGGTTCACAAGCTCTTACAACAAAGGTGGAATTCCCCCTAAATGGGTTAAATAAAAAGAATAAGAAAAGTACTTTCTAACTCTATAATTCTATGGTGAAAAGGTGTGTGAAGGATGAATAATTGATGAATGAATTGAGTGGTGTCCAATGAGAGTGATGTAAATATCTGTACTTTCTTGTGTACAACTTTCTCCAAATTCCCTTGAGGCTTTTAGATGCTTTGAAAAGCTTTCTAGACCTTTCTACCTTCATTGGACGGCCTCACTTGCGAAGCACCGACGTTTAGCCAGTGCCAATTCATGGAGCACCGGCTGTCCGCCGCAATAACATAGTGAACTGGCAGTGACCATTGGTGGCTGAACTGGCGATTCGCTGCTGCCCAACTGCTAAACACTGGTGAGTAGCCGATCTGGCAGCGACTTTGGCGTTTTGCCTATGTTTTGCCCTTCTATATTCGCATTTAGCCGTTTCAAAGCATGTCCTCACACCTCTTTTTAAGATAATCTTTCTTTATCTTTGGCTCCTTTCCTTCATAGGCTAACTCATCAAATTTCACCTTGAACCTAATACATTTTGCTCGATTTCATGCTTTCTCTACTCAAACGACATACCTACAAAGAATCAAAGAGAAAGAGCATAAAATCCACAAAAATGATTCGAAAACTAAGAAAAAACTCATGCGTAGGAGTCTAATGAGTTGGTAAATTTTCAACTCATCAATATTAGGAATAACATCGATTCAAAATCTATTTCCCTACTTGGAGGGACTCCCGGAAGATCATCGGGGAAGACCTCAGGAAACTCATTAATAATTGGAACTGACTAAAGGGATGGGGTCTCAACATTAGAGTCTGTCACTCTGTATAGATGATAGACACACCCCTTAGAGATTAACTTTCTGGCCTTAAGGTATGAAATGACATGACCGTTAGGCATGATAGGACTACCTTCCCAAACTATTGCTCGCTCATCTAGAAATTGAATTCTACGATTCGGGTCCTATAATCAATTGTGGCATAATAGGGATATAACTAATCCATACCTAGAATAACATTGAAATCCACCATATCGAGCTCTATCAAGTCAGATGTCGTTTCTCTACGAAGAAATGAAACTGTACAATCTCTATAGATTCTCTTGGCTAAAACTAACTAACCGACCGGAGGAGAAACACTGAAAGGATCTAAGCATTAAACCACACATTGGCAAGATCCTCTAGATGATAGGAAGTAAACTCGACTCTTTTTGTTTCTGTTACGTACATCATTCTCAAGATTTTCCTTGTTCTATCGATAAAGATTTGGGGGTCTTCATCAACCTTTAAAGCAAGTGAAAACTAGTGGGATCATCCTCAGAAATTCTCTAATCCTTGATGTTCTTTTCTATCCTTCTGTTTATGCTCCTCTAACTACTGGTATACACCATAAGTCTAGAGATGTCCATCTCCTTAAGAAGCAGTGTATCCTTGCATTCCCTTTTCTTATTATTATCTTAACCGGACACAAACTTCCTTATTCTAGCTCTCAAGTCTAGCACCACCTCCGGACCATGTCCAAATAATTGGGTGGACGTGAGATCATAATCCACTCTTTTGGTGCCTTGTTTTAAGTTCACGAGTTCTTCTGCCGTAGCTTCTCCTAACTCCTATGGGAAGAAATGGTTTGAGAGCGTATCTTATTCCTCTGAGTTGCATTATGCATTGGATCACCTGAATGTGCGAGTTAGGTGGAAGTTCTTATAGATTCAAACTCTATTGCATGATCTATAGTATGAAAGAAGGGAAGAATTCCTAATGCCTCATAGTCTCCTCATTATGGATGTGGCGTGCTTCACACCGATAAGAAGGACATTACTAGATGCGGCTTCATAGACACCCTAGGACTCTTGAAAACCTAATGCTCTAATACCAAGTTTGTCACACCCTGAATCTAGACCCAAGGTGTCGACCGACACTCAGACCACTTTCGTGATCCAAACAGACCCTTGGCTGGCTTACTATCAGTTTGATCTCAATAACAATGCAAAAGCGGAAACATAGAGGGCTCAATAAAATAAAATAAAAGAGAATTAATTCTATATCTAAAGTAAATATTAAGAAGTAACATTATTGACTCAATATCTAACTCATTCTATGAAGCCTCTAAAACTAGAGACGGGTGCCGGGACATAGCTCTCACGACTACCTCAAGCTCTATAAAAAGACTCTGTCAAGATTGTGATACTTCGAATGTAGGAGGCCTCACCAAATAGCTGGATGAAATGAAGTCCTAACGAAGTGTCCCTTGCTGTGCCAGTCTATTTGAGTCTGCATCATAAATGATGCAATGCCAAAAGTGCGTCAGTACATGGAATGTAAAGTATGTAAAATAGCTAAATGAATCAATATTAGCATGAATATCTCAAGTGAAGGAAATAACTGAAATCAACAAAACTTGACATGAAACAATAAAGGGGAATCGTACTCTGGAACTCAATATGATGCACAGGACACAATATGAAAATGTGAAAAATAGTTTATACAATAAAACTTATGCATCAAGACATCTCTGTAAATACTTATGCTAGTGAAGTATATCAATAATAGGTTGGGTTGGAGTTTATAACTGACACCATCATGAATGTGCACATGATGCCCAACCATCTCGCTCAAGTTGACAGAGCCATTTAAAACCTTGCCAGGGTAGAGGACGATCACAATCTAGGATCCATAACATCGAGTCCTTACCAGGGACAATCTCTGAGGAGTTACCCAAACCAATGACACTATCCTATCCTACGTTGGCTATGTAGTTATGGGGCTCATAGGTTGTCTGAGCCCTTTCACCCACTTGGTGCAAAATACTCCTCCAAAAATAATCTTGCTCATGTCTAGTCAAATACCCTAAGTGAGGCAACATCAAAGAACATTATTATAAAGCACTTTAGCTATAACATATGATTATTGTTTAAAATCATCTGTGGAGCCCTTTCGTCAAAAATCATCTTTAAACTTGCTTACGAGCCTCTAGCTCAAAACATAATTGAAAACATCTTTAAAATATCATGAAGAGCCTTGATCTTGGGCATAATTACGTGCCCAAGAACTATTTTATAACTTAGTTTAGTCAAGTTTGTCAATTTAATTAATTATATTCTCATGTGATTTTATATAATTTCGTGCATAAACTAACCAATGTGATTAGCTCTTTTTTTGGTAGGTGAAAAATGCTAAGGATGAACTTAATATGAGGATGCATGATGATTGAGGACGTTTGGGATTGAGTGCAAAGAAGGGGACTTGAAGAAAACATGGAAGTGCCACGAGTGCACCTTGCAGCGTGCCACGACAAGAGAATGCCGCAATGGGCACCGTGTCACGTGCATGGAGAGCGCACGAGATGCTTACTAGGCAGTGTGCCTGCGCGACAGCGCCGTGACGCGCCAGCCAAGCTCCGCGCCAACACGCGTGTCATGCCCCATGCCATGCGCATGCGAGGAGATGTCAACTGCTGAGATTCTAGTGATGCTGCGCGTCTAGTCCGTGCCACGACGTGTGAGAGGCGTGATGGCCTCCATGCCACGCCCGATGCCATCGCCCATGCCTTGCCAAGGCCACCTGTCTAGTGCACCTGCGCGACCAGTCCATGCCACGGAGCTGCTGCTGCATGATAGGTAGCATGGCAAGGGGTTGGTCCATGGCCGACCAACATTTGCATTTTTCCATTTAATATAAATAGGACACTTAGCTCCTAAAACCATTTTATCAGGAAATATTTTGAGAACAATGGAAAGGAGCGAAGGGAGAAAGGAAGAACTCTACCTAATGTTCACTAATTTTCATTCTCTTTTAACTACTTTTGTAAGTACACTACTTTAATGTTGTTTTTGAGTATTTGTACGAACATGAGTGGCTAAAACCCTTCCTCTGGGGTTGAGGCCACATGATATGATTGTAAATGGATGAATTCGTCTTTGGGCCGAGTTGTTAGTTGTTGTTTTGTCTTACATTTTTTATTATTGTTGTTTTTATGCTTGATAACCATGAAAACAAACTCGTTAAGCTTAGGTAAAAGTTCTAAAGAGTAACTCTAGGCTAGAACACAAGAATGTAGAGAGCAAGTACTTATCTTTATGATGGAATTCACAGTTAGGATAGAAATTATACATAATTTGCCTGGCTTGATTAGTAAAACAGGATGATAGCTAGACACCAACTTAGAATTGTCACATCACCGCCCGTAGAAGTAGTTGTGAAGCTAAGTTAGGTTAAATGATTAAAGGTACATAGGGCACAAAACCCGTAAACCACATCAACGTAGTTAAATTGCTCATGAATCAGGACGTGACATCCCCCCTCAACAATGTAGGTGTGGGACTAGTTTATTGTGTTTAGAGGCTCGAAATACGATGATCACCGCATTTTAATTATGTGAGACAACAACTGAAGTTTTCATACTCGAACCATAGTGAATTGTAGCATTGCATAATTATCAGATCTTAACTCTAGTTGCTTCTTGTATTGTTTCTCGATTGTTTTGTGATCACCCCTAGATTTAATTAGAATTTTCCAAATTTCTACAATCAACACTTGTGAAGGTTAAATTAGCACTTGAACTTGATAATTCACTGAGTTAGTCCAGTCCCTGTGGGTTCAACATCCGGCTCTTACAAAGGGCCACTGTATTACTTGTACGACTGCATACATTTGTGCGTGCGCTGGGGCTCAATAAGTTTTTGGCGCCGTTGTCGGGGAGTGGCAGAATTTAGTGACTTTTCAGTTTTTGTGTGATTTTTAATTTCCTTAAGTGTTGAAAAACTTTGTCTTAGTCTGCTAAATTTCTGGTAATAGGTTGTCCTTGCAGAATTGGCAAAGAATAGAGAGTGGGTGGAACCTTTGTTGGAACCTGAATGCCAACTGCATTTGCTCAGGAGGGAAGCTCTAGAGCGAAAGTTGAAAAGGTTACAAGAGCAGTTACAAAAACATCCACCAGTTGGGCAAGTAGATTTGTTACCTAATTAGATGGCAGCCTGACCAGTTCACAAAGTGGCAATCCCACTAGCGACGAATGTGACCTCCAGTATCCGCAAATCGGAGCCTGGAGAGAACTTTGAGATTAAGAAGAACATGGTGAAACTGTTAAATTCTAGTGACCAGTTCACTGGAATGGCTTATGAGGACCCACAACAGCAGTTACGGAATTTCCTGGAGATCAGTGACACGTTTATCCTTACCGGAGTGTCAACTGACTATGTCCGACTCACACTCTTCCCATTTTCATTGTTGGGAGAGGCAAAGAGGTGGTTGAAGGCTGAGCTACCGAATTTCATTAATTCTTGGAACGACCTAGCAAGGAAGTTCCTCATCAGATTCTTCCCTTTAGGTAAGACTGCCAAGCTCAGGAGTGAAATATTAAGCTTCAAGCAGAGGCCAGAGGAGAACCTATATTTGTCTTGGGAGAGATTAAAGTCATTGTTGAGAGACTACCCCCATCACCTGCAGTCCAATGAGGTGTTAGCTCACACCTTTGTAGACAGTCCAGGCCTACATACGAAGATTCTATTAGACTCTGCATCAGGTGGGAAAGCACTGGAGAAGACATATGATGAGTTGTACACTCTATTAAGTAGAATTGCTCAAGGAAATCCAGAGTGACACAGCGAATCATCAAGAGGGGCAGGAAAAAGAGCAGCAGGGCAGATAGAAGTGGGCAGTGTCAATGCTTTAGCAGCACAGCTAGCATCATTTCAGCACCAGATGATGACTTAGTTCAACAAACTGAGTATGCACCAACAAACTGAGTATGCACCAACCTCAGGGACAGGTGAATGCAATTTAGCAAGCTCTGAGTTGGTGTGAAATCTGTGGTAATAATGGGAACTATGCAGAATCTTATGGGGCCAATCCTTAATTAGTCAACTTTGTGAGGAATGTTCAGAGAAATAATCAGAATTTTGGGAACACCTATAATAAGAATTGGCAGAGTCACCCAAATTTTTCTTGGCGTGTCAAGTAGAGTCAAAGCTACCAGCAACCTCAGCAGCAGCAGTATCAACAACAAAATAGGCAGAATAGTGGTCAGTCAAGCAACAACAACATTGAGGAGATGTTGCAGAGAATCAGGCACAAATGGAGATTTGAAAAATCAACAGCTGGCCACCCGCAATCTAGAGAAGTAGATGGGTCAATTAGCAACTACTCAACACACCAGACATCAGGGAGGGTTACCCAGTGACATAGATACAAACCCCCGATAGGTCAATCCCATCATTCTAAGGAGTGGCAAGCAACTGGCTGATGCATCACCGAAGGAAAAGAAAAATGAGGTGCAACCAGAGTTGGTTAGACATGGTCCATCCACTGACAAGGGAGATAATCAGAGGGCAGAAAAACACAATGCACAATCATCATTGCACCCAGCACAGAGACCACCACCACCATTCCCTCAAAGGCTCAATAAGAGCAAGGAGGAAGAATGTTTTAAGAAGTTCTTTGATATTTTCAAAGAACTTTACATCAATTTTCCCTTACTTGATGTTTTACAGGGAATGCCAAAGTATGTTAAGTACTTGAAAGATGTGGTGGCCAACAAAGTTAGGTTGGTGGATGTCCAAATGGTGGAATTGACTAAGGAGTGCAGCTATAGGGTAATGAGCAAGACGCCGAAAAAGCTCAAGGACCCAAGGAGTTTTACCCTCCCCATACAAATTGGTAAAGCTGAAGTGATAAGGACTTTGTGTGATTTAGGGGTAGCAGTTAATTTAATACCCCTATCTCTGTTTAACACCCTGAGTTTGGGTCAGCCGAGGCCAACACGAGTAATGCTATAGCTGGCGGACAAGTCAACAGTGGCACTAGAGGGAATAATTGAGGACCTTCTAATCAAAGTGGGTAAGTTCATTATACCCTCTGATTTCATCATTCTTGATTTTAAGGTTGCTGACACGGTACCCCTGATCTTGGGACGACCATTCTTGGCAATTGGAGAAGCCATCATAAATGTGAGAGCAGGTACCCTAAAAATGAGGGTCGGTGATAAAGAAGAGCTCTTCAGAGTTTATCAAGAGATCAACCCACCCACACACTACAAATATCTTTGTAGGATCAATGTGTTTGTGAGATGCTACGTGTGAGGTGGTAGATTCCATGGGTCTACCACTACAGGAGATGATGTCATTTTAGAATCTAATGGTGGGCTAAATTAAAGAAGAAGTTGGAAGAAGAGAGGGACAGAGTGAAGGTTGTTCCCTCAAAAAACAAAAAGAGAAGAAAATGGTTCTCGAAAGGGAACACTGGTTCGAGGATATCCTGAGAATGATAGTCCACGTCGTGCCGTGACGTAAAATCAAGCACTTCTTGGGAGGCAATCCAAGGGTACCACAGGTATAATCTTATTTTTCTGTTATTTTGATTTGGTTTATTTCACTTTTTGTTGTTGTTGTGGTGACTTAAGCACAGATTGAGAGGAAGTCTGAATATCCTTAGAAGAGGAAGCTAAGGAGCATGGAAAAATATGAGCGTAGGGTCGATGACCCACGTGTTCAAAATGGAGGAAAATATGCTGTTAACTAGGCCTAGAGGCCTAGGGAGTATTTCTCACCCTTGTATTACTTTTAATTGATGCTTTGGGAACATAGCATGATGCAAGTGTAGGGTGAGGGAAATTTCAAACTTTTGACACTTAATGAATTTGAGGTGAAGTTGGTGCTTGGTATAATAATGTTTGATAAAAAGTTGGAGTTGAGCATATTTCACCCACCCTTTGGTTTTCTTTTCAGTTCTTTTTTGAAGGGGGAAACTTTGAACCGAGAAATAAAAATTTTCATTTTTTGGTACATAACTTTTCATTCATAGTTAGGAACTTTTTCCGACGGTGGATGGATGACGACTGTCTTGAGGGAAAATGAGCCAATGGGTTTTTGTTTTTGAACCCTTAATTGATTGATAGTTTGATGTTCTTGTTATGTGCTGTACACGATTATGAGATGCAAGTGGTGCAAATTTTGAAGCATGTTTAGCAATTGTGTAACTATGTGGAGACACCGAGGCTCTTGAATACGACTCTATGTGCTTAAAGCTTAATTCTGAATTCTTGTGATTAGCTGAGTTAAGAGTCTGCTGAATTTGTCTTAAACTGAGTATGTGCTTTGTGTGTAAGGTTTTTGAATATTCCATGCTATTGTGTAGTGTCTGGAACTTTCCTAGTGTGTATAGAAGACGAAATGATGGATGTAGATTATAGGAGATGATTTAGGCATTTCTTTGAATAAGCCTAATTTTTATCCCTCGCTTTACCTACCTATCTGATCCTAGTTAGCCCCATTGAGCCTTTAGCCTATTCTTTGCTAGCCATAAAATGAGTTTAATCCTTTCTTTTCAATAGCCTTGAATTTTATCCAAAACTCCTAAGCGCTTAAGTGAAAAATGTAAGAGAGTTAAGGAGTGAGGAGTAGGAAGAAGAAGGAAAAGAGTAGTTGTGGGAGTTGAAGAAAAGACTAGAGGTGCACTTGTTTAAAAATGAATAAGAGTTAGTAGGGAGTAAAAGAAGTAAAGAGCGAAAACGAAAACTGCTCAAGTACTCCTTACTTAAGAGCTCAAGTGTACCTAATGAAATGGGGAAGCAAAGAGGAAAAATGAGAGTTGAAAAGAATAAAGGTGAAGGAAGAGGATAGATATTCGTAATGAAAGGGTGAAGTATTTAAAAGTTCTTAGGGAAGATAGTCACTATTACTGGCCAGAATAGTACCTACCCGTTCCTTAGCTTACATTACAACCCACTAAGTCCTACTTGATCTTACTTTCAAACATTCCTAAATTAGTAGAGTAAAACACTAAAGGAAAGTTTATGGGTCAATACATGTTGCATGTGAATTCTTTGTGAGAGTGAGCTTATCTCTTATTCATACACCCATATTTGTCACAATTTGAAAACTTATGAGAGAAAAAATGGGTAATTCTCTTGTTGTGAGGGCACATGTTTGATAAAGGATAAAATTCATGTCGGATTCTTGGTTGGTTAATTTGCGTGAGTTTGTTGAGTTTGAGAGTCGATTCTTGAGGGTAGGAAGTCTTAACGTAGTTATATGTGACTTTAATGGTTATATCTTGCATGCTCTATTTTTAACTTGCCATCTAAAACAATTGGTGTAGCCTTAGCTTGAATTGTCTTGCTTCAATTAGCTATGTGTGAGTTCTTCATGTGCATGAGATCCAAATGGAGTTGTTCAAGGACGAACAAGGCTTTAAGTGTGGGGTAGTGATCTTAGGCATAATTACGTGACAAAGTACTATTTTATAACTTAGTTTATTCAAGTTTGTCAATTTAATTAATTATATTCTCATGTGATTTTGTATAATTTCATGCATAAACTAACCAATGTGATTAGATCTTTGCTTTGTAGGTGAAAAATGCTAAGGATGAGATTAATATGAGGATGCATCAAGAATGAGGAAGTTTGGGATTGTGTGCAAAGAAAGGGACTTGAAGAAAACATGGAAGTGCCATGAGTACACGTTGCAACGTTCCACTACAAGAGAATGCCGCGATGAGCACCGTGTCATGCACATGGCGTGTGCGCGAGATGCTTGCCAGGCAGTATGCCTGTGCGATAGCACCGTGCCACGCCTGCCAAGCTCCACACCAATAGGTGCGTCACGCCCCATGCCATGCACGCGCGAGGAGATGTCAACTGCCGAAATTCCAGTGATGCTGCACGTCCAGTCCGAGCCATGGTGCGTGAGAGGCGCAATGGCCTCCATGCCACGCCCAATGCCCTCGTCCATGCCTTTCCAAGGCCACCAGTCCATTGCATATGCATGACCAGTTCATGCCATGGAGCTGCTACTGCACGATAGGCAGCATGGCATGGGGCTGGTCCATGGCCGGCCAAAATTTGCATTTTTTCCATTTAATATAAATAGGAAACTTAGCTCCTAAAGTCATTTTATTAGGAAATATTTTGAGAACAATGGAAAGGAGCGAAGGGAGAAAGGAAGAACTCTACCTAGGGTTCACTAATTTTCATTCTCTTTTAACTACTTTTGTAAGTACACTACTCTAATGTTGTTTCTGAGTATTTCTACGAACATGAGTGGCTAAAACCCTTCCTCTAGGGTTGAGGCCACATGATATGATTGTAAATGCATGAATTCGTCTTTGGGCCAAGTTGTTAGTCGTTGTTTTGTCTTACATTCTTCATTATTGTTGTTTTTATGCTTGATCACCATGAAAATATACTCGTTAAGCTTAGGTAAAAGTTCTAAAGAGTAACCCTAAGCTAGAACACAAGAATGTAGGGATCAAGTTCTTATCTTTACGATAGGATTCGCGGTTAGAATAGAAATTATACCTAATTTGCCTTGCTTGGTTAGTAAAACGGGATGATAGCTAGACACCGACTTAGAATTGTCACATCACTGCTCGTAGAAGTAGTTGTGAAGCTAAGTTAGGTTAAATGATTAGAGGTACAAAAGTCCATAATCAAGGGCACAAACCCCGTAAACCACATCCACGTAGTTAAACTGCTCACGAATTAGGATGTCACATCACCGCTCAGCTATGTAGGTGTGGTACTAGTTTGTTGTATTTATAGGCTCGAAAGACCATAAATGCCACATTTTAATTATGTGAGACAAAAACTGCAGTTTTCATACTTGAGCCATTGTGAATTGTTGCGTTACATGATTATCAGGCCTTAACTCTAGTTGCTTCTTGTATTGTTTCTCGATTGTTTTGTGATCATCCCTAGATTTGATTAGAATTTTCTGAAATTTCTACAATTAACGCTTGTGAAGGTTAAATTAGCACTTGAAATTGATAATTTGCTGAATTAGTCCAGTCCCTGTGGGTTCGCATTCGGCTCGTACAAAGGCCAACTGTATTACTTGTATGACCGCGTACGCTTGTGCGTGCACTGGAGCGCAACAAGCCTTTCGCTCAAAATATAGTTTAAAACATCTTAAAAACATCATGAAGTTCCTTTCACTTAAAATAATATTTAAAAATTAATATGAAGCCTTTTCGCTCAAAACATCTATGACTTTCAAAATAAGACTTTACTCATGCTTTCTAAAAATCATTTATTTATGCTCAAAATCTCATCATGCATGCTCTATTAAAAATATGTTCAATCTTTATGAACACAATGCATTTACTTATAAAATATATGCTTTCAAAATCATGCTTCTTTAAAATAATGCTTTCATGCAACTAGAGTTGATGGGATAAGAGAAATGAACCAACCTCAAGAATCAAGAATCAAGAATCAAGAATCAAGAGAGTGTGATAAAAAATCAATGGAGTAAGATTACAATCAAGATACATCAATAAACAACTCAATATGAAGAATCCAATAATGACAATTCAACATATCTAGAGAAGGAAGAAGAAAATTCAAGAATTGGGCAAAAAACTCTAGCTTTAATCTCAATGAATTCTTGCATAGATGTAGGGAATAAGAATGAATTGAAATCCTTACTTAGGTTAGCCTTCCATACCTGGAAAAATAGAACCTTATACTTAATATTGAAGAATCCTAATTTGGAGACGAAGACTTCCTAGGTTTTTGAAGAACTTGAGAACATTGATCCTTTGAATTCTAATTAGAATGGAGAGGAGTGAGTGTTTTGGCTTTTGGAGTACTTAAATAATATCTTTAGGAATCCCAAACCATATGGGTTTAGGCAATTAAAGCATGGGAACTCCTTAAAATAACTTTGAGATCGTTTTTGGTAATTTCACGCGTCTTTGACTTTGACACCGTGTCACTTGACAGTGCTTCACGAAAATGCTTATAAAATTTTACTCCGAAATCCGATTGATGCAAGATTGGATGTATTGAAAAAAAGACTCAAAAGGATTCAATTTTATGGGTTAAATCACTCAAACTACTTTGCACACGGGTAGTTATGATTTTTTGAATTTGACCCCTGTAAGAACTTATACGAAAATTTAATCGCTAAGAAGGCTCCTAACTCAACTTTGTGCAAGAGGTTCCTTATGACCATAATTTATAAAAAATGCTCTTCTCACACTTAATAATTTATCTTAAAACTTAGTTTCCACAACATTCATCGGGTTTGGGTCTATCTACATACCTAGAATGGTTTCAAATTTAACCCAAAAGTCTGAGGCGTTACAAGACCCTTTAGAGGTTTGATCTTAAACTTATGGTGTTCTGAGAGGAATGAGGGATTATTCTAATTAAAACCCTCTAATACACCTTTAAGAAAATAAAAAATGACTTAGTTTAGGAGTTAAAAGCATAGGATGTCATGAAAATACCCTTACGAATTCGCACTTAGAAACTATTTGTTAGATATCATAACCTTCACCACGACCCACTACAGGATACAACAAGTAGTCCCATGTGTTGGTTTTGGGGGAAATTTTTTCACAAAATCAGGATTTCCCCAAGATGGTGGAAACAACGACCCATTAAACCATATAATGACACATTCCATTGATCGTTCTGTGTCCTAGTGCAAATTTCTACTTCATATCTAGAATATAATTTTATGGACTTTTAGGGTGTTACATTATATCCTCCGTTGGAACATTCATCCTCAAATGGAGGCTAACTGAACTAAGAAGGCAGGAAAAGAGGTGCAATCCCAGAACTGATAGCTAAACACTAAATACTGAAGGAGTGACTAACTCCGAACCAAGATACACTTACTAAACTGAACTCATGAAACATACATACATACTAGAGCATGAAAGGAACTGAGAGATATGAAACTAACATGAAACTGAGGGGAGATACCTTGTTCTGAAACTGAGATGGAAGGGAAGAGCTGAGGGTACTTGGCCATCTTATCTACTTCGACTTTCCAAGTAGCTCCATCTATAAGATGATTCATCCAAAGGACTTTCACTAAAGTGACCTCTTTGTTCCTCAACTTCCGAACCTAATGGTCAAGACTCTCAATCAGAACCTCCTCATAGATGAGGATATCCTCCACACCAATACTCTCTATAGGCACAACTAGAGCCATATCACGGAATGAACTTCTTCAACAATGACACATGGAAAACTGGATTTACTGATGCGAACTCTGGGGGCAACTCCAACTCGTAAACCATATTACCAACACGTCTCAAAATCCTATAAGGACTAACATACCGGGGATAAAGATTCCTTTTCTTGCCAAACCTCATAACTCTTTTCATGGGTGACACCTTCAGAAACGCCCAATCATTAACCACAAACTCTAGCTCTCTCCTCCTAACATCTGCATATGAATTCTGATGACTCTAGGCTACTTTCAACCTTTATCTGATAAGCTGAACTTTCTCCATAGCCTTATGAACTGAATCTAACCCTATCAATGTAGCCTCACCTACCTTAAACTATCCAATAGGTGATCTACATCTCTACCCATAAATAACCTCATACGGATCCTTCTGAATGGTGGAGTGATAGCTATTACTATAAGCAAACTTAATGAGGGGTTAGTGATCATCCCAACTACCATTGAAATTAATCACAAAAGCTCTTAACATGTCCTTCAAAGTTTGAATGGTCTACTCGTCCTGACCATCTGTCTATTGGTGAAGAGCTATACTAAGCTTCACTTGAGTATCGAGACCCTTCTGAAATGACTATCAAACCAGCGTGGTAAACTGAGTACCTTTATCTGAGTTGATTGACAATGGAACCTCATGCAACCTGATTAATTCCTGAATGTAAAGTCTAGCATAATCCTCGATTGAATTTGTAGTATTAACAAGCAAGAAATGTGTTGACTTAGTCATCTAATCCATAATCACCCATATATAATCATGCTGTCAGTGTCTATGACGTAAACCTACAATGAAGTCCATGTTTATCTCTTCCCACTTCCAAGTAGGAATACTAATATCCTATCGCATACTTCTAGGCATTTGATTCTCAACCTTCACTTGTTGGAAATTTGGACACTTAGCCATAAATGCTGTAATATCCTTCTCCATGCCATTCTACCAATAGATATCCCATAGATCATGGTACATCTTGGTGGCACCTAGATAGATCGAATATCAAGAGTTGTGAGCTTCTCTTAAAACTCTCTCTCTTAAGTTATCCATATCTAGAACACACAATCGGCCCTGATATCAGAGTACCCCATCTTCCCCGTGGGAGAGAACCTCCACTTTCTGACTCCGGACAACTTCTTTCAACTTCACTAAGATAGGATCCTCATCTTGCTTTGCCTTAACTTCTGTCACCAATAAGGATTTTGATTTCTTTTGAACAATGATACCACCATCTGCTGAGTCCGTAAGGGGAACCCCTAAGCGAGAAAGTTGTTACGACCCGAGTTCATATACTGGGTGTGACACGGTACTTAGGATCACAAGTGACCCCAAGCAAACCCAAGGTAAAGAATACTTATATTAAGACTGATCTGTTGAAAATAATATTAAGTGGAAGCTGACTAAAGAAATAAACAAATACTAATTTAAGGTGAAAAGCTTAACAAATACGTGAAACTCAAGATGACATTAACATATACTGTATGAAAACCTTCCAAAAAGAACTGATGAGTTGTTGGGACAAGCCCCCAACTAACTCTAATGTCTAAAACTAAACTAAAAATAACAACTGAAAATGGAACTCTGACCTTCAGTAGATGAGGACTCACCACTAAAGCTGCTGGGGAATCGCCAAGAGAAAACTAGCTGCAGTGCTGAGGCTGGGTACCTAAGCCATTATCATAAATTGATGTAACACATTGAAATATGTGATCAGTACTTTGAATGTACTGAGTATGTGAGATATAAGTTAATCATAAGAATACTGACAATATGTAAATTGTACTGACAAGACATTGAATGACCATATCTAGAATCACAAGTATTAAAAAGAAGCTAAAAGTCTGACAATACTGTAAGAACTAATAACTATCTAAAGATCATAAGCATCTACTAAAATTTGGGAAACTAAATTACATTGGAGACTATGATTGTATTGTGGGAGAGCCTATAACCGACATATAATCATGTGAGCAGGATATCGAGTTCAATGTTTAAACCCCATCAAAGAGAGCCCACTGTACCTTGCTAGGGTATAGTGGCTGAGCTGTGTGATCACTGTCTGGGGCCCATTCGGGCTAATAACCTACGGTGGCACATAGTTCTGGAAACCTGTGTGCACTGAACCCTGGCCTGCTCGGTGCTAAGTACTCCTCCCATTAGAAACCTACTTATATCTAAACCTAACTAACTGGCTGATAGCTTGAAATTGATGTCCTAGGACTAAGTCATAACTACTTATCTAAAGTGTTCCAAGAGTCTAAGGACCTGAAACAAACTGTATTCTAAGTCTTGTCAGAATTGCTTTGTCTGAATGTCTCGTGACAATCTTAAGAATGACAATCATGTTGATAAACTAATACTACTGAATTTAATCAAAGAATGATGAAGAGTCAAACTGACCAGCTGACATTTTCAGAGAATACTAAGCATATTCATAGTCTAAAAATAATAATTTTAAGTCGAATCATATACACTGAGGATTTATACTCAAATAACATTCCATGAGAAAAAATATAGAAATCGAGACCAACTTATAAATCATGTATTAAAACCCTAGTATCATAATAAACTAGGGAGAAGATCATATTATGATATCTACATAAAAAACATAACAATCAGATACTAGGGTGATAAAAATTAGCAAGACAACTATAGTTTAGGAACACTCATAATCTATCTGAAAAAGCACTAATTCTTAACTCTTGCAGGGCTATAATAGAAAAGGTTTCTGAGGGTAATTTTTAGGACACAAGGATAGAAGAATGCCCTTTTTGATTCACACATACCTAAAGAAGAAAGTACCTGTGAAGAAACCTTGAATTTCTGAACTGGAGGAAGAACTCTAGTTCTTGCTAGGGAGAGATCTTGAGCTCTAACATTCTGTTCATGAGATTCTAAGTGAGAAATGAGGTAGAGTAATCAACTAACTCCCCATAACCCCTGAATATTTACCCCAAACAATGTAGTTTAGGCATTAAAATAGCAGAAATTTACAAAAATAGCCCTAGAAGAAAGTCTGAAAAGTTGTCCGTTAGGATTCAACGGGTCACATAGTAAGTCATTGGTTGTGCCCACGACTCATTGGGACCAGACGTTGGTCCTGGGTCTGAAAATCCTAGTTATTGGAACTAAACAACGGACAAGAACAACGACTCATTAGATGGAAGAACGGGTCAGTTTTCCCGCTTGTTGTCACTGACAAAGATTTGAACCAACTCTGGATACCCCCTAACAGACGGACATGATGACCCATTATCTGAAACAACAGGTCATTGTTTCCATCAATTTTCACTAGGATGACTTAAGAATTTTCTGGATCTCACTTAACGACTACATAAGATAAGTCTTTATAACAAACAACGACTCATCGTCTGGCCCATTATTTGAGAGGAGGATTTAGTAGGTTTCTGGATTTGGTTACAACGAGTGACAGGATGACTCGGTACTTTATGCAATGAGTTTTTCTATAGCTCATCGGTACCCTAGAGGAAATTTTTTGGAGCTTACCATGACTCTTTAGCCAGGTCGTTGTTCCTGACAATGGCTTGTTGGTTGAGTTGTTCTGAGGAAAACTTTTTTGGTTTTTCTTTTTTAGTCTGGGTTTGGTCTAAGAACTTCTGAGGTGTTACAATATCTCCCCCTTGGGAATATTTGTCCTTGAATGAAGGCTGAGTAAGTTGAAATACTGGGGAAAAGAGTTGCAATCCCAAACTAAAGGCTATAAGCTGATTACTAAAGGAGTGATTGACTCCGAATTGAGGTAGACATACTAACTGAATATGCAATTAGAGTCATGCTAAAACATGAATAGAGTTGAGGATTACATAATTGACTAGGGTACCGAGGAGGAATTTAGTACTCGATGGTGAAGCTGAGCTGGAAGGGAATAGGTGACGGTATTTAGCCATCATCTCTGCTTTTTCTTCCCATGTGGCTCCCTCGACTAGCTGGTTCCTCCATAAAACCTTTACTGAAGCGACCTACTTGTTTCTCATCTTACGAACCTGATGGTCTAGGATCTGAACTGTAACTTCTTCATAAGACAGGCTGTCGTTTACCCTAATACTCTCTAGAGGCACTATTAAGGTTGGATCACCGATGCATTTCTTCAACAAGGACATATGGAAGATTGGGTGCACGATGCTAACTCCGCAGGCAACTCCAGCTCATAAGCCACATTGTCAATGCATCTCAAGATTCTGTAAGGGCCAACATATCTGGGACTGAGCTTTCCTTTCTTCTCAAACCTCATCACCCCTTTCATATATGAAATTTTCAGATATACCCCATCATCCACAGCAAACTCCAACTCCCTTCTCCTTACTTTCGCACATTATTTCTATCGGCTTTAAGCTGTTCTCAGCCGTTCCCTGATAAGTTGAACCTTCTGCATGGCCTCATGTATTGAATTAGGTCATATCAAGGTAGCTTTACCAACCTCAAATCATCCTATAGGAGAACTGCACCTTTTACCATATAATGTGAACAAGGCCATCTGAATACTGGACTGGTAGCTATTATGTATGCAAATTCAATGATAGATAGGTGATCATCCCAAGTGCCCTTGAAATCGATCACATAAGCCTCAACATATCTTCCAAAGTTTGAATAGTCTGCTCAGCCTGTCCATTTGTCTGGGGGTGAAAAGCTGTGTTGAGCGTGACCTAAGTACCAGGTCTGTTTTGAAATGACTTCTTGAAGTGCAAGGTGAACTAAGTACCCCTATTTGAAATGATGGACAAGGGAACTCCATGCAGCCTAACTAACTCCCGGATGTATAGTCTAGCATAATCCTCTATTGAGTCTATAGTCTTAACTGGTAAGAAATGTGCTGACTTAGTCATCCGGTCTATGACCACCCAAATTGAGTCCTGCTATCGACGCGTACGAGGTAAACCTGTAATGAAGTCCATGGTTTACTTCTTCCCACATTCAAGTAGGAATGCTAATATCATGAGTCATACCCCTAGGTTTCTGATGTTCTACTTTGACCTGTTGGCAATTTGGACACTTAGTCACAAATTCTACAATGTCCTTCTTTATGCCATTTCACCAGTAGACTTTCCATAAATTATGGTACATCTTGGTGGCACCTGGGTGGATAGAGTACCTGGTGCTGTGAGCTTCCATTAGTATCCACTGCTTCAAATTGTCCACGTCAGGAACAAACAACCTGCCTTGATAATGGAGCTCACTATCTTTCCCTTTGGAGAACGCTTCCACCTCTTTTTTTTGGACTGCTTCCTTCAACCTCAGTAGAATTGTGTCTTCATCCCTCTTTGATTTAGCCTCCACCACCGGGGATGATTCTGAACCACTCTGGATTACCACTCCACCTTCTGTTGAGTCAACCAGCTGGACCCCAAATTGAGATAGTTTGTGAATATCCTTTGTCAGTCCTTCCTACAATCCACAACATGAATAACACTCCCCATAGACTTCCTGCTGAGGGCATCAGCCACTATATTAGCCTTGGTCGAGTGATGCAACACACTCATTTTGTAGTCATTCAACAACTCTAACCATCTTCTCTGATGCAGATTTAGGTCCTTCTGACTAAACATATATTGTAGGCTCCTATGGTTTGTAAAAACATCCATATGAACCCCATAAAGCTAGTACCTCCAAATCTTCAAGGAAAATACTACGATTACCAACTCGAAATCATGAGTTAGATAGTTCTTCTCATGAACCTTAAGTTGTTTGGAGGCGTAAGCTATTACCTTACCATATTGTATCAGAACACAACCAAGGCCAACTCTCGTGGCTTCAAAATAGATCACAAACCCGTTTGAACCTTCTAGCAGAGTTAGAACTAGGGCGTGGTGAGTCGAGTCTTCAACTCCTGAAAGCTCTTCTCACATGTATCAGACCACTGAAAACTTCATCTTCTTTTGAGTCAGTCTAGTCTAAGGAGAGGCAATGGAGGAGAACCCTTCTACAAATTGTTTGTAATAATTGTATAGGCCCAAGAAACTCCTTATATCTAATGGAGAAGTGGGTCTTGGCCAGTCCTTGACTACCGCAATCTTTTAAGGATCCACCTGAATACCCTCACTAGAGACCACATGACCGAGAAATGCAACTGACTTCAACCAGAATTCACACCTGCTAAATTTAGCGAACAACTAGTGGTCCCTGAGAGTCTACAAAACTATTCTCATATGGTCTGCATGCTCCTCCTCTATTTTGGAGTAAACCAAAATATCATCTATATAGACAACAACAAACATGTCCACGTATGACTTGAATACCCTGTTCATCTGTTCCATAAAAGATCCAGGAGCATTGGTTAGTCCAAAATACATAACTATGAATTCATAGTGACCATGCCAAGTTCTAAAAACTGTTTTTGGAATGTCACATTCTCTGACCCTGAGCTGATAGTATCCTGATATGAGATCTATCTTGGAAAAACAACTAGCTCCCTGAAGTTGGTCGAACAAGTCATCAATCCTAGGTAGAGGATACCTATTCTTGATTGTAACCTTGTTCAGCTGATGGTATTCAATGTACATTCTGAGTGTACCATCTTTCTTTCGCACGAATTGGATTAGAGCACCCCATTGAGAGATACTGGGTTTAATGAAGCCCTTATCTAGAAGGTCTTTTAGCTGTTCCTTCAATTCCTTAAGCTCATCTGAGCCATTCTATAAGGGGGAATAATGATGGGCTAGGTATCTGGAAGAAGGTCTATGCCAAAGTTTATTTCTCGCTCGAGGGGGACTCTTAGGAGATATTCGGGTAACACATCGAGGAACTCATTTACAACTGGAGCTGGCTAAAGTGTCGAGGTCTCGGAACTGGAATCTTTGACCATATCTAGATGGTAGATGTATCCCTTAGCGATCATTTTCTTAGCCTTAAGGTATGAAATGAACCGACCTTTAGGCGCGAAAGTGCTACCCTTTCACTCTAGGAGTGGTTCATTAGGAAATTGGAATCTAACGACTCTGGTTCTGTAGTCAACTGAGGCATAGCAAAAATGTAACCAGTCCATGCCAAGAATAAGGTCAAAAATCATCATATCTAGCTCTACTAGATCAACTGAGGTGACTTTATGTTTTACCCCGAAAGCCTAAAGATCAGACCCAAGAGTTGAAATGAAGAAAATAGGAAATTCAGTACCAGGTCACAGAACAAGTCATCTTGTGACCCTTGGGGTAGACCACGAGTCGTGAAGTGACTCATGGTGAGGTGCATGGCTTAAGTTAGAAATTTTGAGTTTGGAGTCCCCACAGACATGAGCATGAGTCATGATTAGCCCCCACGACTCGTTGAGTTAGTCGTGGTCAAGGAGGAGGTTCAAGAAGGAGGACTTGGGCAGTACACTTAACGGGTGGGTCACCATGACTCATTGGGTGCACCATGAGCCTTGGTGTGCCCAGGTATGTTTTTGGCAGTGAATACCATGAGTGGTGACCACGAGTCGTGGTCACCAGTAACGACTCGTGTAGTGTCCCGTGATGAGCCCTAGGGAAATGTTGGTAGTGTACTCGCCGATTGGTGTCCATGAGTCGTGGCCTTGGATGACGACTCGTCTAGTCCCTCATAGGGACTAACAATCAGTTATTTTCTGTGAATTTTATAAGGGCTTATCCGTAATTCCTATGATCCTAAGGCCTACACTACATTGTTTTAATCTAGGAATAGTGATGTTTAAGAGGGGTAAGTTCATTCTAGGCTATTCTTATTCATGCATGCAAGAGTAAAGATCTAGAGAGGTGACCAATCTCAATTTCCTTCAAGGTTTCATCAATTCTTCCTTGGGCTATCAGAAAAGTTGTAGAATCAGTTCTTCGTAGGTATGTAAGGTTATGAATGGGTGAATTTATTCACACCCATGCCTAATCTCTCTCTAATTCATGAAAATCTATATGTTGATCCTATGGGGTTTTAACCCAATGAATGAATTTCCTAAGATTCCACCATGGGTATGATCTAAGTATGTTTCTATTATTGAATTATGATTCATGGGAAAGTATTACATTATTTTCAATTATAATCATGTTTTCAAGCTTTATAAATTTTCATTCTCATCTATGAGAAGTTCATGAAAGTTGAGTTTTATGTTGTATGTTCAAGTATGATGAGATATTTATGATAAAAAGCATGTTTTCAAGTTACCCATGTCTATGATCATGTTTTCAATTGAATCGAGTATTTTCAAGCATGTTTAAGTATTGGGCAAGCCCATATTTTCAAGTATGATGTATGATTTCAAGATAATTAGCTCACCCATATAGTTTTGGAGTCAAGACTCCCAATTATGTTCAGCTTGTGGTATGGTTTGAGCCAAGGCTCCTCATGTACAATTTCAGATTTTATATGTTTATGATTATTCAACTTCGTCAATAGATGGTGGTCAACTTTGTTGAATAATAATGGAGAGCATATGCATGTTTTTGAGAGTAGTGTCTAGCACCGAGTAGGCTAAGGGTCAGTCAACCCTATGCCTCAGAACTATGCGCCAACATAGGTACGATCAGATTATTTTGGGACCTCCAATATGAGCTTTCCCTGCCCCAAGGGGCCTTGAGCTTTATATCGATATCATGGTAGCGTCTTTAACCATGACAAGGATTTAGACGACTCTGCCCACTTGAGTGTGATAGTCGGGACCACGTAAGCTCTATCGTGGTAATTTCGGTTATATGACGAGTCTCCCATTGTTCCTCATGATTTTAGTTATGCATGTTTATCATTCATGATATACATACATACATACATACATATATATATATATATATATATATATATATATATATATGTATATAGTTTTACTTATGATTATTAGATTTCAGCTTTGGGTCATTCCACTCAGTATGATGTTCAGATCATGATTTCAGAAAATAGCATGCAAGCCCTACTCTCATATTCTTATCTTAATTGTGTTTTATATTATGCATGATTTAAATTATTTTACTTATTTAAGCAGTTTTACATACCTTACATACTCGGTGCATTCCACGTAGTAACCGTATACTCTATGCTGTATCGTTTCATGATACAAGCTCCGATCTTTAGACTTAGCCCCATCACTAGCTAGTTTAAAGAGTTAGCATTCAGCTTCAATGGTGAGTCCTCATCTCCCAGGGACCATTCTTTATAAGTTATCTTGTATTTTCATTTTTCAGACTTGTTGGGTTAGTTGGGGGTATTGTCCCATCAACCCATCAGATATGTTAGAGGCTTTTAGACTATATGTAGTAATCAGATTGTCATGTGTGGAGTGAATCCCAATTTCTATGTTATGTTATGATTAGACTTCTGCTATGTTTATTATGTTAACTCTTACACTTTATTTGATTGAGTTAGATGTATGTTCATGCTATGGGTCGACTTGGAGTCTCTCAGGGCTCCTTGTCCCGTATCTCAATTCGAGCCTATGTTCGAGTCGTGAAAAACTTGATAACAGAGCAATAGGTTTGAAGTTTCCTAGGGTGTTTGAAAGCCATGTTAAGTAGAGTCTTTTTCATGGGTGTGAAGCGCGCCACACTTATGACGAAGAGGCTGCGAGACATTTAGGAAATATTCCCTTCTTTCATGACCTATGTCGTGCTGTGAAATGTCTCTCTGTCCTTCTAAATCATGCTATTCTCAATTTTAGAATCACGCCTCCCCGCAGAGTTAACGGTAGAAGAAATAGAAATGGAAATGGCCACGAGGATGGCAATAGGGGCGGGCACCAATAAGCCCCACTATCCCATGAGCACCATGCACCGGAGCTGGTTGCCCACGCTGAATTCATGGTAGCCATTCAAATGCTAACATAGGCCTTGAGTGCTCAACTCAACCAGTAGGTAGATAGTTCTATTTTCCCAGCAGATAGAGGCGGCACACCTGAGGGATAGGGAGGCCAAGAGGGCCAGGATAGACAACTAGACAACAATGTAAGGAGTCATGAAGGAAAGTGTGGCTTCTGGATCTAGCAAAGCATACACATCTATTTGAAAGAGGCATACAGTCACTACGTCAGGTGAGTTCTCCTAGTCCTAACAGTAGGATAAAGCATAGAATCAGTTCTGGCATTGATTGCCACCAGTACACGAGGTAGTACACTGTTGCGCCGACAACCTGGCGGACCTGCTGATGTAGTGGACTGGACCTTCCCCTGTCCTGCTGATGGGAAATCTCTTAATTTGTGGCCCAGCTGGCCACAACCAAAAAAACCCTCTTTCCCAGATGGCACTCACCTGGGAGGTTCTTACCACACTTAGGACATTCTAGAAAAGTGCGACCGCTGGAGACATGGCTCTGGGATAGGGAGCCTGATGTCCCACCTCCCCTATCCTTATGGGGCCTAGAAGACGGAGCATTGGCTGAAGAAGGTGCTAAAAGCCTCTATTGCTGCTATTGGGGGTGATTACCACTGCCTGACCTTTGCTGGGAATACTCAAACTGACCTGTCCTCCCCTGCTTACTTTCCCTTTCTATCTCCTTTAGTTTCTCCGAAAACTCTATCTGCTGTGCGTGGATGATGAAACTGGAGATGTCTATGACTTTGATGAGCATAGCAATTTTGCACTCCTTGACCACCAAGTCTAAGTCTCCATTCACGAACTTGAGCATGCGAGCCCTCGGCTCGGCAACCATTTCTGAAGCATACCTCGATAGTTGAGTGAACTTTAATGCATACTCCTGTACTGTCATGTCGTTTTTCCTCAAGTTGATAATCTTAGCAGCCTTAGATTCTCTTAACTCCCAAGAAAAGAACCTGTCCAGAAATGTAGTCACAAACTCATCCCATTCCACTGGACCTGTATTATTTCGCCTTCCCTCTTTCTACTACTTATACCAAATCTGAGCCACCCCTTTTAAATGATAAGAAACCAGATCTGCACTTTCTACCGAAGTAACACCCATGATTTGGGTGATTTCCTGCACCTCGTCAATGAACTCCTGTGGGTCCTAATCAGTCTTAGACTTCTGAAATACTAGGGGATTCATTCAAGTAAATTTTCGAACTCTAGCAGCAGCTGTAGACCCATTAGTATTTACTGGCACAATGATCTGTTGTTTAACCTGGTTGGTCATTGCTTGAGCCAACATCTAAATAGCAGCCCAGATCTTTGCATGTGACACCTTATTGTCTTGAGGGTTTCTTGAGCTGGTGGGGCTAGCTGATTAGCATTTTCGGTCCACCTTTTGTTTTCTCTCTTGGGAGGTATCATTAACACTAAAAAGGGTAAAGCATGAGTTAAGAGGACATTTTAGAGATCAAACTTAACGCACGATAAGAATCATGAAGAAAAGGGAATTTTCCTAGAAATGCTTCGTAGCCTCCCTCTCACAAGTGTGGCGCGCTTCACACCCATGGAAAGGACTCTACCCGATGTGGCTTTCAACATCCTAGGATACTCTAAACCTGAGGCTCTGATACCAAGTTTGTCGTAACCCGAGTTCACACCTTGGACACGACACGGTACTTAGGATCACAAGTGACCCCAAGAAAATCCATGGTAAAGCATACTTCTATTAATACTAATCTACTAAAAATAATATTAAGCAGAAGATGACTAAAGAAATAAACAAATACTTATTTATAACAAAAAGTTGAACAAATACCGAAACTCAAGTTAAAATTAACATGTACTATCTGAAAGCCTTCTAAAAAGAACTGATGGGTTGCTGGGACTAGCCCTCAGCTAACTCTAATGTATGAAAATAAACTAATAATAATAACTGAAAATGAAACTCTGGCCTCGGCAGATGAGGAATCACCACTGAAGTTGTTGGGGAATCACCTAGAGAAAACTAGCTGCTGTGTTGAGGCTGGGTACTTGAGCATATATCATAAAATGATATAGCACATAAAAATATACGATCAGTACTTTGAATGTACTGACTACGTGAGAGATAAGTTAAACATAAGAATACTGACAATATGTGAACTGTACTGACAAGACATGCAATGACCATATCTAGAATCGTAAGTGCTAAAAGAAGCTGAAAGTCTGACAATACGGTAAGAACTAACAACTATCTAAAGGCCATAAGCATCTTCTGAAATTTGGGAAACTGAACTACATTGGAGACTATGATTGTACTGGTCTGAACTGTACTGTGGGAGAGACGATAACTGACATATAACCATGTGAGCTAGACGTAGAGTTTGATGTATAAACCCTACCGAAGAGAGCCCGCAGTACCTTGCCATGATATAGTGGCTGAGCTGTGTGATCACTTTCTGGGGCTCATTCAGGCTAATAACCTACGGTGGCACGTAGTTTTGGGAACCTGGGTGCGCTGAACCCCAGCTCACTCTGTTCTTAGTATTACCCCCACTGAAAACCTACTTATATCAAAATCTAACTAGCTGATAGCTCAAAACTGATGTCTTAAGACTAAATCAAAACTACTTACCTAAATTGTTCTAAGAGTCTAAGGACCTTAAAGAAACTATGTTCTATGAATTATTAGAGTTGCTCTGTCTGAAAATGTCGTGACAGTCTAAAGGACGACAATCAAGTTGATATACTGGTACTACTGAATTTATTAAAATACTGGTGAAGAGTCAAATTGATCAGCTGACATTTCCTGAGAATACTAAGAATATTCATAGTCTGAAAATAATAACTTTAAGTTGAATCATACAGGTTGTAGATGTATGCTCAAATAACATTCCATGAGAAAAAAAATACAACATTCTAGACCAACTTTTAAATAATGCAAGAATCAACCCAAATATCACAATAAACTAGGGAGAAGATCATATTATGAGATCTACATCGAAAACATAACAATCATGTGCTAGGGTGATAAAAATTAGCAAGACAACTGGAGTTCAGGAACACTCATAATTTATCTGAAAAAGCCCTAATTCTTAACTCTTGCAGGGCTAGAATAGAAAAGGTTTCTAAGGGTAATTTTTGGGACACAAGGATGGAAGAATCCCCTTGTTGAATTCCCATATACCTGAAGAAGAAAGTCCCAGAGAAGAAGTCGTTGATTTCTGAACTGGAGGAAAAACTCTTGTTCTTGCTGGGGAGAGATCTTGAGTTCTAACGTATTGTTCTTGGAAGGCTAAGTGAGAAATAAGGGAGAGGAATCGACTAACTCCCCATAACTCCTGAATATTACCCCAAACGATGTAGTTTAGGCATTAAAATAGCGGGAAGTTACAAAAATTCCCCTAAAAGAAAGTCAGAAAAGTTGCCCGTCAGGATCTAACGGGTCACACAATGAGTCATTGGTTGTGACCACAACTCATTGGGACCAGTCGTTGGTCTTGGTTTTGAAAATTCCAATTACTAGAACTGAATAATGGAAGAGAACAATGACTCATTAGATTGAACAATGAGTTAGTGGTCCCACTCGTTGTCACTGGGAGAGATTTGAACCAACTCTAGATATCCCCCAACAGATGGATAGGACGACCCGTTATTTGAAATAACAGGTTGTTGTTTCTATCTGTTGTTGCTGGGGTGACTTAAGAATTTTCTGGATCTTTCTCAATGGCTGCATAGGATGAGTCATTAAATCAAACAATGACTCATTATCTGGCCCCTTGTTTGAGAGGAGGATTTAGTAGGTTTCTGGACTAGGTTACAACGAGCGACAGGACGACTCATTACTTCATACAACAAGTCATCTATGACTTGTTGGTACTCTATAGGAAATTAGTTGGAGCTTAGAATAACCCTTATGATGGGTCATTGTTCCTGACAACGGCTCGTTGGTTGAGTCGTTCTAAGGAAAGATTTTCTTATTTCTTTTCTAGTTTTTCATTTTAAGTCTATGTTTGGTCTAAGAACTTTTGGAATGTTACCACATCTCCCTTTTGGGAAAATTCATCCTTTAATGAAGACTGAGTAAGTTGAAAGACTGGGAGAAAGAGCTGTAATCTTGAACTAAAGGCTATAAGCTGATTACTGAAGGAGTAACTGACTCCGAATTGCGGTAGACATACCAACTGAACTTATGTAATTAGAGTGCACACTAAAACATGAATATACTTGAGGAGTACGTAACTGACTAGGGTACTAAGGAGAAATCTAGTACCTGATACTGAAGCTGAGCTAGAAGGGAATAAGTGAGGGTATTTAGCCATTATCTCTACTTCTACTTCCCATGTGGCTCCTTTGACTAGCTGGTTCCTCCATTAAACCTTTACTGAAGCGACCTCCTTGTTCCTTAGCTTATAAACCTGAAGGTCTAGGATCTGAACTAGAACTTCTTTGTAAGAGAGGCTTTCCTTTACCCCAACACTCTCTAGAGGCACTATTAAGGTCGGGTCACCGATGCATCTCTTCAACAAGGACATATGGAGGGTGCACCAATGCTAACTCCGCAGGAAACTCCTACTTATAAGCCATATTGCCAATGGGTCTCAGGATTCTGTAAGGGACAATATATTTAGGACTGAGCTTTCCTTTCATCCTGAACCTCATCACCCCTTTGATAGGTGAAATTTTTAGATATACTCCATCATCCACAACAAACTCCAACTCCCTTCTCTTTAATTCTGCATAAGATTACTGTCAGCTTTGAGCTGTTCTCAGCCATTCCCTGATAAGTTGAACCTTATGCATGGCCTCATGTGTTGAATCAGGTCCTATCAAGGTATCTTCACCAACCTCAAACCACCCTATAGGAGATCTGCACCTCCTACCATATAATGCCTCAAATGGGGCCATATGAATACTGGAGTGGTAGCAATAGGAGCATTCATTAGACTAGAAGACATAAACACAAATTCATAGTGACCAGACTGAGTCCTAGAGGCTGTCTTTGGAATATCATACTCTCCAACTTTGAGCTGATGATAGCTAGATCTGAGGTCTATCTTTGAGAAGCAACTAGCACCCTGAAGCTGATTGAACAAGTTATCAATCAAGGGAATGAGATACTTATTCTTGATTATGACCTTGTTCAATTGGCAGTAAACAATTCACATCCTGAGGGAACCATCTTTCTTTTGCACAAAAAGGACTGGAGCACACCAATGGGACTTACTACGCCTGATGAAACCTTTATCCAAGAGATCTATCAATTGTTCCATTAATTCCTTAAGCTTAGCTAGAGCAATTTTGTAAGGAGGTGTTAAGCCCAACCTTGGGAGGCATAGCTGGCACCTAATGCCACACTGCACTCTGAGCTGACCTAGCTGGACAAATACACCTCTGGTGCATACCAGCAACATGTAATCAAGAAACGAATCAGCTATATCTCAGCTCAAAACATAGCCTTAGGCCGACAAGAATGCAACATAAACCTGCGCAGAAATAGCTAAGCCAATAGTTGCAATAAGAGCTTCATCCTATGCGGGACAATAAGACCACCATGATAACTAAATCATGATAGAAGAAAAGAAGGCGCACGTATACATATATATAAGTCAACAAGGCTGCTAACAGATAACACAATTAGGCCCCACATGGCCAACAATGCATATCTAACAAGTACTATAATATGCAAGCCTCTAAGAATAAAATATTGGTTGGGACAAGGCCCCAACCTAGACAAAACTATACATCAATAGAAAAGCAAACCTCTACTCGTATGGCAAAATCTGGAGGAAAGGAGCTGACCAATCTGCTGAGTCTGAACGGCTACTAAAGAGGTCTCGAAACCTGTCTGTCTGAACCTGCAGGCAAGTATGCAGTGCCCCATGCATGGGTTTCAGTATAATATTTACTGAATATGTAAGGAAATAATAATAAACTGAATAGAAGTTGGTAGAGGAACTAAAACTAATTAGCAACAAGGCTAGAAATTAACTTGAATAATTTCACAAACATAATCTGTAGCTAGCAAGAAAAATATACAAACAAGAACCTAACCTAGCCCTAATAAGCCTGGAAGGTACAAAACATACAGAATAAACTACTTCGGCCCCCATAAGCCATAGTATGTGCAAGCAATCTATACACTCCCACATGTACCATTGTAATCCCGCAAGCAAGCTATAACTAAGGCATACTCGACCTTTAAGATAGTATCCGAGCCCTTTGGGGTCCTATGACTCTGTCTGAGCCTTCTGGGCTCTTGAAACTGTATTTAAGCCATCTGGGCTCCTGTTACTGTATCTGAGCCATTTGGGCTCCTGTAATTGTAATTGAGCCATTTGGGCTCCTATATTTGTACCCCAAGCACACGAGGCTCTACTGAGGGCCAATGATGCCACTACAACATAAAGAAAGCACATAAGTGAATATACTTTAGTTTGGCTCCACAGGCCTCAATCTGGTTCTAGTGATATAGCTCCTGTGAGCAATCTGTAGCCCGTAGGCAGATATACTTAACTCAGCCCTTCTAGGAATCATGTACGTGGGCATTTTTATGAGTAGTCAGAGGCGTTAGCCCCACGTTTGATAGTTGATAAGATCCCTACTTAGGGTATCACATAGTCTATCAGACTTCTAACAACTAGGGTGGTTTCCTGAGTGACCTATACGACAAGCTATAAGCCGAATTAAATTGTATGGTCACAGCCAATAGGTAGTTCACCTAGCAAGCTATCACTCAGTTTACTAGGCAACCCTGGTGCCATTGACTCGTAGGTAAGATTGTTTTACCAAGATTCTACCCTGTAGGTATAAAGGTACGCCAACGGCTTGTAGGCGAGCTTTAGTACATATATAGGCATCAGAACAAAAAGTTATATCACCAAGTTGCGCCCTATGCTGCCTAATTATAACAAAGTATGCTCAATAGCTAACCACAAGTCTCTATGGCCTCAGTACGGCAGCAAAACATTACTAGTCCCTCTAGATGGTAACTAAACAAACATGAAATCTCTATGTTGCTTCTAGTGATAGTTAAAACTGAATATAGTCCCTCCCGACAAGGGATACTATGTTACAACCTCATGCCGTCTCGTAGAAACTAACCAAAACATATATAATCATAAGCTACTACAAAGGTACAAGTTGTATCAACTATACAACAAGAATAACATGCTGAAGGTTAGCCTTAACATGCCTTAACTGCCAAATTCTGCTTAAACAACCCTACTTCAATTAAGAACTCGTAATCCCTCAGTATCTTTCCTTATATTCCAAGGAATATGGCTTTCATAATTCAAGAATTAGGCCAGCAGCCATAGCCCATAAAACATAACGATAATATGTCAAAACTAGTTTAATTTGGCAGATGCTTACGAATTCTTGAAAATTAAAAGAGTAGAAGTACTTAATATCACTTGTGGATGTGGTAGACTTGAATGGAAATGATTTCTATGGTTTCTACTCCATGGAGATCTATCAATCTGAGCCAATTTTAAAGATTCAACTCCGTGGATACATTGTTCATTGGCCTGGGAATCGTTACCAAAGAAGAATTGGCGATTAAATGAACTTTGATAGTTCAATTCACCTTCAAATTGCCAAAAACCCTAGGGAAAAATTGCCTAGTCCGAGATCTCTTTTGGGAAATATTTTTAAATGAAAACCAAAAATATAACTTATATATATAGGGAGGCGGTGCAGGGGTTTTCGGCGCGTCCCCCGTAGATCCGAGGTCGAGGCGCAACGTGCCTCTCCCTTCACAGCGGAGAGGTGCACGACATGGCACTCATAGAACCCTGCCTCTTGCTCCGACCTCCCGCTCGCTCGATAATTTGCACACGTGTTCCACCTTCGAGCCTTCCTCGCATGGGGTGCAATATCATAGAGACTCAGTTCTTAGGCTTTGCCAAAAAATTTCGGCAGAGTCTCCTCTGTAATATGGACTATCTAAAAACCTAAAACATAGAAAAAGTCCAATATAGGCATCTCACAGTATTCCACAAGGAACTATATACATAGCTCCACAATAAGTATGTGAACAACCAAAAACAATGGCAACAAAACAACAATATAGCATTTGAGAACTTATCTTATCATAATTGTATAATCAGAGTCTGTATACTATCGTCATAGAGTATTGAACAAGTAAGGTTATCTAGATTTCCTATCATTGTCAGCTTCCGAAGTCATTTATTCTACATTTCTATTCCTCCATAAGACTTTAATAGAGGCTACATCGTTTGTCCTCAATCTGCAGACCAACGATCTAATATAGCTATTGGAGTTTCCTCATAAGAAAGCTCTCCTGTGACCTGAACATCTTCGACTGGGACCCCAAGAAGGGTCTCCTATGCATTTTTGAAGCATTGATATATGGAAGACTGGATGAATAGATTCTAGCTCTAGATCCGATATGGCCCAATGAATCTTGGGCTAAGCTTGCTCTTCTTGCCAAATCTCATAACGCCCTTCATTGGCGAAACATTTAGGAATACCCAGTAATCAACACAAAACTCTAAGGCCCTACGCCACACATCGAAATAGGACTTCTGACGACTCTGGGTTGTCAATAAGAGCTCTTTGAGGAGCTTAACTTTCTCTTCTGACTAATGTATAATGTAAGGTCCAATTGACCTTGAGTCACCTACTTCAAACCATAATATGGGGGATCTACATTTTTGCCCATACAAAGCCTCATAAGGCACCATCTTGATAGTAGAATGGTAACTATTATTATATGCAAACTCAATAAGAGGTAGGTGTTCATACTAACTTCCTTTGAAGTCTAGCAGACATGCTCGCAACATATCCTTGAGCATTTGAATCGTGCGCTCAACTTGTCCATCTATCTGGGGATGAAAAGTTGTACTCAAGTTAACCTACATCCCCAAACCTTTGTAAAATGTCTTCCAGAATCTAGCTGTGAAGTGGGCCCCTTTGTTAGAGATGATAGACACTGAGACACCGTGCAGTTGGACTATCTCTTTAATGTACAACTCGGTATAATCTTCAGTTGAAAACGTAGTCCTGAATGGTAAGAAATGAGATGATTTTGTCAGCCTGCAACAATGACCCAAATAGAGTCAAATTTATGCCTGGTACGAGATAAACCTATAATAAAATCCATATTGATTGCTTCCTACTTCCACATAGGCATGGCTATCTCCTAAGTCAGTCTGCTAGGTTTATGATGTTCAGCCTTTACCTACTGGCAATTGGGACTCTGTGCTACAAACTCAGCAATATCTTTCTTCATCCTATTCCACCAATAGATCTCTTTTATATCATGGTACATTTTTGTTGAGCCTGGGTGAAGAGAATAACGGGAATAATGTTCTTGTGGCATAATCTGTTGGCGAAGCCCTGCTACATTTGGAAAGCAGAGATGGCCTCTGAATCTTAAAACTCTGTCCTTTGTTATATCAAAGGCCAATAACCCTTCTTGTAGAACTTAACTTTTGAGCTGTACCAGTCTAGGGTGTTTGTACTGTCGCTCTTTCATTTTCTCTACCAAAGATGACACTATAGTATTCTGAATCACAACCCCCACTATCATTTGAGTCCATCAATTGGACTCCTAAACCATCCAAATGGTGCATTCCTCGAGCCAATACTCTTCTTTTTCTGCTTCAAATATGATAGTCTACCCATCGATCCGTGACTAAGGGCATCGACTACAATATTAGCCTTCCCTAGACGATACAAGATATCCATGTCGTAGTCCTTCAGCAACTCAAGCCAACGACATTTTCGCAAGTTCAACTCTTTCTGTATAAGAATATACTAGAGGGTCTTATGATCAGTGAAGATGTCTACATGAACACCATATAAGTAATGCCACTAAAATTTTAGAGCACGAACAACTGTAGCTAATTCTAAGTCATAGGTGGGGTAGTTCTTCTCGTCTTTTCTTAGTTGCCTCAAAGCATAGGCAATTACCTTACCATGCTGCATCACGAAACATCCTAACCCAATGCCTGAAGTGTCATAATATATGCAGTGTAGCCCTCTGAACCTTCTAGTAAGGCTAATATTAGTGCAAATGTCAGTCTGTCTTTCAACTCTATTCACAAACCTCTGTCCACTGGAACTTAGCTGCTTTCTGAGTCAGCTTCATCAATGGTGCTGATAGGGCAGAGAATCCTTCTACAAACTTTCTATAATACCCAGCTAACCCCAGAAAGCTGCGAACTTCAGATTGAGTCATGGGTCTAGGACAAGTCGTTATGACCTCTATCTTGTACGTGAGTTCTATTTAAACTCTATGGCTTTGTTGGCCATATTGTGTTAGATGCAGGCATTCAGGTTGACTGTATATAACTTATGATATTTGAGGACCTGGAGGACTATTCGTAAATAATCTCTATGCTCCGCCTCTGAATGTGCATATACAGGATATCATCAATAAATACATTCACGAACAAATCTAGAACTGGCCTGAATATGCTGTTCATCAGGTCCATAAACACTGCTAGGGGATTTGTCAATCCGAAAGACATAACTAGAAACACAAAATGGCCATTTCTTGTTTGGAAGGCTATCTTCGAAATACCTTTCTCTCGAACACGTACCTGGTGGTACCCAGACCTTTAGTCAATCTTCAAGAAGTATTTCTCCCCTGCACTGATCAAACAAATCATCTATTCTCAAAAGGGGATACCTGTTCTTAATAGTAACTTTATTCATCTATAGATAATCAATACATATTCACAGTGAGCCATCCTTCTTTTTCACGAATAAGACTGGCCCACCTCATAGCAAAGCACTAGGTCTAATGAAGCCTTTATCTAACAACTCATTCAGCTGGTCCTTCAATTCCTTCAGCTCAGCAGGAGCTATTTTGTACGGAGGAATAGATATGGGTTGTGTATTTGGTAGCATATTAATGGAGAAGTTAATTTCTCATTCTGGGGGGATAACAAGAAGCTTATCTAGAAATACATCTGGGAACTCACTAACTACCAAAATAGACTGAAGAGTTGGCGATTCTAGCTGCACATCTCGAACTTTGACAATATGGTGAATGCATCCCTTTACGATCAACTTCCTTGCCTGGAGATAGGATATGAACTTACCTTTTGGCGTAGCTGCATTGCCTTTCCACTCCCGCACTATCTCCCTTGAGAAATTAAATCAGACAGTCTTTGTCTAGCATTCAACATTGGCATAACATGGTGCTATCCAATCCATGCCCATAATTACATCAAAATTAGTCATTTCTAACTTCATTAAGTCTACATAGGTTTTGCGACCAATAATCTCCACCGTACAGCCCCAGTAAATTCTCCTGGCGACAACGTATTCACCAATAGGTGCAGATACAGAAAATAGTTGCTGAAGTAGCTCTGGTATTATAGCAAACTTTTGTGCCACTAACAAAGTAACATAAGACAAGGTAGAGCCTAGATCTATCAAAGCATAAACCAAGTGGGAGCAAACATTCAATGTACCTGTCATAACATTTGGCAATGACTCATAATCCTGTCGCTCAGCTAATGCATAAGTACGATCCGTACCATTTCCATAACTAGATGCCCCGGTTCTACCCCTGCCTTACCTATCGAAGCTGAGAGCCTGTGCCCTACAGAAGGTACAGGACCATGAGACGCTGCTGAAGACCTACTCTGTTGGTCCCGATCACTCTGATCTCTAGTCAGATAATCTCTCATCATGTACCCCTCCTATTCATAAGAGTAACAAGAAGTGGAACCATATCTGCATCTCCTAAGATGTCACTTACTACAAGTACTTCAGTATGGTATAGCTAGCCTCATCTGATCTGGGCCTCTCTACTACTGTGACCCTAATGCTCGTGAACTCTCACTGGGAGCTGACTATCCGCGATGATTTGATTTTCTTCCCTGTTGCTGCTGAGATAAGGGCCTAGGTGGCCTACTTGACATATGAGGTTTGGGCCCACCCTGAAATTCTGATTGAAAATTAGCGGGTCTAGCCCTCCAATGTTGCTCATGATCTCCCTTTCGACCTCATACTAATGTTGTCTGATCTCTTCTATATTCTGAGCAAAGGCCTAAATTCGTGAGATATCCATATCCTTTCATAATGTAGATGTAATACAGGACTCCACATACTCTAGTACAAGCCCCAGAATAAACCGGTGTACCTTGGCTTGCATAGTATCAACAAATGCTAGCGCATATCTGGCCAAGGAATCAAATCTCAATGCATATTCTAAGATGCTCATCTTGCCCTGCTCTTGATATAAGAAATGCTATACTCTGGTCTGTCGGATCTTTCGAGGCAAGTAATAGTCTATGAAAGCTTTAGAGAAACTAGGCCATGTGAGTAAAGGTGCGTCTCTACCTCTAGGCCTTTCCCAACTCTCATACCACAAAACTGCTATATCTCGAAGTTGGAACACTGCTAGCTCAACTGACTCTATGGATGAAGCATGCATAACTCTAAATATCCTCTATAATTGATCTTTGAAGTTTTTAGGGTCCTCTCCATGGTTTGTCCCTATAAACTGTGGAGGACTCAAAGCAAGAAACTCACGTACCCTCAAAATTTTAGGCCCCTAAGTAGGCTCGGCAATAACTGGTACTACTGGCTGACGCTAAAAAGCCATCATCACAACCAACATACGTACTGCATTCCTGACATCCTGATCTGAGGGTGTAGGAAGAACTAAAAGTGGTGTCGGCATATCTGTCGCCCTATGAGGTTCTTGGTGCCCTGGAGAATGCTGGGGAAATCGAGAAGATGTCTCCCTTTTGCCCTCAGGCTGGGCTGTCCCCAACTGTGGCACCCTCTGGTAACCTCTCCCACTGCTATATCCATCGCTTGGCTGGCTGTGGTCTATCTTGTGTCGGGCATCTCTATAGACAGACGTAACAATATAGGCTTAGGGACTCAACCCTATACAACTCAGCTCTATAGCATGATCTGAGAAGAAGGAGGGGTAACCATGCTATCATGCCTCATAGCTTTCTGTTTATAAAATGTGGTGCACAACACACTTTTAAACAAGACACTACTAGAAACAGCTTGCAGACTCTCTAGGATACGATGTTGCTCTGATACCAAGTTTCTCACGCCCCACCTTGGGAGGCATAACTGGCACCTAATGCCACACTAGATTCTGAGCTGACCTAGCTGGACACATATGCCTCTTGTGCATACCAGTAGCACGTATCAACAGAAAAATCAGCTATATCTTGGCTCAAAACATAGCCTTAGGCCGAACAGGCAGTAACGAAAACCTGCACAAAAATAGCGAACCAAATAGTTGCAAAGCTTCATCCTATGTAAGCTGACAAGATCACCATGCTGACTAAATTATGGCAGAAGAAAAGCACGCGCACGTATACATAAATATAAGCTGACAAGGCTGCTAATAGATATCACAATTAGGCCCCACGCTGCCAACCATGCATATCTAACAAGTACTATAGTCTTCAAGCTCTAAGAGTAAAATATTAGTCAGGACAGGGCCCCGCCCTACCCAAAAACTATACATCAAAAGATAGGCAAACCTCTACTTGTATGGAAACTCTGGAGGAAAGAAGTTGGCCAATCTGCTGAGTCTAAATGACTACTAACGAGGTCTCAAAACTTGTCTGTCTGAACCTGCATGCAAGTATGTAACACCCCATGCGTGGGCATCAGTGCAATATGTACCGAAAATGTAAGGCATTAATAATAAACTGAATAGAAGCTGATAAAGGAACTAAAAATAATCAGCCGTAAGGACTAGAAGTTTACCTGAAAAATTTCACAAACATGATCTGTAGCTAGCAGGAAAAATATATAATTAAGAACCTAACCTAGCCCTATAAACCTGAAAGGTATAAAAAACACAAAATAACCTACATGGGCCCTTATAATCCCCGTCAAGTGCAAGCAATTTATACACTCCTACCTGTATCACTGTAGCCCTAGTAGGAAAGCTGTAACTAAGGCACACTCGGCCTATGAGACTATATTTGAGCCCTCTAGGATCCTGCGACTTTGTCTGAGCCTTGTAGGCTCCTATAACCGTTTTTTAGCCATCTGGTATCCTGTAACTATATTTGAGCCCTCTGGGCTCCTGGATTGTATTTGAGCCATCCGGGCTCTTATAACTATATCTGAGTCATCTAGGCTCCTGTAATTGTATCTGAGCCGTCTGGACTCTTGTAACTGTACTCTGAGGATATGAGGCTGTACTGAGGGTTAGTGATGCCATTGTGGCGTCAAAGAAGTCCATAAGTGAATAGACTTGAATATGGCTCCACAGGCCTCCATCTGGTTCTTCCTGATGTCATATAGCTCTTGTGAGCGATCTGTAGCCCCATGGGCAGATATACTTAACTCAGCCCTACTAGGCAACATCTAAGTGGGCATCTGTATGAGTAGCCAGAGGCATTAGCCCCACATTTGACAGCTGATAAGATCCCTACTTAGGGTATCACATAGTCTATTAGACTTCTAAAAGCTAGGGTGGTTTCCTGAGCAACCTATACGACAAGCTACAAGTCGAATGCAGTTGTACGGTCCCTGACAACAGGTAGTTCACCTAGCAAGATATCACCCAGTTCATTAGGCAACCCTAGTGTCACTGACTCTTAGATAAGACTATTTTACCAAGATTCTGGTTCTGTAGGCGTCAAGGTAAACTGGTGACTTATAGGCGAGCTTTTCTACATATATAGGCATTAGAACATAAAGTCATATCACCAAGCTACACCCTGTGCTGCTAAATTTTAACAAAGTATGTTAAACAGCTTCAACAGCTAACCACAAGCTTCGATGGCCTCAGTACAGCAGCAAAACATTACTAGTCCCTGTAGATAGTAATTAAACACACAGGAAATCTCTATGTCTCTTCTAGCGATAACCAAAACTGAATATAGTCTTTCCCCACAAGGGATACTATGTTACAAACTCATGTATTCTCGTTGCAGCTTACCACAACACATATAATTATAAGCTACTACAAAGGTACAAGTCGTATCAACTATACGACGAGAATAACTTGCTGAAAGAGGTTATCCTTAACATATCTTAATTGCCGAATTTTGCTCAAAAACCCTGCTTCAATTAAGAACTCATAATCCCTCCATATCCTAGCTTATACGCCAAGGGAATAGGGCTTTCATAATTCAAGAATTGGGCCAGCCACCATAGCACACAAAAAATAATGGCAATATGTCAAAACAAGTTTTAATTCAGAGTAATCTTACAAATTCTTAAAAATTAGAAGGATAGAAGTACTTACTATCACTTGTAGAGGTTCTATATTTGAATGGAAATAATTTCTATGGCTTCTACTCTCTGGAGCTCCATCAATTCGAGCCAATTTTAAAGATTCAACTCCACAGATACATTGTTCGTAGGCCCGGGTTTTGTTACCCAAGAAGAATTAGCAATTAAACGATGTTTGATAGCTCAATTTACCTTCAAGTTGTGGGAAATGTTTTTAAACTAAAACCAAACACATAACTAACTCATATATATAGAGAGCTGGTGCAGGGGTCCATGGCCCCCCCCATAGTGCCAGGGTGGAGGCGCGATGTGCTACTCCCTGCATAGGGAGGAGGTGCGCAACGCAACGCTCATAGCACCCTGCCTTTGGCTTTGACCTCCCGCTCACTCGATAACCCGTATGTGCGTTCCACCTTCGAGCCTTCTCCCCTATGTGTCATACTCTAAACACTATTGACAAGCACACACATGCATTGGTTAGATGAAGAAAACTTACGGGGTGCAACAGAAAGAATAATATGGGGTGCAAATCAGGGAGAAGGTCGATCCCAAAGTCAATCTCCCACTCGGGAGGGACTCCGGTAGATTACTCGGGAACACATCTGGATACTTACAAACAACAGGGACTAATTGAAGAGTCAGGGTTTCAGATTTAGAATCCTTAACCTGTACTATATGGTATACAAAGCCTCTAGAGATCATCTTCCTAGCATTAAGGTAGGAGACAAAGCGACCAATAGATACTGCTGAACTACACTTCTACACTAGGACTGATTCACCCAAAAATTGAAACTCTACTATTTGGTTTCTAAAATTTACTACAGCATAACAAGTATACAACCAAGCTATTCTGAAGATAATATTGAAGTCGGTCATGTCTAACTCTACTAAGTCAGTTGAGGTGACTTTCTGCAGAACTGTAACAGGGCAATTTTTATATACCCTCCGTGATAAAATAGAGTCACTGAAAGGAGTAGAGATTGAGAAGGATTAAAAGAGGATATTGAGTCTGACACCGAAATTGATAGCAACATAGGGAGTCACGAAGGATAATGTGGCTCCTAGATCTAGCAAGGCGTAAACATCAAGATGGAAAACTCATAACATACCCATGATGAAAGAGCATAGAAATTGTTTTGGTATTGTCTGCTACCTATAATAAATGATGCGCCCTGTTGGGATGGGAGAGCTGCTAAAGAAGGGGCTCGGGCAAGGACTCTAACGTTGCCCTTTCTAGCTGAAGGACAATCCCTAAGTCTGTGTCTGAGCTTCCCACACCTAAAGGAAGCATCTAAACCAACTAAGCACTTTCTAGGGTGGTTCCTACCACACTTCTTACAAGCTATGAATGTACGTCCTCCTGACATGCTCCCCTGAGTCTTAGAGCCTGATGTTCTACCCCTCTGATCATCTTGGGTCCTGGATGGAACACTAGCTAATGATGGAGTTGGAGCTGATAACCTCTGATGGGCTGTGAGCGGTGTCCACCACTAGACCTTCACTGAGAATACTTAAAGTTCCCTATCCTAGCCCTCTTCGTCTCCCTCTCCTTCTCCTCCTCTATTTGCTGAGCATATATCATAAGTCGAGAGATATCCATGTCGCTGATAAGCATACCGGTCCTGCACTATTGGCTAGCGAGTCTGAAACCCCTAATACAAACTTGCTCATGTGATCCCTCAGCTCGGCAACCATCTCTGGAGAAAACATGGACGGCTGGGTAAACTTCAAGGTGTACTCTTGAACCGTCATGTTGTTCTGCTTCAGGTTGATGAGCTCTGCTACCTTTGCATCCCTCAACTCCCAAGGAAAGAACCTGTCTTAGAAAGGTGTCGCGAAATCATCCCAGTCCACAGGTACAACTCTTCCCCTACAACCCTCCTTCCATTGCCTAAACCATATGTTATCTAACCCATTTAGCAGATAGAAGATCAAATTTGCACTCACCTCTCCTGAAAACCCCCATAATTTGATTAATCTACTAGATCATATATATGAACTCATGTAGATCCTCGTCCACCTTAGAACCATGAAACTCTAGTGAATTTATCCTAGTGAAGTCTCGCACTCTAGCCACTGCAGCACTCCTATTGATGTTCACAGGTGCAATCACCTGCTAGTTGACCTGGACTGTCACAGACTGTGCCTACACCTGAAAAGAAGTCCTAAACTCAGCCTGAGTCACCCGCTCATTCAAAAGATCTGCTGGAGCTGGTGGAGAGTTGATTCCCATTGACATTGCCATTTCTCCTTCAGTTGGCTCTTTGGGAAGGCATTTTCTGCAAATACGTATAGTACGAGTTGGAAGAATAGAGAGAGTTGAACATCATTGCATAATATAGAACATGAAAGGAGGGAAGTTTCCTAAAATATCTTGTAGCATCTTCCTCATAAATGTGGTGCGCTTCATACCCATGAAAAAAACTCTACTTAACGCGGTTTTCAGACTCCCTAGGACACATCTAAACTTGATGCTTCGATACCAAATTTGTCACGACCCAAGCATAGACCCCGGACGTAACACGAGACCTAGAACAACAAATGCCTCTAAGCTAACCCATGGTATATGCATAACATAAGCATAAGCATACACTAAATGGAACAAACATAATATAAGGCATAAGAGGAAGTCTAAAATATCAATAAATTTCAAAACTGAGACAACAAGTCAAGCAGCTGAATATCTATGCTTCAAGTCTAAAAAGCCTCTAAAACATAAGATAAGAAGAAAGGACAAAACCCTCAACTAGCTCCACTAATTATGAAAACTAAAATGACATAAAAATACATGAATCAAAACTGACGTCCTCATATGATGAGGACTCACCAAGACTGAGCTTAATTTGGAGCAATATTGAATCTAGGTGGGGGCTGAGATTGATCACCTGAACCTATATCATGAGACGATATAGCATAAAAGTATGCGATCAGTACTTTGAATGTACTGAGTATGTAGGATAAGTAAAAACACGAGAGTAAGGACAACATGCAAAAAATTATGATCATGAGATATTCTTAAAACATGAGCTATTCAACATAAACTGAAGTATAATGACCCAATGTTTTGAAGCTAAACTCATAAAGCTAAATTTGTTTGAAATCATAAGTAAAAGCTCATAAACTGGTCAATGGGTCAGAATACCATAAGTCATAACATCATGAAACCTGAACATGAAGAATCATGAAAATATAAGGAACAATGGAAGATTCTCATAACCAACATACTCTAACTGAGCGTCCTTGAGTCTGACCTGTACCCCTGGTCAGGAGGGTGTCCATACCTTGCCAAGGGTAAGAACCATGAAGGCGTGATATCACTCATTAGCCTAGTAGCTTAAGGAAGACACTCTCAACTGGCGAGGACTCCTTAGGTTAGGGGAAAGGGAGACACTCTCAACTGGCGAGGACCCCTTATCCTATGGTGGCATGTAGTTCTAAGACCTGGATGCACTGAACCTTAGACTACTCGGTGTTAAATACTACTCCCAAAATCATAAATTGAGCTCGTATCATAATCATGAAACATGGGTTTTACATGGACTAGTTTAAAAATATGATGAATACATAGATTCCTTGACTTACGTGAACTAGCTATGAAAATAATGCCAAAAATTACAACCATGATACATACTTGAAATTCATCAAATTCATGCATACTCGAGTAAATAATCATAACTTGAAAGTCGAGATTCATGAGAGTTTTTTTTATAGGAATCATGTAATCATAATCATAAATCATAGATAGGATCATGAGAGAATCAAATTCATAAAAGTTCCATAGAGTTTTTATAACTTCACACCTTGGGAGGCGTAATTGGCACCTAATGCCACACTGGACCCTGAGCTGACCTAACCAGACATATACACTCCTGGTTCATACTAACGACACACAATTAAGAAAGCAACAGAGGATATCTAGGCTTAAATGTAGCCCTAGGATGAAAAGGCCACAATATAACACATGCGCAAAATTCCGCTAACCCAACAGTTCACAATAAGAATATTATCCTATGCGGGCCGACAAGACCACCACACTGTATGAATCAGACCAAGAGAAGGACAAGCACATAGATACATATATACAAGCCAACAGGGTTGCTAATTGACAAAACAACCTGGCCCACACGGCCAACAACGCATATCTAACAAAATCCGTAGTCTGCAAGCCTCTATAAAATAAGTCACTAGCCGGAACAAGGCCCCAACCTACCATACAATTACGTAGCAAAATACAGGCTACCTCTAGTGTATGGCAACTCTGGAGGAAGGGAATGACAAGTCTGCTGAGTCTGAACAGCTACTAAGGAGGTCTCGAAACCTGTCTGTCGGAACCTGCAGGCAAGTATGCAACACCCCATGCATGGGCGTCAGTACAACATATACCAAGTATGTAAAGTTGTAATAATAAACTGAATAGAAGCTGATAGAGGAACTGAAAGTAATTAGCAATAAGGGCCAAAAGTTAACCTATATGATCTCACAAACATGAATTATAAGTAATAGGTAATATTCAAACAAAAACCTAACCTAGCCCCCATAAGCTTGGAAGGTACAAACAACACAGAATAACCTACCTGAGCCCCCATAAGACCCGACAAGTACAAATCAACCTATATACTTCTATTTGTGCCACTGTAGCCATTCGACGCAAAACTACACGCAAGTGCACGTGGTTGTACAAGAAGTAAAGTGGCTTTATTTCAAGCCAAGTATCGATCCCACAGGGACTAAACTACGGTAGTAATTAACCTACGTGTTAGTGAACGATATCTCTATGAATGTAGACAACCAAACAAATAATATTTTATGAGTTAAGATTACTAAATAATAAGAACCTAAGTAGAGATTATAATTTGATGTCTGAACAATAGCAATGAACAAGATGAGGTTAAGGCAAGCATGCAGGGATGTAATTTCTTAATTCAAATCAGCTAATCTTCTCTTCGGTTGCTAGTCAGGAATTAATCACCTATGGATTGGATCTTTTGACTCCTACCCAATTAAAGAATCATGAGACCTTATTCTACATTTCTGTGATATAAGAAACTCATGCTCTAACCATACATAACCGATTCCATAAATGACTAATAAGACTTTCACATATATTTCTATTTTGAACGTAAATCCATTCTCAATTTTCTCAACTAAGAAAAGATCATATCCTACCAATTCACATCTGTCCAGTTACTTTCCTTTTCAGAATAAAAATTGGATTTCTAAGATATCCATTAACATTAGGCAAACATTAATGCAGTAAAAACAAGAATTGATAGAACAACCATTGAAGAAAAGATGAAACTGAAATGATTAATGATTACATTCCTCTACAATTATCCTTAACCTCAGCAACAGGTGAATTAGCCACTCATTTATGGATTAAACATCTTCAAATAAGTAGAATTCATACAAGCAATTGAAATTAAAGAGAAAAAGGAAAAGAATAACCATACAATTTTCGTCCTCTCAACTGCCTGCTACCCACGTTCTTGCTAAAAAAAGTCAGAATATTTAAAATAAAACCCAAGTGTGCTATTTATACTATTGAGAATTTTTTCCGGAATAACAAGCAACGTGGCACGGAGTGTAACGCAGATCACGACCTTCATGCCACGGGGCTATCGCGGACACCCACCGGAACTCGGCTCCTAGGTAACTACACCTTAGCGTGGCACGGCATGTATCATGGAGCCTTGCCTCCGTGCCACGGTGCTATCGTGCACCTTCACTGGAACTTGAGGTTCCAGGTAATAACACTCGACGTGACATGGAGTGCATCGCGGAGCACTGCCTCTGTGCCACGGAGGTAATGCAAACCTCCATTGGAATTTGACATATTTTAATCATCCCAGGTAGAATGCCTCCGCGATGGTAGCGTGACACGGCGCCATCGCGGAGCCCCTATTTTTGCCAACTTCCCTTGTCAACTTCCACTTCTTGCTTCCAAGTCCATCCCCGCACTTCACCAACATGTAGATTAGCTTCCATAGATTCCTTCTACCTGCAAAACAACACTAATCATGTTGGTTAGTATAAATTCACATTTACCTAAGAATCACATGAGAATGTACACATAACAATAGATAAACAAGTCGAAATGAAGCATTTGAGTATCACTTGGGCATGAAATTCTGCCCAAGATCACCTACCCCACACTTAAAACCTTGTTCGTCCTCAAACAATACTCTCACATCTCATGCAATTGAAACCCACGCATAGATAATTTGGCTCGACCATTCAATCTATAGCTATACAAATTATTTAAGATAGCAAATCATCAAGAAAACATGCATGGTTTGATCAATACAATGAAGTACACCACATTAAGACCTCCTAACCTCAAGAATCGATTCTCGATCTTGGCAAACTCGTGCAAATCAACTGATCAAGACATCCGACACAAAATTTTATCTCTCATCAAGCATGTACCCTCACAACACAAGAGAATTACCCCATTTGCCATCATAAGATTTCCAAAGCACTACATGTAGGGGTATATGAATATGATTTCGCTCGCTCTCCCAAAGAATTCACATGCATCATGTCATGACCCATAAGCTTGCCTCTAGTGTTTTACTCCACTAATATAAGGATGCGTGATGTAAGATCACGTAGGACTTAATGGGTTGTAATGTAAGCTAAGGAACTAGTAAATACTGGGCTAACCAATAATAGCAACTAGCTTCCCTAAGCGCTTTTCAATAAATCCCACCTTCAGTACGGGCATTGCTTCTTCCTCCATCCTCTCATTCTTGAATTTTCTTCTTTGTTTTTGTTCCCATTTCTTTAAGCACACTCGACTTACTAGCAAAGAGTATTTATGCATCTTTATTTTTTTCTCATTCATTGATTTTCTTACTCTCTACTATTAATTAATCAATTTCAACAAGTGCACCTTTGACCTTTTCTTTAGCTTTCACAACTTCCGCTTTCCTTCCGTTTCACACTTCTCACTCCTTTACACTTTGGGAAAATTGTCTTTCTTAAGAGCTTAAGAGTTTTGGATCAAATTCATGGCAAATGAAAAAAAGGGGTTAAGCTTGGGTTGTACCTCTCAAAGAATAGGCTAAAGGCTCAATGGGGCTAACTAGGATGTAACATTCAAGGTAGGTATGATATGGGAGAAACTTTCGGTTTATTCAAAGAAATGCCTACATCCTTTCCTACAATTCACATCCTTCATTTCGTTTAGTATACACACCAGGAAAGTTCTAGATACTTCACAATAACATGGAATAGTCGAAACCTCAACTCACACTCATTGCACATGCTCAACTTAAGACATATTCACAGACTCTTCAATCAGCTAATTACACGAATTCACTATTAAACTTCGATCACACCTAATCTAACTCTATGGCCTAGGTATCTCAACATGTTTAACACATTTGCATACTTTCATATGAATCACACTTGCATCATAAGATCATGTACAACACGTAACAAGAATTCCTAACCATTAATTAGCGACACGTTTGGGAAACAAACAATAAAAAGAAGAAAAAAAGAAAAAAACTACTCCTATCGACTACATTTCCCTTAAGACGGTCGTCATCCATCCATCATAGGGAACAGTCGCTATCTACGACGTCGGTTCAATGGGACTATTCTCAGGAAAAGCACCGAAAACAAAAATCGAGAAACCCAACATAGAAAAATTTCAATAAAAATATTTCGATAGAAAAAGATAAAAATATAATTGAAAAATATTTACACATCACACACAACAGCAGCTTAAGATTCATTACAACACCAACATCAATTACAGAACACGAAACACAGAGTCACAGGATCACAATTTACACAACAACACAAACATAAATACAACAACTAGCACCTAACTACTCCCACCCCACATTTAATCCGAACATTGTCCCCAGTGTTCACATAACTGCAAAATATCACAAAGGTTGGGTGGTGAAACTCCCTGATCAATAAAAGTATTCAATTTCTTCATCAGGTGCCAACGCGTCATCTCCCATATCAGAATCGCCCCCGCCATCCTCATACGACTCAATATCTGAGTCCTCCCGGCGTGTCTCCTCATTGGTAGGGACATCATCATCCATGGGCTCCACAAATGTGGGCCCCACTCTGCATAAAGCCCGAGCATTCTCGTTGAATGGGCAATCCAACTCGACCTGCCATAGCTCATCCTCCGTTGCGGGCCGTCCACCGATGCGCAGCTGCAACATCTGCATCCCGTACATGCAGGCCATGTACTGATCATCCCGAGCATGTCACTCGGCTATTATGAGCACCGGCCCATAAGTAGTGTCAGGTGCCTTGGTTTAGGTGACATCCAAGGCACGCCTGTCAATCTGAGGGATATAATCTAATGCCTCCTCCTCAATACCGTGGTCCCTTAGGAACGTGGTAAGCAGACCACCAAACCCATATCTATGCCCCTGATGCAGTCGGGCTCTCTTCATGGCAGAGATGATCACTGCCCCAAAATTGATTTCTAGCCCCTTCATCAGTGCGTACACCAAATAAACTCTATCCCGGGTGACATCAGTCATGTGCACCCCCGGGATCAGGCACGAACAAACAATCTTCAACAAAATCCAAGCCTCCCTGTTCATCTGAGGATAGGGCAATATCTGATGGTAGCCCCTTTCCATGTGCCTACCCCACCTGGCTGTCGATCGGGCTCTATATAAGGTGCGTCTGATGTCCGCATAGGGTGGAGTGATGTTCAACTGATGGAGGACATGAGCGTCTGTGTCCCACGCTCCCAGGATTGCATTCAAATGGTGGGGTTCAAATGTGACAACCTGCCCTCTGATTTTGATGGTGTGGCTGCGTAAGGTCGGGTTCCAGTTGGCATAGAACTCCCGGATAAGATGGAGATTGCACTCTCTGAGTTCTTCAAAAATGAAATGTAGCCTAGCAGTGTCAATCCTGTGTACAATCCGTGGGAATTCCTGTGCTAGTGGTTCCCGTGCTATCTGCTCCTCCGAGAAGTATTTGGTTTCTTTGTGTTTAGCATACCACTTCTTCCCCTCATCAGTCACCCATCTGGTTCCGTACTGTCGGTGCTGCCCTCGAGGAACCGCTGGTGCTGCTGGTACTGCTGTCCCCAATCTTACTCTCTTTCTGCTGGCGCCCGATGTGGATGCGCCCTTGCCCTTGTCCTGTTGTCCTGACATTGTTCCTTTACTTCGATGAAATTGAAGAAAACTCGAAGGAATTTGATCACTAAGTCCGTGTCACGTTGGGGGAGAAGGGAATTTTGGGTGTGGGTTGCAGAGGAAATGAGAGAATGGGAAAAAATGAAGAAATTTGGGGTTAAAAGGAGGTTTTTCGTGCGGGTTACCGGGTGACCCGACGCGAAATACACCTCAACGTGTCACAGAGGGTAACGTGGAGCACTGCCTCCGTGACACGGAGCCATCGCGCAGGTGTTTTGAAAATTTTTAAAAATCCGGAATACACCTCAATGTGCCATGGAGGATAACGCAGAGGCCCTCCTTCGTGACACAGAGCCATCGTGTAGGCTCACTAGAATGTGCCAATTTTTATTTTCTTACCTTGATTTTTTCCCTTTGCGCTTTTTTGCATTTCTGCCCTCCGTTCCACCTGAAAATCATTCAACCACAAGAAATTCGTTTGAAATCATAGGTTGCCTCTCAAAAAATTTTATTTTTCTTTTTCTTTGTTTTTTTTTTTTTCAAATAATCCGACTCTTCTATTACAACACATTGACGGGTTGCCTCCCATGTAGTGCTTGATTTACCGTCGCGGCTCGACGCTATTCATTCTCAATCATCCTCTAGAGTGATGGACGTCTTCTCTCAAACAACATCCTCACCCCAATAATGCCTACATAGTTTCCCGTTCACCAAAAATGTGCACTTCTATCTTCTTGCCACAACTCCACTGCCCCGTGTGGGGTCATTCTCACCACTTCAAACGGCCCTGAGCACTTGGACAGCAACTTTCCTGGAAAAAGCTTCAACCTTGAGTTAAATAACAACACTTTCTGCCCCGACTCAAAGATCCGATGCACCACATGCCTATCGTGCCACCTTTTAGTTTTCTCCTTGTAGCATTTGGCACTTTCATAGGCATGGCATCAAAACTCATCTAGTTCGCTGAGTTGCATCAACCACTTCTTCCCTGCTAGCTCCAGATCCATGTTTAGCTTTCTCACGACCCAAAAAGCTCGATGTTCTAGCTCCACAAGCAGATGACATGCCTTTCCATAGACCAATCTGTACGGAGAAGTCCTAATGGATGTCTTGTATGCAGTTCTATAAGCCCACAACGCATTGTCAAGTTTGCTTGACAAATCAATTCTTTGTGCATTCACTGTCTTCTATAGAATCTGCTTTATCTCTCTGTTTTACACCTCTACTTGCCCACTAGTTTGGGGATGATACGCTGTTGCTACCTTGTGCCGCACCCCATACTTAGCTAGCAAGTTCTTGAAACTCGCATTCACAAAATGAGCCCCTCCATCACTAATAATGGCTCTGGGTCTCCCGAACCTGGTGAAAATTTGCTTTTTCATAAATTTCGTCACCACCTTGTTGTCATTCCTGGGACAAGCTGTTGCCTCGACCCACTTAGATACATAGTCAACCTCTACCAAGATGTAACGATTACCAAATGACGGTGGAAACGGGCCCATGAAGTCTATTCCCCATACATCAAAAATCTCAACCTCTAATATCTGCTGCAGTGGCATCTCCTATCTTCTACCAATTGTGCCTATTCTTTGACATCTATCACACATTCTTACGTATGCTATAGAATCTCTGAACAGTGTAGGCCAAAAGAAACCTGACTGGAGCACCTTGTGAGCTGTCCGCTCTCCTCCGTGGTGCCCTTCATACAACAATGAGTAACAACTTCTCAATACTTCTGCAATCTGTCTCTCTGGGATGCATCGTCTCATCACTTGATCCGGTCCCTGCTTAAACAGATATGGCTCATCCCATATGTAATACCTGTAATCATGTCTCAATTTCTTTGTATGCTGAGCCGTAGCCTCCGGTGGGTAGACTCCACTTACCAGCAAGTTCACAATATCTGCATACCAAGGGATTTTAGCTCCCCTTATTGCCAAGAGCTGCTCATCTGGGAACTCTTATTTGATGCTGTCACCTTCCTTTACATGCAACCGACTTTCCAATTGCGATAGGTGATCTGCCACTTGATTCTCGCTCCCCTTTCTATCCCAAATCTCTAGGTCAAACTCTTGTAGCAACAATATCCATCTGATTAGTCTGGGCTTTGCATCCTTCTTGTTAAACAAATACCGAATTACTGCATGATCAGTATACACCACTACTTTCGAACCCACCAGGTAGGACCTAAATTTATCAAATGCAAACACCAATGCTAGCATCTCCTTTTTCGTGACTGTATAATTGACTTGGCCTGTGTCAAGTGTTTTTCTTGCATAATAAATGGAATGAAAAATATTATTCCTTCGCTGCCCCAATAAAGCTCCTACAGCCACATCACTTGCATCACACATTAATTCAAAAGGTTGTTCCCAATCTGGAGAGATGAGAATAGGCGCTTCTACCAGCTTCAATTTTAGCTCCTCAAATGCTTTAACACAATCCTCATCAAACTCGAACTTCACCTCTTTTTCTAGCAACCGGCATATCGATCTAGAAATTTTAGAGAAGTTCTTGATGAACCGTCTGTAAAACCCCGTATGTCCGAGAAAACTGTGAACACCTTTCACTGACACTGATGGTGGTAGCTTTTCGATCACTTCAATCTTTGCACGATCGACTTCCAACCCTTTGCATGACACCTTATGGCCAAGGACAATACCCTCCTTGACTAAAAAATAACATTTCTCCCAATTGAGCATAAGGTTAGAGTCTTCACATCAAGCTAGCACCCTGTCAAGATTCTGCAAACATGTAGCAAACAAATTACCGAAAATAGAAAAGTCATCCATAAATACCTCGACAAAATCTTCCACCATATCGTGAAATATTGGCGTCATGCATCTATGGAATGTGGCTGGTGCATTGCATAGACCAAATGGAATCCGCCTGAAAGCATAAGTCCCATAAGGAAAAGTATAAGTGGTCTTCTCCTGATCCTCCGGTGCTATGGCTATCTGATTATAGCCAGAATATCCATCAAGAAAACAATAATACTTTTTACTTGCCAACCTGTCCAATATCTGATCAATAAATGGGATAGTATAGTGATCTTTCCTCATGGCCTCATTTAGCTTCCTGTAATCCATGCAAATTCGCCAACCTGTTACTGTGCGTGTGGGAATCAGCTCATTCTTTTCGTTGGTGACCACGGTCATCCCTCCTTTCTTTGGAACACACTGAACGGGGCTAACCCATTCACTGTCTGAAATGGGATATACCACACCTGCATCAAGCCACTTGATCACTTCCTTCCTGACTACATACTTCATCACCGGATTCAACCTCCGCTGATGTTGCACAGTTGGCTTGGATCCTTCTTCCATAAAAATCCTTTCTGTGCAAAAAGCTGGACTAATTCCTCTGATGTCCGACATCTGCCAACCCATTGCTTTCTTCCGCCTCTTGAGGACCACCAATGCGTATTTTACTTGTGCCTCTATCAGTTCTGCGGAAATGATGACTGGCAAGGTGTCATCTTACCCCAGAAATACATACTTCAGATGTGGAGGCAATGTCTTCAACTCCAATTTTGGTGCCTCCTCGATTGATGGCTTTGCCAATGGTTCCAAGTACCTCATCAATGGCTCAAAGTCTTGCTTCCTGGGAAACCATTTTGGCTCGTTCAGCGTCTGCACCATCTCATATGTAGCATTGTCTCCAAAATGATCGGAGCCCATCAAGGCTCTCTTCAATGGGTCCTGTGAGTCAACAATCTGAAGAATTGATTCCTGATTTAGCACATTGATTGCTGATAGCTCCTCATAAATGGCCAGTAGTTTCATGGCCTTATACACATCAAACACCTCTACTTTGTCATGTGCTCGCATGGTTAACTGCCCAGCAGCCACATCAATCAAAGTTCGCCCGATTGTCAAGAAAGGACATCCCAAAATAAATGGGACTTCTGCATCCGGCTCAAAATCCAAGATAATAAAATCCACCGGGAAAATGAGGGAGCCTACTTACACTAGCACATCCTCCATAATACCATCTGGTCTGGCCAATGAATGGTCAACTAGCTGCAAGATCACAGTAGTTGGTCTAGGGCTGCCAAGCCCCAACTTCTTGAACACCGATGTCGGCATCAAGTTTATGCTTGCTCCCAAATCACATAATCCACGAGCTCGAATACATTTCTGAATTGTAATTTGAATGATAAAGCTCCCAGGATCCTTTAGCTTTGTCGGCAACCTGTTCTGTATTTGGGAGGTGCACTCCTTAGTAAGCGCCACTGTAGCATACTCCGTCAATCTACTTTTGTTTGCTACGATGTCCTTGATGTACTTGGCACATTTCGGCACTCCCTGCAAAACATCAACAAAAGGTAAGTTAATATGTACATGTTTCAGCACTTCCATGAATTTGTTAAAGCAAGCTTCTTCCTTGTGCTTCTTTAATCTCTAAGGAAACGGGGGTGGTGGTCTTTCTATCTCAGCTGCCTTTTCCTTCCCCCTTACATCATCATGTTCCCCATCTTTTTCCACTGCTCCAGATTGCTGAGGTGGTCTTTCTGGTTCCACCTCCTTAAGTTGAATGCCACTCCTTGTTGTAACTGCATTGACCTGCTTGGGATTTGGGTCAATATCACTTGGTAGTCCTCCCCTGGGCCTGGTGTTTTGAGCTTCAGCTAACTGTCCAAACTGATACTCTAACGCCTTTGTAGCTAACTGCTGATTTTTCATGTCAGCCGCTAATTTCACATAATCACCTGCATCTGCGCTTGGTTAGCTATTATTGTCTTGAACATATCCTTGGTGCTGCTGGGTGGTGGAGGAGGTGCATTGTTTCCTCTATATTGAGAATGAAAATTTTGATGCCTCCTTGATTTCTCTGCACGCCCTGATTCGAAACTCTGTCCTTGATGGCTATTACTCCCCAAGAAAAATTTGGATGGTTCCTCCAATTCAAGTTGTAATTGTTGCCATACTGTTGATTATTGTTCCTCTGGACGTTCCCAACAAAATTTACAGAGTCTAGATTGGCACCACAACACTCAACTGAGTGTTCACTACTCCCACATACTTCACACCATACCTGATGAACTGCATCGACTGGGGCTTGTGCTTGATTCAAGCTCATATTGCTGAAGTGGGTGTTGAGCTGATTTTTCAATGCAGCTATCTGCGCAGCAATAGCTGTAAAACCATCTACCTCAAAAACTCCTGCAGCTTTCCTTGTTCCTCCTCGAGTTGAATCCGCATTCCATTCTGGATTACCCTGTGAAATACGGTTTAACAAAGTGTAAAGCTCCTCATATGTCTTCTCAAGTGCCTGCCCACCAGCTGCTTAGTCTAACAAAATTTTAGTATGTGGTTCCAAACCCTCAATGAATGTATGCACCAACACATCATTAGACTGGTGATGATGAGGACAATCCCTTAACATTGACTTGAACCTCTCCCAAGCTTGATACAAATTCTCACCCTCTCTCTGTTTGAAACTTAGAATCTGACTTCTTAGTCTGGTCGTCTTCCCATATGGAAAGAATTGTATCAAAAACTTCCTTGCAAGATCATCCCAAGTGGTGATAGAATTAGGTGGTTCAGCTTTTAACCATCTCTTTTCTTCCCCCAAAAGTGAGAACGGGAATAATGTAAGCCTCACATAGTCAGATGATACTCCAGCGGGGATGTAAGTGTCACTTATCTCCAAAAAGTTTTAGAGATGTTGTTGTGGATCTTCATGAGGGAGACCTGTGAATTGCCCGCTGGTGTGCAACAACTGCACCATATTCTTCTTAAGCTCGAACCTCCCTCCTGGCTCTGGTCTGCGAATACTGGATGTAACATTATTTGCATGTGGGATTGCCACTTCGCGGACCGGTCTTGCTGCCATCTCTTCGGGCACTAAAACTGCCCTTACAAGTGGTGGATTCTGTTACTGCTCCAGAATTGCCTGTCTTAGCAACTGCAGCTTCTTCTCTAGAGCTTTCCTTCGTTGGCGATAAAATTGTCTCTCTGGCTCTATAATTGAATCCACCAACTCCTGATCTCTTGCCAGCGTTCAGAAAAATTCAGTACCTGCAAGAGAAAGGCTAAGATCAAGTTTTCAGCACTTATATTGAATTTTCAAACTAACACTAAGAAAATAAATTTACCAATTGCCAGTCCCCGGCAACGACGCCAAGAACTTGTTCGATGCAAAACTACACGCAAGTGCACGTGGTCGTACAAGTAGTAAAGTGGCTTTATTCCAAGCCAAGTATCGATCCCACAAGGACTGAACTATAGTAGTAATTAACCTAAGCGTTAGTGAACGATATCTCTATCAATGTAGACAACCAAACAAATAATGTTTTATGAGTTAAGATTACTAAATAATAAGAACCTAAGTAGAGATTATAATTTGATGTCTGAACAATAGCAATGAACAAGCTGAGGTTAAGGCAAGCATGCAGGGATGTAATTTCTTAATTCAAATCAGCTAATCTTCTCTTTGGTTGCTAGTCAGGAATTAATCGCCTATGGATTGGATCTTTTGAATCCTACCCAATTAAAGAATCATGAGACCTTATTCTACATTTCTGTGATATAAGAAACTCATGCTCTAACCATACATAACCGATTCCATAAATGACTAATAAGACTTTCAGATATATTTCTGTTCTGAACGTAAATCCATTCTCAATTTTCTCAACTAAAAAAAGATCATATCCTACCAATTCACATCTGTCCAATTACTTTCCTTTTCAGAATAAAAATTGGATTTCTAAGATATACATTAACATTGGGCAACATTAATGCAGTAAAAACAAGAATTGATAGAACAACCATTAAAGAAAAGATGAAAACTGAAATGATTAATGATTACATTCCTCTACAATTATCCTTAACCTCAACAACAGGTGAATTAGCCACTCATTTGTGGATTAAACATCTTCAAATAAGTAGAATTCATACAAGCAATTGAAATTAAAGAGAAAAAAGAAGAGAATAACCCTACAATTTTCGTCCTCTCAACTGCCTGCTACCCATGTTCTTGCTAAAAAAAATTTAGAATATTTAAATAAAACCTAAGTGTGCTATTTATACTATTGAGAAATTTTCTCGGAATGACAAGCAACGTGGCACGGAGTGTAACGCGGAGCATGGCCTCCAAGCCACGGGGCTATCGCGGACACCCACTGGAACTCGGCTCCCAAGTAACTGCACCTCAACATGGCATGGCATGTATCGCGGAGCCTTCCCTTTGTGCCACGGTGCTATCGTGCACCTTCACTGGAACTTGAGGTTCCATGTAATAACACTTGACGTGACACGGAGTGCATCGCGGAGCACTGCCTCCGTGCCACGGAGGTAATGCGAACCTCCACTGGAATTTGACATATTTTAATCATCCCAGGCAGAATGCCTCCGCGATGGTAGCATGACACGGCGCCATCGCGGAGCCCCTATTTTTCCCAACTTCCCTTGTCAACTTCCACTTCTTGCTTCCGAGTCCATCCCCGCACTTCACCAACATGTAGATTAGCTTCCAAAGATTCCTTCTACCTGCAAAACAACACTAATCATGTTGGTTAGTATAAATTCACATTTACCTAAGAATCACATGAGAATGTACACAAAACAATAGATAAATAAGTTGAAATGAAGCATTTGAGTATCACTTGGGCATGAAATTCTGCCCAAGATCAGTAGCCTCGCAGGCAAGCTGTAACTAACATACTCGTCTTCTGATATTGTATCCGAGCCTTCTAGGCTCCTGTAATTGTATCTGAGCCCTCTAGGCTCCTATAACTGCCCCTTGAGCACACGAGACTCTACTCAGGGTCAATGATGCCACTATGGCATAAGGGAAGTCCATAATTGAATAGACATTAATATGGCTCTACGACCTTAATCTAGTTCTTCCATATGTCCTATAGCTCCTGGGAGAAATCTGTAGCCCAGTAGGTAGATATACTTCAATTTAGCCCTTCTAGGAAACATTTATGTGGGCCTCTACATGAATAACCAAGGGTGTTAGACCCACGTTTGACAGCCGATAAGATCATTATTCAGGGTATCACATAGTATATCAGATTACTAACATCTAGGGTGGTTTCTTGAGCGACCTATACGACAAGCTGTAAGTCGTACGAGGGTTATACAGTCACTGGCAATATGTAGTTCAACTAATAACCTACCACTCAGTTCATTAGGCAATTCTGGTGACACTAACTCGAAGGTAAGACTGTATTACCAAGATTCCAGCCCTGTAGGTGTCAAGTTACACTAACGGCCTGTAGGCAAGCTTTACTATATATATATATATATATATATATATATATATATATATATATATATATATATAGGCATCAAAATAGAAAGTTATATCACCATGCTGCACCACATGCTGCCCAATTTAACATAGCTTGCTCAACAGCTAACCACAACCTCTATGGCCTCTGTACGACAACAAAACCTCAGTAGCCCCTCTAGACGGCAATAAAATAAATAGGTAATCTCTATGTCGCCCCTATAGAGAGGCAAAGTCAAATATAGTCAATCCCGACAAGGGATACTACACTACAACAACAATTCATCTCATAGCAGCTAACCAAGACATACATAAACACGAACTACTATGAGAGCACAAGTCGTATAAATTATACAACAAGAATAACTTGCTGAATGAAATAGAACCTTTAAATTCCTTGTAGGCGACTCAATAACTCGGCCTTCCTCAATCAAATCCTTCAACAAACCAATACTTTACAAAGCCCTAAACAATAGATGTTCCGATATATAATGTAAAACTTCCAATTCAATGGTAAAGAGGGGTGTAGAAATCCTTAGCTCCCTCTAGATGAAGGAAAACCATGAACACATGACAAACGCACCCAATCCCTTGGAAAAACCTCAACAAAATTGCAACTAAAGAAGCCTACTTAAGTTTGAGGAACTTCACCTCTATTACTTAAAAGATCCCCACTTTAATTGGTGTTGGAAGCTTGGATAATGATCTTAGAACTTGAAAATAACTTTCCCAATTGAAAACTATTGAAAGCCTTTGAATTTAAGAAAATAAACGAGTTCCAAATGAATTAGGAATCAAGAGTTACTTAAATATAACTGGGCTCCACCAAGTCGCACTTCTCCATGTTCCAAGATGCCTGCATGCAATGCGGCCCTGTGCGCCGGCATGTTCTCGGCTCCCTGCCATCGTGTTGTCGTCCGACACTTGAGGCCAATTTTCTTGGGCAACCTTATTTTCTCATTATTTCACTTCTGGGCAATATAAAAATGAAAAATTAGCCCATAAAATATATTTTCTCACTAGACATGTCAACACCCATTCACTGGGTGTTTCATCATTCCCCCCTTAAGGACATGCATCCTCGAATGTACTTCAATTTTATGAGACTTAGATCTTAGGTATTGCTTGAAACGTTTTGGCAGAGTATCCTTTGTACTACATACTATCTGAAAACCTGCAACTCAGAAAAGTCCAACATAGGCATCTCATAGGATGCTACAAATAACTATACAACACAGCTCCACAACAATAATGCGAGCAACCAACAAGATAACAAAAAGCAACAATGTAACATCTGAGTAACTATCTCACCTCAACTGTAATGATCTGAATCGGTGTGCTATCATCACAGAGTCTGGAACAAGTGAGGGTATCTAGACCTCATGTTGTGCTCAACATTCCAAGTTATTTCTTCTACATTTTTGTTCCTCCACAAAACTTTAATAGAAGCTACATCTTTGGTCCTCAATCTGGGGACCTAATGATCTAGTATAGCTTTTGGATCCTCCTCATAGGACAACTCCTCTTGACCTGGGATATTTGAGAAGGGTCTCCTATGCACTTTCATAGCATAGATACATGAAAGAATGGATGAACAAATTTTAGCCCCAAAGGCAATTCTACCTCATAAGCCACTTGGCCTATCTTTTGGAGGATTCGGTATGGCCCAATGAATCTAGGGCTAAGCTTTCCCTTCTTGCCAAATCTCATAATGCCCTTCATAGGAAAGAATTTCAAAAATACCCAGCCATCAACATAAAACTATAAGTCTCTACGCTGTATATCGAAATAGGACTTCCAACGACTCTGGGCTATCAATAAATGCTCTAATGAGCTTAACTTTCTCTTCTAACTTATGTATCATGTCAAGTTCAATCAACCCTGACTTACCTACTTACCTACATTTCTACCCATACAAAGCTTCATAAGGCGCCATCTTAATGGTAGAATGGTAACTGTTATTATAGAAAAATTCAATAAGAGGTAGGTGATCATCCCAACTTTCTTTGAAGTCTAGCACACATGCCCGTAATATATACTCGAGTAGCTGAATCGTGTCGCTTCTTGGCCATCTGTATGGGGATGAAAAGCTATACTTAAGTTAACCTGCATCCCCAAATCTTTCTGAAATGACTTCCAAAATCTAGCTATAACTGTGCCCCTCTATTAGACTGGGACACCATGTCATCGGACTATCTCTTTAATGTACAACTCAACATAATCTTCAGCTAAGAATATAGTTCTGATGGGAAAGATATGGGTTGATTTTGTAGCCTGTCAACAACGACCCAAATAGAGTCAAATTTATGCCTGGTACAAGGTAAACCTATAACAAAATCCATATTGATTACCTCTTATTTTCACATAGGCACGACTATCTCGTGAGTTAGCCTGCTCGGCTTATGATGTTCGGCTTTTACCTGGTGGCAATTGGGACACTATGCCACAACTCAACAATACCTTTCTTCATCCCATGCCACTAATAGATGTCTTTTATATCATGGTACATTTTCATCGAACCCGGGTGAAGGGAATAATGGGAAAAATGTACCTCTGCTTTAATCTGCTGGCGAAGCCTTGCCACATCCGAAACACAGAGTCGACCTATGAACATCAAGACTCCGTCTCCTGTTACCTCAAAGGGCTTAATCCTTCCTACTGAGCCTTTACTCAAAGTAATACTAGGTTAGGGTGTTCGTACTATCACTCCTTCACCTCGATAACTAGAGATGACACTGCAGCATTCTGGATCACAACCCCACTATCATCTGAGTCCATCAATTAGACTCCTAAACTGGCCAACTGGTGCATCTCTGGAGCCAATTCCCTCTTTTCTAGCCCCAAATATGATAGGCTACCCATGGATCTGCGGCTAAGGGCATCGGCTACAATGTTAGCCTTCCCTGGATGATACTAGATATCTACTTCATAGTCCTTCAGCAACTCAAGCCAAGGACATTGTCCCAAGTTCAACTCTTTCTATTTTAAAATATATTGGAGGCTCTTGATCAGTAAAGATGTCTACATGAACACCATAAAAGTAGTGCCTCCAAATCTTCAGACCATGAACAATTGCAGCTAATTCTAAATTTTGGCTGGGATACTTCTTCTCGTGCTTCCATAGCTGCCTTGAAGAATTGGCAATCACCTTGCCTTGTTGAATCAGAACACAGCCTAACCCAATGCCTGAAGCATCACAATATATCGCGTAGCATTCTGAACCCTCTGGCAAGGCTACTACTGGTGCAGATATTAGTCTATCTCTTAAAATGGCCATATCTGATTCTAAAGGCTGTCTTTGGAATATCTTTCTCTCGAACCCGTACCTGGTGGTACCTTGACCTTAAGTCAGTCTTTGAGAAGTATTTCGTCCCCTGCACCTGATCTAATAAATCAACTATTCTCGAAAGGGGATATCTGTTCTTAATTATAAGTTTATTTAGCTGCCAATAATCTATACACATTCATAGTGAGTGATAACATCCAAAATATATTGTTAAATCAAAGAATATATAGGGTCGTCATATCAAAACAAGTAACCTGACGAGTGCGGGGGTCGAATCCCACGAGTACTAGCGAGTAATGAATTCAAGTGTCGATCGAAAAATTGATTTTTGCATGCACCATATGAATTTAACATAAACATGAGGAAAATAGGGAGTTCAAAATTTGCAGAGAATTACACAATTTGATTTAAAGAAAACTAAGATCAGTATTCCAGCTAAGTTGTTGACAATAGTGCGAAATACTAGAGGTGCAGTGTAGATGGAATACTAACTAGATCGTGATAGGCCAGGTCATCTCATAAGTTCAACAAGTGTAAATAATCTAGGGAAATAGGTAGCCTCAGTTTCCAAGTCTATTGACTACCCCCAGCTAGAGTTTTCTCAAACTCTAGCTGCAATATGGTACAACCCGAATTGATTTGGATCAGCAACTTCACTATTCCTAGCTATTAGTTGTTAATTAGTAAGGAGGAAGTAATTTCATCTATCACTAGCTTAATTTTACAATCTCCCATCCATACCCACTATTAGATTCCCTTCCAATACTTGATTATTCTCTCCCGAGCAACAATCAAGCAAGTATAGATAAACCCATATCATCATTAATGGATCTTCAATAATAGATTGAAGGGAATCTAACAGATTTACACTTAATTGATTATTATTGAGATGACTCTAGCAATACCCAATCCAATTAAGTATTTATCATCACACACCTCTAGTTAATGGTTTTAGCTACACATAGTTAAGAAATTCAAAAACACAATCATCAGAAGCATCATTGAATTTAATAAGAAGAGTAGACAAATCAACAACACAATTATCCTTCAACTACAGCTGAAACTAAATAATACCAAAGAAGAAAAGAGAGCATAGTATCTTTTACAAATATCAACCAAAATCCCTTTCGCAGCTAAAATGGTCTTCAGCTAAAAAGGAAAGATGATGTGATGTGTACTTGGCTTATTTCTCATTCTTTCTATCTTTTTCCTCTCATCTCTATTTTCTGCAATGCACTTCTCTTTCTATTTATACCCTGAAAAGTATGGTACTTTTCCTTCCTCTTTTCAGCAATGGACAATTTTACCCTTAATAGCATTGCTCTAGAATCGACGAAGGCACCGACGGTTTGTCAATGAAATCTGTGAACCGCTGGATACTTTCTCTTTTTCTTCAGTCATTTCCAGTGAACTTTGGCGTTTTGCCGATGCCAAACCGTGAACCGCCGGACCTTAAATGCCAATTCCAGACTTTTCTGAGTGTCACTCGGCGACTGAATCGGCGTCCCGCTACAGGTGACTCATGAACCGCCGGTGGCATTCATCCAAAAAAGCAGTGACCTTCATCTTTTTAACCGGCATTTCACCGGTTAACACCTGCATTTCGCCACTTCTGCTCATTTCCTCCATTTTACACCATTTTAGCTCTTTTCTCCAAACTTAGGCATCTGCAAACAACAAAAGCAAAAAGGGGATAAAATCCAAATAATCAACTCGAGAACTAAGCAAAAACTCAAACTTTAGAGTCTAATGAGTTGGTAAATTACCAACTTATCAAACCCCCAAACTTGAATAATTGCTTCTCCTCAAGTAATGCAATACTTAAACTATTGAGGAAGAGGTCACATTTCTTCATAATTAGACTTCGCCGACCACCTACACTCTGACAACCCAAAAAGATACTCATCATGCTCACCAAAAAGATAAGGAAATATCCCAAAAGACCAAAATAATGAAGGTGTTTCAAGAAGGCAATAACTTTTTATCAAATAAAGATTTTTGAAAGGAATCATTAACCACACAAGGGGATTTCTCAACTAAGTAACACACATAGCATGTCTAGTTGTAATAACTGAAAATTCAAAGCTTGCTTTAGAGTTTGCACTCCTTGTTCTATGCCCATGTGAACTCTAAATGCTCTTGCATCCCTAAAAGGAATGATGTCACTCAACAAATTTGAGGATACCTATTCTCTTGGCTCTTTGATCATTTGAATGCATACCAGGGATCAATTGGACGAGGAACTCATACTCACTCTTCCAAAAGATATCTTCATCCATACACTTGACCCATTGGATTGCCCTTCATGTAATTCACCATTAATGTAGAGTAGCTGCATCTAGAATCATTTAGGACTTGTGGGATGTGATGTAGAGTTAAGGTCAGGGGAGGATGAACATTTGGTTATAGTGACTAGATCCTTCCTAATGCTTTTCGCGCCATGCATTACAACAACTTTGCTCACTCAATCTCCTTTTCATTTCTTTTCTTGTTGATGCTTTTCATTTCTTTAATACTCCCCCTTATAACCCCTCTTTAGATTCCACCACTAGCCTTATTACCTCAAGAGGAAACACCACTTCACAGAAATAGTCTTTATCTTTTTGAATTCATCTTTTTGCACTTTGGCCAATGGTGATGTTCCCTTTACACTATGATTCTTGTCTTCCCCCTTTGTTTTGCATACCACAAACTTAGGGTCTTGCCTCATTTTTCACATTTGATTTTTTCATTCCCTTGGTCTTAGGCCTTGAGCCTTGCTTCAACACTTATTTTATAATAAGCATTTAGGTAGAATGGGGCCAAAAGAGGTATTAAGAATGGTCTTGAGGCTTGTAATGTGGTTGTCAAGGAAAGGTTTTAAGGCTCAAAATTGGCTAACAATGATTAATGATCATGGAGGGCGTATGGTTAAAGTGGCTAGACAACTAAGGGCCTAAACTCATTTCCTTGGTGCAACTACATCTAGGATTTCGCCTTGAATCATATTTAGGCAAGTTCTAGACAAGATGTAATGCATAAGATTAACAAAAATATCCTCGCACACAAAGCATCACCCTTAAAGGATCTACAAGAGTCATTTTCCAAAACGAAACATCACATTAGGACATCAAGAAAGCAATCATCATAAGTCAAGTAGGGAATTTACAATGTACGACCAAGATTACTATGCTACGGTGTCAACACTTGCTCACTATCTCATCTTCATGTTCTTGTTTTCACATTCTCATTTCAATCACAAGAAAAATTTTAGTTGATGCCTCTTAAAATAACTTCACAACAAACTCAAAGTGACATGACATTTCCCTTAAGAATGTCGCCACTCAATCCATGATCAGGAAAAGCCAACTCGGTTTGACAACAAAACTAACTATAATAAAAGAATGCTCCTTGGTAAAGAACCCTGGTCAAAAGAAAACCCTCAGAGTTTTAGTTTTAAATTCTACATTACTCTATTTATAATGGCAAAAAAAAGAAACACAATTTTTGGGGTCACTAAATACAATCCACAAAAAGAAACAAACTAATTCATTCATTTATTCAAATAATAAAACACGACCAACAAGGGCAATCAAGACTCACAACAGCCCAACAAAGACTGCACTTACTCAAACTTAAGAAACAAATAACTTAAGAACAAATACCCCCCCTATGAACAGCGTTCATCCCTCCCCCCACTCAAAATCATACATTGTCCCCAATGTACATATGCAAAAAGACAACGGGAGAAGGGAAAAGAAACTCCCTGAACGGGTCACTCCTCTTCATCATCAGCCTCATCACCACCATCACCTCCGCTGGCATCACCCAGCCAAGACAAATCATTGCCCAGCCCTTCAAACAAGCAATCAATTCGCCCCTAGGCTGAAGACGGAGCAGCCATCACAGCATCCAAAGCACTCATGTAGGGCACTTTGACTAAAGTTTGACTTTTCCATTCCTGCCCCTCAGTTCGAAGGGACGTGACTGCCCCTTGCACAGCATCCAGCCGCTTGCACAAAGTGGCAACATTCTGGTATAGCAACTTGAGCTCCTTCTTGATAGTTTTGGCAATGAGTGCTGGGAGTCTCTTGGCCAAGCGTTGAAGCTGGTTCTCATGCAAGTTTGTAATCTCCACAAGGGGTTGGAGACCACTTGACTGAGAAGATGGAAGAGGTGGAGAAACTCTTGGCTAGGGCATATCACCTAATGCTTGGCTCGACAAGTCAAGCTAGGGCACGTTGAATTCTGGGGCGGTGGAAGATTGGGCTAACCCATGGGAGAGGGCTTCTTCTTGTACGCTGAAGGCTTGCAGGCATTTCCATTTCACTACTTGTGCCTATGCGTCTCTCTTCCTATCAATAGTGATCACTCCTAGAGCAGAGGAAGGAGTCTAGTCTGAAAAAAGAGGCACTCCAGTTGCTGCACAAAGTTGCGAGATCAATACAACATATGGCATGGAAGTGATGGACTTCTGCACCTTCTTCTTCATTTCTTGAGCATCAATTTCACCAAAGTTGATGGGGATCCCTGAAATAATGCAAGCAATTAAGATGGCTGCCTCCATGGTGACCCACTGCTCATTCTTTGATGGGATAATACGAGAATAAATAAATTCCAAACATAGGTTGGCCTCAAACTTTAAATCGTGGAAAGAGATTTCGCTACCCATGGAAGCCCATAAGGGGGTATCAGCAGCAAGAATGCCAGCCACCCATCTATGTTGGTCCTTCATATTGGCAACAGTGCTACTTACTCCGTAGAGGAGTCTATCTCATCTTCCCAAAACAGATAATTAATGGAAGATGGGGTGATAGCAACTTCTACCCCACGAATCATCACCGAAGGCAGGCAGGGAGACTCATCCACTTTACCCTGATGTTGCATGCTATCTTGCCAGGCCTGGTAGGAAGCATAAATCTTTGTGACAAGGCTAGGGTAGTACGACGACAAAGGGTTGACAAATGCATGCAATTGCCGGTGGGTAAACTGCTCAGCGATATTAGGGAAATCACCCTTAAACCTAGAAAAGTAGAACCTCTTCTCTACCATGATAGAGCGTCCCTAATAGATGACTTAGTCCTCCTTCATGTTAGGAACACATAGAATGATAACTTCCTTCGTGTTGGTGTGTGGGGGACCAGCCTTTGCTTTACCTTTGCCCTTGTGGTAGATGAAGCAGGGGCCTTTCCTTTGTTGATGGACCTAGAGGATGACGTGGTTTGTGTTTCAACAAAAAGTATGTTAGTGAAAAAACATTGAAATAGAAATTGAAGGTAAAGAAACTAATGGAAAGAAGAACTGAGAAGCAAGTGATGATCAAACAATCATTGAAAGAGCAGGTGGTGCCGGCGAACAACCGGCGGTTCGCTGAAGACAATTCGTGAGCCGCCGACTGGATGCTGGTATGTAATAGAGCATTGGGGAAATATGGCCATTTTCGGCATTTTAAGAGGTGTTTCACCGGTCACATTTCGCGAATGGACGAAGTAGCGGCGGATTGACTCAGTAGCCAAGACCAATTTCAGAGTGAACTGGTGCTTCAAGCGGCATTTCGCCGAATATGACCAGCGAATGGCTGGATCCTCCTATCCCAAATTCTAACCCATTGCACAAAAACACCCATTAAAACATTTTCACCACAAACATAAGGCCAGCAATTATACTCCATTTTTTCACAGATATTTATGACGTTTTAGCCCTTAAGATTGGCGTCACCTGGTCTATCATTGAGAAAAATGTTATGCTTAATGTAGATGGGTTACTCAGACTTCACCCTTTTCATAATCTCATCATAAAAGAACATACTCACTCCAATCACAAGCATAACACATTCCAAACTTCAACAAGGAAAGGAAGGGAAATAGTACTCCTACAGAATCATGTACCCATACTAAAATTAAAAAAGGGGCAAGAGAAATGTTACCGAATTGAAAGACTATTTGCACACTCTTCTAGCGTCAAAAAGGAAAATAACTCAAGATTGCAGGAGCACCTTCAAGGGAGTATAGTAAGAGAAGAGTGATTTTGATGGTGAAATATGGATAGGTATTTATAGGTGAAAAGTGGGAATGTGATAGGTTGAGGGGAAAGTGGGGAGTTTAATATGGGGGAGTTGGTGGGATGTTGGAAGGTGAAAAGGTGGGGAAATGGAGAGGGTGAAAATGAAAATTTGTGGGGAATAGGGAATGTTGGGTAATGGAGAGACAAAAATGGAAAGAAAAATGTTGGAAAATGGGAAGCTATGGGAATATTTGCAGAATTAGGGCGGCTGGAAAAGTATTTGGGATTTTGTGGGCCAGTAATTTTAAATTTCTCTTTCTTATTCAGTGTGAGCTCGACCGGTGCTAAACCGGCGATTCGCCATTCCAATTCGGCGGTTCGCTGCTGCTCTTCAGTTCAACTAGTATTGTGCTTAGTGATCTGGTTCCATCTGGCGATGCACCGGAGGTCCACAAATTGAAACTGCGGTCTTCCAGTTATCCGCCAAACCTGGGCCTCACTTCAAGTTCTATGCTTCAGACTGTCGATACACTGGCGACCCACGAATCAGATTTGACGATTCGCCAGTGTCCCACTGATGCTTCAGTTCAACACCCAGCTTTCTACTTTGGGCTCCCTTGTCTTCGGCGATCCACATTTCTAAACCGGCGGCTCGCCGGTCTCTCGCCGATTCTCCCATTTTTATTTGCTTCTCACTTTGCTTCTCATTTCTCAATTCATACACAAACAAAAACAACAAAAACAACAAAAACATCAAATAATTCAATAAGAACTTGGGTTGGCTCCCAAGAAGCGCTTTATTTATCGTCGTGGCATGACATTGTCCTTTTTCGATTCTTCATTTTCGACGGGTCATCATCCGCTTCCGTCTCGCTCAGCTTCAATCCCTTATCTTCATCATCATTTTTCAATACTCCAATTACCTTGCATTCGGTTGGAGTACCAACTGATGGACATACCTTGAAGGTGACTTCCTCACCACCAACCTGAAATTTTAACTCTCCAAGCTCCATATCTACGACTGCTCTCCCAGTAGCCAAAAAAGGTCTTCCTAAAATAATGGGAACTTTCACATCCATGTCATAACCCAGAATAACAAAATCAGCCGGGAGAATGAACTTATCAAATTGCACTAGTACATCTTCTAGCACCCCACAGGTCTTTTGATTGACCTATTTGCCATTAGTAGCCGCATCGATGTTGGTTTCATACTTCCGAGGCATAATTTCTTAAAAATGAGCAGGGGCATCAGATTTATACTTGCACCAAGATCACATAGAGCCTTCTTAAACACACAAATCCCAATCGTGCATGGAATTGTAAAAGCTCTAGGGTCTTCTCTTTTTGGGGCAAGGTTGCTCATCATTATCGCACTACAATGGTGCGTTTTCTCTTAATTTCCAGCATCAACCACCTTCTTCTTTTTCAACAAGTCTTTCATAAACTTGGCATAACTGGGCATTTGGATCAAAGCGTCCACTAATGGTATGTTTATGGAAAACTTGCTAAACATGTCAACAAACTTCTTACACTGATCCTCCTTCTTTTTCTTGGTGAGCCGTTGTGGCTATGGTGGTGGGATTCTTGCTTCAAATTTATCATCAACCGGGGCCTTCATGTCCGCTTCTCCATCATCAACTTGAATGTGGATCTCATCATCCTTTTACTCTGTTTCTTCCTCATCATTTTCTTCATTCTCTAGAATCATTGGTATTTTATCAACCTCATCTTCATCAACTACTTTCGGGTTCTCCACCTCACTAGGCTTCCCCAGGGCATCTCCAATCCTCTTGCCACTTCTAGGGACAATAGCCATACATTGACCATCTTTTTTCGGATTAGGCATTGTGTCACTATGTAATGTTCCTTTCATTCTCAGGTTCATTTGGGCTGATAGGTGATTCATTTGACTTCCAAATGCTTGATGGATGCCAAGTGTGAACTCACTATTTGAGCGAGGTTAGATATCTCCCCTCATAATTCTTTAACCCTACTTTCAGTCGACTCCACCTTCTTCAAAACTCTTGAGAGCATTTCTTCGATTTTTGAGCTACCCGCATCACTTACTCCTGGCTGGTTTTGAGGATTTCCAACCTTATGGGGTGGAATGTATGGATTTGCACTTCTATGGTAAGATCACCTTCTTGGTTTGGCTCTCTATTGTTCCACCTCTCATTCCTTTCAGGCCATCCTTGTTGTTCACGATTTCTCCACCCTTGGTTATCATCCCTTGGGTGCCACGGGCCTTGGTTTTCTCCTTGAATCCAGGTCAAGGCCCTCCCATTTGGTTACAAATATATTGGAATTCTTCATCATATCTTGGTGGTGAAGGCTCTCTTTCATATTGTAGGGGACCTTGTATTCCCACAACATTTACCACCTTTGAACCTTCTCCCATCACATTCTTGGTCATCAATTCTAATTGTGTCATCATCTCGACCAGATTCTCATCCCTCTCATTATCCCTTTTCTGCAACTCCGTCGCCGATGCATTTGAGCTGATCTTCACGAGTGGACATACTCATCTCCCTCAGGTGCCAAGCCTTGTTGTTTTTTGTCATTTGGTCAAGGAGAGCTTTGGTTAATCCATAAGTTTAGTCCATAATTGATCCCCCAGCTAAGTTGTTGGCAACGGATTTGTTGATTGAATCAAGGGCCCTATAGTGAGAAGTACTCCAGCCAGTAATCCATGATTTGGGCATAGAGCAACCTTCTTCTTAAACCTTAACCAAGCCTCATGCAAAGGCTCTCCTTGTTCTTGTCGGAAGTTTGTGATATTATCCCTCAGTTGTAACATCTTTGAGGGAGAGAAAAACCAATCTAGGAAAGCCTCGATTAACTCTTTCGATGAAGTAATGCACCCTAGAGGAAGTTCCTCCAACCATATTGTTGCTTCTCCTGTCAATGAGAAAGGGAAGAGTCTCAACCTGACTGACTCTTGACTAATGTTTGTGATGTTGAAGGGTTGGAAAATTTCTAAGAAATTCTTTAAGTGTTGATTTTCATCTTCGCTTGGCTTGCTGCCAAAAAACCCTTTCATCTGCAATAAGTGCAACATGGTGCTAGTAACATGGAACACCGTATTTCCTACCTTTGGTGGTAGGCAAATGGTGCCTGCAACTTCCGGCATTACCGGATTATCTTCGTCAAGTTCCATGATCCCCTCCACAGAGCTATCTCCTTCTTGGGAGTGATAGCTGATGAGGTGGTGTGATCCTAAAAACACAGTAGAAAATCAAATCAAGTAACTACGATGCACACTAATTCAACATAACAATCAATCATAAGATCATCAAATGCCAGTCCCCCGCAACGATGCCATTTTTGATAACGTCCAAAATATATTCTTAAATCAAAGAATATACATGGTCATCATATCAAAACAAGTACCAACAAGTGCCGAGGTCGAATCCCACGAGGATTAGGAAGTGATGAATTCAAGTGTCGATCGAGAAATTGATTTTAGCATACACCATATGAATTTGACATAAAAATGAGGAAAATGGGGGTTCAAACTTTGCAGAGAATTACACAATTTGATATAAAGAAAACTAAGAGCAAAATTTCAGCTAAGTTTTTGACAATAGTGTGAAATACTAGAGTGCGGTGTAGATGGAATATTAACTAGATCAGGATAGGATAGGTCATCTGAAGTTCAACAAGTATAAATAATCTCGGAAAATAGGCAGTTCAGCTTCCCAACCTATTGACTACCCCTAGCTAGAGTTTTCTGAATTGACTTGGATCAACAACTTCACTATTCCTAGCTATTAGTTGTTAATTAGGAAGGAGGAAATAATTTCAGCTATTACTAGCTTAATTTTACAATCTCCCATCCATACCCACTATTAGATTCCCTTCCAATACTTGATTATTCTCTCCCAAGAAACAATCAAACAAGTATATATAGACCCATATCATCATCAATGGATCTTCAATAATAGATTGAAGGGAATCTAACAGATTTACACTTAATTGAACATTATTGAGATGACTCTAGCAATAACCAATCCAATTAAGTATTAATCATCACACACCTCTAGTTAATGGTTTTATCTACTCATAGTTAAGAAATTCAAAAACACAATCATCAAAAGCATCATTGAATTTAATTAGAAGAGTAAATAAATCAACAACACCATTATCCTTCAACTACAGCTGAAACTAAATAATACCAAAGAAGAAAAGAGAGCAGAGTATCTTTTACAAATATAAATCAAAATCCTTTCTCAGCTAAAAATGGTCTTCAACTAAAAAGGAAAGATGATGTGATGTGTACTTGGCTTATCTCTCAATCTTTCTATCTTCTTCCTCTCTATTTTCTGCAATGCACTTCTCTTTCTATTTATACCCTGAAAAGTAGGGTACTTTTCCTTCCTCTTTTCAGCAATGGACAATTTTACCCTTAATAACATTGTTTTGGAATTGGCGAAGGCACCGGTGGTTCGCCGATGAAATCCGTGAACCGCCGGATACTTTCTCTTCTTCTTCAGTCATTTCGCTGATGCCAAACCATGAACTGCCAGACCTTAAATGCCAATTCCAGACTTTTCTGAGGGCCGCTCCCACTCACGACCCATGTAACAAGCTACGCCAAGTAAGAAGTGTAGAACAATTAGTTCATAAGGACCACCGTTGTATAACCATTCATCAACGGATGCCGCTTCCCAGATTGGGTAAAAATGTAAACCTATAGCTGCAGAAGACTGAACCGGCGTCCCGCCACAGGTGACTCATGAACCAATGGTGGCATTCCTCCAATAAGGCTGTGACCTTCATCTTTTTAACCGACGTTTCACCGGTTAACACCTGCGTTTCGCCACTTCTGCTCATTTCCTCCATTTTACACCATTTTAGCTCTATTCTCCAAACTTAGGCATCTACTCACAACAAAAGCAAAAAAGGGCATAAAATCCTAATAATAATCAACTCGAGAACTAGGCAAAAACTCAAACATTAGAGTTTGATGAGTTGGTAATTACAAACTCATCAGTGAGCCATATTTTTGTTTTACAAATAAAACTGGCGCACCCCATGGTGCGACACTAGGCCTAATGAAGCCTTTTCTAACTAGTCTTTCAGATGATCCTTCAATTCATTCAACTTGGTAGGAGCCATTTTGCACGGAGAAATAGATATGGACTGTGTGTCTGGTATCGTATCAATAGAGAAGCCAATTTCCCATTCTGGGGAATGCCAGGAAGCTCATCTAGAAACTCGCTAACCACCGAAATAGACTGAAGGGTCAAGGATTCTACCTGCACATCCCGAACTCTAAAAATATGGTACATACGACCCTACACAATCAACTTTCTTGCCTGAAGATAGGATATAAATTTACCTTTTGGCGTAGCTGCATTTCCTTTCTATTCCAACACTATCTCCCCTAGGAAGTGGAATCAGATAGTCTTTGGCCAGCACTCAACATTAGTGTAGCATGGAGCTAGACAATCCATGCCCATAATTACATTGAAATCAATAATTCCTAGCTCTGCTAAGTTTGCACAGGTTTGGCAGCCAACAATATCCACCGTAAAATCTCAATAAATTATCCTGGCGACAATGGATTCACTAAGGTGTAGACACATAAAATGGTCGCTGGAGAAACTCTGGTACTATAGCAAAATTTCGTGCCACTAGCGGAGTAACATAAGACAAGGTAGAACCTAGATCTATCGAAGCATAAACCAAGTGGGAGCAAACATTCAATATACTTATCAACACATCTAGCGACGACTCAGAATCCTATTGCTCTTCTAATACATAAGTACGATCTGGAACATGGCCCAAACTGGATGGCCCTGATCTACCTCTACCTCTACCTGCTGGAGTCGAGGGCCAGCGTGCTGCAGAAGGTATCGGAGCATGTGACCCTGCTGAGGACCTACTCTGCTGGTCCCGATCACTCTAATCTCTTGGTGGGCAATCCCTCCTCATGTGATCTTCTTTCCTACAATAACAACAAGCAGTGGATCCATATATACTCCTCCCAAAATGTCACCTATTGCAAGTACTACAACATGGTACAACTGGCCTTATCTGGTCTAGGCCTCTCTGCAGTTGTGAGCCTGATGCATGTGAACTTTCACCAGGACCTGACTGCCTACGACAACTAGATATGCTTCCCTATCACTATCGAGGTGAGGGCCTAGGTGGTCTACTTGATAAGCGAGGCATTACACCCAATAAGTTCCTATCATTTAAATAATGCGTTCGTACGAATATTAGGAGATTAAGAGTACGACGCATGTGAAAAAAGGCCTGGGGATGAGTATACAAATGCCGCATCGAGTGAGTAGGAGGCCAGGGCTAAGGGCCAGGTGCCTTGTGCACCGCTCCTCGCCAGCCGGTCTGGCGCTATGGTCGCGCGTGGCACACCCTTGTGTGGCGCTATTGCCAGGGCATGGCACACCCTAGATTGGCGCAATGGGTGGCATGCCATGCCCCCAGCCCACTGCCTTAATAACTATATAAAGCCCCCTTGAAGAGTCAAGTCATTCACAAATAGTACCTTCGGCCAAAACAGAAAAGAAAACGCGAGTTTCATGCATTTTTCGTCAAATTACGTGGTCAAAGTATGAACAAATGCAAATTAACTTCCGGTAACAAGTCCTAACCTATGGGAAGCATTTCTATAGAGTTATTTTTCAAAACTTCGCTCGGCAAACCGGAACCCCATCGAGTAAAGATTGTTGGAATTGTTCCAAATTGGATTCTGAACGGTCACGAGAAATAGGGAAGCATTTCTCTCTTCTAAACTCTTGAGAAATTGTGGGTTTCTAGGCGAGTTAAACAGAGTTGAATTATAGTTGATATTAATATAAGAAAATATCGTTGTTTGCCGACTCCTTCTATTGGAATAACTTTTTTCTCTCAGCGTAAAGGCTGCAAGTGAGTGGAAGTGCTGGCTCTAGGTTGGAAATTGTTTGGGTGAATGAAAGTCAACATTCGAGGTATGATAAGGCTTATTCCTTCAGAAAGTTATTCTTGTCGTATAATGATACAACTTATTCTTTTGAACGTAGATGACGATCCCATCTGTTGTATTAGCTACTGCTTGTAGATAATGCTTATATATGTTGCGGTTACCTATTAGAAAACATATTGAGAATAGATTATAGTATCCCTCATTGGGATAGAGCAGATTAGGTGTGACACACTAGAAACGTTATAGTAAGTCCTTTGTCCTTCTGTTCACTGTGTAATAGGATTCTTCTAGGTTGTTGCCATGCTAAGTCCTTAGAAACATAAGGTTAGCTATTGGGCCTATTTTAGTAAATTGGGCAGCAAAAGGGTGTAGACGGGCGATATAACTTGAAATTTGATGCCTGGATAGACAGTGATGCACACCAGAGGCCGTTGGTGTACCTTAGCGCCTTCAGGCCAGAATTTGAATAAAATAGTCCTACCCTAGAGTCAGCAGCACCAAAGCTGCCGGTGGGGAAGGTGATGACCTATTATATAGTTAGACACTACTAGAGATTATTAGTTGTATTCAACTTACTGTCACACCTATGGGTTTCCAGGAGGTCACTCTAGTCATACGAGCCAGATAGACCCGTGGATACCCTTAGGAGGGGATATTATCTGTAGTGAAATGCGGGGCCAACGCCCCAGCCCACTCTTATAGATACTCAGGTACAGGTTGCTGCATGTGGCTAGAACTAAGAAAACCTACCTACGAGGTTAGGGATCACCTAGAAAAGTTATATGAAATCTGAACAAACTGAGTCCGTGTCCAAGGGACTAAAACAATAGTGATATAGAATTACCTTCATGCTAGGAGTAATAGCAAACCGCTTGGGGAAGTTTAGGGGCTGACTACTCAGGAGCACGTCCGATTGAGTGGCAGCCCTACAATTGTCTTAAGTAAAGGAACTAGACAGTTGATTGTTCACGACATTATGGTTCTCTTATGAGTTACCACTGTCCCAACATGACATCTAGAGTATCGTTAGGCCACTCTAGATCTCTTCCTATTCGGTCCAGACCATTAGAGATTATGATCATTATTAGGATCCTCTGACTAGATACAGGCACATGGGCTGTGCTTGTTAGCAGCTATGCAGATTACTCTATGGGTGAGTAGCATTAGACCTTATGAGCTTGATATGCCTTTTGAGTGTCCAGGTTAAGATTAAGATTCAGTGTACCGGTTGGGATTGACCCTACCTAGAATATCCTTCTGTTAACCAACCTCAAGGTTGCTAGCTGTGTCATTGCCTTTGGGGCTATATGATGACTCCAAGAAGCCAGATATTCTCCCAAGGGACTATGCAGAGGCCTAAGGGCCATATTATAGCCCATTCCATGGATGGACTATTATTTTTATGCCTTATCAGCATTACTGACCCTCGTCGAGCCGGGTGCCCAGGGTGCAGTTATCAGGAGTCCACCAAGCTAATACACAGTATAGATCCGGAGCCGAGTGGGTTCATTTGTAGACCCAGGGGACCGGTTGGTTCAGATGGACCTTTATAGGGGTATATAGATTGAAGTATCCTCACTAGGGCTTATGGGGGCCCCAAGCAGGTTATTCTGTGTTGATTGTACCTTCCAGGCTTATGGGGGCTAGGTTAGATTCTTATTTGCATTCTTGCCTGCTAGTTATAATTCATAAATATGTAATTATACAGTCTTAGCTCATATACGTGTAGTGCTTTACTAGATGCAGGTTGTGGATAAGAAATCTTTAAGGTTAAGTTCCGCCCCATCTTGTTATTCACTTTTAGTTCTTTATCAATGTTTATTCAGCTTTTCATTACTTCCTTACTTATTCGACACATATTGTACTGATGCCCAACTATGGGGTGCTGCATACTCTCCTGCAGGTGTAGACAGACAGAGTTCAGGACCTCCATTAGCAGCTGTTCAGAGTCAGCAGTTCGGCCATCTCCTTTCATTCTGAGTTTCCAGCTTGTAGAGATTACAGTCTTTTATTTGCATAGTATTTGGGTAGGCGGGGGCCTTGTCCTGACCATTTTTTTCTATTCTTAGAGGCTTGAAGACTATAGTCTTCAGTAAGTTGGTTGTCGTTGCCTGGGTGGGGGCTATGTATGTCTTATTTTACGTGTTGTTCATGTGGGTCCTAGTATAGCTGCCTATTTTCATTCCTATTATAACTAGACAACATGGTGGTCTTATCGGCCCATATAGGATTTCTTTATTGCCTTGTTGTTGGTTACTATTTTCCTTTTAAAGGTGCTACGCGGCCTTGTCGGCCTGAGGCTATGTTTACTGCTGATATATAGCAATTTGTTTCTTGAATTTTGGTTGTTGGTAGGCACCAGAGGTGCCTGTGCCCAGTTAGGTCAGCCTAGATTCCAGTGTGGCATTAGGTGCTAGTCGTGCCTCCCAAGATGGGGCGTGAAAAACTTAGTATTAGAGAAGGTCGTATCCTAGGGAGTCTGCAAGCTATGTCTAGTAGAGTCTTTCTTATAAATGTATTGTTCACCACATTCTATAAACAGGAGGCTACGAGGCATTATAGTATGGTTACCCCTTCTTCTTTTCAGATTGTTCTATTGAGTTGAGTTGCATATGGTTGAAACCCTAAGTATTGATTGTTATGTCTATCTAGACTAATATCTGATATAAGACAGACACCATCCAGCCACAAGTTAGATGCAGCAGTAGGAGAAGGTACCAATGAGGGGCCACAATTAGGAGACAATCAACCTAAAGGTGGAAGTAGATGTCCTTTAATCCCCCAACATCCTCCCGAGGTACCAGGAATCTTGTAAGGGAGAAGACATGCCAGCATCATCTCCAGTTCTTTCTTCAACCTCAGAATAGGAGGTCAGGAGTATAGTATATATATGAGTTATCTCACTTAGTAAATATTCAAAATTAGGCAGGGACAACAGTTAACGTCGGATTACTGGAAATATGCGAAGGATTGTGCGAGGGTTGTACCTCTAGCCTTTAGGGTTGTTGAAGTTCATGCCTTAACCCCGTTATGGAATGATAGGATCCCTATATTGTTCCTTTAGTACAAAAAAAAGTGTAAGTATCAAAGTCATGTTGCCCAGAATAAATAGTAAAGGAGGGCTAGAATTGTTGATCCCGAGAAAGATTAGAAAGTGGTTGAGACCCCTAGTGTTTATAAAGTTATTTCGACCCTTACAATAGTAAATCAGGAGAGTAGATAAGATTTCTAGTAGCATTCAAGTACATGTGAGAGTCCATAAGCGATAACTGCCATTAATAGCAAAACTCAGGTCAGAAATAGGCTTATTCCACCGCAGTATGCTAATGACGGTAGAACATACCTGCAGAATGATAGCCATGGCCCTAGTTGTTTATGTCAAAGGACAGAGAGATCATATGAATGAAATTGGCCGAGGGCAGTTCAGAACGATACAGGTCAACAGACTTGGTCAGCAATATCTTTCACAGTATGAGGTAGAGGGAACAAACCCCATATCTTAGTCTATGGAAGTAAGGGGGAAGGCACAAGTATTTAACTCTGGAGGGAAACAGAACCACCTCCAGGTTGAAGAAGGTTGGCAGAGTATGGCTCCACTGCTGAATGTTACGAACTAAGCATCAGGCTGACATTTAAGGGATAGTGAGGTTGTAACCTAGAGTACCACAATACTACCCTCAGTTGTGGAGGTAAAGGAGTGATGACATGGAGACTCTAACCTAGTACAACCTAGAGACAAGGCCCAATAGGAAGTCATCGTCCTTTGAGGTAATAAGAGTACGGGGTCATGAGACCCAGAGATCAACTCTGCATTCGATATGTGGCAGGGCTCCGTTAGTAAATTACAGTAAGGTATATTATGTTCGTTATCCCCCTCCACCCAAAGTTGGATGAATACGCATCAGGTTCTAAAAAAGAGATCTGCTGATAGCAGGGGAAGGAGGAAAGTCTTGTTGAGTCATGACACAGAGCTTAAATGAGCAGCCAAGGATGCTGGACAGCAGGAACCAAGCAGGCTAATTCAGAAGATGGTCATTCCTGCAAGGGGGCGAAGAGTAGTCAACATGAATATAGTTATAAGGTATCTCATACTAGATGTAAACTAACCTTATTTGAGCCAATATAGTAGGTCTAATGAGATCAACTCATGTATCACCGGATGAAATTATGTTTTAGCTAAATCTTATGCCGAGTTAAATGTTGAAAAAGTAGTATAGCTACGTGGAGCCCCAGTGTCTAATAAACTCCGACAGAGAGGGACAATTCGCATCTAGGTTCTTGGAAGCTTTTGGAACAGAGTGGGGCATATGTTAAACTTAAGTTTGACTTTTCAGCCCCAGACAAATAGCTAAGCAGAGTATACAATTTAGATGCCCGGAGATCTATTGTAGGTGGAAGTGGAGGCCACCTAAATGATAACTTGAATCTGATAAATTAATGATAGTTAAACCCAGCATACTAATACATCAGCCAAACGAAGGAATTTAAGCCATTCAAGAAGGATGTACCGGCAGTCCAGGGTTATCGAAAGTCCTACCTTAACGAATGGCATAGGGAGTTAATGGTTGAAGAAGTAACTAGGTATTCCTAGAAATTTTACTGAATGGCGTCATGGAATCTGATAAGAAGGACAAGCCCATCCCTAGATTCATTAAGCCTTACCAGATCCTCCGAAAGATTGGCCAAGTGGCCTATGAGCTAGAGTTGCCTTCGGGGCTAGGACCTGTTTAACAACACTACACCAGCGCGTAGAAGACCTTATCTCAAACTAATCCAATTGGGGATACTCAAGGTACAGAAGTTGTTCCACGGAGGGACTCCAATAGGTATCAGAGCCATCTTGAGAACCAAAACTGTATCTTATTAGAGTATCATGGGGGAAACAGGAATATAGAAGAACCGAATTGAAAAACTATGACTGATGCGAAGCCTGGATAGTTTCAATTGAGCTCTATAACGATGGTATACGACTCAGACAATTCAAGTTAAAGCCAGGTAGTTTCAGATACAATATAGTTTACTTGTTACTACCATTATCAGTTGGTTATATACATGTAATACTACTGTGCTATTCAGCTGCAATAGCATCCTGTGAGGCGCCTGTGTTGGACCTTCCTGCGTTTCAGGTTTTCGGATAGTCCATATTACAAGGGAGATTTTGCCAACATTTTTCTAGCATCAGTTGAAAGAGTTAAGCCTTTTAAGCCTTTTAAGCCACACAACTATCACACAAAATAAAGCATATATAGGCCTCACACGGCCAACAACAAACTAACCATAGGGAAGCTGTAACTCTGCATGCCTCTAGGAGTAGATTATTGGTCGAGGCAGGGCCCCGACCTACCCATAATGTACAATTTAAAAGAAAAAACCTTCTAACTAATCAGCTCCGGAGGAGGGGAGCAAATTGTACTGCTGACTCAGGCTAAAAACTTAGAAGATCCTAATCCCTGTCTATCCATACCTTCAAGCAAGTAATGCAGCACCCCAAGATGGGCGTCAGTACAATATGTACCGAATATGTAAGGCAGTAAATAAACATAACTGAACAAAACTGAAATGAAACTGGAAGCAACTGAACAGAAGGGATAGAGATACTACCTGAGTAACTTAACAGTCTGCTTCCTAATTTATCAGTAAATAGTGCAAACAAGAACCTTGCCTGGTCCATATAAGCCGGAAGGTACAACTAGCACAAAATAACCCACTCAGGGCCCCTATAAGCCCTGGCGTGTACACTTCAATCTATATACCCCTACAAGGTCAAAATGAGTGAACTAATAACTGTAGCCATCCTACCAGTCCCCTAGGTCTGTAACTGAGCCCGGTCGGCCCCCTAAGCTATAGTTGTGTCTGAATCCGGTGGACTCCTGATATCTGCACCCAGAACACAAGGCTTGAAGGGGGTGTGGTGCCAATATAGCATAAAAGTAGTCCAGCCATGGAATGGACTATATAAGGCCCTCGAACGGCATCTTCATCCCTCGCAGACGGTATACCACTCCTTAGAGAGATGTCATCTAGCCCCTAGCGGGCATCGACACAACTAGTAACCCTGGGGTTGGTTATGGAAGGCTATACAGGGAAAAGTCAGTCCCAAACTAGACATAGAGTACCGGTCTCAGCTAATAGCAACAACTATTAAAAATAGATATACCTATGACTCTCTTACTAGGATTCAACCTGTATTATAATACTATAGAAACTAACTTGCCGAAGGAATTCGCCTTAACATACCTCGATTGCCGATTCCTGATTAACTGGCTAGTTCCTGTTTGTATTCAACTGCTCTTTCCAACTGTAACTGTATTACCAGGAGAATGAGACTATTTTCAGTACTAAATTTGGCAGAAACGATAACTTTTAATGTTAATAGAAACTATACTTCAACTTCACAAAGTACAGCCAAAAACGTATAATTTCTCGGGAATTCAGAAGGGAGAAATGCTTACTTGAAGTTTGTGACTGTATAGGAATAAACTTAGAGCAATTCTGATCACTTCTACTCGACGGAGTTCTGATTTGCCGAGCCTATTTTGAGAAAATAGCTCCATAATAATGCTCCCTTCAAGCTTAGAACTCGATACCTTAAGTTAATTTGAATTTAGTCCACATTAGCAACGTAACCAGAAAAAATTTGGATGAAAATTGTGTTTCTACTCTTCTTTGGATGAGGCTTCACTTTTGGATACATATCAAATGAACAAGGTGCTATATATATATATATATATACTTTAGGTGGTGGATAAGGGGTCCATGGCACGGACCCTATCTCGCCATATTACGGGCGTGTCACCGAGCCCATCGTGGAGGGAGAGGGTCCGTGACACATTGCCCCGGTTGCAACTGGTTTGGCCCTTTTCCCCTACCATCTCGATTTCGTGCTCGTTCAACTTTTCCCCAGGCCCTTTCTCGTATGCGTCGTTCTCTAAAACTCTTGACTTACGTACGAGTCTGCCGACTAAATGATAAAAACTTACGGGGTGTAACGTTCTCCCTCCCCTTAGGAACATTCATCCTCGAATGTTAACTATAGCTTACAGGAGTTAACTTTCTTAATTAATGTTTTGGAAAAATTTTGGCAGAGTTCCCCTGTAATATGGAAATCCTGAAAACCCTGAAACGCAGAAAAGTCCACTATAGGCACCTCACATGACACTATAAACAATATTTCACAACAAAATGGTAGTCAACTGAATAATATAAGTAACATAAACCATAAAATAACAGTTTAACAACAACCTTACCTTAACCGCATAGTCTGGAATAACCTTGGAAAGATGAGGATACCTGGATCTCATGTCGTCTTCAGCTTCCCAAGTCATCTCTTCTCTATTCTTTCTTCTCCACAATACCTTAACAGAAGCGATATCTTGGTCCTCAACCTAAGTACCTGCCTATCTAATATGGATGCTGGAACCTCTTCATAGGCTAATTGTTCAGTAACCTGAACGTCCTCAACTTCCACAACTCGGGATGGATCCCCTATACACTTGCATAGCATTGACACATGAAAGATCGGGTGAACAGATTCTATCTCTGGAGGCAAGTCTATATCATAAGCCAGTTGGCCTATTCTTCGGAGGATCCGATATGGGCCAATAAACCTAGGGATAATCTTGTCTTTTTTACCAAATCTCATTACGTCCTTCTTTGGCAAAACTTTCAAAAACACCCAATCACCAACACTAAATTCCAAGTCCCTACACCGCACATCAGAGTAACATTTCTGGTGGCTCTGAGCTATCAATAAGCGCTCTCTGATAAGCTTTACTTTCTCCTCTAATTGGTGGATCATGTCCGGCCCAATTAATTCTGATTCTTCAACATCAAACCCCAACCAACTGGGGACCTACATTTCTGCCCATATAAGGCCTCCTAAGGCACCATCTGGATTGTCGAATGATAACTGTTGTTGTAAGAAAATTTAATAAGGGGTAAATGCTCATCCCAACTGCCCCCGAAGTCTAACACACATGCCCGCAACATATCCTTGAGCATCTACCCGTCTGTTTGAGGATGGAAGGCTGTACTCAGATTAACCTGTGTTCCCAAGCCTTCCTAAAATGACTGCCAAAATCTAGCTGTGAATTGTGCTCCCCTATCAGAAATGATAGAAGTCGGGACACTATGAAATCGAACTATTTCTCTGATATATAATTCAACATAGTCCTCGCTAAGAAGGTAGTCCCCTACTGGCAGAAAATGAGTTGACTTCATTAATCTGTCAACAATCTCCTAGATGGAATCAAATATGCGCCTGGTACGGGGTAACCCTTTCACAAAATCCATGCTAATTTCCTCCCACTTTTACATAGGTACCTCATTTCTTGCGTCAATCTGCCGGGTTTTTGATGTTCCACTTTTAGTTGTTGGCAGTTGGGGCATTGTGCTACAAATTCGACTACACCCTTTTTCATTCCAGGCCACCAGTAAATCTCTTTTATGTCATGATACATCTTTGTTGAACCTGGTTAAAGTGAATAATGGGAATAATGTACCTCCGCCATGATCTACTGGTGAAGTACTACCACATCTGGAACGCTGAGGCGACCTCTACTTCTCAAGACCCCGTCTTCGGTTACCTCAAAACCTGATACTTCCTCTCACTAAACTTTATCTCGGAGCTGTATCAGGTTAGGATCTTCATACTGCTGCACTTTTACCTCTGCAACCAGAGATGATATTGCGGTATTCTGAATCACTGGCCCACTATCTCCTGAGTCCACTATTTGGATGGCTAAATTGGCTAACTGGTGTAATTCTTGGGCTTTCTTCCGCTATTCGGGCTTCAAGTGCGCTAAACTCCCCATTTATATATGACTAGGGGCATCTGCTATGATATTAGCCTTCCCTGGATGACATAAAATATTCACGTTGTAGTCCTTCAACTATTCTAACCAGCGATGTTGACGTAGATTCAATTCTTTTTGTGTGAAGATATATGGGAGACTCTTATGATCGGTGAAAATATCTACATGGATGCCATATAGATTGTGCCTCCATATTTTTAAGGCATGAACTACTGCAGCTAACTCCAGATTGTGGGTGGGGTAATTCTTTTCATGTTTCCTCAGCTACCTCGAAACATAAGTAATTACCTTATCATGTTGCATCAGAACACATCCTAACCCAAGACCTAATACATCACAATACACTGCATAACCCTCTGAACCTTCTGGCAAAGATAGTACGGGCGCTGATGTTAACCTATTTTTCAATTCCTGGAAACTCTATTTACACGCTTCAGTCCAGTGAAACTTGGCCGCTTTCTGTGTTAACTTGGTCTGATAAAGTAGAAAACCCCTCTGCAAATCTTCTGTAGTACCTGGCTAATCCCAACAGATTGCGTACCTTAGTTGGAGTTGTAGGTCTAAGCCATGTCTTTACTGCCTCAATCTTCTGTGGATTGTTCGGGGCATTTCGCCACTACACGCAAGTGCACATGGTCGAACAAGTAGTAAAATGGCTAAAGTAAGCCAAGTATCGATCCCACAGGGATTGAACCAAGGTAATAATCGAATTAAGTGTTAATGAACTCTAAATCTAAAAATGCAGACAACAATTTGAAGAAGATTTTGGAAGTTGGTTTCCTAATTTATACTAATCTACGACAAAATGATAAAGTTTGTCTGAACTATAGTAATGAGCAAGCTGAGGCCAAAATGAACATGCAGGGAAGTAATTTATTGATACAATTCGGTTAATCTTTCTTTCGGTTGCTAGTCAAGAATTATTGCCTATGGAGAGAAACTTTCCTATTCTACCCAACTTAAGAATCATGAACCTTCAACCTACATTTCTGTGATAAAAGAATTTCATGTTCTAGCCATACGAAACTGATTCCTTAATTGACTAATATGACTTTCAGATATATTTCTATTCTGAAGGTAAATCAATTCTCAATTTTCCCAAACTAAGAAGAGATCATATCCTACCAATTCACAACTTTCCAATTTCTTCCTTTTTCAAGATAAAACTAGATTTTTTAGATATACATTAACATTGGCCAGACATTAATGCAATAAGAACAAAAATTGATAGAACAACCATGGAAGAAAAGATGAAAAACAAAAATGATCAACAATTACATTCCACTACAAATGTTCTTAACCTCAGCAAGAAGTGAATTTAGCCACTCATTTGTGGATTAAACATCATCAAATGAGTGTAATTCATACAAACAATTGAAATAAGGGAGAAAGAGATAGAGAAGAACCCTAGAATTTTCGTCCCCTCAACTGCCTGTAACCCACCTCCTTGCTCAACTAAGTCAGAATAATTAAAAATAAACCTAAGTATGTTATTTATACTAGTGGAAAATTTTTCCAGAATAACAAGCAACGTGTCACGGAGTGCATCGCGGAGCACTTCCTCCTTGACTCGGTGTAAACGAGGACCCTCAATGGAAATTTATGTTCTAGGTAAATATAGGCAACGTGCCACGGCATGTAACGCGGGGATTGGCCAACGTGCCACGGCGCCGTCGCGAACCTTCACTGGAAATTTGCCAAAATAAATCATCCGAGGCAGACTGCCTCCGCGATGGCAGCGTGACACGGCTCCATCGCGGAGCCCCTATATTTACTGCTTTTCCTTGACCTTTTCCACCGCTCGCTTCCGAGTCCATTCCTGATTTTCACCAACATGCAACTTAGCTTCCTAAAATTACATTTTTCCTACAAAACAACACTAATCATATTTGTTAGTATAAATTCACATTTTAACTACAAATCACATGAGAATGTACAATTAACGATAGATAAACAAGACGAAATAGAGCATTTGAGCATCACTTGGGAATATAATTATGCCCAAGATCACTTACCCACACTTAAAACCTTGTTCGTCCTCAAACAATACTCTCACATCTCATGAAATTGACACCCACGTATAGCTACTTTGGCTCGACAATTCAAGCTACAGTTATACCAAATATTTACTATAGCAAATCATCAAGAAAACATGCATAGTATTATCACTACAATGACATTCATCACATTAGGACCTCCTAGACTCAAGAATCGACTCTCAATCTCGGCAAACTCATGCAAATCAACTGATCAAGACATCCGACCCAAAATTCAATCTCTCGTCAAGCATGTGCCCTCACAACACAAGAGAATTTCCCCCTTTTCAATAATATGATCTCAATGCATTACACTTAGGGGTATATGAATACAATTTTGCTCTCTCTCCTAAAGAATTCACATGCATCACGTCATGAACCATAGGCTTGCCTCTAGTGTATTACTCCACTAATATAAGAAAGCGTGATGCAAGATCACGTAGGACTTAACGGGTTGTAATGTAAGCTAAGGAACTAGTAAATACTGGGCTATCCAATAATAGCAACTAGCTTCCTTAAGCGCTTTTCAATACATCCCACCAACATTATGGGCATTGTTTCTTCCTTCATCCTCCCATTCTTGAAGTCTTTCTTTATTTTTGTTCCAATATCTTTAAGCACACTCGACTTAATAACAAAGATTAGTTATACATCTTCATTTAATTTAAATTCAGCAAGTGCACGTTTGACCTTATCTTTACTTTCACCACTTCCGCTTTTCCTTTCTTTTCACACTTTTCACTCCCTGGCACTGTGGGGAAATTATTTTTCTTGAGCGCTTAAGAGTTTTGGATCAAATTCACGGTTAATGAAAAGAAGGGATTAAGCTCGGTTTCTACCTCTTCAACGAAAGAAAAAAATAGGCTAAAGGCTCAATGGGGCTAACTAGGATGTACATTCAAGGTAGGTATGATAATGGAAAAACTTTCGGTTAAATCAAAGAAATGCCTACATCCTTTCCTACACTACACATCCTTCATTTCGTTTCATACACACACCAGGCAAGTTCTAGTCACTTCACAATAGCATGGACGAATCCAAACCTCACCTCACACTCATTGCACATGCTCAACTCAAGACTTATTCACAGACTCTTCAATCAGCTAATTACAAGAATTTAATATTAAGCCTCAATCACACCGAATCGAACTCTATGGCCTAGGTGTCACAACATGTTTCACATTTGCATGCTTTCATACGAATCATGTTTGCATATCAATATCATGTACAACACGCAACAAGAATTCCGAACCATGAAGCAACGACACATTTGGGAAACAAACAAAAGAAAGAAAATAAAAGAAAAGAACAAAACTGCTCCTATCGACTACATTTCCCTTAAGACGGTCGTCATCCATCCATCATAGGGAACGATCACTATTTACGACTTCGGTTCAATGGGACTATTCTCGGTAAAAGCACCAAAAACAAAGGTCGAGAAACCCAATCATAAAAAATTCAACAAAATCTTTTTTAAAATATCGATAATTTCAATAGAAAACAAAAATATTTACACAACCAGCTAACAAAAACTCAACACAGCACACAACAACTTAACATTCATTACAACACCGAATTACAATACAAAACATACGCACAACATCACAGGGTCACATTTTTTCACATGCACAACAACACGACGTGAACATAAACAACAACGAAACAATTGGCACCTAACTACTCCCACCCCACACTTAAACCGAACACTGTCCCCAGTGTTCACAAAATTCAACATAGCACAAAAGTAGGAGGTGACACTCCCTGATCAATCGAAGTATTCAACTTCTTCGTCAGGTGTCGTTGCCTCGTCTCCCATATCCGAATCGCCCCCGATGTCCTCGTCTAAGTCAACATCTGAGTCATCGTTGCATGTCTCCTCATCAGTGGGGACATCATCATCAATAGGCTCCACAAAAGATGGCCCCACTCGGCATAGAGCCCGGGCATTTTCGCCAAAGGGGTAAACTAGCTCGAGCTGCCATAGCTCATCTTCTATTCCTGGCCTCTCGCCTATGTGTAACTGCAGCATCTGCATCCCGCACATGCAGTCCATATATTGATCATCACGAGCATGTCGCTCGGCTAGTGTGAGAACTGGCCCGTGAGTGGTGTCGGGTGCCTTGGTTTTGGTGACGTCCAAGGCACGCCTATCCATTTGCGGGATGTAGTCTAGGGCCTCCTCCTCGATGTCAAGGCCCCTCAGAAACGTGGTCAGCAAACCACTAAATCCATACCTGTGCCCTTGATGCAAACGGGCTCTCTTCATGGCGGAGATGATCACCGCCCCAACATTTATCTCCAACCCTTTCATCAGGGCATAGAACAAACACACACGATCCCGGGTGACATATGTCATGTGCACTCCCGGGATCAGGCAGGAACACACAATTTTAAGCCAAATCCTAGCTTCTCTGTTCATTTGAGAGTAAGGCAGTGTCTGATGGTAGCCCCTTTCCTTGTGTCTGCTCCACCGTGCTGTCGAACGGGCTCCACACAGAGTGCGTCTGATATCCGCATAGGGTGGAGTTATGTTCAACTACCGGAGTACATGGGCGTCTGTGTCCCGCGCCCCCAATATGGCATTCAGGTGATGGGGCTCAAAGGTGACAACCTGCCCCCTTATCTTGACGGTGTGACTGCGGAGTGTCGGGTTCCAGTTTGCATAGAAATCCCAAATCAAGTGAAGATTGCACTCCTTAGGCTCTTCAAAGATGAACTTCAGCCCGGCAGTGTCAATCCGGTATACTATTCTGGGGTATTCCTGTGCAAGTGGCTCCCTTGCAATGTGCTCCTCAGGGAAGTATTTGGTCTCCTTATGTTTTGCATACCATTTCTTCCCTTCGTCCGTCACCCGTCGGGTTCCATATTGACGAATTGGGTCCATGAATCTAAGAAATGGTGAGAATTCTTGATCTCTCTCAATTCGAAAATCCAGGATTTGAATGCGTTGGCCGTGTGGAACCGCTGGTGCTGCTGGAACTGCTGTTCCCAGTCTAATCCTTTTTCTCCCGGCGCCTAATGTAGATGCGCCCTTTCCTTTGTCTTGCCTGCTTGACATTGTTCCTGTCAAATCAAACAGACAGACCCAATGTTATTCAAGTCAAAAATTAACTTCGACTAAGGTTGGGTTGAGTTAGGCCACCCCACACTTAGTCTTCAGCCACAATGAAAACAATTCGGCAAGAAAATCATTCTTTTCCATTTTTTATCAATTGACATGCCTCGTGCATTCAAATAAGTCGATGGAACAATTACTATGTACTACTCAGACTTCGTACAACTAATCACAATATCACCATCGATTCCATTACATCACATAACACTTAGCCAAAATTTTTCTCAACAACAACCTATGCAATTCACCAATTTCTTTTTCCCACAAATTTCCTTGTTTATTTAGCATATTCATCTATATTCACACACAATTCACCTCACCCAACCTGCACAACCCAATTATTTTTACATTTTCGACCAAATTTCGTTTCTTCCCATTCAAAATTTGACCCTAGCTACCAATTTCACAAAAATTCAATCAAACATGTATTTATCGAGTTCATATAATCACAACGATACTACGAACATCAATCAATAATAACTTAAATGAATTCAAGCTCAATTTACACTTAGGGCAAGCTTTACTCACCTCACATGCTCAAAAATTGAAAATTTAGGCAAAAATTGAGGTTAAGTTGAAGAACATACCTTTAATTCGATGAACTCGAAGAAAAGTTGAAGAAAATTCGATCCTAGGTCCGTGTCACATTGGGTGAGGAGGGATTTTAGGGGTTTTGTCGTGGAGGGGAGTGAGAAATGGGAAAAAAGAGGGGTTTTCGGGGTTAAAAAGAGGTTTTTTCGCGCGGGTCACCCGGTGACCCAGTGTGACCCGACGCGGATAACACCTCAACGTGTCACGGAGGCTAACGAGGAGCACCTCCTCCGTGACATGGAGCCATCAGGCCAGCCTTCTGGAATTTGTAAAAATTCCAGAATTGGCTTCAACGGGTAACGGAGGGTAACGCGGAGGCCCTCCTTCGTGACACTGAGTCAACTCATAGGCTCATTGTAATGCCACTTTTTTATATTTTTCTAACCTCGATTTTTTTCCTTTGCGATTATTTGCATTTTTTCCCTCCGTTCCACCTGAAAATCATCTCACAACAAGAAATTGGTTAGAATTCATAGGTTTCAAACGCAACCACAATGTTTGTTTTTATTTTTATTATTTTTTCTCTTTTTTTTTCTTTTTCTTTTTTTTAAACTAATTCTACTCATATATTACAATAATTTCACGGGTTGCCTCCCATGCAGCGCCTGGTTTACCATCACGGCTCGACGTTATTAAAATTCAATTATCCTCTAGAGTGACGGACGTCTTCTCTCGTATAACGTCCTCACCTCAGTAATGCTTACACTTCTTCCCATTGACTGAGAACGTGGCACTTCGATCTTCTTGCCACAACTCCAGTTTTGGGGTGTCCTCAATCGGTGTTTTTCCCACTAGATCTCGCGAATCAACAATCTGAACAATATCTGCTTGACCAAGCACATTAATTGCTGAAAGCTCCTCATATAAGGTCGGAAGCTTCGTGGCCTTGTACACATCAAATACCTCTACCTTGTCATGCGCCCGCATAGTTAGTGTTCGCACTCTGCTGCTCGGTATATATTATACACCGACACGCAAGTGTACGTGGTCAAACAAGTAATAAAGTGGCTAAGTAGCCAAGTATCGATCCAAGGAGGCTGCTCTAGATATGCAAAACTGCCTAGTTTACTATATCTCTATTCTATTTCTAACTATGTTAACAACAATCCAACCATGATTTGAGTAAGTTTTGCTTCTAAACTAATTATCTACTAAAATTAATAACTACTATTTATTGAGTTTAGACAATGGATATGCACATGCCAAGGTTAAGAACGAGTAATGAACTTGATAATCATGATAATTTGGTCATCTTCTTCTTCATATTGCTAGCCAAGAACGTTTGCCTAGAAATTAAAACTTCCGTATTTAATTTCACTTTAGCTTCATAAACCATTCGTCTACATTTCTGTGATCAAATGCAATTTATGACCTAACACTACAATTCCGGTTCATAAATTGACTAATACGGCTTTCAAGTATATTTCTATCAAGAAAGTACGTCAAAACCCAATTTTCCCAAATCAAGTTAAGAACAATACCCTATTAATTCACAACTTTCCAATTTCATGCTCTCTCGAGTGAAATTGGACTTTTTAGATATACATTAATGGTGGCCAATCAAGAATGTAATAAGCACAAGAATTAATAGAACAACATGCAAGAAGAAGAAGAAACCATATCAATTATTACCAACATTCATTTCACAAGTTCAAAACCTCAGCAAGAGAGGAATTAGCCACTCATTCTTGGATTAATCATCCTAGAATGAGTGTGAATCATGCATACAATTGAAGGAAAGAAGAAGGGAAGAGAAGAAAACTCTTATCTTTTCTATTCTTCAACTGCCACAAAACCACGTTCCTGCTCCCACTTCTGAACTCAGGCTAAAAAACTAAAACTCAAAAAAAACTCCCTTTAAAAATAACCTAAGTGTGCTATTTATACTAGTGGGAAATTTTTCCCAGAGTAACAAGCAACGTGTCATGGAGGCCAACGCGGAGCACTGCCTCCGTGACACGGCATGGACGCGGACCCTCTCTGGAAATTGCATGGTCCGGATAATTAGCCTCAACGTGGCACGGAGGCCATCGCGGACGCCTGTCTCCGTGCCACGGAGCTGACGCGCAGGCACACTGGAAATTGCCACTTTTATTTCTGACCAGGCAGTGCGCTACCGCGATGGCAGCGTGGCACGGCACCATCACGGAGCCACTGCAAAATATGTCATCCGAGGTCTTTTCCACGCTCGCATCCAAGTCCAACTCCGACATAGTTCCAACACACATTTTAGCTCTTAAAAATCACATTATCCTGCAAAACAAATGCTAATCATGTTGGTTAGTATAAAATCGCATTTTATTACCAAATACATGATATTATATACACATTGCACAACAAACAAGGTAAAAATGATACGTTTGAGTATCACTTGGGCATATAAATCTGCCCAAGATCACTTACCCCACACTTAAATCCTTGTTCGTCCTCGAACAACACATACACAAATCATGCACATCACATCTCAACCTTTGTCACTATGGTGCAACCATTTACGTTACGGTCATACCGATTATTCAATTTTTGCAAATCATCAAGAAAACATGCTTGGTCATACAAGACAATGACCTTAATACATCGAGGCTTCCTAGACTTTTAAGAATTGATTCTTGATATCGGCAAACTCATGCAAATCAACTAATCAAGAAATCCGACACGAAAATCAATCTTTCATCAAGCATGTACCCTCACAACTCGAGAGAAACTTCCCCTTGTATGCTCGTGCAGCACACAAACATGCAAGTAGGGGCATATAGAAATTAATTTCACTCTCTCTCCCAAAAGAATTCACATGCATCATGTCATGACCCATAGGCTTGCCCTTAGTGTATTACTCCACTAATATAAAGAAATGCAGTGTAGGATCAAATAGGACTTTTAATGGCTTGTAACTGGGCTATGGATCTAGTATATATATATTGGATTAGCCAATACTAGTTGCTAGCATCCTTAAGCGCCTTTTCAACTCATTCCCATCGACTCATGGACATTGTTCCTCTCTTTTCTCTTTTTCTCCCATTCATGCTGGTTTACTTTCATACAGCCCATTTCATCAGGCACGCTTGACCCCAAACGGAAGGATTTCATGTACCCTCAATTTCATTTAATTACAACTAGTGCCTCTTCAACACCATCTTTTCTTTCCTCACTTTGCTTTTCTTTTCTTTTCACTCTTTTCACTCTTTAACACTTTGGGAAACAATTTTTTTGTTCTTTGTAAGCGCTTAAGAGCTTCTTATAGACTTTAAGGCTAATGAAAAGAAGGAATAAAGCTTAGTTCATACAATTCTGGACAAAAGAAAGAAATCGGCTAAAGGCTCAACGGGCTGACTAGGGTATACAACATATAAAAAGGTAGAACTTGACAAGAAAAAAATGGAAACTAACGGTTAAAACAATGAAATGCCTACATCCTTTCCGACACTACACCTCCTTCATTTCACTTTGTATACACGCCAGGCAAGTTCTAGACAATTCACAATGACATGGAATAGCAAAACCTCACTCACACTTCATGCACATGCTCGAATCAAGATGCATTCACAGACTCTTTAATTAGTCAAGTACATGAATTCAAGATTAAGCCTCAATCATAATGAACCAAATTCTATAGCCTAGGTAACTCAACATATTTACACAATTACATGCTTTCAAACGAATCACTTTCGCATTTCGAACATCAATTACACACGCAACAAAATTTTAGCAACCATAAGCAACTACAGTTTATTGATGCAATCCACCAAAGAAACTAAAAACAAATCATCTACTCCTATCGACTACATTTCCCTTAAGACGGTCATCATCCATCCATCATAGGGAATGTTCACTAACTATGACATCGGTTCAATGGGACTATTCTCGGTAAAAGAACCGAAAACAAACTCCGAGAAACCCAAAAATAAAACTTCAAAATTTTTGCAACACATCGATCATTTCGATGAAAAAAAAATATTTACAAAATATGTTGATAAGTGCAACATCCTTTCGCAAAAATTTTGAAAAATATCGATCATATCGATAGAGAAAAAAAATATTTACAAAATTTACAAAATATTTACAAAGGCAACCATAACTTTTTAAAGACACACATCATTAGCCACAAACAAATATATACACATCATTCACAAATCAGTTCACAACAACAGGGAAAGCACAGACATACACAAACGTCAAGGAATAATATACAGCAGATTTTGAGCCTATGACCCAGCAGCTAACTACTCCCCACCCCACACTTAAATCGAACACTGTCCTCAGTGTTCACAAAAATACAAAGCACAAAATTTTGGGTGGTGAAACTCCCTGCTCAGTCGAAATATTCGACTTCCTCATCCGGTGCTGCGGCCTCATCGCCCATATCTGAATCAGCTCCCTCGCCGTCATCGGACTCCACATCAGAGTCCTCACGACGTGTCTCCTCATCAATAGGGACGTCGTCGTCAGTCGGCTCCACAAAGGCTGGCCCCACCTTGCATAAAGCTCTGGCGTTCTCGCCAAAAGGGTAGTCCAGCTCCAGCTGCCATAATTCATCCTCGGTGGCTGGTCTCCCACCTATCCGTAGCTGCAGCATCTGCATACCGAACATACGGGCCATATACTGGTCGTCACGAGCATGTCGCTCACCCAGAGTCAGCACAGGTCCGTGTGTAGTGTCGGGGGCCTTGGTCTTTGTCATATCAAGGGCCCGCCGCTCCAACTGCGGAATGTAATCCAAGGCTTCTTCCTCAACGTCGAGGCCTCGGAGGAAGGTGGTGATGAGTCCGCCAAACCCGTATCTGTGGCCCTGGTGTAGTCTGGCTCTCTTCATGGCGGATATTATAACCGCCCCCACATTAATCTCAAGCCCTTTCATAAGGGCATACACCAGGCAGACACGGTCCCGGGTCACGTCTGTCATATGTACTCCCGGGATCAAACACGAACATACAATTTTTAGCCAGATTCTGGCCTCCCTGTTCATCTGCGAATAAGGCAGAGTCTGGTGGTAACCCCTCTCTTTGTGTCTACTCCATCGGGCTGTGGATCGATCCCCACACAACGTACGTCTGATGTCGGCGTACGGTGGGGTGATGTTGAGCTGGCGGAGAACGTGGGCGTCTGTGTCCCGCGCTCCAACGATGGCATTCAGCTGCTGGGGTTCCAGAGTGGCAATCTGCCCTCTGATTTTAATAGTGTGGCTTCTGATGGCCGGGTTCCAGTTGGCATAAAATTCCCGGACCAAGTGAAGGTTGCACTCCTTGGGCTCCTGAAAAATAAAGCTGAGCCCAGCTGCTTCAATCCTCTGTACGATGCGAGGGAACTCCTGTGCAAGTGGTTCCCTTGCAATATGTTCCTCCGGGAAGTACTTGTTCTCCTTATGCTTTGCGTACCACTTCTTCCCTTCATCGGTAACCCATCGTGTTCCGTATCGGTGGTTTTGACCGCGTGGAACAGCAGGTGCAGCTGGGACAGCAGTGCCCAGTCTCATTCTCTTTCTGCCGGTGCCTGAGGTTGAAGCACCCTTGCCTTTATCTTGTCGGCTGGCCATTGTACCTGTCCATTTACACAGACAAGCACAACGTTAAGCTAAAAACTTGTTAGTTTTGGCTAAGTTCGGGTTAAACAAAATTTACCCCACACTTAGTCTTTAACAATATTTACAACATGTTAGCAAGGATAGATCTATTTACACCCCAAACACAATCACTATAAACATATTGCTTAGTGCGTTCACAAAAATTCGACAGCATAACGGCTAGCGAACAACTCAGACTTCATACAGCTAACCCAATCCTACCATCGATAGCTATTCACCCATAGCACTTAGCAACAATAACAACAACCAAATAGAAACAACAATACAAACATTTTATATACACTAATCTAAGCAATTCAACCAATTCACATATTACGCAATGTCCCACTAAAAATCGAGAATTAGTCGTCTTTCACCAATTATACAATATTTACCACGACTTATCTCAAATAATAAACACACCCCGACATCAATTTCGTCAAACTATCAAGTTACCCAAGTTAAAATTCAACAACCCCAAGCCCTAGAACTCAATTCGACAATCAACAATGAATTATTCAATCAATCGATAAGTTCACCCGTCAACTACAACAATCCGAACACAATCAATCGCAAAATAATTCACGTCATGTTTAATTTCTACCTAGGGTGATATATCTCACCTCACATGCTCAAAATCGACAAAAATCGCCAAAAATTTGAGATAGACGATGAAAACATACCTTGGAATTGAAGAATCGATAAAGACTTGACGTTTTCCTTGCCTCTTAACGTGGCACGGAGCTTGGGGGTAGGGGAATGGGTGTTTGGTCGCGGAGGGAAGAGGGAATGGGGAAAATAGGGGCGAAATCGGGGGTTTTTATTAAGAAAACACGCGGGTCACTCGGAAACCCGGTGTGACCCGGCACTGGGATAAGGGCAACGTGTCACGGAGGGTAACGCGGAGGCCCTCCTCCGTGACACGGAGCCAACGCGTTGGCTTACTGGAATTTTAAAAAATTCCAGATTTACCTTCAACGTGTCACGGAGGCCAACGCGGAGCATTGCCTCCGTGACACGGCGCCAACGCGCCAGTGCTCTGTTTCACTATCAAATTTTATTTTTCATACCTCGCCTCGTTTTCTCAATTCCACGTATTTTTCCTCCGGTATACCTGAAAATCACCTCACTAAACAAAAAGTGGTTAAATGACTAGATTCCCTACTAAAAGAATAAAAATTACTAATTAAAATGCACATCTAAACGTAGTCAAGAAAAAGAAAAGAAAATAAAATAAAAGAAAAACTTTACACTAAGGAAAAAGAAAGAAAAATATTTTTCACGGGTTGCCTCCCGTGCAGCGCCTGGTTTAACGTCGCGGCTCGACAGCCTTTACGCTCAATTTTTTTACTAGGGAGATGGAAGATTTGACCCGATCATGGTCATCTCCCCAGTAGTTCTCAACCTTGTCTGGTGGCCTACCTAGTAACTCTCGCGAATCACTCAATCCATTTGCATTCCCATGATCAATCACGTTGATCACCGAGAGTTCCTTATAGACAGTCGGGAGCTTAGGTGCCTTGTACACATCGAAACCCTCAACCTTGTCGTGTGCTCGCATCGTGAGTTGACCCGCAGCTACATCGATCAATGCCTTTCCGGTTGCCAAAAATGGTCGTCCCAAAATAAATGGGACTTCTGCATCTGGCTCAAAATCCAGAACAATGAAATCTACCGGAAAAATGAGGGAGCCTACCTGCACTAGCACATCCTCCACAATGCCATCTGGCTTAGCTAAAGACCTGTCTGCTAGCTGCAAGATCACTGTTGTAGGTCTAGGACTCCCTAGCCCTAACTTTCTGAATACCGAAGATGGCATCAGATTTATACTTACCCCCAAGTCGCATAACCCACGAGCTCGGATACTTTGCCCAATCGTCAGCTGGATAGTAAAACTTCCAGGATCCTTCAGTTTAGTGGGAAACCTGTTCTGAATACGGGATGTGCATTCCTCCGTTAAAGCCACCGTGGCATACTCGGTCAAGCGAATTTTGTTGGCCACGATGTCTTTGATATACTTTGCATATTTTGGCACACCCTGCAAGACATCAACAAGAGGTAAGTTAACATGTACCTGTTTAAGTACCTCCATGAATTTCTGGAAACACGCCTCCTCCTTGTGTTTCTTAAGTCGTTGAGGGAACGGGGGTGGAGGCTTTGTTGGTTCAGCTTCTTTAGTCTTCCCTGTATCTGAGGTTTGTTCTCCCTCAACATGTGCTGCTCCTGACTTCTGAGGAGGTCTTTCCGGTTCCACCTCCTTTAATTGTAAACCACTCCTCGTGGCCACTACATTTACCTGCTTAGGATTGGGATCCGTGTCGCTAGGTAGTCCTCCCCTTGGTCTAGTATTTTGGGCACTGGCAAATTGCCCAAACTGATATTCAAGAGCCTTGGTTGCCAATTGATTGTTCTTTACTTCGGCCGCCAGTTTGACATAGTCAGCCTGCAATTGTGCCTGGTTGGCAATCATGGTCTTGAACATTTCCTCAATAGTCGGTGATGGTGGTGGAGGAGGGGCATTGTGATTTCTAAACTGATTCTGATAGCCTTGTTGCCCTCCTTGGTTTCTGTGCATACCCTGCCTTGAACCCTGGCCTTGTTGATTGTTGCTACCCCACGAAAAATTTGGATGATTCCTCCAATTCGAGTACTAGCCACCACCAAACTGCTGTTGATTCCTCTTTGCATTGCCCACAAAGTTGACAGAATCAGGATTTGCACCACAACATTCAGCTGAATGCTCACTACTACCACACACTTCACACCACATCTGTTGGACTGCATTAACTGAGGCTGACGGCTGGTTCAAATTCATATTGCTGAAGTGAGTGTTTAACTGATTTTGCAAAGCAGCTATCTGTGCAGCGATAGCTGTGAATCCATCCACTTCAAGCACTCCCGCTGCTTTCCTTGCTCCACCTCTTGAAGAATCTGCATTCCATTTCGGATTGCCTTGTGAAATTCGGTTGACCAAAGTGTACAGCTCCTCATAAGTCTTCTCCAGCGCTTGCCCTCCAGCTGCTGAGTCTAACAAAATTTTAGTGTGGGGTTCCAAACCCTCAATAAAAGTGTGGACCAACACCTCATTTGACTGATGATGACGAGGACAGTCCCGCAACATGGACTTGAATCTTTCCCAGGCTTGATAAAGATTTTCTCCTTCCCTCTGTTTAAAACTTAGAATCTGACTTCTAAGTTTAGTTGTTTTACCTGAAGGGAAAAATCTGATCAAGAACTTCTTTGCAAGATCATCCCACGTTGATATAGAGTTGGGTGGTTCAGCTTTTAACCACCTCTTGGCTTCACCAAGTAAGGAAAATGGAAATAAGGTGAGCCGAACATAATCAGGTGACACTCCAGTGGGGATGTAAGTGTCACTTATCTCAAACAAGTTCTGGAGATGTTGTTGCGGATCTTCGTGAGGGAGACCGGTAAACTGCCCGCTAGTGTGCAAAAGTTGCACCATATTTTTCTTTAACTCAAATCTCCCCCCAGGCTCTGGTTTGCGGATGCTGGAATGTACATTATTAGCGTGTGGGATTGCCACCTCGCGAACCGGCCTGGCTGCTACTTCCTCGGGCACTAACACTGCCCGCACAACTGGTGGATTGGGTTGCTCCATCATAGACTGTTTGAGCAACTGCAACTTCTTCCGAAGAGCTTTTCTCCGTTGACTATGCAATTCACGTTCTGGCTCTAAGTAAGATTCCACCAGCTCCTTGTCCCTTGCCAGTGTTCACAGAAATAAAAATCTGCAAAATACAGGCTAAGACCAAGTTGTTAACACTTAAGAAAATAAAAATACAAATACAGTAAATTTACACTAAACAAAATTTTACAAATCGCCTAGCCTCCCCTGCAACGGCGCCATAAAACTTGTTCGCGCTCTGCTGCTCGGTATATATTATACACCGACACGCAAGTGTACGTGGTCAAACAAGTAATAAAGTGGCTAAGTAGCCAAGTATCGATCCAAGGAGGCTGCTCTAGATATGCAAAACTGCCTAGTTTACTATATCTCTATTCTATTTCTAACTATGTTAAAAACAATCCAACCAAGATTTGAGTAAGTTTTGTTTCTAAACTAATTATCTACTAAAATTAATAACTACTATTTACGTTGAGTTTAGACAATGGATATGCACATGCCAAGGTTAAGAACGAGTAATAAACTTGATAATCATGATAATTTGGTCATCTTCTTCTTCATATTGCTAGCCAAGAACGTTTGCCTAGAAATTAAAACTTCCGTATTTAATTTCACTTTAGCTTCATAAACCATTCGTCTACATTTCTGTGATCAAATGCAATTTATGACCTAACACTACAATTCCGGTTCCTAAATTGACTAATACGGCTTTCAAGTATATTTCTATCAAGAAAGCACGTCAAAACCCAATTTTCCCAAATCAAGTTAAGAACAATACCCTATTAATTCACAACTTTCCAATTTCATGCTCTCTCGAGTGAAATTGGACTTTTTAGATATACATTAATGGTGGCCAATCAAGAATGTAATAAGCACAAGAATTAATAGAACAACATGCAAGAAGAAGAAGAAACCATATCAATTATAACCAACATTCATTTCACAAGTTCAAAACCTCAGCAAGAGAGGAATTAGCCACTCATTCTTGGATTAATCATCCTAGAATGAGTGTGAATCATGCATACAATTGAAGGAAAGAAGAAGGGAAGAGAAGAAAACTCTTATCTTTTCTATTCTTCAACTGCCACAAAACCACGTTCCTGCTCCCACTTCTGAACTCAGGCTAAAAAACTAAAACTCAAAAAAAACTCCCTTTAAAAATAACCTAAGTGTGCTATTTATACTAGTGGGAAATTTTTCCCGGAATAACAAGCAACGTGTCACGGAGGCCAACGCGGAGCACTGCCTCCGTGACACGGCGTGGACGCGGACCTTCTCTGGAAATTGCATGGTCCGGATAATTAGCCTCAACGTGGCACGGAGGCCATCGCGGAGGCCTGTCTCCGTGCCACGGAGCTGACGCGCAGGCACACTGGAAATTGCCACTTTTATTTCTGCCCAGGCAGTGTGCTACCGCGATGGCAGCGTGGCACGGCACCATCGCGGAGCCACTGCAAAATATGCCATCCGAGGTCTTTTCCACGCTCGCATCCAAGTCCAACTCCGACATAGTTCCAACACGCATTTTAGCTCTTAAAAATCACATTATCCTGCAAAACAAATGCTAATCATGTTGGTTAGTATAAATTCGCATTTTATTACCAAATACATGATATTATATACACATTGCACAACAAACAAGGTAAAAATGATACGTTTGAGTATCACTTGGGCATATAAATCTGCCCAAGATCAGTTAGCTACCCTGCAGCTACATCAATCAACGCTTTCTCGGTTGCCAAGAAGGGACGTCCCAAAATAAATGGGACTTCTGCATCCGGCTCAAAATCCAGCACAACAAAATCTACCAGGAAGATAAGGGAGCCCACTGGCACCAACACGTCCTCCACAATGCCATCTGGTCTGGCCAAAGAACGGTCCGCTAACTGCAAGATCACTGTAGTTGGTCTAGGACTGCCCAACCCCAACTTCTTGTATACCGATGTCGGCATCAAGTTAATGCTCACTCCCAAATCGCATAGTCCACAAGCTCGGATACTTTGCCCAATTGTGATTTGAATTGTAAAGATCCCAGGGTCCTTGAGCTTTGTTGGCAATCTATTCTGTATCCTGGAAGTGCACTCCTCCGTAAGCGCCACCGTAGCGTACTCCGTCAGCCTGCTTTTGTTCGCCACGATGTCCTTGATATACTTTGCATACTTCGTCACTCCCTACAAAACATAAACAAGAGGTAAATTAATGTGTACCTATTTAAGAACCTCAATGAACTTTTTGAAACAAGCTTCCTCCTTGTGTTTCTTTAATCTTTAAGGGAACGGGGGTGGTGGTCTTTCTGGTTCAACTTCGTTCTTCTTCCCCCTCTCATCATCGTGTTCCCTCTCTTTCTCCACTGCTCCTAACTGCTGAGGTGGTCTTTCTGGTTCCACCTCCTTGAGTTGTAAACCACTCCTTGTGATCATTGCATTTACTTGTTTGGGATTCGGGTCAGTGTCACTCGGTAGTCCTCCTCTTGGCTTGGTGTTTTGAGCTCCAGCTAGTTGCCCAAACTGGTACTCCAACGCCTTTGTAGCTAACTGATTGTTCTTTACATCTGCCGCCAATTTTACATAGTCAACCTGCAATTGAGCTTGGTTAGCTATCATTGTTTTAAACATTTCCTCAATGCTTGGTGGTGGTGGTGGAGGAGGGGCATTATTGCTTTCGTATTGAGTCTGGTAGTTCTGCTGCCATCCTTGATTTCTCTGCACACCCTGATTCGAACTCTGCCCTTGATGGCTGTTACTATCCCAGGAGAAATTCTGATGATTCCTCCAATTAGAGTTGTAGTTGTTGCCATACTATTGGTGATTATTTCTATGTACATTACCAACAAAGTTCACTGAATCTGGATATGCACCGCAACACTCAGCTAAGTGTTCATTACTACCGCATACTTCACACCAAATCTGCTGCACTACATTAACTGGGGCTTGAGATTGATTCAAGCTCATATTGCTAAAGTAGGCGTTGAGTTGATTTTGTAAAGCAGCTATCTGTGCAGCGATAGCTGTAAAACCATCCACTTTCAAGACTCCTGCCGCTTTCCTTGTTCCTCCTCTAGAAGAGTCCGCATTCCACTCTGGATTTCCCTACGAAATACGGTTTAACAGAGTATACAGCTCCTCATAAGTCTTTTCTAATGCTTGTCCCCCAGCTACTGATTCTAGCAAAATTTTTGTGTGGGGTTCCAAACCCTCTATAAAAGTATGCACCAGCACATCATTGGACTATTGATGGTGAGGACAATCCCGTAACATGGATTTGAATCTTTCCCAAGCTTGATACAGATTCTCCCCCTCTCTTTGTTTAAAACTTAGAATCTGACCTCCAAGTCTTGCTTTTTTCCCGGATGAAAAGAACCGTCTCAAAAATTTTCTTGCAAGATCATCCCAAGTGGTGATGGAATTAGGTGGCTCAGCTTTCAACCACCTCTTTGCTTCTCCCAATAGTGAAAATGGGAACAATGTAAGCCTTACGTAATCAGATGATACTCCAGCGGGGATGTAAGTGTCACTTATCTCCAAAAGTTTTGGAGATGTTGTTGTGGATCTTCGTGAGGGAGACCCTTGAATTGCCCGCTGGTGTGCAACAATTGCACCATATTCTGTTTCAGCTCAAACCTCCCTCCTGGCTCAGGTTTGCGAATGCTTGATGTAACATTGCTAGCATGTGGGATTGCCACTTCGCGAACCGACCTAGCTGCCATTTCCTCGAGCACTAATACTGCCCTTACAAGTGGTGGATTTTGTTGTTGCTCCAGGATTGTTTGTCTGAGCAACTGCAGCTTTTTCTCTAGAGCTTCTCTTCTTTGATGATGAAATTTTCTTTCCGGCTCTAAGTATGAATCCACCAGCTCCTTGTCTCTTGCCAGTGTTCAACAGAATTCAGTATCTGCAAAAGACAGGCTAAGATCAAGTTGTCAGCACTAATAAGAAATCGTAGACTAACACTTAAGAAAACAATTTTACCAATTGCCAGTCCCCGGCAACGGCGCCAAAAACTTGTTCGGGGCGTTTCGCAACTACACGCAAGTGCACGTGGTCGAATAAGTAGTAAAATGGTTAAAGTAATCCAAGTATCAATCCCACAGGGACTGAACCAAGGTAATAATCGAATTAAGTGTTAATGAACTCTAACTCTAAAAATGCAGACAACAATTTAAAGAAGATTTTGGAAGTTGGTTTCCTAATTTATACTAATCTACGACAAAATGATAAAGTGTGTCTGAACTATAGTAATGAGCAAGCTGAGGCCAAAACAAACATGCAGGGAAGTAATTTATTGATACAATTCGGTTAATCTTTCCTTCGGTTGCTAGTCAAGAATTATTGCCTATGGAGAGAAACTTTCGTATTCTACCCAACTTAAGAATCATGAACCTTCAACCTACATTTCTGTGATAAAATAATTTCATGTTCTAGCCATACGAAACCGATTCCTTAATTGACTAATACGACATTCAGATATATTTCTATTCTGAAGGTAAATCAATTCTCAATTATCCCAAACTAAGAAGAGATCATATCTTACCAATTCACAACTTTCCAATTTCTTTCTTTTTCAACATAAAACTGGATTTTTTAGATATACATTAATATTGGCCAGACATTAATGCAGTAACAACAAGAATTGATAGAACAACCATGGAAGAAAAGATGAAAAACAAAAATGATCAACAATTACATTCCACTACAAATGTTCTTAACCTCAGCAAGAAGTGAATTTAGCCACTCATTTGTGGATTAAACATCATCAAATGAGTGTAATTCATACAAGCAATTGAAATAAGGGAGAAAGAGATAGAGAAGAACCCTAGAATTTTCGTCCCCTCAACTGCCTGTAACCCACGTCCTTGCCCAACTAAGTCAGAATAATTAAAAATAAACCTAAGTATGCTATTTATAGTAGTGGGAATTTTTCCCGGAATAACAAGCAACGTGTCACGGAGTGCATCGCGGAGCACTGGCTCCGTGACATGGTGCAAACGCTGACCCTCACTGGAAATTTATGCTCCAGGTAAATATAGGCACCGTGCCACGGCATGTAACGCGGGGCTTGGCCAACGTGCCACGACACCGTCGCGAACCTTCACTGGAAATTTGCCAAAAGAAATCATCCGAGGTAGACTGCCTCCACGATGGCAGCGTGACACGGCTCCATCGCGGAGCCCCTATATTTACTGCTTTTCCTTGACCTTTTCCACCGCTCGCTTCCGAGTCCATTCCCGATTTTCACCAATATGCAACTTAGCTTCCTAAAACTACATTTTTCTTACAAAACAACATAATCATGTTGGTTGGTATAAATTCACATTTTAACTACAAATCACATGAGAATGTACAATTAACAATAGATAAACAAGATGAAATAGAGCATTTGAGCATCACTTGGGCATATAATTCTGCCCAAGATCATGGATCTACGTGAATACCAGCATCCGACAAAATATGACCCAAAAAGGCTACCAAATTCAGTCAGAATTCATATTTAGAAAATTTTTCATATAACTAGCGATCCTTGAGAATCTGGAGCACTGTTCGCAAATGATCTTGGTGTTCTGCTTTTGAACGGGAATACACCAGAATGTCATCAATGAATACTATCACAAACAAATCCAGATATGGCCCGAAGATGTTGTTCATCAGATCCATGAACACTGCCAGAGCATTCATCAACCCAAAGGACATGAATAGGAATTCAAAATGGCTATACCTGATCCTGAAAGCCATTTTTGGGATGTCTCTCTCCCGAACCCGAACCTGATGATATCCGGACCTTAAGTCGATTTTAAAGAAATACTTCGCCCCTTGTAGAAGATCAAACAAGTCGTCTATGCTGGAAAGTGGGTATTTGTTTTTGATGGTGACTTTATTTAGCTGCCGGTAATCTATACACATGCAGAGGAAGCCATCTTTCTTTCTTACAAACAGAACTGGCGCACCCCATGGTGAAGTACTCGACCTGATAAAGCCCTTATCCAGTAGATCTTTTAGCTGTTCCTTCAATTCTCTAAGCTCAGCAGGAGCCATTTGGTATGGAGGGATGGATATAGGTTGAGTACCTAGAAGTAGGTCGATGGAAAAATCGATTTCTGATTCTAGGGGAATACCAGGAAGTTCATCTGGGAACATATCTAGAAATTCATTGACTACTGGAATGGACTGAAGAGTCGGAGATTCTTCTTGGACATCCTGAACCCTGACAATATGATAGATGCAACCCTTCGCTATTAATTTTCTCGCCTGAATATAGGATATAAACCTACCTTTTGGTGTGGCTGCATTGCCTTTCCACTCCCGTATTACCTCCCCTGGAAAGTGTAATCAGACAGTCTTGGTCCAACATTCTACATTGGTGTAACATGGTGCTAGCCAATCCATACCCATAATTGCATCAAAATTAATCATTTCGAGTTCACCCAAATCTACCGAAGTTTGGTGACCAACAACCTCAATTGTACAACCCCCAGTAGATCCTCTTAGCTATAATAGAATCACCAATGGTTGTGGACATTGAAAAAGGTCGGTGAAGTAATTCTGGCGTAATACTAAATTTCTGGGCTACTAGTGGCGTCAAATACGACAAAGTGGAACATGGGTCTATCAAAACACACACGGAATGAGAACAAATATCAGCATACCTATCAGAACATCCAGAAATGACTCTGACTCCTATTTCCTCGATAAAGCGTAAGTGCGATCCGGACTGGTGCCTGAACTCGATGCCCCTGACTTGTCTCGGCCTCTGCCGACTGGAGCTGAGGGCCTATGCCATACTAGCGGTGCCGGGGCATGTGACCCTACTGAAGATGTATCTTGTCGGTCCCAATCACTCTGACCCCTGGCTGGACAATCCCTTATCATGTGACCATCTTCTCCACAGGTGTAGTACGCTGTAGAACCATACCTGCATGCCCCAAGGTGACATCGACTGCGAATACGGTAAGGTGGCACAGTGAGTCTACTCTTCTCGAACCCTCTCTGCTTGTGCGAACCCGATAGCCATGAGCTCTTGCCTGGTCCTGACTGCCCCGATGGCCAGGTCTACCACCCGGCTGTTACTATGGAGGTGGGGATCTGGGTGGTCTATCTGATAGTCGAGTCCTGGGCCCGCCATGAGACTCTGCCTGAGTGTCACTATGCCTAGCCCTACGATGCTGCTCCTAACTTTCCCTCTCTATCTCCCACTATAGCTGCGTGATCCCCTCAATATTCAGAGAAAATGCCTAAAAACGGGCAATATCCATGTCCTCTCGCACAGTAACCATAATACAAGTCTCTACATACTCTAGAAGTAGACCTGTAATAAATCGGTGCACTCTAGCTGGCATGGTATCTAAAAAAGCTGGTGCATATCGTGCCAAGGAGTCAAATCTCATACCATACTCCCGAACCCTCATCAAACCCTACTCCAGATGCAGAAACCGATCTACCCAAGCCTGTCATATTTCTCGCAGCAAATAGTGGTCCGTAAAGGCCTCTAAAAAGCTGGACCAAGTCAGAGGAGGAACATATCTACCTCGGGATCTTTCCCAACTCTCGTACCATAACACTGCTATGTCCCGTAACCAAAATACTGTTAAGTCAATCGACTATGAAGGTGTGGCATGCACTACCCTGAAGATCCACTGCAACTGACCTAAGAAGTTCTGCGGGTCCTCATTTCGATCCGTCCCTGTGAAATGCGGGAGACTCAGAGCGAGCCATTGGCTAATGTTGTGCAGCCATCATCTGAGCTAACATAAAAACAACACTCCTAACCTCCTGATCTGATGACATCAGTATGGGGACTGTTGGAGGTGGTGCTGACGCATCTGCCAATCTGGACGGCTCCTAACGGGGCGAAGACTGCTGGGGAGACCGAGAAGGAGTCTCCTTGTCGCCCTTAAATCGGGCTGACTTTGACTGGGGCACCCCGCTAGTGCCTTCTCCTTCTACGACGTCCAACTTCCTGCCAGCTGTGGTCTGTCGCATGTTTGACATTTCTCTTTAGACAAGATAAATATGATATGCTTAGGGACTCAATCCTATACTATACAACTCTATAGCACGACTGGAAAAGAAATAAGGGTAACCATCCTATCATGCTTTGCAGCCTCCTTTCTATAGAATGTGGTGCACAACACATCCATAGGCAAGACTCTACTTTGCATGGCTTGTAGACTCCTTGGGATAGGACCTGCTCTGATACCAAGTTTGTCACGCCCCATATTGGGAGGCATGACTGGCACCTAGTGACATATGGGATCTGACTGACCTAGCAAGGCTTATGCACATCTGGTGCAAGCCTGCAACTCATCTCAAGAAAACAACGGGCTATATCTCGGCTGTAAACACAACCTCCGATCGACAAGGCCTTATAGCCCCCTGTAAAGAAAACAGCTAAGCGGTAACATGCAAATAAAGGGAATCCTATGTAGGCTGACAAGGCTACCATGTTGTCTAGTTATAACTGAATTGAAAGTCAAGCAACTATAATTATACTATAGCTAACACAACCACTATCTAATAGCTAAACAAGGCCCCACACGACCATCACACGAAATAAAGAATATATAGGCCCCACACAGCCAACAACAAACTAACCATAGGGAAATTGTAAATATGCAAGCCTCTAAGAGTAGAATATTGGTCGAGACAGGGCCCCAACCTACCGATACTGTACAATCAAAAAGAAAAAACCTTCTAACTAATCAGCTCCAGAGGAGGGGAGCTAACTGTACTGCTGACTCAGGCTGAAAACTAACAAGGTCCTGATCCATGTCTATCCGCACCTACAGGAAAGTAATGCAGTACCCCAAGATGGGCGTCAGTAAAATATGTACTAGCAGTAAATAAACCTAACTGAACAAAATTGAAATTAAACTAACAACAACTGAAAAGAAGGGATAGAGATGCTACCTGAGTAACATAACATTCTGCTACCTAATCTATGAGTAAATAGTGCAAATAAGAACCTTGTCTGGCCCCCATAAGCCAAAAGGTACAACAAGCACAGAATAACCCACTCGGGGCCCCCATAAGCCCTAGCGAGTACACTTCAATCTATATACCCCTACAAGGTCGAAATGAGTCAACTAATAACTGTAGTCATTCTACCAGTCCCCCAGGTCTGCAACTGAGCCTGCTCGGCCCCTGAACTATTGCTGTGTTTGAGTCTAATGGATTCCTGATATCTGCACCCCGGGCACCAAGCTCAATGGGGGTGTGGTGCCAATACGACATAAAAGTAATCAATCCATGGAATGTACTATATGGGCCCCTCGGACCTCATCTTCTTCCCTCACAGACAACATATCACTCCTTGGAGTGACGTCATCTAGCCCTTGGCAGGCACCAACACAGCTAGTAACCCTGGGGTTGGTTATGGAAGGCTATACAAGGCAAAGTCAATCCCAAACTAGACATAGAGTACTGGTCTCTACTAATATTAACAACTAAAAACAATAGATATACCTCTAACTCTCTTAGTGGGATTAAACATGTATTACAATACTATAGAAGCTAACTTGCCAAAGGAATTTTCCTTAACATACCTCGATTGCCGATTCCTGATTAACTGGCGAGTTCCAATTTGTATTCAACCGCTCCTTCCAACTGTAACTGTATTACTGGGAGAATGAGACTAGTTTCAATACAAAATTCAGCAGAAATGATAACTTTTAATGATAATAGAAACTATACTTCAACTTTATAAAGTACAGCCAGAAACGTATAATTTTCCATGAATTCAGAAGGGAGAAATGCTTACTTGAAGCCTGTGACCGTATAGGAATAAACTTGGAGCAATTCTGATCACTTCTACTCGGTGGAGTTCTAATTTGCCGAGGCGTATTTTGAGAAAATAACTCTAGTAATGCTCCCTGCAGGCTTAGAACTCGATACCTGAAGTTAATTTGAATTTGGTCCGTATTTAGCAGCGTAATCGGAAGAAATTTGGATGAAAATTGCGTTTCTACTCTTCTCTGGATGAGCCTTCACTTTTGGATACATATCAAATGAACAAGGTGCTATATATACACACTTTGGGAAATGGATAGAGGGTCCGTGGCACGGAACCCATCATGCCATATCACGGGTTTGTCACAGATCCCATCACGGAGGGAGAGGGTTCGTGACATGTTGCGCCGGTTGCAACTGGTTTGGCCCTTTTCCCCTACTATCTCGATTCCACGCTCGTTAAACCTTTCCCTGGTCCCTTCTCTCGTACGCATCATACTCTAAAACTCTTGACTTATGTATGAGTATGCCAACTAAATGATAGAAACTTACGAGGTGTAACAGTTAGCCCCACGTTTGACAGCTGATAAGATAATTATTTAGTGTATAATATAGTCTATCAGAATACTAACAACTAAGGCGATTTTCTAAGCGACCTATATGAAAAGTTGTAAGTCGTACAAAGATTATATGGTTACTTTCAATACGTAGTTCATCTAAGAATCTACCACCAGTTCATTAGGTAATCCTGGTGCCACTAACTCAAAGGTAAGACTGTATGACGAAGATTCTAGCCCTGTAGGCGACAAGGTACACCAATGGCATATAGGCGAGCTTTACTATATGTATAGGCATCAAAATAGGAAGTTATATCGCCACGCTATTCCCTATGCAGCCTTATTTTACAAAGTATGCTCAACAGCTAACCACAACCTCTATGGCCTCGGTAAGGTAGCAAAACGTCACTAGCCCCTCTAGACAACAATAAAATAAACAGTAATCTCTATGTCGCCCCCAGTGAGTAGCAAAGTAGAATATAGTTAGTCTCGACAAGGGATACTAAAGTACAACATCAATTCATCTCATAGCAACTAACCACAACATACATAAATATGAACTACTACGAGAGCACAAGTCGTATCAACTATACAAAGAGAATAACTTGCCGAAGGAAATATAGCCTTTACATACCTTGTAGGCAACTCGATAACTCTACCTTCCACAATAAAATCCTTCAACAAACCAATACTTCACAAAGCCCCAACGTCTCACTGTTGACCAGCTATGTAAAACAATCCACAAATCAAACAAACGAAGAAGAGTTCTGATATCGATAGTTGTTCTGATATATAACGCAAAACTTCCAATTTTAATGGTGAAGAGGGGTATAGAATTCCTTACCTCCCTCTAGATAAAGGAACACCATTCCCTTGGAAAAACCTCAACAAAATTGCAACTTAAGAAGCCTACTTGAGTTTGAGGAACTTCAGAATGATTATTTACAAGATCCCCACTTTAATTGGTGTTGGAAGCTTGGATAATGATCTTAGAACCTGAAATTAATCTTCCCAATTGAAAACCCTCAAAAAGTCCTTGAAGTTAAGAAAAGAAACAAGTTCCAAATGAATTAGGAATTAAGAGTTACTTAAATATAAGTGGGCACCGCCAAGTCGGCTACAGATGGGCGCGGTGCACCTCTCACTGCGCTTGCCAAGGGGCGTGTTGCACAACTCAATACGCCAGGAAGCCTGTACTAAGAAGCCCTGTCCACGCAGCTCGCTGCCGGTGCTCTGTCGTCCGACACCCGAGGCTTATTTTCTCGGGCAACCTTATTTTCTCATTACTTCACTTCCGGGCAATATAAAAATGAAAAATTATCGTGTAAAACATATTTTTTCACTAGACCCGTCGGCAGCCATTCACGGGGTGTTTCAATTTTGCATGAAAAGTGTCCAACCCTAGAAATTTATAAAAATCATAATTAGAGGCTTGAAGAAATTGAAATCATGTTATTAAGCTTGAGATTGGTTATGAGGGTGGAAGAAATCCCCCAATCGTAAACCCACATATCCGAATTTGAATGTTCTATTGCTTAGACTTGAGACCCAAGAGAATTGAGAATAGGAAGAACACGTTTGAACTTGAGAGGTTTGATCATCAACTTATGATGTTTTAAGAGGAATGAGGGACTAAGTAAAAGCTCTAATACTCCCTTAAGGAAACAAAAAAAACTTAGTTTGGGAGTTAAAAGCATAAGAAGCCATGAAAATACCCTTAGGAATTCACACTTAAAAACTATTTGTCAGACACCACGACTCGTTGCAGGATACAACAAGTTGTCCCATGACTCATTTGTTCTAGGTGAACCAACGACCAGTTGAACCATATAACTACCTATTCCATGGGTCATTCTGTGTCCTGGTTATAATTTCTATTGGTTTTCTACTTCATGTCTAGAATATGATCATAGAGACTTTTGGGGTGTTACAGATCTACACTCTGAAGAGACGTACTATACCTTGTTCATCCAGTAAATCTAAAAATATAGGTTCTTTGCTTCAATAGATGGTTTTAGGTGCAAACCGTCTTTGAGAAGGATGGTCTGTCTCTTTCTCTGCCTTTGAGGGTTTCACACAATACCTACTTTTTGGGCAATTTCTTCTCATACAAATCACAAACATGGGATGGGGATTTATTAAATTTAAGACCATTTAGAAAATGCTGACAACTTTTAAGAATAAATAATTATCCAATCTAGCCCCATCCAATTTCTAAGTAATTAACCCAAGTTCTTCTTCCAAATCAATATTCCTAGCATAGGTTCAATATCACCCACAAGTCAAAACATAATGCGAATTAAAGAAGGCATTCTTATAAGAGTTTAAACATGAAAGTAAGTACCTAAATTAATCCAAAGTGCTCGTGTGCTTGTTGAATAGGGGACACATAATTCAAGGCCATAGAAACCCTACCTTGGGTGACCGAAGCTTGAAGTGTGTGCCAGAGTTATGATGAAAAAAATTTGAGCAAGAAAGTGAGAAACAATAGAGGTTTTAGTAAGTCGAAAGGAAAGACAAGAAGGAAGGCTATGGGAGATATGGGAAGAAGAAGAGTATCGGGCAAAGGTTTCCTGATGAGCTTTTTAATTTCCAAACAAATGAGAGTGGTCGGGTCGATTTAGCCTATGGGTGGATTTTAAAGATCAACATGGCCCACTTACATGAGATCCGCTCCTAACATGCTTTAGAAAGGGACCCAATTATGTAATTTTAAAATCAAAAGACGGTCCAAAGGACGGACTATCTAGCTAGAGTGCGGTCCGTACATTGGAGCGTCTCTTGGCTTGCCTTACCAGAACCTTCTTTTCGTCGAAGGAAGGGAACATGGTCCATCCTTGAAAATGCAGTCCATTTGTCCCTCCATCACTTGAATTTCAAAATTTCCCTTTTTCTATTTTGGATCAATTTCCTCCATAATTTTTAAGTGTCCCCGTATGCATCAAAACTCATTAGTCCAAAAATGCTTAGGTTGCCTCCCAAGAAGCGCTTGATTTAATGATGACACGAAATAAATACCACACATAGTGTAGTATCCCTTGGGTTGCCTCCGATGAAGCACCTAATTTAACGTTGCGACATGACACAAGATACCTAAATCAAGCACATGGTAAGTCATCCTTGAGATGAGACATCCTCACCCATATTTTGTCTTTTGAGCCACAAAGGTACTGCTTTAACCATTTGGATTTAGCCTTCTTTTTCTTGAGTGATTCTTAAAATGTATTCTTAGCTCCTTCATCTTCATTCCTCACAATATTTGTCACACAAATTTCCCTATTTCATATAGGCAATAAGTGATGTCTCTCGGCTTTGAAGGTTATACTTTTATTCTTGACCTGGAACATCATCTCACACTTTCTCTAGTCGATAAGTGCCCTCCCGATTGACAAAAAGGTCTCCAAAGTATGATGGAATGTACTGATCTACATCACAATCAATTACCACAAATTAGCTAGAAGCACAAATTTCCTGACTTTCACCAACATAACTTCCACCATCCCCACTGGCATCTTAATAGACTCGTCGATCAATTTGAGTTGGATAGAGGCAGATGGTTAATCCGGATTGCTTGTATATAGCTAGAGGCATCAAATTTATACTATCCCCACTATCATATAGGGCATGTAAGCAATCATATCTACTGATTCTACACATAATGATAAATTCATCTACATCTCCCTTATTTTCAACATAAGTGCCCACAATAATGGCACTCACATGATGCGTCACTGGAATCAACTCTTCTTTATCACATAGCAGCTTCCTTTTTAGTAGCATTTTTAGGTACTTAGAAAAACCTGACATCTCTTTGATAGCATCAATAATCGGTACCCAACGTGTAGCTTCCTTTAGCTGTTCAATATGCTTTGCAACCTTTGCATCAAGAGCTTGTTGGGCTATTCTTTGCAGAAAAAGGGTAACAGGCAGAGAAAAGTATTTAGCAATGCCATCCACTCTTCACTTAGACTTTCTTTCCCTTTGAAGCAATAGAATCATCTTTGACAATCTTCTCTATTGATGGCTTTTAGACTCCCATATCAACACTCTCACCAACACTTGGATTCATCAACCCTTCATCTTGTTCAACACTAGAATGCACAATTTCAACCTCTTTATCAACCATACCATCCTTAGATTCAACATCCACAGGCTGCACAATTTTGCAACTCCTTGTGAAAATTGCCATACGTTGAGCATTAAAAGGATCTACATGTCCCTTGGGGTTAGCCACTATGTCACTCAAAAGATATCCCTTTTGATTGGGATTTTATCATGTGAAATATCTCGTACTTACCGTTGTATCTTCTGTACAGTTTGAGAACGTACAATCTCCATAAGGTTCTTTAGGCAGGCATCCGATCTCCCTTAATTAGCAAGCACATTCTCCAACATTCCCTCAAGCTTTGAGCCTCCTGGATCTTGGGAAGGACCTCCCTCCAATTTTGAGAGTTAGAAGGGGGACCTCTAAGTGGAACATAGAAACTGGAGATTCTGTTCTAATAGGGTCCATGATTGTGCCATCCTTGGTTCAGACCACCGTACTAATTCCTTGGGTAGTTTTGACATTGACCTTGCAGTTGAGGTCTCTACTGCCCTTGATATGATGAAGGTGGGTGGCCTTGCTGGTAATGTAGTTTATAGCCACCGGATCAGTTACCAACATAGTTGGCATCTTCAACATACATATGAGGAGGAGGGCATCCATGCCCATATTGAGCACTACTTAGGCCTTCTTTAATAGCATTCACCTTTTTGAACTTCGCCTTGGTCAACGTTTTGGTAAGTAGGGCAATGTTTGTGGCCATGGATTCCATCATTTGATCACGATTCTAATTCTCCTTCCTCAAGTGAGATAATGAAGGAGTACCCACATTTAGCCTTCCACATTGAACTCCTCCATGTGTTGGATGGTTTTTCTCTGCAATTCGATCCAAGATATTGTAAATTCGATTAAAAGTCTTGTCCATGAAATATCTTCCAGTAGCATTATTTGCTATAGATTATGTCAACGGGTCGACCTGTATAGAACTTCTCAAGAAAAATATACTCGGGGAATCCGTTGTTGGGCTCCCGAAGTATATATATCCAGAACCTTTCCCAAGGTTAAAACAATTGCTCCCCTGGGAGCTTCCCTAAGTTGAAGATCTTATCCCGCTGCTCCACCTCTTACTATATTGGAACCACTTTTTGAGGAAGACATTTGATATGTCAAGAATCTGCAATACATCTTTGCTTTGTTTCATAGCATTTTACATGTATTTAGGAGATAACTCAAGTGGAAATTAACCTCATTAATCCTTATTCTAGGAACCCAAGTAAAATGAAGAAGAGAGCAGTTAAAGCTAGAAATTTGTTCAAGAGATGAACCATCTTTCTGAAAGATGATCTATATGTTTAGCCATCTAGCCCAAGCCATTGCTTCTAGAAACCATCTTGAATAGGTCCTTAAATAATGGATTGAAGGAAATACCATCTTTCCAGAAGATGGTACGACAGTTGAAAGATGGACCATCTTTCTAGAAGATGGTCCATCAGTTGAAACGGACCATCATTCCAAAAGATGGTCCGTTGATTGAAAGACAGACGCGTGATGAGGGAGAAGGCAGATTTAATCAATGAGGCCAAAGATGGACCATCTTTCCAAATGAAAGTCCCCCAATAAAATGATGCAAAGCTGATTAACAAATGCTAATTTTATTCATTGGAGTAAAGGACAGTCTGTCCCTACGCACCTAGAACCTCCGAGTTTAAATTTTTTGGGCTTTTTAAAACATAATATAAATAGATATTTCTTCTTTTTTAGGGAGATTTCAGCTGGTATTTTCAGTAGAGTGTAGAGAGAGATAGAAAATTTTACTTTTCATAGTAGATCTTAGATTTAGTTTGTAATTTTGATGACTCAAGTTCATCAATTCAAGATTTCTTCAACAATTTGCAATTTCATTAGTGAGAATGTCCAATTACTTACTTTATCTTATGCTTTTTGCTATGGGTAACTAAACCTAGATCTAGGGTCGTGAACCCCAATGATACCCAATTTGGTAAAAATTGATTATGGGCTTAAGAATATTTGATTGATTATTGCTTTGTCGTGTGTGGTTGGTGATAAAAGTCACCCAATCTTTGCCCAATTACCTTTATTAGGCTTGAATGAGAAAATTTATGTTGGGTTAGCATTAATTAACAATAACTCGAGGCATAACTCTTATTTAATGGATTCTTCTAGAAATAGATCGAATTCCAATTGGCAGCAAGTAATTAGATAGAAGGAAATTCTCTTCAATTTGACAAAATTAAAGTAGATTGACACCTATGGTGCTATTGAAAGGTACCCATGGGTCGCCTAAGTATTTACTTGTATATTCAACCAGAGTCCATTCTTAGTTTACTCATATTGGGTGATTTAGGGGGACCGACCCATAATTGGGGTCACTTCTCTAGAATTTTCATAAATTGATATCAACCCTAGCAATTTGCATTCAATAGCTGTAGTAAAATTTACCCAATCTTAATTTAAATAATCTCTAAACTTGCAAAACTATGTTGAATGGTACTAGATAGAGTGTACTTAGCATAGTCTCTATGGGATTCGACCCCAACTCCATGTTGGGTTTTATATTTGCTTTAACCATTTTCACTGTCAAAAATTAGAGTGGATTTGAGCGGGACCAAATATTATTGTGTCATTGCTGGGGACTACGGCATAATCCTTATCTAGCCCTATTAGATTAGTTTGCTTTCTTAGAACTATTCTTTTACCTTCTTTTTCGTTTTTGTTGTTTGGGACAGGATCATGGCCGTTCCACCAGGAGAATTAGAGAATGTGTTTGAGGAATTCAATGATGAAGTTGACTATGCAAGATCCATTATTCCACCAAGAATGAATGCTACGTCTTTCAAGATAGATGGTAGCATTTACACTATGCTGAAGGCAGAGGTACAATTTTACAACTCCACGAATAATGACCTTCATTAGCATTTAATCTAGACCCAGGGCGTCGACTAGGACTCATACCACTTTCGAGATCCAAGAGAACCCTTTATCCCGGCTTACTATTAGTTTAGATCTCAATAAATAATGCAGAAGCTGAAACATAGTGAGCTCACTATAATGAAAGAGAATTTATTTTGTAACTGAACAAATGTTAAGAAGTAACATTATTAACTCGATAACTACTCTATCTATGAAGCCTCTAAAACCTAAGATAGGTGCTGAGACATAGATCCCAAGGTTACCTCAAGCTCTATCAAAATGACTCTATCAAAACTATGAAACTTCGAATTTAGGAGGCTTCACTAAATAGCTGAATGAAGTGAAGTCCTAGCAAAGCGTCCCTTGCTATTCCTATCTATCTGAGTCTGCATCATAAAATAATGCAGTTCCAAAATGGGTCAGTTCATGGAATGTACGGTACGTAAAATAGCTTAATGAAACAACGTTAGCTAGAGTATCTCAAAAGAAGGACATGGATGAAATCCATAAACTTGACATAAAACAATAATGTGGAGCTTTACTCAAAAACTCAATATGATGATTAGGACACAATATGATCATGTGTAAAATAGTTTATGTAATAAAACGTATGCATCAAAACGTCTTTGTAAATATTTATGCAAGTAAAGTACATCAATAATAGTTTGGGCAGGAGTTTCTCATAACCGACACCATAATGATGAGCACATGATGCCCAACTATCTCACTCAAGTTGGAAGAGCCATCCAAAACATTGCTAGGGTGGAGAAAGATTACAATGTGGGATCCCTAACAATCAAAGTCCTTACCAGGGACTATCTTTGGAGTCGCCCGAACCAACAACATGATGCTTACCTGCGTTGGCTACGTAGTTATGAGGCTTATGGGTTGTCTGACTCCTTTCACCCACTCGGTGCTAAATACTCCTTCCAAAACAATCTTGCTCATGTCTAGTCAAATGCCCTCAGTGAGGCAACATCAAAAAGATCATTATAGAGAAGTTTAGCTATATTATATAAGAAATGTTTAAAATCATCTGTGAGCCCTTTCGTTCAAAAATCATCTTTAAACTTGATTACAAGTCTCTCACTCAAAACGTAGTTTAAAATATCTTTAAAATGTCATGAAGAGCCTTTCGCTCAAAACATAGTTTAAAATATCTCTAAAGCATCATGAAGAGCCTTTTGCTCAAAACAATCTTTAAAAATCAATATGGAGCCTTTTAATCAAAACATCTCATGACTTTCAAAATAAGATTTTACTTATTCTTTTATGCTAAAAATCATCTCTTTCTGCTTAAAATATCATCATGCATGCTCTACTAAAAAATATTCAATCTTTACGAAAACAATGAATTTACTTCCAAAATACATGCTTTCGAAATCATGCTTTCATGTAACAAGGGTTCATGGGATAAGAGACATGAACCAACCTCAAGAATCAAAAATCAAGAATCAAGAAAGTATGATCAATAATCAAGAATCAAAAGAGTATGATCTACAATCATTTAAGATGGATTACAATCAAGAGACATCAATAAACAACTCAATATGAACAATTCAACAATGACAATTCAACATATGTAGATAGAGAAGAAGACAATTCAAGAATTGGGTAAGAACCCTAGCTTTAATCTCAATGAATTCTTGCATAAATGTAGGGCATAAGGATGAATAGGAATCCTTACGTAGGTTAGCCTTACATAACTGGAAAAATAGAACCGTAGAATCAAGCTTGAAGAACCTTAATTTGGAGAAGAAGACTTCCTAGCTTATTGAAGAGCTTGAGAGCTTTGATCCTTGAATTATAATTGGAATGGTGAACAATGAGTTTCTAGGATTTAGGAGTACTTAAATAATACATTTAGGCATCCCAAACAATATGGGTATAGGCAATTAAACTGTGGGAACTTCCTAAAGTAACTTTAAGACCGTTTTTTGTAACTTCACGCATCTTTGAATTTGACCCCATGTCAATTGATAGTTCTTTATTAAAATGCTCATAACTTTTTAATCTGAGCTCCGATTGATGCAAGGTCATATATGTTGTAAAGAAGCCTCAAATAGATTAAATATGATGGGTTGAATCGCTAAAAAGTACTTCGTAAACTAGGAGTTATGATTGTTTAAAGTTGAACCTTGTAAGAACTTACAAGAAAACTGTAATACCCCGGAAAGGCCTAAGAATAGACCGGGGAGTTTGAAAAATACAGAAAGCTGAAAAAACATCACAGAATGGACGACTCAACGACTCATGGGTAGATACCATGAGTCTTCGAAAGAAGTCGTGGAATAGGGGTTCAGGGCAGCTGTGGTGACAACGGATGGTGTAACGACTCTTTGTTAGGAACAACAAGTCATTGTTACCAATCGTTAGAAGGGATGAGCTTAGGCTGAGGGAGAAACAACGAGGCATACCACGATTCGTGGTAAGGAGAAACGACCCATTGTTTCAAGTCATTGCTTGTGGGTTGAGGTTTCCAATACATTCAACGGATGGAGACCACGACTTGTTGGACGGCACCACAAGTCTTAGTGAGGCTTGTGGAAAGGGAAGTCAAGTTGGTCAAGAAGTTGACGACGGTCGATTCAATGACCCGTGGTTTGAAGCAACGACTCGTCCTGACGAGTCGTGGTATGTTGCCACGGCCCGTTGGGTAGGTCGTTGATCCGTCCGAGATAGTTTTTAGGGAAATAATTTTAAGCGCATTTTTGACTTTTCCACGCTTTTAGACCCTAAATTACGTTGTTTTGGTTGTTTTATGAGTGTGATAAGAGGAGTTAAGTCCTTTATTCATTCCCATTCTCATGTAAGAATTTTAGAGAGGTGTTTGGGAGATTTAAGGTCTTCTTCCCCAAGTTTCAATCAATTTCTTTGTGGGTGTTCAAGGAACTTTGAGGTCAATCCATTTTCAGGTATGTAATGTTTTAGAATGGGTGAAATCCTTCCCTACCCATGCCTAAATCTCAATTTAAAATCACGATTCCTCCTATTCAAGTCTATGGTGTTTTACTCAAATGCATGAAATTTTGATTTCTCTTTATGGGTATGATTTAATTGAGTAGTAATTCTTAAATTTTGAATGATGGGCAGGTTTTATTATTATTCTCTTTAAAATCATGTTTCAAGCTTTTAAATCCAAAATGCCCATTTGATGAAAGTTCATGAAAGTTATGATTTACAATGAATATGCAATATTTTGAATTTATTGATGATAGAAAAACATGAATTCAAGTTACCCATGTTTATGAGCATATTTTGAAAGAATTTAATATGATGAAATATTGAGCAATGCCCACATATTAAAGAAGGATTTATGATTCATGAAGTGAATTACATGATTTATCGATTTATGATGTTGGCCGATGAAAAGGGGCCTTGATTTTTGGATAAGCATGTTTTAAAGGGGATCAATGATGATAAATGTTATATTTTAGCCAATGAATCTTAATTCATGATGTTACTGAATTACGTATGAGCCTATATACATATTTTTGGGAGCCGTGTCTAGCACCGAGCAGCCCGACGTTCAAAGGGCTATGCCGATGTCTCATAACCATGAACCACCGTGGGTTTGTAAATGATATGATGTATTGGTAATGATCCCCTCAAATGTGATATCACACCTTATGCAGGACCCCCGCTTGGCAAGCCAAGGTCGGCTCTGCCCACTTGAGTGAGAAAGTGGGGCATCATGAAAGGCTCTACCATGATGGTGTTAGTTATGATTATTCCTGCCATTGTTCCGCATGTTTTATGCATTGATATATGTATGTTATTAGCTCAAGTTATGTTTTGGTAATATTTACTTACGATTATGAATATGAACATTTTAGCAATGATTTGAAAGCCTTGAGCCTTATGTTTTATATAGAGGTTATGATATATGCATGATGTCCTTCTCCTACGTTTACTTATGAGTCTTGTTTTACTTTTAAATGTCCATTTTACTTACCTTTCATTCTCAGTACATTCCACGTACTGACCGCATACCTTCTATGATGTATTGTTTCATGATACAAGGGCCTAGATCTCTGACTCATCCTCATCCTTAGTCCATTTCAACTTATGTTCTTAGCTTATTAGTGAGTCCTCATGTTTTGAGAGGGCTATTTGACAGACTTTTATGTTATCTTGTGTTTTAGTATTGTTCGGGTTAGTTGGGGATGTTGTCCCATCAACCCATCGTATGTTGTAGAGGCTTTTAAACCATATGTAGTATTCATCTTATGTATACATCCATTATTTTCTAATGTTATGCTATGATTACGTTCCTCTATGTTTTTATGATTATCATTCCACTTATTTGAATGAGATTAGTTGTATGCATAAGCCATGGGTCGACTTTGGGTCCCTCGGCCCATGTCTACGATCCGGGTATACATTCGGATCATGATAAAAACTCAATCACTAAGAAGGCTCCCAACTCAAATTTGTGCCAGAGGTTCCTTATGACCTTAATTTGTATCTAATGCATTTTTGACACTTAAGAATTGATATAAACACTTAGTACATAAACTTCATTGAGTTTGGGTCTATCCACATACCTAAAATGGTTTCAAACTTATCCCAAAAGATCAATGAATTACAATTTAAAAGAATTTCTTGGAGGTGTGCAACCTCCACAAGGAAATTAATGTTTTCGATGATGCTATTCGGCTTAGAGTATTGAAATACTATTTGGCCGGTGAAGCAAGAGAATGGTTGCATAGTCTACCTCCGAATTCAATCAACATAGGGCATAATCTTGTGAATATCTTCCGTAAAAATTGGTTCCACCTAGTAAGAAGGCGAAGCAGTGGGACAAGATCTTCTACTTCTAATATCTCTCTGGGGAGCAATTGCTTGAAGCTTGAGAAAGGTCCAAGCAATATATACTTTGGGCACCCAACCACGGGTTCCACAAGCATATTTTTCTTGATAAGTTCTATACAGGTTTAGACCCGTTGACGTAGTCAGTTGCAAATAATACTATGGGAGGATGTTTCATGGATAAGACATTTAATCAGATTGCCATCATATTGGATCAAATTACAAAGCACAACCATACATGCAATGTAGGGGACCAAAGTGGAGGGATAAATGTGGGTACTCCTTCATTGTCTTACTAGATTAAGGAAAACCAGGATCATGATCAAATGGTGGCAGCCATGGCCACCAACATATCCCTTTTCGCTAAGAACTTGATCGAGGCTGAGGTCAAAAAGGTACATAGAGTTGAAGAGACTATGAGAGGTGCTCAATATGGGCATGGATTCTCCCTTCTCCATATCAATATCAACTATTCTAGGAGCCACCACCTATGCAAGTTGAAGATGCAAACTATGTTGGCAACTAATTTGGTGGCTATAGATCGCATTATCAACAAGGTCACCCATCTTCATCATATCAAGGGCAGTTGAGGCCTCAATTGTAAGTTCAAGGTCAACACTACCTAAGAAATGATTATGGTGGTCCAAATCAGGGTTGGCACAATGGTGCAAATTGTCAAAATCAAAGCTCATCTTATTATGTTATGCCTAGAGGTCCCCCTTCTAACTCCAAAATTGGAGGGAGGGTCCTTCTCAAGATCATGGAGACTCAAAGCTTGAGGGAATTCCAGAGATAGTACCTGCTAACCAAGAGATATTAGATTAATGCCTAAAGAACCTTACGAAGATTGTATGTTCTCACGCCATGTCCATTCAGAAGTTAGAAAAAGTGCGGGATCTCTCCTGTGACCAAAACCCTAAGAAAAAATACCACCTTCCAAGTGATGTTGTGACAAATCTAAAAGGACATGTGGGTCCTTCTATTGCTCATTGTATGTCTATTGTCACAAGGAGTGGTAGAATTGTGTAGCCAGTGGATGTTGAAGTTGAGGATGGTTTGGTTGATATTGAAGCTGAAATTGTGCATGATAGTGTTGAGTAGGAAGAAGGCTTCATGAAGACAAGTGCTGATGAGATTGTTGATGTGGGAGTTAAAAATCCACCAATATAGGATAATGCCAAAGATGGTTCAGTTTCTCCAAAAGAGAAAGGAAAGGCTAAGTGAGGTGTAGATGACTTTGCTAAGTATTTTCCTCTATCTGTTCCTCCTTTTATGCAAAGAATAGCTCAATAAGATCTTGATGCAAAAGTGGCAAAGCACATTGAACGACTATAAAAAGAGACACTTCAAGTACCATTTATTGATGCTATTAAAGAGATGCTCAATTTTGCTAAGTACATGAAGATGCTACTAACAAGGAAGTTCCCGTGTTATAAAGAAGAGCTAATTCTGGTGACACACCTAGTGACTGCCATTTTTGTTGGCACTTGTGTTGAGAAGAAAGGAGATCTGAGTGAATTTACTGTTCCTTATAGGTTGGTACATATATGATTGTTTACATGCCCTATGTGACTATAGAGGAAGTATTAATTTGATACCTCTAGCAATTTATAAGTGGTCTAGGTTGTCCATGCTTAAGTGCACCTCTATTCGACTCTAAATGGTTGACAAGACTACCAAGATGCCGGTGGGGATGGTAGAAGATGTGCTGGTAAAAGTCGAAAAGTTTGTGCTTCAGGCTGATTTTGTGGTTTTGGACTGTGATGTGAACCAGGACATTCCCAACATACTTGGGGACCTTTATTGGCTACTGGGTGGGCCCTAATGGACTTGGAAAAATAGGAAATCGTGTTTTGGATCAAGAATTAAAGAATCACCTTCAAAGCCGAGAAAGGTCATTTATTGCCTATAAGTGATGGGGACATTTTTATGGTTATTGTGGAGGAAAGTGTTGATGAAGGAGCTAAACATACAATTTATTGCATCATCTAAGAGAAAGAAGGGCAAATCCAAGTGGGTGAAGCAATACCTCCATGGCTCAAAAAGCATGAAGTGGGTTAGGAAGCCCTGTCCCAAGGACGGTTCACCATGTGCATAATCCAGGTATCTTGCGTCGTGTCGTGACATTAAATCAGGTACTTCTTCGGAGGAAACCCAAGGGATGCTACACCATATGTAGTATCCACATCATGGTGTGATATTAAATTAAGCATTTCATAGGAGGCAAACCAAGTTTTTTTGGACTAACGGGTGTTTATGCATGCAGGTACACTTGAAAAGATAGAGGAAATTGATATAAAATAGAAAAGAGAAATGTTGGTATTCAATCGATGGAGGGACAAACATATTGTATTTTTAAAGGACAGACCATATTCTCTACTGTCAATTAAAAAGGGGTTTTTGGTAAGGCTATCCAAGAGACAGTCCAATATGTGGACTGTACTCTGGCTAGACGGTCTTCCCTTTGGATCGTCTTTGGATTTTAAAAAGAATTTGGGTCTGAGTCTTTTTTGAGATAGATTTGGGCCAGGTTCTTCGAAATTAGGCTAGTTTGTTTTTTAAAATAATCACCCATAGGCTAAACCGATCCAACCCATGTGTTTTAAGCTGAAATTAAAAGGGCATTGTGGGCAGCCATTGCCTGATGCTTATCCCTTCCGCATCTCCTCACTAATTTTTCCCCTTCTTCTCTCTCTTTCTTGCTAAAAACCTCCATTATTATGCACTATTTCTCAATTTCATTGCTTGCATCTTGTCCCTCCAGTACACACAGCTCACTGTGCATGTAGGTAGGTTTTGAAGCCCTCATTTTGTGCCTATATAGTTCAAGCACACAAACACTTAAGAACTTATTTATGTATTTATTCTCTTGTTTAATATTCACTTTGAATGCCTAATATGACGTGCATGATGCTTCGAACCTATGCTTGGAAGTGACTTAAAGGGAGAACTTGGGTGAAATTCTTCAGAAAATAGGACAGGGTTTAGGTGAATGTAAATTTGAGCTTGAATGTTGATGATAATTGCTTAATGGACTTAAAATTTGTATAGGCCCATCCAATGTTCATGCTTTGTTCAAAAATAAATTGCCCAAAAAGATGGAATTGTGTGAAACCCATAAAATATGGATACCCTATTTAGTTCATAAGGCTATGGAGAAAGTTCATCTTATTTGAGAGAGGCTAAAGACAACTCAGAGTCTTCAAAAATCATACGCAAATGTTAGGAGGAGAGACCTTGAGTTTGAGGATGATGATTGGGTGTTTCTAAAGGTGTCCCCATGAAGGAAGTTCTGAGGTTTTGCAAGAAGGGGAAACTTAGTCCCCAATATTTTGGTCCTTAGAGGACTATGAGCAGAGTTGGTGAAGGGGCTTATGAGTTGGAGTTGTTGGTGGAGTTAGCTTCGGTGCATCCACTTTTCCATGTGTCCTTACTGAAAAAGTGCATTGGTGATCTGACTCTAGTTGTTCTGGTAGAGAGCATTGGTGTGAAGGATAGCCTTACCTATGAGGAGGTTCCAGTTGAGATCCTTGATCATCAAGTTCGTAAGTTGAGGAACAAGGAGGTAGCTTTAGGGAGGGTTTTGTGGAGAAATCAACTAGTTGAGGGAGCTACGCAGAAGTCAAAGAAAACATGATGGCTAGATACCCGTACCTCTTTCCTTCTAGCTTAGTTCAAACATGAGGTACCATTTTCCTCATTAGTACTCTATTCAGTTTCATGTCAAGTACGTGTCTCTCAATTCCTTTCATATCTTAGCATGCATGTATGTTTCATGAATTCAATTCAGTCGTGTATCTTAATTCAAAGTCAATCACCCTGTCAGTTTTCAATTTATATCCTTTCAATTTTGGGATTGAAACTCCTTCTCTATCCTTTCAGCTTAGTTAGCCTTTATTCAAGGACGAATATTCCCAAGAGGAAGATAATGTAATACCATAAAAGTTTCTAAGATTAGATCCAAGACTTGCAGTCGAAACCAGAAGGAAAAATGGCATCAAGCTATTCAACAACTCTCAAAATGAGTCGTTTTATGAACCAGTGACTCGTTGGTGGTCTTGTGGTGATGAACTTTAGAAATTTATGAAAATTCACTCAGAACCAATGAATGGATTTTATGACCCATTGTTAGATTGTACTGACTCTTAGTGCAAGTTCAAAGGATGATTAAGAGCAGAAGCAAGAACCAATGAAGAAACCAATGAACCATTGGTTAAACCAATGGTCCACTGTATGGGCTGTGGGTTCTGCTAGCGAAATGTTTAATCCAATAGTCCAAGGGTATTTTCGTAAAACCTAATGCTTTTAACTTCAAAATGACGTTGTTTTGGGAGCCCTAAAGGGTGTATTAAAGGGTTTTACTTATCTTAATTCCTCATTCCTCTAAAAAACATTCATAGTGGGGAAATCAAGATCTCAAGGCAAGCTAGGGTTCTTGATATTTGGCATATGCTTATGCCCATTTGGCATACGTTTACCCAGCTTTTATTATGTTTTGAGAAGATTATTTGTATAAAATGCATGGTTTTGTGAATGTGTGTGTGAAATAAGCAAAAAAATATTTTTAAATGATTTTAGCGGGTAACACATAAAAAAATACTCAAAAATAATGCACGGTGTGAAAAAAGAAGAATTCGAGGAAAATTTGGCCTGGTGAGATAGATGGAGTGGCGCACCAGAGATTGTACTTCAGATATAATTCTTTCTAACACTCGTGAAAAATAGCTGGAGTAGCACATCAGAGACCAAATTGCAGAAGAAAGATATTCTAACATTTTGGCGCATTGGCTGGAGTGGCGCACTGAGCTCAAACTTCAGAAGGTAAATTTTCTAATACTGGTGCATTAAGGGAAGTGGCGCACCAACACCGGAACTAAAGAATTTTGACACACACCTTGGTGAGATGGGAGAAGTGGGGAATAGGGGATCAACCTCATAGGAAATTCAAGAAAAGTGGGTGAGATGGCTAGCATGGCGCACCAGGCCTATCTAGAATGGAATTTTCTAAGTCCAAAAGCTAAATTACTCAAGGGAAAAATTAATTTGTTATTGTGCTTATATAATCTTTGTCGAGGGAATTTGTTTGGCATCTTTAATCAGATAGATCGATTTTACGCAGTCTTTTAGGGGAGAGACAAGAGGTTCATTTTCTTCTAGGTTTTTCTTCTTTACTTAAGCTTCGTCAATTCGAATGATGAATTCTTGGGTTTTAAACTTGAACATGAGTGGATAAACTTCTATTCTTAATATTCAAAAGGTGAACAAATAATATTCGTTAAACTGGTCACCTTTTGAATATTATCTATTCGCTCATTGGTTGAACTCGGGAGAGGGAACTAGTGAGGGTTAAAAGGAAGCATAGAATAGGTTTCAATTATTTGTTCAATAGTTCAAGAGTTTATTTCATTGTTGAGGATATTGATATACCATACAATCTTATTCAGCTGAACCATGTAGCTTCAATCATAGTCTCATGTTTCTCCTGCAACAATAGGGATCTAGGTGTTAGGGTTCATGAGATAGTTTTTGGCTATTCGGGAGAATAGTTGAGAAGTGAGTTCATAACTTGCAACTGGCAATCTTAGAAGTATGTCATCTAGCGTATTTGAATCCTAAAATTCCATGTGAAAGCAAAAGTGCAAAGATCCTGGATTTCTCTCATCATTGAATTACAAATAATTTTGCAAAAGCATTTAGTTCTTAATTTAATATACATTCCAAAGTTAGAAAAATAATCTCAATACCATTTCCTCATTTTTTTGTGTTTACTTGAATAGTGAAATGAAAGCTCAAACTTAAGCAATTAATATGTGAAGTCTCTATGGGCACAACATCGGGACTTCACTATCCTATATTACTTGATGACCATGTGTGTTTGCGTGCGCTTGTCAACATCAAGTTTTTGGCGCCGTTTTCGGGGATTTGTCGAAGATTGTTTTGCTAGTTTGAATTTTTATTTAGCTATTCAGTTTTTATTTCTTTCACTAAATTAGACTTTTGTTTCCTTTATTTGTTAAAGTATTAAATTTTTGTAAGCATATTAGATAGATCTTTATTTCTCTTTTTTTAAAGTATTTTACCATTCTTCTTAACATGATAACTTAGAAAGTAAATGGGTCGAATAATGGGTATTCATATTTTAGTGATTCGTGTCTGAATTGTAGAGGACCTCACTTATGGCAACACTGTCATACTTGTGGTGTACGTGGTGGTCTAGATGGTCACTGGAGTAGTTTCCCCAATTCTTATTCCCCCTCCCCAAGCCCCTATTATGATCCTCCTATTATTTTTTATGCTTACAAGAATAATGAAGAGGAGGAACATCATGCTCAAATAAGAGATATGGTAAAACTGATCCTAGAGTATATGAAAGTAATAAGGGAGTAATATACTGAATAGAGAAAAGCCTTAGAAAGGATGAGCACCAAGCTCACGGAGATGAAGGTTGAGACGGAAACTTGTAATGATTTGCAAGTCACAATCTTAGCCAATACTCAAGAGGAACCTAAAGTGGAAGAAATGAGTGAGTTCTTGGAACAAGATCAGTTCGTGATGGTCTTACATACATAGCTAACCAATTCATGGAAGTGCGGTGGGTAATAGCCAATGAATGGAAGGGGAAGAAGAATTCTAACCATTTGACTATTCTTTGTTGGTTGATGTTGATGTTGAGGAGGTGGATAAAAGTGAGGATGTCAATCATAATTCAATCTTGGAGTTAAGGCGTATTGGTCCTCATTCTAAACACTTTTTGACATTGTGTTTGGTAGGCAACCTAGAAATAGAGCCTTCCAAGCCTATGGAGAGATGTTTAGATGAGGAGAAATTCCCCTATATTCTAAAATTTATTATGCCAAGGAGACATAATTACATCCCTCATTTAAGGGCCAAGAAGGGCAAGATGAAACATTTATTACTTGGTCCCTTCATATTTACACCACCACCTCTTGAAAATAACAAAAAATTGGAAATGAAATTGGGGATGAAATTTATAAGCACAAAATAGAAGGAAAAATGGTAAAACTTGATAGCATCATGCCGCAACATTAAATTAGGCACTTGTTGGGAGGCAACCCAATTTGTAATGGTGTAGTTTTTCTTTTTTCTTTTCTATTTTATATAGCGTCACTTTTGTTTGTGTTTGGTGTGCATGGAAGGGGAATTATGAGTACCCAAAGTTAAAGCTAAGGATCCCGTCTTGAGCTTAAGTGTGGGGTCATATGACCCATGAATCTAAGAGATATGCTGCTAGATAGGTCCAAGAAGGCCTCAGGGAGTATTTCTCACCTATGTCTTATTTTATTTTATAATGCTTTGAGGACAGAGCATGACTTTAAGTGTGTGGTGAGGGTATGTCTTCTTGTATTTTGAGGTTAATGGTTAGTATGCCTCCAAGTTTACTTTAAATTTTCTTGAAAATGACATGCTCGTCCACTCTTCAATTTTTCTTATGGCATCGGTTCTTGTTTGAAGGGGAGACCTTTGAACCCAGTAATTTTTTTTCATTTTTAGGAGTAGTTTTAATTTTTTTTAGGATAAGAAATGGTTTTTCCGGATGATGGATAGTTGGCGACCATCTTGAGGGAAGTTATTCAATAAGAACCCATTTGAATGCTAGGCGCTCAGGTTATGTCCTAATTTGAACAAAGATGCAAGTATTGGTTTTGAAACTTGAAAACATGCTGCGGAAAAATATGAATGACCTTGTTGAGACACCTAGGCTCTTTTACTAGACTCTTGTGTGATTTTATTGGATTGATATGGAATTCTTTCTATTGTTTGCCTAATTGATGGTCTACATTAATCTGTATTGAGAAGAACATGTGTCATGTGTGTGAGATAATTTGCATACATTCTATGCTTTCGTATTGATGTCTAGAACGTTCCTAGTGTTTGTGCTAAATGAAATGAAGGGTGTTAAATTTGGGAGATGATATAGGCGTTTCTTTGATTATCCTATCTTTATCCTATGAATTACCTACCCATTCATGATATCATTAGTTAGCCATGTTGAGCCTTTAGCATATTCTTTCTGTACCCATGTTGAAAGCTAAATCCCTTTTGTTCAATTGACATTTATTGGATAAAGTTAACTCCTAAGGCACTTTAAAATTGAAAAACAATTGTATGAAAGGAGCACAAGTGAAGAAAAAAAGGGGGAAGCTAAAAGTATGGAAGTAAGAAGATAAGGTAAAAGGTGAAAAAGTGTAAAACAGGGAAGGCGATGTTAGAGGTAGATGAGAAAAGAGAATGAGTAGGTTGAAAAGAATAAATATTTCGAAGAACTCCCTACTGGTCATGTCACGACTCGAGCATGACCCCGGATAGATACATGGGACCTAGAACCACGAAAGGCTCCAAACTAACCCATGGCACGTACATAGCATGAATAAGAGCACATCTAAAGAAGAAATGAAATATAACATAAGATAAATAGAAGTCTGCACATTATTAACACATAAATGGAGACAGCAAGGCTAAAACGCCGAATCATATACACAATTGTCTAAAAAGCCTTTAATCATACGATGAGATGATGGGAAACACCCCCAACTAGATTGCTACGTCTGAAGCTGAAAGACATAGACATAAAATATTAATTGATAAGTGTCCTCAAAAGATGAGAAGTCACTCAGACTGTGGCTAAACTAGACTACTGCGAGAGCCAGACTAACATCGGGACTGAGACTAGTCACCTGAAACTATATCATAAGACGATGTATGAATAAAGTATGTAGTCAGTAGTCTAAATGACTGAGTATGTAGAGTAAGTAAAACATGCTCGTAAATCATTAAAAGAGACCATGAGTATAAGATAAGCTAAAACATGAGAGTAGGGACGACATGCTAAAATCGTAATCGTGAGGTAGTCATAAGCATGAAATATTCATCATAAACTAAAGCATAATGACCCAAGGTTTTTCAAATAGAAATCATGTTGTGCACCATGCTCAAAATCATAAGTAAAACTCATAAACTGATCAATAGGTCAACCATACTATGAAACATGATACCATAAATACTGAACACCATTATCTTTAAACATGAGGAATAGTTGAAGGCTTCATCATAACCGACCATCATGATAGAGCTTACATGATGCCCCAACAATCTTTCTCAAGTGGGCAGAGACGTCCTAAGCCTTGCCAGGGCAAAGAATGATAAAGGTGTGATATCACTGTTGCGCCCATGGAAGGGGGAAACACTCTCTTGAGGGGTCCCAAATATGACTATATACCTATGGTGACAAATAGTTATGAGACCTGGGTCCTCGGATCCTGGCCTACTCGGTGCTAGAAATTACTCCAAAAACATGAATATTGCTCATAATCATATTCTTAAAACATAGCTTAAATTTGTTTCTCAGGAGTCTTGACTCCAAAACATCTCTGTAAAACTTATCTTGTATGCCATGGCTAAAAATCATGGGAAACATACTTGACTTTACATGGGCTTGCCTAGCTCATGAAATTGTACATATTTGAATAATGATTCATAATTCAAAATCACAGAATCATATGTGTAAGACTTCGTAAACATTCATACATACTTTGATAATTCATCATACTAGAAATCATGGGCTCATAAGTTTAAAATTCATAAATCATGCATAATAGGGAAAAATCATCATACGCATGAAATCATCAGTTCATGAGGAATTTGAGAGTTAAATCTTCCCTAATAACCATATTTTGCCAAATGAAACATGAGAAAATTAAACCCATAGATATATCATGAATAATTGCATGGAATTGGGTTAAACCCTAAAATTTCATAACTTAGAACATGAGAAGTAGAGATCATTGAGTGGAATTTAAAAATGGCATGAGGGTGGAAGGATTTCCCCCATTTATAACCCTACATACCTAGGCTTAATGAGATTCTTGCTAGGGTTTGAAGCCCCAGAGAAATTAGAGAAGAAGAAATTGAGAAATCCTTTCTTCATTGAGAGCTTGATCTTTTCCAACCTTGGTGTATGAGAGGAGTGAGGATAAGCTAAGTAAAACCCTCAATTACACCCTTACGGATCCCCAACACAATGTCATTTAGGGAATAAAAGCTTTGGAAATTACAACACTAACCCTAGAAAAATGGGCTGGACTGAATCACTGGACATCTCAATAGTGGCAGTGATGGGCCTTCACTCACTCGATGGTCCTTCGCCCTTACTGTCACCCTTAACTAGAAGGGGTCCAAAATTCCACCTTACTGACGGTAGAAGTGATGGGTCATCACTCCCTTAATGGTCCATCAAGTCATTCATCACCTGAGAGCAGGGGGACTTGATCATGATGCCATGCGTGATGATTTGCTGCAAATCTGCCGACTGTCATTCCCACCACTGAAGTATGATGCCATAGCGACGGTCCATCACTAGGCTAACGAGCCGTCGGCTCCTCTGTTTCCTCTTGCACCATATCTAAAACCAGAAGTCCTTTTGCTACAAAAAGGTATTTTGAGACTCACGGTGTTACAAGTCACCTAAGTTGCTAAAATTTCAATCAAGGAAAGGCATAAGGAATAAAGTAAGATCAAAGGGTGTGCTAAAGGTTGAAAAATTGTAAAGTATTAAAGTGCTTTGGGAGGTTAGTCATTATTCTGGCCAAATAATCTCTACCGTCCCTTAGCCTACATTACGACCATTTAAGTCCTATTTGATTCTAACTTCGACATCCTTATATTAGTAGAATATTCACACTAAAGGAAAGCATATGGTTCATCATATGTTCATGAGAAATTTTTTGTGAGAGTGAGCGTGAAATTCTTTACTTATATGCCTATACATGTGATTTTTTCATATTTTTGTGAAAAAAAAAGGTGAGAAACTCTCTTGTTTGTGAGGGCCCATGGTTGACAGACAATAGGTGAAATGTTTGATTTTGTAATTAGATTACATATGTTTGTTAGCCAATATTCACAGAGATTGAGTCAATTCTTGAGGTTAGATTGTCTTAAAAGGTTGTTCCTGAGCTTAATTGGAAAGTTGAACCATGTTATGTTAGAAACTTGCAATGTCTATATGGTCATAGTAGTCGTAGCCTGAGCAGACCTATTAAAGAGATCTAAGTCCATATAGAGACAAGACATAAAGCTTAAGTTGATTGTTTGAGGACGAACAATGGTTTAAGTGTGGGGAGGTAATGTTGGGCATATTCTTACCATTTTGTCATACTTTTACCCATCTTTTATTATGTTTTGAGAAGATTATCCTTATAAAATGCACGATTCATGAATATGTATCACGACCCGAATGTACACCAGGATCATAGACACAGGATAAGGGACCCCGAGGGACCCCAAGTCGACCCATGACACATGCATACAACTAATCTCATTTAAGTAAATGGAATATTAAGCATAAAACATCGCGAAAATGTAACCATGACATAACATCAGGAAATACCAGTGTATACATGGCGGAGCACTACATACATGTCTGAAAGCCTCTAATACATAGGATGGGTTGATGGGACATCATCCCCAACTAACCCGCCAAAACTGAACATAAACAACATAAAAGTTTATCAAATGACCCTCAGAACATGAGGAATCACCAATAACCTGAAAGCGTAAGCTGCGATGGACTAAGGATGAGGATGAGCCCGAGATCCAGACCGTGTATCATGAAATGATATAGCATAGAAAGTATGCGGTCAGTACGTGGAATGTACTAAGTATGCAAGGTAAGCAAAACAGACATTTTGAAAGTAAAGTAAGCTCATAAATAGACATAGGAGAAGGACATCATGCATGCATCAAAATACTCGTAAATAGAACATAGGGCTCAAGAATTTCAAATCATTCTTTATCATAATCGTAATTAACTTTATCAAAATACAACCTGAACCAATAACATAAATATAACAATGCATAACACATGTGGAACAATGGGAGGACTCGTTATAACCGACACCATAATGGTAGAGCCTTTCATGATGCCCCACTGTCTCGCTCAAGTGGGCAGAGCTGACCCTAGATTGCAATACGAGGGTCGTGCATAAGGCATGATATCACATTTGTGGGGATCATTATCAATACATCATATCATTTACAAACCCACGGTGGCACATTGTCATGAGACACCGGCGTAGTACTTTGAACGCCGGGCTGATCGGTGCTAGACACGGCTCCCAAAAATATGTATATAGGCTCATACATAAATCATTAACATCATGCATAAAATTCATTGGCTAAGATATAACATTTATCATCATTGATCCCCTTTAAAACATGCTTAGCCAATAATCAAGGCCCTTTTCATTGGCCAACATTATAAATCAATATATCATGTAATTCACTTCATAAATCATAAATTATTCTTTACATGTGGGCATTTCCCAATACTTCATCATACTCAATTCTAAAATATGCTCATAAACATGGGTAACTTAAAAATCATACTTTTCTATCATCAACAAACTCAAATTATAGAGTATTCATCATAAATCTTAATTTCAATGAACTTTCATCAAACAGGCATTTTGGATTTAAAAGCATGAAAACATGAATGAAAGAAAATAATAATAATATAACCTGCCCATCATCCATAATTCAATAATTAAAACTCAATTAAAACATACCCATAAAGTGAAATCACATTGTCATGTTTGGGTAAAACCCCATGGAAATTTGAATAGGGGAATTCATGAATTAACTCTAAATTGGGCATGGGTGAGGAAGTATTCCACCAATTTTAAAACCCTACATACCTGGGAATATATGGACTTAAGGTTCCTTGAACACCCACAAAGAATTTGATGAAAATTTGGGGAAGAAGGCCTTGAATCTCCCAAAAACCTCTCTAAGCTTTTGCATGAGAATGGGCATGAATAAAGGGCTTAACCCATCTTATCTAACTCATAAACATATCCAAAATGATGTAGTTTAGGCCTTAGGGACTTATGAAGTTACGAAAACACCCTTATTAAAATGCAGAAATTTCTGATCGCCCGTCCTCACGAGGGACCTAACAGTCGTTGCCACAGGGCATGACTCGTGGCCTTCATCTGTTGAGCCCACTGCCCAAACCTCCAAGTGAACCCCATGGGTGACTTCACGAGTCGTGAGGTTAGACAACGACTCATGGTCACCTTCCGTGGCCTACACTGCCCATCCCAACTTGCCAAACCTCCAGGTTTGACCATGGGTGACCTCACTAGTCGTGAGGTCTGACCACAACTCGTGGTCAAGCCCGTGGCCTCCTCTCTCAAGCTTTGCCACACCATGCTGACCACGACTCACGTTATGACTCGTGGTCAATCCTCACAACTCACCTCACGGGTCATTCTGTGACCTGGTGTGAATTTTTAATTTTTCTCCATTTTCACTATCAGATTTGATCCTTGGGTTCCCCGGGTATAAAAATATGTGTGTAAAATGAGCTAACAAATATTTTTAGATGATGTCGGTAACACATGAAAAAATACTAAAAAATTATGCAAAATGTGAAGAAAGAAGAATTCGAAGAAAATTTAGCCGGGTGAGATAGCTAAAGTGGCGCACTAGAGCCTGAACTTCTGAAAAAAAAATTCTAACACTTTGGAAAGATATATGGAGTGTCACACCAGATCCTAAAATGCATAAGAAAAATATTCTAACACTCTGGTGCATTGGCTTGAGTAGCATAGTAGACCCAAACTTTAGAAGGAATATTTTCTAACACTCTGGTGCATTGAGAGAAGTGGCGCCCCAATACCTGAACTAATGAATTTTGACTAACACCTTGGCGAGATAGGAGAAGTGGAACACCAGAGGATCAACTTCAGAGGATATTCAAGTTAAGTCAGGTGAGATGGCCGGCGTGGCGCGCTAAAGCCTGTCCGGGATGGATTTTTCTAAGTCCAAAAGATGAATTACTCAAGGGCAAAGAGTTATTAGTTACCGTGCTTATAAATACTTTGTCTTAGGAAATTTTTGTACATCTTTGATTAGATAGATCGATTGTACACAGTATTTTAGGGGAGATACAAGAAGTTTATTTTCTTCTAGGGTTTTCTTCTTTGCTTTATCTTTGTTAATTCAAATGATGAATTCTTGAGTTTTACTCTCGAACGTGAGTGGATAAACTCATGTTCTGGGGTTTTGGCCATGGATAATGGTTGTAGTTTAAATATTCATTTATGCTAGACTTTTAATTCTTTTTTTTTCAAGATTGTTTATGCTTGATTTTATTACTTATTTGTTAGACTGATCACCTTCTGAATATTATCTATTCACTCGTTGGTTGAAATCGGGAGAGGGAACTAATAAGGGTTAAAAGGAAGCATAGAATAGGTTTCAATCATCTTGTTCAATAGTTCAAAAGTTGATTTCGTTGTTGAGGATAGGAATATACCTTGCAATCCTATTCAATTGAACCAAGTAGCTTCACCCATCGTCTCATGTTTCTCTTGCAACCATGGGGATATAGGGATTAGGGTTTATGAAATAGTTATTGGCTATTCAGGAGAATAGTTGAGAAGTGAGTTTATAACTTGCAACTAGCAATCTTAGAAGAATGTTGACTAGCGTATTCAAATCCTAAAGCTGTAATGCCTCAGACTTTCGGGCTAAGTTTGAAACCATTTTAGGTATGTGGATAGACTTGCTTGAAGTCAATGAATTTTATGGAAACTAAGTGTTAAGATCAATTTTTAAGTGTGAAAAGTGAATTGGATTCAAATTATGGTCATAAGGAACCTGTAGCACTATGTTGAGTTAAGAGCCTTCTTAGCGATTGGGTTTTCGTATATGTTCTAATAAGGGTCAACTTCAAACAATCATAACTCCCCATTCATGAAGTATATTTGAATTATTCAAAAATTGAAGCTCTTTGAGGCTTCTTTAAAATGCATCTGACTTTGCATCAATCGGAGTTCGAAGCAAAAAATTATGAGTATTTTAGTGACGCACGTCCAAGTAACACGGGGTCATAGTCAAAGACACGTGAAATTACCAAAAACGATCTCAAAGTTATTTTAGGGAGTTCCCACGGTTTAATTGCCCAAACCCAGAAGGTTTTCGATGCCTATAGGTATTATTTAAGTACTCGTAAAGCCTAGACACTCATTCCTCACCATTCCAATTAGAATTTAAGGATCAAAGCTCTCAAGTTCTTCGGGAAGCTAGGAAGTCTTCTTCTCCAAATTAAGGTTCTTCAAGCTTGAGTCTAAGGTTCTATTTTTCATGTATGTAAGGCTAACTAAATTAAAAATTCTCATTCATCCTTATGCCCTACATCTATGCAAGGATTCATTGAGATTAAAGCTATGACTTTTACCCAATTCTTGAATTGTCTTTTTCTCTATCTATATATGTTGAATTTCCATTATTGAATTCTTCATATTGAGTTGTTTATTGATGCCTTTTCATTGTAATCCTACTCCATTGATTGTTGATCATACTTTCTTGATTCTTGATTCTTGGTTTTTTGAGGTTGGTTCATCTTTATTATCCCATGAATCCTAGTTGCATGAAAGCATGATTTTTTTAAAGCATTGCTTTGAAGTCATGCATTTTTGAAGTAAATACATCTTCCTAAAGAATGAGAATATTTTCAAAAGAGCATGGATGATGAGATTTTTTATCATAAAGATATGATTTTTTAGCATGAGTTTCAAAAGCGTAATTAAAGTCTTATTTTTGAAAGTCATGAGATGATTTTGAGTGAAGGCTCACAAGGTTTTAAGTAAAGGTTTTGGAGTTAAGACTCCTAAGTAATGCTTTTATCAAGGTTTTGAGAGAAAGGCTCTTCATGATATTTTAAAGATGTTTTAAACTATTTTTTGAGAAAGAGTCTCATTGTCATGCCCCTAGTATATACCCTGGACGAGACACAGTACTTGGAGTGACAAGTAACCCCAAATCCACCCATGGTCTATTATAACACTGGCGTTCTAAGTACAAACATAGCGGAAGCTTTAAAATAGTAAAACAAAACATTTATGAAGAAGAACTATATCATAAAGTTAAAACAATTGAAACAAAGCTAAAAATTCTGAAACTCTATTTGTGTCTGAAAGCCATCTATCTGATGAGTTGCTGGGACATGCCCCCAACTAACTCTTAAGTCTAACCGAAAGAAAATATAACTGGGAAGGAATAATCCTCGCCCTCGAAAGATGAGGACTCACCACTGATGCAGCTGAAAACTTCTAGGTGAGATCTGCTAATGGAGCTGAGACAGAGGACCTGCAACTGTATCATAAGAGGATACAACATAAAAGGTATGCGTCAGTACTTTGAATGTACTGAGTAAGTGAGAGAAACCATAACACGGAGAATAGAACAACTGAGCTGTAAAGACATGAAATGACCAACTGAAATACTGAAACTGAATAATATGAACTATACTGAGATTGCAAAAAATGACCCTGTATGATGGTCAAGGACATGCCCTAAATATGAGATACTAATCCGATATACTGTACTGAACTGAGCTGAACTGATCTGAACTGAGTAGTCTGAAACTATTCTAACTGAGCTAATCTGAGACTAAACTAAACTGACTAGTGGTAGAGTCTATAACCGACATATAACCACGTGATCTATATGTAGAGTTCGATGTACACACCCCATCGGTAGGACCCAATATACCTTGCTAGGGCATAAAGGCATGAACTGTGAAAATCATTGTGTGGGGCCATGAGGCCAGTAAGATAACCTACAGTGGTAACATAGTTTTGGGAACCTGGGTGCGTTGGAACCCCGGCCCTCGGATGTGTTAAGTCCTACACCTATTGGATAGTCCTAAAATGACTACTACTGCCAAGCAAATAGCTCGATACTGGGGCCCAGGACTAAGTCAAGGATACTATCTGGGAGTATCTTGAGAGTCTTATTGGACCTAATTTAGAAATTGGTGTTCTAAGACTAGTCAAAGCAGCTTATCTGGGAGCATCGTATCCGTCTAAAGGAAAAAATTAAGGATGAAGCTGGTGGTTCTAATACTTGTCAGAGTTGCTTATCTGGGAACATTGTGACTGTCTAAATAACCACTAAAATCTGATAACTGATGTCTGAGTCTAAATACTGTTAACTGGGAGGCATCACCGACACCTCAAAATTTAATTGTAGTCAAACTAATCAGCTGACATTTCTGGACAACACTAAGTCTAATAACCTGATTGAGACTGGACATGTAAATATCTGACTAAAATTTCCACATACACTAATAATATGGAGATTTCAAATATGTTAGAATCAAGCTACAAGGAAACTAGTCCAATACGCAAGATCCTAAATTCTACTAAACTGAGACATAGGGCTAAATTATTCCACAAGATAAAATTCTCATAAATGTCTAGAAATAGGAAATAATAAGTAGTTAAAATCATGAGAAATATACTAATCAAAATTTTAAAGATATAAGTCTGAAAATCTTCTACATTTTGAATCCACAAGGCTAAACTAAAAGAGGGCAATAACGAAGATTTTGGGGACACAAGGGAAGAACTATTCCCTTGTTGAATTCCCACATACCTGGTGAAGAAATCCCAAAGAAACTTACTTGAAAATTTGAGAAGAAATCGATTGCTCTAGTTCTAGCCTTGAGAATTTCTGCATACTGAGTCTAAGTATTGAGAGAATGGGTGAGAGGAAAACGTCGATCACCGTTTTAACTCCCTCCTAGATGAGCCCAATACGACATAGTTTGGAGTCAGGATTTTAGGAAATTAGGGAAAATCCCCTAAAAATCTTGTAGAAAAATCACCCTACCATTCCCAACGAGGGCTTGGACGAGTCGTGCCCAGTAACTACGACTCGTGGTCCAACTCGTGAACTACTCTGCCCAAAAATTCACTATTGTGACCATGGGGGATATAACAAGTAGTTAGTGGTGATCACGACTCGTGGTAACCTCTCGTCCTCAACACTTCCAGAAATCACCAGGGGTTCACGATGGGCGACACCATGACTGGTGGTGTTCCCAACAAGTCGTGATGAGGACCCGTTAAGTGCACTGCTCAACTTCATTATTCAATCACTCCTTAGCCACGACTGATGTGACGACTCGTGGAGTTGACCACGACTCGTGGTCACACCCGTGGTCACTCAATTTCCCGAAATTTTCAACCAAGTGTGGACCCTTCCCCACGAGTCACTCCATGGCTCGTGGCCTACCGCGCGGGTCACAGAACGACTCATTCTGTGACCTGGTGCAGAAAATCCTATTTTTTCCGTTTCAACTCCCGGGTCTGGTCTTAGGGTTTTAGGGGCATTACAATGTCTCCCCTTTGGGAACATTCGTCCTCGAATTTTGTAAAGACACAGAAAAGCAGAGAAATTCAATCACCATATTTAAATACTAAACATATAAGCTGAAAACTAACGGAATGACTACCTTCGGACTAAACTAAATGACTGAACTGAATTTATGAGTCACACTTAAGTACATTGACATGAAAGAAACTGGGGCACATGAATTGAAAATGAAACTGAATAGAGTTTTAGGGAGAAAATTGATTCCTTAAATTGAAACTAAGATGGAAGGGAATAAATGTGGGTATCTAGCCATCATATCTGCTTCGGCTTCCCATGTAGCTCCTTCAACATGCTGATTTCTCCACATGACTGAGACTGAAGCTACTTCTTTGTTCCTCAGCGTATGAATGTGACGGTTAAGGATCTGAACTGGGACCTCTTTGTAAGAGAGACTATCTTTCACTCCCACACTATCTAGTGGCACAACTATAGTTGGATCACCGATGCACTTCTTCAATAGCGACAAATAGAACACTAGGTGCATAGATTATAACTTTTGAAGGTAATTCCAGCTCATAGGCTACTTTGCCAATTCGCCTCAGAATTTTGTAGGGTCCCACATATCTTGGACTGAGTTTTCCTTTCTTCCCTAATCTCATCCCCTTTCATGGGTGAAATTTTTAGAAAAACCCAATCATCTACTGCAAATTCTAACTCTCTCCTCCTCACATCAGCATAGTATTTCTGTTGGCTCTAAGCTATTTTCAACCTTTCTTGGATGAGCTGTAACTTATGCATAGCTTCATGAACTGAGTATGGCTCGATTAGAGTAGATTTGCCAACCTCAAACCACACGATATGAGATCTACACCTCCTACCATACAATGCCTCAAACGGGGCCATCTGAATACTAGTGTGGTAGTTGTTGTTGTACGAAAACTCGATGAGAGGCAAGTGATCATTCCAACTGCCCTTGAAATTGATCACACACATTCTCAACATATCTTCCAAGGATTGGATAGTCTGTTGAGCATGTCTATTTGTTTGCGAGTGAAAATTTTGTGCTGAGCTTAACCTGGGTACCGAGTCCCTTCTAAAAAGATTTCCAGAAATGAGAGGTGAATTGGGTACCTCTATCTGAGATAATGGATAAGGGAACCCCATGAAGTCTGACCAACTTCCAAATATAAAGTCTAGCATAATCGTCAGCTGAGTCTGTAGTTTTAACTGGTAGAAAGTGTGGTAACTTAGTCATCTGGTCTATAATCACCCAAATTGAGTCATGCTGCCGATGAGTCAGAGGTAGACCTATAATAAAATCCATATATACTTCTTCCCACTTCCATGTGGGTATACTGATATCCTGAGTCATATCTCTCGGCCTCTAGTGTTCTACTTTGGCCTGCTGGCATTTCGGGCACTTAGCTACAAATTCTGCGATGTCTCTCTTCTTGCCGTTCCACGAGTAAATATCCCATAAATTGTGGTACATCTTAGTAGAACCTTAGTGGATGGAATATCTCGAACTGTGTGCTTTATCTAGTATCTGCTGTCTCAAATCACCCATATCGGTACGCACAACCTACCCTGGTAATTGAGTACACCATTTCCCCCTTGGGAGAAAGCCTCCACTTCTTTTCTGAGAACCGCATCCTTCAGTTTAAGTAGTATGGGATCTTCATCCTGTCTTGACTTAATTCAACCACCAACAAGGAATATGATCCACTCTGCAAAACTACCTTGCCCTTAACTGTATCAACCAACTGTACTCCCAGCCGAGCTAACCTATGGATGTCCTTTACCAGTTCCTTTTTGCCCTCTTCAACACGAGCCATGCTTCCCATAGAAAAGTATGCTTAGGGCATCAGCCACCTAATTAGCTTTGCCCGGGTGATATAGCATGTTCATGTCTTAGTCCTTTAGTAGCTCCAACCATCTTCTCAGACGAAGATTTAGATCTTTCTGATTGAACGCATACTGAAGGCTCTTGCGATCGGTGAAAACATATACGTGAGCCCCGTACAGGTAGTGCCTCCATATTTCAATGCAAACACTACCGCTACTAACTTTAGGTCCTGAATCAGATAGTTTTTCTCATGAACCTTGAGTTGTCTAGAGACATAAGCTATCACCTTACCCCGCTACATCAAAACACAACCAAGTCCAACTCTGGAAGCGTCGCAATACACTACAAACCCATATGTTCCTTCTAGTAAGGTCAAACCTGGAGAGATAATGAGCTGAGTTTTTAGCTCCTAGAAACTCTTTTCATATGCATCCGACCATTGGAATTTCACCTTTCCCTAAGTCAATTTAGTTAGAGGAGATGCAATAGAGGAAAAACCTTCAACGAAACATCAATAATTATCGTCTAGACCCAAGAAATTTCTGATTTCAGTTGGGGAAGTAGGTCTTGGCTAGTCTTTAACTGCTGCTGTCTTTTGAGGGTCTACCTTAATACCCTCATCTGAGACCATGTGACCAAGGAAAGTGACAAACTTCAACCAGATTTCGCATTTGCTTAACTTGGAGAACAACTGGCAGTCTCCGAGTGTTTGAAGCACTATCCTAAGGTGATTAGCATGTTTTTCCTTATTTTTGGTGTATACCAGAATGTCATCAATGAATACGATGACAAATATGTCTAGAATAGGTCCATGAAAGCTGCAGGGGCATTATTGAGTCCAAAGGACATAACCACGAACTCGTAGTAACCATAAGCTCTTAATGTTGTTTTCGATATGTCACATTCTCTGACTCTTTGTTGATGATACCCTGACCTGAGATCTGTAATGCCCCAAAGACTCAAAATCTAATTCTAAAACTTAATCTGGAAATCTAGAAAAGTTGCAAAAAAGGTACAGGAAGATCCACCTAACGACTTGTTAAGTGACCCCATGACCCGTTAGATGAGCCGTGAGAAGGAGGTATGAGATTTTGGAGAAGGGAGGCAGTGTACCCAACGAGGGACTTCATGAGTCATGGTCAGTGTCCACAACCCATTAGGTCACTCGTGGTCAGGCCTGAGTAGGAATACATTTTTTTGACCAGTGTACTTGACGGGTGGGGGCAATGAGTCGTGGTCCCCAGTAACGACTCGTTATGTCCCCCGTTACTAGCCTTATTGAGTTTTTAGCCAATGTACATGATGGGAGTGACCATGAGTCGTGGTCAGCCACCACAACCTGTTAGGTCACCCATTAGGGGCACCTGGCAGTTTTCCGCAGCAAATTTCTAAGGGCTATTTAGTAATTTCCTACTCTCCCAAGCATTAAACTACATCATTTTAGTAATAATTTTAGACGTTTTAGTGGGGAAAAGTTGTTCATCCCTCATTCCCCACTCTCAATTCTTAGAAACATCAAAAGTTCACCTCTCAAGAACCCTACAAGAAATACTAGGGCTTCTCATCTCTTGCAGCAGTTCAAGTTTCTTCTCCGAAAGGATTTTAGTCAGGTATGTGGGAATTCAACAAGGGAATAGTTCTTCCCCCGTGCCCCAAAATAGTTCTTTGATTTCTCTACCAGTTTTAGCCTTGAGAATTTTGAAAGTGATGAAATTAATTGTCAGACCTTTCTTAAATCCTATGAATTATCGTTTATGTTAATTGCTGATGTTTTCCCACCAGTTTGTGATCGTGTTGTTGCTCATTCCAATAAATATGAAATCTATCCCTAGTTTTGAATAAGGAAAACTAGAATCTTGCAATAGCGTTCACATCGCGAGGTTTTTGCTTGATTCTAGGAGTGTTGAGAATTTCCATGTTGTTGATTGTATATAAACAGTTAGACTATTGTCCGTACAGTTTTAGAAAAAATAATAGAATTTCCAGTGTCAGTCAGAAAGTGTAAACTGATTAGTTTGACTCCAGTCTTTTCCCAAGGTATCAGTGGTGACTCCCAATTATTAGAATCAAACTCAGAATTTAATTTTTAATCCATTAGGCAGTCACAACATTTTAGATATAAAGATCAGACCAACCCCAGGACCCCACTACAGTTTACTGTTTGTTCTTAGATGGTTACGACGCTTCCAAATAAGCAGCTATGACCAGTCTAGAACCCATTTTCAAAATCTGGTCCGATAAGACACTCAGGGTACTTTCAGTTATATGTCCCTTACTAGTCTTGGACCCCAATTTCGAGCTATCAATTTAGTAGTTCAGTATAGGTTTCTAGTGGAAGTAGGACTTTGCATCGAGTGGGCCAGGGTTCCAGTGCACCGAGGTTCCCAAAACTATGTTGACAGCGTAGGTTACAGTATTATTGGGCCTAATTGGCCCCAGACTTTTTGTGATCACCCAGTTCATGCCTTTGTACCCTACAAGGTATATTGGGTCCTATTGGTGGGGTGTACACATCGGACTCCATGTCTAGCTGCCATGATTATATGTCGGTTATAGACTCTCCCACTAGTCAGTCCAGCCTGTTTTAGAATAAGTAGCTCTGTTCAGTATAGTATCTCAGACTCAGTGTTTCAGATTTAGGGCATGTCCTTGACCATCAAACAGGGTAATCTTGACCATTTCAGATTACATTAGTAGCTCAGTTAAACTTACCTGTTTGTCATTGCATGTCATTTCAGTTCAGACTTTGTATTCAGTTATGTTTTCTCCCATTTACTTAGTACATTCAAAGTACTGAAGCTTACTTTTATGCTATATCATTTCATGATACAACTGCAGGTTCCCAAACTCAGCATCGTTAGCCATTGCTATTCAGATCCTTCTCCGCTGCAGCCAAAGTATGAGTCCTCATCATTCGAGGGCCTTGCTTTACTTTGTTTCAATTGAGTTATTAGTTTTAGTTAGACTTAGAGTTGGCTAGGGGCTTGTCCCAGCAACTCATCTGTTAGAAGGCTTTTAGACACATAATTAATTTCAGAGTTCTAATGATATAAATTTTATGTTTTCTTCTAGTTTTATTTTCTTAAATGCTCTTATGCTATGATTTCAAAGCTTCCGCTATACGTATAAATAGGTTTTGCTCAGAATATCAGTGTATGATAGACCAGGGGCTGACATGGGGTCAATTGTGAATTTAAGTACCGTGTTACGTCAAGGGTGTAGTCTCGGGGCGTGAGCTAGGTTTAGAGTATCCTCAGAATGTCTGAAAGTTGCATCAAGTAGAGTCCTTTCATGGCTGTGAAGCACGCCACACTTATGACGAGGAGGCCACAAGATGTTATTAGTAAAACTCCTTTTTGTTCATACTTCTTATCATGCGTTAAAGTTCAATTCCAGAAATGCCCTTCTCACTCGTGCTCTATTTCATTTCAGTGAACATGCCTTCCAGACGCGGAAATGGAAGCAGGGCTTGTAGTGCCAACAGTCCGCCCAAGCAGCCCTGACAGCACCTTAAGATGATTCAGTGTCTACCACCGAATTAAGGGCGACCATTCAACTGCTGGCTCAAACTGTCTCCAACCAGGTTAACCAGCAAGTGGTGTCGATGAACACCAACGGTCTGCAGCAGCTGCGAGGGTACAGGACTTCACCCGAATGAACCCTCCAGATTTTCATGGAACAAAGGTGGGAGAGGACCCACATGGTTTGTAGATGAGATTAGAAAAATGACCCACATTATGGGTGTTAGTCCCTCTGAGAGTGCCAACTTGGATGCCTACCAGCTGAAAGGGCTAGCTCAAGTCTGGCATGACAAGTGGAAAGAAGGGAGGCCAGCGGGAGTAGGACCAGTGGAGTGGGAAGAATTCCACACATCTTTCTTGGATAGATTTTTCTCTCGGGAGCTAAGAGAGGCAAAGATGGCAGAGTTTATGAATTTGAGACATGGAAACAGAATTGTGGAGGAGTATGCTCTGGAGTTTACTAGGCTGTCTAAGTATGCTCTAGAAATGGTAGCCGAGCCAAGGGCTCGCGTGCTGAAGTTTGTAAATGGACTATCAAATCTAGTCCTCAAGGAGTGCAGAACCGCGATGCTGATTAAGGACATGGACCTTTCCAACTTGATTGTCTATGCCTAGCAGATTGAGGATGAAAAGCTGAATGATATGGAGTGAAAGAATAAACGGGCAAGGACTGGCGAGGCAGATTTCAGCCATCAGAGGTCTAGCAATGGTAGCCTCCCACAGTAGCAGCAGAAGCAACAACAGCAGAGAACCCCAACACCTAGTTCAACCGACGCCCCAACCAGTTGGTCCCGCCAGGATCGGAGGGGTGGATCATCTTACACTCAGTCTCAGACTCACAATGACGGGAATAAGTATCCAGCTTGCCCTAAGTGTGGTAGGAACCACCTGGCAAAATGCCTTCAGGGAAGAGAGGGCTATTTTGGGTATGGACAGCTTGGACATTGGCTTAAGGAGTGCCCGTCAATAGGGAAAGCGAGATCACAATATACCGCATCATCAATTCTAGCAAGCCGACTAGCTCAGCAGGCCAACACTCCACGTACAGATGGTGATCAACACCAAAATCATTTCTATGCTCTGTCTTCCCGTCAGGATCAAGAAAGCTCACCTGACGTAGTTACAGGTATGTTACGTCTCTTTCACCTAGACGCGTATTCCCTCCTAGATCGAGGAGCCACTCTTTCATTTTTGACTCCCTATATAGGAGTCCTATTCAACATCATTCCAGAGGTCCTCTCAGGACCATTCGTAGTCTCCATCCCAATTGGTGAGTTAGCCAGAGCTAGCCGGGTGTATAGAAACTACCCAGTCTCAGTCCTGAGTAATTTTATTCTAGTTGATCTTGTAGAGTTAGACATGGTTGACTTTGACCTTATTCTTGGCTTGGATTGGTTACACTCCTTCTATGCCTTAGTCGATTGCAGAATTAGAGTTGTCAAGTTTCAACTTCCCAATGAGCCAGTGTTAAAATGGAGGCCCAGCAGTTCAGTGCCTAAGGTTAGGTTTATTTCCTACCTTAAGGCCTAGAAACTCATCTCCAAATGATGTATATATCATCTGGTTTAGGTCAAGGATTCCAACTCTGAGACCCCAACCATCTAGTCAGTTCCCAAATGTTTTTCGTGAGGATCTTCCCAAAGTTCCCCCTAAACGGGAAATAAACTTCGGAATAGATCTCCTCCCAGATACTCAACCTATCTCCATCCCTCCTTACAGAATGGATCCGACTGAGCATAAAGAGTTGAAGGAGCAGCTAAAAAATCTTCTTGACAAGGGTTTTATTAGACCCAGCATCTCAACCTGGGGTGCCTTAGTGCTTTTCGTGCGTAAGAAAGATTGTACCCTCAGAATATGCATATATTACCGTCAGCTAAACAAAGTCATAGTCTAGAACAAGTATCCCCTACCCAGAATTGATGACCTATTTGACCAACTTCAGGGAATCAGTTGTTTCTCAAAAATCGATCTCAGGTCAGGGTACCATCAGTTAAGGGTTAGAGAGAGTGATATACCGAAAATAGCTTTTCGAACTCGGTATGGTCACTACGAGTTTGTGGTGATGTCCTTCAGGTTAACAAACACCCCAACAACCTTCCTGGATTTGATGAATAGGGTCTTCACGCAGTACCTGGATATGTTCATCATTGTATTTATCGACGACATTCCACTGTACTCCAGAAATGGGGAAGAGCATGTCAAACACCTAAGACTAGCGTTACAGACACTCAGAGACAACCAATTATTCGCCAAGTTTAGTAAGTGCAAATTTTGGTTAAAGTCCGTGACTTTCTTAGGTCATGTGGTCTCCAGTGAAGGGATACAAGTAGATCCGCATAAGATAGCAGCAGTGAAGGATTGGCCCATACCTACCTCTCCTACTGAAATAAGGAGTTTACTAGGCTAAGCTGGATATTACCGATGGTTTGTGGAAGGTTTCTCCTCTATAGCATCTCCTATGACTAAGCTAACTTAGAAGAAAGTGAAATTTCAGTGGTGGAATCAGTATGAGAAGAGTTTTGAGGAGTTGAAGACTCGACTCACTACCGCTCCAGTGTTAACCTTGCCGGAAGGATTAGATGGGTTGGTTATATATTGTGATGCTTCCAGAGTTGGACTCAATTGCATTTTCATGTAGCGGGGCAAAGTGATAGCCTATGCCTCCAAACAGCTCAAAGTTCATGAGAAGAATTATCCAACTCATGACTTGGAGTTGGTAGCGGTGGTATTCACGTTAAAATATGGAGACATTACCTTTATGGGGCCACGTGGATGTGTTAAAAGATCACAAGAGCCTTCAGTATGTGTTCAACCAGAAGGACCTAAACCTGCATTAGACGCTGGTTGGAGTTGCTAATGAGTGTTCTATATCACCCAAGTAAAGCCAATGTGGTGGCTAACCCCCTAAGCCGACGGTCTACGGGGAGTGTGGCTCACTTTGAGGAAGGCAAAAAGGAGTTAGAAAGGGATGTTCATAGAATAGCCTGGTTAGAGGTGCAGCTGGTGGACTCGGCTAAAGGTGGGGTGGTAGTGCAAAGTGGATCAGATTCATCCTTGGTAGTGGAAGTTAAGTCCAGACAATATGAAGATCTAGTCTTACATAAACTTAAAGAAGAAGTTCTCAAAAAGGAGGTTGAGGGTTTCTCTAAAGGGGAAGATGGGGTGCTCGTTACCAGGGAAGATTTTGTGTGCTGGATGTTGGTGAATTGAGATAATAGATATTGGCTGAGGCACCCATCTCGAGATACTCCATTCACCCTAGTGCTACTAAAATGTACTGTGACTTACGGGATATTTATTGGTAGAATGACATGAAAAGAGACATTGCTGAATTCGTGTCCAAGTGCCCGAACTGCTAGCAAGTCAAGGCGGAGCATCAAAGGCCAGGAGGCATGACCCAAGATATCAGTATACCCACGTGGATATGGGAGGAGTGAATATGGATTTTATTACGGGTCTACCTTGGACTCGCCGACAGCATGATTCAATTTGGGTGGTAGTAGATCGGATGACAAAGTCATCTCATTTCCTCCCAGTTAAAACCACAGACTCAGCTGAGGACTATGCCAATCTTTACATTCGAGAGTTAGTCAGACTCCATGGGGTGCCTTTGGCTATTAATTCAGATAGGGGGGCTCAGTTTACCTCACACTTCTGGAAGTCATTTCAGAAGGGACTAGGCACTTAGGTCAAACTCAGCACCACTTTTCTTCTGCAGACCGATGGGCAAGCTGAATGGACCATTCAGACCCTAGAAGATGTGCTAAGAGGGATGACCATTTTCCCCATATCAAGTTTGCATACAACAACAACTACCTTTCCAGCATCCAGATGGCCCCATTTAAATCATTGTATGGTAGAAGGTGTAGATCTCCTATAGGGTGGTTTGAAGTTGGTGAAGCTACCTTGATAGGGCCAGACTCGATTCACGAGGAACTGCAAAATTTTCAGCTCATCCGAGAAAGGTTGAAAACAACTCAGATCCGTCAAAAATCTTATGCCGATGTGCAGAGCAAAGAATTGGAGTAGGCAGTTGATGACTGGGTATATCTGAAAATTTCGTCATTGAAAGGGGTGATGTGGTTTGGAAAGAAGGGGAAAGTAAGTCTGAGATATATGGGACCTTATAGAATTTTGAGGCGTATCGGCAATGTGGCCTATGAGCTAGATTTACCTTCAGACCTAGTAGTCGTACACCCAGTTTTCCATGTGTCACTTTTGAAGAAGTGCATCAGAGATCCAACCTCAATTTGTCATTGGACAGCATAGGAATAAAGAATGGTCTCACATATGAGGAAGTACCAGTTTAGATCCTTGACTGTTAGGTTCCTAAGGTAAGGAATAAATAAATAGCTTCATTCAAGGTCCTATGGAGAAATCAGCAGGTTGGATGAGCTACGTGGGAGGCCGAAGCAGATATGATGGCCAAATACCCGTACTTGTTCTCTACCGACTTTGTTATAACTTAAAATGCCTGTTTTGCCTTAGGATCCAATCTAGTTATTGAATTCAATACATGGGTTAAGTTTCTTTTACGACTTTGGATGTGTGTATCAAAAGTAAATTCAGTTCAGTTATGTATTTTGAAACAGAGGTAGTCATTCCGACAGTTTTGGAGTTAAATGAGTAGTTTTTGGAAATTTTGATTGCTATTTTTCTGCTTCATGTGTGTTTTCTAACATTCGAGGACAAATGTTTACAAGGGGGAGATATTGTAAAGCCCCGGAAACTCAAAATCTAATTTAGGGACTTAAATCTAGAAATCTGGAAAAGCTGCAGAAAAGCTACAGGACAATCCACCTAATGACTCGTGGAGATATTGTAATTCCCTGGATGCTCAAAATCTAATTCTAGGACTTAAATCTAGAAATCTGGAAAAGCTGCAGAAAAGCTACAGGACGACCCACCTAACGACTCGTTAAATGATCCCACTACTCGTTAGATGAGCCATGAGAAGGAGGTTTGAGATTTTGGAGAAGGGAGGCAGTGTACCCAACGAGGGACTTCATGAGCCGTAGTCACTGACGAAGACTGATTAGGTCAGTCGTGGTCAAGCCTATGTAGGAACACATTTTGTTGACCAGCATACTTGACGGGTGGGGGCAACGAGTTGTGGTCCCCAGTAACCACTCGTTATGTCCCCAGTTACAAGCCTTATTGAGTTTTTAGCCAGTGTACATGAAGGGAGTGACCACGAATTGTGGTCAGCCACCACAACCCATTAGGTCACTTGTTAGGGGCACCTGGCAGTTTTTCCTAGCAAATTTCCAAGGGCTATTTAGTAATTTCCTACTCTCCTAAGCTTTAAACTACATCATTTTAGTAATAATTTCATACGTTTTAGTGGGGAAAAATGGTCCGTTCCTCATTCCCCACTCTCAGTTCTCAGAAACATCAAAAGTTCTCCTCTCAAGAACCCTCCAAGCAAAACTAGGGCTTCTAATCTCTTGCAGCAGTTCAAGCTTCTTCTCCCTAAGGATTTTTGTCAGGTATATTGGAATTCAACAAGGGAATAGTTCTTCCCTTGTGCCCAAAATCCGTCTTTGATTTCTTTATTAGTTTTAGCCCTGAGACTTTCGAAAGTGATGAAATTAATTATTAGACCTCTCTTAAATCCTATGAATTATCGATTATGTTAATTGCTGATGTTTTTCACCAGTTTATGATCGTGTTGTTGCTAATTCCAATAAATATGAAATGTAGCCCTAGTTTTGAATACAGGAAAACTAGAATCTTGTAATAGTGTTCACATCCCGGGATTTTTGCTTGATTCTAGTAGTGTTGAGAATTTCCATGTTGTTGATTGTATTTAAACTAGTTAGACTATTGTTAGTACAATTTTAAACAAAATAATAGAATATCCAGTGTCAGTCAGAAAGTGTCAACTGATCAGTTTGATTCCAGCCTTTTCCTAAGGTGTCAATGGTGCCTCCCATTTATTAGAATCAGACTCAGAATTTAGTTTTTGGTCCATTAGGCAGTCATGAAATTTTAGCTTTATAGCTCTGACCAGCCCCAAGATCCCAGTACAGTTTACATTTTGTTCTTAGACGGTTACGACGCTTTCAAATAAGCAGCTCTGATAAGTCTAGAACCCAGTTTCAGAATATGGTCCAATAAGAATCTCATTTATATGTCCCTGACTAGTCTTGGACCCCAGTTTTCAGCTATCAGCTTGCAGTTTAGTATAAGTTTCCAGTGGGAGTAGGACTTAGCACTGAGCGGGCCGGGGTTCCAGCTCACCCATGTTCCCAGAACTACAATGCCAGCATAGGTTACAGCATTACTTGGCTTGATTGGCCCCAGACTTTTTGTGATCACCCAATTCATACCTTTATAACCTGACAAGGTATATTGGGTCCTACCGGGAGGGTGTATCCATCGGACTCCACGTATAGTTCATGTGGTTATATGTTTATTATAGACTTTCCCACTAGTCAGTCCAGTCCAGTTTCAAAATAAGTAGCTTAGTTTAGTATAGTATCTCAAACTCAGTGTTTCAGATTTAGGGAATGTCCTTGACCATCAGACAGGGTCATCTTGACCATTTCAGATTACATTAGCAGCTTAGTTCAACTTACCTATTGGTCATTGCGTGTCATTTCAGTTCGGACATTGTATTCACTTATGTTTTCTCGTATTTACTCAGTACATTCAAAGTACTGAAGCATACTTTGATGTTGTATCAATTCATGATACAACTGCAGGTTCCCAAACTCATTGTTAGCCGTTGCGATTCAGATCCTCCTCTGCTGCAGCCGAAGTGTGAGTCCTCATCATTCGAGGGCCTTTCTTTACTTTATTTTAGTTAAGTTATTATGTTTAGTTAGACACAGAGTTAGCTGGGGGCTTGTCCCTGCAACTCATCAGTTAGAAGGCTTTCAGACATAGAGTTAATTTAAGACTTCCGATGATATAAATTTTATGTTTTCTTCTAGTTTTATTTTCTTAAATACTCTTATACTATGATTTCAAAGCTTCCTCTATATGTATATATTGTTTTTACTCAGAATTTTAGTGTATGATAGACCGGGGGTTGACTTGGGGTCACTTGTGACTTCAAGTACTGTGTTACGTCCAAGGTGTAGTCTCGGGGCGTGACAAGATCTATCTTGGAGAAACAACTGGCTCCCTGAAGATAATCGAACCAGTCATCAATCCTGGGTAGGGGATACCTGTTCTTGACTATGACCTTGTTAACTAACGACAATTGATGTACATTTTGAGGGTACCGTCTTTCTTTCTCACGAATAGTACTGGAGCACCCTAAGGAGAGATGCTAGGTCTGATAAAACCTACATCAAGAAGGTCCTTTAGTTGCTCCTTCAACTCCTTAAGCTCTTCTTCCACTCTGTAAGGAGGGATGGAGATGGGCTGGGTGTTTGGAAGAAGGTCTATGCCGAAGTCTATTTCCTGCTTTGGAGCGACTCCGTAAAGATCTTCAGGAAACACGTCAGGGAACTCACTGATAACTGGAACTGACTGGATAGTTGGGGTATCAGAGCTGGAATCTTCGACATGAAATAGGAGATATATACACCCTTTTGATATAAGATTTCTGTCCCTAAGGTAGGAAATAAACTGAACCTTAGGCGCTGAACTTCTACCTGTCCACTCTAATGCTGGCTCATTAGGGAACTAAAACTTGACGACCCTAGTTCTGCAGTCGACTGAGGCATAACTGGAGTGTAACCAATCCATGCCAAGAATGAGGTCAAATTCACCATGTCTATCTCTACAGGGTCAGTTGGAAGGACCTTATTCAAAATTGAGAGTGGGCAGTTCCTATACACCCGGGTGGCTTTAACTGACTCACCAACTGAGGTGGAGACTGAGAATGGTTTTGAGAGGACTTCTGGACTGATATCGAACTGGACAGCTGCGTAGGGAGTCACGAACGATAGTGTGGCTCCTGGATTTAATAGGGCATACATGTCTAGATAAAAAGGCATAATATACCCTTGACCACATTAGGTAAGCTCTCTTGATCTTGACAAGAGGACAAAGAATAAAAATAGTTTTGGCGTTGGCTGTCATTTGTACCAGAAGTGTTGGCCTGCTGGAGCTGCTGAAGCGGTGGATTGTGATCTCCTCCACCCTGTTGACGGGCAATTTCTGAGCCAATGACCAAGATGTCCACACCCAAAACATCCCTCTCTGCCCTGAAGACATTCTCCTGGATGGTTCTTGCCACACTTAAGGCAAGCTGGGTAGTTGTAGCGTTTTCTATCGCCATGACTCTGGGATTGTGAGCCAGATGCTCCACCCCTCCGATCATTGAGGGACTGGAAAGTAGGGGTACTAGCTGAAGTGGGTGCAGGAGCCCTCTGCTGCTGCTGCTGTGGGCGGCTACTACCACCAGATCTTTGGTGGCCATAATCTGACTGGATAGTATTTGCCCGTTTGTTCTCCCTCTCTAAATCCTTTAGTTGTTTGGCCTCAATCTGCTGGGCATGAACTATCAGGCTGGAGAGATCGATATCCTTAATAAGCATTGTATTCTTGCACTCCTTGAGGACCAGGTTCGATACTCCATTAACAAACTTCAACATACGAGCCCTTGGCTCAGCTACCATCTCTGAAGCATATTTAAAAAGCCTTGTAAACTCCAATTCATACTTTTCCACAATCCGATTTCCCTGTTTCAGATTCATGAATTACACCACTTTAGCCTCCCTAATCTCCCGGGGGAAGAATCTGTCTAGAAGCTGTAGTGAACTCCTTTCATTCCGCCGGTTCTTCTCCCGTTGGTCTCCCCTCTTTCCACTATTCGTACCAGATCTGAGCTACCCCTTTCAGTTGGTAGGCAGCCAGGTCGGCACTTTTCGAGGAGTAACACGCATAATTCGGGTGATCTTCCTGATCTCATCGACGAACTCCTATAGGTCCTCTCCCACCTTAGACCCGAGAAAGACTGGAGGGTTCATCAAAGTGATGTCCTAAACTTGGGCAGCTGCTGCGAATGCATTAGTATTGACCGGAACCACCTACTGGTTCACCTAGTTCGTGACAGTCTGTGCGAGCAGCTAGATGGCCGATCTGAACTCTACGGAGGACACTGGGTCATCGTGAGGGGCTGCTGGAGCTGGTGGGGTAGGTCGGTGAGTGTTGGAAACCCTTCTTCTGTTACCACATCTTGAGGCATGATTTTCACTGAAACAAAATAGAGAATGAATTAGGAGAACATTTTTGGGATTGAAATTCAACACACGATAAAGACTATGAACAAAAGGGAGTTTTCCTAATAACGTCTAGTAGCCTCCCCATCATAAGTGTGGCATGCTTCACAACCATGAAAAGGACTCTACTTGATGCGGCTTTCAGACATCCTAGGATACTCTAAACCTAGTGCTCTGATACCAAGTTTGTCACATCTCGAGTCTATACCCTGGATGGGACACGGTACTTGGAGTCACAAGTAACCCCAAGTCAACCCATCGTCTATCATAACACTGGCATTCTTAGTACAAACATAGCGAAAGCTTTAAAATAATAAAACAAAACATTTATGAAGAAGAACTACATTAGAAAGTTTAAAACAACTGAAACAAAGCTAAAAATTATGAAACTTTGTCTGTGTCTGAAAGCCATCTATCTGATGAGCTACTGGGACTGACCCCCAGCTAAATCTAAGTTTAACTGAAAGAAAATATAATCGGAACCCCAGATAACTCCAAGTTTAACTAAAAGAATATATAATTGGAAAGGAATAATCCTCATCCTCGAAAGATGAGGATTCACCACTGATGCAGTTGAAAACTTCTGGGCAAGATCTGCTAACGGAGCTGAGACTAAGGATCTGCAGCTGTATCATAAAATGATACAGCATAAAAGGTATGCATCAGTACTTTGAATGTACTGAGTAAGTGAGAAAAGCCATAACACGGAGAATAAAACAACTGAGCTGTAAAGAATTATAATTACCAACAGAAATGCTGAAACTTAATAAAATGAACTATACTAAGATGGTCAAAATGACCCTATCTGATGGTCAAAATGACCCTATCTGATGGTCAAAGTCATTCCCTAAATCTAAGATACTAGTCTGATATACTGTACTAAACAGATCTGAATTGAGTAGTCTGAAATTGTTCTAAATAAGCTAATCTGAGGCTAAACTGAACTGAATAGTGGAAGAGTATAACAGACATATAACCACGTGAGCTAGATGTGGAGTCTGATGTACACACCCCATCAGTAGGGCCCAATATACATTTCCAGAGTATAAAGGCATGAACTGTGACAATCACAATGTGGGGCCATCAGGCCAGTAAGATAACCTATGGTGGCAACGTAGTTCTATGAACTTGGGTGCGCTGGAGCCCAGGCCCTCTCAGTGATAAGTCCTACTCCAACTAGATAGTCCTAACATGACTACTACTGCCAAGCCGATAGCTCGATACTAGGGCCCAATACTAAGTCAGCGATACTATCTGGGAGTACCTTAAGAGTCTTATCGGATCGAATTCAGAAACTAGTGTTCTAAGACTAGACAGAGCTGCTTATCTGAGAGCGTCGTAACTGCCTAAATAACAAACTGAGGCTGAAGCTGGTGGTTCTAAGATTGGTCAGAGCTACTTATTTGGGAGCATCATAACCATCTAAAGAACCACAAATATCTGATAACTGATGTCTGAGTCTAAATACTCATAATTGGGAGGCATCATTGACACCTTAAAATTTAACTGGAGTCAAATTGATCAACTAACATTTCTAGACAACACTGAGTCTAATAACCTGAATGAGACTGGACATGTAAATATTTGACTAAAATTTCCACATACACTAATAATATGGGGATTTCAAATCTATTAGAATCATGCTACAGGGAAACTATTCCAACAAGCAAGATCCTAAATTCTACTGAACGGAGACTTAGGGCTAAATTATTCCACAAGATACAATTCTCATACATACCTATAAAGAGGGAATAATAATCAGTTAAAATCATGAGAAATATACTACTCAAAATTTTAAAGATATAAGTGTGAAAATCTTCTACATTTTTAATCCATAGGGCTAAACTGAAAGAGGAAAATAATGAAGATTTTTAGGAAACAAGGGAAGAACTATTCCTTTGTTGAATTCACACATACTTGGTGAATATATCCCAAAGAAAATTCGTTCAAAATCTAAGAAGAAATCGATTGCTCTAGTTCTATCCCTGAAAGTTTATATGTACCGAGTCGAAGTATAAGTGAGAATGGGTGAGAGGAAAACGTCTATCACCCTTTTAACTCCCTCCTGGATGAACCTAAAATGACGTAGTATAGAGTCTAGGAGTTTAGAAAATTATGAAAAAGCCCCTAAAAATCTTGCAGAAAAATCACGCTGCCAATCCCTACGAGGGACTGGATGAGTTGTGCCTAATGATCATGATTCGTGGTCCAACTCATGAGGTACTCTTCCCAAAAATCCACTATTGTGACTACAGGGGACATAACGGGTCGTTAATGGTGTCCACAACTCATGGTCACCTCTCATCCTCAACACTACCAGAAATCACCAGGGGGTCACCATGGGCGACACTACAACTCGTGGTGTTCCCAAAGAGTCGTGTTGAGGACCTGTTAAGTGCACTTCCCAACTTCCTTCATTTTTCAATCACACCATGGCCACAGCTGGCCTGACAACTCGAGGTGTTGACTGTGAATTGTGGTCACAGCTATGCTCACTCAATTTCGCAAATTTTTCAACCAAGTCCGGACCCTTCCCCATGAGTCACTCAACGAGTCATGGCCTATCCCATGGGTCATAGGATGAATCGTTCTATGACCTAGTGTAGAAAATCCTATTTTCTCCGTTTCAACTCTCAAGTCAAGTCTTAGGGTTTACAGGGCATTACACTCATAGGTGACTTTAAAGATGATTTTTGAGCAAAAGGTTCCACAGATGATTTTAAAACATTCATTATATTTATAGCTAAAGTTCTTTATAATGATGTTCTCAATTTTGCCTCACTAAGAGCCTAGTTATATGAGCACATATTTTGGGGAAATTACCTAGCACCGAGTTGGGTGAACGGGTTCAGACAACCCCTAAGCCTTAGAACTATGTAGTACCATCGGTTCGAGCAACTCCTAAGATAAGTCCATGGAATGAACTTCCATTATGGATCCATAGTTCAGTTTTGCCCTGTTATACCCCGAGAATTTAAGAATCGAAACCGAAAGTGAATCGGAGACAAACTGGAAAATGTTGCAGCAGTTGCAGAACAAGTTACCGAATGATTCGTGAGGAGACCCCACGAGTCATCAGGTGACTCATGGGAAGGCCTGGAAGGATGAGTTACTCGAGGTCTCCATGGGTGATGTCACGACTCATGGTCAGACACCACGAGTTGTCATGTCAGTCATGGGGTAGTTTTAGAGGAAGATTGGAAAACTAGTCCAGTGCACTTGACGGCAGGTGGCAATGAGTCGTGGCTGCTGGGGACGAGACGTCATGTCACTCGTTACGAGCTCGATAGAACAGTTATCTAGTGAACATAACGAGTGAACCAACGGATTGTGTGCCCTGGTGACGAGTCATCAGGTCATCCGTTAGGACCTCCTGACAGTTATTTTCCGCGATTTTAGTAAGGGTTTTTCCGGAATTTCTAAGTTCTAAGGGCCCATACTATGTTGTTTTAAGCTCGTAATAGATAGTTTTTAGCAGAGAAAAACCCATCATGCAAGGTTGGGGGTTTGAGGAGAAGAATCAAGGTGAATTCTCAAGGTTTCCAATTGGAATCTCAGCTAGACAATTAGGAAGGGTTAGAATTCTTCAATCCCAGGTATGTAAGGCTATGAGTGGGGGATTCCTTCCACACCCATGCCCATTCCCTATCAATTTGTGATTGGTTTGTGATGATAAAGTATGGGTTTTCATTCAAATTGTATGATTCTTGCATCTCTACTCATGGGTAAGATGAAATTGATTTGATATTTGGGATTACTGAGCTTGGGCGAATTCTAACTTAATTTCTTTTACAAAATTGTCTTTCTAAAATTGAATCTAAAACGACTATGTGTGGATAGTTCGTATAGAATGTGATGATGATGGAGTAGATGATGAAAGGACTGTTTCCAACCTTACTCATGTTTTGATGATATTTTCAAAGAAGATTAAATAGACCCAAGTATGGTAGAGGTTTGGGTTATGCCCAAATGATGATTTTAAATTGTGATTTTTCCCTCGACATGAGCTTACCACATGGTTGAGATGAAATTTTCCTTTAACCCTTATTATGAATTTTGTCTTATGGTATGTTTCAAAGCAAAGCCTTCTCTATGCGTAAATCCTTAATTGTTATGCATGTCATTGTCGAGCTTAGTCAAGGATAATGTTAAGATTCATTTCACAAGATCTTGAGCCTAAGCATGATTTTGTTCTAAGCCTTGTCGAAATGACATTATTGAGCTTCATATTTATATGATGTCTAGTGTATGCATGATTTCATAATGATCTTTTTCAATAGAAAATGTTGAGCTCCGTTTCATACGATGTTGATTCTATGCATGATTTCATGTTGAGATTCATCACTGGATGATGTTGAGCTTCATATTTATACGATGTAGAGCATTGAATGTTTTAGGGAGAAGAGTCTAGCACCGAGCGGGCTAAGGGTCGGTAACCCTATGCCCCAGAACTACACGCCAACGTAGGTTGATTCTATTATATTATTGGGACATCCCTTGTGAGCTATCCCCGGCCTGATTGGCACCTTTCAACTTGATATGTATATCATGGTAGCGTCCCTAACTTTGGAAAGGTTTTTGATGGCTCTGCCCACTTGAGTGTAATAATTGGGACCATATAAGCTCTATCGCGGTATGTTGGTTAAGTGATGAGTCTCCCACTGTCTATATCATTCGAATTTGCATAACCATTACTCATGATAATTATCGCATGTATGCAAGTTCAAGAAACAAGGTTTGACTCATTGTTCAGCTTTTAATATAAGTGTTATGTTTCAGCGTTGATTCATTCGAGTCAATCATGATGTTCTAAAGATATACATGGTATTGTTATGATAAGTGTATGATTTCAGAATGATTTCCTATAGCCTTCTATTCTTACTTAAAAGCTTATGATATGTCATGGAATGTTTCAAATGATTTATTTACTTAAGTAGTTTTACTTACCTTGCATACTCGGTACATTCCACGTACTGACCACATACTTTCTATGTTGCATCATTTTATGATACATGATACGGTTCTTAGGTCCAGCCCCGTTCATAGTCGCTTATCAGAGTCATTACCTACTTGGTTGGTGAGTCCTCATCTTTCGAGGACTAGACTTTCAGTTATCTTGGTTTTATTTTAGGTTTCAGTATTGTTGAGCTAGTTAGGGGTGTTGTCCCATTAGCTCGTCCAGATTAGAGGCTTATTAGACTTAGACACGTATTCCACTTCAGTTGTTTATTCTGTCGTTATGTTAAGTTAGACTTTCGTTGAGTTTATAATTATGTTTTCTTCATGTTTATTGAATGAGTTAGTGAATGCTTATGCCATGGGTTGACTAGGGGTCTCTCGGGGTCCCTTGTCCCGTGTCTACGATCCAAGTGTATGCTCGGGTATTGAAAAACTTGATATGAAAGCCATAGGTTTGAAGTGTCCTAGGGAGTCTAAAAGTCGCTTTAAGTAGAGTCTTTTTCATGAGTGTGAAGCGCACCACACTTATGACGAAGAGGCTATGAAATGTTTTATGAAATGTTCCCATCTTTCATGATCTATGTTATGTGATGAAAAGTCTTTCTATTCCTCTAATTCGTGCTATTTGCGATTTCAAAATCGTGGCTCCTCGAAGGATGAATGGAAGTAGGAATGGTGACGGTGAAGGCCATGAGGATGGCATGGGTCGAGGGCATCAACAGGCCCCATCAGGTTAGGAGCCTCAGGCACCGAAGCTAGCCGCCCATGTTGAGTCTCAGGCCGCTATCCAGATGCCTGTGTAGGTCTTGACCGCTCAGGTCAATTAGTAGGCCGTTGCGCATGTTCCGCGGAAAAGTAGTGAGTGGCAGCTCGAGTTAGGGACTTCTTAAGGATAAACAAGCCAGAGTTTCTTGGGTCTAAGGTAGATGAGGATCCACACGAGTTCGTGGATGAGGTTATCAAGATCACCCAGGTTATGGGGTTGAGCAGTGTAGAGTGCATAGAGTTGTCCTCCTACCAGTTGAAGAGGGTTGCACATATTTGGTTCCGCCAGTGGAAATACAGCAGAGTTGCTAGAGTAGGTCCGGTCACTTAGGAAGAGTTTCATGTTGCATTCCTGGATCGGTTCTTCCCTCAGAAGATGAGGGAGCTAAAGTCAGTGGAGTTCATAAATCTGAAGCAAGGGAGGATGACGGTACTAGAGTATTCCCTTGAATACACCCGCCTATCAAAGTATGCTCCTAAGTTGGTGGCTTACCAGAGGGCGCAAGTGAGCAAGTTTGAGCATGGGATAACAGGTTACTTGGATAAGGACTGCAGGATTGCTATGCTCCATCAGGATATGGACTTCCCTCGGATGGTGTTGTACTCCCAGCAGATGGAGGTAGCATATTCGAGAGACAGAAAGGCCAAGAGGGATAGGATAGAGAGCCACAAATTCTCCCAGCAGGGGTCCGGTGGTGGGTATCATCAGCCGGCCCACCAGAGATCATCCGCCCCAGCTTCATTAGCCTTGAGTGTGCCATCTCGACCTAGGCATGATTAGAGAGGGCGAGAATCTGGCTCGATGGGTTAGAGCAGCAGGCCCGCAGATTCAGGTCTTCCAGATTGTCGCAAATGTGGCCGAGGGCATATAGGCTAGTGCTTGGCAGGTTCGGGTGCGTGTTTCGGGTGCAGGAAACCTGCAAACATGCTTAAAGATTGTCCAGCAGCGAGACAGGATCGGGTTTAGGGTCGTGGCCCAGCTTCTAGCTCAGCAGCCCCACCCCCTTACTCAGCACATCAATGGGCATCTACCAGTGCAGCTGGCGATCAGCGCCAAAATAGATTCTATGCCCTAGCATCCCGTCGGAAGTAGTAGGTCTCCCCGAACGTGGTTACTGGTATGTTATGAGTCTTCCATGTTGATGTTTATGCTCTGTTAGATCCAGGGGCCACCTTTTCCTTTGTGACACCTTTGTAGTCAGTAGCTACAGAGTCAGTCCTGATGTCTTGTCAGAATCCTTCTCGATTTCTACTTTAGTAGGTGACTCAGTTATAACTAGACGGATGTATAGAAATTTCCCGATCTTGGTTCTTCATAAGGTCACCTCAGCAGATCTGATAGAGTTAGCCATGACCGATTTCAATGTTATCCTCGGTATGGATTGGTTGTATGCTTTTTATGCTTCTATTAATTTTAGGACCTAGTTAGTAGAGTTCAAATTCCTGGGTGAGCCAGTCTTAGAATGGAAGTGTAGTTCAACTATGCCTGTAGGTCACTTCGTTTCCTACCTCAAGGCCAGAAAGATGATTTCTAAGGGTTCCATGTATCATTTGGTTAGGGTCAAGGATGTTGAGTCCGAGACCCCGACTATCCAGTTAGTCCCAGTAGTACGTGAGTATCCAGAGGTCTTTCCTGATGAATTGCCGGGTATTCCAACCGAGCAGGAGATTGATTTCGGTGTTGACCTTCTTCCCGACATGCAGCCTATATCTATTCCTCTCTACAGGATGGCTCCAGCAAAGCTAAAGGAGTTGAAGGATCAATTAAAGGATTTTCTAGATAACGGTTTCATTAGACTGAGCTAGTCTCCATGGGGCGCACCAGTATTATTTATTCGAAGAAAGATGGTTCCCTTCATATGTGCATTGATTATCGACAGTTGAACAAAGTCACTATCAAGATCAACTATCCCTTACCCATGATCGATGATTTGTTCGATCAGCATCAGCGTGCTAAGTGTTTCTCGAAGATAGATCTCAGATCTGGGTATCATCAACTCAGAGTTCGGGAGAGTGATATCCCAAAGACGGCATTCAGAACACAGTATTATCATTAAGAGTTTGTAGTTATGTCCTTCGGACTAACGAATGCTCCTGTAGCTTTTATAGACCTGATGAACAGAGTGTTCAAGCCATATTTGGACATGTTCGTGATTGTGTTCATTGATGAAATCTTGGTACACTCTCGGAGCGATGAGAAGCATGCCGCTCACTTGAAAGTAGTGCTCCAGACCCTCAAGGACCGCCAATTGTATGCAAAGTTTAACAAGTGTGAGTTTTGGTTGGACTCCGTGGCATTCTTGGGCCATGTGGTGTCTAGCGAAGGCATAAAAGTAGACTGGCAAAAAATTGAAGCGTTGAAGAATTGGCCCAAATCGGTGAATCCTTCGGACATTCGGAGTTTCTTGGGCTTAGATGGCTACTATCGGAGGTTTGTGGATGGTTTCTCATCCATTGCAGCGCCTTTGACTAAGTTGACTCAGAAGAAGGTAAAGTTTCAATGGTCGGAGGCTTTTGAGAAAAGCTTGCAAGAGTTGAAGGCTCGACTTACCTCGACACTAGTGTTGACCCTACCCGAGGGTAATGATGATTTCATGGTGTATTGTGATGCTTCTAGAGTTAGACTTGGGTGTGTGTTGATGCAGCGGGGAAGGGTGATAGCTTAGCCTCTCGACAGTTGAAGGTGCGTGAGAAGAATTACCCGACCCACGATCTTGAATTGGCCGCGGTGCTATTTGCATTGAAGATATGGTGGCATTACTTGTATGGGGTCCATGTGAATGTATTTACGGATTACAAGAGCTTGCAATATGTTTTCACACAGAAAGATCTAAATCTTCGGCAAAGGAGGTGGTTGGAGTTACTTAAGGATTATGACATGAGTGTTCTTTACCACCCGGGCAAGGCTAATGTGGTTGCAGATGCGCTTAGTAGACTCCCAATGGAGAGTGTGTCCTATGCGGATAAGGGGAAGAAGGAATTGGTGAAAGAGGTCCATCGGCTTGCAAGGTTGGGAGTTAGATTGATCGATTCGACCGATGGCAGTGTTGTGGTGCATAACGGGCCAAAATCATCCTTGGTAGTTGATGTTAAATCCAGGAAAGATGAGGATCCAATATTGAGGAAGCTGAAGGAGGTGGTGCGGAGTCAAAAAGTGGAGGTTTTCTCCCAAGGGGAAGATGGTGTGCTATGATACCAGGGTCGACTATGTGTTCCGGACGTGGATAATTTGAGCGTTCCGATATTGCATGAGAAACATGGTACCAGATATTCTATTCATCCAATATCCACGAAAATGTATCGGTTTTTATGAGAAATCTATTGGTGGGATGGTATGAAGAAGGATATTGCAGAGTTCGTAGCAAAATGTCCAAACTGTTTGCAAGTGAAGGTCGAGATTCAATGACCTGGAGGTGTACTTCACGATATTGTCATCCCCACTTGGAAGTGGGAAGAAATCAATATGGACTTCATTATAGGTCTACTTCATACTCGCCGGCAATATGACACCATTTGGGTAGTGGTGGACAAGTTGACCAAGGTTGCACACTTCCTACCGGTCAAGAGCATGCATTCAACAAACAATTATGCTAAGTTGTATATTGGTGAGTTGGTTCATCTTCATGGAGTGCCCTTGTCTATTATTTTGAACCGAGTTACTCAGTTTACTTCTCAATTCTGGCATTTCGTTCAAAAGGGGCTCGGGACATAGGTTAAGCTAAGCGCAACTTTTCATCCTCAGAAAAACGACCAAGCAGAACGAACCGTTCAGACTCTGGAGGATGTGTTGAGGGCGTGTGTTATGGATTTTAAAGGTAGTTGGGATGATCATTTTGCCCTGATCGAGTTTGCTTATAATAATAATTACCACTCTAGTATCCAGATGGCACCGTTCGAGGCCCTCTATGGGCAAAGGTACAGATCTCCCATCGGATGGTTCGAGGTTGGTGAGGCAGCTATAGTAGGACCAGATTCGGTTCATGAGGCGATGGTGAAGGTTCAGTTAATAAGGGACCGGTTGAAAACCGCTCAAAGTTGTCAGAAATCGTATGTTGATGTGAGGAGAAGAGAATTGGAGTTTGATGTAGACGACTGGGTGTTTCTAAAGGTGTCTCCCATGAAGGGAGTCATGCGGTTTGGAAAGAAAGGTAAACTCAGTCCCCGCTATGTTGGCCCTACCGGGTTGTAAGAAGAGTTGGTAGGGTGGCGTATGAGTTGGACTTGCCTTCAGAATTGGCTTCGGTTCATCCCATGTTCCATGTATCGCTTTTGAAGAAGTGCATGGGTGATCCAACCTTGGTAGTTCCGGTAGACAGCGTTGGTGTGAAAGACAGCCTCAGTTATGAAGAAATTCTAGTTGAAATTTTGGATTGGAAAGTTCGGAGGTTTTGGAACAAAGAGGTAGCTTCAGTTAATGTTCTATGGAGGAATCAGCACGTTGAAGGAGCTACGTGGGAAGCTGAAGCAGACATGATGGCTAGATACCCACATTTAATCTATACCGGCTTAGTTCCGACTTGAGGTATCAGTTCTTGCCCTAATTCTCTAATCAATTTCCATGTTCTGTTCATGTGCGCAAGTTTGAATTATGTTATGATAAATGTATGCGATGCGTGAATTTAGTTCAGCTATGTGGTCGTTTTCGAAGGTAGTCATTCTGTTAAATTTCGGTTAAAATAATAAGTATTGGGGTATGATAATTGCTTGTTTCTGTTTCCTATTTGTTTCTAACATTTGAGGATGAATGTTCTCAAGGAGGAGATATTGTTATACCCTGAGAATTCAAGAATCATACCCGAAAGTGAATCAGAGACAAACTGGAAAATGTTGCAGTAGGTGCAAAATGAGTCACCGAACGACTCATGAGGAGATCCCACGAGTCGTCAGGAGACTCGTGGGAAGGCCTGGAAGGATGAGGGGCTCGAGGTCCCCATGGGCGATGTAACAACTCGTGGTCATACACCACGAGTCCTCATGTCAGTCGTGGGGTGGTTCTAGAGGAAGATCAGAAATTTGTCCAATGCACTTGACGGGAGGTGGCAATAAGTCGTGGCTTCTAGGGACAAGTCGTCATGTCACTCGTTAGGAGCCCCGACAGAACAGTTATCCAGTGAACTTAACGATCGAACCAACGGATCGTTTGCCCTGGTGACGAGTCGTGGGATCATCCGTTAGGACCCCCTAACAATTATTTTCAATGATTTCAGTAAGGGTTTTTCCGTAATTCCTATGTTTTAAGGGCCTATACTACGTCGTCTGAAGCTCGTAATAGAGGGTATTTAGCAGAGAGAAACCCATCTTAGGCAATTACTTTCATGCATGCAAGGTTGGGGGTTTGAAGAGAAGAATCAAGGTGAATTCTCAATGTTTCCAATTGGAATCTCAGCAGGACAATTAGGAAGGGTTAGAATTCTTCAATCCTAGGTATGTAAGGCTATGAGTGGGTGCTTCCTTCCACACCTATGCCCATTCCCTATCAATTTGTGATTTGTTTGTGATGATCAAGTATGGGTTTTCATTAAAATTGTATGATTCTTGCATCTCTACTCATAGGTATGATTAAATTGAGTTGGTATTGTGGATTTACTGAGCTTGGGTAGATTCTAACTTAATTTCTTTCACAAAATTATCTTTCCAAAATTTAATCTAAAACGCCCATGTGTGGATAGTTCATATAGAATGTGATGATGATGGAGTAGATGATGAAAGGCATGTTTCCAACCTTACCCATGTTCTGATGATGTTTTCCAAGAAGATTAAATAGACCCAAGTATGGTAGAGCTTTGGGTTATGCCCAAATAATGATTTTAAATTGTGATTTTCCCCTCGATATGAGCTTACCACATAGTTGATATGAAATTTTCCTTTAACCCTTATTATGAATTCTAGTTTGTGGTATGTTTCAAAGTAAATCCTTCTCTACGCGTAAATCCTTAATTGTTATGCATGTCATTGTCGAGCTTTGTCAAGGATAATGTTAAGCTTCATTTCACATAATCTTGAGCCTAAGCATGATTTCAGTCTAAGCCTTGTCGAAATCACATTGTTGAGCTTCATATTATATGATGTCTAGTGTATGCATGATTTCATAATGAGCTTTGTCAATAGAAAATGTTGAGCTCGGTTTCATATGATGTTGATACTATGCATGATTTCATGTTGAGATTCATCACTGGACGATGTTGAGCATTGCATGTTTTAGGGAGAAGAGTCTAGCACCGAGCAGGCTAAGGAATGATAACCCTACGCCCCAAAACTACGCGCCAATGTAGGTTGATTCTATTATATTATTGGAAACTCCCTTGTGAGGTATCCCAATCCCGGTTGGCCCCTTTCAGCTTGATATCGATATCATGGTAGCATCCCTAGCCCTGGCAAGGTTTTGGATGGCTCTGCCCACTTGAGTGTAATAGTCGAGACCATGTAAGCTCTATCATGGTATGTCGGTTAAATGACGAGTCTCCCACTGTCTATGTCATTCAAATTTTCATAACCATCACTCATGATAATTATCGCATGTATGCATGTTCAAGATACAAGGTTTGACTCATTGTTCAACATTCATATAAGTGTTATGTTTCAGCTTTTAGTCATTCGAGTCAATCATGGTGTTTTAAAGCTATGTATGGTCATGCTATGATAAGTGTACGATTTAAGAATGATTGCCTGTACCCTTCTATTTTCACTTAAAAGCTTATGATATGTCATGGAATGTTTTAAATGATTTATTTACTTAAGCAGTTTTACTTACCTTGCATACTCGGTACATTTCACTACTGACCTCATACCTTCTATGTTGCCTCATTTCATGATGTAGGATCTGGTTCTCAAGTCCAGCCCCGTTCATAGTCGCTTATCAGAGTCAGTTCCTGCTTGGTTGGTGAGTCCTCATCTTTTGAGGACTAGACTTTCAGTTATCTTGGTTGTAGTTTCAGTTTTAGTGTTGTTGAGCTAGTTGGGGTGGTTGTCCCATTAGCTCGTCAAGATTAGAGGATTGTCAGACTTAGACACATATTCAGCTTCAGATGTTTATTCTGTCGTTATGTTAAGTTAGACTTCTGCTGAATTTATAATTACATGTTCTTCAGGTTTATTGAATGAGTTAGTAAATGCTTATGCCATGGGTTGACTAGGGGTCTCTTGGGGTCCCTTGTCCCGTATCTACAATTCGGGTCTATGCTCAGGTCGTGACATGTACTCATCCCTGGAAAGGCTCCGGATAACCCTCCTCTACGTGGGTTAGACGTGGGATCATCATGCACTAATTCATGATGGTTGTCGGCTATGAGCAACTCCCAATCTAAGGATATATATTATTTGCATATGTATTTACAGAAATGTTTTGATGCATATGTTTTATTGCACAATCTATTTTACACATTTTCATATTGTGTCCTATGCATCATACTGAGTTCCATAGTATGGTTCCCCTTTATATCTTTATGTTAAGTTTATTGATTCCAGTTATGTTCTTCACTTGAGATATTCTTGCTAATATTGTTTCATTCAGCTAGTTTACATACCGTACATTCCATGTACTGACGCCCTTTTGGCGTTGCATCATATTATGATACAGACTTAGGTAGATAGGATCAGTAGCAAACACTTCGCTAGGACTTCATCTACATTCAGCTTTTGGTGAGGCCTCGTACATTCGAAGAGTCCCAGTTATTGAGTCTTTTAACATAGTCGTGGAAACTATGTCGTGGCAGCCTTTCTGCAGTTATAGAGGCTTCATAGATAAATTAGTTATCGAGTCAATAATGTTACTTTTTAATATTTATTTTAGTTATAGAATAAATTATCTTTCATTATATTGAGCCCATTATGTTTCAGCTGCCGCACTATTTATTGAGATTTAGACTAATACTATGTCAGGCCAACAGTTCACTTGGATCACAAAAGTGGTCTAAGTGCTGGCCAGCACCCTAGGCCTAGATTCAGGGAGGTGACAAAAACCCAACGTAAAAGCAAAAGTACCAAGACCCCATATTATTCTCATCATTTGAATTACAAAATATTTTGCGAACGTATTTAGTTCATAATTGTTACACCCCGGAATTTTTTTTGATGATTATTTGATGGTTATATGTCATATTAAGGGAATTATGATTGTATGTTGTCCGTAGGTGAGGCGGGAAACATGTGCAAAGGCAAAAGCGAAGAGTATGTGAAGTTTGTAAATAAGGGTCAACTTTAAATGATCATATATCCAAACATATAATGATCCAGAAGTCCCATAACATATCAAATGATAGGTATTTGAGTCTAGTTTACAGTGAAGAAAACTTCTCGTCAATCGGAGTTCGAAGTAAAAAGTTATGCTCGTTTGAAGACAGCACTATCGGCTGGAAAAGCGCCCATGTGCGTGGGCGCCGAGATAGGCAGGAAGCTGGCGCGCGCGCGAGGGCACGTCGCACGGGCGCCGCCCGCGGGCACCGCCCAGCTTGCCTATATGAAGTAATTTTGAGCTAAAAAGCTCATTTCTACTCCGTTACACCTCATTTTTTTTCCAAAATTCACAGAATTAAGATCTCTATCCAGTGGTGAAAACAAATCCCAGGTAAGAAATTGTATACATAGGTGAAATTTCTTTATAGTCCAAGCTTGGAAATGGTTTCTTATGTTGTGGGCTTCTAATTGTCGAGTTGCTTCATTTTTGGCTGCCAAGATGCTGTGTTTTTGGGAAGTAGGGAGGTGAAGTTCTACCTCCATATTGGTGAGAGTTGAGTACAAAATGAGGTGGTGTTTTTACTCTTTGAATTATCATGAATTAACAAGTTATGTTGGAAGTGAAATTGGAACTTATGTGTTGCGTGGGTGTGTGTTGTTGCTGCAGTTTGGCAGCATCGTTGCTACATTTTGGAACGGAATTTAGCTGAAGAGGACCCCCATATGGGCAGGGGATATACACAAGTGAAAGGTAAGTGTCCTACTTGGTTTATCCGCTCAAATTCGCAAGCTAAAATAAGGAAATGACATAAAGTCAATATGTGTTTTATGTGATATTTGACTGAGGTTTCTGCCCGTTTTTGGGAGGTTGTTACAGATGTATAGATGCTGGAATTTATCCAAAATATGGAAGGAATACACCACACCTTTGGGGAGGTTAAACACCAAAAGCACGTAAGCGAAACTCTCTTGAATTGCCTCAAGTTTAACATGCCTAAGGTACGTAGGATTGCTGAAAATTATATTACGATTTGGCTGTTTGGTTTTACGTTTTAAGACATGAATTGTGACTGGGAACTTGGCATAAACAGTACTAATTCCATGTAGTGTAAGTAAGGAAGTTGAAGGTGTCGGAGTTTCTAGCAAGCGGAAGAAATTGGCTAAAAAGACGCGACGAAGTGAGGTATGTAAAGGCATCCCTATTCTTATTTTCCAAGCACAAAATCTTGTTGTTGATCGGGCCAATGTTCCTATGTTTTGTGTTCCTATTGAGGCATACAGGATTCTGCTCAAGGTATTACAAATACATTATAGAAGGCATGAAGAGTTAAATATGCTTGCAGTGAGCGAATGTGAAGTGGAAGGCGTATTGTTTACGATTATGGTTGTAGTTGTAAATCGAGTCTGAAGTCCCCTCAGCGTGGGCACCATGAGCTGGTCCTTTATATTATTTCATGCATGTGATATCAAATGTGGTCAAAATTCTAGTTGCTATGTGAAATTTGTAAAAAGGCAAGAAGACAACACGCAAACGAACTTAACGCTAGAAAACAATTTTAAGCTAAATAAGGGTAAATGAGAACAAAGAAATGAAATTTCCTTAAAATAGTTATCCACCCTCTTACGAACATGTTCTAAGGTAGATAAGGCCAAGAGGAGATTCTTTGATTTCTCTCCCTTTGTCTTACTGACTAGTTAACGAGTTTTCGAACAAACTGATAAGTTGAACTTGAAAGATAGAACTCGAATGTGTAAATTGTTGATATTTCTATGAAACCATCTTTTTTGGAAGTTTATACATAGTTTATTAATGTTATAAGGTTATACAAAAAAAAGTATATATTTATGCTTATTCCTACGTTCAAGTTACATGCTAGGGTAACAAGAATTGTCTTTAGAGTGCCGCCGTAAATTTACTGTAACTCTTGTGCTATCTGAACCTCTTGAGAGTCGACAAGGAATTAAGTTAAATAAGTGATATAAATAAGTTATGTGGTAATGATATAATGAGTATTAGGTGACGACCTTGTATAAATCAACTAGAGTTGAACATTTGTAAAATAGTAACTTAAGTTAAAGAGAAGCTCTCTGCTATACCCCTAAACGTTTTTGTTAAGTTATCGATTCTAAGTGTTGAAATTGTCTTCCATGAACGAAAAGGGTGATCTTAGGAGCTTCTAATCCATTTATAATGATGTAAGCTTTCGTAAGCTCCTCGGTTAATTACAAAGTTGAGAAAGTCAATCCAGCATCGTTCGAATTATGGTTATAGTTTGTATTTGCCTATAAGGTAGCACATGGAGAGTTTCTTATGAATTCTCAAGTGAACAAATCCAAATCTCAGATTATTAAGTAATGTCTTCCAGTCCCTAAATTATGTTGAAGGGTGTTATGCTAATCTAACAAGTTTTCAAGAGATCATATTCCGAGAATCAGGCTAATGTCCCGATCAAGTTTTTGAAGTTGCGTACCAGCCTAAGAACTTAAGTCTTTATATCTCTTTCCAGTAAGAAGTCTAATGTATATGATTTTCATATTATAACATACAGTTGAATTTTTTTCCAGTTATATTCAAGTGACGCATCTATATGTTTAGCTCTTGTTGAGTTATCATTTGAATTCCCTAAATTCAAAAGAGTGATTTTCCCATGTACCAATGTTCCTAATATCTAAGTAAGTATAACCACAAACTATGAAAATGATCAGTTAAGCTTAGAACTTCTAATCCTAGGAAGTCACCTGGAGGTCACTCAGCTAACTAAATACAAGTTTATACGTTATAAAGAAGTCTCATGCGTTGTATGTCTGTAATTCAACTCTAAACTCTACGTATATATTAAGCGTTATGACAATAACTCCAAGCTTCAAGTTATAAGTCCCATATTTTCCTGCAAATAAAGCAAATGAATTGAGAACTGCATGTGCTCATCCACGTGATAAGTTTGGCAATGAAGTTCCAAAGTATAGTTTTCGATACATGTAAAGGAACCACCCTGTGGCAGTATATATATGTAGTTCCCAGATGTCAAAGGATTGTATAGAAATAGGAATCCATGTGATTCTACTCAAGCAATATGTTAAATTGGTAAAACTATCTATAGGACATTGCTTGTAAGTCTTCTAAAATGTTTATGTTGGCTAAACCTCCTGAAGGTCTGTCAGCACACTGAGTTGACATGTTTGTATATAATTTTATAGTTTTACGCGATATATGTGCTCATTTTGTAATTTTACATGGTATATGGGCTCACTTGTATTTATATGTTACGAAAGAGACCGATTACGACCACAAATTAAGCATTTGTCATTTCAATGCTACATGTGTTAAATTGACTAAGTATAAGCTTTATCGGCTCCACTAATGATTATGATTGAGAATGTTTTTATTTTACCCCAGTATTGCACCGGCTGGAGATGTTTTTATTTTACCCCGGTATTGCACACCAGCTGGAGATTTTTTTATTTTACCCTGGTATTGCACCTGCTGGAGATGTTTTTATTTTACCTCGGTATTGCACCGGCTGGAGATGTTTTATTTTACCCCGGTATTGCACCGGTTGGAGAAGTTTTTATTTTACCTCGTATTGCACACCGGCTGGAGATATTTTTATATTACCCCGATATGGCACATCGGCTGGAGATCTTTTTATTTTACCCCGGTGTGGTACATCGGCTGGAGATATTTTTATTTTACCCCAGTGTGGTACACCCGCTGAATGAATTTTATATATGGATTTACGGTTGGTTGGTCATTGGCATTACAGTTATAGTTTCTTTCTTGTGCATTTCTTAATTGCATTTTCATCTCATTATAGAGTTATTATTAGGTTTCAGTTTCCAAGATTCCAGGTTGTTACCATTCCTTATTCCTGGTTAAGTTGTCTTGAGTTTAGTTATGTTATAGTAAGTTGATATCAATTACAGGTTGCAGAGTTCCAGGTTATATTTATCCTTTATATGTTTATGTGCTAAGTTAGTTATTACAGGATTGTTATCTCATGGTTACAGTTTCAGCCTCACATACCAGTACATTTCATTCGTACTGACGTCCCCTTGCTTGGGGACCTGCGTTCGTGCCGCAGGTGCAGGTAGATGTCAGGATGGCCATTTGAGTAGCAGTTCATAAGATCAACAGGTGGTTAGTATGCTCCTTTCTTCCTGGAGCTAAGGCTTAGTTATTTATGCTTGAGTTTTGAGATGCGGTTATGGGTAGGCCGGAGCCCTGTTCCGACCATCAGTCAGTTTACTCTTTAGAGGCTTTGTGGACTTAGTGTGTATGGTGTTATTCAGTTTGTGGCCTCGTCGGCCTATTGTTGCTTGGTTTAGCACACTAATTGCCTTGGTTGCTTTTCGATTGTTTACCCCATATTGTTGAGACCTTATGAGTTCAGTTTATTCATCAGTTGATTATGACAGGTGGCCTGGTGGCCTAAGTGTTATAGTTACAAATGTCATATAGCCGGCTTCTCGATCAATCATAAATCGAGTGCCAGTTGCACCCTACCCCAGTTTTGGGGCGTGACATTAATGTAATTACATTCCAATGTTAAAAAAATAATCTCAAAACCATTTCCCCATTTTATTTGTGTTTACTTGAATAGTAAAATAAAAGTTCAAACTTAAGCAATTAATCTGTCAAGTCTCTTTGGGTACGATAACAGGACTTCACCGTCGTACATTACTTGATGACCACGTGCACTTGCGTGTGCTTGGTGACATCAGTTCTTCATCTTCATCTTCCTCAATTCTTCTTGGGTGTCAAATCAGGTCAAGGAATCATCAAGCCCAGGTATGTAGGGTCATGAATAGGTAATTTTTTCCACACTCATGCCTAATTTCAAATCAATTTCATAAATTCAGGTCTCCAATCATGTTTTATGCAAATTCAAGGGTTAGACCCAATTTTGATGAAATCTCTCACGATCTTCTATGAATTTCATTCTCTTATGACTCAATCCATGATTTATGATTATTATTGCATATTTTCTACTAGAATCTCTTATGAACCTATGTTTTCAAATTATGACGATTTACTCAATTATGCATGACTTTCATGAATCTCAAGCTTACGTTTCATGGTCGAATCAGCGGCATTATTTTCACAGCTAATTCATGTATGTCAAGTATGCATATGATTTTCATGTTCTCTAACTAGATCATGCAAAACCAAGTATGATTCATGATTATTATATGAGCACTGTATATGTTTTGGAAGTAGTTTACATCACCGAGTAGGCTGAGGTTCAGCGCACCCATGTCTCAGAATTACGTGCCACCATAGGTATGATTATGTTAGGGGCCTCGCCAGAGAGTATTCCACCACTCGAATGGGTCATGTTTAATATCACACCTTTATTGTTCTTTTCCTTGGCAAGGATTAGGACGACTATGGCAACTTGAGCGAGATAGTTGGGCATTATGTGTTTATTCATGACGGTGTCGGTTATGAGAGTCTCCCAACGTTTGTCATGTTTCATGTTATTCATGTCTCGATTTTACAATATTATGTTTTATAGTGTATTTGACCCATTGAGTAGATTATGAGTATACTTATGATTTCAAACGTGTTAAATGGTATGATTTTACTTTCAAAATCTTGGGTCATTATACTTCCTCTTATGACGAATAACTCATATTTATGACTATCTTATGGCTATGACTTTTAGCATGTTTTCTTTATTCTCATGTTTTATTTATCCTTCGTAATTAGTACCTTTAAAGTACTGGTCATATATTTTTATGGTATATCATCTCATGTAGGTTGGGTTGATCAATCTCAATCTCGCCGTTAGATTTACGCTTAATTCAGTCTAGTCCAGCTCTTGATGAGTCCTCATGATTCGAGGATGTCAATTTTCATGCATGTCTTTTATTTTAATGCCTTTTAGTTTTTTGACTTTACAAGAGCTAGTTGGGGTGTTTTCTCATCAGCTCATCCTATGACTAAAGGCTTTTCAGACAACTATGTTTAGATGATTCAGCGATGTTGACTTGTGGTTCCATCTGCTTTATGACATCTTAGATTTCTGCTTATGTTATGTTGTGCTCATGTTTTATTTTTGCTTAGTTTATGCACAAGAATGTTCTATGCATGTGTTATGGGTTAGCTTGGAGTCAATCAGGGTTCTAGGCCCTGTGTTATTATCCGGGGTTCATGCTCGGATCATGATATTTTGAGGTGGTTGACACTGCTTCTTATGATGAGACAACCGCTTAGGGCTGTCGAGCTAGAGGATGGATAGCCGGAGTGATAGCTAAAGGTACCCCAATTTAGGGTGATATTTAGACAACGGACATACTCAAGAGAGAGCTATAACTTTCGGCCAAATTTTGGTGGAATATGATATGTAGTGCCCAACAAAGAGCGACAACAAACTCCCACTCGAACACACTCTAGTTGTGGCATCCATAGTGGCTAAGAAGAGGATAGATATCAACCAGATGTTGTTTTTGAAGCTAAAGGATAAGGTTGTTAGACTGATATCTCCCTCCCCTTCTCATGCTTAGTTACAACACAATGCTGAAGCGCGGGCGTGCAAATCTTGTTGAGAGAGGATTTATTTACTGACGCTCTCCAAGTGACCAATTTCACCAGAATGACCGCCTATCGATTGAAATTTCCCTCCTCATCCAGAGGCGGAACCGATTTGGGACCAAAACCATCCTCGGAAGAGTAAGGAAGGAGAAGGGAACGGAGATGACACCATGATCACATTGATGAGCCGCCCTAGCTCCACACTACCTTATGGGCCCACTATTAAGAGTCAGGTTATCCTGCCTATGGAGCCTACATCATAACTCACTGCTGAGTTAGACACAGAAGCAGCAGATCCAACCACTATTGCATCGATGCCAGTTGCACCATAGAGAGTATTGCAGAACATCAGAGATTCCTACCTAGTATGGTGTTGAGACTTGATAGAGAGGAGAAGTAGCTTGCCAAGTTGATAGAGGACCTTGAAGCCTTCGTTGACACTATTGTTAAGCGTGCTCTTCACCCGCTCCAGGGCACCATCAGGAGCTCTCATGAGGCCTTGAGCTCCTTCTTATAGGCTATAGAAGCCAGATTAAGTCATCTTAGGGTGCTAGTTCGTCTGACATATGGAGCCTCTAATCTAATTTAGTAGAGACTAGAGCGACCGTCCTGGACTTGAAAGGCAGTTAGAGGAGATCCACATACTGCTGGTGGACCAAACATCACCTACAACTAGTATCAAGGATTTTATTCTCCGTGTTGTTTCAGTAAGCTTAGATCAGGATCAGTCCATTCTATCATCAGTCCCAGATCCTAGGGCCACCGCGAAGAACACTCCATAGGAGTAGATTCTTGCTAAAACTCAGGATTGAATAGCTACTCCTGTCCCTCCACTAGATAAGGGAAAAAGTCCGGCATAAGAGGCACCGTCAGCTGGTTGATGTGCTGTGAGTTTACAGAACTTTCGTCGCTCAAAACTAAGAAAATAGCATGAACTTATGTGTGTTTATATGGATATAAGGAACTTTTTCTTTGATTACAGGAAAAATAAGTGTTGGAGCTAGAATGTGCAAAAGAAGCCTGAAAGTGCAGAAAATGAGCTAAACTCACTATCTCAGTACGAGTCGTATGTTGATGGTACAAGCCGTAGTGAAAACATTGAAAAGTTTCATATGGCTAAATTTAGGAGAATGCAACCTAAGACTCTCAGTACGAGCTGTACATTGACTCATGGAAATATTCTGAAGAATTGCACAAAGGCAGAGTCCTGATACAGATGGAACTACGAATCGTGACACCAAGGTATGAATCATATCAGGAGCAGTGGTGATCTTCAGTGGATTTTCAATGCTAAGCAAAACTTCAAACAGTACGAGTCATGGCTAGATGGTACGAGTCGTACCCCAACATTTGTGAATAATTTTAGAAAAAGTTAGAGTTCTCAGAGCCAGACCACTAAAGCAATTCACGGCTTGTAGGAAGTATGTATGAGTCATACCAAGGCCCAACACTTAGCCAAACTTCAGCAAGCCAAAGACTTGCAGATAGTAGGTACTACCCGTACAATCTTGCAACAGGTCATATGATCAGTCGTGGCTCAGGTGGTGCCAGTTATGGAAAATCACCCTGTCAACTTAGGAAAAGGATTCTTATGTCTGTATAAACATGTTTTCTTTTTTATTTTAAATAAAGAAAAAAAGGGAACACTAGAGAGAAGTGAGATAGGCGTGAAAACTATATAGATTCGAGGGAAAAACATAGAATTGAGTTGATTGACTTGTGATCAACCTTTTCTTCAATTTTTTCTTGATCTTTATCAATTTTTCTTGAGGTTTTTCTGATATAATCAAAGAAGCTTTTCTTTCATCAACAATTGTAAGTATTGGTTATGTGTTTAATTATGAATGCATATCACAACCTTGCAACTATGAGAGACTAAAACCTCCCTAGCTAGGATTGTGGAAACCATGGTGGATTAATGAGCTAAGGATACACAAAAGTGATTCAAAACCAATGCAAAACGCTTGTATTGTATTCTTTTCATGCTTAAATATTTCTTAACAGTTTACAACGTTAGGACTTGCCCAAATTCTTTACTTGCTTGATCCTAGAGAGGCGGAGATTACGAAAAGAGAATTACAACAAAGCTTTGATGTTGATGATCATTGTATTAACTTGAGTTGTGGTTGTAGGATAGTTAAATTTTGAACTTATTGATAATGGATAATTTGAAACGCTCATGAGACCTGACCCGTTGATTGAATATAGTCATCCAATAGGGACGAACTAGTCATTTGGATGAATCCTAGTTATTAGTCTAAAAGTAAGCATTGGTAATGATAACGTGTGTATACTCGAAGCAGTTATGAACCCATGGGGAGCACAAACCCTGGTTATTCTTAAATATTGATTTACATCATAATTTCAATTTTTGTTTTAATTATTGTTTTCTTGAAACCCTCCAAATTAGAGTAACTAACATACAAGTTCACTTACCGACATTAGTCTAGATCTTCCATATTCCATGTGGGTTCAACCCCAACCTCTTTGTTGGGTTGTTTTATTTACAACATTTGCTTCATACTTCAGCAGGAGGTATGAGTTTGAGCATTATCAAAAAGTGGCTCCGTTGCTGGGGAATAAGGCTAAGACTAGATTAATTGCTTGTATTTGACTTTTGATAGTTATTTCCTGAATTATGTTTTCTTTTTGTTTTTGATACCCACAGGTTGTTTCTCAGTGAATGCCAAGCACTCGGAGTAGTGGAAATCCCCTGATTTCGTTAAACCCCAAAATCGAATGAACATTGTGCAGAATTGAAATCTAGGAACAAAAAGAAGCCCGTATAGCTGAAGAATCTAGGAAAGCTGCACTTCAGGATGTGGAGGATGCCAAAGATGAGGTTGTTAATGCTTGTCGACATGGACGGGGCAACAGAGGTCATAGATTTTCCCCCCAGTTCTTCGATGATGAGGACCCAGACATTGATGAAGTTGGGTGAACTGGAGCAATTGTACCACCACCACTGCCCGCTGGGGCGAAATTTGACATCACGAGCACCATGATTCAACTGTTAAACATGAAAGGGTTGTTCATTGGTCACGCAGCGGATGACGCCAACCTGCACCTAATGAACTTTGTTGGAATATGCATGGCGTACAGGTTTCCTAGAGTTAGCCAAGATACCATCAGACTCAGACTTTTCCTCTTTTCACTATCAGGGGAAGCCACTTAATTGTTATTGGAGTTGCCCAATGACTCCTAACCAACTGGACGAAACTTAAGCAATCCTTCTTAGAGCGATTCTTTGCCTCCTCCAGAATGTTGCAGCTCAAGGATGAAATTTATAATTTCTGACAACTTAAAACTGAGGAACTTCATGAAACCTGATTGAGGTTCAAGAAGAAGTTGACAAAGTGCCCAAACCATAAAATACTAAATGACAGTTTGTTGGAAATTTTCTACAGGTCTTTGAATAGTAACACAAAAGTTGTAGCAGACACAGTGGCGGGAGGAGCGTTGTAGAGTCAAACCTAGGAGCAAGCTGCAACTATTCTTGACAGGGTGATGAAAATAAATAGGGCATGGCATCCCCAAGAGGAAGATGCAGCGGCCGGTACATATGTTGTTGGTTTGACTGCAGACCAAGGTAGGAAAGAAGTAGAACGCAATTAGGAGTTGGCTCATATGCCACATCATTGGATTTGCTTACACAAGCACATTATGGGAGATGGAGCCAAAAATGTCAATGTAGTGGGAACACAAGGACTGGAGCTGAGGACAAACCATTCTGATTTCGAGGAGGAAAATTTATTAGACAGCCAGGTGGCGGGTTTCCGATCCAACGCCCAAGCATGTGGACAAGACAATTGGTGCCAAGGTTCTGGAAACCAACGTCGGAACTAATACAGAGATAACTACAATTGGAACGGGTATTGATACAGAAGCCAAGGTCTTGAGTGCAAACAAGACTGGAGAAGGAATGATGATTACCGCAATGATCGAGCTGGAGTATATATGCCTCCCAATGCACGAGAGGGGGAGGCTGGACAGTCAAAGCTAGAGAGCATGATGGCTGAGATACCGAAAAAGGTATGGTCCACTGATGATCAATTGAAGGAAATCCGAGGTGATATATTGAGCATTGTCTAGAGAGTGGAATCCCACGCTACAACTATTAAGCAAATTGAACAGCAGCTAGGGGAACTGTCAGCATCACTGAACCCTAGACAGAAGGGTACACTACCTAGAAACACAGTCCAGAACCCAAAGAATGATGGACACTACATGGTTGTGATGACTAGGAGTGGTAAGACTACAGTTAACCCCCCTCTACCGGTTGTAGTTGAATGCGACAAAGAGAGAATAGTTGAAGATTATGAAACTAGTGCTGAGATGGAAGGTGCTGAGAATGCCGAGTTGTCTAAGGCCCCAACTGGTGAAAAAGGGTCTAAAGTTGAAGAAGGTGCAATGTAAATTTACAAGGCTATCTTGAGACCACCGCCACCGTTCCCCCAAAGAATGAAGAAAAAGGCAGAGAATGGTAAGTTCCAGAAATTCCTATCAATGCTCAAATAATTATCTGTGCACATATCATTTGCTGAGGCTTGGAACAAATGCCAAGATATGCTAAGTTCATGAAGGACCTTGTGACAAAGAAGAGGTCCGTGAGTTATGAGCCTGTAGATTATGTACTTCACTGTAGTGCCATAGCTACAAGGGTCCTAGCCCAGAAGAAGGAAGACCCGGGTGCTTTCACTATACCTTGCACATTTGGCAATGTCGAGTTCGCATGGGCACTTTGTGATCTGGGAGTAAGAATCAATCTGATGCCATTGGCTGTGTTCAAGCAGTTGGGATTGGGAGCCCCCACACTGACTACAATGTGGCTACTGATGGACGCTAGAATTGTGAAGAAGCCAATGGGGATCCTATTTGATGTTCTCGTTAAAGTAGACAGATTCATATTCCCAGCACACTTCATGATCCTGGATTGTGAGGTTGATTATAAGGTCCCCATTATCTTGGGGTGAACATTCCTTGCTACTGGGAGTGCCTTAGTGGATATGGAGGCTGGCCAACTGAAGTTCAGACTGAATAAAGAAGATTTCACTTTCAATATCTACTGTTCAATGCAGCAACTGAAGGAATATAGTGTAGTCTCAGCGATAGAGGATGAATTTGAGTTCCTTGACGAAGTATGAGTAATCAAGATACTTGCGTCGTGCCGCGACGTTAAATCAGGCGCTTCTTGGGAGGCAACCCAAGTGGTGGCTTGGTAAATTCTGAGTAATCGGGCCACCTGTGTCATACCACGACGTTAAATCAAGCGCTTCTTGGGAGGCAACCCAAGTGATTTAACTGATGTATGTTTAGTGTGCAGGGAAAACAAAAACAGGTGGCAGAAAACTACTGAAAAGTAGGTGCTACGAGTATCAGTAAGACTCTTGAGAGGGTAGTACGAGTCATAGAAGGAGTCATGGTGAGGATCAGGGATGTGCTTTAGTGCAGGAGTTCAGGGTAAGGTTGGTCCTATGACTCATAACTCAAGTGTATGGGTCACAGTACCTAGTGTGCCTGTGAACTATGCAAGCTATGCAAGGCAAAGACCTATGAGTCAAAGTACGAACTGTACCCACATGGTACGAGTCGTAAGATGCACTCGTAGAAACCTGATAAGTTTTTCAGCTTTATGCATTACGAGTCCAAGGGACGAGATGTAGGGCCTTCCTACGACTTGTGGTACGAGTCGTGATGGGTCAAGTTGCTTGAAATTACTCGACTCCGCCCAGATTTTTAAAACCTACCCTTAAGTTATTTAAACTCAAACCCAAAGGACCCTTCTCCCACGCACTATAACACCCAACTCACGAACGACTCCCACCACTACCTCACAACCATAACTCGAAAATCAAAGTGGAAATCGAGAAAATTTCTACTCAAAACAGCTTTGTCCGGAAATACTGATTCCCAGTCGAAGTAAACAAGCATCAAGTAAGTATATTTCCTTAAAATTGATTAAACTTGCATGTTTAAAGTAATAGTGCCAAACCCCCTGCGAGTTGGTGTTGTTGCTCAAAAAATTCAAAATAGACAATGACCAAGGGTGTGATTAAACTATGAATGACTGGGAAATAAGTTGGAAATCGATGAGTTTGTACATTGCACTATTAAGAAAAAGAGTTACGGGTAGTAAGATAGAAGGGGAGGAATGGGTAGCTTTAAAAATGGGTTAAACACATGCCTAGACCTGGGGAAGTCTGAGTACCCAAAAGCTTGAAATTCAAACCACTGTAACTGAAAAAAAAACCAAGGCAGGGATAGGCTTCACAAGTCTTCCTACGACTCGTGGTTTAGTACTACAACTCGTAGGATAGCTCGTTGGGATTGTCCCAAGATAAACTAGAAATCACCTGAGGTATGAACTATGATACGGTTCGTGGTTTGCTACTACGAGTTATACCAGGTAATCATACCAAAGATGTGGAAAGGGTAAAGTTCATATGAGACAGTACGATAATTCCTACGACTCGTGGAATCGACCTACGGGTCATACCATGAGTTGTGGAAAAATACAACGAAATAGTTATTAAAGGAGAACCCTCAGACGACTCAAGGTATGTATCGTACCTTTGTGGTGCGAGTCGTACCTGGGAGTAGTAATATGCATCAGAGACATCATGGGTCTCTGTACGAGTCATACCTCCAAGGTACAACCCGTACTATTGACTCGTGGTTATTTACAGAGGACTTTACTTCTTTATTTTCTTTCTCAGATATAGAATTCTAACTCTCTTTCTCTATAGGTACAGTGATGGTCAAGCGCAAAGTATCCAAAGCAACTTCCTAGAGGACACTACAGGATGAAACCTCTAAGTCTGAGCAAGCACGTAGTTACCCTAGTGGTTTAGTTGAGGAGTACAGGGTCATTACATCAGACACCGACGGGACTCAAACCACTAGGGAAAAGGCTAAACCTAAGTCGTTGCAGCTACTGCCACATCTGTTGAAGCTCCCCAGTCTGAGGATGGAGCTAAGGAAGGAAATCAGGAGTCAGGAAGCAACTCAAATGCAGAAGAAAGGTCTGAGGAGACCCAATCAGGAGAGGCAAGTGGCAGTGCTGAGTCAAAGGAGGAGGCTCCTAATGCTGAGAAGCAAAAGATCCCACCTAGGGAGAGTTGTACCATCCGATGGAGAGTGCTAGGAGCACAGGAAATCTATGAGCATGGCATTTCTCTCATGACTAAGAACAAACCAAGCAGGAGTATCTAGAAAGAACCGTAGATCCTCACGAACTCATTGAACAAAGTAGAGGAGATGAAGCGGATATTCAGTTTTTATGGCCTCAAATGGATGGCTAGGACTCCAAACCAGTACACTTCAGAGATAGTCCGTAAGTTCTATGCCAACTACTTAGCAACCATGGAGGAGAAGGACAAAAAAGGGTAGAAAGTAAAAGATCAACCCAAATTGGAGAGTGTCATGGTCAAAGGGAGAGAGGTCGACATATTCGAGCACAACATTTCTCGGATCCTATACGGGCCCTAGTTCATACCTCCAATGCCACACCAGAATATGAGTACCGGATTGAGGCATTGAAGCAAAATTAGGCAGCTGGGGTTTGAGGAAAGAAGGACGCAGCTACAGTGGTTGGTGGGTGTTATAGCTGAGGATAAAGAGGAAGCAGAGTGGGTCACAGGTGGAAAGCAAGTTACCAAAAATTCACTCAAACTTCATAGCAAAAGCCTGGTGGATATTAGTGTGCCACCAATTAGCACCAATAGTCAATGACAACACTCTAAGTGTAGACAGAGCAGCTATGGTGGCATGTATCACGTCCAGTTACCCCATCAACATCCAAAGGATCATCACAGAGGAGATATGAGATTGGGCTATGGGATTGAGCATTACCATCCCATTCCCAAGCCTCTTCTTCAGATTATGCAAAGAGGCAGGAGTTCATGTGCGACAGAGTGAGGAACGCTTAATTGGAGGACAGAGGATAGCAATCATTAGATTGATATGGGATGAAATGAACTTGGTGAGTTGAGCCAGACTTCCCACAGCAGTTCCACCGACCAAGACAGTAGTGGGTTCACAGGTGAATGCCCCCACCTCACAGGAGCATAAAGAGACACTGGATACATATACTGGTAATTTAGAGGCATCTCCCAACACTTCTACTACACCATTGCCAACCCATCTAAGTCATATATGAGTAGGGTATCTTCTAGTGTCCCAGGACTTTCTCCAGAAATTGGCCAAGAGATTGACGATGGCCAAAAGAAAAATCCAGGAAATGATGGAGAATGTGAAGCCTTGGGTGAAAGTAGAGATAGATATAGCCGCACAGGCCCTGCATGCCAGGCTCGATGGATTTGAGAGCCGATTTCATAGATGCATGGTGGAGAAAACATACACAAGAAGCCTCTAGGATGAGTTGGGAACTCTTCGGAGCCACGTGACCAAGTTGGCATTATGACAGTCGACAGTGATAGTAGCTCACACTCTTCCAGACTTGGATGAGGAGCCAGATGAGGAGATTGACTTGGCAGCTTATTGGGAGCCCATGACAGATGAAAAAAGAGAAAGGAGAGAAGAGACTCTCTGAGGATATTGAAAAAGAGAGCCTGAGGAAGAGGAGGAAGGAAGAAAGAAAGAAGTGAACGCAAGCGGGCATGAGCGGATAGCCTGCATACTCATGAAACACACATATCAGAGCTACAGGAGAGAGCTAGAAGAGCAAACAGCTCTACCATGGCTCATCTCGAGCTTGCTAGTGGAAGGGACCCTTCAGGTAAGCCACATTCAGCCCCGATCACCACAGAGGTCGTAGAGACGACCAAGCCTACTGATGGGGTAACCACTCCCCCTGTTGACACACTAGTGAGTGCACTAGCCATCGCTAGTGCCATGATTGCAGCGGAGCTACCTCCTCCAGAAGGTGACAGGAGCGCCTAGAGTGCCGCAGGTATGTTCCCTTCCCTCTGTTCTTGTAGTTAATGCTTCGGGGACGAAGCATAATTTTCAAAAAGGGAGGCAGTGTACTTGTATTTTTGGATTTTTCGATTCGTCTGAGGGTTTTTCTTGCCGTGTTTCTTTTCCTTTGGGCATGCTATCTAGTAGAACCAACATGTTTAGCATTTTATTTTCTTATTTTGTGATTTTTATTTAATTATAAAGTAGCTTAGGATTACTCAGCCAATGAAAGTGCACTAGTTTTGGATATGTTGAAAAAATTGACCCTGTTTAAAATTTTATTGATGAATTAACTATGTACTTGTAATTGCATGCATGATTTATGTGGATCTTTTCATATCATTAAGTGTATTAGCATGAGTAGTCTTTTTAGGTCATGCATAAACCAGATAGGTAAAGTGAATATAAGTCATGTGCCATGAGTGAGTAAGATTTAATACTTAGTTCAGTATTGTGTTGAGGATCTAGAACTTGCCTAGTTGGTGTTTGCATGAGTTAAGGATGGTTGGTTAGGATATGATCATAGACCATTTTCATTAAGCCCAATTTTAGCCTAAATGACCTTACCAAAATCATATGATTCCCTTCATCTCAATTTTGAGCCTTTAATAAATCATTTTACTTTGATTAAGCGATAAACCGTACCCATTTTTTATAATGAAAAAATAAGTGTTGGAGCAAGAATGTGCAAAAGAAGCCTGAAAGTGCAGAAAATGAGCTAAAGGCACAGTCTCAGTACGAGCCCTATGTTGATGGTATGAGTCGTACTGAGAACCGCGAAAACTTTTAGATGTCTATATTGGGGAGAATGCAACCTACGACTCTTAGTACGAGTCATGCAACACTGGTACAAGCCATACATTGAGTCGTGGTAATATTCCAAAGAATTTCACAAAGGCAGACTCCTGATACAGATGGAACTATGAATCGTGACCCCAAAGTATGAATCGTATCAGGAGCAGTGGTGATCTTCAAGGAATTTTCAATGCTAAGCATAACTTTAGACAGTACGAGTCATGGTTGGACGGTACGAGTCCTATCACAACACTTATGAATAATTTCAGAAAAAGTCAGAGTTCTTAGAGCCAAACAATGGAAGCAATTGAAGACTCGTAGGAAGCATGTATGATTTGTACCAAGGCCCAACACTTAGCCAAACTTCAGCAAGCCAAGGACTCACGGATAGCAGGTACGACCCACACAATCCTGCTACGAGTCGTATGATCTATCGTGGCTTAGGCAACGCCAGTTATCGAAAATCACCCTGTTAGCTTAGGAAAAGGATTCTTATGTCTGTATAAATACCTTTTATGTTTTTTTCAGTAAAGAAAAAAAGGGAACATTATAGAGAAGTGAAATAGCCGTTAAAATAATAGAGATTCGAGGGAAAAACATAGAATTGAGTTGATTGACTTGTGATCAACCTTTTCTTGAAATCTTTCTTGATCTTTATCAATTTTTCTTGAGGTGTTTTTGAAATATTCAAAGAAGCTTTTCTCTCATCTATGATTGTAAGTATTGAATTATGTGTTTAATTATGAATGGCATATCACAACCTTGCAACTATGAGAGGCTAAAACCTCCACAGCTAGGATTTTGGGAACCATAGTGGATAAACGGGCTAAGGATAAACAAAAGTGATTCAAAACCAATGAAAAACACTTTTATTGTATTGTCTTCATGCTTAAATGTTTCTTAACGGTGTACAACATTAGGACTTTCCTAAATTCTTTACTTTCTTGATCCTAGAGAGGTAGAGATTAGAAAAAGAGAATTACAACAAAGCCTTGATCTTGATGATCATTGTATTAACTTGAGTTGTGGTCATAGGATAGTTAAATTTGGAACTTATTAATAATAGATAATTTGAGACTTCTCATGAGACCTGACCCAGTGATTGAGTATAGTCATCCAATAGTGACGAACCAGTCGTTTGGATGAACCCTAGTTAGTAGTTCTATAAGTAAGAATTGGTATTGATCACGTGTATATACCCGAAGCAGTTATGAACCCATGGGTAAAACAAACCCTGTTATTCTTAAATCTTGATTTACATCATAATTTCAATTATTGTTTTAATTATTGTTTTCTTAAAACCCCCCAAATTGGAGTAACTAACCAACAAGTTCACTTACTGACATTAGTCTAGATCTTCCATATTCCCTGTGGGTTAGACCCCGACCTCTTTGTTGGGTTCTTTATTTACAAAGTCTGATTCATACATCAGCAGGAGGTGTGAGTTTGAGCGTTATCACTGCTCCAATTGTTCCCCTAGCAGAAGAGGAGGCCTTTAGAAGGGCGATAAATGTTTCATGCATTCACATCAGAGGCCTCACTCTTGATCTAGAGCCTAGCCCATCTGTATCACCCCAGGATAACCTTGAATTGTCTGATCTGAGTGCTACAAGGTGTTTTTTCCACTCTTACTCTTTTATTTTGTTTTGTAGGTACGTTGAGGGCACTGCACCATTTTAAGGTGGGGGTGGAAATTACTTAGCTCTATGTGGAAATCGCTTATATGATGCTTGATTTGGAAACTCTGGTTTGTATGATATTATGCTTTTAATCCATTCTAGTCCATCTTTACAGTATTCATAATATAACTTTATTCCACTTTTGTAGTGTAGAGTCCTCGGTTGATTCTTTTACCCATAGTTGTCATGCCCCGAGCCTACACCCTGAATGTATCACGGTACTTGAAGTCACAAGTGACCCCAAATCAGAACCTGGTCTATCATACATTGGTATTCTGAGTAAAACATGCATAGAGAAAGTTTTGAATACTAACATAAAAGCATTTATAAAAAAATAAATTTAAAACATAAGGTTTAAACCATCTGCAGTCTGAAAGCCCTCTAACTGATGAGTTACTGGGATAAGCCCCCAGCAAACTCTAAGTCTAGCTAAAAATAATAAACTAACTGAAAGAAATGAAATAAGGCCCTCGAATGATGAGGACTCACACTTCAACTGCGGCAGAGGAGGATCTGAATCATAGCAGCTAATGGTGTTGAGTTTTGGAACCTATAGTTGTATCATGAAATGATACAACATAAAATTATGCATCAGTACTTTGAATGTACTAAGTAAGTGGGAGAAAACATAACTTAATATAATGCCTGAACTGTAATGACATGCAATGACCAACAAGTAAACTGAGCTAAATTGCTGAGGTAAGCTGAAATGGTCAAGATGACCCTGTCTGATGGTCAAGGAAATGCCCTAAGTCTGAAAGTTCTGAGTCTAAGATACTGCAATGAACTGAGCTAAGCTGATAGAACTGGAACTGAACTGAGCTGCTTATTCTGAAACTGGACTGGATTGACTAGTGGGAGAGTCTATAACTGACATATAACCACGTGAAATAGACATGGAGTCCGATGTATACGCCCCACCGGTAGGACCCAATATACCTTACCCAGGTATAAAGGCATGAACTGGGTGATCACAAAAGGCTGGGGCCAATCAGACCAAGTAATACTGTAACATATGCTGGCAACGTGGTTCTCAGAACCTAGGTGGGCTGAAATCCCGACCCGCTCGGTGCTAAGTCCTACTCCCACTGGAAAACCTATACTGAATTATTAGGTTTATAGCTTGAAATTGGGGTCCAAGACTAGTCAGGGACATATAACTAAAAGTACCCTGAGAGTCTCGTCGGACCAGATTCTGAAACTGGATTCAAGATTGGTCAGAGCTGCTTATTTGGAGGCGTCGTAACCATCTAAGAACAACTGTAAAATGAACTGGGGTCTTGATGCTAGTCAGAGCTATATATCTAAAATTTCATGACCGCCTAATGGACCAATAAACTGGATTCTATGTCTGATTCTGATAACTAGGAGGCACCACTGTCACCTCGGGAAAAGACTGAAGTCTAAACTGATCAGTTGACAAGTTTTGAATAGTTCTACGTTCTAACTGAACTGAACTACTAAGCAACTAATAGAGAATTCCATAATAGAATTAAAGAAATCTTATCCGACAAGGCTAAAATCATTCTTATAAATAAATTATTTACTCAACGTATAAATAATAAAAAATATTAGAAAATTCAGCCCAAATCACACTTTACAAACTAGAAGGAATTTAATACACAAATAGTCTTTACTAAAAAATTTAGGGCTTAAATTCACTTTGGTAAGAACATCAACAATTCAGGTAAGAATTGATGGAGATTATATCAATAATAAGCAAGGATATCATTCTATGTGAAATTAATAAATAATAACATGTAATTTCTTAGTATTCGGAAACCCAGGGCTAAAACTGATAGATAAACTATGTGAGGGCTTTGGGGGACACAAGGGAAGAATAATTTCCCTTGTTTAATTCCCACATACCTGAATAAAATTTTTTCGGAGAAGAAGACTTGAACTGCTGCAATGGAGCACAACCCTAAGCTTGCTTGAGAGTTTTTTGAGGGACTCTTCCATAATCTTTCAGAGAATGAATGTGGGAATGAGGGGAGGAACCGTTCAAACCCTCTAATAAGTCTAAAATTACGTTCAAAATGACATATTTTAAAGTTTAGGAGAGTAGGAAATTACTAAATAGCCATTAGAAAATCACTGGGAAAAACTAACAGGTGACCCGAACGGGTGACCTAATGAGTCGTGGTGACTAACCACGAATCGTGGTCACACCTGTTCAGTGCACTGCCGGAACCCCCTTTAGTTCACCACGAGGGACTTAATGAGTCATGGTCACTAACCATGACTTGTGGTCACCAGTCGTGGACCACGCTGTCTCACTTCTGAAATTTCTATAGTAGGCTTGACCACGAGTCACACAACGAGTCGTTACCACTGATGACGACTCGTGGTGAAACTCGTTAGGTGCACGACCTAACAACTGACTAGGGCTGGTAATGGGGGACATAATGAGTCGTTATAGGTGACCATGACTCGTGGTCACCATCCATCAAGTACACTGCCCAACTCCTAAAATTTTTACCCCGACCTGACCAGGGGTGACTTAATGAGTCCTGGGACCTGACCACGACTCGTGAGGTCTTACGTTGGGTACACTGCCTCTCCCTTATAATTTCTCAGACCTCCTTCCCATAAATAACCTAACGAATCATTAGGTCTCTCAATGACCCATTAGGTGAGTCGTTCTGTGACAAATGCTGCAGATTTCCAGATCTTTTTTTTAAGTCCTGGATTTAGTCTTTGAGTTTCTGGGGAATTACAATATCTTTCCCTTGTTTCATCCTCGAATGGTAGAAAACTCACGGGAAAGTAGAGAATAACAATACAAAATTCCAGATACTATTCATTTAACTCTAAAACTATCAGAATGACTACCTCTATTTCAAAATACATAACTGAACTGAATTTCTTTTCACACATACATCCAATATCATAAAAGAAACTTACACACATGAATGAAATCCCACAACTAAATTAGTGTCTAAGGAAAAACTAACATTTTAAGCTGTAACAGAGTGGGTAGAGAACAAGTGGGGGTACTTGGCCATCATATCTGCTTCGGCCTCCCACGTAGCTCCCTCAACCCGTTGACTTCTCCATAAGACCTTGACTGAAGTTATTTACTTGTTCCTTAGCTTATGAACCTGTAGATCAAGGATCTGGACTGGTACTTCCTCATATAAGAGACTATCTTTTATTCCTATGTTGTCCAATGGCACGACTAATGTTGGATCCCCAATGCACTTCTTCAAAAGTGACACATTGAACACCAGGTGCACGACTGCTAATTCTAAAGGTAATTCTAGCTCATAGGATACATTGTCGATCCGCCTCAAAATTCAATAGGGTCCCACATATCCCGGACTGAGCTTTCCCTTGCTTCCGAACCTAATCACCCCTTTCATGGGAGAAATTTTTAGGTAAACCCGGTCATAAACTACAAACTCCAACTCTCTTCTCCACCCATCGACATAAAATATCTGATGGCTCCACCCATTGACTTGAGGGCCTAGTTCCATTTGAAAGGATTTCCAAAAGTGTGAGGTGAACTGAGTTCCTCTGTCTGAAATGATAGATAAAGGCACCCCATGGAGTCTGACCAACTCTCAGATGTAAAGTATGGCATAGTCATCAACTGAGTCTGTGGTTTTGATTGGGAGGAAATGTGCTGACTTAATCATCCGGTCTACGACTACCCAGATTGAGTCATGCTACCGATGATTCTGAGGTAGACCCGTAATGAACTCCATATTTACTTCTTCCCAATTCCATGTGGGTATGCTGATATCTTGAGTCATGCCTCCTAGTCTTTGATGCTCCACCTTGACTTGCTGGCTGTTTAGGCACTTGGCAATGAATTTAGCAATGTCTCTCTTCATATCATTCCACCAGTAAATATCTCGCAGATTGCGGTACATTATAGTAGCACCGGGGTGAATGGAGTATCTAAAGTTGTGTACTTCAGCCAGTATTTGCTGTCTCAACTCACCAAAATTCAGTACACACAATCGGCCCTGGTAATGGATCACCCCATCTCCCCCTTGGGAGAAAGCTTCTATATCTTTTCTGAGAACTGCTTCCTTAAGCTTAAGTAAGATGGGGTCCTCATCCTGTCTAGACTTGACTTCCACCACTAATGAAGAATTTGACCCACTCTGCATTACTACTCCACCCTCAACTGACTCCACTAATTGTACTCCCAATCGGGCTAGTCTGTGAACATCCTTTGCTAACTCCTTTTTAGCTTCCTTAATGTGAGCCACACTACCCATAGACCATCTAGTTAGGGCGTCAGCCACCACGTTGGCTTTACCCCCATGATACAGCATGCTCATGTCATAGTCCTTTAGCAACTCCAACAACCTTCTCTGACGCAGGTTTAGGTCCTTCTAACTCAGCACGTACTGAAGACTCTTATGATCTGTAAACACATCCACGTGAGCCCCATATAGGTGGTAATGTCTCCATATTTTTAGCGCAAACACCACCGCTTCCAACTCCAAGTCATAAGTTGGATAGTTCTTCTAATGAACTTTGAGCTGTCTGGAGGCGTAGGCTATCACTTTGCCCCGCTGCAATAGAGCGCATCCGAGTCCAACTCTGGAAGCATCACAATAAACAGCCAACCCATCTGTTCCTTATGGCAAGGTCAAAACTAGAGCGGTAGTGAGTCGAGTCTTCAACTCCTAAAAACTCTTCTCACACTTATCCAACCACTGAAATTTCACCTTCTTATGGGTTAACTTAGTCAGAGGAGATTCTATAGAGGAGAAGCCTTCCACAATCCATCAGTAATATCTAGCTAATCCCAAGAAACTCCTGATTTCAATAGGAGAGGTAGGTCTAGGCCAATCTTTCACTACTACTGCTATCTTGTAAGGGTCTACTTGTATTCCTTCACCTGAGACCACATGACCTAAGAAGGTCAGGGACTTTAACCAAAATTCGCACTTGCTGAACTTGGCGAACAATTGGCGGTCCCTGAGTGTCTGTAATGCTAATCTTAGGTGATTGGCATGCTCTTCCTCATTTCTGGAGTATACTAGAATGTCGTTGATAAATACAATGATGAACATATCTAGATACTACTTAAAGACTCTGTTCATCTAATCCATGAAGGTTGTTGGGGCGTTTGTTAGCCCAAAAGACATCACCACAAACTCATAGTGACCATATCGAGTTCTGAATGCTATTTTCGGTATATCACACACTTTGACCCTTAGTTGATGGTACCCTGACCTGAGAACGATTTTTGAGAAACAACTGGCTCCCTGAAGTTGGTCAAATAGGTTGTTAATTCTGGGTAGGGGATACGTGTTCTTGATTGTGACCTTGTTCAGTTGATGGTAATCTATGCACATTCTGAGGGTGCCATTTTTCTTACACGCGAATAGCACTGGAGCACCCCAGGGATAGTTACTGGGTCTGATAAAACCCTTGTGAAGAAGATCTTTTAACTTGTTTTAGAAGAAGATCTTTTAACTGCTCCTTTAACTCCTTTAGCTCAGCGGGAACCATTCTATAAGGAGGGATGAATATGGGCTGATTGTCTGAGAGGAGATCTATTCCAAAGTCTATTTCCATTCAGGGGGAACTCCGGGAAGATCCTCAGGAAAAACATCTGGGAACTCGCTGACCACTAGAACCGACTGGATAGTTGAGGTCTCAGAGTTAGAAGCCTTGACCCGAACTAGATGATAAATACATACCATTGAGATGAGATTTTGGGTCTTAGGGTAGAAAATAAACCTACCCTTAGGCACTAAACTACTGGCCATCCATTCTAACAATGGTTCATTTGGAAACTTGAACTTGACAACTCTAGTTCTGCAATCAACTGAGGCATAGCAGGAGTGTAACCAATACATGCCAAGGATAAGGCCAAAATCGACCATGTCTAACTCTATGAGGTCAGTTGGGATGACTTTATTCAGGACTCATACTGGGCAGTTTCTATACACCCAGCTGGCTCTAACTGACTCGCTAATTGGCGTGAAGAATGAGAATGGTTCTAAGAGGACCTCTGGACTGATTTTGAACTAGACTGCTATGTAGGGTGTCATGAATGAAAGAGTGGATCCTGGATCTAGGATGGCATACACGTCTATGAAAGAGACGTAACATACACGTACTACGTCAGGTGAGGTCTCCTGATCCTGACGGGAAGACAGAGCATAGAAACAGTTTATGCACTGATGACCATTCGACCTGATGTGTTAACGTGCTGGGCTGGTCGACCTACTGGGGATGATGATGTGGTGGATTGTGATCTCCCTCGCCCGGTTGATGGGCACCCCTAAGCCAATGTCCGAACTGCCCACAACCATAAAAGCCTTCTCGACCCTGAAGGCACTCTCCTGGGTGGTTCTTTCCACACTTGAGACAAGCTAGATACTTTCTTCTAGCACTGTAGCTCTGATATTGACTGTCAGATGCTCCACCCCTCCGATCCTGACGGGACCGGAAGGTTGGGGCACTGGATGAGCTGGGTGCTGGGGTCCTCTGCTATTGTTGTTGTTGTTGCTGCTGCTGTGGGCGGCTGCTACCGCTAGACCTCTAGTGGCCATAATCTGACCTTCGAGTCCTTGCCCATTTGTTCTTTCTCTCCATATCCTTCAACTTTTCGGCCTCAATCTGCTGGGCATAGATAATTAAGCTAGAGAGGTCCATATCTTTAATCAACATCACTGTCCTGCACTCCTTGAGGACCATATTCGATACCCTGTTGAAAAATTTCAAAATGCAAGCACTTGGCTCAACTACCATCTGCAGAGCGTACTTAGGTAGCCCGATAAACTGTAGAAAATACTCCTCCACTATTTTGTTGCCCTATCTCAAGTTCATAAAATATGCCATTTTTTCTTCCCTCATATCCCAAGGGAAAAATCTGTCCAAAAAAGTTGTGTGGAACTCCTCCCACTCTACCAGTCTTGCTCTTGCTGACCACCTCTCTTTCCGTTGTTTGTACAAGACCTGAGCTACCTCTTTTAGCTGGTAGGCAGCAAGTCAGCACTTTCAGAGGATATAATACCCATAATGTAGGTAATCTTCTTGACCTCATCCACGAACTCTTGGGGATCCTCCCTTACTTTGGATACCTGAAAAAATGGAGGGTTCATACGGGTGAAGTCCCGCACACTTGCAGGTGCTGCAGACCCGTTGGTGTTCATCGGCATCCCGCACCCTCGCAAATGCTGTAGACCCGTTGGTGTTCATCAGCACCACCTGCTGGTTCACTTGGTTGGTGACAATTTGGGCCAGTAGTTGAATGGTCATCCTCAATTCGGCAGTAGATACTGAATTATCTTGAGGGGCTGCCGGGGCTGGTGAGGCAGGTCTGTTGGCATTGTTGGTCCTTCTTCTGTTACCGCGTCTGGGAGGCATAGTTCACTAAAATGAAATAACGCGCTAGTTAGAAGGGCATTTTTGGAATTTAACTTTAATGCATGATAAAGAGTATGAACAAAAAGTTTTCCCAATAACATCTCGTAGCCTCCTTTTCATAAGTGTGTCGCACTTCACACCCATGAAAAGGACTCTACCCGATGCAGCTCTCAGACACTCCGAGGATACTCTAAACCTACTACTCTAATACCAAGTTTGTCACGCCATGAGCCTACGCCCTTGACATAACACGGTACTTGAATTCACAAGTGATGCCAAGTCAACCCATGGTCTATCATACACCGGTATTTTGAGTAAAACATGCATAGCGGATGTTTTGAAACACAAACATAAAAGCATTTATAAAAAATTAATTTAAAACATAAGGTTTAAAACATCTGCAGTCTGAAAGCCCTCTAACAGATGAGTTGCTGGGAACAGCCCCCAACTAACTCTAAGTCTAGCTAAAAATAATAAACTAACTGAAAGAAATGAAATAAGGCCCTCGAATGATGAGTACTCCAACTTCAACTCGGGTGGAGGAGGATCTAAATCGCGGTGACTAACAGTGCTAAGTCTGGGAACCTGCAGGTGTATCATGAAACGATACAACATAAATGTATGTGTCAGTACTTTAAATATACTGAGTAAGTGGAAGAAAACATAACTGAATATAAGGCCTGAACTGAAATGACATGCAATGACCAACAAGTAAACTAAGTTGAACAACTGAGGTAAGATGAAATGGTCAAGATGAACCTGTTTGATGGTCAAGGACATGCCCTAAGTTTGAAAGTTCTGAATCTGAGATACAACACTGAACTGAGCTAAACTAATAGGACTGGAACTGAACTGAGCTTCTTATTCTAAAATTGGATTGGACTGACTAATGGAGAGTCTATAACTGACATATAACCACGTGAGCTAGACGTGGATTCCAATGTATACACCCCACTGGCAGGACCCAATATACCTTGCCAGGGTATAAAGGCATGAACTAGGTGATCATAAAAGTCTGGGGCCAATCAGGCCAAGTAATACTGTAACCTATGCTAGCAACGTAGTTATGAGAACCTGGGTGCGCTGGAACCCCGGCCCGCTCAATGTTAAGTCCTACTCTTACTAGAAAACCTATACTGAACTACTAAGCTGATAGCTAGAAACTAGGTCCAAGACTAGTCAGGGACATATAACTAAAAGTACCCTGAGAGTCTTGTCGGACCAGATTCTGAAACTGGGTTCAAGATTGGTCAGAGCTGCTTATCTGGAGGCGTCGTAACCATCTAAGAACAACTGTAAACTGAACTGGGGTCCTGAGGCTAGTCAGAGCTATATATCTAAAATTTCATGACCGCCTAATGGACAAATAAACTAGATTCTGAGTCTGATTCTAATAACTAGGAGGCACCACTGAAGCCTCGGGAAAAGACTGAAGTCTAAACCGATCAGTTGAAAAGTTCTGAATAGTTCTGAAAAAGTTCTATGTTCTAACTGAACTGAACTACTACGCAGCTAATAGGGAACCCAACTCATTCCAACAACACGGGAATTCCATAATATGGCAAAATTTCAAGAATTAAAGAAATCTTATCCGACAAGGCTAAAATCATTCTTATCAATAAAGTATTTACTCAACATATAAATAGTAAAAAATATTACAAAATTCAGCCCAAATCACACTTTACAAACTAGTAGGAATTTAATACACAAATAGTCTTTACTAAAAAAATTAGGGCTTAGATTCACTTTGGTAAGAACATCAACAATTCAGGTAAGAATTGATGGAGATTATATCAATAATAAGCAAGGATATCATTCTATGTGAAATTAACAAATAATAACATATAATTTCTTCGTATTTGAAAACTCAGGGCTAAAACTGAAAGATAAACTATGTGAGGGCTTTGGGGGACACAAGGGAAGAATAATTTCCCTTGTTGAATTCCCACATACCTGAATAAAAAAATTTCGGAGAAGAAGACTTGAACTGCTGCAATGGAGCACAACCCTAAGCTTGCTTGAGAGTTTCTTTAGGGACTCTTCCATAATCTTTCATAGAATGAATGTGGGAATGAGGGAGGAACCATTCAAACCCTCTAATAAGTCTGAAATTACGTCCAAAATGACATATTTTAAAGTTTAGGAGAGTAGGAAATTACTAAATATCCCTTAGAAAATCACTGGGAAAAATTAACAGGTGACCCAAACGGGTGACCTAAAGAGTTGTGGTGACTAACCATGAATCGTGGTCACACCCGTTGAGTACATTGCCAGAACCCCCTATAGGTCACCACGAGGGACCTAATGAGCCATGGTCACTGACCACGACTTTTGGTCACCAGTCGTGGACCACACAGTCTCACTTATAAAATTTCTATACTAGGCTTGACCACGAGTCACATAATAAGTCTTTACCACTGATGACGACTCATGGTGACACTTGTTAGTTGTACTACCTAACAACTGACTAGGGCTAGTAACGAGGGACATAACGAGTCATTAATGGTGACCACGACTCATGGTCACCATCCGTCAACTACATTTCCCAACTCCTAAAATTTTGACCCCAGCTTGACCACGAGTGACTTAACGAGTCGTGGGACCTGACTACGACTTGTGAGGTCTTCCATTAGGTACACTGCCTCTCCCTTATCATTTCTCAGACCTCCTCACCACGACTAACCTAATGAGTTGTTAGGTCTCTCAACAACCCGTTAGGTGAGTCATTCTGTGGCAATTACTGCAGATTTTCTGATTTAAGTCTTGGATCTAGTCTTTGAGTTTCTAGGGCATTACAATAGTTCTTTCCAACGAGGCTTACTTTTTATTGAATCTGGTGAAATATTGTAGTTAAAGTGTTGTAGTGTGTGGGACAGATGATAGATTGCTAGGTGACATTCTTAAGGGTACCAACCTACTTGTTGAGTTGTCTTTGGGTGAACAAAATGCTTTTCACTTAGGTGGTCGAGGCAATTGAGTCACTTACATGCTTATGTTATTTTTGAAAATAATGCCCCCTTCAAAATGTTTGCCATAGATGTTGATATTGACTTATATACCTCTATTTATGGCATGAAAATGTCGTAATATGTCCCTAGTTGAGAGTGATGTGTTTAGTCATTTTTATATCCATGTGCCAATGTGTGGAAAGAAATGTTACTTGTTCACTTGATTTGGTCACTTTCTAGAACTTTCCTTGCTACTTGTACTCAAACTTAGGATTGATAATGGGTTGTAGAGATGAACATAGGCCTTCTTCATGCTTCAAAAGCCACATGTGCCTAAATAGACCTACCAAATGATGCAAGTATCCCTAGTCTCTATTTTTGAGCCTTTGACCTTTTTCTTAATCAACCACAATGAAAGCCAAGACCAATTCTCAAGTTGACCTCTTTTGAACTCATCCTCCCTGACACTTTGAAAAGTGATGAAAAATGAGAAAAAAGTCATAAGTTGGGGATCATAAGGTGGGAAAGAAAGAAATAGGTCAAAAGATAAATGTTTGATCATATCCCAAAGTATAATTGAGCAATGAGTTAAAAAGAAGAAAAATAAAAGAGAACAAAAGAGAAAAATAAAAATTGAGCTCACAAAAACATTTTGGTGTGTGAAAAGTTGCTAAAACAAGAGAAGGGACGAAAAGAAGGGATAAAAAAGGTAAAAGGTGTTGGAAACGTGATGAAGTGTTCAAGGATGGAAAATGGGTCACTAAAAGCCAAATTTGTATCGTACTAGTGCTTTAATCCTCATTACAAGCTTAGAAAAGCCCTTATGTGATTTCAACCCAGATATCCGAAACGAATGACACTTGAGTAAACAAGCAAGCACATTGTCATGCCCCACCTTGGGAGACATGACTGGTACCTAATACCACACTGGGATCTGGGCTGACCTAGCTGGGCATAGGTGCCTTTGGTGCCTACCAACGACTAAAAAATAAGAAAACGAACTGCTATATCTCAGCTATAAACACAGCGTCAGTTCGACAAGGCCCACCTGTAAAAGAAAATAGCTAACCCAACCAATATAACAATAATAGGGATCCTATGCGGGCCAACAAGGCCACAATGCTGTCTAGTTATAATAGAAATGAAAACAGGTAGCTATACTAGGCTCCACACAACCAATGCATTAAATAAGACATACATGGGCCCACACGACCAACAACAACCAACTAACTAAATACTGTCATCTGCAAGACTCTAGGAGTGAAAATATTGGTTTGGACAGGGCCCCGCCCTACCCATATGCTATACAAATAAAAGATAGATAAACCTCTACAACCTGGCAACTTCGAATGAAAAGAGCTGGCCAAACTGTTGACTCTAAATTACTACTAGGAGATCGCACAATTTGTCTATCTAAACCTGTAGGCAAGTATGTAGCGCCTACATCAGTAAAATATGTACCAAATATGTAAGGCAATAAGTAAGACTGAATAGAAATTGATAAAGAACTGAATGTGAATAGTAAGAAAGGGCAGAAGTTAACCTGTAAGCTTACTTATCCATAACCTGCATCTAGTAAAACACTACACGTATATGAGCTGAAACTGTACGACTATACATTTATAGGCTACAGGTAACAAGAAAGTATACAAACAAGAACCTAACCTGGCCCCCATAAGCCTGAAAGGTGCAAGCAACACAGAAACAACCTACCAGGGCCCCCATAGGCCTTGGCAAATACAATTCAATCTATATACCCCTATCTAGATTCTTATGATTCTACTGGTGCTATGTCCAACCTACTTGACTTTAGGGTCCGCATCTGAGCCCGCTGGACTCCTATAACTGTGTCTGAGCCCGATTGACTCTTGTAATTGCATCCTGGGCACACAAGACTCGATGAAGGGTCAGTGATGCCGGTACGTCATAAAAAGAGGTCCATACATGGATGGACATAAATATGGACTAGGCCTGAGTATGAACCCATCGAATATCATATAGCTCCTCAGAGCAATCAATAGCCCCGTAGGCGATGACATTATCATATAGCTCCTCTGAGCGATTAATAGCCCCATAGGAGATGACACAGTTAGCATCCCTGAAGTAGGTCAATGGAAGGCCATCCTAGGTGGGGTCAATCCCAACCAATATGCTGCATTTTAATCTCAATCTAGCCACTCAAAAGGTGTATTTGGCTCTTAAGGCCTGACGCGACCGCTACTCACCCCTAGAATATTCTGTATAGCTTCTAATAGGCACACCCCGTGTGCCTACACTTGATTGGAGGGTCCTAAAAGTGATCATAATATCTAATAGTCTAGACAAAATAGGGAGAGGTCTGGAGTGGCCTAAATGATACTTTGAATGTCATGCTAGGACAATGATAGCTCATTATTGAATAGTAAGGTCATAGGCAACCAACTATGTAGTTCCCTTGCTTAGAACGACTGTAGGGCTACTACTTATTGGACATGCTCCTGAGCAGTCAGCCCTAACCTTCAACAGGTAGCTTACAATAATTCTTCGCCTAAAGGTAATATCGTACTACTATGGTTCTAGTCCCTTAGATATTAACTTGGTCTATTTAGATTTCATATGGCTTTTCTGGGCAATTCATAGCCTCGTAGGCAGGTTTATCTAGACCTAGCCCCTCGCGGTAACCAGTACATGGGTCCCTTTACGAGTATGCTGGGGCGTTGGACCCATATCGAACTACAAATAAGATTTCCTCCTTAGGGCATCAGCTGGTCTATTATACTTGTAGCAACTGGGATGGTTTCCTTGGGGACCTGTGTTCGTGCCCGCAAGTGTACGGGTCGTGCAAGTAATATAGTGGCTCTTTTTGAGAACCGGAATGTCGAACCCACAAGGACTGGACCCATTCCTCTAACAATCCATTTCTAGTGTGATATTAAATACCTCAAGTGTTGGTTATAGACATTTTCGATTGAGATTAATTAAGTCTAAGTTTGGGTCAACGAAGTATTCTGAAATTACTCTAGGAGCAACATAGAGTTAAAACCAATTAATCATGCGATACTACGATTTGCAATGGGTTAAGCATGGAACTATCAATTGTTATTTCACATAATTAGAATTTCACGTTTATGGTCTTTCGAGCCTCTAAACACGGCAATCTGGCCTCACTGCATCATTGTGAGCGAGGAGTTTAATTTCTAGTCGCGGGCAATCAATTATGTTGTGGTTTACGGGGAAACGATTAGGGACTTTCGTGCGTCTAACCATTTAACTCAACTTAGCCTCACAACTACTTCTTCGAGTGGTGATGTGACATCCCAAGTTGGTCTTTCATAACCCCCATGTGTCAACCAAGCACGGTGTTAGGTATATTTCTATCTTGACACAAAAATCTCTCCCGAGATACAAACATGCTCCTCACATTCTCATGTGCTGACCTAGGTAATGCTTTCTCAAGCTATTACTCAAGATAACAAATATGCTTACATGGTGATCAATCATAAAAACAACCAACAATCCAGAATGCAAGACAAAAACAACAATCAATAACTTAATTCCAAAATAATTTCATAAAATCACAATCATAATTCATGGCTTCAACCCTAGAGGAAGGGTTCTTGCCATTCATGTTCGTAAAACTACAACTAACTACTACTAAACTAACATACTTACATGAATTTGGTAGATGAGAAGGGAATTTGCCAAACCCTAGATGAGTTCTCCCACTCCTCCCTTCACTCCTAGGTAGTTTTCCAGAATAAAATCGTGACACCATGGAATTAGGAGCTAAGGGACCTATTTATTCTAAATGAGAAACGTGCCCAATTTAGCCCGTCGTGGAACGACTCCATGTCACAGAGTGTATCGTGGAGCACTGCCTCTGTGAATTAGGAGCTAAGGGACCTATTTATTCTAAATGAGAAACGTGCCCAATTTAGCCTGTCGTGGAACGGCTCCATGTCACAGAGTGTATCGTGGAGCACTACCTCCGTGACACGGAGGCAACGCGAAAGCTCTCTGGAAATCACCCGAAATTTGGCCTCGGCAGCACCCTGCCGCATTGGCAGCATGTCACGCTGCTTGGACAGCGCGTTGGCACCTCCCTGTCGCGCAGCCAGCCTGCCGTGGCACGTTGCCAACGTGCAGGTGGGCTGTTGTGATCAGCCTGCCTACCATGGCACTTTGCCGACGTTCACGGGTTAATTCCGTTTCCAAGCCTCTACTTCACCAACTCATGGATTAGTTACCTTCAAAAGTCATCAAAACCTACAAAACAAAGGCTAATCATGTTGTTTAGCACATATCTCCACATTCATATAAAATTACATGAAAATGTATACAATAACTTAGATAAACCAGACTCATTTAAGTCATAAAGCGTATCTCGGGCATGCTTTTTTTGCCCGTTATCACAACCCCACACTTAAAGCCTTGTTTGTCCTTGAAAAACCTTTTACATATCATGCATATGGAGACTCCCACATAACTAATTTAGCAAGATAATTCAAGTTACGTCTATAATGATTACGTAAGATAACAAGCTACAAATAGAGCATGCACGGTTTGATCATTGAAATGAAGTACAACTATGTTAAGACTTCTTAACCTCAATAATCGACTCTCAATCTTAGCAAACTCATGCAAATCAACTGATTAAGAAATCCCACATGAATTATATCCTTCATTCAACATGTGCCCTCACGGAAAGAGAGTTACCCAATTTCACACGCAAAAACAATTTTTAAATCACAACATGTGTGGGTACATGAATAGAATTACGCTCACTCTCACAAAGAATTCACATGCATCATGTAATCTTGTCCTTAGTGTTTTATTCCACTAATTTAAGGATGTGTGAATGTAAGATCAAGTAGGACTTAATGGGTTGTAATGTAAGCTAAGGGACGGGTAGGTACTATTCTGGCCAATAATAGTGACTATCTTTCCCAAGCACCTTTTAATACATTACGCCCTCATTACGAACTTCCCTTCCCTTAATTTACCTTTTTCTACTTTCATCTTTCTTTTTCCTCTTATGTTCCCCCTTTCTTTATGCACTTTTAGCTTATTAGTAAGGAGTTCTATAAATAATTTTTCCTTAATTTGTTTTCTTGCTCCTTACTAATAATCAACCATTTTCACACAAGTGCACCTTTGTCCTTTTCTCACTTCTACAGCTTGCTACTTTTTCCTTTCTTTTCATTCTTCTCACTCCTTTACTCCGGATTTTTTTTCACTCAAGCGCTTAGGAGTTTTGGATCAAACACAAGGCTAATGAAAGAAAAAGGATTAAGCTTATGTTGCAGCTATCAAAGAATAGGCTCAAGTCTCAATGGGGTTAACTAGGATTAATTTTTCAAGGTAGGTAAAATGAGGGATAACAATTTGGTTCATTCAAAGAAATGCCTATATCATTTCCTACAATTCACATCCTTCATTTCGTTTTATAAACACACCAGGCAAGTTCTAGACAATCCACAATAGCACAGAATACTCAAAAACCTTACACTCATGGCACATGCTCAAATCAAGACACATTCAGCAGACTCTTACTAAGCTAATCACAAGAATTCAGAATTAAGCTTCAATCATATTGAGTCAAATTCAAGAGCTTAAGTGTCTCAAACAAAGTTATACACTTGCATGCTTCACACTGAACATACTTGCATCTTACAATCTCGTATAGCACATAACAAGAACATCAAGCACCAATTAGTTATGGTTTCAAAAACTCAAAACCTACCGACTAATTTTTCCTCAAGACGGTCATCATCCATCCATCGTCGGAAACATTCACTAACTATGACTAAAAAACACTATATACAGACAAAGGAAAGAAAAAGAAAATTTTTATTCTTCGGTTCAAAGAACCCCCATCGGAAAAGAACCGAAAAGAAAAACCAACGGGTGATGAATTCATGCTTGACTCCCAACAATTTTCAATTTTCTCACAAATTTCACACAAGCATTACATTCACCAAACACTCGTTAAGCACAAAAATTTTGAAATTTTCTAGAAATTTCCCTCACCCCACACTTAATTCATGCTATGTCCTCATAGCATCAAATTAACATTTAAAGGATGAGAAATACTCCCTGAGCCTCTATGCCAAGCTAAAAGCATGCTGTCCTTTCAAGTTCCAGAGATGGGTGTTTGACCCCATACTTCTTCTATTCCATGCTCTTTAGCTTCCACCGTCTCGGTACTCAGACTTCCCTTCCATCTGTGCTTAACTTTACACCAAAAACACAAACAAAATGAAAATAACAAAAGCAACACAAAAATCAAAATTACAAATTGTACCTGAGGTACCCTTGGGTTGCCTCCCAAGCAGCGCCTTATTTTATGTCGTGGCCCGACGTGAACTATCCTTTTCAGGACATCCTCATACCTGGGTTCTCTTTCGAGAACCATCTCCTTTTCTTTTGTTGTTTAGAGGGAAAAGCCTCCACTCTGTTCCTCTCTTTCTCCCACTTCTTCTTAAATTGAAGCTCTCTATCAGACTTGGGCTGAACACTTGTCATTGCCTTTGGCCCTGCACCTGTGAAATCCTCCACCCCACACTCATCCTCTGCCAACACACTAACATGACAAAGGTCTTTGTAGTGTGCAGATGGGTTCATTTCTTGGTAAACGCGGAAGATTTCTTCTTCATCCTCAACCCTTATTTTCAAGGTCCCTACTTTCAAGTCAATCACCGCTCCTCCAGTGGCCAAGAATGGTCGTCCCAAGATCAGGGGTACCTGGTCATCAACCTGAAAATCTAAGACAATAAAATTAGTAGGTATAATGAACTTACCTACTTTGATGAGAAGGTCCTCTATTATTCCATCAGGTGTCACTCGCGACTTGTCAGCCAGCTGCAGCATCAACCTTGTCGGCCTCGGTTTTCCCAACCCCAGGGTGTTGAATAAGGATAGGAGCATTAGATTAACTGCTGCCCCTAAGTCACACAAAGCTCGTAGCACCTCAGCTTTACCAATTTGTATGGGGAGGGTAAAACTCCCTGGGTCTTTGAGCTTCTTTGGCATTTTGCTCAACACCCTGTGACTGCACTCCTCAGTCAGTGCTACAGTCTGGACATCCACCAATCTAACTTTGTTCGCCATCACGTCCTTCAAGTATTTAGCATACTTGGGCATTCCCTGCAAGACATCAATAAGAGGAAAATTTATGTGAAGTTCTTTGAAGCTCTCAAAGAACTTTTTGAAATTTCCTCCTCCTTGCTCTTTCTGAATTTCTGAGGGAATGGTGGTGGTGGTATTTGTGCTGGCTGCAATGAAAGTTGCGCATTTTGTTGTCCAACACTCTGATTATCTCCCATGTTGCTGGATGGTCCTTGTCTAACCAACACCGGTTGCACCCCCTTTCTCAGCTCTTTTGGCACTGCATTAGCTAATTGCTTATCGCTTCTCAGAGTGATGGCATTGATCTGCCGGGGGTTAGGATCTGTGTCGCTGGGAAATCCCCCTTGTGATCTCATGTTTTGAGTAGCTTCTATCTGACCCACTTGTTTTTCAAGATTGCGGGTAGCCATTTGCTGATTCTTTAAGTCTGTTGCCATCCTCGCCTGATTTTCCACTAACTGATTCTGGGTCTCCATTATTTTCTGCAGTGTTTCCTCAATGCTGCTACTCAATTGCCCATCATTCTACCTATTCTGCTGATACTGCTATTGTTGAGGTTGCATATAATTCTGCTTTTGGTTTCCACCCCAAGAAAAATTCGGGTGGCCCTGCCAATTTCTGTTGGAGTTGTTCCCGAAATTCTGATCCCTATGCACATTACCAACAAAATTGACTGATTCTGGATTGGCTCCACAAGATTCTACATTATGCCCATTATTACCAAAAATGTCACACCACCTCGGAGCTTGCTGAACTGCATTAACCTGGCCCTGGTGTTGGTTCATACTCAGTTTATTGAACTGAGTCATCATTTGATGTTGGAACGAAGCTAACTATGCTGCCAAGGCATTCAAACCATCCACTTCTATCAACCCCGATCTCTTTCCTGCCCCCCTTGATGACTCGCTGTGCCACTCTGGATTTCCTTGTGCAATTCTATTCAACAAGGTGTACAACTCATTATATGTCTTATCCAAGGCTTGCCCACCCGATGCAGAGTCTAGTAATATTTTTGTGTATGGGTCTAGACTTTCTACAAAGGTATGAGCCAGCACTTCATTTGATTGCTGGTTATGGGGGCAGTCTCTCAACAATGACTTGAATCTTTCCCAAGCCATATATAAGTTCTCATCAGGCCTCTGCTTGAAACTGAGTATTTCACTTCTCAACTTTGTAGTTTTGCCTGAGGAGAAGAATCTAATAAGGAACTTCTTAGCCAATTTATTCCATGAAGTTATGGAGGTCGGTGGCTCAGCCTTCAGCCACTTTTTCGCCTCTCCCAACAGTGAAAATGGGAAGAGGGTCGTTCGGACATAATCTGTGGACACGCCAGTGGGGACGAACATGTCACTAATCTCTAAAAAGCTCTGTAAGTGCTGCTGCGGGTCCTCATGTGCCATCCCAGTAAATTGACCACTAGAATGTAACAGCTGCACCATGTTCTGTTTAAGCTCAAAGTGCCCTCCAGGCTTCGGTTTACGGATGCTAGAGCTCACATTCGTCGCTAGTGGGATAGCCACTTCGCGAACTGGTCTTGCTGCCATTTCTTCAGATGACAATTCTGTTTGTCCCGCGGGTGGTTGTTGTTGTACCTTTTCTTGAAGTCTCTTCAGCTTTTCCTCTAGAGCTACTCTCCTTCGCAAATGGATTTGATGTTCAGGTTCCAGCAACGGTTCCACAAGCTCTCTATTTCTAACCAGCTCGGCAGGACAACCTGTCACCTGCAAATAAACAGACTAAGACCAAGTTTCTCAACACTCTAGCAAATTCAAAAATCACACAAAAATAGATAAATTATCAAAACTTCGCCGAGTCCCCAGCAACGGCGCCAAAACTTGTTCGTGCCCGCAAGTGTACGGGTCGTGCAAGTAATATAGTGGCTCTTTTTGAGAACCGGAATGTCGAACCCACAAGGACTGGACCCATTCCTCTAACAATCCATTTCTAGTGTGATCTTAAATACCTCAAGTATTGGTTATAGACATTTTCAATTGAGATTAATTAAGTCTAAGTTTGGGTCAACGAAGTATTCTGAAATTACTTTAGGAGCAACATTGAGTTAAAACCAATTAATCATGCGATACTACGATTTGCAATGGGTTAAGCATGGAACTATCAATTGTTATTTCACATAATTAGAATTGCATGTTTATGGTCTTTCGAGCCTCTAAACACGGCAATCTAGCCTAACTGCATCATTGCGAGCGAGGAGTTTAATTTCTAGTCGCGGGCAATCAATTATGTTGTGGTTTACGGGGAAACGATTAGGGTATTTAATGCGTCTAACCATTTAACTCAACTTAGCCTCACAACTACTTCTTCGAGTGGTGATGTGACATCCCAAGTTGGTCTTTCATAACCCCCGTGTGTCAACCAAGCACGGTGTTAGGTATATTTCTATCCTAACACAAAAATCTCTCCCGAGATACAAACATGCTCCTCACATTCTCATGTCCTGACCTAGGTAATGCTTTCTCAAGCTATTACTCAAGCTAACAAATATGCTTCCATGGTGATCAATCATAAAAACAACCAATAATCCAGAATGCAAGACAAAAACAACAATCAATAACTTAATTCCAAGACAATTTCATAAAATCACAACCATAATTCATGGCTTCAACCCTAGAGGAAGGGTTCTTGCCATTCATGGTCGTAAAACTACAACTAACTACTACTAAACTAACATACTTACATGAATTTGGTATATGAGAAGGGAATTTGCCAAACCCTAGATGAGTTCTCCCACTCCTCCCTTCACTCCTAGGTAGTTTTCCAGAATAAAATCGTGACACCATGGAATTAGGAGCTAAGGGACCTATTTACACTAAATGAGAAACGTTCCCAATTTAGCCTGTCGTGGAACGGCTCTGTGTCACGGAGTGTATCGTGGAGCACTGCCTCCGTGACACGGAGGCAACGCGAAAGCTCTCTGGAAATCACCCAAAATTTGGCCTCAGCAGCACCCTGCCGCGTTGGCAGCGTGTCACGCTGCTTGGGCAGCGCGTTGACACCTCCCTGTCGCGCAGCCAGCCTGCCGTGGCATGTTGCCGACACGCAGGTGGGCTGTTTTGTGCCTCCTCTTTGCCGACGTTCGCGGGTTAATTCCGTTTCCAAGCCTCTACTTCACCAACTCATGGATTAGTTACTCAAAAGTCATCAAAACCTACAAAAAAAAGGTTAATCATGTTGGTTAGCACATATCTCCACATTCATATAAAATTACATGAAAATGTATACAATAACTTAGATAAACAAGACTCATTTAAGTCATAAAGCATATCTCGGGCATGCTATTTTTTCCCGTGATCAACCTGTATGACAAGCCCTACGTTGACTAAAACTAACAGTCACTGGCAGTAGCTAATTAGATGGTAGACTATCACTCAGTTCACTAGGCAACCCTGGTGTCGCTGACTCTAAGGTATGACCTTCCTATCTAAATTCTGGCCCTGGAGGCGTTAAGATTCACCAACGGCCTCTGGGTGAGCTTCACTGACAATACAAGCATCAAAGTAAAAGTCATATCGCCCGGCTGCGCCCGATGCTGTCCAACTTACCAAATCAGGCCCAACATCTAACCATAAACTTCTAAGGCCTTGGCATGATAGAAAAACATCAGCATTCTACTAATACTGTGAACAGAAGAACAGAGGATTTTCTATGATTCTCCTAGCGTGAGTCACACTTAACATGCTTTTTCCCAATGAGGGATACTACAATATACTATTAATACATTTTCTAGAAGCTAACCACAATCTATATAATAGTCTTCTACTGACAGCAGCTAATCACAACATGTATAATTATAATCTACTGACAGCAGGTAATCACAACATACATGATTCTTATCTACTATCAGCAGCTAGTTACAACATATAGGATCATTATCTCCATTCAAGAACATATGTTGTATCATTATACTATGAGAATAACTTGCCAAAGGGATAAGCCTTAACATACCTCGAATGTCGATTCTCATTTATCCAATTAGTTTCCAACCTGTATCTGGTGATTCCATTCAATTGTAGCCCTTACACTAAGAGAATAGGGCTATTTTCAATACTAACACTCGGCAAACAACAATATCTTTCAATAATGTTAATAACTACAATTCAACTTTGTTTAACTCGATCGAAAATCTATAATTTATCTTGAGTTTAGAAGGGAGAAATGCTTACTTATTACCTTTGGCTATTTAGGACTCAATTTTAAGTAATTCCAACAATCTTTACTCAGTGGGGTTCCGATATACCAAGCAAATTTTAAGGAAACAACTCTTAGAGATGCTTCTCGTAGGCCTAGAACCTATTAACCAAGGTGAATTTGCGTTTGGACGGAGTTTGACAGCGTAATTTGATGAAAATCAAGTGAAAACCACGTTTACTCTCAATTCTAGGTCGAGGGAAATGTTTTTTTTTAATTGGCCATCACCCCAGGGGGCTGTCGCGCTGTGCTGCCCAACGCATAGGCAAGGCTGGCACCTCGCACTACCCATCACATAGGCCCTCGCAGTCTGGCCTGGCCAGACCCTGCTAATCCACTTGACAATATTCTCACTCGTCTTACCTTCGAGGCTCTTCCTAGAAGCATCAAGCTCTCATTGCTCACCACAAACTATTATACCCCGGAAGCCCAAAGATCACACCTGAGAGTTGAAATAGAGAAAAGCATAAAAACTGGCACCAGGCATAGAACGAGTCATTGGATGACTCGTTGGTGCAGCCCACGAGTCTTGATGTGACTCGTGGGGAGGCTAGAGAGGAGTTTGGGAAGTTTGAGAAAAAGGACCCCACGGGCATGAAAACGACTCGTGGTCAGACCCCATGAGTCGTTAGGTTAGCTGTGGGGTGGGTAAGGAAATAAAAGAGAAGAATGGAGGAAATGCACTCTACAGAAGGTCCCCACGAGTCGTGGTTAGTCCCCATGATTCATAGGGTGAGTCGTGATCAAGAATGGAATACATTTTGACGAGCCAATGCAGTGTACATCACGGATGGTGACCACGTGTGATGGTCACAAGTAACGAGTCATGAGGTTTCCCATGACAAGCCCAGGTAATGAGATGAGTAGTGTACTTAACGGATGACTCGATAATTTGTCACCTTAAGCAACGAGTCGTTAGGTCCTTCGCTAGGACCACCTGCCAGTTATTTTTTGCGAATTTAGTAAGGACATTTCTGTAATGTCTAAGTTCTTAAGGCCTAAACTATGACATTTGGAGTTATGAATAGTGACTTTCAAAGAGGTTAAGTTCATTTTAGGCCTCATTCATTCATGCATGCAAGGTAGAAGACCTGAGAGGGTGATCAAGCTTAGCATTCATCAATTTCTTTTCAATTTTCTATTGGGCATCTAAAGAAGTGTTAGAATCAGCTACCAACAGGTATGTAGGGTTATGAATGGGAGATTTTTTTCACACCCATGCCCAATCCCCCTCTAAGGTATGAAATTCAATGTCTAATCTATGGGGTTTTAACCCAAATGCATGAATCTCCTATTTCTATACATGGGTATGATTTTATTATGATTCTAATATTGAATTGTGAAGCATGGGCAAATTTTATAATTTTTTCAATTTAAAATCATATTTCTAGTCTTATGAATTAAAAGCCCATAGATGAGATGTTCATGAAAGATGAGATTTGTGATGAGTATATGATGATGATGAGATATTATGATGAAAAGTACATTTTTAAGCTACCCGTGTTTACAATTATGTTTTTCGATGAGAATTGAGTATTCGTAAGTATGATAAAGATTTGGGCAATGCCCACATGTTAAGTATTAATGATGATTTTCCCGAATTAAGCTTACCATATTGTTTTGGAGAAAAGACTCCGAATTATATTTTCAGCTTGTGGTATGTTTCGAGTCAAAGTTTTCCTATGTATAGCTTACCACATGGTGTTGTAGAGAAGACTCCCAGTCATGTTTTTAGCTTATCATATGTTTTGAGCTAAAGCTTCTCATATTCATGACTTCATATTTGAGATGTATTTGATTATTGAGATTCGTCAATAGACGATGTTGAGCTTCATTATAAAATACTGTAAATCACAGGCATGGTTTTGGAGTAATGTCTAGCACCGAGTACGCTAAGGGTCGATCACTCTATGCCTCAAAACTACGCGCCAACAAAAATTACTCGACCCATGATGTTTAATTGGCCGCGGTGGTGTTCGCATTGAAGATATGGAGACATTATTTATATAGGGCCACATGGATGTGTTTACGGACCATAAGATCTTACAATATGTGTTCACTCAAAAGGATCTCAATCTTCGACAAAGGAGGTGGTTGGAAGTACTCAAGAACTATGATATGAGTGTTCTTTATCATATGGGTAAGGCTAATGTGGTAGCGAAAGAACTTAGTAGATTCTCTATGGAGAGTGTGTCCCATGTGGATGAGGGAAAAAGGGAGCTAGTGAAAGATGTGCATCGACTTGCAAAGTTGGGAGTTAGGTTGGCCGACTCGACCGATGGCAGTGCTGTTGTGCAGAATAGATCAGAATCGTCCTTGGTGACTAATGTGAAAGCTAGACAAGATGAGGACCCGATTATGGTAAAGTTGAAGGAAGTCGTTCAAAGTCAGAAGGTGGAGGTCTTTTCTCAAGGGGGAGATGGCGTGCTTCGGTACCAGGGTTGCTTATGTGTTTTGGATGTCGATGATTTGAGGAGTCAGATATTGCACAAGGCTCATGGATCCGAGTATTGTATCCATCTGGGTGACACCAAGATGTTCTGCGACTTATAGGAAATCTATTGGTGGAATGACATGAAGAAAGATATTGCAGAATTTGCAGCCAAGTCTCCAAACTATCAGCAAGTAAATGTTGAGCATCAAAAGTCGAAAAGCATACTTTAGGATATCATCATTCCCACTTGGAAGTGGGAAGAGATTACCTCATACTCACCAACAATATGACTCCATTTGGGTGGTGGTAGACCGATTAACCAAGGCTGCTCATTTTCCACCGGTTAAAACCATGAACTCAGTGGAGGATTATGCCAAACTATATATCTAGGAATTAGTCTCGTTTCGTGGAGTGCCCTTATCCATTATTTTAGATCGAGGTACTCAATTTACCTCTCAGTTTTGGAGGTCATTTCAAAAAGGACTGTGTGCAGAGGTTAAACTCAGCACAACATTTCACCCGCAAACGGATGGTCAAGCCAAGCGGACAATCCAGACTTTCGAAGACATGTTGAGAGCATGCTTGATGGACTTCAAAGGTAGTTGAGATGATCACTTGCCCCTGATCGAGTTTGCCTACAATAACAGCTATTACTCTAGCATTCAGATGGCGCCGTTTGAGGCTCTCTACGGGTACAGATGTAGGTCTCCCATCGGATGGTTTGAGGTTGGCGAGGCAACAATGATAGGGACGAATTCGGTTCATGAGGCAATGGAGAAGGTTTAGTTGATAAGAGAAAGTTTAAAACTACCCAAAGTTGCCAAAAGTTTTATGCAAGAGCGAGAAGAAGAGAGTTAGAATTTGAAGTTGATGACTGGGTATTTCTAAGGGTGTCTCCCATGAAGGGAGTTATATGGTTTGGAAAGAAAGGGAAACTTAGTCCTTGCTATGTCGGCCCGTATCGGATAGTGAGACGTGTTGGCAAGGTGGCTTATGAGTTGGAGTTGCCTTCATAATTAGCTTCTATGCATACTGTGTTTCATGTATCACTTTTGAAGAAGTGTTTGGGTAATTTAGCTCCAGTTGTCTCGGTGGACAGTGTTGGTGTGAGAGATAACCTTAGCTATGAGGAGGTTCTAGTGGGAATATTGGATCGTCAGGTTCGAAGGCTAAGGAACAAGGAAGTAGCTTCAGTTAAAGTGTTATGGACGAATCAGCATGTTGAAGGAGCTATGTGGGAAGCCGAAGCGGATATGATGGCTAGATACCCGCATTTATTCTCTACTGGCCTAGTTTCAGCTTGAGGTATCCGTTTTGCACTCAGACTCTATTTAGTATTCATTTTTAGTTTATGTGCGCAAGTTTCTTTTATGTATATGATGTGTGTATGATTCATAAATTCAGTTCAGCTGTTTAGTTTGAATCAAAGCTAGTCATTCCGTCAGTTTTTGATTTAAATGGTTAGTATTTGAATATGATAATTGCATCTCTCTACTTTTTGGTGTATTTTCCAAAATTCGAGAACGAATGTTCCCAAGTGGGAGATATTGCTATACCCCGGAAGCCCAAAGATCAGACCTGGGAATTGAAATAGAGAAAAGCTTAAAAACTGGCACCAGGCACTGAACGAGTCGTGGGATGACTCATTAGTGCAGCCCACAAGTTCTGATGTGACTCGCGGGGAGGCCACTGAGGAGTTTGGGAAGTTTGAGAAAAAGGACCCCACGGGTGTGGAACAACTCGTGGTCAGACTGCACGAGTCGTTAGGTCAGTCGTGGGGTGGGCAAGGAATGAAAAGAGAAGAAGGGAGGAAGTGTACTCGACGGGAGGACCCCACGAGTCGTGGTCAGTCTCCATGATTCTTGGGGTGAATCGTAATTAAGCATGGAATAAATTTTGGTGAGGCCAGGCAGTGTACAACATGGATGGAAACCACGAGTCAAGGTCACCAGTAACGAGTCGTGAGGTTTCTCGCGACGAGCCCAGGTGATTAGAGGAGCAGTGTACTTAACGGACGGCTCCATGAGTCGTAACCTTGAGCATCGAGTCGTTAGGTCCTTCTTAGGACCACCTGACATTTATTTTTTGCGAATTCAGTGAAGACTTTTTCGTAATTCCTATGTTCCTAAGGCCTAAACTACGACGTTTGGAGTTATGAATAGTGACTTTTAAAGGGGTTAAGTTCATTTTAGGCCTCATTCATTTATGCATGCAAGGTAAACGACTTGAAAGGGTGATCAAGCTTAGCATTCATCAATTTCTTTTCAATTTCCTATTGGGCATCTAAAGAAGTGTTAGAATCAGCTATCAACAGGTATGTAGGGTTATGAATGGGTGATTTTTTTCACACCCATGCCCAATCCCCCTCTAAAGTATGAAATTCTATGTCTAATCTATGGGGTTTTAACCCTAAATGCACGAATCTCCTATTTCTATACATGGGTATGATTTGATTATGATTCTACTATTGAATTATGAAGCATGGGCAAATTTTATAGTGCTTTCAATTTAAAATCATGTTTCTAGTCTTATGAATTAAAAGCCCAAAGATGAGATGTTCATGAAAGATGAGATTTGTGATGACTATATGATGATGATGAGATATTATTATGAAAAGTATGTTTTGAAGTTACCCATGTTTACAATTATGTTTTGCAATGAGAATTGAGTATTCCTAAGTATGATAAAGCTTTGGGCAATGCCTACATATTAAGTATGAATGATGATTTTCCCGAATTAAGCTTACCACATTATTTTGGAGCAAAGACTCCCAATTATATTTTCATCTTGTGGTATATTTTGTGTTAAAGTTTTCCTATGTATAGCTTACCATATGGTGTTGGAGCAAAGGCTTCCAATTTGTTTTCAGCTTGTGGTATGTTTTGAGCTAAAGCTTCTCATATTCATGGTTTAATATTTTAGATGTATTTGATTACTGAGCTTCGTCAATAGACGATGTTAAGCTTTGTTATAAAATGATGTAGAGCACATGCATGTTTTTGGAGTAATGTCTAGCACTGAGTAGGCTAAGGGTCGATTACCCTATGCCTCAGAACGACGCGCCAAAGTAGGTTTACACTATTATAAATGACTTTGGTATCTCCTTATGAGCTTTCCCTGCCGAAACGGGACTTCATCTTGATATCGATATTATGGAATCGTCCCTAGCCATGGCAAGGCATTGGATGGTTCTACCCACTTCAGTTTGATAGTTGGAACCACGTAAGCTCCATCGTGGTATGGCGGCTAAAAGATGAGTCTCCCATTGTTCCTCATGATTTCAGATATGTATATTTCATTACTAATGAGATTATATATTTATGCATGTTCTAAAGTAGGTTTGACTCAATGTTCAGCTTTACTCTTAAATGTCATACTTTAACTTTTTGTCAATCGATTCAGTTAAGATGTTATGAAGCTATGTCATTTGATGTTACAAAGAGATCATAATTTCAGAAAGAATGCATGCAAGCCCTACTCTTAGATTCATAATGTTTATATTATATTATGCACTATCTTTAAATGATTTTCTTTACTTAAGCGGTTTTACTTACCCAATATACTAGGTACATTCCATGTACTGACCGCATACTCTATGTTGTATCATTTTATGATATAGGACCTGACCCTCAGGTTCAGCCCCGCTCATAGTTAGCTTATCAAAGTTAGCATTTGGATTGTTGGTGAGTCCTCATCTCTAGAGGACTAGACTATTCAGAATTCTTAAGTGTATTTAAGTTTCAGTTTTGTTGAGTTAGTTGGGGTCTTATCCCATCAACTCGTCATGTTTAGAGGCTTTTCAGACATATGTATGTATTCAACTTCGGATATCATATTATGATGTTATGGTTGATTTAGACTTCTGCTATGATTACATTGTTGAATTTTAGTTTCTTTCATTGAGTTAGATGTATGCTTATGCCATGGGTCGAATTAGGGTCTTTCGGAGCTCCTTGTCCCGTGTTACAATCTGGGCCTCAGTTTGGGTCGTGACACAAGCCCAAGCGCACGCACAGTAGCCGCTAACATCTTGCGGGGTGTAACACATATGGTAGTTGTGATCTATCTTGTGAATTTCTTTGTGAGAGTTGAGTGCATTTCTTTTCTATTTTATTCTTGTGTGTCCTTATATGGTGTGTTAGCATTACTTCAGAAAAAAAGACAATTTTATTGGTTTGATTATGAGGACATGTGGATGTGAATGACTGGCATGTCGAATCTAGGTGTATACATGTTAAAATAGTGTCGTAAGTGGAGACTGCATGCTTAGTATGAATAGTTGTGAGGAAACTAGTTTTTGATTGATGGAGGGGGTGGCTGGACTCTAATGTATGTGTTTGTAGCCACTTTAAAAACCAACCTATTCATTTCAATTTATGATTGCAGGACTTAGTTTAAGAGTTATGATCGTTTCTCTTTTTAGTTTGCTTGAGGACAAAAAAATGCTTTAAATTTGGAGGTGTTGATGTGTTGGAAATTTGCGACACATCTTTGGTTCATTTCATAGTATTCTTCATGTCTTTAGGAGCTAAATTAAATAGAAACTTACCTTATTATGCCATGTTTTAGGAACCCAAGTAAAATGAAGAAGAAAGTAGTTAAAGGCAGAAATTTATCTAAGAATAAACCAAAGGACGGACTGTTTGTCTGAAAGACGTTCCGCTTGTTCAGCTATCCAATCGAAGATGATAACATTCAATATATTTCTCCCCTCTAAAGGAGGTGGAGGCGGTCGTTGTCAAAAAAAATATCCAATGGATGTCAGAGTTGAATCCTACAAGGAATTGAGAATGATAATCGAAAAGTCGTAAATTAATTCAAACTAGTATGCATCATTGTTCAACAAGTGAAAAGAAAAAGTTGGGTAAAAAGTGAAACAATATTGAATTCGAATAGTAAAAAGAAATTGCGCAAATGCAATTTATTGCAATTGATGAGAAGGAACCAGGGCTCTTCTATTGATGGGGTGTCAACTAGTTTGAGGTTGATTAAAATGTCTTAAATGCAATTTTTAGCATGGATAACAGTGGATAATATTACACCATCTTGTTTTTCAACCACAAGAGTGCTTTTGCTTTGGGTTTTCTCAAACAGTGGATAATATTACACCATCTTATCCTTTGCTCTGGTTTTTTTTCAACCACAACAGTGGATAATTTTTAGCGTGCAATTTATTGCTTGAGGAAGGATTGAGCTATCTCTAGCCTCAACCCTATAATGAATTGAAGATATGGGTCTTGACTATCTCTATCTCAAGCCCACACATCTACACTCCAAATCCTCACTATTGATTCCTCACCCAAATCTAAGCAATCTAAATAAATATTTGTAACCAGTCATTTTTCAATTAAAACTTAGAGAAAACATTAGATCCATACTTAAATTAAATTTAAGTACTAATCATCAACACCCAACAAAGTTTAACCACCCATCAAGGACACACCTCTATCTAGTAATTTAGCTACTCATAAATGGAGAAGAAGAAATTATACCCATGGGTTAATCATCAACAACTATCATATTGAATAACCAAGTAAGCTTCTAAAATCTACAAAAATGGTGTATTGGCCAATGAAATTAAAGAAGAAGAAAAAGGAAAGTTTACTCTACTCTCTATCTCTTCTACTTCTCTCTACTATTCAATTCTATGCTACTACGATGCATTAATTAGTTGGGTGTACAATTGGGGTAAAATATGCATATTCTCCTTGCACAACTTTCCAAATTTTCCCTTGGAAGCTTCTCATGTACTTTTATGCCAAAGCTGGATGATATTACCCTTGTCAGTATTAGGGTCATTTGTGTGGCACCTGCATTTCGCAGGTGCCCATCCATGAGCCGCAGGTTCTTCGCGATTCAAAGCAGCGTTGCGTGAAGCCTTTCTGCGGTTGGACCTACGTTTCACAGGTGCCAACCTGCACTTTGCAAGTTCTTTTTTGCTCATTTCCCAATGCTAACTGTGTGGTATGCATGTTCTTTTCTTCCAGTAGAGTGCTTTTCTTTCAATTCTTCTATTTTCTTTGTCTAAGTTAAGTACCTGCATAAACAAAGAGTAAAGGCACAAAATATTTTGAAATTGTATGAAAACAAAGCAATAGCTCTTGCTTAGAAGCCTAATGAGTTAGTAAATTACCAACTCATCGAACCCCTAAACTTGAACTATTGCTTGTCCTCAAGTAATGCATTCGCTTATAATTTAGAATTAAAATAATCATACCCATCATAAGAGATGCACAGGAGACCACTAAAACTTAAGACAACCCCAAAATCACACACTGACTCAAGAAAATAAGAAAAACTAAAAACATGTTGCACAAACTCAATTAGTAACTAAAAACATTTTGGCACATCTCATTTTCAAACTCAAGACATGTTGTACAAATTCAATTGATAGCCACAAACATTTGGCACATCTCAATTTCATTCTTTCAATCAAAAACACGGGGCATACTTAATCAAATCAAGATCCACAAGCATCTCAAACCATTGGCAATCAATATTCAAGGTTTTCCCAGAAGTTGACTGCTCAACTTGCCGCATTCACACCTCTTATTGAAAGCACAATTTTAGCATTTACTCCAACAAAGTGATGCCACTCACCAAAATAGATAGAATCCCAGTCATATACATGCAGTTCACTCATAGGAATTATAAACTGATGCAAAGACACTTACTAGAATCCCACTCACATACATGCAGTTCACACATAGGAATTATAAACTAATGTAAAGACGCTTATTCTCTCAAAGATATTCAAGTGCATACACATTGAACCATAGGCTTGCCCTTCATGTAACTTGCTACTAATGTAGAGTTGCTAAATTTAGAATCGCTAAGGACTTGCAGGTTATAATGAAGGATAGGGGTAATGGTAGGACAAAATTTAGCTCTAGTGACTAGAATCTCCCTAATGCCTTTTGTGAAACCATTCAGACATCCCACTATACTTAGCGAGTCTACTTTACCTTATCTCTCCCTTCTCATCATTCATAATTTTCTCAAGAACTACCATTTTAACACCATAAACTCTCCATTGACCCTCATCTAAACAAGAAATAAAACCATTCAACTTTTATCTTTCTTTTTTTATCAAGGGTTTTTCACCCGACTAATTTGTCTTTTCATCAAGCAATAGGTGATACCTCACATTGAAGCTCATTCCTCTACCTCACATTGAAGAAATGGGTGCCAAACAGTTGTTGGTTAAAAAGTGTATAAGGCTTATAATATTGTTTCCAAGAAAAAGGGCTTAAGTCTCAAATAGTGGTTAACGAGGATTGATTCTCAAGGAGGTCATTTTGTGGTGAAGTGACTAACCAAAAAGAAAGCCTAAGGTCATTTTCCAACTGTAGCTACATCTACGATTTCGTCCTGAATCACATTCAGAGAAAGTTCTAGACAATATGCATACACAAAAATCAAGTTAAAAATCTCACTACATAAGGCATCACAACCAAAAGAATTCAGCCATTCTCATGATCAATTCATAGGCATAACTTTTGACCAGCCATTGCGAGTTTTGCATACTCATTTTGCGAATCAAAATCCAAACTAAGAATATATAATTCATGACAAGAGAATGCTCACAATTAAATTTATGTGCCCCTTTCAACTTCATAAAGCATTTTTTTGTGGTACTACTAAAACTAAGTGCAACAATGACTCGAAAAGATAAACTAAACTTTGTATTTTTCCTTAAAAAAGTCATCTCTCAATCTTTCATAGGAAATTGTCACCCGGTTTGATACACAAAAAAAATTGCTTCCTATCAAAGAACCTGGTATAAAGAAAACCCTTTGAGTTTATTATTATCTACTATCTATAGAGGCGATTGCAAAGTACGAGTCAACAATTAATTGCATGTAAAACTAACTCGTATATGGAAAATCATGTAATCAAAAAAAGAAAATCAGCCCAACAATGTAATCGATTCAAGGTATGCCCGACGAGGGCATTCATTCATCAAAGCAACAATGAAAAATAATTAAAAACATCAACAAACAAGCCCGACAAGGGAAACAAAATTCAATGACCAAAAGAAAAAGAGCACATCCCACTCCCAACTAAAAATAATACATTGTCTCCAAAGTATAAATAAATAATAAAGAGGGGTAAGAACTCCCTGTACCAACTATTCCTCCCCATAATCATAAACGTCAACATTGCCACCATTAGCATCAACCTCAGCTACATCCTGCACCCCTAAGTTCCGAAGCAAATCATTAATAGGGCCCTGAGCTATGTGCGGGGCGGCCAAAGCTTCATCTAAAAAGCTCATATCTAGAATGAAAAGGGGGGCCCTGCCCTTTAACTCTCTCACATCAACCCTCAGAGAAGAAACTACACCCTGAATAACATCAATTCGGGTGCACAGCTTGTTCAAGCTGTCGAAAACATTCTTCATTGCGGTCATCACTGATTTTTGGATGAGGGCTAGTAGATTCTTGGCTAATTTAATTATCACGCCCCGAGTCTACACCCTGGACGTAACATGGTACTTGAGGCCACAAGTGACCCCAAGTCAACCCTTGGATTATCATTCTCTAGCATTTAGAGTATACATGCACAGCGGAACATAAAATAATACCATAAAAATATTTAAGAAAGACAAGTCTGAAAGTAAAATGTCCAAATATTTAAACAACACTAAATAAACTGAAAGTCATGTCTGAAAACCATCTAGCCGAGGAGTTACTGGGACAAACCCCCAACAAACTCTAACTCTAATCAAACTAATAAGAAAATAAAGAAAGAAGTTATGCCCTCGGATGATGAGGACTCACACTTCGACTTGAGGCGGAATACTCTGAACTGTGACAGCTATTTGTGCTGAGCTTGAGAACCTACAGCTGTATCATGAAACGATACAACATAAAAGTATGCGTCAATACTTTTAATGTACTGAGTATGTGAGAGAAACATAACCCAAGATAAGCAATCCAATACTGAATTTAGAAAACATGCAAGAACCGTCTAATGCTGCTGAACCGAGTACTGCTGTAATAGGATGGTCTAAAAGACCCTGTCTGACGGTCAGGCATGCTCTAAGTCTGATTCTAACCTGGACTGATCTAAACTGAACTAAACTGGATTTAACTATATTGAACTAGACTAAACTGGACTGAGTAGTGGGAGAGTCTCTAACCGACATAAAACCACATGAGCTAGACGTGGATTTCGATGTATACACCCCATCGGTAGGACCCAATATACCTTGCCAGGGTATAAAGGCATGAACTAGGTGATCACAAAAGTCTGGGGCAAAACAAACCAATAATCTAAAACTCAATCTATACTGGCAACATAGTTCTGTGAACCTGGGTGCGCTGGAACCCCGGTCTGCTCGGTGCTATGTCCTACTCCCACAGGAAATCCTATTCTGAACTACTAGGCTGATAGCTCGAAACTGGGGTCCAAGACTAGTCAGAGACGCATAACTAAAAGAACCCTAAGAGTCTTATCGGACTAGATGTTGAAATTAGGTTCTAAGACTGGTCAGAGTTGCTTATCTGGAAGCATCGTAACCCTCTAAAGAACAACTGATGATGAACTGGGTTCTTGGGGCTGGTCAGAGATATAACTGGAACGTCATGACCGCCTAATGGACCAATTAATCTGAGTTCTAAGTCGGATTCTGATAACTGATAGGCACTACTGATGCCTCGGGGAAATCTAAAGTCAAACTGAGTGGTTGATAATTTCTAAATAGTTCTGAAGGAATCTTACATTTTTACTAAAGTGAGCTGCTGAGCAGCTAATAGAGATTTCAACTCATTACGACAAGGCTAGAATCTTTCTCATACATAAGATATTTTTCTCATCGTCTAAGTATTACTGTTTCAAGGAAATTCAGCCCAAAACATACTTTATTCAACAAACAGAAATTTACGTGGACTGATCTTTTCTCAAAATTTTGGATTGGAATTCACTATTTCAAGATTCTAGGTAATTTTTGTACAAACTGCTGGAAAATCATATCAATAATAACGGGGATATCGTTTTGTAAGAAATTAACGAACAACAACATGAAACATCTTGTACTCAAAAATTCAATGCTAAAAACTGATAAAAACTAATAGAGGTTTTTGGGAACACAAGGGAAGAACGATTCCCTTATTGAATTCCCACATACCTAATGAAAATTTAAGTGAAAATTTCTTGGAAATTCAAGAAGAACTATCTGCCCTAGTTGATGCCCTGAACTTCTCTGAGAAGAACTCTGCATACATTTTCTTGGAAGTCTGAGTGGGGAATGAGGGAAAGAACCCATTAATCCCACTAAAACGTTTAAAACTAAAGATAAAACGACGTGGTTTAGGGTCCAAAAGCGTAGAAAAGTCAAATTTTCCTTAATGAAATTTCCCTGAAAAACAATTCTGGCCCCGACCACGAGTCATACCACGAAGTCATAATTCATACCACGAGTCATACCACTAAGTCATGACTCATGGTCACCTCTCTTGGTCACTTCAGCACTTTTCAATCTTCTGAATCCAACCATGGCCTGCATACCATGACTCGTAATATCATCCTACGGGTCGTACTATCAGTCGTGGTACCATCCACCCATAATAAATACGACTTAATCCCGACTCCTCATCAGGACTCGTTGCTACATCCTATGAGTCGTACCATGACCTGTGATGACTCACTCTGGCACCACTGAGAATTTCACCACGAGCCCCAACCACGAGTCGTACGTACGTATCACAATTTGTAGGACCACCTGTGATATGACCTCAGGCTCTAAAAATTCATCACGACTTGAGTCACGAGTCATAGGTCCTCACCACGATTCGTACCACAGTCGTCCTGGTGCAAAATTCTAGGTTTTTTTGCAGTTTCCAACTTCAACTCCCTAGTCTATTCTTAGGCCCTTCCAGTGTATTACAATATCTCCCCCTTGGAAACATTCATCCTCGAATGTAGGAAACAAGCAGCAACCAGAAACATATAATTACCATATGCAAATACTGATCATTTAGCTGAAAACTGAAGGAATGACTACCACCGAAAAGAACTACATAGCTGAACTAAATTCAGACATCACATACATATATCATATCATAAAACAAACTTGCACGCACGAAGGGAACATGAAAAATTGATTAAAGGTCTGGGAAAAAAACTGATACCTCAAATTAAAACTAGGACGGTAGGGAACAAGTGGGGGTATTTAGCCATCATATCCGCTTCAGCTTCCCACGTAGCTCCCTTAACATGCTGATTTCTCCATAACACCTTTACTGAAGCTACTTCCTTGTTCCTCAATTTACGAACCTGGCAGTCAAGGGTCTGGACTGGTACCTCCTCATAGGTGAGACTATCCTTGAGTACCACACTATCCAATGGCACCACAGAGGTTGGATCTCTAATACACTTTTTCAAAAGTGATACATGGAAAACTTGGTGTATAGCTACTAGTTCTGAAGGCAACTCTAGCTCATAGGCCACCTTGCCGATACTTCGCAAAATTCTATAAGGTCCCACATACCTAGGACTGAGTTTCCCCTTATTTCCAAACCTCATTATCCCTTTCATGGGCAAAATTTTCAGGTATACCCAATCGTCAACTGCAAACTCCAATTCTCTTCTCCGCACATCAGCATAAGATTTCTGACGGCTCTGGGCTATTTTCGGCCTATCTCAGATGAGTTGAACTTTCTGAACTGCCTCGTGTGCCAAGTCTGGCTCTATCAAAGTAGCTTCACCAACTTCAAACCACCCTATAGGAGATCTACACCTTCTACCATACAATGCTTCTAACGGGTCCATCCGAATGCTGGAATGATAGCAGTTGTTGTACACAAACTCGATCAGAGGCAAATGGTCATCCTAATTATCCATAAAATCAATTACGCACGCTCTTAACATATCCTCCAGAGTCTAAATGGTTTGCTCATCTTGCCCATTGGTCGGTGGATGATAAGTCAAGCTAAGCATGACCTAGGTGCCTAGTCCATTCTAAAAGGACCCCCAGAAGTGCGAGGTGGACTATCCTCCCCTGTCTGAAATGATGGACAAGGGCACCCCATGAAGTTTGATTAACTCCCAAATATAATGTTTGGCATAGTCCTCCACTGAGTGTGTGGTTTAGACTGGGAGGAAGTGAGCTGACTTCGTCATCCGATCTACTACCACCCAGATTGAGTCATGTTGCCGGCGAGTCCGAGGTAAACCTGTAATGAAGTCTATATTTACTTCTTCCCATTTCCACGTGGGTATACTAATGTCTTGGGTCATGCCTTCTGGCCTTTGATGCTCCACCTTGACATGCTGGAAATTTGGGCACTTAGCTAAGAATTCGGCAACGTCCCTTTTCATGTTATTCCACCAGTAAATGTCCCTCAAGTTGCGGTACATTTTATTAGCACCTGGGTGAATGGAGTACCTCGAGCTGTGTGCTTCAGCCAATATTTGCTGTCTTAACTCACCAACATCTGGCACACACAACCTTCCCTGGTAACAGAGCACTCCATCTCCACCTTGGGAGAAAGCCTCAACCTCCTTTCTAAGAATCGTTTCCTTGAGTTTAAATAGAACTAGATCTTCATCTTGTTTGGATTTAACTTCAACCACCAAGGATGAATCTGACCCGCTTTGCATTACTACCCCACTTTTGGCTAAGTCTACTAGCTGCACCCCTAACCAAGCTAGTCTGTGAACTTCTTTCACTAGTTCACTCTCGTATTCCTCAATATGAGCTACACTTCCCATAGACTGTCTGCGGGCATCAGAAAATACATTGGCCTTACCTGGGTGATACAACACACTCATGTCATAATCCTTTAATAGTTCCAACCACTGTCTCTGATGCAGGTTTGACTCCTTCTGGATGAACGCGTACTTAACGCTCTTATGATCTGTGAACACATCCATATGAGCTCCGTACAAGCAGTGTCTCCATATTTTTAACGCGATTACCACCGTTGCCAGCTCCAATTCATGAGTTGAATAATTCTTCTCATGAACTTTGAGCTTTCTGGAGGCATAGTCTATCACTTTGCCCCGCTGCATCAGAACGCAACCAAGTCCAACTCTGGAGGCGTCACAATATACCACAAACCCATCTGTTCCTTCTTGTAGGGTTAAAACTGGAGTGGTAGTGAGTCGAGTCCTTAACTCCTAAAAAGTCTTCTCACAGTCATCCGACCACTGAAAAATTTCCTTCTTCTGGGTTAACTTGGTCAGAGGGGATGCTATGGAGGAGAAACCTTCCACAAATCATCGGTAATAGCCTACTAAGCTTAGGAAACTCCTGATTTCGGTAGGGGAGGTAGGTCTGGGCCAATCTTTCACTGTTGCAATCTTGTGAGGATCTACTTGTATCACATCACCTGAGACGTCATGACCTAAGAAGGTCACAGACTTCAACCAGAATTCACACTTGCTGAACTTGTCGAATAATTGGCAATATCTGAGGGTCTGTAATGCTATCCTTAGGTGATTGACATGCTCTTCCTCATTTTCGGAGTACACCAGAATGTCATCGATAAATACAATGATGAACATATCTTACAGCTTGAAAACCATGTTTATTAAATCCATGAAGGTTGTTGGGGCGTTCGTCAACCCAAAAGACATCACCACAAATTCGTAGTGACCATACTGAGTTCTGAATGATGTTTTCGATATGTCACTCTCTCTAACCCTTAACTGATGGTACCCTAACCTGAGGTCAATCTTTGTGAAACAACTGGCTCCCTAATGTTGGTCGAACAGATCATCAATTCTGGGTAGAGGGTACTTGTTCTTAACTGTGACCTCGCTCAACTGACGGTAATCTATGCACATTCTGAGGGTACTATCCTTTTTATGCACGAATAGCACTTGATAACCCCAGGGAGAAAGGCTAGGTCTGATAAAACCCTTATCAAGAAGGTCCTTCCACTACTCTTTCAGCTTCTTAAGATCAACTGGAGCCATTCTGTAAGGAAGGATGGAGATGGGTAGAGTGTCTGGGTGGATATCTATTCCAAAGTTTATTTCCCGTTCAGGGGGAACTCCGAGAAGATCCTTAGGAAACACATCAGGGAACTCACTGACAATTGGAACTGACTGAATGGTTGGGGTCTCAGAGTTGGAATCCTTGACCCAAACTAGGTGGTATAGGCATCCTTTGGAAATGAGTTTTTGAGCCTTAGGGTAGGAAATAAACTTACCCTTAGGCGATGAGCTGTTCTGCAACCATTCTAATACGGGCTCATTTGGAAACAGAAACTTGACAACTCTACTTCTGCAGTCAACTGAGGCATAGCAGGAGTGTAACCAATCCATGCCAGAATAAGGTCAAAGTCGACCATGTCTAGTTCTACAAGATCAGGTAGAATGACTTTATTCAAGACTGAGACTGGTCTGTTTCTATACACCCAGCTAGCTCTAGCTGACTCGCCAATTGGGGTGGAGACTGAGAAGGGTTCTGATAGAACATCTGGACTGATGTTGTACTAAACTGCTATGCATGGTGTCACGAATGACAATGTAGCTGCTGGATCTAAGAGGGCATATATGTCTAGGTGGAAGAGACGTAACGTACTAGTAACCACGTTAGGTGTGCTTACCTAATCCTGATGAGAAGAGAGCATAAAAATGATTTTTGTGTTGACCGCCATATGTATCGAGGTGTTGGCCTACTGAGCTGGTCGCCCTGCTGGATTGTGATCTCCCTCGCCCTGCTGACGGACATTCTTTAATTCGATGCCCGAGCTGTCCACAATTGAACTAACCTTCTCTACCCTGTAGACACTCTCAAGGATGATTTTTTCCGCACTTGGGGCATACTGGATACCTGTTTCCTGAACTGTGGGCTTGAGACTGAGTGCCAAATGACCTACCCCTCCGATCCTAGCGGGACCGAAAGGTTGAGGCGCTGGCTGAGCTAGGTGCTGGGGCCTTGTGCTGCTGCTGCTGTTATTGTGTGCGGCTACCACCGCCAGATCTCTAGAGACCAAAATCTGAATGGCCGGTTCTTACCCGCTTATTCTATCACTCTGTATCTTTCAGCTTCTTGGCCTCAATCTATTGAGCGTAAATAATTAGGCTGGAAAGATCTATGTCCTTGATCAACATTGCAGTTTTGCACTCCTTGAGGACTAGATTATATACTCCGTTGACGAACTTCAACATACGAGCCCTTGGCTCAGCTACCATCTCTGGAGAATACTTTGACAACCTGGTAAAATCTAGAGCATACTTCTCCACTATTCTATTGCCCTGTCGCGGGTTCATAAATTCTGCCATCTTCGCCTCCCTCAGCTCCTGCAGGAAAAATCTATCCAGAAAAGCTATGTGGAACTCCTCCCACTCCACTGGTCCTACTCCCGCTGGTTGCCCCTCCTTCTACTGCTTTATATAAAACCCGAGCTACCCCTTTAAGCTGGCAGGCAGCCAGGTCAGCACTCTCGGAGGAGCTGACACCCATGATACGGGTAATCTTCCTAACTTCATCTACAAACTCTTGTGGGTCCTCTCCCACATTCGTTCCATGGAAATCCGGAGGATTTATCTTGGTAAAATCTCGCACCCAAGCAATAGTTGTAGACCCATTTGCAGTTATTAGAACCACCTTCTGGTTTACTTGGTTGGTGACACTTTGGGAAAGCAATTGAATGGCCGCCCTGAATTAGGCGGTAGATACGGAATCTTCTTGAGGAGATGCCGGAGCTGGTGGGGCTGGCCTGTTGGCATTTTCGGCCCTGCGTCCATTTCTATGCCGAGGAGGCATTGTTCATTGAAATGAAATATAGCATGATTTAGAAGGACATTTCTAGAATTGGACATTAACACACCATAAAGCATATGAACAAAAGGGAATTTTTCCTAATAACATCTCGTAGCCTCCTCTTCATAAGTGTGGCGCGCTTCACACCCATGAAAAGGACTCTACTCGATGTGGCTTTCAGACACTAGAAGGATAGTCTAAACCTAGGGCTCTGATACCAAGTTTTTCATGCCCCGAGTCAACACCTTGGACATAACACAGTATTTGAGGCCATAAGTGACCCCAAGTCAACCCTTGGACTATCATTCACTAGCATTCAGAGTATACATGAACAACGAAATTTAAAATAATAGCATAAAAATATTTAAGAAAGACAAGTCTAAAAGTAGAATGTCCAAATATTTAAATAACACTGAATGAACTGAAAGTCATTTCTTAAAATCATCTAGCTGAGGAGTTACTGGGACAAACCCCCAGCTAACTCTAAGTGTATAAAAACTAATAAGAAACTGAAGAAAGAAGTTATGCCCTCAGATGATGAGGACTCACACTTTGACTGTTGAGGTGGAATACTCTGAACTGTGACAGTTATCTGTGCTGAGCTTGAGAACCTGCAGTTGTATTATGAAATGATATAGCATAAAAGTATGCGTCAATACTTTGAATGTACTGAGTATGCGAGAGAAACATAACCCAAGATAAGCAATGCAATACTGAATTTAGAAAACATGCAAGAACCGTCTAAAGCTGCTGAACTGAGTGTTGCTATAATGGGATGGTCTACAAAACCCTGTCTGATGGTCAAGCATGCTCTAAGTCTGATTCTAACCTAAACTGAGCTAAACTAAACTGAACTTGATTGAACTATACTAAACTGGAATGAACTAGACTAACTAGTCGGAGAGTCTCTAACCGACATATAACCACGTGAGCTAGACGTGTAGTCCGATGTATACACCCTATCTGTAGGACCCAATATATCTTGCCGGGGTATAAAGGCATGAACTGGGTGATCACAAAAGTTTGGGCCCAAACAGGCCAATAATCTGAAACTGAATCCTACGCCGGCAACGTAGTTCTGGAAACCTGAGTGCGCTAGAACCCCGGTCCGCTCGGTGCTAAGTCCTACTCCCACTAGAAATCCTATTCTGAACTACTAAGTTGGTAGCTCAAAACTGGGGTCCAAGACTAGTTAGAGACGTATAACTGAAAGTACACGGAGAGTCTTATCGGACCAGATGCTGAAACTGGGTTCTAAGACTGGTCAGAGATGCTTATTTGGAAGCGTCATAACCGTCTAAAGAACGACTGATGCTAAATTGAGGTCCTGGGGCTGGTCTGAGCTATAACTGGAACGTCATGACTGCCTAATGGACCAATTAATTTGAGTTCTAAGTCTAATTTTGATAACTAAGAGGCACTACTGACGCCTCAGGGAAATCTACAGTCAAACTGAGTGGTTGACAATTTCTAAATAGTTCTGAAGGAATCTTACATTTTTACTAAACTGAGCTACTGAGTAGCTAATAGAGATTTCAACTCATTCCGACAACATTGAAATTTTATAGCATGGAAACCACTAAAGAATTTAAGAGGAATTAACATCTTACAAGGCTAGAATCTTTCTTATACATAAGATATTTTTCTCATCATCTAAGTATTAGGATTTCAAGGAAATTCAGCCCAAAACATACTTCATTCAACAAACAGCAATTTATATGCACTAATCTTTCCTTGAAATTTTGGACTGGAATTCACTATTTCAAGATTCTAGGTAATTTTCGTACAAATTGCTAGAAAATAATATCAATAATAACGGGGATATTGTTCTGTAAGAAATTAACGAACAATGACATGCAACATCTGGCACTCAAAAATTCAGGGCTAAAAACTTATAAAAACTAGTAGAGGTTTTTGGGGACACAAGGGAAGAACAATTCCCTTGTTGAATTCCCACATACCTGACGAAAATTTAAGAGAAAATTTCTTGGAAATTGAAGAAGAAGTATCTGCCCTAGCTGATGCCCTGAACTTCTCTGAGAGGAACTCAGTGTACTTTTTCTTTGAAGTCTGAGTGGGGAATGAGGGAAAGAACCCATTAACCCCACTAAACATCTAAAACTAAAGCTAAGACGATGTGGTTTAGGTTCCAAAAGAGTAGAACAGTCAAATTTGCCCTTAATGAAATTTCCTAGAAAATAGTTCTAGTCCCGACCACGACTTGTACCACGAGCCGTACCACGAAGTCACGACTCGTGGTCAATTCACCACTTTTCAATCATCTGAATCTGGCCACAGCTCGTATACCAAGGCTCGTAATACCATCCTATGGGTCCTACTTTCAGTCATGGTACCATACACCCATACCAAATACAACTTAACCACGACTCCTTATAACGACTCATTGCTACATCCTATGAGTCGTACCCTGACCCATGATGACTTACTCTAGCACCACTAAGAATTTCACCACGACTCCAAACCATGAGTCATACCTACACGTCACGATTTGTAGGACCACCCGTGGTATGACCTCAGGCTCCCGAAATTCATCACGACTCGACCATGATTCGTACCTTGAGTCATCCTTGTGCAAAATTCCATGTTTTTCTACAGTTTCCAACTTCAACTCCTGGGACTATTCTTAGGCCCTTCCGGGGTATTACATTAACGAAGCTGCTTCTCATTGGAAAGGGTCATGTCAGCTAGATTTTGAATCTCACTCGGCCTAGAGGAAGAAGGTGGTGAAGAACCCTGAGGTGGAACCTCCTCGAAAGCATGTCCTGACATTTTATAAGTGGGATCATTAAGGACGGGAGCTAATGGGGCCTTATCAAAGTCATGGGCAGTTGAGCCTTCTGGGACATCCCAGGTTTGCATTCTCTTTTACTTTCTGTTGGGAGCATCGACGTCCCGCTTCTTATCAATATCAACCACTCTGGTGGTGGAGCTAGGTTGTTCATCCAAAATGTATGGGACCCCTGCTGTAGCACATAGCTAGCATGCTAGAGCTGGCTGATGAGAACAGGAAAAGGCATGGAGAGACCCTGCTGCCTGGCTTTTATTTTCATTTGAGTTGTGACTATATCACCAAACTTAACATGCACACCAAACATGATGCACTCTATCAAAATTATGGCCTTAACCCGCTGGTCATTCTTAGATGGCATAAGCCGGCAACACCCCAATTCCAACCATATCTTGGCTTTGAACCAGAGGTCTTATCTTGGAATTTTACCCCCCATGGTGGCCCATAATGGTTGCCCATTTGTAATGGTATGGGCTACCAATTGGAATTGGTCTCCCTTGGTAGCCTCCTTTTTTGCAAACTCGGTCCTTGGTTCAATTTCTTCACCCCAATAGATAGAATTTATTGCATCTGGGGTGATATCCACTTCTACTCCACGAAACCTGACTAATGGGAGATTTGGGAATTCATCCACCTTCCATGTGTGTTTCATCGAGTCTTGCCTCACATTATAGGAGGCATAGAACTCTACTAGCATTTTGGGGTAATAGCCAGGTAGAGCATCCAGGAAGAGGTGTCAATCTAGTACATAAAATTGCTTATTGATATTAGGGAAGTCCTGCCCCAACCCTATCAAGTTGAAGCGTTTCTTCGGCGTTATGGACCGATTGTAGTATTTAATATAGAATTCTTTCATCTCTAATGGATGGCATCTACACTATTAACCTAGAATTGAGGGTGTCTGGCCTTTTCCTTGCCTTTGTTTTTGTAGGGGCTGGGCCTTTCCCTTGTCTTGTCACCTAGAAGAAGACATTTTCTTGCAAGATAATATGAGTGCGACACCCAAACCATACCCTTTTTGTATTGTTCTTCAAGGAAAATAAAATAAAACAACTATGCTAATTTAAGAAAAGAAAAAGAAGGAAATCAAGTTGCCACAATATAAAAAAACAACTAAAATCACTGACAACAAGTGTGTTGTACCTACAGCCCACAGGTGTGTTGTAGGTGCATGGAAGAATCACAACTAAATGGCTCAGCACCTGCATGACACCTGCATTTTGCAGATGGAAATCTGCAGCATGCAGGTGAAATGCAGGAGTAGGCCAATTAACCTTAATCCCAACACCCTAACTTGCGTTACAACATCCATTCCATAGAGAAAGATTTGCGGCCCGTAGTTGTTCAACAGTGGCTAAACTTAAATTTTCATGCTTTCACTTCAATTTTTTCATCAAGTATGATAAAAATTATTATCTAATAGGTACTTAGACTTCCCTAAAAGATTTTTCTAACACTATCGAAAACCAATTTAACCATTGTGACCACTTAACGACTTTCCTTAAAAAGGTGTTACCCTATCTATCATTAGGAAACATCAAGTGATCAATTCTACCAACAAGCATCAATTCTATCTCAAAAATCTAACATACTCACCAACATCATCCTATTTCAACAACATTATCAAGTATATAGGAAGAAATGATGATTTTCTCTTAAGAAAGGGATAACCCAATCCATCATCGGGAAACATCATTAATTTCAAGCAAGTAGGTTACTCAGACTTCACCCCCAACTAAAATTTCAAAGAAGAATAGCACACCCAATAGATATAGCATCATGAACAAGAATTTCTACCCATTCCATTTGCAATTTCGAGCTCCCTCCACAAACATCCACTAGAATCAATTTCAACATAGACATGAACAATCATACATTAGGGAAATGGTGAAAACATGGGCCATGGAAATAAAAACTATAATGCTTTTTGTGCTACACATGGCATCACACTCAAAGAAACAAAGAGGAAAATTTAAAGACATATCAAATAGAGTGAGTAGAGAGTAAGTTGAAACTTGAAGCTTTTTCTTAAAAATAGCCGAGCCAAGCCTTTTTTTCTTTTATTTGGTGTTTGAAATGGTGTGTGATGGTAGAAAAGTGAAAGGAATGGTGGGTTTTATAGGAGAGGAAGAAGGTAAATGATTGGGTGGAATTAATGGGGAGTTAATGGATGAATGTGGGAAGTTGAAATGGTGGTTGAGGGGTTAAGAATGGTAAAGTGCAGAAAATTAAGGGTTTTAGGAAGTGGGGGAAGGAGTTGAAAAGCCATGGGTCGGATCTGGGTTGGGTTGGTCATTAGGCTGTGAAAATTTAAAAGTTACCTCATATACTTGCGATGGACCTGCGAACGTAGAATTGGATCTGCAAGCCACAAGTCAAATGCAGGTCGGTGTCATTTTTTCAAGTGCATTGTCTTGGAGTTGTGGTACACCTTTGCCTTGTAGATATGCACTTGTGTTTCATAGGTGAGATGCAGGTCTCATGGGTTTTTCAAGATTTTCCCAGGTGCACTGGCTTAGATCTGAACTACACCTTCGCTCCACAGGTCTGTCACTACATTTCGCAGGTAAGGCATAGGTACCCCTTATTTTACCAGGCCTTCTGGAGCAAGTCTGCACTTGACTTGCGCTATGCATGTTAGTACCTGCATTTTGCAGGTCCAATGTAGTTGTCCATCCTTTGTTTCTTCCACTTTTTCCATAATCCCATCATCGTACAAAAAAAACAACAAAAAATGTGAAGTAAAGAGGAAATTAACGACACTTGGGTTGCCTTCCAAGAAGCTCTTGATTTAACATGGAGACACAATGGTTTCACCCCAAACTTGAATCAGTCATCCGAATGTTTTTCCTCCATATCAAGGTCATTCCCTTGCTCGTCTTCATCATCCATCATTGTTATTACCTTGCACTTATCAGGTGATTTCATTGGTTTACAAACATTAAAGGTCACTTCATTACCACCAACCCAAAATTTTAGCTTACCAAGCTCAACATATACTAGATCTCTCCCTCTGTCTAAGAATGATCACCTTAAGATAATGGGCACCTCCATGTCAGCATCGCAATCCAACACAACGAAGTCAACTGGAAGAAAGAATTTATTTACCTTGACCAATACATCCACAAGGATTCCTACGGGGCACTTAATAGACCTATCAGCCATGAGCAACCTCATTGTTGTAGGTATGGGACTTTCTAATCCTAACATTTTGAAGATCACTCGGGGCATCAAGTTAATACTTGTGCCAAGGTCGCACAAAGCTTTGTTGAACAAATACACCCCGATAGTGCACGAAATAGTGAATGCTCCAACATCATCTCTTCTCGAAATAAGGTTGATTTCCATCACTACACTAAAATGATGCCATACCTCCACCATGCCTGCATCCACAACTCTTTTCTTCTTTATAGATCCTTCATAAATTTAACATATCCTGACATTTGGAGCAATGCAACAACCTCTTCCTCCTCTAGCACTTTTTCATTCTCAGAACAAATTGGTTCTTTTAGCACTTCATTATTCAATTTTTCTTCATTTGGTTTGTAACCAACAATCAATTTTCTCTTATTGCCCGCGTTTTTAATAATCTTCCCATTCCTTGTGACTATCGCAATGCAATGACCATCTTTCTTGTGATTTGGTATAGTGCCACTAGGAAGGGTTCCTTTCATTCTTTGATTTATTTGGGTGGATAGATTATTTATTTGGGCTACCAAGTTCTTGATTGCAACTGAATTGGAGCTCACTATTTGGGCAAGATTGGACACTTTCCCTTTTAATTTTGTAACACCACTATCAGTGGACTCCACCTTTTTTAATACTCTGGCCAGCATCTCCCCAATCTTGGAATTCCCAACATCGCTTACACTTGGTTGCATCGTGTCCACATAATCTTTAGGAGGAGGAATGTACGAGTTTGAACATTGATGGTACCTATCCCCATCCAATTTCAGGCTCACGATTTCTCCATCTGTTATCCCTATCTCCCCATCCTTGATTATCTCTATCTCTCCAGCCTTGATTCTTGTCATAAGGAGGCCAAGGTCCTTGGTTGGCATCTTGATATCCTTGATGAAAACCCTTAATCTGGCACGCCATGATCTGACACTCCTCATCACACATGGCTACGGAACATCCTCTTAATATGAATTGTGACCTTGGGTCCCAACAATATTGACGCTTTTGGTTCTGGACCCCAACTTGTGCTTGGCCATGAACTCAACTTGGGTCATCATCTTGGCCAATGTCTCGTCCCCAGCTTCATATCTCCTTCTCAACTCGGGTACCAGGTGTTTGGAAGATGCATTATTTAACGTCACTTTGTTGTCTCTAGTGTCCCAAGCTCAATTAGTCTTTGTCATCCTATCAAGCAAGGCCTTGATAGCTCCAAAAGTTTGTTCCATATTGAACCACTAGCAAGATTGTTTGCCACCAATTTGTTGATCCAATCAAGCGATCGACAGAAGCTTTAGAGAAGTACCCCATCGGGTAGTCCATGATTTGGGAATATAGCAACCTTCTTCTTAAATCGAAGTCGCACTTCATGAATAGGCTCTCCCGAAAGCTGCCTATAATTTGTGATCTCATCCCATAATTAGAGCATCCGAGAAGGTGGAAAGAATCTATCGTGGAACAGTTTAGTCAGCTCGTTCCAAGATGTGATGGATCCAGGAGGCACTCCTCCAACCCTATCATGTCCTCTCCCATCAAAGAGAAGGGGAATAATCTCAAAAGGATTAATTCTTGGATGATGTTGGTTATGTTGAACGGGTGACAAATTTCAATAATGTTTCGGAGGTGCCAAGTAGAATCCTCGATATCTTGCCTTCCGAACAACCCTTTTATTTGAAAGAGATGTGGCACGGTGCTTGTTACGTGGAATACGAAATTCCCTATCATGGGTGGTAGAGAAATGACGCCCGCTACATTTTGGCCCATAGGTTCGTCCTCTACATCCATGAATCCTTCCATGCTACCAGTATCACTTGCGTGGCTCATCTTCTCACTCCTACGCAATCAGCAAAAACACAAAATAAAGTAAAAGAAATAGAAGATCCAAAAACAAATTTAAATCACTAAAAAACTAATGGTAATCACAACTAAAATCCTCAGCAACGGTGCCATTTTTCATAGTTCTTAATACATCTCTCTCGTTTAAAGGAGGTTGTAGCGGTCGTTGTTAAAAAATAAAATACCCAATGGATGTCAGAGTTGAATCCCACAAGGAATTAAGAATGATAATCCAAAAGTCATAAGTTAATTAAAACTAGTAACATCATTGTTCAACATGGGAAAATTAAAAAAATTGGGGAAAAAGTGAAACAATATTGAATTCAAACAGTAAAACAAAATTGGGCAAATGGAATTTGTTGCATTTGATGGGAAAGAACTAGAAATATTCTAATGATGGGGTGTCAACTAGATTGGGGTTGATTTAAATGGTTTAAACTATATCTTTATAACGGATACCATTGGATAATATTACACCCTCTTATTTATCAACCACAAGGGTGTTTTTGCTTCGGGTTTTATGAAACCCCAAAGTCCGAATTACAAATCAGGCACAAAGCTTGAGGAATGATTGAACTATCTGTAGCCTCAACCCTTTAATGAAGTGAATATATGGTTCTTGACTATCTCTAGCTCAAGTTCACACACCCACACTCCAAATCCTCATTATTGATTCCTCAGCCAAATATCACTCCTCTTTCTCAAGAAAAAATTAGATAAGCAAGCTAAATCAATATTTGCAACCATTAATTTTTCAACTAAAACCTAGAGGAAACAATAGATACATACTTATAAATTGAATTTAAGAATTAATCATTAACACCATCCAAGTTTAAAAACCCATAAAGCACATACCCCTAGCTAGTAATTTAGCTACTCATAAGTGGAGAAGAAGAAATTAAACCAATAGGTAAATAATCAAGTACCATCATATTGAATAACCAATTAATCTTTTAAAATCTGCAACAATGGTGTATTGCCTAATGAAATTGAAGAAGAAGAAGGAAAGTGTACTCAACTCTCTATCTCTCTCTACTTCTCTCTACGATTAAATTCTATGGTATGATATGTTATTTACTTGGGTGTGTACAATTGGGGTAAAATCTTCATATCCTCCTTGAACAACTTTTCAAATTTTCCCTTGGAAGCTTTTCAAGTACTTTTATGCCAAAGCTAAACGATTTTACCCTTGTCAACATTCGGGTCACTTGGGGGGCACCTATGTTTTGCAAGTGCTCATCCGCAAGCTGCAGGTTCTTCGCAGGTCCAAGTAATGTTGCTGGAAGCCCTTCTACTAACCTGCACTTCGCATGTTCTTTTCTTCTCATTTCCTAGTGTTAACTGTGTGGCACCTGCTTTTTGCAAGTGCCAGTATGTGGCACGCATGTTCTTTGCTTCCGGCAGAGTGCTTTTTTTAGTTCTTCTATTTTCTTTGTCTAAGTCAAATACCTACAGAAAAAAAGAAAAAATTTGTAAAACCTTCCTAATTTGCGTGAAAAAAAAAAAGCAATAGCTCTTGATTAAAAGCCTAATGAGTTGGTAAATTACCTACTCATCACAAGTCAATATTTTTAGAAACCATCTCGAATAAGTCCTTAAATGATGGATTGAAGGATGGGCTATCTTTCCAGAAGATAATTTGTCAATGGAAAGATGGACCCATGACGAGGAAGAGGGCAATTTTAATAGTTGAAGCCAAAGATGGACTGTCATACCAAAAGATGGTCCACCAATCAAAGGACGGAAAGCTGATTGATAGAGGTTGATTTTAATCAAAGCACGGTCCGTCCTTCGAAAGGACGATGCATCCCCGCATACTTGGAACCTCCGAGTTTAAATTATTTTGGGCCTTTGGAGACATAGTATAAATAGATTTTTCTCATTTTTGTCAGGGAGCTTTCAACCATTATTTTCATTAGAGAAAAATAGTTTACTTTCCATTGTATATATTAGATTTAGTTTGTAATTTTGAAGATTCAAGTTCATCAATTTAAGATCTCTTCCACAATTTACATTTTCATTGGTGAGAATGTCCAATTATTTAATGTCACTTCTTCTTCTTTATATGGTTAACCTCAGATCTACGGTTCTGAACCCTAATGATCCTAAATTAATAAAATTTACTATAGACTTAAGAAAATTTAATTGATTGTTGCTTTTTAGGGTGTGATTAGTGATGAAAGTCACTCAATCCTGCTCAATTACTGTTATGAGGCTTGAAAGAGCAAATTTTGGTTGGGTTAGCATCAACCAACAATAGCTCAAGGAATAACATTTGCTTAATGGATTCTCTTAGGAATATGTTGAACTCCAATTGGCAACAAGCAATTGGGGAGAAGGGAGTTCTCTACCATTTGAAAAAATTGGTGTAGATTGACACTTGTGGTGCTATTGATGATGCATATGGGTTGCCTAAGTCTTTACTTGCATGTTCAACCATAGTCCATTCTCAAATTAACCATATTGGGTGATTTAGGGGATCAACATATAATTGGGGTCACTTCCCTATAATTTTCATAAATTGATTTCAATACTAGAAATTTGCATTCAATAGTTATAGTTAAAATATACCCAATCTTAATTTTTAATAGTTTCTAAAATTACAAAACTATATTGACTTGTATTAGATAGAGTGAGCTTAGCCTATTCTCTGTGTGATTCGACCCAAACTCCATGTTGGATACTATATTTTCTTCGACCATGTACACTACTAAAAATTATAGTGGATTGAGCGGGACCAAGATTCACAAGCTCTTTCTGAGGTGTATGGATTTAATTCAGAGGTAGCATGTGCAACCATTCTCTATCTTCCCTAGACAATGAATATTTAAATACCCTAAGACAAATCAAATTATCAAAAATATTATTCTGCTTGCGGAGGTTGCACACCTTCAAGAAATTGTTCAAATGTTGATGAGGGTCATTGTCAGTGGATTTCTGGAATTGGCCCTCCATTTTGAGCATCATGTATATCCTACCATATATTTTGAAAGACGTAACATTCGCTCTAGGTGGATAATAGCGCTTGCATAGTCAACCTCATCATCAATTTTTGCAAATACATTCTCTAACTCTCTCAGCGGATACATTCTCCCACTCTCCCAGCGGATAGCCATGATACTGTACTAAATCACAAAAACAAAAGAAAAAGTGCATGATTAGGTCTAATCAACAAACTAAACTAATAGTTCTAGAAGGGCTAATGTCGTAGTCTCCAGCAATAGTGCATAATATTTGATCAACCACTCAAATCCACTCTAATTAGTGGTAGTGCAAAAGGTCGAAGAAAAATATAATACCCATCTTGAAGTCAGGGTCAAATCCACAAAGACTATGTAAAGACCAAACTATCAAGTACCATCAATCTAGATTTGTAGGATTATAGACTATCCGGGTTAGGATTAGGAAAAATTTAACTACAATTATTAAATGAAAACTACTTCAGGGTTAAATCAATTAATGGAAAATAATAGGAAAGTGACCCTAATTATGGATCGATCCCCCTAAATCACCCAAAATGGGTAAATTGAAAGTTGGCTATGGTTGAACATGCAAGAAATGACTTAAGCAACCCATGGGTATCTTTCAATAGCACTTTAGGTGCCAATCTACTCCAATTTTTTCAAATTGAAGAGAACTCCTTTCTACCTAATTGCTTAGTGCCCATTGGAATTTGACCTATGTCTAGGAGAATAGGAGAATCCATTAAACAGGGATTAGGACTTGAGTTACTATTGATTGATGTTAACCTAATCTAAATTTTCTCTTTCAAGCATTATAAAGATGATTAGCTAGGATTGATTGACTTTTATCATCAATCACACACTACAAAGAAAATATCAATCAATTATTCTTAAGCCCACAATCAATTTTATCAAATTGGGATCGTTAGGGTTCATAATCGTAGATTTGGGTTTAGATAGCCATAACAAGAAGAAGAGTAGAAAGTAAGTAATTACATATCTTCCCCAAAGAAATTGCAAATTGTAGAGAAAATCTTGAGTTGATGAAATCTAATCTTTAAAATTACAATCTAAAGCTATGATCTACTCTACTATGGCTAAAAAGTAAAATATTCTATCTGTTTATTCTCTTCTCTACTCAAAACTCATGAAAAAATTAATTTATACTATGTCTAGAAAATCCCAAAATAATTTAAACTTGGAGGGTCCCAGGTTTGTAGGGATAGACCATCCTTTGGAAGGAGAGACTGTCCGCTGCTTCGTCGATTAAAATCCTTATTTACCTAGGTAAAGTTTGTCCTCTGTCCCCTCATGGATCCATCTATCAATTGATGAATTGTCTTCTGGAAAGACAGACTGTTGTTCATCCCATCGATTATAGACATCTTCGGAATGGTTTCTGGAAATAACGGCACTTGCTGGATGGATGAAGATGTGGACCATCCTTCAGAAAGAAAATTCATTCTTTTCTTTGTCTTTTGGATAGATTTTTGGCTTTGACTTCTCTTTTCTTCATTTTTATTGGATTCCTAAAACATAACATAATGAGGTTAGTTTTTACTAAATCTAGTTCTTAAAGACATGTAAAATACTGTAAAATGGAGCAATGATGTGTCGCAAATTTCTAATACATCACTTATCACATGATAAAAGAAAAGTAATTTTTCTTCCTATTGAATCCCATGAAGAGACAATATGGGATCTATGCTTCATCAAAGCGAATACCTCATGGACCAGAGAATGATAAATCTCGATAGAGGTATATCATTGAAGAACAACAAAGGAGCTATGATATGTTACCCTAGGTAATGGTACTGGTAACCTAGTTCTTGGAAAGAAGGAATCCCAAGATGGTAGATAAAACTGAAATCATACCTTTTCAAAAAAGCCAATATAAAAGTATTGAAGCCAATAGAAAACTGTGACATGCAAATCGCCCCCCCCCCCCCCTTAAGTGGAAGAAAGTGATAGCAAGAGTTTGGTTCCTGAGATGTCAAAAACCTATAAAGATGAAATAGAGAACGTTATAAAACAAAAATGACATGTGTCAAAGATATGACACATGATTAAAAAAAGTTTTGATAATGAAGATAAGAAGATTATAAAATAAATGGTGTAATAAGTATTGATATCACCTAAATTACACCTCTTGATGAGATATAAAGTGGTCGGTGTTCAAATATAGAACACATAGGGGTTGGGGTCAAATCCCATGAGGAATATGCTGAGGACCTTATTTAACGTGTTTACTATTACTTTTAGTTGGTTTATCTCCAAAAGGCGGAAGTTTGGAACAAATAATGATTTATATAATGGGTAACCAAGAGTAGAATATTAGTTAATTTTTGTTGAATTTAGTGAATGAGTTGACTGGGATTGTGTTCCCCATGATTTCACAGCATTGTAAGAATTTTGTACTAGTGGACTATCCTAGTGTTTAGTATGCAAAATTTCATACACCAAACTAGGGGAGCACGTGACTGGCTTCTGATACCTGACTGACCGGGGAGCTAGCTACACATCATCTATTACTATAATGCTTAGGCTGTCCAGACCACCTGTAGTAGTCAAGTGAAGGAAGCATCTGGACCCATAAGGTCTCAACTACCAAATAAATAACTAATGCCAAAAGGCCATGACTATGCTAAACCAAGAACCGGAAATGCCGACAAGGCGACAAATTGAAATCATACTATACATAGTAAGTCCATAAAGCCTCTTAAGGGTAAACTGAACTGATGGTCAGAATAGTGCTCCAACCTACCTGTAACTATGACTCAAAACTTAAGCTAAAATAACTAGTCTCTAGATCTAGGAAGAAAAGAGCATACCAACACATACACTGATCTCATAACTTGCTAGTGCAACTGGCAATCTCAGTCTCTACTTGCACCTGTGGAACGAATGCAAGTGCCCAGGCGAAAGGACATCAGTATGAATAAAATATATTGGTATATAAGGATGAAACTATAAATGTGAGACAAAAATCATATAGTAACTGAGTCAAAAGAATAATCATATATAGTACAGAGACAATCTAGAACTCTATAAAAGTAACTTATAACAACTCACTACAGCAAGAGCGAACTCAAGATATCTGAATTAGGAGTAGGGACAAACTCAACCTAACTTTGGTAACTGTACTCTGACTGAAATATCATCTGTGCCAATCTAATCTGTGTAGTCACACAAATTCCACATAACAACAAATATATGCATCAATGAAATCACGAGTAGGTATGCAATGTTCTGTCTGTCTACCCAACTTGTCACGCCCCAAAACTGGGGGGAAGGCGCGACTGGCTCCCCATACCTGACTGTCATGGAAGCCGGCTTTATGACATCTGTAACTATAACACTTAGGTCGCCCAGGTCACCTGTCACAATCAAAAGGAGCACAAATTGGACCTATAATGTCTCAACAATACAGGGTAAACAACTAAAATTCAAACAAGGCATGTGTATGCTAAATTAAACAACAAAAAACCGACAAGGCCAAAAATTGAATACCATTGTACATACTAAGTCCACAAAGCCTCTAAAGAGTAAACTGACTGATGGTCGGAAAAGGGCTCCGACCTAACCATAACTACATCTCAAAACTCTAATTGAAACAAAACCTGTCTTATCTCCAGAAAGAAAGGAGCATACCAACACATCCCCTAATCTCATGAACTGCTACAACAACTGGCAATCCTAACCTCTACCTGCACCTGCGGCACGAACGCAGGTCCCCAAGCGAAGGGACATCCGTATAAATGAAATGTATTGGTATGTAAGGCAGAAAACTGTAAACATGTAAGATAGCAATGATAGTTAAGCCAGAAATAAGGAATAACAACAACCTAAAATCCTGGAAACTGAAACCTTGCAATAAGTCAATACTGAAGTGAAAATGCAACCAAGTAATGCATAAGAAAAACCATAATTGTAATGCCAACAACCAATAAACCATAAATCCATATATAAAATTCGTCCAGTCGGTGTACCATACCAAGAAAAAATAAAAGTATCTTCAGCTGATATATCACACTGGGTAAAATAAAAATATCTCCAGCCGACGTACCACACGGGGTAAAATAAAAATATCTCCATCTAATGTACCACACCGGGATAAAATAAAATATCTCCAGCCGATGTACCACACCGGGGTAAAATAAAAATATCTCCAGCCGATATACCACACTGGAGTAACATAAATATTGATCTTGGGTAGATTTATATGCCCAAGTGATACTCAAACGTATCATTTTCGCCTTGTTTGTTATGCAATGTGTATACATTTTCATGTAATTGGTAATAAAATGTGAATTTATACTAACCAACATGATTAGCATTTGTTTGCAGGTAAAACATGATTTTTAGGAGCTAAAATGCATGTTGGGACAATATCGGAGTTGGACTTGGATGCGAGCATGGAAAAGACATTGGAATGCGCAAAGTAAAGGGGCTCCGCGATGGAGCCGTGCCACGCTACCATCGCGGAGGCACACTGCCTGGAGGGTACTTTAAATGGCAATTTCCAGTAAGGCCTCGCGACAGCTCCGTGGCACGAAGATAAGCCTCCGCGTTGGCCTCCGTGCCACGTTGAGGCTATATTCCCGGACCCTGGAATTCCAGTAAGGGTCCGCGTCCACGCCGTGCCACGAAGGCAGTGCTCCGCGTTGGCCTCCGTGACACGTTTCTTGTTATTCCGAGAAAAATTCCCACTAGTATAAATAGAACACTTAGCTTATTTTTAATAAATTCAGACTTGGTGGAGCAAGGACGTGGGTTAGAAGCAGTTGAGGGACGAAAAAGCTAAGTGATTTCTTCTCTTCCTTTCTTCTCTCAATCAATTGTATGTATGATTTACACTTGTTTTAGGATGATTAATCCACAAATGAGTGGCTAATTTTCTTCCTTGTTGAGGTTTTGAATAATGGTGATGAATTTTGATTGTTAATTATATGGTTTTCTTCTTCTTCTTCTATGTTGTTCTATTAATTCTTGTTTCTACTGCATTAGTGTGTGGCCGACATTAATGTACATCTAAAAAGTCCAATTTCACTCGAGAGAGCACGAAATTGGAAAGTTGTGAATTAATAGGGTATTGTTCTTAACTTGATTTGGGAAAATTGGGTTTTGATGTGTTTTCCTGATAGAAATATACTTGAAAGCCGTATTAGTCAATTTAGGAACCGGAATTGTAGTGCTAGGTCATAAATTGCATTTGATCACAGAAATGTAGATGAATGGTTTATGATTCTAAAGTGAAATTAAATACGAGAGTTTTAATTTCTAGGCTAATGTTCTTGGCTAGCAACGTGAGGAAAAGATTTACCAAATTGTGATTATCGTCAAATTCATTGCTTGTTCTTAACCTTGGCATGCTCATATCCATAGTTTCAATTCACAGTAAATAATTGTTAATAGTTTTAGTATATATAATTTATAAACAAAAACTTATTTAACTGTTGGTTACGTTGTTGTTAGCATAATTAGAAGTAAGATAAGAATATAGTGTACTTAGGCAATTTTACTTATCCAGAGTCTCCTTGGATCGATACTTGGCTTACTTAGCCACTTTATTACTTGTTTGACCACGTGCACTTGCGTGTCGGTTTTACATATACCGAACCAGCCGGACAAGTTTTTGGCGCCGTTGCCGGGGAGACTAGGCAATTGGTGAAATTGTGTTAAGTGTAAATTTGCTGTATTTCTATTTTCTCTTCTTAAGTGTTGACAACTTAGTCTTAGTGTTTGTTTTAATTCTTTTGCATTTTTACTTTTTCTTTTTCGAATACTCTTATTGACATGACATCGTGGAATATAAATGGTTTCAATGGTGTATACTCATATTTTAGTGAATCTTGTCTGAATTGTGGAGGACACCACTCGTGGCAACATTGTGACACGTGCAATATATGTGGTGGTCAAGATGGCCATTGGGATGGCTGTCCGAATGCATATTCCCATCCCCCAAGCCCCTACTATGATCCTTCTGTTGTTTTTCCTGAATATAGGCATGCTGAAAATGAGGACTTGGGACGCCAAGCTCGAATAGAAGACATGATGAAACAACTCTTGGAGCAATCAGAAGCAATGAAGGAGGCGATGGCAGTATTGAGAATTCAGCAAGAAGAGAATGCAGAGGCTCTAGAAAGAATGAGCATCAAATTCACGGAGATGATCGCTGAAGCTGAAGCTTGTGATAAAATACAGGTAACAACTTTAGCCGATATTCGAGAGGAACTCCAAGAGGAAGACAAGGGTGAATTCTTGGATGAAGCCGAGCAATTAGAATCTCTTGAGTGTCCCCGTGATGGGCTCACACTTGTGGAAAATCCATTCACGGAAGAAGAGATAGAGGATCCCCCATTGGACATTGATGGAGAGATGGATGTCGATGCTGAGAAGGAGTATACAAGTAAGGAGGTCAAGCATAATGCAGTTTCAGAGTTGAGGTTTATGGGACCACACTCGAAGCATTTTTCGACATTAAGTTTGGTGGACAACATAGAAATAGAGTCTTCCAAGCTTATAGAGAAGTGTCTAGAGGAGGATCAAGCCCCGTATATTTTGAAATTCGCTAACTCAGATAGCCAAAATGACTTCGCTTACTTGAGGGCCAACAAGTGCAAAAGGCAACATCTACTACTTGGTCCTTACAATTTTTCACCACCACCCCTAGAACATAAGAGGAAATTAGAAAAGAAATTAGGGGTGAGATTCATATCCTCAAGGTGGAGGAAAAAGTGGTGAAACTTGGTACGTCGAGCCGCGACGGTAAACCAGGCGCTGCACGGGAGGCAACCCGTGAAAAATATTTTTTTCTTTTGTTTAGTAAGGTGTAAATAGTTTTTATTTTAATTTTCTTTTTCTTGATTTGGTATAAATTTTTCGTTTTTAGTTAATATTTTTCATTTTAGTTAGGGAAATCTATTAATCTAACCAATTTTGTTTAGTGAGGTGATTTTCAGGTCTAACGGAGCAAAATATGCATGGAATCGGGAAGAAAAAGGCAAGGTATGAAAAAATAATAAAAATGAAGAGACAGCGCACGGGGGCGTTGGCTCCGTGTCACGGAGGAGGGGCTCCGCGTTACCCTCCGTGACACGTTGAAGTTAAATCCAGATTTTTTAAAAAAAAAAATCCAGTGAGCCAACGCGTTGGCTCCGTGTCACGGAGGAGGGGCTCCGCGTTACCCTCTGTGACACGTTGCCTTATATTTGGTGCGGGGTCACACCGGGTTGCCGGGTGACCCGCGTGTTTTTCTTAATTTAAACCCCGATTTTTGCCCTTTCTTTCCCCATTTCTTCTCTTCTCCGCGACCAAACTCCCTAATTCCCTCCCCCAACCACCGTGCCATGGTACTAGGCAAGGAAATTGTCAAGTTTCTTCGGGTATTCAATTTAAAGGTATGTTTTCCTCGTTTTTCTCAAATTTTTGTCGATTCCACTCGAATTTGAGTATGTGAGGTGAGATATATCCTCCTAAGTAGCAATTGAGCATGAAATTGAATTATTTGTTGATTGATGAGTGTTCGAAATGTTGTAATTAGCGTTTGAACTTGTCGATTACATGAATTATTCGAAATTGAGTGTAAAATTGAATTCTAGGGCTTGGGTTGTTGCAATTGAATTGGGTAACTTGATAAATTGGTGAATTAGATGCCGGGGTGTGGTTGTGAAGTAAGATAAGTCGTGTAAACATTGTTTGAATGTAAAAGACGATGAGTTCTCGAATTTTTGGGGAAAATGCGAAAATTGTTCAAATTGGTTTGATTATTCGGATTCGTATGTATATAGAATTTTTGTTGTTGTTTTTGTTTGTTGTTTTCGTTGCTAAGTGCGATGGTTGAATTTCTAGCGATAGTAGGATTGGGATTAGCTGTATGAAGTCTGAGTAGTACGCTAAAAGTTATACTGTCGAAAATTATTTGGTGAACGCACTAAGCAATAAATTGTATAGTTATTTGTTTTATTGTAAATAAAGTAATCCTTGCCGTAGTATCGTAAACGTAGCTAAGGACTAAGTGTGGGGTAAACTTCGTTTAACCCAACCTTAGCCGAAGCTAATATGCATTTAGCTTGACTTTGTGCTTGTTTTGTGACAGGTACAATGGCGAGTAGGCAGGATAAGGGTAAAGGTGCTTCTACTTCAGGCACCGGGAGATATGGGTTCGGCGGACTCATCACCACCTTCCTCCGAGGCCTCGATGTCGAGGAAGAGGCTTTGAATTACATCCCACAGTTGGAGCGGAGGGCCCTTGATGTGACAAAAACTAAGGCCCCCGACACCACACACGGGCCAGTGCTGACACTGGGCGAGCGACATGCTCGTGACGATCAGTACATGGCTCGGATGTTTGGTATGCAGATGCTTCAGCTCCGGATTGGTGGGAGACCAGCCACAGAGGAAGAGTTATGGCAGCTGGAGCTGGATTACCCATTTGGCGAGAACGCCAGAGCTTTGTGCCGAGTGGGACCAGCCTTCGTGGAGCCTACTGATGATGATGTCCCCACTGACGAGGAGACACGTCGGGAGGACTCCGATGTGGAGTCCGATGACGACGATGGAGCTGACTCGGACATGGGCGACGAGGCAGCAGCACCAGATGAAGAAGTCGAATACTCCGACTGATCAGGGAGTTCCACCACCCAAAAATTTTGTGATCTTAATTTTTGTGAACACTGGGGACAGTGTTCGATTTAAGTGTGGGGTGGGGAGTAGCTAGGTGTTGGGACCTAGGCTAATCTGCTGTGTGCTCTTTCCTTTGTTGTGCATGTATGTTTTTATGTTTCCCTGTTGTGAACTGATTTGTGTTGTATCTGTATATATTTTTGTGGTTAATGATGTGTGTTGTGAAAGGTTGTGGTTGCCAATGTAAATATGTTGTAAATTTTGTAAATATTTTTTTCTCTATCGAAATGATCGATATTTTTCAAAATTTTTGCGAAAATATTTTGTACATATTAAAATATTTTGTAAATAATTTTCCATCGACATGATCGATGTTTTGCAAAAATTGTTTCGGTTTTTATGATGGGTTTCTCGGAGTTTGTTTTTGGTTCTTTTACCGAGAATAGTCCCATTGAACCGATGTCATAGTTAGTGATCGTTCCCTATGATGGATGGATGACGACCGTCTTAAGGGAAATGTAGTCGATAGGAGTAGGGTTTGTAATTTGTTTTCAGTTTTTTTCTTTGGTGGATTGCATCACTGAACCTGTAGTTACTAAATGGTTGTGAAATTTTGGTTGCGTGTTGTAACTGATATTCAAAATGTAAAAGTGATTCGTTTGAAAGCATGCAATTTTGTAAATATGTTGAGTTACCTAGGCTGTAGAATTCGATTCGGTGTGATTGAGGCTTAATTTCGAATTCATGTAGTTGGCTAATTAAAGATTCTGTGAATGCATCTTGAATCGAGCATGTGCATAAAGTGTGAAGTGAGGTATTGTTATTCCATGCTATTGTGAAGTGTCTAGAACTTTCCTGGTGTGTGTGCAAAATGAAATGAAGGAGGTGTAGTGTTGGAAAGGATGTAGGCATTTCTTTGTTTAACCGAGAGTTTCTATTTTTTTTTCTTGTCATACGCTACCTTTTTATGTGACTGTATACCCTAGTCAGCCCGTTGAGCCTTTAGCCGATTATTTCTTTCTTTTTTCCAAAATTGTATAAACTAAGCTTTATTCCTTCTTTTCATTAGCCGTAAAGTATATACAAAACTCTTAAGCGCTTAAGAAGAAAAGAAAAATTTTCCCGAAGTGTCAAAGAGTGAGAAGAGTGGAAAGAAAAGAAAAGCAGAGTGAAGAAAGAAAAGAAGAGGTTGAAGAGGCACTTGGTATAATGAAATGATAATAAAGGTGCATGAAAACCCTTTGTTGTTGTGTCAAGTGTGTTTGAGGAAATGGGCCATACAAAAGTAAACAAGCATGAATGGGATGATGAAAAAGAGAAAAACAAGAACAATATCCATGAGTCGATGGGAATGTGTTGAAAAGGCGCTTAAGGATGCTAGTGACTATTATTGGCTAATCCAATATATACTAGTTCCATAGCTTCCATTACAACCCATTAAAGTCCTACGTGATCTTACATTGCATTTCTTTATATTAGTGGAGTAATACACTAAGGGCAAGTCTATGGGTCATGACATGATGCATGTGAATTCTTTTGGGAGAGAGAGTGAAATTAATTTCTACATGCCCCTACTTGAATGTTTGTGTGCTGCATGAACATAAAGGGGAAGATTCTCTTGAGTTGTGAGGGCACATGCTTGATGAAAGATTGATTTTCGTGTCGGATATCTTGATTAGTTGATTTGCATGAGTTTGCCGATATCGAGAGTCGATTCTTAAAGTCTAGGAAGTCTTGATATATTAAAGGTCATTGCATTGTTAAGACCGTGCATGTTTTCTTGATGATTTGCAAAAATTAAATAATCGGGATGACCGTAGCATAAAATGTCGCACCATAGTGACAAAGGTTGGGATGTAATTTGCATGAGTTGTGTATGTGTTGTTCGAGGACGAACAAGGATTTAAGTGTGGGGTAAGTGATCTTGGGCAGATTTATATGCCCAAGTGATACTCAAACGTATCATTTTCGCCTTGTTTGTTATGCAATGTGTATACATTTTCATGTAATTGGTAATAAAATGTGAATTTATACTAACCAACATGATTAACATTTGTTTGCAGGTAAAACATGATTTTTAGGAGCTAAAATGCATGTTAGGACAATATCGGAGTTGGACTTGGATGCGAGCATGGAAAAGACATTGGAATGCGCAAAGTAAAGGGGCTCCGCGATGGAGCCGTGCCACGCTACCATTGCGGAGGCACACTGCCTGGAGGGTACTTTAAATGGCAATTTCCAGTAAGGCCTCGCGACAGCTCCGTGGCACGGAGATAAGCCTCCGCGTTGGCCTCCGTGCCACGTTGAGGCTATATTCCCGGACCCTGGAATTCCAGTAAGGGTCCGCGTCCACGCCGTGTCACGGAGGCAGTGCTCCGCGTTGGCCTCCGTGACACGTTGCTTGTTATTCCGGTAAAAATTCCCACTAGTATAAATAGAACACTTAGCTTATTTTTAATAAATTCAGACTTGGTGGAGCAAGGACGTGGGTTAGAAGCAGTTGAGGGACGAAAAAGCTAAGGGATTTCTTCTCTTCCTTTCTTCTTTCAATCAATTGTATGTATGATTTACACTTGTTTTAGGATGATTAATCCACAAATGAGTGGCTAATTCTCTTCCTTGCTGAGGTTTTGAATAATGGTGATGAATTTTGATTGTTAATTATATGGTTTTCTTCTTCTTCTTCTTCTATGTTGTTCTATTAATTCTTGTTTCTACTGCATTAGTGTGTGACCGACATTAATGTACATCTAAAAAGTCCAATTTCACTCGAGAGAGCACGAAATTGGAAAGTTGTGAATTAATAGGGTATTGTTCTTAACTTGATTTGGGAAAATTGGGTTTTGATGTGTTTTCCTGATAGAAATATACTTGAAAGCCGTATTAGTCAATTTAGGAACCGGAATTATAGTGCTAGGTAATAAATTGCATTTGATCACAGAAATGTAGACGAATGGTTTATGATTCTAAAGTGAAATTAAATACGAGAGTTTTAATTTCTAGTCTAATGTTCTTGGCTAGCAACATGAAGAAAAGATTTACCAAATTGTGATTATCGTCAAATTCATTGCTTGTTCTTAACCTTGGGATGCTCATATCCATAGTTTCAATTCACAGTAAATAATTGTTAATAGTTTTAGTATATATAATTTATAAACAAAAACTTATTTAACTGTTGGTTACGTTGTTGTTAGCATAATTAGAAGTAAGATAAAAATATAGTGTACTTAGGCAATTTTACTTATCAGAGTCTCCTTGGATCGATACTTGGCTTATTTAGCCACTTTATTACTTGTTTGACCACGTGCACTTGCGTGTCGGTTTTACATATACCGAACCAGCCGGACAAATATATCTCCAGTCGATGTACCATATTGGGGTAAAATAAAAATATCTCCAGCCGATTTACCACATTGGGGTAAAATATAAATATCTTCAGCTGATGTACCACACTGGGGTAAAATAAAAATATCTCCAGCTGATGTATCACGCCGGGGTAACATAAAAATATCTCCAGCCGATGTACCACATCGGGGTAAAATAAAGATATCTCCATCTGATGTACCACATTGAGGTAAAATAAAAATATCTCCAGCCGATATACCACACCGGGGTAAAATATAAATATCTCCAGTCGATGTACCACACCGGGTAAAATAAAAATAATTCTCAATCATAATCATAAATAGGGTCAATATGGCTTATATTGAGTCAATTTAACACGTATGGCATATAAATGACTAATGTTAAATCTGCGGCTGGAATAGGCCTCTTTCGTAACCCATAAATGCAAGCGAGCACCCATATCATGTAAAACTAGAAATTATGTATATATATATCACATAAAGTTGTCAAATTATACATGAACATGTCGACTCAGTTACTTGAAGGACCTTCAAGAGGTTTAGACAACATAAGAACTTTTGTAGGCTTACAAACAATGTCCTATAAATAATCCTACCAATTGAACATATTACTTGGATAGAAACATATAGAGCTCATTTCTACACAATTCTTTAACATTTGGGAACTGCAAATATATACTGCCTACCAGGTGGTTCCTTTACCTATATCGACAACTATACATTGGAATTTCATTGCCAAAATATCCATGTAGATAAGCACATATATTTCTTAATTCATTTGACTTATTTTCAGGAAAACATGGAAATAATAACTAGGAACTTGGAGTTATTTGTCATACACATAGAGCTGAGAACTGAACTACAGACATACAATGTATGAGACTTCTATATAATGTATAACTCGTATTTAGTTAACTGGGTGACCTCCAGGAGACTTCCTGGTATTCAATGTTTTGAGCTTAACTGATCATTATCATAGCCTGCACTTATACTTACTTAGACATTAGGAACATTGGTACATGGGAAAATCTCTCCTCTGAATTTAGGAAATTCAACTGATAACTCAACAAGAGCTAAAAATAAAGATGCATGACTTGAATATAACTGAAAGAATTCAACTATATGTTATAACATGAAAATCATATACATTAAGACTTCTTACAGGAAAGACATATAAATACTTGATTTTTTATACTTGTATACAACTTCAGATACTTGACCGAGACATTAGCATAATTATCGAAATATGATCTCTCAAAAACTTCTTATATCAGGTAGCACATTTCAACATAAATTAGGGACGTAAAGACATCACTTAAGGATCTGAGACTCGGAGCTCTATAACTTAGGAACTCGTGAGTAACTCTCTATGTGATTCCTTATAGGAAAATAAAGATATATAGCCGTAACTCGGGTGATGGTGGATTGACTTACATAACTTTGTAATTATTTGAGGAGCTTAAGAAAGCATACATAATCATAAGTGACTTAGAATATCCTAGATTACCCTTTTTAGACATGGTAGAAAATTTCAACACTTAGAATAGATAACTTAATATAATCCTTTAGGGGTATAGCAGAGAGCTTCTCAACTTAAGTTACTATTTTGCAAACATTCAACTCTAATTATTTTGAATAAGGTTAACACTTTACTGATTATTCATCAACGTAATACATATTGAACATTAACAACTTAATTTATAACTCTTTTGCTAAACGTCTTTAGAACAGGGTTAATCTTCCTAGTTGTTGCCTACCTCGTTCACCATCGTAACCCGTATCGTCTAATTTAACAATATTTAGCTCTACATTCCTTATTCATCTTAATTTCTTTGCAAAGAATTATTCACTCTACACTCAAGTTTTTACCATTGTGTTCACTATTCCATCAATTCTTATATGCACTTACCTCTTTGCCTAATTGACAACTTAGCCACACTTTCCCCGTTAACATGTATCGATTTAGCTTATTCTCTACATGCCGCTTGCTTAGCTTTAAAGAGGAAAAATATAAAATATACTTTTTACCTTAAGCTCTTTAAAACATAAACATATAGGAGGGTTTAACAATATTATTAAAATGTCATTTTAATAAGCTCATTTACCCTCAATCATCTTAGCGTCATCTTCTTAGCTTAAGTTCAATTACATGTCGTCGTCTTAGCATTTCGTACAAATTTCACTAAGTGACCAGATCTTAACATATATTCAACATCACATATACAGTATACTAAAAAGGTCCAGCTCATGGTGCCAACGTTAACGGGACTTTAGACTCAATTTAGAATACGGAGACAATCGTATAAAAATTACGCCTTTCGCTTCACGTTTGTTCGCTTCAACCATTCTTAACGATTCAAGATTTATGCCAAGTAGTTCCAACCCCTTGGAAAGGATAATACATGCCTCAATATGATTTTAAAAACATAGGAATTATTGATCCTTTCAATAACTTAGTTTCATGCTTGAAAAACAAGGAAAGGGACGCCTTTACATACCTCACTTCGTCGCGTCTTTTTAGCCAATTTATTCCTCTAGCTAGAAACTCCGACACCTTCAACTTCCTTAATTACACTACATGGAATGAATACTGTTTATGCCAAGTTCCCAGTCATAATTCATGTCCCAAAACGTACAGCCAAGCAGCCACATCATAATATAATTTCCAGCAATCCTACATATCTTAGGTGTCTTAAACTTGAGGCAATTCAAGAGAGTTTCACTTACGTTCTTTTGGTGTTTAACCTCCCCAAAGGTGTGGTGTATTCCTTCCATCTTTTGTATAAATTCCAGCATCTATACAGCTGTAACAACCTCCCAAAAACAGGCAGAAACCTGAGTCAAATATCACATAAAACACATATTGACTTTATGTCATTTCCTTACTTTAGCTTGCGAATTTGAGCGGATAAACCAAGTAGGAACACTTATCTTTCACATGTGTATAACCCCTACCCGTATGGGGTTCCTCTTCAGCTAAATTCCATTCCAAAAATGTAGCAACTATGCTGTGAAATCGCAGCAACAACACACACCCAAGCAACACATAAGTTCCAACTTCACTTCCAACATAACTTGTTAATTCGTGATAATTTAAAGAGTAAAAACACCACCTCCTTTTGTACTCAACTCTCACCAATATGGAGGTAGAACTTCACCTACCTACTGCCCAAAAATGCAGCATCTTGGCAGCCAAAAATGCAGCAACTCGACGATTAGAAGCCCACGACATAAGAAACCCTTTCCAAGCTTGGACTATAAGGAAATTTGACCTATCCATACAATTTATTACTTGGAATTTGTTTTCACCATTAGATATAGCTATTAATTCCGTGAATTTTGAAAAAAAATGAGGTGAAATGGAGTAGAAATGAGCTTTTTAGCTCAAAATTACTTCATATAGGCAGGCTGGGCGGTGCCAGCATGCGGCGCCCGTGCGACGTGCCCTCGCGTGCGCACCTGCTGCCTGCCTGTCTCGGAGCCCGCGCGCATGGGCGCTTTTCCAGCCGACAGTGCTGTCTTCAAACGAGCATAACCTTTTGCTCAGAACTCCGATTAACGAGCGATTTTTTTCAGTGTAAACTAGACTCTAATATCTTTCATTTTATAGGATATAGGACCTCTGAATCATTATATATTTGGATATATGTCCATTTAAATTTGACCCTTATTTACAAACTTCACATACTCTTCGCTTTTCCGTTTGCACATGTTTCCCTCCTCACCTACGGACAACATACGACCCATAATTCCCTTAATATGACATATAACCATCAAATAATGATCAAAAAAAATTCCGGGGTGTAACATCCTCCCCCCTTAAAATCATTCGTACTCGAATGAGGGGTATACCTCGGTAGCTGTAACTTTATCCATAACATCTTTAACTTTTCCTTGCCTTATGTCATAAACATATATTCTTATTTTCGTAAGCACATCCTCTTTCTATTTCCGCTTCTTATCAAACCGTACTTACTCAACTCCATCTATTTGTCTGACGTATGATAGACATGCTTTAGTACCATAAAATCGATAACTTTTCTAACCCTAAGAAAATTAATAAACTACCATGGGAGTTATGATTTACTCCAATACCGCCTTTCCATTCATACCATTAGGAAATATCACAGGAAAAAAAAAATTGAAAATCACAACTTAACCACTTAACACATAGAATCAGTGTCAAACCTGAAGTTGCTCTTTTACATTTGCTTTTACCACAACCTGTCACTGGCTATCATGGAAACGGGGGCTAAAATAAATTGTAGTCTAATCTAGGGACAAAATAGAGATTGAATCTTAAGAGAAACTGAATGTATGGTTGGCCGGGGTCTCCAAGCACTACGAGGGTCGTTAAATAGTCTTATCGACCTGGTTTCCTTACTCTGTTCCACTACCTTGTCATTACTTGGGAGACGGTGAATAAGATCATTCGTCTTTTGAGCAAATACTAGCATCCAAGCAGTAGATAATTTTTTTGGGGTAGACATTCCTAAACACTCCCGGACCAAATGGGGTCCCAAACCTAAACAATCGATATACTCTATCCCTCGTATTCCGCACCCTATCTGAAACATATTGGGCCAAAGAATTAAACCTGAGACTATATTCACGAATACTCATGCTGCCCTGCTCTAGGTACAAAACCTTATTAGCTCGAACCTGTCTAAGTTCCCGTGGTATGTATAGGCTCAAAACCTATGGTCGCTAAAGCTCTCAAAAGTTCCCTTGGACCCTACTAGTAATTTTAACTATTTATTTTGAAATGTCACTGCTCGGGCTAACATTTGAAATGTTTTCTCAAAATCTCATCCCTTTGATATACCTGAAGGTACAACGGGTGCTGAAGGTTCAATAACTCTACATTCTCTTAGCTCTATCGAATCTGAAATAATAGGAGGGGCTGAATCCCTTCCCACAGTAATTCCGACTGGAACTTCGAGGAACTATGGTACAAGGAATGGGAAACTCTCTTCGAGCCTCTAATCTATTTCTCGGATTGGCAGGAGGGAGATTAGGACCCTTTCAAACATCAGTTCCAATAAATCTCATAGCAATTTGCGTTACTTTAGGCGAATTTTAAAACATAAGCACGATATAGATTTAACACACCTCTTACATCTTTGTTATAGCACGATCTATTAATGAGCAAAGTGAAACAACTCCTAAATGCCCTGTAGTTCCTTATTATAAGTATGGTGCACAACATACCGATAAGAAAGACTCTACTAGACACGGCTTGTGGACTCCCTAGGATACGACTTGGCTCTTATACCAAGTCTATCATGCCCCATAACTAGGGGGAGGGCGTGACTGGCTCCCCATACCTGACTGTCCGAGAAGCTAGCTATATGACATCTGTAACTGTAACACTTAGGCCGTCCAGGCCACCTGTCACAATCAACAGGAGCACAAACTAGACCCATAATGTCTCAACAATATAGGGTAAACGACTGAAATGCAAACAACGCTATGAGTATGCTAAACTAAATAAAAAATAGCCGACAAGTCCGCAAACTGAATACCATTGTACACACTAAGTCCACAAAGCTTCTAAAGAGTAAACTGACTGATGGTTGGAACAGGGCTCCGACCTACCCATAACTGCATCTCAAAACTCTAACTGAAAAAAAACCAGTCCTAGCTCCAGAAAGAAAGGAGCAAACCAACACATCCTCTAATCTCATGAAGTGCTACTGCAACTGGCAATCCCGACTTCTACCTGCACCTGCGGCACAAACGCAGGTCCCCAGGCGAAGGGACGTCAATACGAATGAAATGTACTAGTATGTAAGGCAGAAAACTATAAACATGTAAGATAGCAATGATAGTTAACACAGAAATAAGGAATAACAACAACCTAGAATCCTGGAAACAGAAACCTGGCAATAAGTCAATACTAAAGTGCAAATGCAACCAAGTAATGCACAAGAAAAACTATAACTGTAATGGCAAGAACCAACCAACCATAAATACATATATAAGATTTGTCTAGCTTGTGTACCATATCAAGGTAAAATAAAAGTATCTTCAGCTGATGTATCACACCGGGGTAAAATAAAAATATCTCTAGCCGATGTACCACACCGGGGTAAAATAAAAATATCTCCAACCGATGTACCACACCAGGGTAACATAAAAATATATCCAGCTGATGTACCACATCGGGGTAAAATAAAAATATCTCCAGCCGATGTACCACATCGGGGTAAAATAAAAATATCTCCAGCCGATGTACCACGCCGGGGTAAAATATAAATATCTCCAGCTGATGTATCACACCGTGTAAAATAAAAATAATTCTCAATCATAATCATAAATAGGGTCGATATTGCTTATATTGAGTGAATTTAACATGTCTGTCATATAAATGAAAAATGTTAAATTTGCGGTCAGAATAGGCCTCTTTCTTAACCCATAAATGCAAGTGAGCACCCATATCATGTAAAGCTAGAAAATATGTATATATATCACGTAAACTTGTCAAATTATACATGAACATGTACACTCAGTTACTTGAAGGACCTTCAAGAGGTTTAGACAACATAAGAACTTTTGTATCTTACAAACAATGTCCTACAATAATCCTACAAATAGTTACCATTTGTCGTCCTATGCTCCAACCTTTGCTCTTGTGTCAACTATTTCATTAAAATTTATACATACTTATCTTATTACTGGTTAATAACTTTACTCCTGTCATATCTTCATTATACTAAGAATCATTTGAAGGCCATTTAAATCAATTACGGACAAAGAATTCGCGATTTACATATTACCTTAAAAAGGTGTAGTGTTCACTTTATCTTCCCTTGTTATCAACGCCTCAATTTTAACACTTAGATTAGCTTCCATACATATATAAAACTTTCAAATAAAATGTAATGTGCCTATTCAAAGCTTTAAACAATTCTCAGGAGGTCCAAATAGTACATGAACTCTAATAAACCTATAGCAACATTCTAAAGACATTTCTTTCCGCCTTAATGTGTAACTTGAACGTAAACACAAGCGTGTGTGTGTGTGTGTGTGATTGTATAAGCTATTAACATTAAGAAATTTTGTATAACCTGCCCATAAAGACGGTCCCATATACATATCAATAGACTACACATTCGAGGTCTATTTTGCAAGTTCAACATGTCGGTTGGTTCAAAAACTCGTTAATTAATCGGTTAGCTTATGGGAGGGAAATCAGGGAATCTCCTTTTAATCTTATGTACCTTAATACATATGTATAAGAGGGTGGACAAATATCATAAGGCAATTCCATTTTATTACCCTTATTTGCCCTTGTTTAACCTAAAACCGTTTTTTATCGTGAAAGTTCATTGGCGCGTCCTTGTCTTGTCCTTTTTTCCAATTTCTCTTAATAGATAGAATTTAAATATAAATATATATATATATATAGTATAAAGGAGCAACTAACAGTGCACATGCTGAGGGATCTCCAGATTCAATCTATAGTTATGAAAACAAGCGTATAAATTAGACCTTTTGCTTTACCTTCACAAGCTTCAACCCTTTTACAATTATGGATTAATGTTAAAAATATTTCAACAATTGGAAAGAATCATACTATTCTTCCAACATGAACTTAGATACATAGGGATGTTGGACATATCAACGCCATGAAAACATGCTTGAAAACAAGAGATAATGGGCGCCTTACATACGTTGTTCTGATAAGTTTGTTTAGCCGATTCTTTATCCAAAAATCAATATTCAGCGATCTTCATTTTTTTCAGATTACAACTATATGATAAGGCTGTTTTAAGATAAGTTATCCGAAAACAAAATCACACCAATGGAAGCCATAACTCAACCACACAAGGCAACATTTCAACACTTTATTCTAGCTTGTTTCCATACTTTTAAGGGGAAATGAAAGGGGAAACTTACCTATTTTTCTTTGTGAAAAACTTCCATGAATATGAAGTATATTAAAAGTATAGTTACAGATGCACCAATCCTCCAAAAACAGAGAGAATCTTCACACCACCACAACCAAAACGACACCACACATATCAACTGCAACTTCTAGTTTTGGCTAGGAAATTCTTGCAAGTTTAATAGCTAGAAATGCTTACCTTCTGCTTGCCATCAAATTCTATAAAGATGAAGTATATTGGCAGCTTAATATTGCCCCAAAATTCAGCAGCTTTACTTCCCAAAACATGGCAGTAACCTTCAGCTAAAAAATATCAAAAACAGCCTAGCTTAACTTTTAATTTCTAGCTTTTATCTAAGATTTTAGGCAAGTTTAAAAGGTAGAATCCTTATCTTCTTCCTTGTATCCAATCCCTAATAAGAGGGAGTACATATACAGCTTAGTACTGCTCCAAAATCGCTGCAAAAATACCACAAACACACTGACAAAAGGAAGAAGAAATAGCCACCAACCCACTACACACAACTTGCAAATGACCTCCTTCACTTAACGTGTGCTGTGGTTTAATTTTCTTGAGGTTTCTTCCTTGATTTTTTTCCTTATTTATTTACTGGAAATTAGAGATAATATGAAGGTATAAGCAAACAACTCAAATCTGGAAATTGTGCAGAATGAATTTGGATAAGGCTAAGAACATTATACAGAACTTGAGGAGGTGGACGCTTTTAAGGCGGTGGCCACGTCACCTGCTTGACAGTGGCTCGGTAAAATGCCTATAACTTTTTACTCTGAAGTTTGATTGACAAGAAGTTTGACGCTGTGAAAACTAGCTCAAAGTCCTTTAATTTTATAGGTCGTATGACTTCTAACTCATTATAAAATGGGAGATATGATCATTTAAATTTGACCCTTATTTGTGCACTTCACATGCTCTTCACTTTTCTCTTTGTACGTGTTTCCCTCCTCACCTGCGGCCAACATACAACCCGTACTTCCCTTAATACGGCATACAAATATGAAATAAGTATAAAAAAAATTTGGAGTGTAATATCCTCTGCCCATAGAAACATTTATCCTCGAATGAAGGTTATACTTTGGTAAATGTAACTTTATTCATAACACCTTTAACATTTACTTGTGTCATAAAAATACATTCCATATATTCGTAAACACATCTTTCTTTAGTTTCCTCTTTGAATCATAGTTATTCAACTCAATCTATGGTTTAGCACCATATAATTGGTAACTTTTCTAACCATAAGCAAATTCATATGCTATTATAGGAGTGATGATTAACTCCAACACCACTTTTTCCTTCACACCTTAGGGAACATCACAGGGAGAAGTAAAAATCACAACTTAACCACTTAAGATATAGGATAGAGCTGCTCTTTCACCCTTGCTTTTACCACGGGCTGCTATTTTTGGTTCTGATAACGGGAGCTAAAGTTTGATATAGCAATAAAAAAAAGGGACTGAATCTCTATGAGATACTGAATATATGACTGGCCAGGGCCTTGAAACTATAACGACTAGAGCATAGGCCCAAACCGAGACACAGGACCTAGAACCATGAATGGATCCAAGCTAATCTATGGCATATGTATAGCAATTCAAGAGCATGAATAAGCGGAAGTCTGAAATATAACAAAGTCCATAAATGGAGTCAACACTGGACAAGTAGAATCATCTACATAATGTCTGAAAAGCCTCTAAAACATCTGATGAGTTGATGAGACAACACCCCCAACTAGCTCGCTAGAGTCTGAAAACTGAAATAACACGTAAAACATAACTACTAACTGTCCTTGAAAAGATGAGGACTTATCCAAAGAAGGGGTTGAACTGGAATGAGATGGGAGCAAGCTATCGACGAGACTGAGCTGGATCACCTGAACCTATATCATAGACGATATAGCATAGAGTATGTGGTCAATATTTGGAATATACTGAGTATGTAAGGTAAGTAAAACATTAGTTGAAATCATGCATATAAATCAAAAGGATCATGAGAGTAAACACTGCATGCTAAAAGTTGTGTCTGAGATTGGGAGGTTATGTGATGCCCCATCTATGTGGGCATAGCCTTCCAAAACCATGGCAGGTCTAGGGAGGCTAAACCATGATATCGATATCAAGCTGAGTCCCTTGCTGAGGGGGAAAACTCTCCTGAGAGGTCCCAAATATATATATATATATATATACACACCTACAGTGGTGCGTAGTTTATAAGACCGAAAAACCTCGAAACCCCAAGACTACTTAGTGCTAGAAACTACTGCCAAAACAAGTATAGTGCTCATATAATTATAATCTCAAAACATAGCTTGAATCTGAACATTGGGAGTCTTGACTCCATATCATATCATCAGCTGCATTGGGAGTCTTGTCTACAAATCATATTGTAAACTGATCTTATTAGCCTTGGCTAAATCATAATAAACATACTTAACTTATATAAGCTTGCCCAATTCATAAAATCATGCATACTTGAATAGACTTCATAATTCAAAATCATGGATTTATAAGTTTAAAGTTCATAAACGTTCATGTATAGTAGATATCTCATCATGCTTGAAATCATGGATCATAAGTTTGAATTTTCATAAAACTTGCATAATAGGACATAATTTCTAATAATTTAAAATCATGAATTTATAATCAACTTGAGGATAAAATCTTCCCATTAGAGTTAAATCATACTTTTGAACATGAGGAGATTAGACCCATAAGCATAGCATAGGTAGTTTCATAGAATTGGGTTAAAACCCTAGGAATCCATACACTTGATTAAGAACTTGAATTAATGAATTTTGAGAAGAATCTCGAGAATGAGGGTGGAGAAATCCACCATTCATATCCCTAGATACCTGGATAAAATAATTTCCAAACTAGTCTTGAAAGCCCAAGAGAATTGGGGAAGAAATTGAGTATTCTAGTTTGATCTTGGAAGGGAATATCAATTCAATGTATGCATGGTATCCTAATGACCTAGGATAGGCTAAACCCTCTTTAAACACATTTTAGGGCTTAAAACAACGTCATTAAAGATTTAAGAGCTTGGAAAATTACAAAATTACCCCCTAAAAATCACATGAAAAACCTGACTGCCAATTACAGTGATCAATCCAACAGGTCATTGTAGGATATGACGGGCCGTTGGACCATCCGTTATTTTCTGGTGAAATTATGGTACTCTTCTGGTTCTCCAACCAACAACCATATAGGACGATTAATTACTTGAAACGACTTATCATTGCTCTTTTAATCACCTTGGCCACTCTATCATAGATTTAAAGTCCTTTCAACAGATAGATTCCACGAGTCGCCACTCGCCACCATGGGTCATTGCACCCTTTCATTGTCACTAAATCAAATCTAGGCTTTTCCTGAACTCTGTTCAAAGGCCACCTAGGACGACCCATTGAATCATCCAACGAGTCATTGCTAGGCTCATTGTTTCTAGGGGAACCTTGATTGGATGCTCACGATGAATCACATAACAAGTCGTTGTTTCCAACAATGACTCTTCTGTGACTTTGGTGCAATTTTTCTGCCTTTCTCTAATTCAACCTTCAAGTATGATCATAGGGGATTTTGGTGTGTTACATTATCTCCTCCTTGGGAACATTCATCCTCAAATGTTGATTAAGCATACTAAAAGGTTAGGGAAGGAACTGCAATCCCAATACTTAACAATTGAGGCTGAAAACTGACGGAGTGACTGACTACGGACTGATATACATGACTAACTGAATTCATAAGACATATATGTTATGATAATAAAGGAACTTCGAGACATGAACTTGACACTTGACGTGAAACTTAATAGATTACCAAGGAGGAAACTGATACCTCATGCTGCAACTAAGCCAGAAGGGTAAAGGTGTTGGTATCTAGCCATCATATCTGCTTCGTATTTTCACGTAGCCCCCTCAACAAGCTTATTTCTCAGAACACCTTCACTGGAGCTACATCAGCTTCTGAACTTGACGATCAAGGATCTCAACCAGAACCTCCTCATAAGTAAGGCTATCCTTGACACCTATATTCTCCACCAGAACAACTAAGGCTGGGTCACCAATGTATTTCTTTAATAGAGATACATCGAAAACTAAATGCACCAAAGCTAACTCCGCTAGTAGATCCAACTCATACGCTACCTTGCTAACTCAACTCAGAATCCTAAAAGGACCAAAATATGGGGGACTAAGCTTTCCTTTATTTGTGAACCTCATCACTCCCTTCATGGGAGACACCTTTAGAAATACCCAATCATCAACCTCAAACTCAATCTCTCTCTGCCTCACATCCAAATAAGTTTTCTGATGACTCTAAGCTATTTCCAGCCTTTATCTAATAAGTTGAACCTTCTCCATGGCCTCATGAACTAAATTTTGCCTTATCAATAAAGACTCACCTACCTCAAACCATCCAATAGGTAATCTATACCTCTGTCCGTAAAGAGCCTTAAACGGAGCACATCTGAATGCTAGATTGCTAATTGTTATTATAGGCAAACATGATGAGAGGAAATTGATCATCCCAACTACCCTTGAAATCAATCACACATGCTCTCAATATATCCTTAAGAGTCTGAATGTTCTGCTAAGCCTGACCATTTATCTACTGTTGAAAAGTTGTGCAAAGCTTCACCTAAGTACTAAGATCTCTCTAAAATGACCTTTGAAACTAGGAGGTAAACTTTGTACCTATAATATTCCAGAAACCCTAAGATCAGACCCGAGAGTTGAAATAGAAAAAATTGGAAATTCTGCACCAGGTCATAGAACGAGTCGTTTTGTGACCCATGGGGTAGACCATGAGTCGTGAAGTGAATCGTGGTGAGTTGTTGGACTTGAGTTTGGAAATTTGTAATTTAAGTCACCACGGGCTTGACTGCGAGTTATGGACAGACCCCACAACATGTTGAGTTAGTAGTGGTCAGGATTGGCTAAGAGTTGATTTTTTTAGGCAGTGAAGACCACAAGTGGTGACTACAAGTTGTGGTTACCAGTAACGACTCATGCAGTGTCTCGTGATGATCCCTGGGGAAATGTTGTCAATGTACTCCATGATTGGTGGCAATGAGTTGTGCCCTTGGACGACGACACGTCCAGTACCTCAAGGGGACTGACAGTCAGTTATTTTCTGCGAATTTAGTAAGGGCTTATCCCTAATTCTTGTGATCCAAAGGCCTAAACTACATTTTTTTAAGATATGAATAGTGAGTATTAAGAGGCTCATGCTTGTGCTAGACTATTCCTACTCATACATGCAAACTTAGAGAGCTAAGGAAGTCATCAAGCTTAATTCCTTCAGGTTTTTCCTCAATTCTTCATTGGGCAATCAAGAGAGTAGTGAAATAAGTCCATCTCAGGTACGTAGGGTTATGAATGGGTGAATCTGTTCACACCCATGCCCAACCTCTCCCTAATTCATGAAGTTTTATTGATAATTTTATGTGGTTTTATCTCAAATCTTACGAAATCCCTTTGATCTACCCATGGAGTAATCTCCTTGATGTATCAATTTTATATTCTATGAATCATGGGAAAATTTTACAACTATTTCAATTATAACCTTATAGACTTAAATCTCTACAAAACTGTGCCCAATTATACATGTTTTATGGATGTTCAAGTTATGATTCTACTTTGATGTTGATGTTCATTAACACATTATGATTTATGATTTATGACTTATGATATGATTTCTCCCAAATGCTCATCATGAATTTATAAATATCAAGTATATACATATTTTACAAGTATGCATGAACCTCATGATTTATTATTTATGATTATGGCCGACTCACGGGTCTTATTTAATGTCTAGTGACATATTTTCAAGCATGCTTATGATTATCATGGTTTAACTAGTCCATAAATTTCATATATATTATCCTATGAGCACTATATATGTTTTGGGAGTAGTATTTAACACCGAGTAGGTTCGAGGCCCGGGTTTTTCCCCGAGTCTCAAAACTACGTGCCACCGTAGGTCATGATAGGACCTCCCTTGAGACTATCCCCTTTGACCAAATGGGCCTTTCATGAGTGATATCACACCTTTTTCATGGTTCTACCTTGGCCAGGTACGATCACCCTCCCGACTAGGGGTTTATAGGTCAGGCTCCTTGTGTGCTCATATGGGGTATGTCGGTCATAACAATATCCCACTATTTTTCATGATTTATGTATCATTATTATTATATACTTGGCTCAAGTCATGTTTAATAAAGCTTTTCTCCCATGAGCATGATTATAAATGATTTACGAACATTGTGAAAACCTTGAGCCTTATGTTGCGTTATGATATTTATGTTAAGATCATGTTGTCCTACTCTTATGAACATTTATGTATTTAAAATGTCCGTTTTACCTACCTTGCATACTCAGTATATTCCACCTACTGACCGCATATTCTATGATGTATCATGTGATGATAGAGGCTCCGATATTTAGACTCAGCCCCGTCACTAGCCAGTTCTCCGAAGTTAGCTTTCAGCTTTAGTGGTGAGTCCTCATCTCTCGAGGACTACTCATTATCAGTTATCTTGTACCTTCAATTTCCAAACTTAGAGAGTTAGTTGGGCTCTTGTCCCATCAACTGATAAGAATTAGAAGCTTTTCAGTCAATAGATTGTATTCATTTTTAGACTTGGGTTGTATATTCAGATTGTTATGTTATGTTCGAATATACTCCGTGTTAATTATGTTAAGTCTCCCACTTTACTTGATCGAGTTAGATGTATGTTCATGCCATGGGTCGACTTGGAATCTCGCAGGGATCCTTGTCCCGTGAGTTGACTCGGCCTATATTCGGGTCGTGACAAACACGGTATCAGAGCAATAGGTTTGAAATGTCCAAGGGTGTCTAAAAGCTGCGTTAAGTAGAGTATTTTTCATGGGTGTGAAGCATGCCAAAGTAATGACGAAGAGGCTACAAAATGTTTAGGAAATGTTCCCTTCTTTCATGATCTCATGTCAATAGATGAAATGTCTATCTATCCCTCTAACTCATGCTATACACGTTTGCAGAATCATGACTCCATGTCGAGTGAATGGATGGAGAAATGGAAACGACCACGAGAACGGCAATAGAGAGGGGCACCATCAGGCCCCACCAGCCCATGAGGAGAATGCACCAGAGCCGGTTGCCCATGCTGAATTCAGGGTAGCCATATAGATGCTAGCATAGGCTTGACCGCCCAGGTCAATTAACAGGAGGTGGCGTATCTCCTTCAGAATGAGAATGTGGCGGTGGCTCGGGTCAAGGATTTTCTGAGGATGAACTCGCCAGAGTTCCTTGGGTCAAAAGTGGACGAGGATCCACATGAGTTCATTGATGAGATTCTAAAGAATACCTAGGTCATGGGGGTGACAAATGGAGAGTGCGTCGACTTGGCCTCTTATCAGCTGAAAGGGGTTGCCCTCTGGTTCAAACAATGGAAAGATAGTAGGGCAGTGGGAGTAGGCCCTATCAATTGGTATGCGTTTCATGCCGCCTTTCTAGATCGGTGCTTCCCTCATTAGATGAGGGAGTTTAAAGTGTCCAAGTTTGTGAATCTAAAGCATGGTAACATGATAGTTCAGGAATACTCTTTGGAGTTCACCCATTTATCCAAGTATGCGGCAGAGTTAGTAGCAGATAGGATAGCAAGGGTGAGTAGGTTTGTACCTAGAGTGGCAGACTAGCTAGATAAGGATTGTAGGATCGCCTTGCTGCTTCAGGATATGGGTTTTCCCCCCATAGTATTACACGCCCAGCAGATGGAGGCAGTGTATCAGAGAGGGAGAGAGGCCAAGAGGGATATGACAGAAAGTTATGGGACTTCTCAGCCTAGATCGAGAGGTAGACATCGCCAGCAGTCTCATCACAGGTCTTTTGCTCCAGCACCATCATTAGGTAGTACACCATCTAAACTATGAGGTGATTAGAGGAGAAAGGCCTTAGATTCGAGGGGCCAGGGTAGCATGAAGATGGAGTGCACCTTCCCAGCCTGTGTGAAGTGGGGAAAGAATCACCTGGGGAGGTGTTAAGTTGGCTCAGATGCTTGGCTCGGGTATCGCAAACATGGATATAGTCTTAGCAATTGCCCTTCATCCAGACCAAGGGGTGGTGGAGCCCATATGTCATCCTCTAGTTCAGCAGCACATCCCTCCCAATAGGGTGCTTCGATTAGTTCAGCTGGAGGTCAGCGTCAGAACAACTTTTATGCCCATGTATCGGCAGGAGCAAGAGACTTCCCCCAGACGTGGTTACTGATATGTTATGAGTTTTTCAACTTGATATTTATGCTTTGATAGATCCAGGGGCTACCTTGTCTTTTGTGATGCCTTTTGTTGCTAGTAGTTTCGGAGTTAGACTCGATATCCTATCAGAACCTTTCTCAGTCTCTACTCTAGTTGGTGATCCCAATAGGGTGTTTCGATTAGTTCAGCTGGAGGTCAGCGTCAGAACAACTTTTATACCCATGTATCGGCAGGAGCAAGAGACTTCCCCCAGACGTGGTTACTGATATGTTATGAGTTTTTCAACTTGATATTTATTCTTTGATAGATCCAGGGGCTACCTTGTCTTTTGTGACGCCTTTTGTTGCTAGTAGTTTCGGAGTTAGACTCGATATCCTATTAGAACCTTTCTCAGTCTCTACTCTAGTTGGTGATTTAGTTATATCCCGACGGGTATATAGAAATTGCTCGACCTCAGTTCTTTAGAAAAGCATCGCAACATACCTAGTAAAGTTAGCCATGACAGATTTCGACATTATCTTTGGCATAGATTAGCTACATACATGTTATGCCTCAATTAATTGTAGAACCCATGCTGTAGAGTTTAGATTTCTAGGTGAGCCAGTCCTAGATTTGAAGGGTAGTTCAGCTATGCTTGTAGGTCATTTCATTTCCTACCATAAGGCTAGAAAGATGATTTCCAAAGGTTGTGTGTACCATTTAGTTAGGGTTAAGGAAACTACATCCGAAACCCCGACTATCTAATAAGTTCCAGTAGTATGGGAGTATCCAAAATTGTTCCCTAATGATCTACGGGGTATTCCTCCCGAGAGGGAAATTGATTTTGGTATTGACCTTCTTCCCGACATGCAGCCTATATCTATTCCCCCTTACAAAAAGGATCCAAACAAGCTAAAGGATTTGAAGGAGTAGTTGAAGGACCTTCTAGACAATGGTTTCATCAGACCTAGTAAGTCTCCATCGGGTGCACTAGTTCAATTTGTCTGAAAGAAGGATGGTTCTCTTTAGATGTGCATTGATTATCGACAACTAAACAAAGTCACCATCAAGCAGAGGTATCCTCTTCCTAGGATTGATGCTTTGTTTCACTAGCTTTAGGGTGCTAAATGCTTTTCAAAGATAGACCTCAGATCTGGATATCATCAGCTCAGGGTTCGGGAGAGTGACATTCCAAAGACAGCCTTCAGGATGCAGTATGGTCATTACGAGTTTGTAATGATGTCTTTTTGGACTAATGAATTCTCCTGCGGCTTTTATGGATTGGATAAATAGTGTGTTCAATCCATACATGGATATGTTTATGATTGTGTTTATTTATGACATCCTGATATACTCTTGGAGCAAGGAGGAGCATGCCATTCATTAAGGATGGTACTATAGACTCCCAAGGACACCACCAACTATATGTGAAATTCAGCAAGTGTGAGTTTTTGTTGAACTCAGTGGCATTTTTGGGCCATGAGGTGTCTAGTGAGGGTGTTCAGGTGGACTCTCAAAAGATCGAAACGGTGAAGAATTGGCCTAGGCTGGTGAATCCTTCAGATATAAGGAGCTTCTTGGGTTTAGCTAGCTACTATCGGAGGTTTGTTGAGGGTTTTTCATCTATTGCAGCGCCATTGACCAAATTGATCCAAAAGAAAGTGAAATTCCAGTGGTCATATGCTTGTGAAAGAAGCTTTCATGAGTTGAAGACTCGACTTACCTCAGTACCGGTGTTAACCCTACCTGAGGGTACCGATAGATTTGTGGTGTATTGTAATGCTTCTAGGATCGGCCTTGGTTGTGTATTGATGCATCATGGTAAAGTCATAGCATACGCTTCTAGGTAGCTGAAGGTTCATGAAAGGAATTACCCGACCCATAATCTTTAAATGGAAGCAGTGGTATTTTCCTCGAAGATATGGAGACGCTATTTGTACGGGGTACATGTAGGTGTGTTTACGGACCACAAAAGCGTACAATATGTGTTTACTCAAAAGGATTTGAATCTTCATCAAAGGGGGTGATTGGAGCTACTCCAAGGATTATGATATGAGCATCCTTTACCATCCGGGTAAGGACAATGTAGTAGACGACGCACTTAGTAGACTCTCTATGGAGACTGTGTCCCATGTGGATGAGGGGAGGAAGGAGTTGGTAAAGGATGTGCATCGGCTTAAAAAGTTGGGAGTCCATTTGGTGGACTCGACCGGTGGTGGTGTTATAGTTCAGAATGGGTTATCATCAACCTTAGTGACTGATGTGAAAGATAGACAAGATGAGAACCCTATTTTGGTAAAGTTAAAGGAAGCCATTCAGAATCAGAAGGTAGAGATCTTCTCCAAAGGGGGAGATGCTGCTCTTCGATATCAAGGTCGTATGTGTTTCCCAGACATTGATGATTTGAGAAGTCAGATGTTGCATGAGGTTCACTATTCCAGATATTCAACACATCCAGGTGCCACCAAGTTGTACTGTGACCTATAGAATGTCTATTGGTGGAATGGAAAGAAGAAGGACATCGCAGAATTTGTAGCTGAATGTCCAAATTGTCAGTAAGTGAAAGTTGAGCACCAAAGATCGTGAGGTGTGCTTCAAGACATCAGTATACCTACTTGGAAGTGGGAGGAAATCAATATGAACTTCATGATAGGCTTGCCTCACACTCGTCCGAAGTATGATTCCATTTGGGTGGTCGTGGATAGGTTTACCAAAGCTGCTTATTTTTTACTGGTCAAAACCACCGATTCAACGGAGGATTATGCTAAAATTGTACATTTGAGAGCTAGTTCAGTTGCATGGAGTGCCCTTGTCCATCATACAGATAGAGGTACCCAGTTTACCTCTCAGTTTTGGAGATTATTTCACAAAGGACTTGGTACTCAGGCAAGCTCAATACAACATTTCATCCTCAAATCGATGGTCAGGAAGAGAGGACTATTCAGACTCTTGAGGACATGTTGAGAGCGTGTGTGATTGACTTCAAGGTTAGTTAGGATGATCATTTGCCTCTTATTGAGTTTGCGTACGACAAAAGTTACTATTCCAGCATTCAGATGGCTCCATTTGAGGCTCTCTATAGGCATAAATGTAGATCGTCAATTGATTGATTTGAAGTCTGTGAATCTACGATGATAGGACCAGATTTGGTCCACGAGGACATGGAGAAACTTCAGCTCATAGGGGACAGCTTGAAAACAACTCAAAGTTGCCAAAAGTCCTATGCTGATGTGAGAAGGAGGGAACTTGAGTTTGAAGTTGATGATTAGGTGTTTCTAAAGGTGTCTCCTATGAAAGGAGTGATGAGGTTTGGGAAGAAAGAAAAACTCCATCCCCGTTATGTTGGCTTGTATTAGATTGTTAAGTGGGTTGGCAAGATGGCATATGAATTGCTGTTGCCCTCAGAATTAGCTTCTGTTCATCACATTTTTCATGTATCGCTCTTAAAGAAGTGTTTGGGGGATCAAGATCTTGTTGTTCCGGTGGGGAGTGTAGGTGTGAAAGACAGCCTTAGTTATGAGGAGGTTCTGGTGGAAATACTGGATCGTCAGGTTCAAAGGCTAAGAAACAAGGAAGTTGCTTCAGTTAAAGTTTTATGGAGTAATCAGCATGTTGAGGGAGCTACATGGCAAGCCAAAGCAGATATGATGGCTAGATACCCACATATATTCCCTACCGGCTCAGTTCCAGCTTGAGGTATCAGTTTTCGCCCTAAAAATCTATTCAATTTCATGTTAAGTTCATTTGCCCTAGTTTATTTCATGTCTATGTATGTAGGTATGATTCATGAATTCAGTTGAACCATGTAGTTTGAATCAGAGTTAGTCATTCCGTCAGTTTTCAACTAATATGATCAATATTTGAATATGGTGATTGCACTTCTCTTCTTTTCTGTATAATTTTTAATAGTCGAGGATGAATGTTTCCAAGGGGGAGATATTTTAAGGCCCCAGAAACCCTAAGATCAGACCCCGGAGTTGAAACGGAGAAAACTAGAAATTCTGCACTAGATCAAAGACAAGTCATTCTATGACCCGTGGGGTAGACCACGAGTCATGAAGTACTCGTGGTGAGGTGCTAGACTTCATTTTGGAAATTTGTAATTTAGGGTCACCACGGGCATGACCACGAGTTGTGGTCAGTCCCTACGACTCGTTGAGTCAGCTGTCAAGATTGGGTAAGAGTTGATAATTTCTTTTTGGCAGTGAAGACAACGAGTGGTGATTATGATTCATGGTCAACAATAATGACTCGTTCAATGTCCCGTGATGAGCCCTGGGGAAATGTTGTCAGTATACTCGATGATTGGTGGCCACGAGTCATCCAGTCCTTTGTGGGGACTAGCAGTCAGTTATTTTCTAAGAATTCATAAGGCCAAAACTATGTCGTTTTAAGCTAAGAACAGTGAATATTAAGAGGGTCAAGTTTATTCTAGTCTATTTCTACTCATGCATGCAAACTTAGAGAGCTAAGTAGGTGATCAAGCTTAATTCTTTCAAGTTCTTCCTCAATTCTTCCTTAGGAAATCAAGGGAGTGGTGAAATCAGTCCATCTCAGGTATGTAGGGTTATGAATGGGTGAATTTGTTCACACCCATGCCAAACCTCTCCCTAATTCATGAAGTTTTATTGATAATTTTATGTGGTTTTATCCCAATTCTTACGAAATCCTAATGATCTATCTATGGGTTAATCTCCTTCATGTATCAATTTATATTCTATGAATAAAGGGTAGATTTTACAAATATTTGAATTATAACCTTATGGATTTAAATCTCTACAAAACTATGCCCAATTATGCATGTTTTATAGAAGTTCAAGTTATGATTCTACTTTGCTATTGATGTTTATTAACCCATTATTATTTATGAATTATGATATGATTTCTCTCAAATGCTCATCATGAATTTATGAATATCAAGTATATACATGTTTTAAAAGTATGCATGAATCTCATAATTTATGATTTATGATTATGGCCAACTTACAGGTCGTATTTCATGGCTAGTTCACGTATTTTCAAGCATGCTTATGGTTATCATGATTTAACTAGTACATGAATTTCATGTATGTTTTCCTATGGGCACTATATATGTTTTTGATGTAGTATTTTACACTTAGTAGGTTCGGGGCCCAAGTTTTGCCCAGAGTCTCAAAACTACGTGCCACCGTAGGTCACGATGGGACCTCCCATGAGACTGTCCCTTTTGCCTGAATGGGCCTTTCATGAATGACATGACACCTTTTTTATGGTTCTACCCTTGGCAAGGTACGAACACCCTCCCGACTAGGGGTTTACAAGTCGGGCTACATGTGTGCTCATATGGGGTATGTCAGTTACTAGAATCTCCCACTGTTCCTCATGATTTATGTATGATTATGATTATATACTTGGCTTAAGTCAGTTTAATAAATCTTTTCTCCCATGATTTACGAATGTTTTGTAAACCTTGAGCCTTATGTTGCATTATGATATTTATGTAATGATCATGTTGTCCTACTCTTATGAACTTTTGTGTATTTAAAATGTTCATATTACCTACCTTGCATGCTCGGTACATTCCACGTACTAACCGTATACTCTATCTTGTATCATTTCATGATATAGGCTTCGATCTTCAAACTCAGCCCCATCACTAGCCAGTTCTCCAGAGTTAGCTTTCAGCTTCTATGGTGAGTCCTCATCTCTCGATGACTACTCCTTATTAGTTATCTTGTACTTTCAGTTTCCAGACTTAGAGAGTTAGTTGGGGTCTTTACCCATCAACTTATCAGAATTAGAGGCTTTTCAGACAATAGATTGTATTCAGCTTCAGTCTTGGGTTGTATATTATGATTTCTATGTTATGTTCATATTCCTGCCATGTTTAGTATGTTACGTCTTGAGTTAGATGTATGTTCATGCCATGGGTCGACTTGGTGTCTCATAGGGCTCCTTGTCCTGTGTCTCAATCCAAGCCTATGTTTGAGTCATAACAAACTTTGTATCTAAGCAATAGGTTTGAAATGTCCTAAGGTGTCAGAAAGTCGCGTTAATTTGAGTCTTTTCATGGGTGTGAAGTGGTCCAAACTTATGATGAAGAGGCTATGTAACGTTTTGGAAATGATCCCTTATTTCATGATCTCATGTCATGCTATGAAATTTCTATCTATACTTCTAACCCATGCTATACATGTTTGCAGAATCATGCCTCCACGTAGAGTGAACGGAAGGAGAAATGGAAATGGCCATGAGAACAGAAACTGAGAGGGGCACCATCCAACCCCACCAGCCCACGACGAGCATGCACCAGAGCCGGCTGCCTACGCTGAATTCAAGGCATCCATACAAATGCTAGAACAGGCCTTGACCGCCTAGGTCAATCAATAGGCGGTGGTGTATCTCCCTCAGAACAGGAATGTGGTGGTAACTCGGGTCAGGGATTTTGTGAGGATAAACCCACCAGAGTTCCTTTGCTCAAAAGTGGATGAGGATCCACATGAGTTCATTGATGAGATTCTGAAGATCATCCAAGTCATGGGGGTGACAGATGGGGAGCGCGTTTACTTGGCCTCTTATCAGCTAAAAGGGGTTGCGCTCTAGTTCAAACAGTGGAAAGATGGTAGGACAGAGGCCCTATCAGTAGGGGTGAATTTCATGCCGCCTTTCTAGATTAGTTTTTCCCTCGTGAGATGAGGGAGTTCAAAGCTGTTGAGTTTGTGAATCTAAAGCAGGGTAACATGACAGTTCAGCAGTATGCTTTGGAATTCACCAGTTTATCCAAGTACGTGCCAGAGTTAGTGGCAGATCAGAGAGCTCGAGTGAGCAGGCTTTTAGATGGAATGGAGGACTACCTATATAAGGATTGAAGGATCGTCATGATATATAAGGACATGGATTTTTCCCGCATAGTTATACACGCCCAACAGATGGAGGCGGTGTATTAGTAGGGGAGAGAGGCCAAAAGGGCAAGAACAGACAGGTATGGGACTTCTCAGCCTAGACCATGGGGTGGACATTGCCAACAGTCTCATAACAGGACTTTTTCTCCAGCACCATGATTAGCAAGTACACCATCTAGACCACAAGGTGATCAGAGGAGCAGGGCCTCATATTCGAAGGGCCAGGGTAGCATGCAGATAGAGCGCACCTTCCCAACCTGTGCGGGGTGTGGCAAGAATTACCTATGAGGTGTTTAGTTGGCTCAAACGCTAGTTTCGAGTGTGGCAAATCTGGAAATAGACAAAGGAATTGCCCTTCAGCCAGTCCAGGGGGTGGTGGATCCCGTATTCCATCCGCTAGTTCAGCAGCTCCAGCAGCACGTTCCTCCAGTAGGCGGCTTTGTCTAGTTCAGCTAGCGGTCAGCGTCAGAACATGTTTTATGTCTTTTGCATCTCGACAGGTGCAGGAGACTTCCCCATACATGGTTAATGGTATGTTATGAGTTTTCCACCTTGATGTTTATGCGTTGTTAGATCCGATGGATACCTTGTCTTTTGTGATGCCTTATGTTGCTAGTGGTTTCGGAGTCAGTCCTGAAATCCTATAAGAACCTCTCTCAGTCTCTACTCTAGTCGTTGATTCAGTTATAGCCCGACGGGTATATAGAAATTTCCCAGTCTCAATTCTTTTGAAAATCACCTCAACAGACCTAGTAGAGTTAGCCAAGAAAGATTTCGATGTCATCTTTGGCATGGATTGGTGAAATGCATGTTATGCCTCAGTTAATTGTAGAACTCGTGGTGTAGAGTTCAGATTTTTGGGTGAGCCTGTTGTAGAGTGGAAGGGTAGTTCAGTTGTTCCTGTAGGTCATTTCATTTCCTACCTTAAGGCCAGAAAGGTGATCTACAAATGTTGTTTGTACCATTTAATTAGGGTTAAGAATGCTACATTCGAAACCCCGACTATCCAGTCAGTTCTAGTAGTATGAGAGTATCCGAAAGTGTTCCATGATGATCTATTGGATATTCCTCCCGAGAGGGAAATCAATTTTTGTATTGACCTTCTTCCCGACACGTAGCCTATATCTATTCCTACTTATTGAAAGGCTCCAGCCGAGCTACAGGAGTTTAAGGAGCAGTTGAAGAACCCTCTAGACAAGGGTTTCATCAGACCTAGCAAGTCTCCATTGGGTGCACCAATTCTATTTGTTCAAAATAAGGATGACTTTCTTCGGATGTGCATTGATTATCGGCAATTGAACAAAGTCACCATCAAGAACAGGTTTTCTCTTCCCAGGATTGATGATTTGTTTGACTAGCTTTGGGGTGCTAACTGCTTTTCAAAGATAGACCTTAGATCCGGACACCATTAGCTCAGGGTTCGGGAGAGTAACATTCTGAAGACAACCTTTAGGATGCGGTATAGTAATTATGAGTTTTTAGTGATGTATTTTGGACTAACAAATGCTCCTACAACATTTATAGACTTGATGAACAGGGTGTTCAATCCATACTTCAATATGTTCGTGAACGTATATATTGACGACATCCTAATATACTCTCGGAGTGAGGAGGAGCATGCCGCTCATTTGAGGGTGGTACTTTAGACTCTCAAGGACTGCCAACTATATGCAAATTAATCAAGTGTGAGTTTTGGTTGAACTCAGTGTAATTTTTGGGCCATGTGGTGTCTAATGAGGGTGTTCAGGTGGACTCTCAAAAAAACGAAGCAGTGAAGAATTGGCCTAGACCGGTGAATCCTTCAGATATCAGGAGCTTCTTGGGTTTAGCTGGCTACTATTGGAGGTTTGTTGAAGGTTTTTCAACTATTGCAGTGCCATTGACAAAATTGACCCAAAAGAAAGTGAAATTCCAGTGGTTGAATGCTTGTAAAAGGAGCTTTTAGGAGTTGAAGACTCGACTTACCTCAGCACTAATGTTAAACCCTCCCCGAGGGTATCGATGGGTTTTTGGTGTATTGCGATGATTCTATGATCGGCCTTGCTTGTGTATTGATGCAGCATGAGTTATAACATACGCTTCCAGGCAGCTGAAGGTTCATGAAAGGAATTACCCGACCCAGGATATTCAATTGGCGGCGGTGGTATTTGCATTGAATATATGGAGACACTATTTGTAAGGGGTCCATGTAGATGTGTTTACATACCACAAAAGCCTACAATATGTGTTTACTTAAAGGATTTGAATCTTCATCAAAGGAGGTGGTTGGAGCTACTCAAGGATTATGATATGTGTATCCTTTACCATCCGGGAAAGGCCAATGAAGTAGCAAATGAACTTAGTAGACTCTCTATGGAGAGTGTGTCCCATGTGGAAAAGGGGAGGAAGGAGCTGGTGAAAGATGTGCAAAAGCTTGCAAAGTAGGAGTCCGTTTGGTGGACTCGACCAATAGCGGTGTTATAGTTAAGAACGGGTCTGAGTCAACCTTGGTGGCTGATGTGAAATCTAGACAAGATGAGGACCCTATTTTGGTAAAGTTAAAGGAATCCATTCAGAATCAGAAGGTAGAGGTCTTCTCCAAAGGGGGAGATGGTGTGCTTCAATATCAAGGCCACTTGTGTGTCCAGGACATTGATTAGTTGAGAAGTCAAGTGTTCCATGGGGCTCACGGTTCCAGATATTCAATGCATTTAGGTGCCACCAAGATGTACCATGACCTACGGGAAGTTTATTGGTGGAATGGCATGAAGAAGGACATCGTAGAATTTGTAGCTAAATGTCTGAACTGTCAGCAAGTGAAAGTTGAGCACCAAAGACTAAGAGGTGTTCTTCAAGATATCAGTATCCCTACTTGGAAGTGGGAGGAAGTCAATATGAACTTCATTACAGGGTTTCCTCGCACTCGTCGATGGTATGACTCCATTTGGGTGGTCAAGAGCAGGTTGACCAAAGCTGCTAATTTTTGACCGATCAAAACCACTAATTCAGCGGAGGATTATGCCAAATTGTACATTTGTGAGATAGTTCGGTTGCATGGAGTTCCCTTTTCCATCATATCAAGATAAGTACAATATTTCATCCGAAAACCGATGGTCTGGTGGAGCGGACTATTCAGACTCTCGAGGACATGCTGAGAGCGTGGGTGAGTGACTTCAAGGGTAGTTGGGATGATCATTTGCCTCTTATTGAGATTGCGTATAACAATAGCTACCATTCCAGCATTCAAATGGCTCCATTTGAGGCTTTCTATGGGCGGAGATGTAGATTGCTTATTGCTTGGTTTGAAGTCAGTGAAACTGCTATGATAGGACCAGATTCGGTCCACAAGGCCATGCAGAAAGTTCATCTCATACGGATAGGTTGAAAACAACTCAAAGTCACCAAAAGTCCTATGTTGATGTGAGAAGGAGGGAACTTGAGTTCTAAGTTGATGATTGGGTGTTTCTAATGGTGTCTCCCATGAAGGGAGTGATGAGGTTTGGGAAGAAAGGAAAACTCAGTCCCCGTTATGTTGGCCCATACTAGATTGTGAAGCGGGTTGGCAAGTGGCATATGAATTGGAGTTGCCCTTAGAATTAGCTTCCGTTCATCCTATTTTTCATGTATCGCTCTTAAAGAAGTATTTGGGGGATCCAACTCTACTTGTTCTGGTGGAGAGTGTAGGTGTGAAAGACAGCCTTAGTTATGTGGAAGTTCCGGTTGAAATACTGGATCATCAGGTTCGAAGACTAAGAAACAAGGAAGTAGCTTTAGTTAATGTTTTATGGAGGAATCAACATGTTGAGGGACCTACATGGGAAGTCGAAGCAGATATGATGGCTTGATACCCATATTTATTCCCTACCGGCTGAGTTCAAGCTTAAGGTATAAGTTTTTTCCCTATAACTCATATTTAGTTCATGTGTCCATTTTCTTTCATGTCTATGTATGTATGTATGATTCATGAATTCAGTTCAACCATGTAGTTTGAGTCAATGTCATTCCATCAGTTCTTCAGCTAATATGATCAGTATTTGAATATGGTGATTGCATTTCTTTACTTTTCTTTATGACTTCCAACATCCGAGGACGAATGTTCCCAAGGGTGAGATATTGTAATGCCTCGGAAACTCTAAGATAAGACCCGGGAGTTGAAACTAAGAAAATAGGAAATTCTACACCAGGTCACTGAACGAGTCATTTTGTGACCCATGGGGTATTCCTTGAGTCGTGAAGTAACTCATGGTGAGGTTCTAGTCTTGAGTTTAGAAATTTGTAATTTAGGGTCACCATGGGCATGACCACGAGTTGTGGTAAGACCCCATGACTATTTGAGTCAGCCGTGGTCAGGATTGGCTAAGAGTTGATGATTTTTTTGGGCAGTGAAGACCATGAGTGATGACCCCGAGTTGTGATCACGAGTAAGGACTCGTGCAGTGTCCCTTGATGATCCCTGGGGAAATGTTGGCAGTGTACTTGATGATTGGTGGCCACGAGTCGTAGCCTTGGACGACGACTCGTCCAGTCCCTCATGGGGATTAGCAGTCAGTTATTTTTTGCTAATTTTGATAAGGGCTTATTTGTAATTCCTATGATTCTAAGGCCTAAACTACGTCGTTTTAATCTATGAATGATGAGTATTAAGAGGGTCAAGTTCATTCTAGACTATTCCTACACATGCATGCAAACTTAGAGAGCTAAGGAGGTGATCAAGGTTAATTCCTTCAAGTTTTTACTCAATTCTTCACTGGGAAATCAAGGGAGTGGTGAAATCAGCCCATATCAGGTATGTAAGGTTATGAATGGGTGAATTTGTTCACACCCATGTCCAACCTCTTCTTAATTCATGAAGTTTTATTGATAAATTTATGGGGTTTTATCCCAAATCCTCATCATGAATTTATTAATATCAAGTATATACATTTTTGTGAGCATGCATAAACCTCATGATTTATGATTTACGATTATGTTCGACTCACGTGCCTTATTTCAGGGCTAGTTCACATATTTTCAAGCACTCTTATGATTATCATGATTTAACTAGTCCATGAATCTCATGTATATTATCCTATGAGCACTATATATGTTTTGGGAGTAGTATTTAACACCGAGTGGTTCGGGGCCCAAGTTTTGCCCCGAGTTTGAGAACTATGTGGTTCCGTAGGTCACGATGGAAGCTCCCTTGAGAATGTACCCTTTGACCGAATGGGCCTTTCATGAGTGATATCACACCTTTTTCATGGTTCTACCATTGACAAGATACGAAAACCCTCCCGATAAGGGGTTTATAAGTCGGGCTACATGTGTACTCATATGAGGTATGTCAGTTATAAGAATCTCTAATTGTTCCTCATGATTTATGTATGATTATGTTATATACCTGACTCAAGTCATGTTTAACAAAGCTTTTCTCCCATGAGCATGCTTATAAATGATTTACGAATGTTTTAGAAACCTTGTGCCTTATGTTGCATTATGATATTTATGTTATGATCATGTTGTCCTTTTCTTATGAACTTTTATATATTTAAAATATCCATTTTACCTACCGTGTATACTCGTTACATTACACGTGCTGACCGTATACTCTATGCTGCATCGTTTCATGATATAGGCTCTGATCTTCAGACTCAGCCCCGTCACTAGCCAGTTCTCCGAAGTTAGCTTATAGCTTCAGTGGTGAGTCCTCATCTCTCGAGGACTACTTATTATCAATTATGTTGTACTTTTAGTTTCAAGACTTAGAGAGTTAGTTGGGGTCTTTCCGATTAATTCATCAGAATTAGAGGCTTTTCAGACAATAGATTGTATTCCTCAGCTTCATACTTGGGTTGTATATTTAGATTGTTATGTTGTGTTCGAATTTCCACCATGTTTATTATGTTAAGTCTTTCGCATTACTTGATCGAGTTAGATGTATGTTCATGCCATGGGTCTACTTGGAGTCTCACAGGGCTCCTTGCCCCGTGTCTCCATCCTGGCTATGTTCGGGTCATGACAAACTTGGTATCAGAGCAATAGGTTTGAAATGTCCTAGGGTGTCTAAAATCCGCATAAAGTAGAGTATTTTTCATAGGTGGTGCGTGTCACACTTATGACTTAGAGGCTGTGAAACATTTATGAAATGTTCCCTTCTATCATGATCTCATGTCGTGCAATGCAATGTCTATCTATCCTTCTACCTTGTGCTTTACACGTTTGTAGAATCAAGCATCCATATTGAGTAAACGGAAGGAGAAATGTAAACGACAATGGAGAGGAACCATCAGGTGTCACCAGCCCATAAGGAGCATGCACCAGAGCCGGTTGCCCACTCTGAATTTAGGGCAGTTATACAAATGCTAGCATAGTCCTTGACCGCCTAGGTCAATCAATAGGCGATGGCGCATCTCCCTCAGAATGGGAATACGGAGGCTAAGGTTAGGGATATTCTGAGGATGAACCCACTAGAGTACTTGGGTAAAAAGTGGACGAGGATCCACATGAGTTCATTGATGAGATTCCGAAGATCAATCAGGTCATGGGGGTGAAAAATGGAGAGTGCGTTGACTTGGGCTCTTATAAGCTGAAAGGGGTTGCGCTCTCGTTCAAACAATGGAAAGATAGTAGAGCAGTGGGAGCAGGCCCTATCAGTTGTGATGAGTTTCATGCTGTCGGGTTTATGTATCTAAAGTAGGGTAACATGATAGTTCAGGAGTATGCTTTGGAGTTCACCCGTTTATCCAAGTATGAGCCAGAGTTAGTGGCAGATTAGAGAGCTTTGACGAGCAGGTTTGTATAAGGAGTGGCAGACTACCTGAATAAGGATTGTAGGATCACTATGCTTCATCAGGACATGGATTTTCAGAGCATAGTTTTACATGCCTAGTAGATGGAGGTGGAGTATCAGAGGGAGAAAGTTGCCAAGAGGGCCAGGACAGATAGTTATGGGTCTTCTCAACTTAGACCGGCGAGTGGACTTCACTAGTAGTGTCATCACCGATCTTTTGCTCTAGCACCATCATCAGTAAGTACACCATCTAGACCACGAGGTGATCGAAGGAGCAGGGCCTCAGATTCAAGCAGCCATGGTAGCATGCAGATAGAGTGCACCTTCCCAGCCTGTGCATTGTGTGGCATGAATCACCTAGAAAGGTGTTTAGTTGGCTCAAACGCTTGTTTCGAGTGTGGAAAACCCAGACATAGACTTAGGGATTGTCCGGCAGCCACACCAAGGGGTGGTAGAGCCCGTATGCCAGCCGCTAGTTCAGCAGCACCAGTAGCACATCCCTCCCAGCAGGGTGCTTGGACTAGTTCAGCTAGCGGTCAGCTTCAGAACAAGTTTTAGGCCCTTGCATCTTGACAGGAGCAGGAGACTTCCCCAAACATGTTTATTGGTATGTTACGAATTTTCCACCTTGATGTTTATGCTTTATTAGATCCAGGGGTTACCTTGTCTTTTGTGATGCCTTATGTGACGCCTTATCAGTACTGAAATCCTATCAGAAACTTTCTTAGTTTATACTCCAGATGGTAATTCAGTTATAGCCCGACTGGTACATAGAAATTTTCCAGTCTCAATTCTTCAGAAAATCACCTCAGAAGACCTAGTAGATTTAGCCATGATAGATTTCTATGTTATCTTTGGCATGGATTGGCTACATTCATGTTATGCCTCAGTTAACTGTAGAACCCATGCTATAAAGGTTAGATTTTCGGGTGAGTTAGTCGTAGAGTGAAAGGGTAGTTCAGCTATTCCTGTAGGTCGTTTCATTTCCTACCTTAAGGCTAGAAAGATGCTTTCCAAAGGATGTGTGTACCTTTAGTTAGGGTTAAGGATGCTACATTTGAAACCCTGAAAATCCAGTCAGTTCCAGTAGTATCAGAGTATCCAAAAGAGTTCCCTGATGATCTACCGGGTATTCCTCCCGAGAGGAAAATCGATTTTTGTATTGACCTTCTTCCCGCCATACAACCTATATCTATTCCTCCTGACAGAATGGCTCAATCCAAGCTAAATGAGTTGAAAGAGTATTTTAAGGACCTGCTAGACAAGGGTTTCATCAGACCTAGCAAATCTCGATGGGGTGGACCAGTTCTATTTGTCCAAAATAAGGATGGTTCACTTCGGATGTACATTTTTTATTGGCTATTGAACAAAGTCACCATCAAGAACAGGTATCCTCTTCCTAGGATCAATGATTTGTTTAACCAGCTTCAGGGTGTTAAGTGCTTTTCAAAGATAGACCTCTTATTTGGATACCATAAGCTCAGGGTTCGGGAGAGGGACATTCCGAAGACAACCTTCAGGACGCAGTATGGTCATTACGAGTTTGTAGTGATATATTTTTTGAATAACAAATGCTCCTGCAGCATTTATGGAATGGATTAATAGGGTGTTCAATCCATACTTGGATATGTTCCTGATCGTGTTTATTCATGACATCCTAATATACTCTTGGAGCGAGGAGGAGAATGTAATTCATTTGAGGGTGGTACTATAGACTCTCAAGGACCGCCAACTATATGTGAAATTTAGTAAGTGTGGGTTTTGGTTGAACTCAGTGGCATTTTTGGGCCATGTGGTGTCTAGTGAGGGTGTTCAGGTGGACTCTCAAAAGATCGAAGCGGTGAAAAATACCAAACTCTTTTTTTCACACTGTTGTCTGCATTTTTAGAGTTAAAGTATAGTGACACTTGAGTAGATTGTACCCTAGCCCAATCCCTGTGGGATCGATACTTGGCTTACTTAAGCCACTTTACTACTTGTTCGACCACGTGCACTTGCGTGTAGTAATTACCCCGAGTAGATAGCCGAACAAGTTTTTGGCGCCGTTGCCGGGGATTGGCGATTGGTGAAATTCTCTTAAGTGTAAATTTACTATATTCTTTTTTTTCTTAAGTGTTGACAACTTGGTCTTAGCCTGTATTTCGAAGATATAATCTTTGTTGAACACTGGCAAGAGACAAGGAGCTGGTGGACTCATATTTAGAGCCTGAAGAAAATTTCATCGTCAGCAGAGAGAAGCTCTAGAGAAAAAGCTGCAGTTGCTCAGAAAAACAATCATGGATCAACAACAGAATCCACCAGTAGTAAGGGCAATGCTGGTGCCCGAGGAGACGACAGCTAGGCCGGTTCGCGAGGTGGAAATCCCACATGCTAACAATGTCACATCTAGCATCTGCAAACCTGAGCCAGGAGAGAGATTCGAGCTCAAACAAAACATGGTGCAATTGCTGCACACCAGTGGGCAGTTCACAAGTCTCCCTCATGAGAATCCACATCAGCATCTCCAAAATTTTTTGGAGATAAGTGACACTTACATCCCCGCTGGAGTGTCATCAGATTATGTCATGCTTACATTGTTCCCATTTTCAATATTGGGAGAAGCCAAGAGGTGGTTGAAAGCTGAGCCACCTAATTCTATTACTATGTGGGATGATCTTGCAAGGAAATTCTTGATACGATTTTTTCCATCCGGTAAAACAGCAAGACTTAGAAGTCAAATTCTAAGTTTCAAACAGAGAGATGGGGAGAATCTATATCAGGCTTGGGAGAGATTCAAGTCCATGTTGCGGGATTGTCCACATCGTCATCAATCCAATGATGTGCTGGTGCACACTTTTATAGAGGGTTTGGAGCCCCACACAAAAATCTTGCTAGACTCAGCAGCTCGGGGACAAGCGTTGGAGAAAACTTATGAGGAGTTGTATACCTTGTTAAATCGTATTTCGCAAGGATATCCGGAGTGGAATGCTGATTCGTCAAGAGGAGGAACAAGGAAAGCAGCAGGAGTTTTAGAAGTGGATGGTTTTACAGCTATTGCTGCAAAAATAGCTGCTTTACAGAATCAACTCAACACCCACTTCAATAATATGACAATGAACCAGACTCAAGCCCCAGCGAATGTAGTTCAGCAAATTTGGTGTGAAGTGTGCAGGAGTAGTGAGCACTCAGCTGAGTGTTGTGGAGCAAATCCTGACTCAGTGAACTTTGTGGGAAATGTACAGAGGAACAACCATCAACAGTATGGCAACAGCTACAATTCCAACTGGAGGAATCACCTGAATTTCTCTTAGGGTAGCAACAACCATCAAGGGCAAAGTTTGAGTCAGGGGGCGCAGAGGAATCAAGGAGGGCAGCAGAACTATCAAGCACAATATAGAAACAATAATGCACCTCCTCCACCACCATCACCCAGCATTGAGGAGAAGTTGAAGACAATGATAGCTAACCAAGCTCAATTGCAGGCTGACTATGTGAAATTGGCAGCCGAGGTGAAGAACAACCAGTTAGCTACTAAGGCACTTGAATATCAATTTGGGCAATTTGCTAGAGCCCAAAACACCAGGCCTAGAGGAGGACTTCTGAGAGACACAGATCCCAACCCCAAGCAGGTGAATGCGGTGACCACAAGGAGTGGTTTGCAGCTTAAAGAGGTGGAACCAGAAAGACCACCTCAACAATCGGGAGTAGCAGAAGTTGAGAGGGAGCAGAGTGATGAGAGGGGGAAGAAAAAGGAAGCTAAATCAGAAAGACCACCACCCCCGTTCCCTCAAAGATTAAAGAAACACAAGGAGGAGGCGTGTTTCAAGAAATTCATGGAGGTGCTGAAACAGGTACATATTAACTTACCTTTTGTTCATGTTTTGCAGGGAGTGCCAAAATATGCAAAGTACATTAAGGACATCGTGGCAAACAAAAGTCGATTGACTGAGTATGCTACGGTAGCTCTCACGGAGGAGTGCACTTCCCGGATACAAAACCGACTGCCCACAAAGCTCAAAGATCCTGGGAGCTTTACTATACAAATTACAATTGGGCAGAGTATCTGAGCTCGCGGATTATGTGATTTGGGAGCGAGCATTAATTTGATGTCGTCATCGGTATTCAAAAAGTTGGGTCTAGGGAGTCCTAGACCAACAACAGTGATCTTGCAACTAGCGGATCGGTCCTTAGCCAGACCTAATGGCATTGTGGAGGATGTGTTGGTGCAAGTGGGCTCCCTTATCTTCCCGGTAGATTTCGTCGTGCTGGATTTTTAGCGAGACGCAGAAGTCCCATTTATTTTGGGACGTCCCTTCTTGGCGACCGGGAAAGTGCTAATTGATGTAGCTGCAGGGTAGATAACCGTGAGAGCACACGACAAGATTGAGGTATTTGATGTGTTTAAAGCCATGAAGCTGCCGCCCATACATGAGGAGCTGTCAGCAATCAGTGTGGTTGAACAAGAAGAAATTCGTCAGATTGTTAAATCTCAAGACCCATTGGAAAGAGTGTTGATGCACTCCGATCATTTTGGAGATAGAGACGCCTATGAGGTGGTCCAAATGTTGAATGAGTCACAAAGGCATCCGAGGAGACAGGAATTTCAATCCTTGATGAGGTCCCTAGAACCATTGCCGAAACCATCCATTGAGGAGGCACCAAAGCTGGAATTGAAAGAATTACCTCCCCATTTAAAATATGTCTTTTGGGGGGAAGATAAGACGTTACAAGTCATCATCTCCGCAGAATTGATGGAGGCACAGGAGAAGGAAGCATTGGGTGTCCTCAGAAAAAGGTAGAAAGCAATGGGTTGGCAAATGTCAGATATTCAGGGTATCAATCCAGCTTTTTGCACACACAGGATTTTCATGGAGACAGGACAAAAACCAACTGTTCAGCCGCAACAAAGGCTATCCAGCAATGAAGGATGTGGTTGGGAAAGAAATAATTAAGTGGCTTGATGCAGGTGTGGTCTACCGGATTTCAGACAGTGAATGGTCTACAGGCTGGCAGATTTGCATGGACTATAGAAAGCTGAATGAAGCCACAAGGAAAGATCATTATCCTATCCCGTTCATTGATCAAATATTGGATAGGTTGGCTGGACAGGAATATTATTGTTTCCTTGATGGGTACTCTGGTTATAACCAAATAGCCATAGCTCCGGAGGACCAAGAGAAGACTACTTTCACCTGTCCTTATGGGACATATGCTTTTAGGCGGATGCCATTTGGGTTATGCAATGCACCCGCCACATTCCAGAGATGCATGATGGCTATTTTCCATGACATGGTGGAGGATTTTGTTGAGGTATTTATGGATGACTTTTCTGTTTTCTGTAATTCATTTGCTACTTGTTTGCAGAATCTTGACAGGGTGCTGGCTCACTGCGAGGAATCCAACCTTGTACTAAATTGGGAGAAATGCCACTTCCTAGTTAAGGAGGGTATTGTCCTTTGCCACATAGTGTCTCTCAAGGGGTTGGAAGTTGATCGTGCTAAGATTGAAGTTATTGAGAAGTTGCCACCACCTGTGTCGGTGAAAGGTGTTCGCAGTTTTCTTGGGCATGCAGGATTCTGCAGATGGTTCATCAGAAACTTTTCCAAAATTTTTAGACCATTATGCAGATTGTTAGAAAAAGAGGTAAAGTTTGAGTTGGATGATGAGTGTGTTAAAGAATTTGAGGAGTTGAAGAAGAAATTGATAGAAGCACCTATCCTTACTTCTCCGGATTGGGGACAACCATTTGAGCTGATGTATGATGCGAGTGATGTGGCTGTGGAAGCTGTATTGGGGCAAAGGAAAAATAGAATCTTTCATTCTATTCATTATGCAAGCAAAACGCTAAATACGGCTCAAAGCAATTACACAGTCACAGAGAAGGAAATGCTAGCATTGGTGTTTGCATTTGACAAATTCAGGTCCTATTTGGTGGGGTCAAAAGTAGTGGTACATCGATCATGCAGCGATTCGGTACCTATTTAACAAGAAGGATGCTAAGCCCAGGCTGATCAGATGGATCCTGTTGTTGCAAGAGTTTGACCTTGAGATTAAGGACAGAAAGGGGAGCGAAAATCAGGTGGCAGATCACTTATCGCGATTAGAGAGCCGATCGCATGTGATGGAAGGTGATAACATCAATGAGGAGTTCCCGGATGAGCAGCTCTTGGCAGTAGGGGAAGCTGAAGTTCCCTGGTATGCAGACATAGTCAACTTGCTAGTGAGTGGAGTCTACCCACCTGAGGCAACAGACCAACAGAGAAGGAAATTGAGGCATGATTGCCGGCACTTTATTTGGGATGAACCATACTTATTTAAATAGGGACCAGATCAGGTGATGATAAGATGCATCCCGGAGAGTCATATTGCAGAGGTGTTGAGGAGCCGTCACCTTTGTTGTATGGGGGTCACCATGGAGGCGAGCGAACAACACACAAGGTTCTATAGTCAGGGTTCTTTTGGCCTACACTGTTCAGAGACTCTATGTCATACGTCAAAATGTGTGATAGATGTCAGCGTACAGGAACAATTGGTAGAAGACAAGAGATGCCGCTGCAGAATATACTGGAAGTAGAGACCTTTGATGTATGGGGCATTGATTTCATGGGCCCGTTCCCACTGTCATTTGGTAATTGTTACATCTTGGTGGCCGTAGACTATGTATCAAAATGGGTGGAAGCAATAGCATGCCCCAGGAATGACAACAAGGTGGTAACAAAATTTGTGAAAAAACACATTCTCACCAGGTTCGAGACACCCCGAGCCATTATCAGTGATGGAGGGGCTCATTTTGTCAATGCAAGTTTCAAGAAACTACTAGCCAAGTATGGGGTGCTCCACAAAGTGGGAACAACATACCACCCCCAAACTAGTGGGTAAGTGGAGGTGTCGAATAGAGAAGTGAAGAAGATTCTCCAGAAAACGGTAAGCACACAACAGAATGATTGGTCAAGCAAACTTGATGATGCGTTGTGGGCGTACAGAACTGCTTATAAGACACCGATTGGAACCTCACCATACCGATTGGTCTATGGTAAAGCTTGTCATCTGCCGGTGGAGCTAGAGCACCGAGCCTTCTGGGCCGTGAGGAAATTGAATATGGACTTAGAGCTAGCGGGCAAGAAGAGACTAATGCAACTCAGTGAACTTGAAGAATTCCATTGGCATGCTTATGAGAGTGCCAAGTACTACAAGGAGAAAATGAAAAGGTGGCATGACAAGCATGTGGTGCATCGTATCTTCGAGCCAGGGTAGAAAGTATTGCTCTTCAATTCAAGGTTGAAGTTGTTTCTAGGAAAGCTGAGGTCCAAATGGTCGGGGCCATTTGAAGTGGTTAGAATGACCCCGCACGGGGTAGTAGAGTTGTGGCAAGAAGATCGGAGTGCCACGTTCTTAGTCAATGGGCAGCGATGTAAGCACTACTGGGGTGAGGACGGTGGTCGAGAGAAAACATCCATCACCCTAGAAGATGATTGAGCTGAATGACGTCGAGCCGCGATGGTAAACCAGGCGCTGCACGGGAGGCAACCCGTGAAATTTTTTCTTTGTAACATGTGAATAGATTTCTTTTTCTTTTTCTTTCTTTTGATTAACAACAAAATTGTTATTTTTTATTTGTATTCTTATTTTTTATTTTGAGTGAATCCTATAATTCTAACCAATTTCTTGTAGTAAGATGAATTTCAGGTTGAACGGAGGGTAAACATGCAAGGAATCACAACGGAAAATCTGAGGTATGAAAAAGAATAAAAAGTGGCAAAACAGTGAGCTAGGGCGATGGCTCCGTGTCACGGAGGAGGGCCTCCGCGTTACCCTCCGTGACACGTTGAAGGTAATTCTGGAATTTTTACAAATTCCAGAATACCTACGCGATCGCTCCGTGTCACGGAGAGCATGCTCCACGTTACCCTCCGTGACACGTTGAGGTGTATATCGCGACGGGTCACACAGGGTTGCCGGGTGACCCGCGCGAAATTCCCACTTTTTAACCCCGATTCCCCCTCAGGTTTCCTCATTTTTCATACTCTCCGCGACCAACCTCCCAAAAACCCCTTCCCCCTCAACGTGACACGGACTTAGGCCCGTAATTTCATCAAGTTTTAATCATTTCTTCGAATTCAAGGTATGTTCTTCAACTCTATCTCAATTCTTGTCGAAATTTTTCGATTTTGAACATGTGATATGAGCAAAACTTTCCCTAAGTAGAAATTAGGCTTAAATTCAATTGAATTATTGTTGATTGATGTTCGGTGTAATGGTGTGATTGCTTGAACTCGAAAATTACATAGCTTAATCAAACTTTTGATAAAATCATAGCTAGGGTTTGACTTTGAGTTTGAAATGGAAAAAATTGAGTTGAACTAGTGAAATTCATGCTAGGTTGTACATGTTGGGTGAGCTGAGTCGATTGTGCTAACTGTGACTATGCTAAAAGACCGACGGATTCTCAGGTTAAGGAAATTTTGGAAATTGCAAGAAATGGGTGAATTGTATAGGATCATGTAGTTAAAATTTTTCTTTTGTGTTTCCTTGCTAAGTGCTATGGGATAAAATGCTATCGATAGGTAAGGATTGTGGTTAGCTGTACGAAGTCTGAGTAGTACATGGAATATATACCGTTGAATTCTCCCAAGGTACTAAGCAAATTTGTTATGTTTTGGACTTTCCCTCAGAATTACCTTCTATTCATCCGGTTTTTCATCTGTCGCTCTTAAAGAAGTGTTTAGGGGATCCAGCTCCAGTTGTTCCGGTGGAGAGTATAGGTGTGAAATACAACCTTAGTTATGAGGAAGTTCCGGTGGAAAAACTGGATAGTCAGGTTCGAAGGCTAAGAAACAAGGAAGTAGCTTTTGCTAATATTTTATGTAGGAATCTGCAAGTTGAGGGAGCTACATGGGAAGCCGAAGCAGATATGATGGCTATATACCCACATTTATTCCCTACTAGCTTAGTTCCAGCTTGAGGTATCAGTTTTCACTATAAAACTCTATTCAATTTCATGTTCAGTTCATTTTCCCGAGTTTCTTTCATGTCTATGTATGTATGTATGATTCATGAATTTAGTTCAACCATGTAGCTTGAATCGGAGTTAGTCATTCATAAGTTTTCAACTATTATGATCAGTATCTAAATATGGTGATTGCATTTCCCTACTTTTCTTTATGATTTGCAACATTCGAGGATGAATGTTCCCAATGAGGAGATATTATAATGCCTTGGAAACCCTAAGATTAGACCCGGGAGTTGAAACTGGAAAAATTAGAATTTTTGCACCAGGTCAACGAATGTGTTATTCTATGACCCGTGGGGTAGACCATGAGTCATGAAGTGATTCGTGGTGAAGTGATGGACTTGAGTTTGGAAATTTGTAATTTGGGGTCACCACTGGGATGACCACGAGTCGTGGTCAGACCTTACGACTCGTTCAGTCAGTCGTGGTCAGGATTGGCTAAGAGTTGATGATTCTTTTGGGTAGTCATGACCACGAGTGATGAACACTAGTCGTGGTCACTAGTAGCGACTCGTGCAGTGTCCCGTGATGAGCCCTGGGAAATGTTGGTAGTGTACTCGACGATTGGTGGCCACGAGTTGTGGCCTTGGACGACGACTAGTCCAGTCCTTTGTGGGGGACTGATAGTCAGTTATTTTATGCGAATTTAGTAAGGGCTTATCCTTAATTTTATGATCCTAAGGCCTAAACTACGTTGTTTTAAGCTATGAACAGTGAGTATTAAGAGGGTCAAGTTCATTCTAAACTATTTCTACTCATACATGCAAACTTAAAGATCTAAGGAGGTAATCAAGCTTAATTCCTTCAAGTTTTTCCTCAATTCTTCATTGGGCAATCAAGGGAGTGGTGAAATCAGTCCATCTTAGGTATGTAGGATTATGAATGGGTGAATTTGTTCACACCCATGACCAACCTCTCCCTATTTCATGAATTTTTATTGATAATGTTTTGGGGTTTTATCCCAATTCTTATGAAATCCTTATGGTCTATCTATGGATTAATATCCTTCATGTATAAATTTATATTCTGTGAATCTTGGGCTGATTTTACAACTATTTCAATTATAACCTTATGGATTTAAAACTCTACAAAACTATGCCCAATTATGCATGTTTTACGGAAATTCAAGTTATGATTCTACTTAGATGTTGATGTTCATTAACCCATTATGATTTATGAATTATTATATGATTTCTCTCAAATGCTCATCATGAATTTATGATTATCAAGTATATACATATTTACAAGCATCCATGAACCTCATGATTTCTGATTTATGATTACAGTCGACTCACGGGGCATATTTCAGGGCTAGCTCACGTATTTTCAAGCATGCTTATGATTATCATGATTTAAATAGTCCATGTATTTCATGTATATCATCCTATGAGCTCTATATATGTTTTAGGAGTAGTATTTAACACCGAGTAGGTTTGAGGCCCAAGTTTTGCCCTAAGTATCAGAACTACGTGCCACCGTAGGTCACGTCGTGTAATTCCCCAGAAACTCAAAATAAATATCCTGGACTCAAATTAGAAAATTTGGAAGCTGTAGAATGTTGCAAGATGGTCCACCTGACGATTTGTTAACTAACCTCATGTCTCGTTAGGTGAGTTGTGAGGAGGAGGCTGGCTAATGTAAAGGAGGGAGGCAGTGTACCTAACAAGGGACTTCACGAGTCGTGGTCACTGACAACGACCCGTTAAGTCACTCGTGGTCGGGCCCGAGTTGGGTATATATTTAGTTGACCCATGTACTTAAAGAGTGGGTGCAACGAGTCGTCACCTGTGACAATGACTCGTTAAGTGACTCGTTACCTAGTCTAGAGTCGAATCTTCAGCAGTGAACTGGTGTGGTCCATGATTGGTGACCACAAGTCGTGGTCGGTGACCACGAGTCGTGGTCAGTGACGACGACTTGTTAGGTCCCTCGTGGTGACCTACTAAGGATCCCAGGTAGTGTACCTAACTGGAGTGACCACGAGTCATGGTCAGTTACCACGACCCGTTAGGTCACCCATTAGGGGAACCTGACTGTTTTTCCCAGCAAATTTCTAAGGGTTATTTAGTAATTTTCTATTCTCCTAAGCTCTTATCTACGTCATTTGAACGTAAATTCAGAATTATTAGAGGGTTGGGATGGTTCCTCCCCTCATCTTCACGCTTACACTCACAAAACTATCGAAGAGTTCCTCTAGCAAGCTCTCAAGAAAGCTTATGGTTCTCATCTATTGCAGTAGTTCAAGTCTCCATCTTTGGGTGAATTTTAGTCAGGTTAGTAGGTATTTAACAAGGGAAATTATTCTTCCTTTGTGTCCCCCAAAATTCTTCCATAACTTCTCTGTTAGTTTTAGCCTAAGCTTTTTGAATACAGAGAAATTTCATGTTATTATTCATCAATATCTCATAGAATGATATTCTTGTTTATTATTGATATGAATTCCATCAATTCTTATCTAAATTATCGAGATTCTTGCAAGAGTGAATTGAAGCCCTGAATTTTTGCATGAAGATGATTTTGCTTGAAAATCTCCCTTTAGTGAATTAAGCATGTTTGGGCTGAATTTTCCTTGAAACTCTCATCATATATTTAATGAGTAGATATTCCATTGATAAGAATAATTCTAGACTTGATAAATTAGTTTCTTGAATTCTCGAGTTGTTGCTATATGACCAAATCCCCGTGTTGCTAGAATGAGTCGAATTCTCTATTAGGTGCTTAATAGTTCAGTTTAGTTAGAATTTTGAATCCCTTTAGAACTATGCAGAAGTTGTCAACTAATCAGTCTGGCTATAAAAATTCTCGAGTGTCAATAGTGCCTCCCAGATATCAGAATTAGAATAGAATTTAGTTATTTGTCCACCAAGAAGTCATGACATTTTATATATACATACACACACACACACACACACACACATATATATATATATATATATATATATATATGTATGTATATGTATATAGCTCTGACTTGCCGCAGGACCCCATCTCAGATTTCAGTTTGTTCTTAGACGGTTACGATGCTTTTAAATGAGCATCTCTCACTTGTCTAGAACCCTGTTTCAAAATTTGGTCCGATAAGACTCACAGGGTACTTTCAGTTATATGTCCTTGATTAGTCTTGGACCCCAGTTCTGTGCTATCAGCCTAGTAGTTCAGTTTAGGTGTTCCCATCACTTCTCATACCAGACCAACCCACTAAAATATAAATAGGGATCAGAAATGTGGTCAATATCACGAAGAATAAAGAGATACAGTCTATACCCAAATAAAAATTGATGTTTTCATAAGGAAGCCATCAAAGGCTTTCCACAAATTGAGTTTTGGCCGTAGAAGGATCGAATTGTATCCGAAGAACAGGGGGATACAAAAAAGTAATAAGAGACGCGCACAAACCAATTAATCGTGGGAGTAGGAATTAGCACCGAGCGTACCGGGGTTCTAGCGCACTCAGGTTCCCAGAACTACATTTCCAGCATAGGATTACAGATATAGATTATTGGCCTGATTTTGCCCCAGACTTTTGTGATCACCCAGTTCATTCCTTTATACCCTGGCAAGGTATATTGGGTCCTACTGGTGGGGTGTATACATGGGACTCCACATCTAGCTCACGTGGTTATATGTCGGTTACAAACTCTCCCACTAGTTAGTACAGTTCAGTTTCAGAATAAAAATCTCAGTCCAGTTTCAAATCTATCAGTTCAGTTTAGTTAAGTGTAGTATTTCAGATCAAGTATTACAGATTTAGGACATGTCTTTGACCACAAGGAAAGTGATTTCTGACCATCTCAGATACATCAGATTATTTCAGTTCAGATAATTAGTTGGTGATTGAATGTCTTACCAGTTCAGTCATTTACTTCTATCTATATATTCCTCTCGCATACTCAGTACATTCAAAGTACTGACACATACTTTTATGTTGTATCATTTAATGATATAGCTGCAGGTTCTCATATTCAACACCGCTAGATGCCGCAGTTCAAATTCTCCATCTCAACAGTTGAAGTGTGAGTATTAATCATCTGAGGACATTATTTCCTTCCCTCAATTATTCCATATCTTTAGTTAGACTAAGAGTTAGTTGGGGGCTTGTCCCAGCAACTCCTCAGATATATGTTTTTCAGACAGATATGATTTTCAAACTTATCAGTATTATTCAAATGTTTTGAACTTTATGTTTTCAGACTTGTTTTTCATAAATATTTTATGATATTATTTCAAAGTTCTGTTGTGCATGTTTACTCAGAATGCTAGTGACTGATAGACCAGGGGTTGACTTGGGGTCACTTGTGTCTTCAAGTACCGTGTTAGTCTAGGGTGTAGGCTCGGGGTGTGACAAACTTGGTATCAGAGCCCTAAGTTTAGAGTATCCTTGGAATGTCTGAAAGTCGCACCGAGTAGAGTCCTTTTCATGGGTGTGAAGCACGCCACACTTATGACGAGGAGGCTACACGATGTTATTAGGAGAAATTCCCCTTTGTTCATATTCCTTATCGTGCGTTAAAGTTCAATTCCAGAAATGTTCTTCTAATTCATGCTCTACTTCATTTCAGTGAACCATGCATCCCAAATGTGGTAACGAAAGGAGGGCCAGAAATGCCAATAGACTTGTCCCACCAACCCCGACAACTCCTCAAGATGATTTAGTTTCTACCGTAGAGTTTAGAGTAGCCATTCAGTTACTGGCGCAAACCGTGACCAATTAGGTGAATCAGCAGTTCGTTTCGGTAGCCACAAATGGGTCCGCATCAACTTCTTGGGTACATGATTTTACCCAAATAAATCCTCCAAATTTTCACAAAACAAATGTTGGGAAGGACCCCCAAGAGTTTGTAGATGAGGTCAGGAAGATTACCGGCATTATGGGTGTCAGCTCCTCGGAGAGCACTGACCTGGCTGCCTACCAGCTTAAAGGGGTAGCCCAGGTTTGGTATGAGCAGTGGAAGGAGGGGTGGCCAGCGGATACTGGACAAATGGAGTGGGAAGAATTCCACACAGCTTTCCTGGATAGGTTTTTCCCCACGGGAGCTGAGGGAGGCTAAGATGGCAAAGTTTATGAACCTGCGACAAGGCAACCATACAGTGGAGGAGTATGCTTTGGAGTTTACTAGGTTATCAAAGTATGCTCCAGAGATGGTGGCTGAGCCAAGGGCTCACATGCTGAAGTTTGTTAATGGAGTATCTAATCTGGTCCTCAAGGAGTGCAGGACCGCGATGTTGATCAAGGACATGGACCTGTCTAGCCTGATTATTTATGCCCAGCAGATTGAGGCCAAGAAGTTGAAAGATATGGAGCGTAAGAACAAGAGGGCAAGAACTGGTCATTCAAATAATGGCCACCAGAGATCTGGCGGTGGTAGCTGCCCACAATAGCAACAATAGCAGCAACAACAGAGGGCCCCAACACCTATCTCAGCCAGCGCCCCAACCTTTCGGTCCCGCCAAGATCGGACGGGTGGGTCATATGGCACTCGGTCTCAGGCCCAGAATATAGGGAACAGGTATATAGCTTGTCCCAAGTGCAGCAAGAATCATCTGGAGAGTGTCTACAGGGCTGAGAGGGTTGTTTTGGATATGAAAAACTTGGGCACCGACTTAGAGAGTGCCCATCAGCAGGGCGAGAGAGATAAAAATCCACTAACTCAGCAGCTCTAGCAGGCCAACCAGCTCAACAGGACAACTCATCTGGTATAGTTAGCGGTCAATGCCAAAATCATTTCTATGCTCTATCTTCTCGTTAGGATCAGGATAGCTCACCCGATGTAGTTACTGGTATATCTTCCATCTAGACATATATGCCCTCTTAGATCTAGGAGCTACTCTTTCATTCGTGACTCTGTATACAGCAGTTCAGTTCAATATAAGTCCGAAGTTCCTCTTAGAACCATTCTCATTTTCCACCCCAGTTGGCGAGTTAATTAGAGCCAGCCGTGTGTATAGAAACTACCTAGTCTCAATCCTAAATAAAGTCATTTAAGCCGATCTTGTAGAGCTAGACATGGTCGACTTCGACCTTATTCTTAGCATGGATTGGTTACACTCCGGCTATGCCTCAGTTGACTGCAGAACTAAAGTTGTCAAGTTCCAGTTTCATAATGAACGAGTGTTTGAATGGTCGGCTAGCAGTTCAGCGCCTAAGGGTAGGTTTAGTTACTTCCTTAAGGCCCAGAAACTCATTTCGAAAGGATGTCTATATCATCTGGTTCGGGTCAAGGACTCCAACTCTGAGACCCCAGCCATTCAGTCAGTCTTAGTTGTCAGTGAGTTCCCAGATGTATTTCCTGAAGATCTTCCCGGAGTTCCCCCTGAACGGGAAATAGACTTCGGGATAGATCTCCTCCCAGATACTCAGACCATCTCCATCCCTCCTTACAGAATGGGTCCCACTAAGCTTAAGAAGTTGAAGGAGAAACTAAAAGATCTTCTTGACAAGGGTTTTATCACACCCAACATCTCTCCCTGGGGTGCTCCAGTGCTATTCATGCATAAGAAAGATGGTACCCTCAGAATGTGAATATATTACCGTCAGTTGAACAAGGTCATAGTTAAGAACAAGTACCCTCTGCCCATAATTGATGATCTGTTTGATCAACTTCGGGGAGCCAGATGTTTCTCCAAGATCGATCTTAGGTTAGGGTACCATCAGTTATGAGTTATAGAGAGTGACATACTGAAAACAGCAGTCAAAACTCGGTATTATCAATACGAGTTTGTGGTGATGTCCTTTGGGTTAACAAACGCCCCAGCAGCCTTCATGGATTTGATGAATAGGGTTTTCAAGCAGTACCTAGATATGTTTGTCATTGTATTTATCGACGACATTCTGGTGTACTCCAGAAATGAGGAAGAGCATGTCAATCACCTAAGGATAGCATTATAGACCCTTAGAGATCGCCAGTTGTTCGCCAAGTTCATCAAGTGTGAATTCTGGTTGAAGTCTGTGACATTCTTGGGTCATGTGGTATCGGGTGAGGGATACAAGTAGATTCCCACAAAATAGCAGTAGTGAAGGATCGACCCAAACCTACCTCTCCTACCGAAATCAGGAGTTTCCTCGGCTTAGCAGGCTATTACTGATGGTTTGTGGAAGGTTTCTCCACCATAGCATCCCCTCTAACCAAGTTAACCTAGAAAAAGGTAAAATTTTAGTGGTGGGATGAGTGTGAGAAGAGTTTTCAAGAGTTAAAGACTCGACTCACTACTGCTCTAGTTTTGACCCTGCCAGAAGGAACATATGGGTTTGTTGTATATTGTGACACCTCTAGAGTTGGACTTGGTTGTATTCTGATGTAGCGGGGCAAAGTGATCCCCTATGCCTCTAGACAACTTAAAGTCCATGAGAAGAGCTATCTGACTCATGACTTGGAGTTGGCAGCGGTGGTATTCGCGTTGAAAATATGGAGACACTACTTGTATGGGGCTCACGTGGATGTGTTCATAGACCACAAGGGCCTTCAGTATGTGTTCAGCCAGAAGGACCTAAACCTGCGTCAGAGACGATTGTTGGAACTACTAAAGGATTATGACATGAGTGTGCTATATCACCCGAGTAAGACCATTGTGGTGGTCAACTCCCTAAGTAGACGGTCTATGGGAAGTACAGCTCATATTGAGGAAGGCAAGAGGGAGTTAGCGAAAGAATTTCACCAGCTAGCCCGGTTAGGGGTGCAGTTGGTGGATTCAGCTGAAGGTGGCGTGGTAATGCAGAGCAGGTCAGATTCATCTTTGGTAGTTGAAGTCAAATCCAGACAGGATGAGGATCCTACATTACTTAAAATTAAGGAAGTAGTCCTCAGAAAAGAGATAGAAGCTTTCTCCTAAGGGGGAGATGCGATGCTCCGTTACCAGGACAGGTTGTGTGTACCGGATGTTGGTACATTGAGACAACAGATACTAGCTGAGGCACGCAGATCAAGATACTCTATTCACCCCGGTGCTACTAAAATGTACCGCAACTTGTGGGATATTTACTAGTGGAACGACAAGAAAAAGGATATCGCTAAATTTGTAGCACAATGCCTGAATTGCGAGCAACTCACGGTAGAACACCAAAGACCCGGAGGAATGAATCAAGATATCAGTATACCCACATGGAAGTGGGAAGAAGTGAATATGGACATCATTACGGGTCTACCTCGGACTCGCCGATAGCATGACTCAATCTGGGTGGTAGTAGATCGGATGACTAAGTCAGCTCATTTCCTCCCAGTTAAAACCACATACTCAGCTGAGGACTATGCCAAACTTTACATTCGAGAGTTAGTTAGACTCTATGGGATTCTAGTGGCCATTATTTCAAACAGGGGTACCCAGTTCACCTCCCATTTCTGGAAGTCTTTTCAGAGGTGACTTGGCACTCAGGTCAAGCTCAGTACAACTTTCCACCCGTAGACAGATGGGCAACCTGAGTGGACTATTCAGACTCTAGAAGATATGCTATGAGTGTGCGTGATCGATTTCAAGGGTAATTGGGATGACCATTTTATTCTTATCGAGTTTGCATACCACAACAACTACCATTCTAGTATCCAGATGGCCCCATTTGAAGCATTGCATGGTAGAAGGTGTAGATCTCCTCTAGGGTGGTTCGAAGTTGGGGAAACTACCTTGATAGGGCCAAATTAGGTTCACGAGGCACTGCAGAAACTTCAACTCATCCAAGAAAGGTTGAAAACAGCTCAAAGCTGCAAGAAATCTTATGCCAATGTGAGGAGAAGAAATTTGGAGTTTGCAGTTAATGACTGGGTACACCTCAAAATTTCACCCATGAAAGGGGTGTTGAGGTTTGGAAAGAACGGGAAGATCAATCCGAGGTATATGGGACCTTATAGAATTTTTAGGCGTATCGGGAATGTGGCCTATGAGTTAGAGTTACCTTTAGATCTAGCCGTTGTACATCCAGTTTTCCATGTGTCACTTCTAAAGAAGTGCACCAGAGATCCAACTTCAGTTGTGCCATTGGACAGCGTGGGAATAGAGGATTGTCTCTCATGTGAGGAGGTACCAGTCTAGATCCTTGACTTCAAGTTCGTAAGCTAAGAAAAAAGGAGATAGCTTCAACCAAGGTTTTATGGAAAAATCAGCAGGTTGGAGGAGCTACGTGGGAGGCCGAAGTAGATATGATGGCCAAATACCCGCATTTGTTCTCTACCTGCTCTAGAAAAGTTTGACATATTAGTTTTGACCCTAAAACTCAATTTTGTTTTCATGACTCAGTTTAGGTGTTCAAGTCTCTTTTATATTTTTGAATGTATGTATGAAAAGAGAACTCAGTTTAGTTATGTATTTTGAAACGGAGGTAGTTGTTCCGTCAGTTTTGGAGTTAAATGAATAGTATCTGGAACCTTGGTTGTTATTCTCTGCTTTCCTGTGTGTTTTCTAACATTCGAGGATGAATGTTTCCAAGGGGGAGATATAGTAATGCCCCGGAAACTCAAAATCAATATCCTGGACTTAAATTAGAAAATCTGGAAACTACAAAAATGTTTTAGGACGGCCCACCTGATGATTCGTAAAGTAACCGAGCGACTCACTAGGTGAGCCGTTAGGAGGAGGCTGGCTAAAGTAAAGGACGGAGGTAGTGTACCTAACGAGGAACTTCACGAGTCGTGGTCACTGACTACGACCCGTTAAGTCACTCATTGTCGTGTACGAGTTAGGTATATTTTTAGTTGACCAGTGTACTTGAAGAGTGGGTGCAACGAGTTATCACCTGTGACAACAACTCATTAAGTGACTCGTTACCTAGTCTAGAGTCGAATCTTTAGTAGTGAACCAGTGTGGTCCACGAATGGTGACCATGAGTCGTGGTCAATGACCATAACTCGTAAGGTCCCTCGTGGTGACCTACCGAGGATCCCAAGCAGTGTACTCGACGAGAGTGACCACGAGTCATGGTCAATCACCATGACCCATTAGAGGCGCCTGACAGTTTTTCCCAGCGAATTTCTAAGGGCTATTTAATAATTTCCTATTCTCCTATGCTCTTAACTACATTGTATTGAACGTAAATTCAGACTTACTAGAGGTTGGGACGGTTCCTCCCGTCATCCTCACTCTTACGCTCAAAAAACTATCGAAGAGTTCCTCTAGAAAACTCTCAAGCAAGCTTACGGTTCTCATCTATTGCAGCAGTTCAAGTCTCCTTCTTTAGGTGAATTTTCATCAGGTATGTGGGTATTCAACAACGAAAATTATTCTTCCCTTCTGTCCCCAAAAATTCTTCCATAACTTCTCTATTAGTTTTAGCCATAACCTCCCTTGAGACTATCCCTTTTGCTCGAATATGCCTTTCATGAGTGATATCACGCCTTTTTCATGGTTCTACCTTTGGCAACGTATGAACTCCCTCCCAACTAGGGGTTTACAGGTTGGGCTCCGTGTGTGCTCATATGAGGTATGTCAGTTATAAGAATATCTAACTGCTCTTCATGATTTATGTATGATTAATATTATATATTTGGATCAAGTTATGTTTAATAAAATTTTCTCCCATGAGTATGTTTATAAATGATTTACGAATGTTTTGAAAACCTTGATCCTTATGTTGCATTATGATTTTTATGTTATGATCACGTTGTCCTACTCTTATGAACATTTATGTATTTAAAATATCTGTTTTACCTACCTTTAATACTCGGTGCATTCCATGTGCTAACCGCATACTTTATGATGCATCGTTTCATGATACAGGCTCCGATCTTCAGACTCAGCCCCATCACTAGCTAGTTCTCTGGAGTTAGCTTTCAGCTTCAGTGGTGAGTCCTGATCTCTCAAGGACTACTCATTATCAGTTATCTTGTACTTTCAGTTTCCAACCATAGAGAGTTAGTTGGGGTCTTGCCCCATCAACTCAGAAGAATTAGAGGCTTTTCAGACAATAGATTGTATTCAGCTTTAGATTTGGGTTGTATATTCAGATTGGTATATTATGTTTGAATATCCGCCATGTTTATTATGTTAAGTCTTCCGCTTTACTTGATTGAGTTAGATGTATGTTCATATTATGGGTTGACTTGGAGTCTCACAAGTCTCCTTTTCCCGTGTCTCGATCCGGGCCTATGTTCGGATCGTGACAGTACCCTTATCTGAGAAGATGGAAAAAGGAACTCTATGTAACGAACTAACTTCCAAATGTACAATCTAGCATAATCCTTAGCTGAATTGGTAGTTTTAACCTGTAAGAAATGAGCTTATTTGGTCAACCTATCCATAATTACCCATATAGAGTCATACTATCAGTGTGTATAAGGAAAACCTATAATGAAGTCCATATTGATATCTTCCCACTTCCAAGTAGGAATAATAATATCCTGAAGCATACCTCCAAGTCTCTGCTGCTCAACCTTCACTTGTTGGCAATTCTGACACTTAGCCACAAACTCCGTTATGTCCTGCTTAATGCTATTCCACCAATAGACTTCTCATATATCATAGTCCATCTTGGTGGCACATGGATGGATTGAGTACTAAGAGCCATAAGCCTCGCTCAACATCCACTCTCTTAAGTCATCTACAACTGGCACATACAATCGACCCTGATATTGGAGTACACCATCTCCTCCTTGGAAGAAAACCTCCACCTTTTGATTCCAGACAGCTTCCTACTGCTTCACTAGAATAGGATCCTCATCATGAATAGCTTTGACTTCCATCACCAAAGAAGATTTTGACCCATTCTAAACAATCACACCACCATCCCTTGAATTTGTAAGGCCAACACCCGAACGAGCATTCCTAAGGACATCATTTACCAACTACTTCCTCCCATCCTCCACATGAGACATACTCTCCATGGATTTCCTACTAAGAGCATCCGCCACTACATTGGCCTTTCCCGAATGATAAAGGACACTAATGCCATAGTCTTTGAGAAGCTTTAGCCATCTCCTCTATCATATATTCAAATCTTTCTGAGTGAGCACATACTGAAGGCTTTCATGGTCCATGAACACATCCATATGCACCCCCATACAAATAATGTCTCCAAATCTTCAAGGCAAACACCACAACTGCTAACTCTAGGTCATGAGTCGGGTAATTCTTCTTATGAGTTTTATGCTATCTAGAAGCATACGCAATAACTTACCATGCTGCATCAATACAAAATCGATACTAATCCTAGAGGAATCATAATAAACAACAAAAGCATTTGTGCCCTCTGGTAAGGTCAAAACTGGGGTTGAAATGAGTCGAGTACTTAACTCCTGGAAACTCTTCTCACAAGCATCTGACCACTGAAATTTGACCTTCTTCTGGGTCAACTTAGTAAATGGTGCTGCAATGGATGAAAATCCCTCAACGAACCTCCTACAGTAGCCAATTAAACCCAAAAAGCTCCTAATATCATAGGACTAATTGGTCTAGGCCAATTCTTCATTGCTTCTATCTTTTGAGAGTCCACCTATACACCCCTCTAGACACTACATGGCCCAAAAATGCTACTGAGTTCAGCCAAAACTCACACTTGCTTAATTTACCAAATAGCTGGTGATCCTTGAGAGTCTATAACACAATCCTCATTTGAGCGGCATGCTCCTTTTCCTCTGAGAGTATATGAGAATATCATCTATGAAGACAATTACGAACATATCCAAATGTTGCTTGAACACCATATTCATCAAGTCCATAGAAGCTACAGGAGCATTTGTTAGTCCAAAAGACATAACTACAAACTCATAGTGACCATACCAAGTCCTGAAGGCTTTCTTCGAAATGTCACTCTCCCTAACTCTGAGATGATGATATCCGGATCTGAGGTCTATCTTTGAGAAGCACCTAGCACCTTGAAGCTGGTCAAAATAGGTCATCAATCCTAGGGAGGGGATACTTATTCTTGATCGTGACCTTGTTCAATTTCAAATCATCAATGCACATTCTAAGGGATCCATCCTTCTTCCGAACAAAGAGAACTGGAGCACGCCATGGCGATTTGCTAGGTCTGATTAAACCCTTTTCTAGGAGATCTTCCAACTATTCTTTCAACTCCTTTAGCTTAGCTAGAGTCATTCTGTAAGGAGGAATGGATATGACTGCATATCAGGAAGAAGGTCAATATCAAAGTCAATCTTCCGCTCAAGAGGGACTCTTGGTAGATCATTAGGGAAAACCTCTGGATACTCACATAAAACAGGAACTGACTAGAGGGTCAGGGTCTTGGATGTAGGATCCTTAACCCAAATTACATGATAAATGTAACCCTTGGAGATCATCTTTCTGTCCTTAAGATAGGAGACGAAGCAACCTACAAGCATGGCTGAACTACCCTTCCATTCTAGAATTGGTTCACCAGGAAATTGAAACTCTACCGTACGGGTTCTACAATTTACAAAAGAAAAGAAAGCATACAACCAATCTATGCCGAAGATAACATCAAAATCCGTCATGTCTAAATCTACTAGGTCAGCTGAGGTGACTTTTTGAAGGACTATGATACGACAATTTATGCATACTCATCGAGCTATAACAGACTCACCAACTGGAGTAGATTCTGAGAAGGGTTCTAATAGGATTTAGGACTAACACTGAAATGGGCTGCAACATAGGGAGTCAGAAAGGATAATATGTCCCTTGGATCTAACAATGCATATACATCAAGATGGAATACTCGTAACATACCCATAACCACATCGGGTGAGCACTCCTACTTCTGTCGAGATGAAAGTGCATAGAACCTATTCTGGCGTTGGCCACCACCTGTACTAGTGGATGCACCCTGCTGAGCTGAACGTACTAGTGGAGCGACGAAACTGGTCGATGGGTCATGGCCCCTACCATGGCTCTGTCTGGTGGAAAGGTAATCTTTGAATATGTGTTCGGGCTTCCCACACTCGAAGCATACGTTTGAGCCCGCTAAGCACTCATCAGTGTGCCTCCTAAATATCTCCCGCAAGCTGGAATGCTAGAATCTCCTGACATGCTCCCCTGACCTCTAGAGCCTAATCCTCTACTGATCTAATCATGTCTAGGTTTGGATGGAACAATGGCTGAAAACTGCACTGGGGCCGATGACCTCTGGTGAAATTGGGGACTATGTCCACCACCGATCCTCTCTTGGGAATGCCTATAGCTCCCTGTCCTGTCCCTCTTGGCCTCTCTCTCCTTCTCCTTCATCTGCTCCTCCTCTATCTGTTGGGCATATATGACCAACCGAGAGAAATCTATGTCATTGATCAATATGGCGGCCATACACTTCTTGACCAAGGAATCTGCCACTCCATTCATAAACCTGCTCACACGAGCCCTATGATCAGCAACCATCTCCGATGCATACTTAGACAACTTTGTAAACTCCAAAACATGCTCCTGGATAGTTCTATTTTTATACTTCAAGTTGATGAACTCCGCCGCCTTTTCCTCCCTCAACTCTCTAGGGAAGAACTTGTCCAACAAAGAAGTCACAAACTCACCCCAACCACGAGAACTGCTCAAACTCCTCACTATCCTTCCAATGATGGAACTATATGAGAAAGTAAATGGATATATATATATATATATATATGTAGAGAGAGAAGGGGGAGAATAGAGAGAATGGGGAGAAGGTGAATGATTGCGAGGGGATCAGATATCAAGCTCCGTTGGATGCTGAATTTATAGGAGCAGGGAGTGATGCAGCAAACAGGTTCAACAAGTTTTGGTGAATAATGGTTTTACAGGCTCCGTTAAGATGGAAAACTATCCTTTATATAAAATAATTCTTGGTTATGTACACACTTTAGCTCATAAATTTATTGGGTCATGAGTCACAGGTGAAACTCAGGTGGCTTCATCTTGAGAAAGTCTCGCACTCTCAACGCTGATGCGCTCCCATTCTGGTGAACATGGGCCACCTTTTGTGGGTTGACCTAAGTAGTCATGGCCTGTTCCAACAACTGAAATGTCCCCCTTAACTCAGCATGAGTGACCTGCTCAAGTAAAGGATCCGTTGGTGCTGGTGGGGCTTACTGATGCCCATCTCCATTGCCATTGCCTTGGCTATTTCCATCTCAATTTCTTCAACTGTGTACTTGTCGTGGAGGCATATTTCTACAAATGCGTATTGCACAATTTAGAGGAATAGAGAGGTACATAATCATATGACATAGATCATGAAAGGTGGGAAATTTCCTAAAACGCCTTGTAGCCTCTTCCCCATAAGTGTGGCATGCTTCACACCCACGGAAAAGACTCTACTTAGTGCAGCTTTCAGATACCCTAGGACACACCTAAACCTTTTCTCTGATGCCAAGTTTTTCATGACTTGAGCATAGGCCCAAATCGAGACACGGAACCTAGAACCACGAAAGGCTCCAAGCTAACCCATGGCACACGCATAGCAATTCATGACTTGTGGAATCCCCGGGATATGACTTTGCTATGGTACCAGGTTTTTCATGCTTCATAACTGGAAAGGGCACAACTGGCTACTGATACCTAACTGACTGGATAGCCAGCTATACATCATCTATAATTGTAACACTTAGGCCATCCAGACCACCTGTCACAGTTAACTGGAGTAAACATCTAGACCCATAAGGTCTCAACTAAACAAGTAAATAACTACAACACCAACAAGGCCATGACTATGCTAAACCAAGCAACGCAAATTCCAACTGTAGTACCTCGAACGTGCCTAAGATTAGACTTAGGATAAAAAATGAAAGTTGACTGAAAACTGGGTAAAATGTTGCAGGACGGACGACCCAACGGGTCGTTCATCCAACCAACTTCCTATTGGATCCAGTCGTAGGAAGTCAAAGTCTGGTGGCAGTACAAATAATGGGTGATGTAACGACTTATTGCTGGGAACAACGAGTTTTTGTTTGTAACCATGGTGGGTACTTGACCTTTCCATTAGGGGATGTGATGGGTTATCCCATGACCCGTCATGCTTCCCCTAATACAATATAAAAGCATGAAATAATCATAAAAAGTTTCCATGATGTAACACAAAATCGGTAATTTAGATTAACCTAAGTGGTTGGTATCCTAAATATATGATTATAACCATGCAACTTGATCCATCTACGGGTGTATACTTTACTAATCCTTACCTCTGATCTTAGATTAGCTATTCCTGGACAAGGTTAAGCTATTAGATGGGGGTTGATAGCCTCAAATCTCCATTTTTGATCTCTTTTTCCATTTATTACATCCTTGATCTATGAGTAAGAATAAGGATAATTCTAACGTTCACGACTATCTAAAAGCAATTAAAATGAAAGGAAGAGCAATACATTCATAAAACCCATTCAAGAATCACTAAGTAGTTTGCTTACTTTTGTTAATTCATCATGGTTCTCACAATCCTAGTTATGGGATTTAGCTACTCATGCTTGAAGAATTTCAATTAGAAATCATATATAAATTTCATAATTATAAACTTAAGAGAATTGAGTAGAAGAAATTCAAAAACTTGAATTATCAACAAGAACACAATATCCAAAAATCCTAGAGTAAATAATTCTTCAAAACCCAAGAACAAAATGTTTCTTGCAATTCAAAACTATTAAAGTGCGTAAAAATTGTGTAACTTGTATAAGAAACCTAAGAAATTATTTATAAAGACTAATCAAAACCTATCCTAAATAGAAAAGGATTATAAGCTTGACAGTGGTAACGACTCATTAGAGGTACTAACAAGTCATTTTGTACGTTGACAGGTCATCATGATTATTGATTTTATCTCTAATAATGCCTCAAGGGAGGACTCCTTGGCTGAGGCAACGAATACTTATATGGTTGAGGCAACGAGTCATCATAATGGCCCTTCATAATGGGTGCATATGACCTGTCATCAGACTTAATAGATCGTTAGGTACTGCATTGTCCACCCTTCAATTTTTCCAACTGATACGCCCAAATTACACCTTTATGTTAAGAAGTATAATGTGGTCATTGTCAAATATAGAACCCAAAAGGTTGAGGTTGAATCCCACAGGGAATAAGGTAAAAACTAATTCTTATGTGATTATTTACTTTTAGTAGTTATTTCCATAAGACTGGGGGTTTGATAAAGTTATTTATGTTTCACTATCAGCCAAAAGCAAGAGATACCAACTATAATTGATTAATATCAAATTCAGGAAGAGATAAAACAAGGGTTGTGCTCATCATGGTTTCTTAACAACATTTGGTGATTAACTTTAGTAGACTCACTTAATGCTACGTATGTAGGTTATCAATTCAGTTAATCCATCCAAATGTTTCTCAACCTATTCAGATAGAGTGATCCACAAAGAACTTCGATAGTTGACCTAAGTTTATTAATCTTACTTCAGCAATAATCGTTGGACAAGGGTTAAAACTTGAATCCTTATTATCACTTCTTTTTCTTGGTTTTATATCTCTTACTCAAGAAATTAAAATGTGAAATATCTTCTAATGTTTGCAAACATTAGAGATCATCCAATAAACAAAGGTGACAATACCTATGTTTTGCAATAAATCAATCTACACGTAAATCACTATAGTTGAGTCCATGACTCCCACAAACCATGATAATGAAACTTAGCCGCACGTGATACTTGGAATCACACCAGTATTTATATTCATAAAAGTAGATTCAACTTACAAAGATAAGATGAAACCTTAATTTCGATTCTAAGAAATACAATGACATATCTACCAAAACTTTTGAAAGTAACATACAAAGTCGGTATTTTTCTCTCCAAATGTCTAATAATGAAAATAACCTAGTTTATACTATTTATAGTCTAAGGAAATTCAAAATTACCCTTTGAATATTGGAGCCCGCTTCTTGCCTGACGCCTAAGCTGATGGCTCGTCATCATAGTGAGGGTCCATCATTTGGACCATCACATGCTGCTTCTCTAGTAGCTAGCTAAATTTCCTTAGGAATGATTCCGGTCTTGATGATCCGCCAAGAGGTTGACGATTCGTCATAGACACAGTCAAAACAACATTTTTTAATGCCATCATTGCCTAAGCCTAATAGAAGAGTTGATGCTCCGTCAAAGGGTTGACGGGCCGTCAAACAATCCATCACCTTCAAATGCACATCTGGTTGAACATTTGGAGTCTGACGATGGAGTTGATGGGTCATCACAAAGTTGACGTCCCATCACAATGGTCGTGAATTTAAACTTCAAAGCCTTTTCCAAACCATCTTCAACCTGAGAATATTCCAATACATTCAACACAAACACAATTAAGTCTAACAAAAGTCGCTCAAGAACTTGTATTTATTCTTAGTTAATAGCATCAAATGTACCGTCAAATGTCGACACATCACCAAATTTCAAATTTTTGCCCATTCTCTTAGAATGGATCATTACACAAGTCATTTAGTGTCCTAATGACTCGTGCCCAGCCTCAACAGGTACACTTAGCCATCTTTTAGCTGATTTTTTCCTCAAATCACTTTCGAACCTATTTTGTAGGTATTGTAAAACCACGACACATCAACACCCTCAACTTAGAACATTTTCATGTCCTCAGGCAAAATAAAATTAAACTGACACTTAACTAAAAGAAACCTAGGAGACCTACGACAGTCACACAAATATTTGGCACCCATGTAAATCAAACTTTTTGACCCCCTCCTGTCTTGTTAATTCAAAGCCACTATGCTTACACAAAGGGATCGAAGAATGGAATCACATTATAAAAAAACAACCAATCATGTATACTAATGACACTTACCCGGACAACTTGCAGCTAACAACACGACCCTGTGCCCTCACTTCAAAGAAGTCCCATAACTCATAATATCCATATAATTCAAGATCGGGACTAAGTCTAACAGACTCACTATTATAAAGAAGTTCAAATAGAGTGCATACAAATCATAGGCCTGCCCTTATTTTTTATACCTCAATTTCTCAAACAATCGGATTCGGACTACTATAGGACTTTCTTAGGCTTGTAATGTAGACTTAGGGACAGGTATGGTAGATATAGGTAAAGTGACACAACCCTCCTTTTCACTACGCTATTTTTGGCTCTACTTCTGACCTTTCTCTTGTTCCTCCCTTTTTCTCCTTTATTCATTTTTCAACTCGTTGGTGTGATTCTCACTTTAATTTTCACATTTTCTATTTTTTGTTGAAACTGCTACATTTTTCTTTTTCTTTTCTCTTCTTTTTCATTTGCTCCTTTATTTTTCTTTTTTGTTCTTTTCTATTTTTTTTTCAACCACACCACACCCGTTCCCTTTTTTACAACTAGGTGCTTCTTTTCATAACCAACATTGTTATGCACCCCTACAATAGTCACCCTCAACTTAGGCTATTTGCCTGAGTTGAGGTTCATAATGTCCAAGGATGGACCAGGGTCAAAGTAGGTTCATTATATTAAAAGTGGAAAGGTGAATGGGCCAGTCAAAGAAAAGGTCTACTTAGGCTTAGAATTTGGGATTAAGGGAGATTGTTATTACATTTGGTAGGTCATTTAGGCTAAAAGTGGACTAGTTCAAAAACATATTATGATCATTTCCTAACCAACTATCCTACAACTTTGGTACGACAAACCAGGCAAGTTCTAGATTGCACACACAAAGCCAAACTCAGTAAGCACCTCATATATATTTGGAACATATTTGCACTATCAACTGTCAATTTTTGGTTCATTCACAATCAAGCAATTATTATGATGTTCATAATATTAATGTCATGTAATGATCCACAATAGTCATGATATTTACACCAAGCACACAACACATAAAAATTTTAGGAAAGGTGTCCTACATTAAACATTTCAAAATAGTTCACAGGTTGCCATTTTATTCGACTGCACTAAATTCTCCTATTTTTCTTCTAATGATACACACAAATTAGAAAACACACAAAAAAAACCTAAACATGTTGGTTCTACTAGATAGAAACACCCGAGGGAAAAGACATGCTAAGAAAAACCCTTAGGTTCACCCCTACCCCTATTAAAAAGACTATGCATCATCCTTGATGCATCAAAATAAGAGTATACTATAAGGGATAGGGTCGTACCTATAGCGTCTTAGAAGTCTGTATCAGTCTGATCAGTAGGGGATGCAAATGCACCCTCAGACTCCTCTCCGATGGAACTAGTGATGACTGGCATACTCAATGGACCTATACAACTCGTAGATTCTCAGCAAGCTCTAGTAGCCTCAGCCTCCACCCTTAGTCAGGAGCAGTCTCCATGTCATTCTTCTCTCTCTTCTCATTTCTCAGTAGAGTCCCATCCTTGTCCGCAATATCTCTACTCCAATCCCTCTTTACCTTCGCCTCCGCCATAGGCTGTTCGATGAAGAAATCGAACACAGGTGGAAACTCTCCTCTATCTCTTCATCAACTACCAAGATCATGGGCGGTGGTATCACTGAAATTTGTTATGTTAAGACCCCTCTCATCTTTGCACATAGGGAGTTGAACTCAACGTACCAGCTAGTAATCTCAAGCACCTGTATCACCACTAGGTGCTCATCCATCCACCTCTCAAATGCGTCTAAGCGCCCGTGCTAGGTCCTAGCCATTGATTCAAGCTCCTTCATCACACATGGGTTAACCTGCTCCATTAAAACCTTTACCTGTAGCTGTAGTGTTAACTTGCTGCTTCTCATCTCGAGCTAGCGGCCTAGCCATGTCAGCAATGTAATCCTGTGAGATAGTAACTAGGCCTATTGATATGGAGCAGGGCGATGATGCTGATTGTTTGGCCTCTTGTACGATGGATGATGAAGTTGGTGTATCAGTGGTCGTATTGGTATCTATTGTAGTGGTGGTCTCAGGAACAATGCTCACAAGCTGGGAAGCAGTAACATTTGCCTTCAACTCTATAAAATTGGGGGTCTCAATATGCAGATCCCTCTTCAACACATCTACAAGGATGGCTGCACTGGCTTATATCACCATATGATTCTTGGTCTTGGACAACAAATTTTTAATCATCTCTAATCAGCCCCAATGTCTGTGATCCTCAGTACTTCCACAAATTGATCAATACTGGCCAACTCTGACACCCCATACTCCTGGCAAAGCTGAGCTACCAAGCATTAGAGTGGAATTCTAGTGTTGTGAAGTATGGCTTTATCCCGAATCTCATCAACAATATATCTCGAGAAGTTGATCTCGTAACCCTCTATAAAGCTGGAAAGTAGTGCTGCATGATTTGGGGGACATGATATTATCATTACTGATCGGCCCCAGATGATGCCTCACCAATGACCATTAGAACTTTGCCTTAAAATTTAGAGTCACCTTTTTTATTAGCGAACCTCTCCCTGTCCACCATTCAACCTTTGACCCTTTTTGCGGCTATAATCTTTGCTAGACATGTGTAGTGCATCTTCTTATCCTCTACGCTAAATATCTTGATCATAATCTTCTTCAGCTCACCCAGCCGACAATCAAATTCGGTCATGTTTGTTAGGGTCTCAAAATATACACCATACAAGATGCGCGAGATAGTGCACTCATAAATATTCATCTGGGTACCCCGAACAAAAACACTGGGAAATGCTGGCTGCTTCCTTCAATCTAGCACCTTAATATGATTAAAGTCTCATGTATTTTGCTTAATTTGTGACCATGGACTAAAAAATATGATTAGCTCTTTTTGTAGGTGAAAATTGCTAACTAAAGGAGGTTAATGTCGGGATGGATGATCAAGAAAAACAACTAAAGCTAAGAAGAAGGAAGGCATCATTTTTAGCGCTCTGTTCCTTTTCCTTTTTTTTACATTCTTGTTGTGACATAAATTCAAATACATTGTTGGATTTCTATAGAGCAACGATTGTCTAAAACTTTCATTCTAGGGTTGAGGCCACAAACATGATTGTTTAGCTTAAATTCATACTTGGTTGATTTCTTACCATTGATGATTGTTCTTGAATTCTTATTTTTATTAATTTAATGCTTGATCACCATTAAAATATACTTAGAATTCTAATGCAAACTCGAAAGGATAAACCCTAGGATGGAATGCAGAATGAAAGGAGAATGATATTATTCTTGAACAGGATTTACATTTAGGATAGAAATATACCTGCTATGCCACACTTTGTTAATAAAATGGGAAGATAGCTAATGCAATAGAATTGGGATGTTACATCACCTCTCAACGATGTAGATGTGAGGTCAATTAGAAAAAAAAGATTAGAGGTTTGAAAGACCATAATCATGTCCTTAACCTCATAAATCACCATCAAGATAAGAACTAAACCAATGTGAACTAATGTTAGGTATAAATGTAGTCCTTGATCTTCGAATATGTCCAATTTTTGTGTACACTTAGTTCATGATTAGTTTTACATTTTTCCAACAAATGACAAAATATTGAAAACAATTGCACTTGAGAAAATTAATTTTATCCACTAGGAGTCAAGTCCCTGTGATGCAACATTCGGCTTGCAAGAGCCACTTCACTACTTGTATGTCGTGTACACTGGGGTGCAGCAAGTTGTTGGCATTGTGCCGGGGGACATACAAAATTGGTGAATATCTTGTTTTTGGTGTTATTATTGCATTTTCTAAAAGTGTTTACAATATGGTCTTAGTCATCAATTTTTCCAGTACAGGTTGGTCCTTGCAGCAAGCTAGCAAGGGATAGAGATTTAGTAGAGCCATACCCTGAACATGAAAGAAGGTTAAGACAGTTGAGAAGAGATGCTACTACTCTTTTTTCCATCCAAAAAGTGCAAAATGATGAGATTGTTCCAACAGAGATGGTGGACAAACTAGTCGCGAAGTGGCAATCCCAGTTGCAACTAATGTTACCTCCAGTATCCAGACCAAAACCCGGAGGAAGATGTGAGCTAAAGCAGAACATAGTGCAATTGCTGCACACAAGTGGATAGTTTACAAGCCTAACCCATGAGGATCCATAATAACACTTGCAAAATTTCTTAGAGATAAGTGACAATTTCGTCCCTACCGGCATATCAATAGATTATATTTAGCTTACCCTTTTCCCATCCTCATTGGGAGAAGCAAAGAGATGGTTTACACAACTTGGGATGACCTTTTAAGGAATTTCCTTATCAGATTCTTCCTATCTGAAAAGACCGCAAAGCTAAGGAGTGAAATTTTGAGCTTTAAGAAAAAGGCCAGAAGAAAATTTATATCTTGCTTGGGGAAGTTTCAAATCTTTTCTTAAAAGCAGACCAATTAAGTGCTAGCATACACATTGGTGGATATTCTTGAACCACACACTAAAATTTTGTTAGATTTTGCATTAGGGAGTCAAGCACTGAAGAAAACGTATGGGGCGTTGTACGCTTTGCTGAACAGAATTTCATAGGGAAATCCAGAGTGGTACAGTGATCCATCAAGGGGAGCAGTCAAAAAAATGGCTGGCATGATAGAGGTTGACATTGTGAATGCATTGGTAGTACAGTTGGCTATTTTTAGAACCACATGATGACATAGCTCAGTAGGCTGAACTTAGCTCAACAGCGGGCATAGGTACATGCAGTGCAACCAACTCAGAGCCGTTGTGAGATATGTGGAGGCAAAAATCATGTGGGAGACTCTTGTGGAGCAAACCCAGAGTCAGTAAACTTTGTAGGGAATATGCAGAGAGGGAACTACAACTATCGAAAACCTACAACAGAAACTGGTAAAATTATCCAAACTTCTCTTGGGTGGAAATTAAGGACAGTGTGTAATACCCCAAAATTTCCTAAGACTAGACTCAGATTAGAAATATGATCATAAAAAAAGTTTAAAAAGTTTCCTCCAAACAACTTGTTAGATGAGACATAGAGAGCAATAACGGATCACGAGTTTCAGTCGTGATGAAATTTTTGGTCAATAGGTCAATGACCAACGAGCACCATGGAATGACTCATGGGTCCCCGAAATGAGTCGTTGGTCGTGGTCGTTGTTTGGTTATATGTTAACAAAGTGTGTATGTTATGAGTCATGGTACTACTTGTTGTAAGGAAAAATAAGTTGTTGTACGACTAGTTGTAAGGAACAATAAGTCGTGATTAGTACTCGTGGGAAGGCGAAGTGAAAGTTGGTGTAGTAAAAAAAGATGGTCTAACGACCCGTTGTCACATGGTACCACCCGTGGTTGGTGTCAGTAGTCGGAATTCCAAAAGCTTTACTTATGGAGTCAGTGATGATGACGAGAGAACACAACGGATCATTGTGTTGAGTAATGACCCATTCTGTCGAGTCGTTGCTCGAATACCTAAGAATTGAGAAACTGTGGAAGAAGGTAAGGATCAATGTAATGGGCCATTGGATGGGTGACTTGCTGGTTGAGACATGGCATCTGGCTGTGTGGTTTTTTTGCAAAATTAGTAAGGGTGTTTTCATAATTCCTAAGCTCCTAAGCCCTAAACTACGTCGTTTAAAGCCCTGAAAGAAGTTTATTAAAGGAGTTTAACCTATTCTAATTCATTCAACTCGCATGCATGTTGATCTTGGGCATATTTACATGCCCAAGTGCTATTTTATAACTTAGTTTTAGTCATGTTTGTTAATTTAATTGATTACATTCTCATGTGAATTTATTTGTTTTTGTGCATGAACTAACCAACATGATTAGTCTTTGTTTTGTATGTGTAAAATGCTTAGAAGGGACTAAATATGATGGTTAAAGCTTGAGGAAGAAGCTCGGAATGAAAGGGAAAAGAGTTGAATGATGTTGCACATATGTATGCACATGCCAAGCCACACAACATGCCACACAGCATGGGTTGTGCGCTGAGCACCGTGCCACGGCAAGGCAGCTATAAGATAGGCAGCGTGCCACACCTAGTATCTGCGCATGAGAGCCGTCTGAAGTCACGCGATAGGCCCGTGCCACTCCTTTCCTTATCCATGTCAAGTCCACGCCACAACATGCGAGCAGCACACCAGTGTCCATGCCACGCTTGACGCCAGTCGCGCCTGACATGCCAACACTCGATGTCGAATTCTAGTGGCATACCGCTATGGAGCCGTGCCACGCTACCTGGTTGGCGCGACCAGTGGCGTGTCATGGAGGCAGCTTGGGCAAGGCTAATTTAGGCATTTTTTCACATAGAATAAATTGTACACTTGGTTATTTTGTTGAGATATCACGAAATATTTTTAGAGGAACGAAAAGGAGTGAAGGGAGAACAAAGGAAACTCTTCCTACAGTTTATAAACTTTCATTATCTTTTACCATTCTTGTAAGTACTTTACTTTAAACATGTTTGGAGTAATTGTATGAACATAAGTAGCTAAAACCCTTCTTCTAAGGTTGAGGCCACATGATATGAATGTAATATCTTGATTTTCATCTTTGGTTTGAATTTTAATTGTTGTTTTGTCTTGCATTCTTAATCATTGTTGTTTTTATGCTTGATCACCATGAAACCGAACTTGTTAAACTTAGGCAAAAGCTTAAAAGAGTAAACCTAGGTTAGAATTAAAGAATGCAGGGAGCAAGTTCTTGTCTTTACGATAGGATTCGCGATTAGGATACAAATTGTACCTAATTTGCCTTGCTTGGTTAATTAAACGAGACGATAGCTAGACACCGACTTATAATTTTTACATCACCACTCGTAGATGTAGTTGTGAAGCCAAGTTAGGTTAAATGATTAGAGGTACAAAAGTCCATAATCAAGGGCATAAACCCTGTAAACCACATCCATAGTGTTAAATTGCTCACGAATTAGGATGTCACATCCACGCTCAACGATGTAGGTGTGAGACTAGTTTTTTGTGTTTAGAGGCTCGAGAGACCATGAAAATTGCATATTAACTCTGTGAGACAACAACTAAAATCTATATACTTAAACCATTGCGAATTGTAGCATTGCATGATTGTCAGGCCTTAACTCTAGATGCTTCTTATTATTGTCTCCCTATTATTTTTTGATCACCACTAGATTTAAATACCAATCTTTAAAATCTCTACGATTAACACTTGTGAAATTTAATATAGAACTTGAACTTGAATATTCGTTGAATTAGTCCAGTCCTTGTGGGCTCGACATCCAGCTCTTAAAAAAGACACTATATTACTTGTACAACCACGTATGCTTGTGCATGCGCTGGGGAGCAACAAGTTTTAGGCGCCATTGCCAGGGACTGACAGCGTTTAGTGAATTTTTAGTTTTTTTGTGATTTTTATTTTTCTTAAGTGTTGAAAAACATGGTCTTAGTTTGTTCTATTGCAGGTAACAGGTTGTCCTTGCAGAATTGGCAAGGAATAGAGAGTTGGTGGAACCTTTATTGGAGCCTGAACGCCAATTGTATTTTCTCCAGAGAGAAGCTCTAGAGCGGAAGTTGTAGTGCTTACAGGAGCAGATACGACAGAATCCACCAGAGTAGAAGTTATAGCGCTTATAGGAGCAGATATGACAGAATCCACCAGTTGGGCAGACAGAGTTGTTTCCTGAGAAAATAGCAGCCTGACTAAGTTCGCGAAGTGGCAATCTCACTAGCGACAAATGTGACCTCTAGTATCCGCAAACCGGAGCCCGGAGGAAACTTTGAGCTTAAATAGAACATGGTGCAACTGTTACATTCTAGTGGGAAATTCACTAGAATGTCACATGAGAACCCACAACAGCACTTATAGAACTTCTTAGAGATTAGTGACACTTTTGTCCCCACCAGAGTGTCAACTAATTATGTTCGACTCACCCTCTTCCCATTTTAACTATTGGGAGAAGAAAAGAGGTAGGTGAAGGCTGAGCCACTAAATTCCATTAATTCTTGGGACAACCTAGCAAGGAAGTTTCTCATCAGATTCTTCCCTTCAGGCAAGACTGCCAAGCTCAAAAGTGAAATATTAAGTTTCAAGCAGCGGCCTGAGGAGAATTTATACTTGGTTTGGGAGAGGTTCAAGTCATTGCTGATAGACTGCCCCCATAACCAGCAGTCCAATGAGGTGTTAGCCACACCTTTATAGAGAATATAGACCCCCATACGAAAATCCTACTAGATTCCACATCGGGTGGGCAGGCACCGGAGAAACATATGATGAGTTACACTATACTGAACAGAATTGCTCAAGGGAATCCAGAGTGCATAGCGAATCATCCAGAGGGACAGGAAATAGAGAAGTAGGGTTGATTGAGGTAGACAGTGTCAATGCCTTGGCAGCACAGTTAGCATCACTACAACATCAGATGATAACTCAGATCAGCAAATTGAGTATGAACCATCCACAAGGATGGGTTAATGCAATTCAGCAAGCTCCTAGTTGGTATGAGATATGTTGTGACAATGGGCAAAATGCAGACTCTTGTGGGGCCAACCCAGAATCACTCAACTTCATAGGAAATGTTCAGAGGGGAAGTCAGAATTATGAGAGCACTTACAATAAAAATTAGTAGAGTCACCCAAAATTTTCTTGGGGTGGCAATCAAAGTCAAAGCTAATAGAAGCCTCAGCAGCAGCAGTATAGGCAGAACAATGGCCAAGAAAATAGTAGCAACATTAAGGAGATATGTAGTAAATCATGGCCACTCAGACCCACTGGCAGAGAATCAGGAAAGGATGGCTTCAGACTTGAAAAATCAGCAAATGGCCACTAGAAATCTAGAAAAGCAGATGGGTCAGTTGGCAACTGTGCAGCATACCAGACCTCAGGGAGGGTTACCCAATGATACATTTAAAAACCCCAACAGGTCAATGCTATCAGTCTGAGGAGTGAAAAGCATTGTGCTGATGCACTACCGAAATAATAGAAAAATGAAGTACAGTTGGAGCTAGTCAGAAAGGGTCCATCCATTGATGGAGGAGATACTAAGAGTGCTGCAAAACACAATGCACAACAATCATTTTAGCCAGCACAGATACCACCACCATTCCCACAAAGGCTCAAGAAGAGCAAGGAGGAAGAATGTTTCAAAAAGTTCTTTGATATTTTCAAAGAACTTCACATAAATTTGCCTCTATTTTGTGTCTTCCGAGGTATGCTAAAGTACGCAAAGTACATAAAAGATGTGGTGGCCAACAATGTGAGGTTGGTGGATATCCAGACAGTGAAACTTACTAAGGAGTGCAGCTACAAGGTGATGAGCAAGATGCCGAAAAAGTTCAAGGACACAGGGAGTTTCACCCCCCCCCCCCCTTTCTTACAAATTAGTGAAGTTGAAGTCATAAGAGCTCTATGTGTCTTGGGGGAAGTAGTGAATTTAATGCCCCTAGCTCTGTTTAATACCCTGGGATAGGGAAAGCCGAGGCCCACAAAAGTAATGTTGCAACTGGCAGACAAGTCAACAGTGGCATTGGAGGGAATTATTGAGGACCTTGTCATCAAAGTAGGTAAATTCATTATACCTGCTGACTTCATCATTCTTGATTTTAAAGTTGATAATGAGGTATCCTTGATCCTATGACGTCCATTCTTGGCAACTAGAGGAGTTATCATTAATGTGAGTGGGTACCCTCAAAATGAGGGTAATTGTTATACCTCAAGAAACCAAAGATTGGACCCGAGAGTTGAAATGGGGAATAACTAAAAATTCAAGTTGCAGGCACAAAACAAGTCATTGGACAACTTGTGAGACTAGCCCACGAGTCATCAGGTGACTCATGGGGAAGGCTAGTGAAGAGCAGGAAGTTGGAGGATAAGGGTTCCCCACGGGCGAGGGAATTACTCATGGTTAGTCACCATGAGTTGTTAGGTCAACCGTGGGGTATGGGTGTGTGAAAAATTAAAGAGGTCAATGAGTGTACTTGATGGGAGTAGACCATGACTCGTTTCGTCAGGCAATGAGCCGTGCTGTGAGCCATGGGGTGACTTGCAAGAATAGTGATATGATAAAAGCAGTGTACTTGACGATTGTGGTCACCCCTAACGTGTCGTTACGTCTGTCATTAAGAGCCCCAAGAGTTTGTCAAGCAGTCTACCTGACGGGTAATCTAACGAGTCGTTGGCCCTAGTAATGAGTCGTCAGGTCGTCCGTCAGGGCCACCTGGCATTTATTTTCACCGATTTTAGTAAGGGCTCTTCTGTAATTACTAAGTCCTATGGGCCAAGACTACATCGTTTAAGGCTCATTTTACAGGGTTTTAAAATAGGAAAACCTACTCTAAGCTAATTCATTCAATGCATGCAAACTTGAGAGTTTGAAGAGAGGATTCAAAGCAAGTTTTGAAGGTTTCCATTGGAATCTCATCTTGGGCAATTAGAGAAGTAGTAAACTCATCCCTCCCAGGTATGTAAGGTCATGAGTGGGTGTCTCCTTCCACAACCATGCCCAATTTCTAAGAAACCATGACAATCACCTGTGATCAAGTATGGGGTTTTTACCTAATTGCATGATTCTTCAATATCTATACATGGGTATGATTAGATTCTATTTATATTGATGAATTGTGAAGCTTGGGCAGGTTTTAGATTGTTTTCAATCCGAATTATGCTTTCTAAATTATGAAATTGAATGCCCATGGATGAGGATTTCATGAAAGAAAAAAATGATGATGATGAGATTTGATGATGAAAAACATGTTTGTAAAGCTACCCATGATTATGATATTATGTTCAAAATGAATTGAGTAGATCAAAGTATGATAAAGCTTTGGGCAATGTCCATATGTTGATTTAAAATGATGATTTTCCCGAAATAAGCTTACCACATTGTTTGGAGCGAAGTCTCCCAAATTTCATATTATTAGCTTGTGGTATGTTGAGTTAAATATTACTACATATAGGTTACCATATGATTTGGAGTAGATTCTCCCACTTATATTTGAGCTTGTGTTATGTTCGAAATAGAGCTTCTCATATGCTTGAATTCATAATTGAGATGTATGTTATCATTGAGCTTCATATCATACGATGTCGAGTCTATGCATGATTTCATTATTGAGCCTTTTCAGATGACAATGTTGAGCTTCGTTCATACGATGTTGAGTTTATGCATGATATCATTGTTGAGCTTTGTCAATAGAGGATGTGGAGCTTCGTTATATACGATATAGAGCATTGCATGTTTTTGGGAGAATAGTCTAGCACCGAGCGGGCTAAGTGTCAATCACCCTATGCCCCAGAACTACACGCCAATGTAGGTTGATAGATATATATTATTGGACCTCCCTTGTGAGCTATCCCCAACCCAAATGTCCCATGAGCTTGATATCGATATCATGGTAGCCTCCTTATCCCTGGCAAGGTTTTGGACTGCTCTGCCCAGTTGAGTGTGATAGTCGGGACCATGTAAACTCTATCGTGGTATGTCGGTTAAGTGACGAGTCTCCCATTATCTACATGATTCAGATTTGCATATTCATTACTCATGATTATTACTTTAAGCACGCATGTTATTAAAAGCCAGGTTCCTTGTTCAGCTTTTCCATAAATGTGGCATTTCAACTTTGAGTCAATCGAGTCAGTCATGATGTTATAAATCTATGCATGGTCATGTCATGATAAGATTACAATTTTAGAATGAATGCATGTAGCCCTTCCTCTTAGATTTGAAAGCTTATGATCTATTATAAAATGTTTTAAATGATTTACTTTACTTCATAGTTTTACTTACCCTACATACTAGGTACATTCCATGTATTGAAAGCATATTTTCTATGTTGTATCATTTCATGATACGGGACCCATCTCCCAGGCTCAGCCCTGTGCATAGTCGATTGTCAGAGTTAGCTCCTACTTGATTGGTGAGTCCTCATCCTTCGAGGGCTAGACATTTAGTTCCTTATGTATATCAGTTTCAGTATTTTTGAGTTAGTTGGGGTCTTGTCCCATCAACTCATCTAGATTAGAGGCTTTTCAGACATATGTATGTGTTAGTTTCGGATGCTTATTCCGATGATTAGGATGAGTTAGACTTTCTCTGAGTTATATTGATGATTTCTTCAGTTTATTGAATGAGTTAGTTGTATGCTTATTCCATGGGTCGACTTAGGTTCTCTCGGGGTCCGTTGTCCCGTGCCTACTATCCGAGACTCCGTTCGAGTCGTGACAAACTTGGTATCAGAGTAATAGGTTTGAAATGTCCTAGGGTGTCTGAAATATGTGTTAAGTGGAGTCTTTTTCATGTGTGTGAAGCATGCCACACTTATAATAAAGAAGCTACAAGACGTTTAGGAATTGTTCCCTTCTTTCATGATCTATGTCGTGCGATGAAAAATCTATCCATCCTTCTAATTCCTTCTATTCGCGATTGCAGAATCATGACTCCTAGAAAATGATTGGAAAGAGGAATGGAGGTGGTGAAGGCCACAAGGATGGAAATGGTTATGGGCATCAGCCAGCACCACCAGTTCAGGAGCCTCAAGCACCGGAGCCAGCTGCTCATGCTGAGTTCCGGGCTGCTATTCAAATGCTTGCATAGGCCTTGACCGCTCAAGTCAATCAGCAGGCCATTGCGTATGTTTCGACAAATGGCAGCGCAGCGGCGGCCAGAGTTAGAGACTTCTTGAGAATGAAGTCGCCGGAGTTCTTGGGGTCCAAGGTAGATGAGGACCCGCATGATTTCATTGATGATATTGTCAAGATCACCCAAGTCATGGTGGTGAGTAGTGTCGAGTGCATAGAGTTGTCCTCCTACCAGTTGAAGGGGGTTGCACATTTCTAGTTCCGCCAATGTAAGGACAGCAGGGTCATAGGAGCGGGTCCGACCACATGGGAGGAGTTTCAGGTTGTATTCCTAGATCGATTCTTCCCTCGGGAGATGAGGGAGTTGAAAGCAACTGAGTTTGTGAATTTAAAGCAAGGAAGAATGACTGTTCAGTAGTACACCCTTGAGTTCACTCACCTATCGAAGTATGCCCCGGAGTTAGTGGCTGACCTGAGGGCGCGGTGAGCAGATTTGTGCATAGTATAGCAGGTTACTTCAACAAGGACTATAGGAAAGCTATGCCCCACCAGGATATGGACTTCCCTCGCATAGGTTTGTACGCACGGCAGATGGAGGCGGCACATTTGAGGAAGAGGGAGGCTAAGATGGCTAGGACTGAGGACCACAGGTTCTCTCAACAGAGGTCTGGTGGTGGGCACCGACAGTAGACCCACCAGAGATCGTCAACCCAAGCATATTCAGTAGTGAGTGTGCCATCCAGGCCCAGACATGATCATAGAGGGCGAGCATCAGGCTCGAGGGGTCAAAGCAGCAGACCCGCAGATTCCAGTATCCCATCTTGTCGTAGATATGGTCGAGGGAACACAGGCTAGTGTTTGGCAGATTCAGGAGCTTGTTTTGGTTGTGGGCAACCCGAACATATGCTCATAGACTATTGGAAGTTGACTATTGGCTCATAGCATGCAAATAGCCAATCCATGCCGAGAACAGGTATCAGATGTGCATTGACTATTGGCAGTTGAACAAGGTCACCGTTAAGAACAGGTATTCTTTACCCAAGATCGATGATTTGTTTGACCAGCTTCAGGGTGCCAATTGTTTCTCTAAGATTGATCTCAGATCCGGGTATCACCAGCTCAGGGTTCGGGAGAGTGACATCCCAAAACCTGCTTTCAGGACTTGGTATGGTCACTACGAATTTGTTGTTTTGTCTTTTGGACTAACCAATGCCCCTGCAACATTTATTGATCTGATGAATAGGGTGTTCAAGGAATATTTATACATGTTCATGATTGTGTTCATTGATGACAGCCTTATATACTCTCTGAGCGAAGGGGAGCATGCCGCTCAATTGAGAGTAGTGCTTCAAACCCTCAAGGATCGTCAGTTGTATGCAAAATTCATCAAATGTGAGTTTTGGTTGAACTATGTGGAATTTTTGGGCCATGTGGTATCGAGTGAGGGCATAAGGGTAGATTCTCAAAAAGTTGAGGCGGTAAAGAATTGGCCCAGATTGGTAAACCCATCAGATATAAGGGGCTTTTTAGGCTTAGTGGGTTACTATCGGAGAATTGTTGATGGCTTTTCATCTATTGCAGAACCTTTGACGAAGTTGACTCAGAAGAAGGTGAAGTTCCAATGGTCGGAGGCTTGTAAGAAAAGCTTCCAAGAGCTAAAGACTCAACTCACTTCAGCACCAGTGTTGACCCTACCCGAGGGCACCGAGGGCTTCATGGTGTATTGCGATGCTTCAAGAATCTAACTCAGGTGTGTGTAGATGCATCATGGGAAAGTGATAGCATATGACTCAAGACAGTTGAAAATCCATGAGAAGAATTACCCGAACCATGATCTTTAGTTGGCCGCGGTGGTATTTTCCTTGAAGATATGGCGACATTACTTGTATGGGGTCCACGTGGATGTGTTCACGGATTACAAGAGCTTGCACTATGTGTTAACGCAGAAAGATCTCAATCTTCGACAAAGGAGGTGGTTGGAGCTACTAAAGGACTATGATATGAGTGTCCTTTACCACTCGGGTAAGGCTAATGTGGTAGCGGACGCACTTAGTAGGCTCTCTATGGAGAGTGTGTCCCACGTGGATGAGGGAAAGAAGGAGTTGGTGAAAGATGTCCATCGACTAGTGATCTTAGGCAAAATTACGTGCCCAAGTGCTATTCTATAGCTTAATTTAGTCGTGTTTGTCAATTTAGCTAATTACATTCTCAAGTGATTTTGTATAATTTCGTGCATAAACTAACCGATGTGATTAGCTATTTGTTTTGTTGGTCAAAAATGCTAAGGATGAGTTGAATATGATGATACACGAAGATAAAGAGAGTTCAGGATTGAGTGCAAAGAAGGATACATGAAGAAAACATGTACATGTCATGGCAAGGCTGGCTGCGCCAGGCAGCGTGCCACGCTGTGCGTGTGTTGCGCCTAGCGTCGTTCCACGTCAAGGCCATGCGCTCGAGATGTTGCCTCCAAGGCGCCTGTGCGCCAGCATCCGTGCCACGCTAGGCACTGCTAAGCGTCATAGGTCGTGTCACTTTGGCCATCGCGCAGAACCAGTGTCGTGCCACGCTGGCTGTTACGCCATGCCTCGACCAAGAAAGTTTCAAATGCACTTTCTAGTAAGCTGCCGCGTTACCTCCGTGTCACGGACGCAAATTGGCGAGTTCACCTCCATGCTACAGAGCCATTTAATGCCCAGACAAAAAGTGCAAAATCCCATTTACTATAAATTCAACCTTTAGCTTCTAAAATCAGTTGTCACGAAATATTTTCTGAAAATCGTAGAGGAGCAAAGGGAGAAGTGAAAAACTCACCTAGGGTTCACTAATTTTACATTCTCTTTTACCTATTCTTGTAAGTAGTCTACTTTTGCAATGTTTTTAAGTTATTTTACTAGCATGAGTGGATAAAACCCTTTCCCTAGGGTTGAGGCCACGTGATATGATTGTAATGGATGAATTAATTTTGGTTTGTGTTGTTAATTGTTGTTTTGTCTTACATTCTTTACTATGGTTGTTTTATACTTGATCACCATGAAAACACACATGCTAAGCTAGGTAAAAGATTAAAAGTGTAACCCAAGGAAAGAACAAAGGAATGTAGGGAGCAAGTTCTTATCCTTCGAGATTATTCGCAATCAGGAAAAATAATATACATAAATTTCCTTGCTTGGTTGATAAAACGAGATTATAGCAAGCCACTGGCTTATAATTGTCACTCCGCCACTCGTAGATGTTGTTGTGAAGCTAAGTTAGGTTAAATGATTAGAGGTAAGAAATTCCCTAATCAAGAGCACAAACCCCGTAAACCACATCCCTGTAGTTGAATTGCCATCGAACTAGGATTCACATCCCTTCTCGACGATGTAGTTGTGAGGCTAGTTTGTCATGTTTACAAGCTCGAGAGACCATGAACATCTCATTTCCAACTATGCGAGACAACAATTGATAATTTCATTCATGAGCCATTGTGACGTGTAGCATTGCATGATTATGCTTCCTTAGCTCTAGTTGCTTCTTATATCATTTCCAGATTGTTTTGTTACCACCCCTAGATTTAATTTTTATAATTTCCCGAAAACATCTATAATAAACAATAGTAAATGTTAATCCTACACTTCAACTTGAATATTCACTGAATTGGTCCAGTCCCTGTGGGTTCGACATCCGGCTCTTAAAAAGGGCCACTGTATTACTTGTACGATCGCGTACGCTTGCGTGTGCGCTGAGCGCGAACAAGTTTTTGGCATTGTTACCGGGGACTTGTAAAGTTTAGTGAATTTTTGTATTTTTGTTTGATTTTTAATTGCCTTAAGTGTTGAGAAACTTGGTCTTACTCTGCTATATTGCAGGTGACAGGTTTTCCTTGCAAAGCTGGCAAGGAATAGAGAGCTAGTGGAACCGTTGCTTGAACCTGAATGTCAACTTCATTTACTCAGGAGGGAAGCTCTAGAGCAAAAGCTAAAGAGACTTCAGGAGCGGTTACAACAACACCCACCAGCAGGGCAAGCAGAGTTGTTACCTGAAACCATGGCAGCCAGACCAGTTCGCGAAGTGGCAATCCTATTAGCGATAAATGTGACCTCTAGTATCCGCAAATCGGAGCCTGGAGGAAACTTTGAATTGAAATAGAATATGGTGCAACTGTTACATTCTAGTGGCCAGTTCACTAGGATGACTTATGAGGACCCATAGAAGCACTTACAGAATTTCCTTGAGATTAGTGACACGTTCGTCCCCACCGGAGTGTCCACAGACTACGTCCGACTTACCCTCTTCCCATTCTCATTGTTGGGAGAGGCAAATAGGTGGTTGAAAGCTGAGCCACCGACTTCCCAACTTCTTGGGATGATTTGTAAAATAAGTTCCTCATCAGATTCTTCCTTTCAAGCAAGATTGCCAAACTCAGGAGTGAAATATTAAGATTCAAGTAGAGGCCGGAGAAGAACTTGTACTTGGCTTGGGAGAGAGTCAAGTCACTATTGAGAGACTGCCCCCCTCACCAGTAGTCTAATGAAGTGCTAGCCTATACCTCTGTGGAGATTCTAGACCCACACACAAAAATTTTGCTAGACTCTGCATCGGGGGGGCAACCATTGGAGAAGACTTATGATGAGCTATACACTTTGTTGAACAGGATTGCTCAGGGAAATCCAGAGTGGAACAGCGAATCATCGACAGGGGCAGGAAAGAGAATGACAGGGTTGATAGAGGTTAGATAGTGTCAATGCCTTGGCGGCACAGCTAGCATCATTTCAGCATCAGATGATGACTCAATTCAACAAATTGAGTATGAACCAACATCAGGGACAGGTGAATGCAGTTCAGCTGGCTCCTAATTGGTGTGAAATATGCAGTAATAATAAGCACAATGTCGAATCTTGCAGGGCCAATCCTGAATTTGTCAATTTTGTATGAAATGTTCACAGAAGAAATTAGAATTTTGGGAACAGTTACAACAATAATTGGTAGAGCCACCTGAATTTTTCTTGGGGTGGAAATCAAATTTAAAGCTACCAACAATCTCAGCAGCAACAGTATCAGCAATAGAACAGGAAGAATGGTAGCTAGTTGAGAAGCAACATTGAGGAGACATTAAAGAAGATTGTGGCAACACAGACCCAATTAGCAGAAAATCAGGCGAGGACGGTATCAGACATGAAAAATCAGCAGTTAGCCACCCGCAATCTAGAGAAGCAGATGGGTCAAATAGCAGCTGCTCCACATACAAACCTCAGGGAAGGTTACCCAGTGACACTGACACAAACCCCCGAAAGGTCAACGCCATCAGTTTGAGGAGTGGCAAGTAATTAGCTGATACACCGCCCATGGAGAAGAGAAATGAGGTGCAGCCCCAGTTGGTTAGAAAGGGACCACTGACTGAAAAGGGAGATAATTAGAGTGTTGTGCAACAAAATGTACAATCATCATTGCAACCAGCACAGAGACCACCACCACTATTTCTGCAAAGACTCAAAAAGAGCAAGAAGGAGGAATGCTTTAGAAAGTTCTTTGATATTTTTAATGAACTTCACATAAATTTTCCTTTGCTTGATGTTTTGCATGGAATGCCCAAGTACGCTAAGTACTTGAAATATCTGGTGGCCACCAAAGTCAGAGTGGTGGATGTTCAAATAGTGGCACTGACTGAGGAGTGCAGCCATAGGGTAATGAGCAAGATACCAAAAAGATCAAAGACCTAGGGAGTTTTACCCTCCCCATACAAATTGGTAAAGCTGAGGTGATAAGAGCTCCATGTGATTTAGGGGAAGCAGTTAATTTAATTCCCCTATCTTTGTTTAACACCTTGGGGTTGGGTCAACCGAGACCAACACGATTGATGTTGCAGCTGGCAGACAAGTCGCGAGTGGCACTAGATGGAATAATTGAGGACCTTCTCATCAAAGTGGGTAAGTTCATTATACCCATTGATTTCATTATATTGGATTTTGAAGTTGATGACAAGGTCCCCCTAATCTTAGGACGACCATTCTTGGCCACTAGAGGAGCAATTATTAATGTAAGAGCAGGGACCCTAAAAATGAGGGTCGATGATGAAGAAAAACTCTTTCGGGTCTACCAAGAGATTAACCCACCCACACACTATAGAGACCTTTGTAAGTTCATTGTGTTGTCAAAGGCTAAGTGTGGGGTGGCAAATTCCATAGGTCCACGGCCATAGTAGATGATTACTTTTTCACCCGAATCTGATGGAGGGCTTCAGTTAGAGAAGAAGTTAGAAAAGTGTGGGGTGAGGGAAATGTTAAGGTTTTGTGCTTAATGACTTTGGGTGAATTTAGTATTTGATATGCTATTGGTTGATGAAAATTTTTTGAGTTGAGCATGATTCACCCACCTGTTGGTTTTTCTTTTCAGTTCTTTTCCGACGGGGGCACTTTGAACCGATCAATAAAATTTTTTTCTTTGTTTGTACATAGATGGTGTAGTCATACTTAGGGAATGTTCCCAACGATGGATGGATGACGACCGTCTTGAGGGAAAATTAGTCAATAGGATTTATTTTACAACCCGTAGTTGATTGATGGCTTGATTTTCTCGTTATGTGCTATGTATGCTTGTGAGATGCAAGTGTTGTAAATTTTGAAGCATGTGAGAAGTTGTGTAACTTTGTTTGATACATCTAGGCTCTTGAATATGACTCAATGTGCTTTAAGCTGAATTTTTCATTCTTGTGATTAGCTGAGATAAGAGTCTGCGAAATTTGTCTTGAATTGAGCATGTGCTATGAGTTTATGGTTTAAATATTCCATGCTATTGTGTAGTGTGTAGAACTTTCCTAGTTTGTTTACAAAGAGAAATGAAGGATGTAGATTGTAGGAGATGATTTAGGTATTTCTTTTGAAGGAGCCTAATTTCTATCCCCCGCTTTACCCACCTTCAATGTCTGATCCTAGTTAGCCCCATTGAGCCTTTAGCCTATTCTTTGCTAGCCACAAAATGAGATTAATCCTTTCTTTTCATTAGCCTGTAATTTGATCCAAGACTCCTAAGAGCTTATTTGAAATTGCAAAAAGATTGAGGAGTGAGAAGTGAAAGAAGAAGGAAAATAGTAGTTGTGGGAGTTGAAGAGAAGACTACAGGTGCACTTGTTTAAAAATGAATAAGAGTTAGTAGGGAGTAAAAGAAGAAAAGAATGAAAAAGAAAATCAAAGAAAATTTCTCAAGTACTCCGTACTAACAACTTATGTGTGCCTAAAGAAATGAGGAAACAAAAGAGGAAAATGGGAGTAGAAAAGTAAAAAGGTGAAGTAAGAAGATGGAAGTTCTTAAGGAGAGTTTGGTGTATTAAAAGCGCTTAGGGAAGATAGTCATTATTATTAGCCATAATAGTACCTACCAAACCTTAGCTTACATTACAACCCGATAAGTCCTACTTGATCCTACTTTCTAACATTCTTAAATTAGTTGAGTAAAACACTAAGGCAAGCTTATGAGTCAATACACGTGGCATGTGAATTCTTTAGAGAGTGAGTGTAATTGTATTCATTTACCATACATGTTATAATTTGAAAATTTGTGAGTAAAAATGGGTAACTCTCTTGTTGTCAGGGCACATGTTTAATGAAGGATAAAATTCATGTTGCATTTCTTGATCGGTTGATTTGCATGAGTTTGTTGAGATTGAGAGTCTATTCTTGAGGTTAGGAGTTCTTAACATAGTTATATTGATTATAATGGTTAAATCTTGCATCCTCTATTTTTAACTTGCTATCTAAAACAATCAATGTAGCGTTAACTTGAACTTTCTTGCTTCAATTATCTATGTTTGAGTCTTCATGCACATGAGATGTAAAAGAGTTGTTCGAGGACGAACAAGGATTTAAATGTGGGGTAGTGTTCTTGGGCATAATTACGTGCCCAAGTGCTATTCTATAGCTAAATTTAGTCGTGTTTGTCAATTTAGCTAATTACATTATCATGTGATTTTGTATAATTTCGTGCATAAACTGACCAATGTGATTAGCTCTTTGTTTTGTAGGTGAAAAATGCTAAGGATGAGCTTAATATGATGATGCATGAAGATAAAGAGAGTTCGGCATTGAGTGCAAACAAGGAGACATGAAGAAAACATGTACATGCAATGGCAAGGCTGGTCGTGCCAAGCAGCATGCCACACCGTGCGTGTGTCGCACCTAGCGTCGTGCCACGCCAAGGCCATATGCGCGAGATGCTGCCTCCAAGGCGCCTGCGCGCCAGCGTCCGTGCCACGCTAGGCACTACTGCGTGTCACAAGCCGTGTCACTTTGGCCATCGCGCAGAACCAGCACCGTGCCATGCCGGCTGTCGCGCCATGCCTCTGCCAAGCAAGTTTCAAATGCACTTTCCAGTAAGCTGCCGCGTTACCTCTATGTCACGGAGGCAAATTAGTGCATTCACCTCCGTGCCACAGTTCCATTTCATGCCCGTCCAAAAAGTGCAAAATCCCATTTACTCTAAATTCAACCCTTAGCTTCTAAAATCATTTGTCACGAAATATTTTCTGGAAACCATAGAGGAGTGAAGGGAGAAGTGAAAAACTCACCTAGGGTTCACTAATTTTACATTATCTTTTACCTATTCTTGTAAGTACTCTACTTTAACGATGTTTTTAAGTTATTATACGAACATGAGTGGGTAATACCCTTCCCCTAGGGTTGAGGCCACGTGATATGATTGTAATGTATGAATTTATTTTGGTTTGAGTTGCTAAATGTTGTTTTGCATTACATTCTTTATTATGGTTGTTTTTATGCTTGATCACCGTGAAAAAACACATGTTAAGCTAGGTAAAATCTTGAAAGAGTAACCCTAGGCAAGAACATAGGAATGTAGGGAGCAAGTTCTTATCTTTCGATATGATTCGCAATTAGGATAAATAATATACCTAAATTACCTTGCTTGGTTAATAAAATGGAATGATAACAAGACACCGACTTAGAATTGTCACTCCACCACTCGTAGAAGTAGTTGTGAAGCTAAGTTAGGTTAAATTATTAGAGGTAAGGAAGACCCTAATCAAGAGCACAAACCCCGTAAATCACATCCCTGTAGTTGAATTGCCCACGAACTAGGATGTCACATCCTCGCTCAATGATGTACTTGTGAGGCTAGTTTGTCGTGTTTAAAGGCTCGAGAGACCATGAACATCGCATTTCCAACTATGTGTGACAACAATTGATAATTTCATTCGTGAGACATTGTGAAGTGTAGCATTGCATGATTATCCTGCCTTAGCTCTAGTTGCTTCTTATATCAATTCCAGATTGTTTTGTGACCACCCCTAGATTTAATTATAATTTCCTGAAAATTTCTATAATCAACACTTGTCGATGTTAATCTTACACTTGAACTTGAATATTTGCTGAATTCGTCTAGTCCTTGTGGGTTCGACATCCGGCTCTTAAAAAGGTCCACTATATTACTTGTACGACTGTGTATGCTTGCGTGTGCGCTGGGCATGAACAACTTGCGAGGTTGGGAGTTAGATTGGTCGACTTGACCGATGGGGGCATGGTTGTGTAGAATGGATCAGAATCGTCCTTGCTGGTGGATGTCAAATCTAAGAAAGATGAGGATCTGATTTTGAGAAATTGAAGGAAGCGGCGCGGAGTCAAAAGGTAGAGGTTTTCTCCCAAAGGGTAGATGGGGTACTGCGGTACCAGGGTCGTCTATGTGTTCCAGATGCTGATGATTTAAGAGACCAGATATTGCATGAGGCACATGGATCCAGTTATTCTATCCATCCGGGTGCCACCAAGATGTGTCATGATTTGCGGAAAATATATTGGTGTAATGGCATGAAGAAGGATATTGCAGAATTCGTAGCCAAGTGCCTGAACTGTCAGCAAGTGAAAGTCAAGCATCAAAGGCCGACAAGCGTACTTCGGGATATTAGCATTCCTACTTGGAAGTGGGAAGAGATTAATATGGATTTTATTACAGTCCTCCCTCATACTCACCGATACTATTATTCTATTTGGGCTGGTAGTAGACAAGTTGACTAAGGCTGCACACTTCCTACAGGTCAAAACCACAGATTCAGCGGATGATTATGCCAAACTATATATCCAGGAGTTGGTTCGATTACATGGAGTGCCCTTGTCTATTATGTCAGACCGAGGTACTCAGTTTACCTTTCAGTTTTGGTGGTCTTTTCAGAAAAGGCATGGGACTCATGTTAAACTCAGCACAACTTTTCATCTGCAATTGGATGGTTAAGAGGAGTGGACAATCCAGACTCCCGAGGACATGTTGAGAGCCAATGTGATGGACTTTAAAGGTAGTTGGGATGATCACTTGCCCTTGATCGAGTTTGCATACAATAACAGTTACCACTCCAACATCCAGATGGCACCGTTTGAGGCTCTTTACGGATGAAGGTATAGATCACCCATCGGATGGTTTAAGGTTTGTGAGGCAGCTGTAATAGGAACTGATTTGGTTCATGAGGCCATGGTGAAAGTTCAGATGATAAGGGACAAGATGAAAACCGCTCAGAGTTGTCATAAGTCATATGCGGATGTGAGAAGGAGAGAGTTGGAGTTCAAGGTGGATGATTGGGTGTCTCTGAAGGTTTCTCCCATGAAGGGAGTCATGCGGTTTGGGAAGAAGGGAAAACTCATTCCCCACTATGTTGGCCCCTACCGGGTTATGAAAGGAGTTGGTAAGGTAGCATATGAGTTGGACTTGCCATCAGAGTTATCTTCAGTTCATCTTGTCTTTCATGTATCGCTCTTGAAAAAGTGATTGGGTGATCCATCATTAGTTGTCCCGGTGGGAACCGTTGGTATGGGAGATAGCCTTAGTTTTGAGGAAATTCCATTTGCAATTTTGGATCGCCAGGTTTAGAGGTTAAGGAACAAAGAAGTAGCTCCGGTGAAGGTGTTATGGAGAAACCAGCATGGTGAGGGAGCTACATTGGAAGACGAAGAGGCTATGATGGCTAAATACCCTCACCTATTCCCTACCGGCTCAGTTTTAGGTTGAGGTATCAGTTTTTGCCCTAATTTTCTAATCAGTTTCCATGTTTAGTTCATGTGCACAAGTTTGATTTATGTTATGATAGATGTATGTGATATCTAAATTCAGTTCAGCTATGTAGTTCTTTTCGGAGGTAGTCATTCCGTTAGTTTTCGGTTTAAATGATCAGTGTTTGCATATGATGATTGCATATTTCTTTGTTTTCTGCTTGTTTCCAACATTCAAGGATGAATGGTCTCAAGGGGGAGATATTGTTATACCTAGAGAACTCAAAGATCAGACCCGGGAGTTGAAATGAGGAAAAACTAAAAATTCAAGTTTCAGGCACAGAATGAGTCATTGGATGACTCGTGAGACCAGCCCACGAGTCGTCAAGTGACTCGTGGGGAAGGCTAGTAAAGAGCAGGAAGTTGGAGGATAAGGGTTCCCCACGGGCGAGGTAACAACTTAAGGTCAGTCACCAAGAGTCGTTAGGTCAATCGTGCGGTAAGGGTGTGTGAAAACTTGAAGAGGTTAACCTGTGTAATTGACGGGAGCAGACCACAACTCCTTAGGTCAGGCAACGAGTCATGGTGTGAGTCGTGGGGTGACTTGTAAATAAAGTGATATGATAGAAGCAGTGTAATTGATGATTGGTGACCACGAGTCGTGGTCACCCCTAACGAGTCGTTAAGTCCGTTGTTATGAGCCCCAAGAGTTTGTCAAGCAGTGTAACCGACGGGTAACCCAACGAGTCGTTGGCCCTGGTAACAAGTCTTCAGGTCGTCTGTTAGGACCACCTGGCAGTTATTTTCAGTGATTTTAGTAAGAGCTCTTCTGTAATTCCTAAGTCCGAAAGGCCTATATTAGGCCGTTTAAGGCTTGTTTTACAGGGTTTTAGGAGGGAAAACATATTCTAAGATAATTCATTCCATGCATGCAAACTTGAGAGTTTGAAGAGAGGATTTAGAGCAAGTTTCGAAGGTTTCCATTGGAATCTCATCTTGAGTAATTAGAGAAGTGGTAAAATCATTCATCCTAGGTATGTAAGGTTATGAGTGGGTGTCTCCTTCCACACCCATGCCCAATTTCTATCAACTCATGAAAATCGCTTATGATCAAGTATGGGGTTTTTACCCAATTGCATGATTCTTCAATCTCTAAACATGGGTATGATTAGATTCTATGTATATTGATGAATTGTGAAGCTTGGGCAGGTTTTAGATTGTGTTCAATCCGAATTATGTTTTCTAAATTATGAAATTAAATGCCCACAAATGAGTAGTTCATGAAAGAAGAGAATGATGATGAGTGTATGATGATGATGAGATTTGATGATGAAAAGCATGTTTCTAAAGCTATCCATGATTATGATATTATTTTTAAAATTAATTGAGTATATCCAAGTATGATAAAGCTTTGGGCAATGCCCATATGTTGATTTCAAATGATGATTTTCCCGGAATAAACTTACCACATTGTTTGGAGCGAAGTTTCCCAAATTTCATATTATTATCATGTGGTATGTTGAGTTAAATATTCCTACATATAGCTTACCACATGATTTGGAGTAGATGCTCCCACTTATATTTTAGCTTGTGGTATGTTTGAAATAGTGCTTCTCATATGCATGAATTCATAATTGAGATGTATGTTATCATTGAGCTTCGTATCATACGATGCTGAGTCTATGCATGATTTCATTATTGAGCCTTTTCAAATGACAATGTTGAGTTTATGCATGATATCATTGTTGAGCTTCGTTAATAGAGGATGTTGAGCTTCATTATATACGATGTAGAGCATTGCATATTTTTGGGAAAAGAGTCTAGCACCGAGCAGGCTAAGGGTCAATCACCCTATGCCCCACATTTACGTGCCAATGTAGGTTGATACATATTATTATTGGGACCTCCCTTGTGAGCTATCCCCAGCCCAAATGGGCCATGAGCTTGATATCGATATCATGGTATCGTCCTTAGCCCTGGCAAGCTTTTGGAGGGCTCTGCCCACTTGAGTGTGATAATCGGGACCATGTAAGCTCTATCGTGGTATGTTGGTTAAGTGACGAGTCTCCCATTGTCTACATGATTCAGATTTGCATATTCATTACTCATGATTATTACTTTAAGCACGCATGTTCTAAAAAGCAAGGTTTGACTCATTGTTCAGCTTTTCTATAAATGTTGGATTTTAGCTTTGAGTCAATCGAGTCAGTCATGATGTTATAAAGATATGCATGGTAATATCATGATAAGATTACGATCTCAGAATGAATTCATGTAGCCCTTCCTCTTAGATTTGAAATCTTATGATCTATTATGAAATGTTTTAAATGATTTACTTTACTTAAGCGGTTTTACTTACCTTGCATACTCCGTACATTCCACGTACTGACCGCATACTTTCTGTGTTGTATCATTTCACGATACAGGACCCAGCTCCTAGGCTCAACCCCGTGCATAATCGATTGTTAGAGTTAGCTCCTATTTGATTGGTGAGTCCTTATCCTCCGAGGGCTATACATTCAGTTCCTTATGTATGTTCAGTTTCAGTATTGTTGAGTTAGTTGGGGGCTTGTCCCATCAACTCGTACAGCTTAGAGGCTTTTCCGACTTATGTATGTGTTAGCTTTGAATGCTTATTCTGATGATTATGATGAGTTAGACTTCCGCTGAGTTATTTTGATGATTTCTTCAGTTTATTGAATGAGTTTGTTGTATGCTTATGCCATGGGTCGACTTGGGGTCTCTCGGGGTCCCTTGTCTTGTGCCTATGATCCAGGCCTCCATTCGGGTTGTGATAGTCAATGATGAAGAAGAGCTCTTTAGAATCTACCAGAAGATCAACCCACCCACACACTATAGAGGTCTTTGTAAGATCAATGTGACCTCAGATGCTAAGTATGGGGTGGTAGATTCCATGGGTCCACTGTTGCGACATGTTGACACTTCAGCCCAAGTCTGATGGAGGGCGAAAATTGAAGAAGAAGATGGAAGAAAAGAGGGACAGAGTGGAGGCTGTTACCTCTAAAAACAAAAAGAGGAGAAATGGTCCTCTAAAGGGAACACTTGTTTGAGGATATCCTAAAAAGGATAGTTCACGTTGTGTCACAACGTAAAATCAGACGCTGCTTGGGAGGCAACCCAAGAGTACCATGGGTACACTTTCTTATCAATATTTTTGTAATTTTGCTTATTTTTCACTTGTTGTTGTTTTTTTTGGTTGTTAAGCACATGTTCTGGAGAAGTTTGAGTACCCATGAAAGTGAAAGCTAAGGAGCATGACAAAAAGATAAGTGTGGGGTCAATGACCCACGTGTTTAATAATGGAGAAAAACATGTTGTTAGGTAGGTCTAGAGGCCTTAGGAAGTATCTCTTACCTTTTCTTTGAGTTTAATTTATGCTTTGGGCACATAAAATATTTTAAGTGTGGGGTCAGGGAAAATTCAAAATGTAGTGATTTCGGGTGAATGTGGTGCTGGGTATAATATTCTTGTTGTAAAAGTTTGAATTGGGCATTGTTCACCCACCCTTTGGTTTTTCTTTTCGATTCTGTTTTGAAGGTGGGCACTTTGAATTGAGAAATAAAATTTTTCTTTGTTTGTACATAATGGTGTTAGTCATAGTTAGGGACTTTTCCCCATGATGGATGGATGAAGACCGTCTTGAGGGAAAATTAGTCAATAGGTATTATGTTTGAACCCTGAGCTGATTGATAGCTTTATGTTCTTGTTGAGTGCTATATATTATTGTAACATGCAAGTGTTTTTAATTTCGACGCATATGTAGCATATGTACAACTTTGTTTGAGACACCTAGGCTCTCGAATATGACTCTGTATGCTTGAATGCTTACTTGTGAATTCTTGTGATTAGCTAAGTAAAGAGTCTATTGAATTTATTGAATTGAGCATGTGTTGTGAGTCTAAGTTTATTGAATTTTCCGTGTTATTATATAGTTTCTAGAACTTGCCTAGTGTGTATACAAAATGAAATAAGGAATATCTGTTCTAAGAGATGATTTAGGCATTTCTTTGAGTGAGCCTAATTTTTATGCCATGCTTTACCTACCTTGAATGTCTGATCCTAGTTAACCCTGTTGAGCTTTTAGCGTATTCTTTGCTAGCCACAATAAAAGCTAATCCCCTTCTTCGAATAAGCCATGAATTTAATCAAAAACTCCTAAGCGTTTAAGTGAAAGACACAAAAGAGTTAAGGAGTGGGAGTTGAGAAAAAGAAGATAAATAGTAGTTGTGGGAGTTGAAGAAAAGATTAGAGGTGCATTTTTTTGAAAATGCATAAATATTGGTATGGAGTAAGAGAAAAAAAGAAGGAAAAAGTTGCTAAGTACTCCTTACTAATAAGCTATGTGTGCCTAAAGAAATGGGGAAACAAAACTGGAAATTGATGAGTTAAAGGAATAAAGGTGAGGTAAGAGAAGAGATGCCCATAATGAAATTGTGATGTATTAAAAGCGCTTAGGGAAGTTAGTCACTATTACTGGCTAGAATAGTACTTACCCGTCCCTTAGCTTACATTACAACCCGATAAGTCCTACTTGATCTTACTTTCGAACATTCCTAAATGAGTAATGTAAAAACACTAAAGGCAAGCTTATGAGTCATTACATGTCGCATGTGAATTCTTTTTGAGAGTGAGCTGAATTCTTATTCATATACCCATACATGCTATAATTTGAAAACTTGCGAGTGAAAAATGGGTATCTCTCTTGTTGTGAGGGCACATATTTGAGGAAGGATAAAATTCATTTTGGATGTCTTGACTTGTTAATTTGCATGAATTTGCTCAGTTTGAGAGTCGATTCTTGAGGTTAGGAAGTCTTGACTTGGTTGTATGTGATTTTAGTGGGTATACCTTGCATGCGTAATCTTAAACTTGCTATTTGAGACAATCATTGTAGCCTTAGCTTGAGTCTTCTTGCTTTAATTGGTTATTAGTGAGTCCTTCGTGTGCATGAGATGTAATAGAGTTGTTCAAGGACAAACAAGGCATTAAGTGTGGGCTAGTGATCTTGGGCATATTTACGTGCCCAAGTGCTATTTTATAACTTAGTTTTATTCATGTTTGTTAATTTAATTGATTACATTTTCATGTGAATTTATTTGTTTTTGTGCATAAACTAACCAACATGGCTAGTCTTTGTTTTGTAGATGTAAACTGCTTAGGAGAGACTAAATTTGATTGTTAAAGCTTGAGGAAAAAGCTCGGAATAAAAGGCAAAAGAGTCGCATGATGATGCACATGTGTATGCACATGCCAAGCCACACATCGTGCCATGTAGCATGGGCAGCGCGCCGAGCACCGTGCCACGGCAAGGTAGCTGCGCGACAGGTAGTGTGCCGCACCCAACATCGGCGTGCGGGAGACATGCCTTTCCAGTGAAGTCACCCAGTAGGCCTGTGACATGCCTTTCCTTCTCGGGTCTAGTCCTTGCCACGGCGTGGGAGCAGCGCACCAGCGTCCATGCCATGCCCGACGCCGGTCGCCCATGACATGCCAACACCCGAAGTCAAATTCCAGTAGCCTGCCGCGATGGAACCGTGCCACGCTGCCTGGTTGGCACGACCAGTGGTGCGTCAAGGACGCAATTTTGGAAAGGCTAATTTTTGCATTTTTTCACTTAGTATAAATTATACACTGGTTATTCTATTGAGATATCACGAAATATTTTTAGAGGAACGAAAAGGAGTGAAGGGAGAGTGAAGGAAACTCTACCTAGGGTTCATAAACTTTCATTCTCTTTTACTATTCTTGTATGTACTTTACTTTAAACATGATTTGGAGTAATTGTATGAACATGAATGGCTAAAAACCTTCTTCTAGGGTTGAGGCCACATGATATGAACGTAATTGCTTAATTTTCAACTTTGGTTTGAGTTTTAGTTGTTCTTTTGTCTTGCATTCTTAATCGTTGTTGATTTTATGCTTGATCACCATGAAAATGAACTTGTTAAACTTAGGCAAAAGCTCGAAAGAGTAACCCTAGGTTAGAACTAAAGAATGCAGGGAGCAAGTTCTTGTATTTATGATAGGATTCGCGGTTAGGATAGAAGTTATACCGAATTTGCCTTGCTTGGTTAATTAAACGGGACGATAGCTAGAGACCGACTTAGAATTGTCACATTACCACTCATAGATGTAGTTATGAAGCTAAGTTACGTTAAATGATTAGAGGTAGGAAATTCCATAATTAAGGGCATTAACCCCATAAACCACATCCATAGTGTTAAATTGCTCACTAATTAGGACGTCACACCCCCGCTCAATGATGTAGGTGTGAGACTAGTTTATTGTGTTTAGAGGCTCGAGAGACGATGAACACTTCATATTAACTCTGTGAGACAACGACTGAAATTTATATACTTGAACCATTGTGAATTGTAGCATTGCATGATTGTCACGCCTTAACTCTAGATGCTTCTTATTATTATCTCCCAATTAGTTTGTGATCACCACTAGATTTAATACCAATCTTCAAAATCTCTACAATCAACACTTGTGAAATTTAATATATCACTTGAACTTGAATATTTGCCGAATTAGTTCAATCCCTGTGGTTTCGACATTCGGCTCTTAAAAGAGCCATTGTAGTACTTGTACAACCACGTACACTTGCGCGTGTGCTGGGGTGCAACACATGCAAGTTTAGAGGTTTTCTATTGAATATCGAGCTTAAACCCTTCAATTTCTTCTCAAAATCTGTTTGACTTTCAAACACAAGTGTAGATTCAATTCACCCAGGTATATAGGGCTATGAATGAGAGTTCCCTTCATTATTATGCTGAAAATTCTCCTCAATTCCATGGATTAGAGTTCATGATCAAATTTATGATCTTATGGGTTTTTAAGCCAATTTTACGAAATTCTCCATAGATTGTTTATAAGGTCAATCCCACCTATGTTTCAAACTATGTTTGAAGATTCATGAGCATATTTTATACCTATTTTGACTATAAATTCATGACCTCAAGTTTTAGATGATCTTTTCCCTTTTATGCAAGTTCATAAAAAAGTCAAGTTATGATTTAGGACTTTTAGTATGATGAAATATCTAGTATGATTGAATATTTACAAATAACCTATGTATGAATTCATGAATTTCCTTATGAAGTGTATTTCAAGTACGCATGATTTTAAGATTTGGGCAAGCCCACACAAGTTAATTATGTTGCATGATTTAGCCAAAGCTAACAAGATTAGTTGATATACATATATTTGGATTAGATTCCCCAAATGTTTAGATTCAAGTTATGATTTGAGAATATGGTTATACGATCACTATGCATGTTTTGGGAGTAGTATCTAGCACCGAGTAGGCTTAGGGTATCAAGTTCCCCAGTCTCAGAAAGTACGTGCCAATGCAGGTATATATTTTGGAACCTCTCAAGAGAGTGTTTCCTTGCCCAAGAGCACACTGTGATATCACACCTTACTTATCCTTCTCCCTGGGAAGGCTTAGGATGCCCCTCCTCTATGTGGACAAGATGTCGGATCATCATGCGCTCATGCATAGTGCTTGTCGGTTAAGATGAGTCTCCCATTGTTCCTCATGATTTTAGTTATGCATGTTTATTACTTATGATATTATGTTTTCAGCATGTTTGTCTCAATGATCAGTTTGTAAGTTTTACTAATGATTTCAGTTATGGTAAGTCATATGATTATATTTTCATCTTTGGGTCATTCAATTTAGATATGAGATTCATCTTACGACTATACATATTTTCAGACATCAGCATGCAGTCCTTACTATCGTGATCTATGATTTATGTTTATATGCATGATTTCAGCAAACAATTACTCAACATGTTTTACTTACATTGCATACTCAGTATATTTCAAGTATTGACTACATACTCTATGCTTTATCATTTTATGGTATAAGTTCAGATGTTCAGACTCAGTTCCGCCGCTAGCCAGTTTCCCGCAGCTTAGTTCAGTGTCTCTCATTGGTGAGTCCTTATCATTCGAGGACCTTCAGTTTGATGTTGAGTTATGTTATTTTAGTTTTCAAACTTTAGTGAGTTGGTTGGAGATATTGTCCCATCAATTCTTTAGACATGTTAGAGGCTTATCAGATAATATGTAGAACTTCAGCTTTGTTAGTGTTGACTCTGTTTGGTTGATATGTATTCAGACTTTTGCTTATTCATGTTTCAATTATCAATTTTTTCTTGATTTACGTTCTTTAGTTATCATGTTCATTCTATGGGTCGACTTGAACCATTTCTGGTTCTAGGGTCTGTGTCTTAGTCCAGACCTATATTCGGGTCATGACATAGAGTCACAACTGTCAACCTCAATAGTAGCAGCAGCAGGGTAAGCAAGTTAATGGCCAATCAAGCAACATAGAGCAGATGTTGTAGAAGATCATGGCTAACCAGGCTCAAATAGCAGCTGATCAAGCCAAGATGGAAGCCAAGCTCAAAAGTCAGTAGTTAGCCATAAGGAAATTATAGAAGCAGATGGGGCAATTAGTTGTAGCTCAAAACACTAGACCTCAAGGTGGTTTACCACGTGATACTAATCCAAACCCAAAGTAGGCCATGGCTATTAGCTTTAGGAGAGGGTGAGAGTTAGATGATGCACCACTGAAATAGAAGAAAAATGAGGTGCAAGATGAGTTGACAAGACCAGGCCCATTTGCAGATAAAGGTAAAAAAAAGGTAGCTGTGAAGAATAATGTACAACCAGCAGTGTAGCCAACAAAGAGACTACCACCACCATTCCCCCAAAGGCTTAAAAATAAGGAAAGTGGGATGCTTCTTTCAAGAAGTTCTTTGACATTTTTAAGGAACTTAATATAAATTTTCTTCTAATTTTATTTTACATGAAATGTCCAGGTACACTAAGTACTTGAAGGATGTGGTGTCCAACAAGAAGAGGTTCGTTGATGTGGAAATATTGGCAATTAGTGAAGAATGCAACTCAAGGGTAATGAGCAAGCTTCTTGAGAAGCTCAAAGACCTTGGGAGTTTCACCCTTCTGATACAAATTGGTGGAAGTGAGTAGATGTAGGCCTGGTGTGATTTAGGGGCAAGTGTGAACTTAATGCCCCTATCATTATCAAATACACTTGGTTTGGGAAAATCAAGGCCTTCCATAGTGGTGCTGCAGCTGGCTGACCCAACAAAAGTTGTTTAGAAGGGGATCATAGGGGACATGCTCATCAAAGTTGGTTAATTCATAATCTCTATTAACTTTATTATTCATGACTTTGAAATTGATGACAAGGTACCTATCATACCAGGATTTCTATTCTTTGCTATTGGAGGAGCGCTGATTGATGTCAGGGTAGGCAACCGGAAGATGAGAGTCGCTGAGGAGGAGGAGAACTTTAGAATATACAAAGCACTCAACATCTTCACACACTATAGGGATTTCTATATGATCAATGCATTAGAAAAGGATAAGTGTTGGGTGGTGGGGTGCAAGATAATAAGCACTCGTCTGAAAGCTCTGATGAAAAGGCTTGAAGCTTATGTAAAAGACTAGCCAAGTTGAAATGGGAATCTGAGATTAAGTCTGTTAGAGTGTAATTGACCTAGTAAGGAGGTGATGTTGAAGAAGAGGGAAAGTGTGGAGATTGTTCCCTCAAGATCTAGAAAAGAATGAGATTGTTCCCAAAAAGGAAGAAAAGGTTAAACACATCCTAAAAGGGATGCAACTCACATTGTGTCGCAACGTTAAATTAGGCGCTGCATGGACAACCTAAGTTGTACAACAGGTGTGCTGCATGGACAACCTAAGTTGTACAACATGTAATATTTTTCTTTTACTTTGTTTTGTTTAATATCACCCTTATTTTTAGTCCTGTTTGGTTTAGTTCAGATTAAGGGGAAGTCTAAGTACCCATAGAACGAATCTAAGGAGCATGAGGAAGAACGAGTGTGGGGTCATTGACCTTTGTGACCAAAAATTGGATGAACATACTGCTAGCTAGGTCTAAAGACTTCAAAAAGTATCTCTAACCCATGTTTGATTTTAAATGATGCATTGCGTACATAGCACAATTTAATTGTGGGGTGAGGGAATTTCAATTTTTTGATGCTTATGAGGGTGAAGTGTGTGCTTAGTTGAAGTTGCTTTAGTTGAAAAGAGTAGGGCACACTTAACCAACCCCTTGGTTTTTTTAGCATCTTTACTGAAAGGGGGCATATTAATGTTTGATTTAGGTGAGAAATTTGATTTTTAGTCATATAAGGGGCTTTTTCCAATGATGGATGAATGGTGACCGTCTTGAGAGAAAATTAGTATTAGAATTTTTCTTTAGAACCCTTAACTGGTTGAATGCTTGATGCTTTTGTTAAGTGCTACACATGATTGGAAGATGCACGTGAGCCGTAAATTGAGAAACATATTGGGTAAAATGAATAACTCTGTAGAGACACCTAGGCTCATGAATTTGACTCTTTTGTGCTTTATGCTTAATTTTGAATTCATGTGGTTAGCTGAATTGAGAGTATGTATGGATTTATCTCGAGTTAAACATGTGTAGTGAGTGTGAGGTTTCTTGTGTACTCCATGCTATCATGTGATTTCTAGAATTTGTCTGGTGTGTTCGCAAAGCAAAATGAGGAATGTTAATTGTAGGAGACGATATAGGTACTTCTTTGATTAAACATGCTTTTGTCCTTCGCTTTAACTACCCACAATGTATGATCCTAGTTAGCCCCATTGAGCTTTTAGCCTATTTTTGATAGCCACACAAGTAGCTTAATTCTTCTCTTTCAATTGACCATGAATTTGATCCATAACTCCCAATCACTTAATTGAAAAATGTATAAGAGTGCAAGGAGTGAATATTAAAAAATAGGAGATAGTGAGGGTGAGGAAGTTGAAGAAAATATTAAGGATGCAATTGTTTAAAAATACATATGTTGTTGATAGGGAGTCGAAAAAGAACAAAAAGTATTGAAATTTTTTTTACTGGAGTACCCTGCTAATAGTGGGAACTTGCTTAAAGAAAGGGGAAACAAAGGAAAAATGATAGATGAGAAGAGCGGAGAAAGAAGTAAGTGATTAAAGATTATACTTAACGAGAAAGTGTGATGTATTGAAAGCTCTTAGGGAAGATAGTCACTAGTACTAGCCAGAGTAGTACCTACCCATCCTTTACCCTACGTTACAGCATGAAAAGTCCTACATGATTTACTTTTAGATGTTCCTATATTAGCGGAGTAGTATACTAAAGGAAAGCATATGGTCATTGCATGTTGCATGTGAAATCCTTTATAAGCGCGACTGGAATTTTATTTTTGTACCCATACTTGTTATAAGATATTTATTTTGAGTGAAAAATTGGTAACTCTTTTGTTATGAGGACACATGATTGATAAAAGATAAGTTACATATTTGACCTCTTGAATGGTTAACTTGCATGAGTTTTCCAAGGTGGTAGAGTCAATTATTAAAACTAGGAAGCCTTAACTTAGTTGTTCATGAATTTAACTGGTTATAGATAACATGCTTGATATGAACATGTCATCTAGGTCGGTTATTGTAGCCTTAACTTGAGTGACCCTGCTTCAATTTGTGAATTTTGATCCTTATTGTAGCATCAGATATAAAAGATTTAGTCAAGGACAAACAAGGTTTTAAGTGTGGGTGGTGTCTTGGGCGTATTTGCACATCCAAGTGTTATTTTATGCCAATGATCTATCCTTGTTTGCACGTTAATTTGATTAAAGTCTCATGTATTTTGTTTAATTTGTGGCCATGGACTAACAAATATGATTAACCCTTTTTGTAGGTGAACAATGCTAATTAAAGGAACTTAATGTGAGGATGAATGATCAAGAGGGATGGTTGAAACTAAGAGGGAGAAGGCATTATTTTTAGGATTCCTTTCCTTTTCTTTCTTTTACATTTTTGTTGTTACAGGAATTCAAATACATTATTGGATTCTTGTAGAACAATGAGTAGCTAAAACCCTCAGTCTAGGGTTGAGGCCGCAAACATGATTTTAGCTTAAATTCATGCTTGGTTGATTGTTTATCATTGATGATTGTTCTTGCATTCTTGTTTATATTATTTTAATGCTTGATCACCATTAAAATACACATAAAATTCTAGTGCAACCTCGAAAGGGTAAAACCCTAGGATAGATTGTGGAATACAAGGAATGTGGAATACTGGAACATGGGCTGAAGCACAAGGGAAGTAACACTCTGGGAGCTTGTAACGACTCATTGGACCAGTCGTTGTCACTAGCAGTGCAGATTTTTCCAGGTTTTCATTTAGGATAATTTCGTCATTCCTAGGTCCTAAGGTTCTAAACTACGTCGTTTTAAGCTCAGTTAGTAGGATTTTAAGAGGGTTAAACCTATTCTAAGTATCTCTACTCCATGCATGCAACCTAGAGCCTTTCCTTGAAGATCAAGTTTGAAGAATTTCATGGAATTTTCTCCAATTTTCTTTGGTCTTTCAAGTGGGAGTGTGAATTTAATTTACCCAAGTATGTGAGGCTATGAATGAGAGTTCCTTTTACTCTCATGCTCTAAATTCTTCTCAATTCTATGGATTTCAATTCTAGCTTCAAGTTTTATGATCTTATGGTGTATATTTCAATTCTTGTGAAATTCTCTGTGATCTATCTATGGGTCAATTCCTTTCATGTATCAAATCATGTCTTATGATCTATGGGCAGACTTTATAAATATGTTGGTTATTAATTTATATTTTCAAATTTTATTTAAATCATGCCCAATTATGTATGCTTCATGAAAAGTCATTTTATGGTTCCATTATGATCTTGATCTCCTTAAGCCCTAAATTATGATTTATGCTTTATGATATTATTTATTTCAAGTACTCATCATGGATTTATGAATTTCAAGTATATACATGTTTTACAAGTATGCATGAATTTCATGATTTATGGATTTATGACTCTTCGCCGATTCACGGGCCCTTATTCATGGCTAATCATGTATTTCAAATGGGATCCATCATGTTATTACTTATTTGGCGATGAACTTCATGAATGATTTTACGATTACAGTATAACCCCTCATGTGCATGCTTTTAGGAGCAGTAGCACTGATTATACCTGGCGTTCAGGTAAACTCTGTGGTCCAAAACTACATGCCACCGTAGGTATATACATATTTAATATTGGATCCCTGTGATATCACCACACATGAACGTCCTCCTGCCTGGAAAGTCGGGGATAGTCCTGACCACTTGGGTGAAATAGTGGGGCATCATGTAAGGCACTATCATGATGGTGTCGGTTAAGACGAGTCCTCCCATTTATCCTCATGATTCATGCATGGTTATGTTTATGTTACTTTGGCTGAAGTCATGTTTAATGAATCTTTTCTCCTATGATTATAATTATGACTGACTAATGAATGTATTGAAAACCTTGAGCCCTTATATTTACATTATGATTTTTACTTCATGATCATGTTGTTCTAATCTTATGCACTCTTATGTATTTTTACTACCTGTTTTTACATACCCTGCATACTTAGTACATTTCAAGTATTGACCGCATACTCTATGTTGTATCGTTTCATGATACAGACTCGGACATTCAGGTTTAGTCCCACCGTTAGCTTGATTCTCAAAGTTCATGACCCTCAGCCAGAGTTGGTGAGTCCTCATCTTTTGAGGACGCTTTTATCAACTTATGTTCAGTACTTTTAGTTTCAGTCTTTAGTGAGTTAGTTGAGGTCTTGTCCCGTCAACTCGTCAGTATATAGAGGCTTATCAAACATAGTGTGTATTCAGCTTCAGGATTGTATTATGTATGCAGATGTTTAATGTTATTATGTTTTCAGACTTCTACTTTATTATATATGTTAAATTTCCGCTTGATTATGACAACTTTAGTTGTCATGTTTATGCCATGGGTTGACTTGGAGCCTCTCGAGGTTCTTTGTCCTATGTCTCGATCTGGGCCTATGTTCTGGGAATGACAAACTTAGTATCAAAGCATTAGGTTTGAAGTGTTCTAGGGTGTCTGAAAGCCGCGTTAAGTAGAATATTTTTTATGGTTGTGAAGCGCACCACACTTGTGACGAAGAGGCTGCCAGATGTTTAGGAAATGCTCCCTTCTTTCATGATTTATGTCATGCGATGAAATGCCTCTCTATCCTTCTAACTCGTGCTATACGCGTTTACAGAATCATGTCTCTTTGCCGAGTTAATAGAAGAAGAAATGGAAATGGAAATGGCCATAAGAATAGTAATGGAGATGGGAACCGAAAGGCCCCACCAGCCCATGAGGATCATGTACCTGAGCAGGTGGCCCACGTAGAGTTTAGTGCTGCCATTCAGATGCTAGCTCAGGCTTTGACCGCCTAAGTCAACTAACATATGGTGGCACATGTCCCTCCGAATGGGAATGCGATGGTGGCGAGGGTCAGAGATTTTTGGTGAATGAACCCTCCTGAGTTCGTTGGATTGAAAGTGGACAAGGATCAACATGAGTTTATTGATGAGGTGCTGAAGATCACTCAGATCATGGGAGTGACCGAGGAGGAGTGATCAGACCTAGCCTCATATCAGTTAAAAGGGGTTGCACATATCTGGTTTAGGCAATGGAAGGATAACACGACAGTTGAAGCGGGGCCCATTGGTTGGGATGAGTTCCACACCGTTTTTGGATCGATTCTTCCCTCGTGAGATGAGGGAGATTAAAGCAGCAGTGTTTGTGAACCTGAAGCAGGGTAACATGACAATTTAGGAGTAGGCTTTGGAGTTCAGTCATTTTCTTCCAAGTATGTACGAGAGCTAGTAGCTGATTAGAAAGCTCGGGTGAGCAGGTTTGTACATGGGGTAGCAGACTACCTAGACGAGGATAGTAGGACCGCCCTACTTCATCAGGACATTGATTTTCCCCCATTGGTTTTGTATGCCCAGCAGATGGAGGTAGTACATCTGAGAGAGAGGGGCTAAGAGGGCCAGGACCGAGAATTTTGGGTTCTCTCAGTAGAGATCAGGCTATGGACATCGCCAGCAGTCTCATCATAGGTCATTAGTTCCAACGCCCTCATTGGCAAGTGCACCATTCAGACCGCGAGGTGATAAGAGGAGCAGAGCCTCAAGTTCGAGGGGCCACAGTAGCATGCAGATAGAGCGTACTTTCCCGGCCTATGTGAAGTATGGCAAGAATTATATAGGGGAGTGCTTGATTGGGTCAGATATCTGTTTTGGGTTTAGTAGACCCGGGCACAGATGTCAGGCGTGTCCATTGGCTAGACGAGGTGATGGTAGAGGTTGTACTTGGGCTACTCGCTCAGCAGTAGCACCAGCGCACCCAGCTTAGCAGGGTGCATCCGTAGCGCAGTTGGTGGCCAGCGCGAAAACAGATTTTATGCCCTAGCATCTCATTAGGAGCAGGAGGTCTCCCTAAATGTAGTCACTGGTGTGTTACGAGTATTCCACATGATGTATATGCATTGTTAGATCCATGGGCTACTTTATCTTTTGTGATGCCTTATGTTGCTAGTAGTTTCAGAGTTAGTCCTGAAATTTTATCAGAATCCTTCTCAATATCTACTCTTGTCGATGATTCAGTTATAACTAGACAAGTATATAGAAATTTCCCTGTCACAGTCCTTCAGAAAATCACCTTAGCAGATTTAGTAGAGTTAGGCATAGCCAATTTAGATGTTATCTTCAGCATGGATTGGCTACATGCATGTTATGCCTTAGTCAATTATAGAACCCGTGTAGTAGAGTTCAGATTTCCGGGCGAACCAGTCTTAGAGTGGAAGGGTAGTTTAGCTGTGCCTGTAGGTCGCTTCATTTCCTACCTTAAGGCCAGAAAGATGATTACTAAAGGTTGCATATACCATCTAGTTAGGGTTAAGGATGTTACATCCGAAACCTCGACTATCCAGTCAATTCCTGTTGTGTGTGAGTACCCAGAAGTGTTTCCAGATGATTTACCGAGAATCCCTCTCGAGGGGAGATCGACTTTGGTATTGACCTTCTTCTTAATATGCAACATATATCTATTCCTCCTTACAAAATGGCTCCGTCTAAGCTAAAGGAGTTGAAGGAGCAGTAAGGATCTATTAGATAAGGGTTTCATCAGACCGTGAAAATCCCCATAGGGTGCACCAGTTCTCTTTGTCCGCAAGAAGGATGGTTCTCTTCGTATGTGCATTGATTATCGGCAAATGAACAAAGTTACAATCAAGAACAGGTATCCCCTTCCCAAGATTGATGATTTGTTTGACCAACTTCAGGGTGCTAAGGGTTTTTCAATGATAGACCCAGATCTGGATACCATCAGCTCAGGGTTTGGGAGAGTGACAGCCTTTAGGACGCGGTATGGTCACTATGAGTTTGAAGTTATGTGTTTTGGACTAATGAATGCTCTAGCAACTTTTATGGATTTGATTAATAGGGTGTTCAAACCATATTTCGATATGTTCGTAATTGTGTTCATAGATGATATTCTCATATACTTTCAGAGCTAGGAGGAGCATGCCATTCATTTGAGGGTGGTGCTACAAACTCGTAAGGATCACCAGTTGTATGCTAAGTTCAAATGTGAGTTCTGGTTGAACTCAATCGCCTTTTTGGGTCATGTGGTGTCAAGTGAGGGTGTACAGGTAGACTCTCAGAAGATAGAAGCGGTGAAGAATTGTCCTAGACCGGTGGATCCTTCAGATATCTGGAGTTTCTTTGGTTTAGCTGGTTATTATTAGAGATTTGTTGAGGGGTTTTCATCCATTGCAGCCCCCGTTGACTAAATTGACCAAGAATTTAGTGAATTTTCAATGGTCAGAGGCCTATGAGAAGAGCTTCCAAGAGTTGAAGACTCGACTCACCTCAGCACCGATGTTGACCCTACCTGAGGGCACCGATGGATTTGTGGTATATTATGACGCTTCTAGGATCGGCCTTGGTTGTGTATTAATGTAGAATAGTAAACTTATAGCCTATTCTTCTAGGTAGTTGAAAGTCCATGAAAAGAACTACCTGACCCATGATCTCGAATTGGAGGCACTAGTATATGCCTTAATTATTTGGAGACACTATCTGTACGGGGTCCATGTGGATTTGTTTACGGACCACAAAAGCCTACAGTATGTGTTTACCCAGAAGGATCTAAATCTATGACAGAGGAGGTAGTTGGAGTTTCTTAAAGATTATGATATGAGTGTCCTTTATCATCCGGGCAAGGAAAATGTGGTGGCAGACGCTCTTAGTAGGCTTTCCATGGAGAGTGTATCTCATGTAGATGAGGAAAGGAAGGAGTTAGTAAAGGATGTGCACCGAATTGCACGACTAGGAGTTAGTCTGGTTGACTCCACGGATGGTGGTGTCATTATTCAGAATGGATCAGAATTATCTTTAGGGACCGATGTTAAGGCTAGGGAAGAGGAGGATCCTATTTTGGTGAAGTTGAAGGAAGCGGTTCAGAATCAGAAGGTCGAGGTATTCTCCCAAGGGGGAGATGGTTTGCTTCTATATCAGGGTCATTTGTGTGTACCAGATGGTGGTAACTTGAGGGACCGAATGTTGTGTGAAGCTCATGGTTGCAGATATTCTATCCATCCAGGTTCCACCAAGATGTACCGTGACCTACGGGAAGTCTATTTGTGGAGTGGCATGAAGAAGGACATAGTAGAATTTGTGGCTAAATGTCCGCATTGTCAACAGGTGAAGGTTGAGCATCAGAGACCAGGAGGTGTTCTTTAGGAAATTGGTATCCCTACTTTGAAGTGGGAGGAAATCAATATGGTCTTCATAACGGTGTTGCCTCATACACGCCTACAGTATGACTCTATTTGGGTGGTTGGAGAGGTTGACTAAAGCAGCTCATTTCCTACCAGTCAAAACTATCGATTTAGCGAGGATTATGCTAAGTTGTATATTCGGGAGTTAGTTCAGTTGCATGGAGTGCCATTTTCCATCATATGAGATAGAGGTATTCAATACCTCCCAGTTTTGGAGATCATTTTAGAAGTGCCTTGGTACCCAGGTTAAGCTTAGCACAACGTTTCACCCACAAACAGATGGTCAGGCAGAGCGGACCATTCATACTCTGGAAGATATGTTGAGAGCGTGTGTGATTGATTTCAAGGGTAGTTAGGATGATCATTTGCCTCTTATTGAGTTTGTATATAACAACAGCTACCATTCCAACATTAAGATGGCTCTGTTTGAGGCTCTCTATGGGCAAATATGTAGATCACCTATTGGTTGGTTCGAAGTCGGTGAAGCTGGGATTATAGGACTAGATTAAGTCCATGAGTCCATGGAGAAAGTTCAACTTATAAGGGACAGGTTAAAAATAGCTCAGAGTCGCCAAAAGTCCTATGCGGATGTGAGGAGGAGGGAGCTTGAGTTTAAAGTTGATGATTGGGTGTTTTTGAAGGTATCTCCCATGAAGGGAGTGATGAGGTTCGGAAAGAAAGGGAAACTCAGTCCCTGTTATGTTGGTCCATACCTGATTGTGAGACATATTGGTAAGGTGGCCTACGAGTTGGAGTTTCCCTCAGAATTAGCTTCAGTTCATCCAGTTTTCCATGTATCTCTCTTGAAGAAGTGTTTGGGTGATCCAGCACTAGTTGTTTCGGTGGAGACTGTATGGGTAAAGGGTAGCCTTAGCTATGAGGAGGTTCCGGTGGAAATACTTGAACGTCAGGTTCGGAAGCTAAGAAACAAAGAAGTAGCTTCAGTGAAGCTATTGTGGAGGAACCAGCACATTGAGGGAGCTATGGGGGAAGACGAAGTAGATATGATGGCTAGATACCCGTATCTATTCCCTTCTGGCTCAGTTTCTACATAAGGTATCCGTTTCCTCCTTAGTATCCTATTCATTTTCATGTTCAGTTAATGTTTCCCCAGTTACCTTCATGTCAGTGTATGTATGTGTGATTTATGAATCCAGTTCAATAATGTATTCTAGTTTGGAGTTAGTTACTCCATCAATTTTTAGCACAAATATTAAGTATTTGGCATGTCAGTTGCATTTTCTAGCTTTTCAGTATGGTTACCCACATTTAAGGATGAATATTCCCAAGGGAGAGATATTGTAATACCCCAGAAGTGCCTAAGACTAAACTCAGGATTTGAAATAAAAAGTAGCAGAAAAATCAGAAATTTCGTTCAAAACGACTCGTACCACAAGTCCTTGTTATGTTTGATGGACCATGGGAAGAAGTCGTGGTTGGGTTCTGCTGTGAGGAGTTCTGTGAAAACGGGTCTAAGGATGACCCATTGGTTGATGTAATGGATCATTGGAATTGAGTCGTTATGAGTGTGGTCATGGTCAAGGAGGCAGGCACGAGTCGAGGAACGGCTTATTAGTTCAAACCACGGGTTGTGGTATGCTACCGTTGGAAAGTTTTCGAGAAATCGGTAGTGGTTACAATGGATGGTTGCCACGAGTTGTTGAAGCTGGGTACGACTCGTGGTACCTGTCGTGGTAGCTGGTCTGGGACTGGAACATTGGCTGAAGCAATGAGGGAAGTAACGACTCGTGGGAGCTTGTAATGACTCGTTGGACAAATCATAGTCACTAGCAGTGCAAATTTTTTCAGGTTTTCATTAAGGGTAATTTCTTTACTCCTAGGCCCTAAGGTTCTAATCTATGTCATTTTAAGCTTAGTTAGAAAGGTTTTAAGGGGGTTAAACCTATTCTAAGTATCTCTACTCCATGCATGCAACCTAGAGTCCTTCCATGATGATCATGTTTGAAGAATTTCATCAAATTCACTCCAATTTCCTTTGGTCCTTCAAGTGGTGTTATGAATTTGATATACCCAGGTATGTCATGCTATGAATGAGCGTTCCTTTCGCTCTCATGCTCTAAATTTTTCTCAATTCCATGAATTTCAATACTAAATTTAGGTTTTATGATCTTATGGGGTTTATTTCAATTCTTGTGAAATTCTCTATGACCTATTTGTGGGTCAATTCCTTTCTTGTATCAAATCATGTTTTAGGATCTATTGATAGATTTTAATAACTATTTTTATTATTAATTTATAGTATCAAATGTTATTCAAATTATGCCCAATTATGTATTCTTCATGAAAAGTCATTTTATAATTCCATTATGATCTTGATCTTCTTAAGCCCTAAATTATGATTTATGCTTTATGATATGATTTCTCTCAAGTACCCATCATGAATTTATGAATATCTAGTATATACATGGTTTACAAGTATGCATGAATTTTATGATTTATGGATTAATGACTCTTGGCCGATTCACGAGCCCTTATTCTTGTATAATCATGCATTTCAAGTGGGATCCATCATGTTATTACTTATTTGGCTATAAACTTCATGAATTAATTTACGATTACTGTATGAGCCCTCATGTGTATTAGTTTGGGAGCAGTGTCTAGAACCGAGTAGACTGGGCGTTCAGGTAAACCCCGTGGTCTCAGAACTATATGCCACCATAGGTATATATATATTTATTATCGGATCCCTATGATATTAGCATGCATGCACGTCCCCCTGCCTAGTAAGCCGGGGATGGTCCTGACCACTTGGGAGAAATAGTGGGGCATCATGTAAGGCACTATCATGATGGTGTCGGTTAAGACGAGTCCTTCCATTTTTCCTCATGATTTATGCATTGTTATGTTTATGTTACTTTGGCTCATTTCATGTTTAATGAAGTTTTTCTCCTATGATTATAATTATGACTAACTTATGAATGTATTGAAAACCTCTAGCCCTTATGTTTACATTATGATATTTACTTCATGATCATGTTGTCCTACTCTTATGCACTCATATGTATTTTAACTGTCCATTTTTACTTACCTTATATACTCAGTACATTCCACGTACTGACAGCATACTCTATGTTGTATCATTTCATGATATAGGATCGGACATTCAGGTTTAGTCCCGCCGTTAGCTTGGTCCTCAGAGTTCATGACCCTCAGCCAGAGTTGGTGCATCCTCATCCTTTGAGGACCCTTTTATCAGCTTATGTTCAGTATTTTCAGTTTTAGGATTTAGTGAGTTAGTTGGAATCATGTCCGATTAACTCGTCAGTATACAGAGGCTTCTCACACATAGTGTGTATTTAGCTTCAGGATTGTGCTATGTGTTCAGATGTTTAGATGTCATTATGTTTTCAGACTTTCTCTTTATTATATATGTTAAACTTCCACTTGATTATGATTGTTTTAGTTTTCATGTTCATGTCATGGGTCGACTTAGAGCCTCTCGGGGTTCTTTGTCCTGTGTGTCGATCCGGGCCTATATTCAGGTCGTGGCAATTTGGTTCTCACTCAAGTAATGACTCGTTATGTCATCCTTTAAGTCAACTTTTGAAACTTATCATTTTATCCCCACTCATAACGAGTCAGCAAATGAGTTGTTAAGTGACCCCAAAACTCATTAAGTGACTCATACTTAAGAATTTTGTGACTTGGTATTTATGGAATAGTTAGAACGACTCATTTGATGACTCGTTAAGTGACACTACGAGTCGTTATGTGAGGCATCATCATTATTCTAAGAAGTTTCTGCCAATTTTAAATTTTGACAACTTTTAGATTGTTAAGTACTTCCTTGTCCACCCTTCAATTTTTCCAACTTTCAGATCTTTTGCCATTTTCTCAGAATGGATCATAGCACGAGTCATTGAGTGTCTTGATGACTCACGCCCATCGTCATCAGGCACACTTAGCCAGCTTTTATCTCTTTTTTCCTCAAGTCACTTCTGAACCTGATTTTCCTACAAAACTTCACAAGACACATCATATCCATATAAACATACCTAGGACTTACATATCTTTTTTATTTTTAAGAGTTGAAAGTACCGTAAAACCACGGTACATCAGGTATACAATAGTAAAAGTAGGTTCTAACGTGCTGCAGAATGAAAGAACCTGGCTGTGATAATTGGGTATAGATAAGAAAGAGATTATAGTAGTCTGGTTCTAAAATTGTCAATGATCCATATAAGTTGAACACAAGAAGAAGATATGGAAGACAATAACAAATATCCACATAGACAAATGGCTAAAAATTTGAAGTATGAACTTTTTGAGAAGCTAGATAAAGGAACTAATTCTAGACAATAACAACTATCCACATAGACAAATGGCTAAAAATTTTAAGTATGAACTTTTTGAGAAGCTAGATAAAGGAACTAATTGTCTAGAAGATGAAGTTTATGTGCAAAGCAAGAAGTAAAACAACAATAAACCTAGTACCTCAGGAAAAAGACAAGGAAGGAGTATTATTGCCATCTTGATTGAGGTATATTTAATTAAAAGAAGAGTAGTACACATTTGATGAAAAAGAAGAGATCACATGAGAAACAACTGAAGTGGTTTAATTGAGAAAACTACTAAAGAAGAGATCAAGAATTCTCTTAATTCCTTAGTGTTTTGAAATGCTCTAGACTCAATAATAGTGGATGAAACTAAGACTAGTGACTTTCCTATCTTTATACTCACTCATTAATAAATCAAGTCTAGATGAGATCTAGAAATATTATCCTACATTCAAGATTAATCAACAACAAACAAAAACGTCAAAGAACTTGGTTCTTATAACAAGTCAATTATGCATCTCCTTTCCGTATAGTTAAGTTGAATTAGTTTGCTACATTGATACATCAACAACAGAGGTCCCTAAACCACTTATTGGAATGATCCTAGTCAAATCACATATATCATCAACCTTTTAACCAATACACCAAGATACTTTACCACATTATATCTTCATCAATATTAATTTCTCAAGACTCTTTCTTATTTGTTCAAATGATCTTGAGATTTCCTAAACTTTGAATCCCAAAGATACCTACTTTTTAAAAGAGCCCAATATATAAAAAAAATTAGGGAAGTTATGATTCAAGGGAAAAAAGATGGAATATGAGGAAGAAGGAAGCTCAGAATTATGATGATTGGACATTGATAAGAACTGAAGAGTATATTACTATGAGATTTATGTGATAAAATCAAAATGGAATGATAGGGACTAGCAATAGTCAATCTTGAATGTAGATGAAGAGCTGAAGAAAATCAAATGACTGATAAAACCCTGATCCTCTAAGTATCAATTTATCAAATTGATGTAAATGGATAAATCAACAAGAGTGAAAATAACGACCCTATCATTGGTGTTTCAATGGCAAAGACAAAAGCAACTTCAAGGAGCAGAGCTATGATAATAATAAAGGCAAGGGAAGATAGAAATATGTAATTGCTTCCCTTGACAATTCACTAGGGAACTAACTTATAAAACTCTTTTTTAGCAAAATACCTATTTTTGATCCACCATTTGAATACTAAAATCATACTAAATATTTTCATAGTAGTGTTGTAAGGTAATGTAATTGCCTATTTGATTTGATCCCTCTTGATTAATAGAATTCATCAAGTATCTTCTATTTTGGTTTTGATGAGACCTTGGGTTGAATATTAATATTGTTATGCTCTCATGAGGAATATACGAAATGCTATTGATTGTTGATGATGCCAAAAAGAGAAAATTTAGATAAGTTCAAATATTCAGAGATGTTCTTACAATATATTCATGTGCTATAGGTTGACTAATGAAATAATAAATTCTTACTTATAAAGGAATCTAGATCTATGTAGAAAGCACTGAATATATTTAGGATTGATGAAGAGAAGATGCAATGTCCTGATGAAAGTTAAAGAAGAAGGATCATGAGTAGAGAAACTTCACGCTACATTGTATAAAGTTGTATAAAGACTCGTAAACTTAGTTGTAGAAGAAAGAACCTGGTACTTACACATATAAAGAAGATATGTTTTGAGAATGACATATAGATATAATCAGGTCTCAAACCTAGCTATCTATAAGGTTATAATGAGTGCAAGATGAATCCTTATAGTTGATTAAGTGACGTTACAAACTTTTGATTGGATGGGAATGAATGAGAAAATATTTAATTGTCCCATATTGAATTTGGATCCTTAATTGGTCAAGAAAACCTCACCATCTTGTGGGAGACATTGAGTGCAAGGTAAAACCTATATAAACTGAAAGAAGCTTGTTATTTTGACTGCGGCTTACTGTATCAAAGAACAAAATTCTTTGAGTAACTATGCAAGAAGATAAAGTATGGAATAGGTAGATCAACTCAAGCATTTTCACGTAGAAAACTTCTTTCTCAAGAAAGACAAAAGCTGAGACATACCTCTTGCAGGATTCCCTAAAGCTCTTTATTAAAATCAAGTAATTTAAGGTTACAACCACATAAGGAACTATTCCGAACAATATCTACCTCTACACTCAGTGATTGCCCCAATTCTTAGCTCTTTTATTAACTCTTCAATGACTTTATCCAGTCAAAGAAATTCCTTTACAAATACAAAATAACAATGATCACCTCAGAATGCAATTATGATCTTGTTTTTGAATCATACTAATATAACTAATACAATTCAAGAAAAATAATGATATATCTTTATAGGAACAAGCTCTCTCGTTGTAATAGTTGACTTCCAAATTAGCCTCTTTGTGTAGACTCTACTCTCACTCTAACATCTCTATTTGGTTGTGGTTAAGCTCTAATACTTTTTGATGCACTATATTTATATGAGTAAGTAGCCTCATGTAGTTCTCCAAATCCCACAAAGACTTGGTTTAAGACTTTCTAAAATGCCAATCCTTGTTTGACATAATTTTCAACTTTACGCATATATCACTAACTTCTTCTAATTTCAAGCTAATTTCATGTGTTTAATTTATAGTAATATTTTGATAAATTAAACTCTAGTTTCTTGTGAAAATGATAAGGCTAATTATAATTCTCCAAGATTTCCTTTTGTGCATTGGAATTGCTTCTTCATACAGTCTCTAATTTTGTAGTTCTTTGTCTAAAGGACAGTTCCTCTTTAATTGCCTGCTAGTTCCTTTTTGGAGATCTATTAATGACCTAGTTCTTGGACTTATTTCTTCATTCTTCCAAGATTATTACATGTACAATATTTTTCAATTAATATTAAGTGTATTTATACTTCTATTAGCCATTTTTCACCCATGTTTATGTCTTGTTTTGAGAGGAATTATGCAAAATACTCCTAACTATTACTCATCCTTGTATTATGGAACTAATTGATGTGTTATGTTGAATTTGTAGGTAAAATGTCTGATAAAATGTCTAAGGATGACAAATTAGCAGGTACCTCATGTAGCAAGGGATGGGGCGAGACACAACAGTACTCTGGATCTTGCTGGGTGAGTTTGGAATAAGAGATCAACCCAAAATTTGACCAAGTATGAAAGACCAGCCACCCCTCATCGAGAAAAGTGTAGGGAGAGCTCATGCATCACTATAGAGCTCACCGTGCGAGCTGGATTGTGGATGCTGCAAAGGAAAATCGTTTAAGTGTGGAGAAGTAAAGGGCCTCATGGAGAGAAGCTCAACATAAGAGGCACCTTCCCCTCATCCTTGTGGTGTGAGATAGGCCCTATGAATTGAAATATTTCTAAGTCCCACCCATTTTGGGTGGGTTTTTAGGTCTTTTTCCAATACTATAATAGGCCCCTTAATTAGTTTTAGATTTGAATTGACATTGTGAATGCAAAATGGATGCAGGCATAGCTATTCATATTTGGGTTACTTCTTAATTTTTCATTCTCTTATCCTTTCTTGATTTAATATGAACAACATATGTGTAATCCGAATATGCGTGGCTAAATGCCTTAGTGCTTGGGTTATATCCTAAGTATAATTGTTATTGTCGAAAATTTAGTTATTTATGCATATTTGTAGCTAGAGTTGTTTATTTAGTCTTGCACTTAATATTTACTGCTTCATGGCCATTAGGGTAAAAATATATTCTTGAACGGAACTTTGAATGATAAAAGTTATGATAGAATGAAGATCAAATAGAGTAGGATATGTACTCGAGGGAGCAGATTTACGTCTAGAATAACAATATACTCAGTTCGTTGTACTTGGTTTAAAGATGAGGATTATAAATGCATTTTTGTTATTATCATATCATAGAAATATAATCATGAGTATAAAATAGAGGATTAGAGATTCAGAAGGATCATAATCATAATATCTACTCCATGAATCAACAACTCGATAAATATGTGCATAAGAGAAAAAGTGTAGACACCATATAGTTACATAAAAGTACCATAACCCTAGAATTTTTCTCTTATTGTTATAACCAAAATGCTCAAATTGCTTAGTTAGTGATATTTAATTCTTAGATATTACAATTAGAAGTAATCAACAAAATGAATTCTTTGTGAAAATATTTGTCAACTGCATAGTAATAGTTTATCTAAAATATTTTTCAATCATAAGTCTCCGTTGGATTAAACATCTGATTATTTGCAATCATTTATGGCTTGAGTGATCGTGTAACCTTGCATGTGCACTGGGAGACAACAAGTTTTTCGTGCTATTGTCGAGGCTTAAGTATTTACAACTTTGTAGATTTTGCTAAAAGTATCTATTGATCAAGAGTTAACGTCTTGATCATAGCTACTATAGTTGCAGGTTCTAGGTTCGAATACAATGCACTTCTAGTGGAAGCAACATGACAACTTCCAACCAGAGCCCGAGTGCTTTCTTCAATAGCAGAAAAGGGAGTGAACCTTCTTACATGAGAAACAACTCACAAACAAACCACCAATAAACATGGTAATTGAGGAAGCCCCGATGGTAGTGTATAATGAAGAAGTGTCACTCGTTGAAAATATGACTTCGAGTATTCTAAAGATTGCCATCACGAGAAAGTGAGAGTTGAAGAAGAATAAGGTTTAAATTTTACACATATACAGGTAATTCATAAATCTACCTTGTGTGGACTCGCAACAACACATCCAGGATTTTCTAAAAATTAGTGACACATACATCACTATTGGAGTCTCATCCAATTATATGAAACTCATATTTTTCCATTTTCTCTTTTGGGAGAAGATAAAGATATGGCTAAAAGAAGAGCTGAGAAACTCCTATATTCATGGGATGATCTTGCTGGGAAGTTTCTCACACAGTTCTCTCCATCAACAAATATTGCAGGATGGAGAAGTGAAATCATAGGTTTAAGATATAAACAAGGTGAAACTTTACACTAGGCCGTGGAGAGATTTTCTCATGCCCAACTTTGGGCCTAAACGAGACCGGCACTTGATGCCATTGTTGGCCCGAGAGGACCTCATAACATAGCATAAAACATAGAGCATTTATCTAACATGAGCAGAATATGAATAAATTAAAGTTTTCATGAAGATCTAAAATTTAAGCACTCCGTAATAAAAATATTTTCCAAGTTTACATCATTAAATATAGTATACTCATCAAATTTATGAAGCCTCTAACATAAATGAATAATCTATTTTCTGGGACAAGGAACCAAACATACCTCTGTTTAAAGATAAATTTACGTGTTTCATAGTCATATTTTCCCCATATGTTACTAAGTATTGGGAACAAATTGTGTGCGTTTTCGTTTGTTTTATGATATATTAGTGAAAAGGAGCTAACGCACATGATTAGATTCTTTCAGGGCTTAAAATGATGAAAGTGGGCTTGTTTGAGGCTTAAAAGAGCAAAAATGGAAAAATGGAATTGACGGAGCAAACATATACAAGTTGGCATCACACAAGTACAACTATGCCATAGCCTATGCGAAGCGCAAGCAGACTTGGCTCTTTGAGCAGCGCGGCGTGCCAGGCAGGCAGCGCATGGAGAGGTGCGGTGCACAGGGGTGTGTTAGATGTACAGAAAAGTCAAATCCCAATTCTACTGGGAATTGAAGCTACAAACCCAATTCAAATCCACGAAGGAACAATGAAGGCTAAATCTACTATTATAAGTACCCTCTCTTAACATGTTTTGGGGAAACCATCAACTATTAGTCAATTTTTCATCCAACAATTAGTCTAAGATTCGAATATTGTACTCTTGTAATGTTGTTGCACAATTCATTCTTTGAGGTGTAATAGTTTAGTTGACAATTGTTGTAAATTCATCAAATTCTTATGAAACCTTTTATCTTGGAGATTTTGTTGAACAGGTATTTATTGAAGTAAGTATTTCATTATGATTTCTTGTACATCGTCTATTTATTTTCTCATAAACATGAGCAGCTAATTCTTTTAGGATAGGGTTGTTGGAACCATGATGAATTAACAAATGTAGGCACAATAAATAGTGATTCTTGAATGGAGAATTAAGTGGATTGTTATTCTCTTCGTTTTAATTAAGTTTTAGCGGTTGCAAACGTTGAAACAAGATCATATCTTCAACTTGCCCGACCAAGGAGGTTGAAGTTAGAAAAAGAGAGTAACAATGGCAATTTGAGATTAAAAATTCTCATCTAACTAACTTGAGCTCTAACTGAGGATAGTTATAGTCAAGACTTTATTGCAAAGCTAGAATGTACACACTTTTGAGATCGAGAGGAGATGGGTGGAAACCATCTAATGTCTATTGGTGCATGTAACACATGCACTTTGAGACCTAGAGGAGATAAGTATAATTCTTAAGACGAGAAACAAATAGATGTACTAAATGTAAGTCTTACACAACATTCACCAGGACAGATCACTAGTAAAAGCCTACTAAGTTATGAAATCATGGGGAACATAATCCTAGTTTAGTCTTAGTAATTTGATGAATAACTACTAGTATTATTTTCTTTTTATATTTAATTTGCAAAAAAAAAACCTTTCCAAATATTGATTACAAGTTAGTTTATTTACCATTAACATATTATTTCTGCCTGTTCCTGTGGGATAAACCCCAACCTTTGTTGGGTTACTATATTTGAAAATGATCATTTTATACTTCAATTGCAAGGTGTAATTTGAGCGTGATCAACCTCTACTGAAAAACTGGAAAGACTCAATATAAGAACTAGGCCCCAAAAACAATTGGCAGTTACCAAAAGCTGAATATGTGGATCCAAACGTGTGGCTCAATCATCTGCCTTGTACCTGATTCAATATTATTAAACAATGCAGTGCCCCTAATAGAAGGGATGTAAGTCATATTGATTTATATTGTATGTAAAATGGAAAAATGGTAACATGAACATAGTTGAAATAGAAGGACAACTAGGAAGCATAATCATAGCATAAAGGGAATCAAAGAGTCCAGAATCACTAGTTTCACCTTGTTAAATTCATCTTTTGTCATGCATTAGTTCGTTATGGGAAGTTCTTAGTTAAATCCACCATGTTCGAACATGGAGTCCTATCTCTACCCGATCAACTAAGCCATCTCATACCTTGTTGAGATATGAGACTTATATTACATGTTTGCTAGTAAGGATCCATAATAAGCCCATATGTAACACCACAAAAGTTTCTTAGACCAAACCCAGGCTTGGAAAATGAAACCAGAAAATTTTATCTCAGAACGACTCAACCAACGAGTCGTTGTTAGTAACAACGACCCATTGTCAGTAACAACGATCTATTGTTGGAGTCGTTGTCAGCCCTTCAGTTTTGATTCCTCAAAATAACGAGTGATACAATGACCCATTATTAGAAGTAACGGGTCATTGTTCAACCCATTCTTGTGATACCTAGAAACCTGTCAAATCAATCTTCCAAACAACGAGCTGGATGATGAGTCATTGTTTGATATCATGACTCATCATAGGGAGCCATTAGAAAAAATACAAAAATGGTAGAAATCCGTCCAGCAACAATAGTTGGAAACAATGACCCATTGCTTCAAACGATAGGTCGTTCGGTCTATCTTTTGGGAGAGATCTAGAAACTAATAAAAAGTGTCCTCCAGTGATGACGAGTAGTGACAACGACCCATTGTACCAACCAATGACTCTCCGTGTCATTTGATGAGTTGGAAATTTACCAACTCATTAGGCTCCTAATCATGAGTTTTTGCCTAGTTTTCGAGTCATTTGTGTGGATGTTATGCCTTTTCTCTTGAATTCTTTCTAGGTACCTCATGTGAGTAAAAAAAAGCATGAAATCGAGCAAAACAATCGGAATTTGAGAATAAATATTATGAGTTAGCATATGAGGGAGAGGAGGTAAAGATAAGGGAAGATTTGAGCTCAAAAAGAGGTGCAAAGACATGCTTGGAATCAGCTAAACGCAAATCTAGAAGGACGAAACGCCGAAGCTACTACCTAGACTAGCTAAACAATCAAATCTTCATGGAATTGCACCGGCTAAACTCCACTGAACCGCCGATTCCCCCTACCAGGTCACTGTTTTCAACAGGCTAAAGTTTGGTGCTCCACGGTTTGCAACCAGCGAAAATCCGGTTCCTCACTGGAATGGCCGCCTAATAAAGGGTAAAAGGGGTCCAAGAAGGTCTCAAAAGCATCTAGAAGCTCCAAGGACATTTGGGGAAAGTTGTACACAAGACAGTACAGATATATAACCTCCATTGTACACCAACTAGGGGAGAACCATTAAACCAAAAAATTACTCATCTAATTTTCATCTTCTTCATAGAATTAGGAGTAGATTCTTTTCTCCATAGTTTTGTAGAGTTATCTTCTTTTTCTTTAAACAATTTTGGGAGAATTCCACCATTGTTGTAAGAGCATGTGAAGCAAATTTGTGAAGCTAATGCAATGAATCTGAGGGGAATCCTCTTGGTATCTTCTCTCTATCTTTAAATATGCTTTACTAATTTGCTAGTTAGAAGTATATTCCTGGTGGGTTTGTTGATTTGATTGGGTTTTGATAACTTGCTCTTAGATTCTTATTGAATTGTAGGTGGGTGTTGCTAGATTCATCTTTCTATTGTTTAATTAAGTGTAAATCTATTAGATTCTCTTCAATCTATTAATGAAGATCCATTGATGATGAATTGGGTCTATCTATCCTTGCTTGATTGTTGCTCAGGAGAGAATTATTAAGTATTGGAAGGCAATCTAGTAGTGTGCATGGATAAGAGATTGTAAATTAAGCTAGAAATAGCTGAAATTACTTCCACCTTCCTAATTTGCAGCTAATAGCTAGGAATAGTGAAGTTGATGATCCAAATCAATTCAAGTTGAGCTAAATTGTGGCTAGAGTTTGAGAAAAATCTAGCAAGGGGTAGTCAATAGGCTTGGAAGATGAGGCTACCTACATCCCGAGATTATTTACGCTTGAGTATAAGGCATTGAAGAAATTTCGAATTTAATTGTGATCTCACCCATAGAATGTCCTTAGCCATTCACTTGTGATTACTTCAATTGGAATTCACCCCAATTAGTTTTAGTTTAGAATTAGATAGTTAATTTTTCCTTTTTATTTTCCCCCTATTTTACTCTTCAAATGTTGAACAATTATGCTCTCTAGTTTGAATTAGTTCATAACTTTTGAATTATCGACTCAATTATCTGTGGGATTTGACCCCAACATCCATCGGAAATATTTGTTTTGAGCATCGACCGTTTATGCTCTTTCATAAAAGAGGAGTGTATTTTGGACGTTATCAAAAATGGCGTCGTTGCCGGGGAATTAAGTTGTGATAAGCCATTAGTTATTTATTGATTCAAACTAGTTTTGCATTTTTATTTAACATTTTTTTTGCTTTGCTTTTGTTTGCTTGTAGTTGAATGATGCCATCATGGTATGAAAGGAGGTTTGTTGGTGGCAACCCTTATAATGATGATCATGTCCCCATTGTGGAGGACCACTCTATTGGCAAGATAGCAAATATGCCCCTAGAAGGGAGATGAGTGCACCTTCTCTTTCCTTTGATGGCTATAGATGCACATTATGTGGTAGTCATGAAAGACATTGGGATGGAGGCCCAAATGAGTTCACTTCCCGCTATAATGGTTATGATAGGAGTTGTGCTCCCAATCTTAAAAGAAATGAAGCCATAGCAAGTGAGGGAAAGAGAAGCACATGTGGATACATAAAAGCCATGCTCCAAGCCTCTGTGGAGCGGGAGTATAATGCGGATAAGAATATCAACCCCTCTATGCCCATGGAATCATCAAATCCACTAGAAGAAAGATGTAAATCTCTAAAAGAAGAAGCGGAGGAGACATTGAGGAGAATAGCAAGAATAAGTGAACAGGCATAGCTCAACTTGACTTATGGGAGGAAGATCAAAATGATGATGAAGAAGGAGTCAGGTGAGTGGTGAAGAAGTCATAGAGGTGTGCCAAGCAACCAACATTGTCAAAACGCAAGATGCCAAGGTTGAAGAAGTTATAGTAGAGTCTCCAAATGACATTCAACAAATTTCAATCAAGGACTCTGGTGCACTTGAAGAGGAGGATGGCAAGAAAGAGGCATGCTCGAAAGGGGAGCAACTTAAACTATCCTCTTATCATTTTTCAACATTGATCTTGGTCAACAAAATGGAGACTGAGGAGACCAAGTCAATGGAGGAAGTTGAGGAGGATGATCAAGGTGGCTTCTTCTTAGAATATGCCATGCCAACAAGGCCAAAGCACATCCCTCCTTTGAGGGCCAAGTCACACAAGATGCAACATCCCTTGCTTGGTCCTTCAATTATTACACCACCACCCCTAAAGCGGAGTGAAAGAATGGACAAGAAATTAGGGGTGCGATTCAAATGCTCAAAGTGGAGAGAGAAGTGGTGAAGTTGAAGTTGTCGAGCCACGACGTTAACAAAGGCGCTTCTTGTGAGGCAACCCAAGTGCTTTTACATTTTGTTATTATTTTTCTTTTATTTATTTTTACTTAATGTTTGTGTTTTCTTTGTTTGTGCAAGGGTTCAATATGTATGGAATGTGATGAAGGTGAGAGAAGCCAAATTCAAAGTGAGCAATCGGCGCTAAACCGACGAAGCGCAAGTTCAAATGCGTGAAAAGCAAATGTCAAATGAATTCCTGGAAGAAAAATTGGTTAAGAAGTAGCACATCGGTGTCAGACAGGCGAAATGTCGGTTCCAAAGGCGTGAAACACCAGAGGAACACCGATTATGAGCAGAAGGCCCAGGGAGTCCTTTGACCTATTCCTTTCTTACATTGTGTTACCATGTGCATCAAGGAAATGTTTTATTTGTGTCAAGAGGTGAAATTTGAGTAACCCACTTGTTAAGTGATGCACGATATGGCCCTATGATAAATTGGGTGACGTCATTCTTAAGGGTAAATCATCATTACTTGCGAGTTTGTATCGCCCTTTTAGATAGTGGTCTTTGAATAAACTCCAAGGATTTTCTTTATACTATGATTCTTTCCCAAGGAGTGATTTCTTTGTCTTTTCTTCTTATTGTCGAACTCGGGTTGGCACTTCCCGATGGTAGATTGAGAGCAGACTTTCTTAAGGGAAAATGCCATGTTGTTTGAGTCTTGTTGAGTTGTTTGTGCACTTGCTTGAGGAGGTACCACCAATATTTCTTGCCTGGCATTGTGTATAAGAGTTGAGAATAAAAGATGGATATCTAGATATGAAAATAAGCATGCTCTCGTCATGAATTATATATTCCTTGCTTGTCTTGTTGATTCTTAACTAGCTCATTAAAAGTCATCCTCTTAATGTGACAAAGAAAAAGTGTGTGAAGTCCTTGGATTGTGATGCCTTGTGTGGTGAGGTTTTTAGCTTAATTCTTGTGTATGCATGATTGTCTAGAACTTGCCCTAAGTGTGATTCAAGGCAAAATGATAGATGTGACTACACTTAGAACATGATCTTAGGCCCTCTTTTGTTAGTCACTTCACCCAAATGACCTCCTTGAACATTAACCTTTGATAGCCAAAATTTGAGCCTTGGACCCTTTCTTTGGAAACCACATTACAAGCCTAATGACTATTTTTAATCCATCTCTTTGGCACCCATCCTCCCTAATCGCTATAGATAAAATAATGAAAAATGGGGTTTGAAGCCCATGAGATGGGGAGAAATAAGGAAATGAATGTGAGATGAGGCAAAAGCCTAAGTTTGGGGGTTTGCAAGGGAAGGGCGAAAAATTAGAGCATCAATGTGAGGTAGCACCAAAATCATGATGAAATGAATGAATCAATGGGTTGAAAGACCTCGAATCTTCAAAAGAGAAAGAATAGAAAAAATATGCTATCTCTTGCATAAATGAGGCTAAATGTGAAATTCATGGGTGATACAAGGGTGGCTTGTGTTATACAAAAGGTAAAGATGATGAATAAGGAGAACTAAGGTGGAGTAATTTCAATAAGATGATGGGGTGTTACAAGATTTTGTAAAGGCATTAGGGAGGCTTTAGTCACTAAAGCTAAACAATTATCCTACCCTCACCCCTATCCTCCATTATGACCCACAAGTTCTAATTGATTCTAGGTGTAGCAACATTACATTAGTGGAGATATACATGAAGGGCAAGCCTAAGGATCAATTTGTATGCACTTTGAATTTCTTTGTGAAAGTGAGCGTATTTATCTTATCTTATATTCCCATTGTGTGAAATGCTACAAAAACGTGTATGGGATTCTCTCTTTTTGTGAGGGGAATCATTTCCTTGGAGTACATGCTTAAAATTATTTTCGAAGAGAGGTATGATTAAGGCAAGCGGGTAGCGAACTTTAAGGCAAGCTTTGAATGTGAATTATCAATGACTTGAGATGCTATTTAAACTTGTTTTGAGGAAATATGCCCCTTGTTTAAATGAAATGAATGCATGCAAGATATGTTTAATGATTTTGGTTACCTATTGAAACTTGTGCAACATGGTTTGAGTCTTTTCTTTTTCTTGAATTGGTGTATAATGTTTGGGTTGTCATGAGGATTGATGATTTTGTGTACAACTACCCTAGTTTTCTAAGTCTTAGCAATGTTCCCTTGTGCAAGAATGTCTTGATTGGCCCTTGATGCAAAAACTCATATATATAGCATGTTGTTCATTTGCTCAACTGTAAAGAATTACATTACTTGAGGACAAGCAATGGTTCAAGTTTGGGGGTTTGATGAGTTGGAAATTTACCAACTCATTAGGCTCCTAATCATGAGTTTTCGCCTAGTTTTCGAGTCATTTATGTGGAATTTTGCCTAGGTACCTCATGTGAGTAAAGAAAGCATGAAATCAACAAAACACATGGAATTAAAGAAGAAATTTGACGAGTTAGCATATGAGGGAGAGGAGCTAAAGATAAGGGAAGATTTGAGCACAAAAAGAGGTGCACATGCTTGGAATCGGCTAAACGCGGATCTGTAAGGGAGAAATGCAGGAGAAACGCTGAAGCTACTGCCCAGACCGGCTAAACAACCTGCCCTTCATGAAATTGTACCAGCTAAACGCCACTGAACCGCCAGTTCCCCCCTTCCAAGCCACTGTTTTCAACCGGATAAAGTTTGGTGCTCCACGAATTACAGTCGGCAAAACATCGATTCCCAGCTAGAAAGGCCATCTAATGAAGGGTAAAATATGGGTCTAAGAATGTCTCAAAAGCATCTAGAAGCTCCAAGGACATTTGGGGAAACTTGTACACAAGAAAGTACAGATATATAACCTCCATTGTACACCAACTAGGGGAGAACCATTCAACCAAAAAATTGCTCATCTAATTTCATCTTCTTCATAGAATTAGGAGTAGATTATTTTCTCCATAGTTTTGTAGAGTTAGGTAGTACTTTTCTTCTTTTTTTTCTTTAACCTATTTTGGGAGAATTCCACCATTGTTGTAAGAGCTTGTGAAGCAAATTTGTGAAGCTAATGCAATTAATGTGAGGGGAATCCTCTTGGTATCTTCTCTCTATCTTTAAATATGCTTTACATAATTTGCTAGTTAGAAGTATATTCATGGTGGGTTTGTTAATTTGATTGGGTTTTGATAAATTTCTCTAGGATTCTTATTGAACTGTAGGTGGGTGTTGCTAGATTCATCTTCCTATTGTTCAATTAACTATAAATCTATTAGATTCTCTTCAATCTAATAATGAAGATCCATTGATGATGATATGGGTCTATATATCCTTGCTTGATTGTTGCTCAGGAGAGAATAATTAAGTATTGGAAGGAAATCTAGTAGTGGGCATGGATAAAAGATTGTAAAATTAAGCTAGAAATAGCTGAAATTACTTCCTCCTTCCTACTTGGCAGTTAATAGCTAGGAATAGTGAAGTTGCTGACCCAAATCAATTTGGGTTGAGCTAAATTGTGGCTAGAGTTTGTGAAAATTCTAGCAAGAGTTAGTCAATAGGCTGGGAATCTAAGGTTACCTACTTCCCGAGATTATTTATACTTGATTTAAGGTATTGAAGAAATTTCCGATTTAATTGTGATCTCACCCATAGAATGTCTCTAGCCTTTCAATTGTGATTACTTCAATTGGAATTCCCCCCAATAAGTTTTAGTTCAGAATTAGATAGTTAACTTTTCCTTTTTATTTTCCCCTAATTTTACTCTTCAAATGTTGAACAATTAAGCACTCTAGTTTGAATTAGTTCATAACTTTTGAATTATCAACTCAATTCTCTGTGGGATTCGACCCCGACATCCGTCTGGATTTTTTTTTTTGAGCATCGACTGTTTATTCTCTTTCATAAAAGAAGAGTGTATTTGGGATGTTATTATCGTCCATTGTGTGAATTCCACATAAATTAAATTTTCAAACCTAAGACCAATGACTGGTCCCAACGAGTCGCGGTCACAACTAATGACTCGTTTTGTGAAACGTTGGATCCCGACAAGCAATTTTTCAAACTTTTCTATAGCGGCATTGTTTTAACATCCTTCTATTTTAGTTCCTAATATATATCATTTTTGGGTATAATCTCAGGGGATTTAGGAGAGTTAGTCGATCCCCCCTCCCTCATTTTCTCACCTATCTTTCAAGACCAGAATGTAGAAGTTCAAAAATTCTCCCCAGCAAAAACTGGGGTTCTTCCGGCAACCTCAAAAACTGGAGCTCTTTTTAGGGGAATTCTCCTTCAGGTATGTGGGACTTCAACAAGGGTTCCCTTTTCCCCTTATGTCCTAAATTATTTTCAAAAAAACGTTATAATTTCAGGCCCTGTAGAAGATTAAAAGCTACGGTTTTTCAGTCGGTTTAAGAATTCATTAATCTTGATGTGCTTTAAGCTTTCATGACTATTACTATATGAAATTGATGTCTTAGTTTCATTCACAAAGTGCGCTTTCCTAGCCCTAATATTTAGCATGATTTTTGAATAAAACTTTACTTGATTTAGAAGTAAGATAGAAATATTGTGTCATCATGATATTTTCACTTGAATTATGAATTTTAGCACATATGCTTTGATGGAAAGTCAATGCTTTTAGTATGTTCTATCTCGGTGATATTGTCAGTACTCAGTATATTCAGTAGTATCAATTTATCAGCATGTTCGTTGTTCTCCAGACTGTCATGAAACTTTCAGATAAAGTATATTCAGTAGTATCAATTTATCAACATGTTCATTATTCTTTAGACTGCAACAACACTTTCAGATAAAGCGGTTCTGACAAGTCTTAGAGCATAGTTTCTTTTAGGTCCTTAGACTCTCAAAACATTTCCAGATAGGTAGTTCTTAATCTTAGGAAATTAGCTTTGAGCTATCAGCACAGCTAGACATAAGTAGGTTTTTAATAGAAGTAGTACTTAGCACTGAGTGGCCGGAGTTCAGTTACTCATGTTCCCAAAACTACATGCCACCGTAGGTTATTAGCCTGAATGGGCCCTAGATAGTGATCACACAGCTCATCCACTATAATCTGGCATGGTATAGTGGGCACTCTTTGATGGGGTGTACACATCACCTCTATGTCTAGCTCACATGATTATATGTCGGTTGTAGGATCTCCCATAGTCCAGTATAGTTAGAGTTCTCAGTCTAGTCTAGTCTATCAAATTTCAAGATATGCTCATGACTCCAATTTAGTTAATCAGCTCTTATATTATTCCCATATATATCAGACTATTTGCAGTATTTTTCATTTAAGATAGAGTAATTGCATGTTATATCAGTTCAGTTTACAAGTCTTTTGTATATGTATGTTTTGTTTACATCTCACATACATAGTACACTCCAAGTACTGAGGCATGCTCTATGTGCTACATCATTTTATGATATAGGCTCAGGTACCCAACTCCAACATTTCAGCTTGTTTCTGCCGTGATTTCTAGTATCTGATAGTGGTGAGTCCTCATCTTTCGAAGGCCAGAGGCTTCATCTTCAGCTTTGTTATTTCAATTCTAGTTTCATACATTAGAGTTAGTTGGGGGCTAGTCCTGGCAACTCATCTTTCTAGTAGAGACTTTCAAATAGATAGTCAGTAACTATGTTAGTTTAATGTTTTAGTATCAGATTTCATATGTATTCAGTTAATTTAGATTACTTTATACTTAGAACCAATTGTTCCATTATTTCAGTTATTCTTCCGCTCAATTTACTTAGTAACTCAAATCATATCAGTGTTATGCCATGCCATGGGTTTGCTTGGGGTTACTTCTGATCCTAAGTACCTTGTCGCGTCCAGGGTACAAACTTGGTATCAGAGCATCCGTTTAGAGTGTCCTAGATTGTCGTAAAGCTGCGTCAAGTAGAGTCCTTTTCATGGGTGTGAAGCACTCCACACTTAAGAGGGGAAGGCTACGAGGAGTTTTTAGGAAAATTTCCTTTCTTCATGATTTTTATCGTGCATAGAGTTTAATCCCTAAAATATCCTCCTAACTCATTCTCTACCCTTTTCAGTTGACAATGCCTGCAAAAACAAGAAATGGATGGAGGACCGAAAATGCTAACCAGCCAGCCCCACTAGCTCCCGCAGCCCCTCAGGACAATCAGGTGTCACAGGTAGAGTTTCGAGTTGCTATTCAAATGCTGGCTTAGGAAATGACCAATCAGCTCAACTAGCAGGTCATCGTGCCAATCAATACTAATGGGTTTGCAGTTGCTGCAAGAGTCTGGGGTTTTACTCAGATCAATCCCCCAACATTTCACAGGTCTAAAGTAGATGAGGACCCATAGTAGTTCAATGAAGAGGTTCAGAAGATCACCCAAATCATACGTGTTACTTCTAGAGAAAGTGCAGATCTGGCTACTTATCAGTTAAAAGGAGTGGATCAGATATGGTATAAGTAGTGGAAGGAGGGAAGGTGAAATGGTGCGGTCGGATGGAGTGGGATGAATTTGTGACTGCATTCTTAGATAAATTCTTTCCCCGGGAGTTAAGGGAAGCTAAGGCTGTGGAGTTTGTGAACTTAAGGCAGAACAACATGACAGTGCAGGAGTACGTGTTAAAGTTCACTCAAATGTCGAAATATCCTCCTGAAATGTACTTCTGGAGAAAGTGCAGATCTGGCTACTTATCAATTAAAAGGAGTGGATCAGATATGGTATAAGTAGTGGAAGGAGGAAAGGTGAAATGGTGCAGTCGATGGAGTGGGATAAATTTGTGACTGCATTCTTAGATAAATTCTTTCCCCGGGAGTTAAGGGAAGCTAAGGCTGCGGAGTTAGTGAACTTAAGGCAGAACAACGTGACAGTGCAGGAGTACGTGTTAAAGTTCACTCAAATGTCGAAGTATCCTCCTGAAATGGTTACAGAGCTAAGAGCTCGCATGCTCAAGTTCGTGAATGGTGTCAAATTTGGTAGTCAAGGAGTGCAGGACTACCATTCTTATCAATGAGATGGACATCTCCAGGCTCATTGTCCATGCACAATAGATGGAGGCGGAAAAAATGAAGGAAATCGAGAGGGAGAATAAATGGGCATGGACAGGACATTTTGAGTATTCTTAGTAGAGGTCGGGTGGTAGTTGTCGCCCACAGCAGCAACATAGACCTCCAGCACCCTCGTCATCTAGTGCTCCTTCTTTCAGGCCCGGCAAAGATCGGAGTGGTGGAGCATCAGGCTCCCAGTCTTAGAGTCATGTCTCTTGCAACCTCACATTTCTAGTATGTTCTGAGTGTGGCAAGAACCATTCGAGTGAGTGCCGATTGGGCAAGGAGGGTTGTTTTGGTTGTGGCCAACTGAGTCACAGATTGAGAGATTACTCGTCAGCAGGACGGAGGAAGGCCTAGTCCACCACATCGACAACTCTGCTAGGTATTCAGCTCAACGGGTACTACCTCGGGTACAGGTGGCGGTCAGTGCCAGGACCCCTTCTATGCTTTATCCTCCCGTCAGGACTAGGAGAACTCACCTGACGAAGTCACTGATGTGTTTCTCCTTTAGATAGATGTGTATGTTTTACTAGATCCATGAGACACACTTTCTTTCATGGCTCCTTACATTTCTGCCAGTTTGAAATTAGCCTAGAAATTCTTTCAGAGTCGTTTTCAGTCTCTACTCCGGTTGGTTAGTCAGTTAAAGCTAGCCGAGTGTATAGGGATTGTTCGGTTACAGTGTTTAATAAAGTCATAGAAAAATGATCTCTAAGGGGTGAATTTATCATTTAGTTAGGGTCAAAGATTCTAGTATCAAGACCCCGACACTTCATTCAATTCCATTTGTAAATGAATTCCCCAATGTGTTTCCTAAAGATCTTCTCGGAGTCCCTCCCGAGAGGAAAATAGACTTCGGCATAGACCTTCTTCCAGATAACCATCCTATCTTTATTCCTCCTTACATATGGCTCCAACTGAGATTATAGAGTCAAAAGAACAGTTGAAAGACCTACTAGATAAGGGATTCATCAGAGCCAATATCTCTCCATGGGGTGCCTATCATGCCCCGAGCCTACACCCTAGACGTAACACGGTACTTGAAGCCACAAGTGACCCAAGGTCAACCCATGGTCTATCATTCACTAGCATTCTGAGTAAACATGCACAATAGAACTTTTTAAATAACAGATTTGTCAATTTAAGAAAATGTAAAGACTGAAGTAGTGAAAGTAATAATATATTTGAAATAGAATTCTGAAAGACAAGTCTGGTCTGAAAGCTGACTACTGAGGAGTTGTTGGGACAGGATCCCAGCTAACTCTAAGTCTATACAAAACAATAACCAACTAAAGTAAATAAATAAGGCTCTCGAATTATGAGGACTCACACTCTAATCTGCTGAAATGGAATGCTCTGAAACTGAAGTAACTATCTGTACTAAATCTAAGAACCTACAGCTGTATCATGAAATTATACAACATGAAAAGCATGTGTCAATACTTCGAATGTACTGAGTAAGTGGGAGAAACATACTGAATATAAAGTCTGAACTACAATGACACGCCATGACCAATAGGAAAACTAAACTGAACTACTTGTGTAATCTAAAATGGTCAAGACGACCCTGTCTGATGGTCAAGGACATGCCCTAAGTTTGAAACACTGAATCTAAGATATTGTACTGAATTGAGCTGCTTATTCTGATTCTAAACTGGACTAACTAGTGGGAGAGTCTTTAACCGACATATAACCACATGAGCTAGACGTGGAGTCTAATGTATACACCCTACCAGTAAGACCCAATATACCTTGCAAAATTATAAAAGCATGAAATGGGTGATCACAAAAATATCTGGGGGCAATCAGGCCAAGCAATACTTTAACCTACGCCTGCAACATAGTTCTGGGAACCTGGGTGCTTTGGAACTCTAGCCCACTTGGTGCTAAGTTCTACTCCCACTGGAAAACCTAAACTGAACTACTAAGCTGATAACTCAAAATTGGGAACCCAGACTAGTCAGTGACGAATAACTGCATGCACCCTGAGAGCCTTATCAAACCAGATTCTGAAACTGGGTTCTAAGACTGGTCAGAGCTACTTATCTAGAAGCGTCATAACCGTCTACAGAACAACTAATAACTGAACTGGGGTCCTAAGGCTGTTTAGAGCCATAACTGAATGTCATGACCGCCTAATGGACCAAATAACTGAAATCTTAATCTGAGTATGAAAACTGGGAGGCACCACTGACACCTCGAAAATAAACTGGAGTCAAACTGATCAGTTGACATATTTATGGATAACACTAAGGTTGCTAAAATCGGACTGAAGCTAGACTGATATGATTCTAATTGAGACTACACTGGTAGAGTTTTGTGTTCTAACAGATTAAATTACTAATAGCTAATACAGAGCTCAATTTTGCCAACAACAATGACAATGTCATAATTTAAGGAAATTTCAATAACTATGGGAATTTCATTCAACAGAGAAAAATCATTTTTTATGGAATATTTGCTCAACACATGTATATATATATATATATATATATATATAGGAAATTCTAGAAAATTCAGCCCAAATAATCCTTTATTGACTAGAGAGAACAGAACAAGTAAAATCATTATTTGAAAGTTAGGGCTTAAATTCACCCTTAGTAATAACACTGACAATTTGATAAGGAACTGATGAAGATTATGTTAACAATAAATATAAGCATCATTCTGAGTGAATTCAATAAAAATAAACATGAATTCTTCACATGCTCGAAAGCTCAGGGCTCAAAACTGATAAAAGAAATTGAGAAGGAATTTGGGGACGAAAGGGAAGGACAAATCCCTTACTAAAACCCCACATACCTGATGCAGAATCCATGAAACTCTTGAGAAATTGAGGAGAAGGAGGCTGCCCTTGCTCTTGCTCTGAGATACTCTGAGAGAGAATTCTACAATGTTCTTCTGAGGATTAGCGTGAGAATGAGGGGAGGAACCGTTTTTCCCCACTAAAACGTCTGAAATTAGTTCTTAAACGACTTAGTTTAATGCTTGGGAGAATAGGGAACTACTAAATAGCCTTTAGAAATTAGCTGGGAAGAACTGTCAGGTGTCCTTAACGGGTGACCTGACGACTCAGTACTAGGTCCAATGAGTCGTTGGATCCTCTCATCAAGTTCACTGGAAAATCTCTACTGACTTCTAACGAGCACATGACGAGTCGTCATAACAGGGAAAGACTCATCCTGACGTCTGTCAGGTACACTGGTAAGAAGGCTAGAAAGGACTAGAAATGAAGGACCTGATGAGTCGTTACTGCTTATGACGACTCGTGGTGACCTTCCGTTAAGTACACTATAAATTCCTCAATCTTCTAAACTCTAGATTGGCAACGGATGAATTAACAAGTCGTAGGGCATGACAAAGACTCATGGGCTCGTCCATTAGGAATACTGAAATATCTTCTTGGCATCCTTCACACAGTTGACCTGACGAGTCGTTGGGTCCCTTAACGACCCGTCAGATTGGTCATTCTACAACTTTTCTGCAGTTTCCCAAATTTTCTAAATTAAGACCCCGATATTGATTTTGAGCTTTTGGGGCATTAAAATATCTCCCCCTTGGAAACATTCATCCTCGAATGTTAGAAACCTCATAGCAACCAGAAAAAATAACAATCAAAACATTCAAATACTACTCATTCAACTTCAAAAGGACCGAAGTGACTACCCCCATTTTAGAGAATATAACTGAACTGAATTTTGCTTTTCATAACACAACCAAAATCAGACAGAAAATGTAGTTACATGAACTGAATTCAACAACTAGTTCAGGTCTTAAAACAAAATTCACAAATCAAACTACAATAGAGTCGGTAGAAAACAAGCGTGGGTATTTGGCCCTCATATCTGCTTCGGCCTCCCACGTAGCTCTTTCAACTTGCTGATTCCTCCATAAAACCTTGACTGAAGTTATTTCTTTATTTCTCAATCTACGAACCTGACGGTCTAGGATTTGGACTGGTACCTCCTCATAGATGAGGCTATCCTTGACTGCCACATTATCCAATGGCACCATAGAGGTTCGATCTCCGATACACCTTTTCAGAAGTGACACATGAAAAACTGGATGTACAGCTGCTAGTTCTAAAGGTAACTCTAGCTTATAGGCTACCTTGCCGATACGTTTCAAAATTCTATAAGGTCCCACATACCTTGGACTGAGCTTCCCCTTCTTTCCAAACATAATCACCCCTTTCATGGGTGAATTTGTCAGGTACACCCAATCATCAACTGCAAACTCCAACCCTCTTCTCCGCACATCTGCATAAGATTTCTGGCAGCTCTAAGCTGTTTTTAACCTTTCTCTGCTGAGCTAAACTTTCTGCATTGCCTCATGAACCGAGTCTGGCCCTATCAAAGTAGCTTCACCAACTTCAAACCATTCTATAGGATATCTACACCTCCTACCATACAATGCCTCAAACGAGGCCATCTGAATGCTGGAATGGTACATGTTGTTGTACACGAATTCGATAAGAGGCAGATGGTCATCCTACTTACCCTTAAAATCAATCACGCACGCTCTTAGCATATCCTCTAGAGTCTGAATAGTTCGCTAAGCTTTCCCATCTGTCTGCAAGTGAAAAGCTGTACCGAGCTTGACGTGAGTGCCAAGTCCCTTCTGAAAAGACTTCCATAAATGGGAGGTAAACTGAGCTCCCTTATCTAAAATAATAGTCAATGGCACCCCATGAAGTATAAACAGATCCCGAATACAAAGTTTAGCATAATCTTCAGCTAAATCTGTGGTTTTGATTGGGAGGAAGTGAGCTGACTTGGTCATCCAATCTACTACCACCCAAATTGTGTCATGCTGCCGGGGAGTCCGCGGTAGACCTGTAATAAAGTCCATATTTACCTCTTCCCACTACCACGTGGGTATACTGATATCTTGAGTCATGCCCCCTGGCCTTTGATATTCCACCTTGACTTGCTAGCAGTTCGAGCACTTAGTGACAAATTCGGCAATATCTGTTTTCATGTCGTTCTACCAGTAAATATCCGTCAAGTCACGGTATATTTTGGTAGAACCAGGGTGAATGGAATACCTTGAGCTGTGTACCTTAGCCAAAATCTGTTGTCTTAACTCACCAACATCTGGCACGCACAACTTTCCCTAGTATCGGAGCACTCCATCTCCCCTGTGGGAGAAAGCCTCAACCTCTTTTTTGAGAACTGCTTTCTTGAGTTTAAGTAGAACTAGGTCTTCACCTTGTCTGGACTTAACATGAACTATCAAAGATGAATCTAACCCGCTTTGTACTACTGCTCCACCTTCGGCTGAGTCTACCAGTTGCACCCCTAACCGGGCTAGTCTGTGAACATCCTTTGCTAACTTCCTTTTTCCTCCCTCAAAGTGAGCTACATTCTCATAGATCGCCTGCTTAGGGCATCAGCCACCACATTGGCCTTGCCCAGGTGATACAACACACTCATGTCATAATCTTTCAGGAGCTCTAACCATCTTCTCTATCGGAGGTTTAGGTCCTTCTGGCTGAACACGTACTGAAGACTTTTGTGATCTGTAAATACATCTACTTGAGCTCCGTACAAGTAGTATCTCCATATTTTTAATGTGAATACCACCGCTGCCAACTCCAAGTCATGAGTTGGATAATTCTTCTCATGAACTTTGAGTTGCCTAGAGGCATAGGCTATCACTTTTCCCCGCTGCATTAGCACCTAACCAAGTCCAACTCTAGAGGAATCACAATATATTATGAACCCATTTGTTCCTTCTAGTAGGGTTAAAATAGGAGCGGTAGTGAGTCGAGTCTTCAAATACTGAAAAGTCTTCTCACACTCATCCATCCACTAAAATCTTACCTTCTTTTGGGTTAACTTGGTCAAAGGGGATGCTATGGAGGAGAAACCTTCAACAAACCGTCGGTAATAGCCTGCTAAGCCCAAGAAACTCCTGATCTCGGGAAGAGAAGTAGGTCTAGGCCAATCCTTTACTGCTGAAAATTTATGAGGATCTACTTGTATCCCTTCGCCTATTACCACATGACCCAAGAATGACACAGACTTCAACCAGAATTCACACTTGCTGAATTTGGTGAATAGCTGGCAATCTCTGAGAGTCTTTAGTGCTAACCCTAGGTGATTTGCATGCTCTTACTCATTTCTGGAGTACACTGGAATGTCATTGATAAATATGATGATGAACATATCTAGGTACGGCTTTAAAACCCTATTCATTAGGTCCATGAAGGATTCTGGGGAGTTTTTAACCCAAAGGACATCACCACAAACTCGTAGTGACCATACCGAGTTTTGAATGTTGTCTTCGGTATGTCAGACTCTCTAACCCTTAACTAATGGTACCCTGACCTGAGATTGATCTTGGAGAAACAACTGGCTCCCTGAAGTGGGTCAAATAGGTCATCAATTCTAGGTAAGGGATATCTGTTCTTGACTGTGACTTTGTTCAGCTGACGGTAATCGATGCACATTCTGAGGGTACCGTCCTTTTTACGCACGAATAGCACTAGAGCACCCCAGGGAGAGATGTTGGGTCTGATGAAACCCTTACTAAGAAGGTCCTCTAACTGCTCCTTCAGCTTCTTAAGCTCAGCTGGAGCCATTCTCTAAGGAGGAATGGAGATGGGTTGACTGTCTGGAAGGAGATATATTTTGAAGTCTATTTCCCTTTCAGGGGGAACTCCGGGAAGATCTTCAGGAAAGACATCTAGAAATTTGCTAACAACTAGAACTGACTGAATACCTGGGGTATCAGCGTTGGAATCTTTGACCCGAACCGGATGATATAAGCATCCTTTGGAAATGAGTTTTTGAGCCTTAAGGTAGGAAATAAACCTACCCTTAAGTGCTGAATTGCTACCCGACCATTCTAACACGGGCTCATCTGGGAATTGAAACTTGACAACTCTAGTCCTACAGTCAACTGCGGCATAGTAGGAGTGTAACCAATCCATGCCTAGAATAAAGTCAAAGTTGACCATGTCTAGCTCTACAAGATCAGTAGGAATGATTTTATTCAAGACCAATACTAAATAGTTTCTATACACCCGGCTGGTCCTGACTGACTCGCCAACTGGGGTGGAAACTGAGAAGGACTCTAATAGGACCTCTGGACTGATGGTGAAATAAACTGCTACATAAGGAGTTACAAACGAAAGAATAGCTCCTGGATCTAGGAGGGCATACACGTCTAGGTATAAGAGATGTAACATACCAGTTACTACGTCAGGTGAGCTTTTCCTAATCCTGATGAGAAGAGAGAGCATAAAAATGATTCTAGCGTTGACCACCATATGTACCTGATGGGTTGGCCTACTAAGCTGGTCGGCCTGCTGGAGCTAATGACGTAGTGGTTGTGATCTCCCTTGCCCGGCTGATGGGCACTCCCTAAGCCTGTGTCCAAGTTGTCCACACCCAAAGCAACCCTCTCGCTCCTGAAGGCATTCTCCAAGGTGGTTCCTACCACACTTAAGACAAGCTGGATACTTGTTTCCTATACTATAAGCCTGAGACTGAATGCCAGAAGACCCACCCTCCAATTCTGGAGGGACTGAAAGGTTGGGGCGCTGAATGAGCTAGGTTCTGGGGCTCTCTGCTGTTGTTGCTGCTGTTGACAGCTACCACCGCCAGACGTCTGGTGGCCAAAATATTTATGACCCGTTCTTGTCTGCTTGTTCTTATGCTCCATATCTTTGAGCTTCTCGGCCTCAATCTGTTGGGCATACACAATTAAGCTAGAAAGGTCCATGTCTTTGATTAGCATTGTCGTCCTGCTATTTGAGGACCAAATTAGATACGCCATTTACAAACTTCAGCATGCGAGCCCTTGGCTCGGCCACCATCTCTAGTGCATACTTTGATAGTCTGGTAAACTCCAGAGCATACTCCTCCACTGTTCGGTTGCCCTGCCGTAAGTTCACAAACTCTGCCATCTTAGCCTCCCTCAGCTCCCGGGGAAAGAACCTATCCAGAAAAGTTGTATGAAACTCCTCCCACTCAACCAGTCCTGCTTTCATTGACCGCCCTTCTTCCACTACTCGTACCAAACCTGCGCTACCCCTTTTAGCTGGTAGACAGCTAGGTCAGCATTCTCGAAAGAGCTGACACCCATGATCCGGGTGATCTTTCTGACCTCATCTATAAAGCCTTATGGGTACAGTCCAACCTTTATTTTGTGAAAGTCTAGAGGGTTCTTCCGGGTGAAATCCCGCACCCCGACAGCAGCTGTAGACCCATTATTAGCTACTTGAACCACCTGCTGGTTGGTGACAGTCTGAGCAAGCAACTAAATGGCCGCCCTAAATTCGGCAGCAGACACAGAGTCGTCCTGAGGAACTGCCGGAGCTAGTGGGCAGGTCTATTGGTGTTTTTGACTCTTCATCTATTTCCACGTCGATGAGGCATTGTTCATTAAAAGGAAATCGAGTACAAATTAGCAGGACACTTTTAGAATTGAACCTTAACACACGATAAAGAGTATGAACAAAGAGGGAATTTTCCTAATAACATCTTGTAGCCTCCTCGTCATAAGTGTGGCTCGCTTCACACCCATGAAAAGGACTCTACTCGACGTGGCTTTCAGACTTTTCGAGGATACTCTAAACCTAGGTCTCTGATACAAAGTTTGTCACGCCCCGAGCCTACACCCTGGATGTAACACGGTACTTGAAGCCACAAGTGACCCTAAGTCAACCCTTGGTCTATTATTCACTAGCATTCTGAGAAAACATGCACAACGAAACTTTTTAAATAACAGATTTGTCAATTTAAGAAAATGTAAAGACTGAAAGTAGAGAAAGAAATAATATATCTGAATATAATTTTGAAAGACAAGTCTGGTCTGAAAGCCTACTACTGAGGAGTTGCTGGGACAGGACCCCAGCTAACTCTAAGTCTATACAAAAAAATAACCAACTGAAGTATATAAATAAGGCCCTTGAATGATGAGGACTCACACTCTGATCTGCTAAGAGAGAATGCTCTGAAACTGAAGTAACTATCTGTGTTGAATCTGAGAACCTACAGCTGTATCATTAAACGATACAACATGAAAAGCATGTGTCAGTATTTTGAATATACAGAGTAAGTGGGAGAAACATACTGAATATAAAGTGTAAACTACAATGACACGCCATGACTAGAAGGTAATCTGAACTAAACTACTGGTGTAATCTGAAATGGTCAAGAAGACCTTGTCTGAAGGTCAAGGACATGCCCTAAGTCTGAAACACTGAATCTAAGATACTGTACTAAACCGAGCTGCTTATTCTGATTCTGTACCAGACTAACTAGTGGGAGAGTCTATAACTGACATATAACCACGTGAGCTAGACGTGGAGTCCAATGTATACACCCCACCGGTAGGACCCAATATACCTTGCCAGGGTATAAAGGCATGAACTAGGTGATCACAAAAATATCTGGGGCCAATCAGGCCAAGTAATATTGTAACATACGCTGGTAACGTAGTTCTGGGAACCTGGGTGCGCTGGAACCCCGACCCAGTTGGTGCTAAGTTCTACTCCCACTGGAAAACCTAAACTAAATTACTAAGCTGATTGCTCAAAATTGGGGCCCAAGACTAGTTAGGGATGAATAACTGCATGTACACTGAGAGCCTTATCGGACCATATTCTAAAACTGGGTTCTAAGACTGGTCAGAGCTGCTTATCTAGAAGCATTGTAACCGTCAATAGAATAACTAATAACTGAACTGAGGTCCTAGGACTGGTCAGATCTATAACTAAATGCCATGACCGCCTAATGGACCAAATAACTGAAATCTGAATCTGAGTCTGAAAACTGGGAGGCACCACTGACACCTCGAAAATAAACTGGAGTCAAGTTGATCAGTTGACATATTTTTGGAAAACACTAAGATTGCTAAAATCTGATTAAAGCTAGACTGATATGATTCTGACTGAGACTAGACTGGTAGAGTTCTGTGTTCTAACTGATTAAATTACTAACAGCTAATAGAGAGCTCAATTGTGCCGACAACACGGACAATTTCATAATTTAAGGAACTCAAGAATTATGGGAATTTCATTCAACAGAGCAAAATCATTCTTGTTTATGGAATATTTTCTCAACACATGTATATATGTAGGAAATTCTAGAAAATTCAGCCCAAAGCATCCTTCATTCACTAGAGAGAACTGAACAAGTAAAATCATTATTCGAAAGTTAGGGATTAAATTCACCCTTAGTAATAACACTGACAATTTGCTAAGGAAATGATGAAGATTATGTTAACAATAAATATAAATATCATTCTGAGTGAATTCAACGAAAATAAACATTAATTCTTCACATACTCAAAAGCTTAGGGCTCAAAACTAATAGAAGAAATTGAGGCGGAATTTGGGGATGCAAGGGAAGAACAATTTCCTTACTAAAACCCAACATACCTGATGGAGAACCCACGGAAAGCTTGAGAAATTGAAGAGAAGAAGGCTGCCCTAGCTCTTTCTCTGAGAAACTCTGAAAGAGATTTCTATGATGTTCTTCTGAGGATTAGCAAGAGAATGAGAGGAGGAACCATTTTTCTCCACTAAAACGTCTGAAGTTAGTGCTTAAACGATGTGGTTTAATACTTGGGAGAATAGGGGATTACTAAATATCCCTTAGAAATTCGCTGGGAAGAACTGTCAGGTGTCCCTAACGGGTGACCTAACTCGTTACCAGGTCCAACGAGTTGTTTGATCCTCTCGTCAAGTTCACTGGAAAATCTCTACTGACTTCTGATGGGCACATGATGAGTCGTTATGGCTGGGAATGACTCATCGTGACGTCAGTTAGGTACACTTGTAAGAAGGCTAGAAAGGACTGAAAACGAAGGACCTGATGAGTCATTACTGCTTATGACGACTCGTGGTGACCTTCCGTCAAGTACAATGTAAATTCCTCAGTCTTCTGAACTCCAACTTGGCAATGGATAATTAAATGAGTCGTAGGGCTTGGCAATGACTTGTGGGGTCGTCTATTTGGATTACTGAAATATCTTCTTGGCATCCTTCACACGGTTGACTTGACGAGTCGTTGGGTCCCTTAACGACCCATTAGGTTGGTCATTCTGCAACTTTTCTGCAGTTTCCTAGATTTTTTAATTAAGTCCCGAATATTGATTTTGAGCTTCCAGGGCATTATAGTGCCCCAGTCGTGCGAAAGAAAGATGGTACACTAAGAATGTGCATCGACTACCGTCATGTCACGGTCCAAGCTAGGACCCTATACCGAGACACGGGAGCTAGAGCCATGAATGACTTCAAGCTAACCCATGGCACATGAATAATGAATCCAAGAGCATAATTAAAGCAGAAATTAAAGAAAAATATCTTTAAGAAGAATTCAGACATATATCAACAATCATAAATAGGATCAACACTCGATAAAGCTGAAAGTCTATATTATGTCTGATAAGCCTCTAAACTGTCTGATGAGTTGATGGGAAAACATCCCCAACTAGGTCGCTAAAATCTCAAACTAAAATAACATAATCAAACAACTAAATTGAATTTCCTCGGAAGATGAGAACTCACCAATAATGAGGACTGAGCTAGTCTGAGAGGGGAGCAGAACTAACAACAAGGCTGAGTCTGATCGCCCGGACCTGTATCATGAAATGATACGTCATAGGATATGTGGGTCAGTACTTGGAATATATTGAGTATGCGAGATAAATAAAAATGGACAATAAAATGCATAAATAGACATGAGAGTAGAACATTCCTGAAACATGATATACTAATCGTAATTTAGATATGCGGGCTCAATGTTTTCAACACTATTAACAAACTAGTCATAATCATAATTATAAGAGAAAAATTGTAAATCATAACCTGAGCCAAGGTATCGTAAACATGATCATGCATAAAACACAAGGAATAATGGGAGGACTCATCATAACCGACACCATCATGATAGAGCTTACATGTGCACCAACTATCTCGCTCAAGTAGACAGAGTCATCTTAAGGCTTGCCACTGTAAAGAATGATAACATGGCATGATCACTGAAGAGACTCCGTAGGTTTAACTTTAATATCAACCTACATTGGCTCGTACTTTTGAGACTCAGGGTTTGCTTGAACCCCGGGGCTAGTTGGTGCTAGACACTACTCCTAAAAACATGCACATGGATCATAATGAATATTGTGAAATCATACATAAAGTTCATGGGCTAGTTTAAATTATAATAATCGTGAACATGCTTGTAATACGTGAACTATCCATGAAATAAGGGCCCGTGAGTTAGCCATAATCATAATCCTGATAATAATGAGAAAAGCATACGTACTTAAGAAAATCCCCACACTTGAAGTTCATAAATTCATGTAGAATCCTTGTAAAAAAATCATGTATCATACATCATAAAACATAAATTAGGGCTTGAGAGAATTTCAATCATAAAAACTCATAAAGAGAAATTTAGCCCTAAGAGTTCATCATCATACTTGTAACATAAGGGACCATAATTTCATAAGGAACTTGAATAAATCTTAAAACCTCAATCACGAAATCATAAATTCTTATCAATTCAGTTATACCCATAAGAGAAACATAGAGGAATTTCATAACCCAACATAAAGTCTTGAATTTCAAAAATAGGGCTTTGGGAATGGGTGATCATGATTTTGCTTTAGGAAGGGGAATTATGGTGGAAGAACCTATCATTGATAACCCACATTCTTGGAATTTGACAATCACCAACTAGCCTTGAAACCCCAATGGCACTTAGGGAAAATTTGAGAAAGAACCCTAGAAATCCTTGAGAGGTTTTAAGAGACTTTGATCTTCTAATTAGGGTGTTAGGAGAGGATTGGATAATCTAGGGTGAATAATACCCTTAAAACACTTTTTTTCTCAATCTTAAAACAATGTACCCTTTGAACACTTTTTTCAAGCTTAAAACAAAGTAGTTTAGGACTTAGGAGCGTAGAATTTATGAAATTGCCCTTAATGATTTCAAAGGAAAAAGCCACTTCCAGATGCCACGACTAGTACCACGAGTCATCCTTCTATACCACGGCTCATGTTATCACTCTTCACAACCATCCAATTTTCCCCAATTCTCATACCTTTAAACGATGACTAGACAGGATGAGTCATTACTCGTCACAATGACTCGTCATTTCCTATCGTTGTCACCACCAACATCATGCATGGTTTCCATAATCTTCCCAACGGAAACATACTACAGATTGTTAGTGGTGACAACGGGTCGTTTCACCCTTTTGTTGCCACTAGACCAAGCTTTCTAACTTTACTTCTTCTCACCACAGCCACTTAGCATAACTCGTTGTTTCCTACAACGATTCATACCATGACTCATACTACCTAGAAATGACTCCTTACAATGGCCTGTTACAGGGACCTATGAGTCGTATTGTGACTCATCGTCTTAGGCTCTTTCCCTGTAGATACTGACCATGTCTCATGACTATGAGTTGTCACATCAACCAATGGGCCATACCTTGGCTCATTGGTCCAGGACCTATCATATAGAAGCTCACCACAACTCAATCCCATGACCCGTTACTCCACACCACGACTCATACAATGAGTCGTTCGGAGATATTTTTTAAATTTTTTCTCCTGCACATATTTCTAATCTTAAATCTAGTCTTAGGAACTTTGGGGTGTTACACATCAGCTGAATAAGGTCACAATCAAGGACAAGTGTCCTCTACCTAAGATTAATAACTTGTTCGATCAACTTCAGGGAGCTAGTTGTTTTTCCAAGGTAGATCGTAGATTAGGATGCCACCAGCTCAGGGTCAGAGAATGTGACATTCTGAAAATAGCCTTTAGAACTCAATATGGTCACTATGAATTCGTAATAATGTCTTCTGGACTAACCAATGCTCCTGCAGCTTTTATGGATCTGATGAACATGGTATTCATGTCGTACCTAAACATGTTTGTTATTTTCTTTATAGATGATATTCTGGTTTACTCCAGAACAGAGGATGAGCATGCATACCATCTCAAAATAGTGTTGCAGACTCTCAAGGTTCAGCAGTTCTTTGCTAAATTTAGCATGTGTGAATTCTAGATGAAATCAAGTATTCCTTCGTCATGTGGTCTCCAGTGAGTATATTCAAGTGGATCCTCAAAAGATCGTGGCAGTCAAGGACTGGCCAAGAACCACCTCTCCATCATATATTATAAGTTTCTTAGGCCTAAATGGTTATTATAGATAGTTCGTAGAAGGATTCTCCTCCATTGCCTCTCCTTTGACTAGACTAACTCAAAAGAAGGTGAAGTTTCAGTGGTCTGATGCATGTGAGAAGAGCTTTAAAGAGTTGAAGACTCAACTCACTACAGCCCAGTTCCAACTCTTCCAGAAGTTTCAGACGGATTCGTTATCGATTGTGATGCCCCTAGATTTGGCCTTGGTTGTGCTCTGATGCAGCATGTTAAAGTCATAATTTATACTTCCAAACATCTCAAGGTTCACGAGAAGAATTATCTGACTCACGATCTAGAGCTGGAAGCTGTTGTATTTTCGTTGAAGATTTTGAGGCACTACCTTTATGGGGTTCATGTGGATGTTTGTACTGACCACAAGAGCCTACAGTATGTGTTGAATCAGAAGGACCTAAATCTACATCAGAGAAGAAGGTGAGCTATTAAAGGATTATGACATCAGTGTGTTGTATCACCCGGGCAAGGATAATGTGGTGACTAATGCCCTTAGTAGTCTATGGGGAGTGTTGCTCATATAGAGGAGGATAAAAAGGAACTGGCAAAGGATATTCACAGATTGGCTCTGTTAGGGGTCCAGTTGGTTGATTCAGTAGAAGGTGGAATTGTAGTACAGAGTGGGTAGAATCCTCCCTAGTGGTGGAGGTTAAGTCAAACCAGGATGAAGACCCAATCCTAAGGAAAAAGGTAGAAGCTTTCTTCAAAAGGGGAGATAGGGTGCTCCGTTATTAGGGGAGGTTGTGTGTTCCCAATGTAGATGATTTGAGGTAGCGGATACTAACAGAAGCTCATAGCACCAGGTACTCTATTCACTCAAGTGCCACCAAGATGTAATGTGATCTATGGGAAGTCTACTGGTGGAATAGCATGAAGAAGGACATTGTAGAATTTGTAGCTAAGTTTCTAAATTTCCAACAAGTCTAGGTTGAAAATTGGAGACTTAGGGGTATGAATTAGAATATCAACATTCCTACTTGATATTGGGAAAAGTAAACATGGACTTCATTAAAGGTCTACCTCATATGTGCCAACAGCATGACTCAATTTGGGTGGTTATAGACCGGATGACTAAGTCAACACATTTCCTACTAGTTAAGACCATTGACTTAAGAGAGGATTATTCTAGACTGTACATTTGGAAGTTAGTCATACTGCATGTAGTACCTTATCCATCATTTCAGAGAGAGGTACTCAGTTCACCTCGCACTTCTAGAAGTCATTTCAGAAAGGACTTGCTAATCAAGTCAAGCTCAGCCTAGCTTTTCACCCACAGGCATATGGCCAGGCGGAGCAGACTATTCAAACTTTGAAGGATATGTTGAGGGCTTACTAGATTGATTTCAAGGGCATTTGGGATGATCACCTACCTCTCATCGAGTTTGCAAATAACAATAGCTATCGCTCTAATATTCAGATGGCTCCATTCGAGGCATTATATGGTAGAAGGTGTAGATCTCCTATAGGGTGGTTTAAGGTTGGTGAAGCTACCTTGATTGGACCTGATTCAGTACATGAGGCCATGCAGAAAGTTTAGCTTATTAGGAAACAGCTGAAAATAGCTCAAAGCCGACAGAAATCATACGTAGATATAAGGAGAAGGGAGATGGAGTTTTTTGTGGATGATTGGGTATATCTAAAAATTTCACCTATAGAAGGATTGATGAGGTTAGGGAAGAAAGGAAAACTCAGTCCTATATATTTTGGTCTTTACAGAATCCTAAGACATTTTGGCAATGTGGCTTATGAGCTGGATTTGCCTACGGAGTTAGCATCGGTGCACACAGTCTTCCATGGGTCTCTGTTGAAGAAGTGCATCAGTGATCTGACCTCAATTGTGCCTCTAAAGAGTGTTGGTGTAAAAGATAGTCTCTCTTACGAAGAGGTTCCAATTCAGATCCTCAACCGTTATGTTCGTAAGCTGAGGAACCATAAGGTCACTTCAGTAAAGCTCTTATGGAGGAACCAGCTAGTTAAGGATGCTACTTGGGAAGCAGAAGAAGATATGATGGTTAAATACCCTCACTTATTCCCTTCCAGCTCAGCTTCAGCATTAGGTACTAAAATTTTCTCCTTGGTATTCTAGTCAGTTCAATACCCTTTAGCTCAATTCATATTTTAATATGCACTAGTTCCATAATTTCAGTTAGTTTGTCTATCTCAGTTCGAAGTCAGTCACTCCTTCAGTAATCAGTTTATAGTCTTCAGTTCAGGATTGCAGCTCTTTCCCTAGTCTTTCAGCTTACTTAACATTCATTTGAGAACGAATGTTCCCAATAGGGAGATATTGTAACCCCCAAAAGTTCCTTAGATGAAATCCAGGCTTGGCAAAAAACTAGAATATTTTGTCTAAGAACAACTGAACCAATGAGTCATTCTCAGTAACAATCACCCGTTGTCTGAGTCATTGTCATCCCTATGTTTTTCATTTATCAAACTGATGAGTGATACAATGACCTGCTATTAGAAGTAACGTATTGTCATTCAATCCCTTCTTGCAATACCTAAAAACCTGTCAAATCTTTCTTCCAAACAATAAGCCAGATAATGAGTCATTGTTTGATATAATGACTCATCATAGGGAACTGTTAGAGGATATACAGAAAGGATAGAAACCCCTCCAGCGAGAACATTTGGAAACAACGACCTGTTGTTTCAGATGATAGGTCATTCTATCTATCCATTGGGGGAGACCCAGATGCTAATCAAAATGTCCTCCAGTGACGATAAGTAGGGACAATGACCTGTTGTATCAACCAATGAGTCATCGTGTCATCCGTTATATGAATTCTATAGAAGGGAGATTTTCATACCCAAGACCAACATCTAGTACGAACGAGTCGTGGTCACAACCAACAACTCATTGTGTGACCCGTTGATTCTGGAGGAGCATTTTTCATACTTTCATCCATGGGCATTATTATAACATTCCTCTATTTTAGTTCCTAAACTACCTTGTTTTAGGGTATATTCTTAGGGTATTTAGGGTAGTTAGCAATCCTCCTCCCTCATTTTCTCACTTAGGTCTCAAGACCAAAATGTAGAAGTCCATAAATTCTCCTCAGCAAAAACTAGGGTTCTTCCAACAACCTCAGAAATTCGAGCTCTTCTTAGGGGAGTTCTCCTTCAGGTATGTGGGACTTCAACAAGGGTTCGCTTTTCCCCTTCTGTCCTAAATTATTTTTTGAAAAACATTATAATTTCCATCCCTATAGAAGATTAGAAGCTAGGGTTTTTCAGTCAGCTTAAGAATTCCTTAATCTTGATGATGCTTTAAGATTTCAAGACTATTACTAGTTGAAACCCATATCTTGGTTTCATTCACAAAGTGTTCTTTCTTAGCCCTGATCTTTAGCATGATTTTTGAATAAAACTTGCATGATTTAGAATTCAAATAGAATCGTGATATTTTCACTCGAATTATGAATTTTAGCACAGATGCTTTAATGGAAAGTCAATGTTTTTAGTATGTTCAATCTCAGTAATATTGTCAGTACTCAGTATATTCAGTAGTATCAATTTATCAGCATGTTCATTATTCTTTAGACTGTCATGACACTTTCAGATAAAGCAGCTCTGACAAGTCTTAGAACACAGTTTGTTTCAGGTCCTTAGACTTTAGAAAACTTCCAAATAAGTAGTTCTGACTTAGTCTTAGGATATTAGTTTCAAGCTATCAACACAACTAGGTATAAGTTGGTTTTCAGTTGGAGTAGTACTTAGCACCGAGCAGGCTGGGGTACAGTGCACCCAAGTTTCCAAATCTACGTGCCACCGTAGGTTATTAGCCCGAATGTTCCCTAAATACTGATCACACAGCTCAGCCACTATACCCTGGCAAGGGACAGTGGCTCTCTTCGATGGGTCGTATACATTGAACTCCACGTCTAGCTCACATGGTTATATGTCAGTTATAAGTTCTCCCATAGTCCATTATAGTTAGAGATCTCAATCCAGTCCAATTTATCAGATTTCAAGATATTCTCATGACTATAATTCAATTTATCAGTTCTTATAGTATTCCCATAAATGTCAGACTATTTGCAGTATTTCTGATTTCAGATAGAGTTGTTGCATATTTGTTACACCCCGTAAGTTCATATCATTTAACCAATGCATTCGTATGTTTGTTAAGAGTTTCGTAGTATGACGCATATGGAAAAGGGCTCGAGCAATCAATGCGTGAGTGAGTGATCAAGAGAGCCAGAGGAATGAGACCGAAGGCAGGCTGCAAGGAGCGGCGTGTCACAAACCTCCCTCCTCCATAAGGGGCGGCGTGATGCGTCCCTATCCCCATACGATGGGAGGCACACCGTACCCCCTTGCCACTGATGAGTTGGAAATTTAACAACTCATTAGGCTCCTAATCATGAGTTTTTGCCTAGTTTTCGAGTCATCTATGTGGATTTTATGTCCTTTCTCTTGAATTCTTTGTAGGTACCTCACGTGAATAAAGAAAGCATGAAATCGAGCAAAACACATGGAATTTGAGAAGAAATTTGATGAGTTAGAATATAAAGGAGAGGAGCCAAAGATAAGGGTAGATTTGAGCTCAAAATGAGGTGCAAGGACATGCTTTGAATCGAGTAAAAGAGGATCTGGAAGGGCAAAACGCGAGCGTAACACCAAAGCCACTTCCTTGATCGGCGGTTCACGGAATGACACTGGCTAAAAGCCCATGGAACCACTAGTTCCCTCTGCCAGAGCATTATTTTCAACCGGCCAAAGTTTGGAGCTCAACGAATTGGCATCGGTGAAATGCCGATTCTTCACAGGTGCGACCATCTAATTAAGGGAAAAAGGATCCAAAAAGGTCTAAAAAGCATCTAGAAGCTCCAAAGAAATTTTGGGAAAGTGGTACACAAGAAAGTACAGATATATAAATATATAACCTCCATTGTCCACCATTGAATTCATTCATCATCTTTTTCTAGAAAGTACAATAGAGATTGTAGATTCTTCTCCACATAGAATAGAGAGTTCTTTTTAAGGAATTACCCTTTATGTTGGAATTCCACCATTGTTGCAGACCTTGTGAAGCAATTGGATGAACCCATATTGTTAATATTGAGAAAAGCTATTTGGGTATCTTCCCTCTCTCTAAATTTGTAGATCTAAATTGCTAGTTAGGGGTGTATGCATGGTGGGTTTGAATGTATAAATGGGTATTAATGATTTTATTTTAAATTCTCATTGTAATTTAGATCTATTGTCTTCTCCCAATTTTTAATTGTAAAAATTGATGGTTGCAAACATGAATTTAGCTTACTTTTCTTGCTTTACTTGAAAGAGGATGGGTGAGAATTGGGTGAGAAGATAATGGTGAGGATTTGGAGTGTTGGTGTGTGGGATTGAGCTATAAATAGTCAATACCCACATCCTTCACTCTATTAAAGGTCAATGCTAGAAATAGCTAGTCCTTCCTCAAGCTCTTGTGGTTGATAACTTGAATTGGCTTTGGAATTTGAGAAAACCCAAGGCATAAATATTCATGTCGCTAAAAAATAAGAGAATGTGCTTTATCCACAGCTATCTGAGTTGAATTTAAATTTAATGCAATGAGTAGCCCATGCTAGTTGTTAAACCATGCAAATCACACCCCAAAAAATTCACTTAAGAATGCAATAATTGGAATTCCCCCCACTTAGTTCTAAATTAGAATTAGGTAGCATTTTCCTTAATCTTCCCCCACTTTTACCTTTCAAATGTTGAGCAATGATGAGATCTAGTTTGAGTTAGTTTATAACTTTTGAATTATCGACTTAATTCTCTGTGGGATTTGGCTCTGACATCCGTCGGGATATTTGTTTTGAGCAATGCCCGTTTACGCTCTTTTGTAAAATAGGAGTGTAGTTTGGATGTTATCAAAAATGGAGCTGTTGCCGAGGAATTGAGTTTTGATAAGACATTAGTTATTTATTAATTCAAACTTGCTTTGCGTCTTGTTTTGCATCATGTTTGCTTTATTTCTTTTTACTTCACGTGGTGTTGTCTTTGAGTGTCGCAAGGCTGAATAAGGTATAATGAGATGACAAGTGGAAGAAGAAAAATTGAGGAACCGGCATTAGACCGAAAAAACAGGTCAAAAGATGCGAAGCGTCGGTCTAGCGTAGGCTATGACCAGAGTACCTGGAATTCAGAAGGAGCAGTTCGGTGTTCCATCAGCGAAATGCCAGTGACAACCTGCGAAGCACAGGTGTCAACTGTATGGCATGTAGTTCCAATGCAAACGTCTCCATTTGACCAGGGAGTGCTTTCACCCATTTCTTCCATATTGTGTGCAACTTTGTGCCTCAAAGATAATGTTTGTTTTGTTTTTCTGTATTTTATGTGTTTTGTGTTTGATGTTTGGTTGAGGGATGAAATCTGAGTAATCCCCTTGTAAGTGATGTACGATATGTCCCTATAATGGATTGGGTAGCGGCATTATTAAAGAAAATTTTCATTAATTGCTAGTAGTATGCCTTATTAGATAGTAGTATTTGAATAAACTCCAAGGATTTTCTTTATACTATGGTTCTTTCCCAAGGAGAGATTTCTTTGTATTTTCTTTTTGTTGGTGAACTGGATTGGCACTTCCTGATGATAGATTAGGAGGCAACTTTCTTTAAGGGAAAATGTCAAGTCTAGAGTCTTGTTGAGTCTTTTGTGCACTTATTTGATAAGGTACAACCAACATGTCTTGCTTAGCATTGTGCATGAGTTTAAAAAAAAAAGAATAAATGGGAATCTAAATGTGAAAAATAGCACTCTCTTGTCATGAATTATACATTCCTTACTTGGATTTTTGATTTGTAACTATCTTGTCAAAATTCATTCTCTTAATGTGATGATGGAATTGTGTGAACTCCTTGGATTGTGATGCCTTGTGTGGTGAGGTTTTCGGCTTAATTCTTGTGCATGCATGATTCTCTAGAACTTTCCCTAAGTGCGATTCAAGGAGAAATGATAGATGAGGTTACACTTAGAACATGATCTTAGGACATCTTTTGTAAAGTCACTTCAACCCAAATGACCTCCTTGAACATTAATTTTTGGTAGCCAACATTTGAGCCTTGGACCCTTTCATGGAAACCATTTTACAACTCTAATGATCGTTTTTATTCCTTCTCTTTGGCACTCATCCTCCCTAATTGCTAGTAATGAGACAATGAAAATGGGGCTAGAAACCTATGAAATGAGGAGAGATAAGGAAATGAATGTGAAATGAGGCAAAAGCCTAAGTTTGGGGGTTTGTAAGAGTAGGGGGAAAATGAGAGCTTCAATGTGAGATAGCACCAAAATTCTGATGAGATGAATGAATCAAAGGGTTTAAAGACCTCAAATCTTCAAAAGAGAAAGAATAGTAAAAAGGGGTTATCTTTGACATAGATAAGGCTAAATTTGAAATTCACGGGTGTTATAAGGGTGGCTTGTGTTACACAAAAGCCAAAGATTATGAAATAGGAGAAATAAGGTGGAGTGATTGAAAAGAGTTGATGGAGGTTAAAAATGTTCACAAAAGGCATTAGGGAGGTTCTAGTCACTAGAGCTAAATATTTGTCCTACCTTTACCCCTAGCCTTTATTATGACCCGCAAGTCCTAGTTGATTTTGAGTGCAAAAACACTACATTAGTGGCTAAGTACATGAAGGGAAAGCTTATAGGTCAATTTGTATGCACTTGAATTTATTTGTGAGAGTGAGTGCAATAGTCTTATATTATAATCCCTATGTGTGAAATGTTCCAAAATATGGGGGATTCTCTCTTTTTCTGAGTGGAATCATCTTCGTGGAGTACATGCTTAAAATTGTTTTCAAAGGGAGGTATGATTAAGGGAAGCGGGTCACGAACTTTAAAGCAAGTTTTGAATAAGAATCGTCAATGACTTGATATGCTCTTTGAACTTGTTTTGATGATCTATGTCCCCGCTTGAATGAAAGAAATGCATGCAAGATGGGTTTAATGATTGTGGTAATCTATTGAAGTCTATGCAATATAGTTTGAGTCTTTTTTTCTTGAGTTGGTGTATAATGTTTGGGGTTGTCTTACATATTGATGATTTTATGTAAAACTATCATAGTGCCATAAGCTTTAGCAATGTCCTCTTGTGAAAGAATATATTGATTGACCCTTGATGCAAAAACTCATGTATAGCATGTTGTTCATTTGCTCAACCGTAAAGAATTGCATTACTTGAGGAGAAGCAATGTTTCAAGTTTGGGAGTTCTGATGAGTTGGAAATTTACCAACTCATTAGGCTCCTAGTTATGAGTTTTTTCCTAGTTTTCAAGTCATTTATGTGAATTTTGTTCCCTTTCTCTTGAATTCTTTGTAGGTACCTCAGATGAGTAAAGAAAGCATGAAATCGAGAAAAATACATGGAATTTGAGAAGAAATTTGATGAGTTAGCATATGAAGTGAGGAGACAAAGACAAGGGAAGAATTGAGTCCAAAAAGAGGTGCAAGGATGTGCTTTGAATCGGCTAAACATGGATCTGGAAGGGAAAAATGCGAGTGAAAAGAAGAAGCCACTAACCAAACCGGTTATTCAACCGGTGGTTCATGGAATGGCACCGGATAAAAGCCCATGGAACAGCTGGTTCTCTCTGCCAGTTCAACCGACCATGGTTTGGCGCTACATGAATTTGCATCGGTGAAATGTCAGTTCTTCACAGGTGAGGCTGTATAATGAAGGGTAAAAGGGTCCAAAAAGGTCTAAAAAGCATCTAGAAGCTCCAAGGACATTTGGGGAAAGTGGTACACAAGAAAGTACAGATATATATATAACCTCCATTGTACACCATTGAATTCATTCATCTTTTCCTAGAAAGTACAGTAGAGATTATAGATTCTTCTCCACATAGAGTAGAGAGTTCTTTTTAGGAAATTCCCCTTTGTGGGGGAATTCCACCATTGTTGCAGACCTTGTGAAGCAATTGGATGAACCCATATTGTGAATGTTGAGAAAAGCTATTTGGGAATCTTCTCTCTCTCTCTAAATATGTAGATCTAAATTGCTAGTTAGGGGTGTATGCATGGTGGGTTTGAATGTGTGAATGGGTATTGACGATTTGATTTTAAATTATCATTGTAATTTAGATCTATTGTCTTCTCCCAATTTTTAATTTTAAAAATTGATGGTTGCAAACATGAATTTTGCTTACTTTTCTTGCTTTACTTGAAAGAGGATGGGTGAGAAGATAATGGTAAGGATTTGGAGTGTTGGTGTGTGGGATTGAGATAGATATAGTCAATACCCATATCTTCACCTTACTAAAGGTCAATGCTAGAAATAGCGATTCCTTCCTCAAGCGCTTGTGGTTGACAACTTGAATTGGCTTTGGAATTTGAGAAAACCCAAGGCATAAATATTCTTTTGTTGAAAAACAAGAGAATGTGATTTATCCACAGCTATCTAAGTTGAATTTGAATTTAATGAAATGAAGTAGCCCATGCTTGTTTTTAAACCATGCAAAGCACACCCTTAGCTAATTCACTTGAGAATGTAATAATTGGAATTCCCCCCCCCCCCCCCCCCGCTTAGTTTTAAATTAGAATTAGGTAGCATTTTCCTTAATCTTCCCTCACTTTTACCTTTCAAATTTTGAGCAACGATGCGATCTAGTTTGAGTTAGTTTATAACTTTTGAATTTATCGACTCAATTCTCTGTGGGATTCGACCCTGAAATCCATTGGGTTATTTGTTTTGAGAAACAACCATTTAAGCTCTTTTGTAAAAGAGAAGTTTAGTTTGGACGTTATCAACCACCGCCTCCTATATATATGGTTTTAAGTTTGAAGCTCATTTCATTAGTAAAAATTTCATCAAAAAATACCCATGACCCTTACGACATTCTCCCATGTTTTTCTTTGGTTTTTTGGCAGAATTATGCCTTTAAACTCCATTCAAATGCTAACTCGTCTTGGATAACGAGTTTTAGGCCTACAAGAAGCATCTCTGCTGGAGTTGTTTCTTGGAAATTCGCTTGGAGTATCGGAACCCCACCAAGTAAAGGATGTCAAAATTACTTCAAATTGAGTCCTAAGCAGCTACAGGCAATAGGTAATCATTTCTACCTTCTAGACTCTTGAGCATTTGTGAGTTTTCGACCAAATTGAATAAAGTTGAATTGTAGTCAATGTTATTCGAAAGATATTGCTATTCACCAATTTCTACTATTGAAATAGCCTTGTTTTCTCAGCATAGAGACTGCAATCAAGTGGAATTATTGGCTTCAGGTTAGAAACTGTTCAGGCGAACAAAAGTCGACATTCGATGTATGTTAAGGCTTATATTTTTGGTAAGTTATTCTTATCGTATGGAGATACGACCGGTGTCTTCAAAAGTAGATAATGATCCTATATGTTGTGATTAGCTACTGCAAATAGATAATGATTATGAAAGTTGTTGTTAGATGCTATAAGATGTAATGAGGTTATACCATAGTATCCCTCGTCGGGAAAGGGTATGCTCAGTATGACTAACGCTAGGAGGGTCATACAGATTTCCCCAGTTCATTTATTTACTGTTTAGAAGTATCCTGATGTTTGCTGTCATTCCAAGGACTTAGAAGTTTATGGATAGCTGTCGGGCCGAATTTGGTATGTTGGACAGCATAGGGCGTGGTCGGGCAATATAGCTTTCAGTTTGACGCCTGTGTTATCAGTAAAGCTCACCCAGAGGCCGTTGGCATACCTTGATGCCTTTAGGGCTAGAATTTTTATAGGATGGTCTTACCCTAGAGTCAGCGGTACCAGGGTTGCCTAGTGAATTAAGGGATACTATGGTATCACCTCCGATCAGGTGTAGGTACACAGTTTGTGCCTGTTGACAACTATATACACCAGTCTAGGGGAGAGTAAGAGTAGCGGTCACGTTAGGACTAAGGGGTCAAGATACGCCTTTTGAATGACTAAGTTTGTAGATTATAACATAGTTTCCCTAGTTGGGGTAGATCGTGTTTCTTACTGTCTCTCGCCTTGAATAGATAAGAAGTTGTTAGTTGTACAAACTGCTTTCAGAGCTATAAACTGCTTACAGATCTATAGTGCTGGTAATGCTTATGGAGCTATGATGTTGTATTGCTTAAGTAGCTACTAAATCGCCTAGGGGGCCATATATTGTCCGTAAGGACTAAAGTAGAGCCCACAGGGCATATTGAAGTGTATTCACTTATGGACTTCTTCTATGTCGTTGAGGCATTACAGACCTTTTTTAGAGCCTCGTGTGCTTGGGGTATAGTCACTGGGGAGAAAAGGCCCGAACTCAGTTATAGGAGCCCAGAAGGTTCTGGTATAGTCTCAAAAGACCAGGTATGTTCAATTATAGTTACTTGTAGAGCCTCAGGGGTACCAATAGGGGTATATAGACTGATTGGTACCTGTCAGGACTTATGGGGGCCCGGGTAGGTTATCTCCATGTTGATTGTACCTTCCAAGCTTATGGGGCCTAGGTTAGGTTCTTGTTTGTATACTTTCTTGCTAGATATAGCTTACGAATGTGTAGTCGTGCAGTTTATGCTCATCCTTGTGTAGTGTTTTACTAGATAGGCCTGGGCCCTATCCATACCAATATTCTTCTCCTTAGGGGCTTGCAGACTACAGTCTTCAATTAGAATGTCGTTGTTGGCTGTATAGGCCAATGTCTGTCTTATTTTTCGTGTTGGTCATGTGGGGCCTAGTCTCACTAGTCAATTAGCAGCCTTGATGGCTATAGTGTTTATATGACTACCTGTTTTCATTCATTATGTTATAACTAGGCAACATGTTGGTCTTGTCGGCTGCATAGGATCCCTTTTGTGGTTATGTTGGTAGGGTTAGCTGTTTTCTTTTACAGGTGTTGTGTGGCCTTGTCGTCCTGAGGCTATGTTTACAACCGAGATATAGCAGTTTGTTTTCTTGATTTTGAGTCACCGGTAGGCACCAGAGGTACATATGCCCAGCCAGGTCAGCCCAAATTCCAGTGTGGCATTAGGTGTCAGTAATGCCTCCCAAGGTGCAGGTGATAATGTTATTTCAGTTTAGTTTACAAGTCTTCAGTATATGTATGTTTTTTTACATCTCACATATTTAGTACATTCGAAGTAGTGATCGCATGCTCTATGTGCTATATCATTTTATGATATAGGCTCAGGTACCCACCCCAGCATCACAACAAGTTTCTCCCGGTAATTTCCAGCATTTTACAATGGTGAGTCCTCATCTTCCGAGGGCTGGAGGTTTCATCTTCATCTTTGTTATTTCAGTTCTCCTTTCAGACATTAAAGTTAGCTGGGGGCTTGTCCCAGCAACTCATCTTTCTAGTAGAGGCTTTCAAACAGATAGTCAATTACTATGTCAGTTTAATGTTTTAGTATCAGATTTCATATGTATTCACTTAATTCAGATTACTTTGTACTTATAACTAATTGTTCCATTATTTTCATTCTTTTTTTGCTCAGTTTACTTAGTAACTCAGATCATAGCAGTGTTAAGTTTTGCCATAGGTTTGCTTGGGATAACTTGTGGTCCTAAGTACCGTGTCGTGTCGAGGGTGCAAACTCGGGTCGTGACACCTTACCAGGGGCACATAGAGGATTCACCCAAACAAACATAAGGATCCATATCCTACATTTGCATATATAATTTCTGGAACGAATGTCTTCTCGATTACTAATACTACTCTTAATCATTACATGGCAAGATTAACTCATAGTCATCATGTCAGGACCCGAGCATGGACCCCAGAACGCAACACAAGGCCAGAACCACGAATGGCTCCAAGCTAAATCATGCCACATACGTAGAATATTCTTGAGCATAAACTAAGAGGAAAAGAATCATGAACAAAACATAAGCGGAAGACTGAATATCATAAGGCATAAACGGAGTCAACTAGTAAACATCGTTGAACCATCTAATACATGGTTTTTTGAAGAGCTTTTAATCATACAATGAGTTAATAGGAAAATACCCCCAACTAGTTCTACCAAAGCCTAAAACATACAGGACATAATGCAAAATAAGAAAAACTTATGTCCTCAGAAGATGGACACTCACCAAGGCTGAGACTAGACTGAATTGAACCAAGAGCAGTGCTAACGTCGGGGATGAGTCTGATCAGCCAAACCTATATCATGAGACGATATAGCATAAAAGTATACGATAAGTACTTTGAATTTACCGAGTATGTAAGGTAAGTAAAACATAAGTGTAAAACAATAAGATAAGATAATTAGTATGGGATAAACTTAAATCATGAGTTTTGGATCATAAACAGAGTATAATGGCTCAAGGTTTTCAAGCTGATCATGACTAACTTCATAAGTAAAACCTAATAAAATACATATTGATCCATGATATCATAGTCGTAAAGTCGTAATTCATGAACATAAGCATATATAGAAAATCAAGGAACAATGAGAGATTCTTATAACCGACATACTCAATGTGAGCACACATGGAGCCCAACCAATAACCCTAGTTGGTAGTGTGTTCATACCTTGCCAATGGTAAGAACCATGAAGGTGTGATATAACTCATGGGTGGCCCATTCAGGTATGAGATTCACTCTCGTAGAGGACCCCATCATGGTTACGTTGGTACGTAATTTTAAGACCTGAGTATGCTAGAACCTAAGCCTACCCGGTGTTAAATACTACTCCCCAAATATATATCGTTCTTATATCATAATCATGAACATATTTTTTACATGGGCTAGTTTAAATCATGAAATTCATTCTATCTTAACATGTGTGAACTAGCCATGAATACAATACCGATGAACGGTCATGGTACATAAGCTTGAGATTCATGAAAATCATACATAATTGAGTAAAATCATCATAACTTCAAATCATAAGTTCATAATATATTCTAGTAGAAAACATGCATTCATAATCATAACACATGGGTTGAATCATAAGAGAATTAAAATCATAGTGGATCATGAGAGTTTTCATCAAAATTGTGTCTAACCCTGGAAATTTATAAAACCATGATTGGAGACTTGCATTCATAAGATTGAGATGAGATTGGAAATGAGGATAGAAGAAAACCCTCATTCATGACCCCACATGCCTGGGTTAGATGATTTTCTAACTTGAAATTAAGACCCAAGAGATGAAGAAGATGAAGAACCTAGCTTGCCTTGAGAACTTAGTTTCCCAACTACGGTGTTTTGAAGAGAGTGAAGGTTTAGGCTTAGTTTAACCCTTAAATCAGACCTTTAGGAAGCCTAAACTGATGTCACTTAGGAGTTAAAAGTATAGAGTTTTACCAAAATACCCCTAAACTGCTGAACTTAAACCTGAACTGGCAGAACCAACGACCAAGGAGATCTTTCAACTGTCCTTTCAACTCCTTAAGCTCGGCTAGATCCATTCTATAAGGAGGAATGGATATGATCTACATATCAAAGAGAAGTTCAATACCAAAGTCAATCTTTCGCTCGGGAGGGACTCTTGGTAGACCATATGGAAGTACTTCAGGATACTCACATACAATAAGAACTAATTGGAGAGTCGGGGTCTTGGACTTAGAATCCTTAATCTAAACTAGATGATATACACAACCCTTGGATATCATCTTCCTAGCCTTAAGATAGGAAACAAAGCGACCTACAGGAACCATTGAACTGCCTTTCCAGTCTAAGACTGGCTCATTCGGGGATCAAAACTCTACTGACTGAGTTCTGTAATTGACTGAGATATATCATGCATACAACCAATCCATGCAAAAGATAACATCAAAATCGGCAAAGAAATTTTGGGAAAGTGGTACACAAGAAAGTACAGATATATAAATATATAACCTCCATTGTCCACCATTGAATTCATTCATCATCTTTTTCTAGAAAGTACAATAGAGATTGTAGATTCTTCTCCACATAGAATAGAGAGTTCTTTTTAAGGAATTACCCTTTATGTTGGAATTCCACCATTGTTGCAGACCTTGTGAAGCAATTGGATGAACCCATATTGTTAATATTGAGAAAAGCTATTTGGGTATCTTCCCTCTCTCTAAATTTGTAGATCTAAATTGCTAGTTAGGGGTGTATGCATGGTGGGTTTGAATGTATAAATGGGTATTGATGATTTTATTTTAAATTCTCATTGTAATTTAGATCTATTGTCTTCTCCCAATTTTTAATTGTAAAAATTGATGGTTGCAAACATGAATTTAGCTTACTTTTCTTGCTTTACTTGAAAGAGGATGGGTGAGAATTGGGTGAGAAGATAATGGTGAGGATTTGGAGTGTTGGTGTGTGGGATTGAGCTATAAATAGTCAATACCCACATCCTTCACTCTATTAAAGGTCAATGCTAGAAATAGCTAGTCCTTCCTCAAGCTCTTGTGGTTGATAACTTGAATTGGCTTTGGAATTTGAGAAAACCCAAGGCATAAATATTCATGTCGCTAAAAAATAAGAGAATGTGCTTTATCCACAGCTATCTGAGTTGAATTTAAATTTAATGCAATGAGTAGCCCATGCTAGTTGTTAAACCATGCAAATCACACCCCAAAAAATTCACTTAAGAATGCAATAATTGGAATTCCCCCCACTTAGTTCTAAATTAGAATTAGGTAGCATTTTCCTTAATCTTCCCCCACTTTTACCTTTCAAATGTTGAGCAATGATGAGATCTAGTTTGAGTTAGTTTATAACTTTTGAATTATCGACTTAATTCTCTGTGGGATTTGGCTCTGACATCCGTCGGGATATTTGTTTTGAGCAATGCCCGTTTACGCTCTTTTGTAAAATAGGAGTGTAGTTTGGATGTTATCAAAAATGGAGCTGTTGCCGAGGAATTGAGTTTTGATAAGACATTAGTTATTTATTAATTCAAACTTGCTTTGCGTCTTGTTTTGCATCATGTTTGCTTTATTTCTTTTTACTTCACGTGGTGTTGTCTTTGAGTGTCGCAAGGCTGAATAAGGTATAATGAGATGACAAGTGGAAGAAGAAAAATTGAGGAACCGGCATTAGACCGAAAAAACAGGTCAAAAGATGCGAAGCGTCGGTCTAGCGTAGGCTATGACCAGAGTACCTGGAATTCAGAAGGAGCAGTTCGGTGTTCCATCAGCGAAATGCCGGTGACAACCTGCGAAGCACAGGTGTCAACTGTATGGCATGTAGTTCCAATGCAAACGTCTCCATTTGACCAGGGAGTGCTTTCACCCATTTCTTCCATATTGTGTGCAACTTTGTGCCTCAAAGATAATGTTTGTTTTGTTTTTCTGTATTTTATGTGTTTTGTGTTTGATGTTTGGTTGAGGGATGAAATCTGAGTAATCCCCTTGTAAGTGATGTACGATATGTCCCTATAATGGATTGGGTAGCGGCATTATTAAAGAAAATTTTCATTAATTGCTAGTAGTATGCCTTATTAGATAGTAGTATTTGAATAAACTCCAAGGATTTTCTTTATACTATGGTTCTTTCCCAAGGAGAGATTTCTTTGTATTTTCTTTTTGTTGGTGAACTGGATTGGCACTTCCTGATGATAGATTAGGAGGCAACTTTCTTTAAGGGAAAATGTCAAGTCTAGAGTCTTGTTGAGTCTTTTCTGCACTTATTTGATAAGGTACAACCAACATGTCTTGCTTAGCATTGTGCATGAGTTTAAAAAAAAAGAATAAATGGGAATCTAAATGTGAAAAATAGCACTCTCTTGTCATGAATTATACATTCCTTACTTGGATTTTTGATTTGTAACTATCTTGTCAAAATTCATTCTCTTAATGTGATGATGGAATTGTGTGAACTCCTTGGATTGTGATGCCTTGTGTGGTGAGGTTTTCGGCTTAATTCTTGTGCATGCATGATTCTCTAGAACTTTCCCTAAGTGCGATTCAAGGAGAAATGATAGATGAGGTTACACTTAGAACATGATCTTAGGACATCTTTTGTAAAGTCACTTCAACCCAAATGACCTCCTTGAACATTAATTTTTGGTAGCCAACATTTGAGCCTTGGACCCTTTCATGGAAACCATTTTACAACTCTAATGATCGTTTTTATTCCTTCTCTTTGGCACTCATCCTCCCTAATTGCTAGTAATGAGACAATGAAAATGGGGCTAGAAACCTATGAAATGAGGAGAGATAAGGAAATGAATGTGAAATGAGGCAAAAGCCTAAGTTTGGGGGTTTGTAAGAGTAGGGGGAAAATGAGAGCTTCAATGTGAGATAGCACCAAAATTCTGATGAGATGAATGAATCAAAGGGTTTAAAGACCTCAAATCTTCAAAAGAGAAAGAATAGTAAAAAGGGGTTATCTTTGACATAGATAAGGCTAAATTTGAAATTCACGGGTGTTATAAGGGTGGCTTGTGTTACACAAAAGCCAAAGATTATGAAATAGGAGAAATAAGGTGGAGTGATTGAAAAGAGTTGATGGAGGTTAAAAATGTTCACAAAAGGCATTAGGGAGGTTCTAGTCACTAGAGCTAAATATTTGTCCTACCTTTACCCCTAGCCTTTATTATGACCCGCAAGTCCTAGTTGATTTTGAGTGCAAAAACACTACATTAGTGGCTAAGTACATGAAGGGAAAGCTTATAGGTCAATTTGTATGCACTTGAATTTATTTGTGAGAGTGAGTGCAATAGTCTTATATTATAATCCCTATGTGTGAAATGTTCCAAAATATGGGGAATTCTCTCTTTTTCTGAGTGGAATCATCTTCGTGGAGTACATGCTTAAAATTGTTTTCAAAGGGAGGTATGATTAAGGGAAGCGGGTCACGAACTTTAAAGCAAGTTTTGAATAAGAATCGTCAATGACTTGATATGCTCTTTGAACTTGTTTTGATGATCTATGTCCCCGCTTGAATGAAAGAAATGCATGCAAGATGGGTTTAATGATTGTGGTAATCTATTGAAGTCTATGCAATATAGTTTGAGTCTTTTTTTCTTGAGTTGGTGTATAATGTTTGGGGTTGTCTTACATATTGATGATTTTATGTAAAACTATCATAGTGCCATAAGCTTTAGCAATGTCCTCTTGTGAAAGAATATATTGATTGACCCTTGATGCAAAAACTCATGTATAGCATGTTGTTCATTTGCTCAACCGTAAAGAATTGCATTACTTGAGGAGAAGCAATGTTTCAAGTTTGGGAGTTCTGATGAGTTGGAAATTTACCAACTCATTAGGCTCCTAGTTATGAGTTTTTTCCTAGTTTTCAAGTCATTTATGTGAATTTTGTTCCCTTTCTCTTGAATTCTTTGTAGGTACCTCAGATGAGTAAAGAAAGCATGAAATCGAGAAAAATACATGGAATTTGAGAAGAAATTTGATGAGTTAGCATATGAAGTGAGGAGACAAAGACAAGGGAAGAATTGAGTCCAAAAAGAGGTGCAAGGATGTGCTTTGAATCGGCTAAACATGGATCTAGAAGGGAAAAATGCGAGTGAAAAGAAGAAGCCACTAACCAAACCGGTTATTCAACCGGTGGTTCATGGAATGGCACCGGATAAAAGCCCATGGAACAGCTGGTTCTCTCTGCCAGTTCAACCGACCATGGTTTGGCGCTACATGAATTTGCATCGGTGAAATGTCAGTTCTTCACAGGTGAGGCTGTATAATGAAGGGTAAAAGGGTCCAAAAAGGTCTAAAAAGCATCTAGAAGCTCCAAGGACATTTGGGGAAAGTGGTACACAAGAAAGTACAGATATATATATAACCTCCATTGTACACCATTGAATTCATTCATCTTTTCCTAGAAAGTACAGTAGAGATTATAGATTCTTCTCCACATAGAGTAGAGAGTTCTTTTTAGGAAATTCCCCTTTGTGGGGGAATTCCACCATTGTTGCAGACCTTGTGAAGCAATTGGATGAACCCATATTGTGAATGTTGAGAAAAGCTATTTGGGAATCTTCTCTCTCTCTCTAAATATGTAGATCTAAATTGCTAGTTAGGGGTGTATGCATGGTGGGTTTGAATGTGTGAATGGGTATTGACGATTTGATTTTAAATTATCATTGTAATTTAGATCTATTGTCTTCTCCCAATTTTTAATTTTAAAAATTGATGGTTGCAAACATGAATTTTGCTTACTTTTCTTGCTTTACTTGAAAGAGGATGGGTGAGAAGATAATGGTAAGGATTTGGAGTGTTGGTGTGTGGGATTGAGATAGATATAGTCAATACCCATATCTTCACCTTACTAAAGGTCAATGCTAGAAATAGCGATTCCTTCCTCAAGCGCTTGTGGTTGACAACTTGAATTGGCTTTGGAATTTGAGAAAACCCAAGGCATAAATATTCTTTTGTTGAAAAACAAGAGAATGTGATTTATCCACAGCTATCTAAGTTGAATTTGAATTTAATGAAATGAAGTAGCCCATGCTTGTTTTTAAACCATGCAAAGCACACCCTTAGCTAATTCACTTGAGAATGTAATAATTGGAATTCCCCCCCCCCCCCCCCCCGCTTAGTTTTAAATTAGAATTAGGTAGCATTTTCCTTAATCTTCCCTCACTTTTACCTTTCAAATTTTGAGCAACGATGCGATCTAGTTTGAGTTAGTTTATAACTTTTGAATTTATCGACTCAATTCTATGTGGGATTCGACCCTGAAATCCATTGGGTTATTTGTTTTGAGAAACAACCATTTAAGCTCTTTTGTAAAAGAGAAGTTTAGTTTGGACGTTATCAACCACCGCCTCCTATATATATGGTTTTAAGTTTGAAGCTCATTTCATTAGTAAAAATTTCATCAAAAAATACCCATGACCCTTACGACATTCTCCCATGTTTTTCTTTGGTTTTTTGGCAGAATTATGCCTTTAAACTCCATTCAAATGCTAACTCGTCTTGGATAACGAGTTTTAGGCCTACAAGAAGCATCTCTGCTGGAGTTGTTTCTTGGAAATTCGCTTGGAGTATCGGAACCCCACCAAGTAAAGGATGTCAAAATTACTTCAAATTGAGTCCTAAGCAGCTACAGGCAATAGGTAATCATTTCTACCTTCTAGACTCTTGAGCATTTGTGAGTTTTCGACCAAATTGAATAAAGTTGAATTGTAGTCAATGTTATTCGAAAGATATTGCTATTCACCAATTTCTACTATTGAAATAGCCTTGTTTTCTCAGCATAGAGACTGCAATCAAGTGGAATTATTGGCTTCAGGTTAGAAACTGTTCAGGCGAACAAAAGTCGACATTCGATGTATGTTAAGGCTTATATTTTTGGTAAGTTATTCTTATCGTATGGAGATACGACCGGTGTCTTCAAAAGTAGATAATGATCCTATATGTTGTGATTAGCTACTGCAAATAGATAATGATTATGAAAGTTGTTGTTAGATGCTATAAGATGTAATGAGGTTATACCATAGTATCCCTCGTCGGGAAAGGGTATGCTCAGTATGACTAACGCTAGGAGGGTCATACAGATTTCCCCAGTTCATTTATTTACTGTTTAGAAGTATCCTGATGTTTGCTGTCATTCCAAGGACTTAGAAGTTTATGGATAGCTGTCGGGCCGGATTTGGTATGTTGGACAGCATAGGGCGTGGTCGGGCGATATAGCTTTCAGTTTGACGCCTGTGTTATCAGTAAAGCTCACCCAGAGGCCGTTGGCATACCTTGATGCCTTTAGGGCTAGAATTTTTATAGGATGGTCTTACCCTAGAGTCAGCGGTACCAGGGTTGCCTAGTGAATTAAGGGATACTATGGTATCACCTCCGATCAGGTGTAGGTACACAGTTTGTGCCTGTTGACAACTATATACACCAGTCTAGGGGAGAGTAAGAGTAGCGGTCACGTTAGGACTAAGGGGTCAAGATACGCCTTTTGAATGACTAAGTTTGTAGATTATAACATAGTTTCCCTAGTTGGGGTAGATCGTGTTTCTTACTGTCTCTCGCCTTGAATAGATAAGAAGTTGTTAGTTGTACAAACTGCTTTCAGAGCTATAACTGCTTACGGATCTATAGTGCTGGTAATGCTTATGGAGCTATGATGTTGTATTGCTTAAGTAGCTACTAAATCGCCTATGGGGCCATATATTGTCCGTAAGGACTAAAGTAGAGCCCACAGGGCATATTGAAGTGTATTCACTTATGGACTTCTTCTATGTCGTTGAGGCATTACAGACCTTTTTTAGAGCCTCGTGTGCTTGGGGTATAGTCACTGGGGAGAAAAGGCCCGAACTCAGTTATAGGAGCCCAGAAGGTTCTGGTATAGTCTCAAAAGACCAGGTATGTTCAATTATAGTTACTTGTAGAGCCTCAGGGGTACCAATAGGGGTATATAGACTGATTGGTACCTGTCAGGACTTATGGGGGCCCGGGTAGGTTATCTCCATGTTGATTGTACCTTCCAAGCTTATGGGGCCTAGGTTAGGTTCTTGTTTGTATACTTTCTTGCTAGATATAGCTTACGAATGTCTACTCGTGCAGTTTATGCTCATCCTTGTGTAGTGTTTTACTAGATAGGCCTGGGCCCTATCCATACCAATATTCTTCTCCTTAGGGGCTTGCAGACTACAGTCTTCAATTAGAATGTCGTTGTTGGCTGTATAGGCCAATGTCTGTCTTATTTTTCGTGTTGGTCATGTGGGGCCTAGTCTCACTTGTCAATTAGCAGCCTTGATGGCTATAGTGTTTATATGACTACCTGTTTTCATTCATTATGTTATAACTAGGCAACATGTTGGTCTTGTCGGCTGCATAGGATCCCTTTTGTGGTTATGTTGGTAGGGTTAGCTGTTTTCTTTTACAGGTGTTGTGTGGCCTTGTCGTCCTGAGGCTATGTTTACAACCGAGATATAGCAGTTTGTTTTCTTGATTTTGAGTCACCGGTAGGCACCAGAGGTACATATGCCCAGCCAGGTCAGCCCAAATTCCAGTGTGGCATTAGGTGTCAGTAATGCCTCCCAAGGTGCAGGTGATAATGTTATTTCAGTTTAGTTTACAAGTCTTCAGTATATGTATGTTTTTTTACATCTCACATATTTAGTACATTCGAAGTAGTGATCGCATGCTCTATGTGCTATATCATTTTATGATATAGGCTCAGGTACCCACCCCAGCATCACAACAAGTTTCTCCCGGTAATTTCCAGCATTTTACAATGGTGAGTCCTCATCTTCCGAGGGCTGGAGGTTTCATCTTCATCTTTGTTATTTCAGTTCTCCTTTCAGACATTAAAGTTAGCTGGGGGCTTGTCCCAGCAACTCATCTTTCTAGTAGAGGCTTTCAAACAGATAGTCAATTACTATGTCAGTTTAATGTTTTAGTATCAGATTTCATATGTATTCACTTAATTCAGATTACTTTGTACTTATAACTAATTGTTCCATTATTTTCATTCTTTTTTTGCTCAGTTTACTTAGTAACTCAGATCATAGCAGTGTTAAGTTTTGCCATAGGTTTGCTTGGGATCACTTGTGGTCCTAAGTACCGTGTCGTGTCGAGGGTGCAAACTCGGGTCGTGACACCTTACCAGGGGCACATAGAGGATTCACCCAAACAAACATAAGGATCCATATCCTACATTTGCATATATAATTTCAGGAACGAATGTCTTCTCGATTACTAATACTACTCTTAATCATTACATGGCAAGATTAACTCATAGTCATCATGTCAGGACCCGAGCATGGACCCCAGAACTCAACACAAGGCCAGAACCACGAATGGCTCCAAGCTAAATCATGCCACATACGTAGAATATTCTTGAGCATAAACTAAGAGGAAAAGAATCATGAACAAAACATAAGCGGAAGACTGAATATCATAAGGCATAAACGGAGTCAACTAGTAAACATCGTTGAACCATCTAATACATGGTTTTTTGAAGAGCTTTTAATCATACAATGAGTTAATAGGAAAATACCCCCAACTAGTTCTACCAAAGCCTAAAACATACAGGACATAATGCAAAATAAGAAAAACTTATGTCCTCAGAAGATGGACACTCACCAAGGCTGAGACTAGACTGAATTGAACCAAGAGCAGTGCTAACGTCGGGGATGAGTCTGATCAGCCAAACCTATATCATGAGACGATATAGCATAAAAGTATACGATAAGTACTTTGAATTTACCGAGTATGTAAGGTAAGTAAAACATAAGTGTAAAACAATAAGATAAGATAATTAGTATGGGATAAACTTAAATCATGAGTTTTGGATCATAAACAGAGTATAATGGCTCAAGGTTTTCAAGCTGATCATGACTAACTTCATAAGTAAAACCTAATAAAATACATATTGATCCATGATATCATAGTCGTAAAGTCGTAATTCATGAACATAAGCATATATAGAAAATCAAGGAACAATGAGAGATTCTTATAACCGACATACTCAATGTGAGCACACATGGAGCCCAACCAATAACCCTAGTTGGTAGTGTGTTCATACCTTGCCAATGGTAAGAACCATGAAGGTGTGATATAACTCATGGGTGGCCCATTCAGGTATGAGATTCACTCTCGTAGAGGACCCCATCATGGTTACGTTGGTACGTAATTTTAAGACCTGAGTATGCTAGAACCTAAGCCTACCCGGTGTTAAATACTACTCCCCAAATATATATCGTTCTTATATCATAATCATGAACATATTTTTTACATGGGCTAGTTTAAATCATGAAATTCATTCTATCTTAACATGTGTGAACTAGCCATGAATACAATACCGATGAACGGTCATGGTACATAAGCTTGAGATTCATGAAAATCATACATAATTGAGTAAAATCATCATAACTTCAAATCATAAGTTCATAATATATTCTAGTAGAAAACATGCATTCATAATCATAACACATGGGTTGAATCATAAGAGAATTAAAATCATAGTGGATCATGAGAGTTTTCATCAAAATTGTGTCTAACCCTGGAAATTTATAAAACCATGATTGGAGACTTGCATTCATAAGATTGAGATGAGATTGGAAATGAGGATAGAAGAAAACCCTCATTCATGACCCCACATGCCTGGGTTAGATGATTTTCTAACTTGAAATTAAGACCCAAGAGATGAAGAAGATGAAGAACCTAGCTTGCCTTGAGAACTTAGTTTCCCAACTACGGTGTTTTGAAGAGAGTGAAGGTTTAGGCTTAGTTTAACCCTTAAATCAGACCTTTAGGAAGCCTAAACTGATGTCACTTAGGAGTTAAAAGTATAGAGTTTTACCAAAATACCCTTAAACTGCTGAACTTAAACCTGAACTGGCAGAACCAACGACCAAGGAGATCTTTCAACTGTCCTTTCAACTCCTTAAGCTCGGCTAGATCCATTCTATAAGGAGGAATGGATATGATCTACATATCAAAGAGAAGTTCAATACCAAAGTCAATCTTTCGCTCGGGAGGGACTCTTGGTAGACCATATGGAAGTACTTCAGGATACTCACATACAATAAGAACTAATTGGAGAGTCGGGGTCTTGGACTTAGAATCCTTAATCTAAACTAGATGATATACACAACCCTTGGATATCATCTTCCTAGCCTTAAGATAGGAAACAAAGCGACCTACAGGAACCATTGAACTGCCTTTCCAGTCTAAGACTGGCTCATTCGGGGATCAAAACTCTACTGACTGAGTTCTGTAATTGACTGAGATATATCATGCATACAACCAATCCATGCAAAAGATAACATCAAAATCGGTCATATCTAAATCCACTAAGTAGGATGAGGTGACTTTCTGATGAACTGTGATAGGGAAATTTATGTATACTCTTCGAGCGATAACTGACTCAACGATAGGAATAGAGACTGAGAAGGTTTCTAAAAGGATTTCGCGACTGATACTAAAACTGATAGCAACATAAGGAGCCAAGAAGGAGAATATGGCCCCTGGATTAGCAATGTATAAACATCAAGATGGAAGACTCATAATATACCAATGACTACATTGGATGAGCTCTCCTGCTCCTAACGTGATGATAATGCATAGAACCTATTATGGTGTTGTTGGCCACCTGCACTAGAAAATGCGCCTGTTGAGGTGGGCAAGCTGTTGGAGTGACTGAAGTGGTGGGTAGGGCATGATCTCTACCATCACCGTGTCTGATTGAAGGACGATTGCAAATTCTATGAACGGGCTTACTGCACCCGAAATAAGCATCTAAGACAACTAAGCATCGTCTAAGGTGGTTCTTACCACACTTCTTACAAGTTGGGAAAGTGCGTTCCTTGAACATGCTCCTCTGACCTTTAGGGCCTGATGCTCTACTTCTCTTATCACCACTAGGCCTGGATGGAATATTGGCTGATAATGGAGCTAGGGTTGATGACCTTTGATGGGACTATGGGTGATTTCCACCATCGGACCTCTACTGAGAATACCCAAAGCCCCCTATCCTATCCCTCTTGGCCTCTCTCTCGTTCTCCTTCATTTTCTCCTCCTCTATCTACTCGGCATAAATCATCAATCGGGAGATGTCTATGTCGCTGATGAGCATAGAGGTTCTACACTCCTTGATCTGCGAATTTGAGACCCCATTCATAAACTTGCTCATGCGGGCCCTCGACTCCGCAACCATCTTCAGAGCATACATGGACAACTGTTTGAACTTTAGGGCATATTCCTGAATAGTCATGTTGTTCTTCTTCAAATTGATGAACTCTGATGTCTTTGCTTTCATCAACTCTCGAGGATAGAACCTATCCAAAAACATCATAATGAACTCATGCCAACCAATAGGAGCTACACCTACACCACAGCCTTTCTTCCAATGACAGAACCAAATATGAGCTACCCCTTCAGCTGATAGGAGGTCAAATATGCACTCTCCTCTCCTGAAACTCTGATAATCTGGGTAATATTCTATATCTCCTTAATGGACTTATGTGGATCCTCATCCACCTTAGAACTATGAAAATCTGACAGATTCATCCTAGTGAAGTCTCGCACCCTAGATGTCGCCGCATTCCCATTCATATCTACATGAGCCACTGCCTGCTGGTTGACTTGGTTGTTCATGGCCTGTTCCAACATCTGAAATGTAGCCCTGAACTCAACATGAGTCACCTACTTATGCGAGGGATCAGCTGGAGTTGGTGGGGCTGCCTGATGCCTATTTCCATTTCCATTAACATGGATATTTCCATTTCCATTTCTTCTTCTGTTGACTCAGTAAGAAGGCATTTTTTTTGCAAATGTGTATAGCATGAGTTAGAGGAATAGAGAGAGTTGAACTTTAGCACACGACATAGATCATTCAAAAAGGTAAGTTTCCTAAAATGTCTAGTAGCCTCTTCTTCATAAGTGTGGCATGCTTCACACCCATATAAAAGACTCTACTTAACGTAGCTTTAAAACACCCTAGGACCCACCTAACCTAATGCTCTGATACCAAGTTTTTCACGACCAAGCATGGACCCTGAACCGTTGCACAAGGCCTAAAATCACGAATGGCTCCAAGCTAACCTATGGCACATACATAGTATATTCTTGAGCATAAACTAAGTAGAAAGGAATCATGAACATAACATAAATGGAAGACTCAATATTACAAGGCATAGACAAAGTCAGCAAGTTAATAATGTTGAACCATATAATACGAAGCTTTCTGAAGAGCCTGGAATCATACAATGAGCTGAAGGGGCAACAACCTCGACTAGCTCTACAAAAGTTTGAAACATGAAGGACATAATGTAAAATAAGAAAAATTGATGTACTCAAAAGATGAGGACTCACCAAGGTTGAGACTGCACTATATCAAAGCAGGACCAGTGCTAACATCCGGGCTGAGTTTGATCACCTGAACCTATATTATGAGATGATATAGCATAGAAGTATGTAGTTAGTGCTTTGAATATACTGAGTATTTAAGGTAAGTAAAACATAATAGTAAAACAATAAAATAATATCATGAGTATGGGATAAACTTAAATCATGAGTTTCGGATCATAAATTGAGTATAATGGCTCAAGGTTTTCAAAACTGAATTACAAAGTTGATCATGATTGAATTCATAAGTAAAATCTCATAAAATGTATATTGATCCAAGATATCATAGTCATAAAGTCATAAGTCATGAACACAATATCAAGGAACAACGGAAAATTCTTATAACCAGTATACTCGATGTGAGCACACATGGAGCCCAACCTGTAACCCTAGTTGGTAGGGTGTGTATACCTTGCAAAGGTTAAGAACCATGAAGGCATTATATCACTCATGGGTGTCTTATTCGGGTATGAGAGACACTCTCATGGAGGACCATATCATCGTTACATTGGCACGTAACTCTGAGACCTAGGTATGATGGAACACCGACCTACTCAGTGTTAAATACTACTCCAAAAACATATATAGTTCTTATATCATAATAATTAACTTAGGTTTTATATAGGCTAGTTTAAATCATGAAATTCATACTATCTTAACTTACGTGAAATAGCCATGAAAACAATGCCGATAAACGGTCATGGTACATTAGCTTGAGATTCATGAAATCATACATAATTGAATAAAATCATAATAACTTAAAATTATAATTTCATAAGAGATTCTAGTAGAAAACATATATTCATAATCATAAAACATGGATTGAATCAAAAGAGAATTGAAATCATAGAGGATCATGAGAGTTTTCATCAAAATTGTATCTAACCCTAGAAATTTATAAAATGATGATCAGAGACTTGAATTCATGAGATTGAGATGAAATTGGGAAAGAGGGAGGAAGAAATCCCCCAGTCATGACCCTATATACCTGGGCTAGATGATTCCTTAACTTGAAATTGCGACCCAAGAGAATTTGAGATGAAGAAAATGAAGAACCCTAGCTTTCCTTGAAAGCTTGGTTTCCCAAATATAGAATTTTTAAGAGAGTGAGGGTTTAGGATTAGTTTAAACCTTAAATTAGACCTTTAGAAAGCCTAAAACAACATCAGTTAGGAGTTAAAAGCATAGGATTTTATCAAAATACCCCTGAACTGCTGAACTTAAACCTGAAACTAGAAGAACCAATGAAAACCTATATATCATTGGTCCATACAACATCCAGTTGGATCCACTCGTTAGTTCTTGGTCTACCCCTGAGACACTCTTTGATCTTGCTCCATCGACTAGAAACAACGATCGGTACAATCAAAAAATGGGTCATATAATTCCCTTGTTAATTCTAGGTAGATTTTGTACATTTCACTAAATTTTATACCATGGACAAAACCAATGAACTGTATGTCCTTAGGACGATTCATCCTATGGCTTGTTGAATGGCCCTGGTGCCAATTTTCTGCTGGTTTCGATTGTAAGTCTGGGATATGATCTTAGAGACTTTTAAGAGCATTTACACATTAGTTAATGTTCATAAGCACATAAATCATAGTTCATTCATCATATGATACTCATAGATCATAAAAATCTATAAAGGTTTCTCTTTTTGAAGAAACTCATAATTTATGTGATTGACACTTTTCATAGAAAATTCATGAAACTCGTAGGATAGGAAATAATAAACACAAAATCATTTTTAGGAACTCGTGGAACTCAAAAATGAATTATCATGAAAAAATTATACTTGACTTTAACCCTAACTACTCAAGAAGACAGATTTTCATGGACTTTTATAGAACACAACATGGGGAAGAAACCAAGTATTCCAATATGTGAGATACACTTAAATACCTTGGTTAAATTCAAGCAATTGGAGAAAGACTCAAGTCTTGAGGAAGAACACTCAAACTTCTGCTTATTGCCTTAAGGTAAGGTTTTTCTTGAAATCCTAAGATGGTAGAAGATGGTCTTCACATACTTTATCATAAAACCTCATTAAAACATATGGAAGAGCTTAGAACATGCTTAAATTGGGATGGGAGGACTTAGTGAGGAGAGTAGTACCAAACTAGGGTTGGAGAGAAGTGAAAAGTGAGGAAAAAGTTAGATTTCACGTATTTACACTTGTTGCATCGAACAACATACAAAGGCCCTAGGGTCAAGTTATGAAAAGTAGAATTGACTTAAGGTCTGTAAGTTGGACAATAGGTCCAATTTAATATTTAAGACTTTCATTTATGGTGCCAGGTACGAGCTGGAACTACCCACAGAGTTAATTTCAGTGCACCAAGTATTTCACGTGTCCATGTTGAGGAAACATATCGCAGATCCTTCCCTTATTGTCCCCATTGAGAATGTAGGTGTTAAAGATAGTTTGAATTATGAGGAAGTACTTGTGGCTATCCTTGATCACTAAATTCATTAATTAAGGACCAAAGATTGTGGCCGTGCAAATACAATGGAGGAATCAAAATGTTGAAGAGGCTACATGGGAAATCGAAGAAGATATGAAAATGAAGTCTCCACTTTTGCTCCTTGAACAAAAATAAAATGCTTAAGGTAATGGCTTTACTCTATTGATCCATGAATTCATGTCCTACATTATGCCCCTCATGACTATGAATTCATGTCTTACATTATGATATGTTCTATAAACTCATACCTTATATTATTCTCCTCATGTCTAATGTACTTATGATATATTATGTCTACGTTAGTTATAAATATCTCATATAACTCGTTGTTATGATTTTTTCATCTATGACCTGCCGACATCAACTTATGGTAATGATGATGTTATTGACGAATGAAAAAAAAGGAAAGTTGTGAAAAAATTCCTATGTCATGTATTGTAAGTTCAAAAAGATCCATGACAGTCATATGAGAATGAATTACCCCAAGAGGGAGATAATATAACACCTTGTGCTTTTGAGCTAAGGTTGGACTATTTGAAATGGATAATTCAACTAGAACTCAAAGAATATGGTCATGCTTGGGAATTAAGAGTTGTTTCGGATGAATTGTATTGTGTTATAGGAAGGTGTGGTCATACCCCAATACTGTAATAACATTTAAATCCTAAAGCATCAAACCACTCATTTAATCTAAGCTCTCTACAAGATATTATGTGTGATTTACCGAAAACATAAATTATTTTTCTTAAGTGTTCACCCAAAAGAGCATTGGGACACAATGCGCATCACAATGAAGTTCACCGCGATGAGCATCATACAGTAATGAAGCAAAGTGGAGAAATTTAGAATCGTCCATGTGTGGGAGGCATCAAGATGAATTTCACCATGAAGGAGACCATGGAGCAGTGCCAATCACCATGAAGGTCATTGTATTCAGGACCGTGATACGCCAAAGCCAAGCCCAATCCCAAGTCTATAAATATGATGTAATCCATGTTCTTTCGAACTTTTCACTTGTTCTTCATTTTTGAGAGCCTTAGGATGACTCTATTATCCTCTCCATACCAAGGTAAATCCTCCCACATAATTATAAGTATTTCATGGTATTTATAACACCCGTATGGGAATCCTTAATATGATTCTAACCTATAAGTTCAAGATCTTCGAATCAATCCTTCTCAAAAGGTTCAAGTATAGAGTTTTGAATGTTCTTCGTCAAAGTTTAGATTTTTATCCTTGGTTTAGTAGTGATTTAGATATGTGAAGCTATCTCACATGCAAAAATGCCATTGTTCTTCCACATGTAATAGTTATTCAAAGACCCTATAAATTCTTCTCTATAAGATGAGTAGGGTTAAATATAAAATATTGCTCTATGTTCATGTAAATTTACAACAAACACTACTAAAAGCAGTGCAAAAATAGATTAAAGAAACAGATAGACTGATTCGATTCAAAGAACCGAGGGAAACCGACCCAATCCATCGATTTTTAATATTTTTTACATTTTAATTACTTTACAAGAAAATCAATGGACTTTTGTTGGTTTTTTGTGCAAAACTGTAAAAAAAAATTATTTTTTTTTGCTTAAAGAAAATAGCAGAGTCTCTTGGTGTTTATTATATTTTTACAAGAGCTGAGGGAATTTATTGGTTTTTGAAGTAAAAAAATTGCAGTTGAAGAGTATAAATAAAAATGATGAAAATATTATATCAAAGAGCATGTGTGGTTGAGTAGTAAAATTGTTAAATGCGATATTAAATACTAGGGTTTGATTTCAAGCAACTACATATTTTCTATATAATTTTGATAAACTACTGGAGTCCGTCGCTATAAAAATTTCTATGTCGACTTTTAAATTTATTGAACCAATGGAATCCCTTGGTTGTCTCTTAATTTTATCCAATCCCATTCGTTGATTTCATGAGACTGGCATAGTCAGAATGATGATTTACAGTCCATCAGTTTGACATTGATTTTCTTAAAAAAACAAAGGGAATCCGTCGATTCTGGCCCATGATTTTTGCATCGTCTTTAGTATTGGAATACCATGTACTCCTATGGAACTCCATATATTCTCATTTTGATCTTATTCAATGAGTCTTATCATTTATATATGAAAGATTTTTCTTCAAACTGTGAAATTTATGATTCCTCTTAAGGAGCTTTCTTATGATATGACTTTTAACGACTTTGAACCATGATTTACGATATGATTCAAGTTAAAAACATGACTTATTATTTATGAGATTTTGAGATAAACATGATCATGAGCTAATTCTATCACGTAGAAGTGGGAGTGATATTATTAATCGATAAGGCAAGAGTCTACACAACAAGTTCCTAAAACAACGTAGATTTTGGATCATCCTGTTGAATTGGAAAGTCCTCTATGATACTCAAGGTGGATTATTATGGATTATTTATAGCAAATCAAGTTATGTATATCTTATTCCTCAGCAAGATATCGAATAACTTAGCTGATAGGACAAAGATCAGATTCCATGTACTTACATGATGGATTATATCAGTTGTATTATGAAATCCTATAATGAACTAATGAATTATGAAATAAGAAAAAATTAAGGTAAACCTAATGATTTCAAATCCTTTGATTTCTCAATGCTATGATTATAATTCTTTGGTTGTCCTTTTTACTTCAATTATGTTCTATTCTATTCGTATTACATACAATACTATTTTATATATACTTATGTCTGTTTTGTCAAGGGTGCTATTTTTTAAATGATGTAGACTCAGGCATTTAGGACAAATGGGCTCCATGTTAAGTTCTACACTTCAACTGTTGGTGATCTCTGCTTGCTGTTATGGTGTATCTTTTATTTCAGCTTTCCAGTTTGCTTATAGGTATGCTGGGGGCCTTATCCCTGTAAGATAGTTTATTCATATTATGTTAGATGCTTCATAGATTAGACAAGTCTAAAGTGTTGGATGATCCTGACAGTGAAAAAACTTCTATTATATTGGATATTATGTTTTGACGTTTTGAACTTAATGGAAGTTTATTATTGGAATTTCTTTCTTAAAAAATCTTATTTATGATACTAGATCTATTCCCTCTTATTTTACACCTGTCTCATACTAAGGTTATTTTAGCTAGTTTGCTCAGGCTAGGAAGGCATTGAGTTTGGGTCCTACCTAGCCACCTAGGCTCAAGGACAGGAATAATTCATTTGGTCCCACTGATGCTTCTGTTGAAAAGAACCTTAGTGGGATAGGGGAAGAGACTTTTAATGACTATGAATAACCTTCCTGCCAGATTTATTTGACTCAACCATGAAACAACTAGAGTTCTTTTTGGAGCCTTGGATCAGTTATTCTTATGATGCCAGGTTGTTTTTGCTATGCTTATCTCAAAACAAAGGTTAGTATAAATTAATTCAAAATAAATAATTGGACAATAATTAAGTTGACCTTTATCAGTAGCAATATCTCTTTAGAAGACCAGCGTTCTAATTGCTTGCCAGTTTTCAATCTCCATCTTCTAGCTGATAGATCTCTTTCTTGCTATCGCGATGATCCGGTATGGACCTTTCGAATATGGGCCCAACTTCCAAAAATTTAAGCTCTTTGGTTTCGACCGATACTTTTCGAAAGACATAATCCTCAATAGTATTGAATATTAGCTCTTCAATATATATATATATATATATATATATATATATATATATATATATATATATATATAGATCCTTTGGTTTTGCACAATCATTAATACCAAAGCTAGGTCATATTGTTCCTTAAGTAAATTCTACCCATCCATCACTGCTTCATTGTTCGTGTCTTTGATTGTGTAGGAAAATCTTAAATAGGTTAACCAATCTCAACTGCTATCAAATGCTCTGCATCACATATGAGAGAACATTGTCTCTCTGATGCAGGACTTTGTGGTCATCTGATATGTCTAAAATACTATGGCAATTTCTCAATTCATTTTCCTTTATCCTGCTCCAACTCTTCTTTATAATTTGAATCACAGTATTATTGGTTGATTCTGCTTTTCCATTCACACTTGAATGATACGAAGTATTGTGATTCTTTTTGTTTTTAACTCATCAATAAATTTTATTACCTTTGAACCAATGAACTTTCATCCATTGCCACATGTGATTTCCTTCAGAACTCTAAACTAACAAATAAATGTTTTCATTCCCAAATCATTTTTAAGGAACCTATTTCAACCCACTTTTAAAAGTAATAAGTCAAAACCAATAAAAATATTATATGTCCCAAATCTTGAGGTAGCCCCCTTTCCTCCCCCCCCCCCCCCCCCCCGCACCATATCCATTCCCCACTTTATGAATAGCCATAGTAAATAGCCGAATAAAGGTTTTCAGTCAAATGATGCACTATATATGCATAACACTAGCATTTATAACATTTTTATTATCACGCCCCAAACCTGGGGAGGTTTGGTTGGTAGCAATGCATCACTTAACTGACCTAACCACTGAGAAATTTACAGGTCGAATAAAAATTGGGCCGATTAGGCAACCATGATAATACAACTACAACATAAGTATGAATGACTAACAACCTTAAAATATGTATATGCTAGACTGACAAGCTACACGTACCTCAGGGACTGAACAACAAGATGACAAGGTTATGAATCGTACAACAACTAATAGAAGGCTGACAAGGCCATAAATGACATACTAAAAATCATACAAATGTCTACAAGCTTCTAAGAGTAACATGACTGACATATAGTCGGGACAAGGACTCGACCTACCCATCTATTATACACATACTCAAAAGTAAAGCTAGACCTCTAACTCTTCAGCTCCAAGAAGAATTGGAGCTTACCAAAATTGCTTAACTTTACAGCTTCTACTAGAAAGGTCCATTTGGATCTCGATCTGGGCCTGCAAGAAAATGCAACACCCCCTGAGAAATGGAGACGTCAATATGAAAGAAAGTGTTGATATGTAAGGCAGAAATATTATTTGAGTAAGCTGCAAATAGTAACTGGGAGCAGGATATAATATGAAATCTGGAAACTAAAGTATGTGAGACTCATTAAGCTTTTATCTACTTTACTCTTTTACAAATAAACTCAACACACGCTTCAACTCACACTATAACACACGTTGAGTACTCTTTGCACCTTGACGCACTCTGTATATATATAATGGCCTCAATATAGCATTTGCGCCTTAGAGCACACTTACACACGCAAATCACACATATATATAGCCTCAATATGGAAGTAGTGCCTTGGTGCACACTAACACACATAACTTATGCATATATAGAGCCTCAATATAACAGTAGCGCCTTGGCACATACCAACTCAAGCATAGTGTCTCAATATGGGAATAGTGCCTCAGTGCACACTAACTCAAGCACAAAAAGTATTATTAAAAAATATTTATTTTTATTAGCCACTTTCATTAGTTATTAAGACTCTTGTTGGCTAACTTCTTTCAACTTGAACTGAGAGCATATTCTTTGGAACTCAACTTAACTATTGCATCTGAATAAGGACTTGAATTGTTAAACTTTTCTTTTGTACTTTCTTAAGATTTATTAGGGATCACAATGAAAAAGGAAACTCGATAAAGAAAACTCACTTATAGTTTCATGCTAGCAAAAAAATGAAAAACCTTAACATACCTTATTTCTTTCAACTATTAGGCGTAGCATGAATTGGATATTATTTTTTCAAGTTAATCTAAAATATAGTTGCATAGTGAAGCTAGTATCAGCACTTGAACACGACTCAACTTCACAAAAATAGTAGATAAATAATTTTTGAAAAGATTGTACCTATTGGCATAACTTTGATGGTGTATCATCACACTCTCCTTCTTTCACGCCCTGAGTCTTGCACTCAAACCACCAAGTGATCCAGGCGAACCCTTATCCTGGCTTACTACTAGTTGAGAATACAATAAAGTAATGCAAAGCTAAATCTGTGTGAGCTTAATATAACAAAATAATATTTATTAACTGAAACTAAAGTAAATGTTAAAGAGTAACATTATTGACTCAATTCTAGCTAATCTATGAAGTCTCTATAACTAAAGAATAGGTGCTGGGACAAAGCTCCCACAACTACCTTAAGCTCTACTAAAAATAAAACCATAACTCAATTAGGACGCTCCAAAAGTAGGAGCCCTCACCAACAACTGAATGAGGTGAAATCCTAGTAAAGTGTCTGATGCTGACCCTGTCTACCTGAATCTGCATCATAACAAGATGCAGCGCTAACGTTATCACTACGTTGGATGTACAATATTTAAAATGGCTGAATGAAACATTAGCTAAGCAAGAGTATCTAAACTGAAGAAATAAATTGACTAAAATAATCTAACTAAAATTGAAGCTCCAAATATGCATAAAACACAAGTGTAAAGATATGTAAAACAGTTACACAATAAAACTGTGCATCAAAACAATCTCTGAAAGAAACATGTATAGATGTATAACTTTATTTGGGAGTTTCTCATAACCTACATACACCATGAATGAAAGCATGATGTCCAATTTCTTACCCAAGTTAGAAGAGTCATCCAAAGCCTTTCTAGGGTAGAGGACAAAGCTAAAACTGTGGATCCAAACTAAAGTCCTTAACAAGGATTATCTAAGGAGTCGCCTAAATCACCAGCACAATCCTAACCTAAGCTAGCGATGTAGTTATGAGGCTTATGATTTATCTAAACTCTTCACCCAACTCGGTGCTAAATAATCCTCCCAAAACTATGCTCATATAAATATGCTTATTGGAGGAAGCTGAAAACATCTTTTATAAAGCACTTTAGCTATAGTTATAATACATGTTCTAAAAGTTTTGTTGAGCCTTGGCTCAAAACTATAATTTGAATACTTGTGAGCTTCATGCTCAAAACCGTTGATTTTTAAAAATAAAACTTTACTTTAGCTTTTAAACATCATGCTAAAAACTGCACTTTTTTCCTCAAAATCTCTTTATGAAAACTCTCTTAAAAATCTGCTCATCTTTATGAAAATAATGCATTTATCTCTAATTACAATGCTTTCTAATCAATGACTTTTATGCAATTGGGTTCATTGGATAAGAGAATAGGGAAGAAGACCAAATCAAGTATTGGGGAAAAAAACTCTAGCTTTAATCTTAATGAATTTATTACTAGATATAGGGAATGAGGAAGAATACAATTACTCACTTAGGTTAGCCTTACATACCTTGAAAGATAAACTTTTGATTCAAGCTTGAAGATCCCTAGGTTGATGATGATAAATTCCTAGCTTGCTTGATAACTTGAGAGCTAATGATTCTTGATCTTACATTGTTAGAAGAGGGAATTAGAGTTTAGAATAAATATACCCCTTAGTAATCCCAAAGTGTTCTGTTTAGGTACTTAAAATATAGGATGTTACTAAAATACCCTTGGAATTTTGCTTGGAAGATATGCCCTTCAAGTGATGACGAGTCGTCACACCATTCGTGGTGAGTGATCACGAATCGTGGTGGCCCCTCGAGGTTAGTGGAATCAAGTTGGTCAGTCTCTGATTCTCCTCTCATGACTCTTGGTAACTAGTTATTGTTCATGACCACGACTCGTGGCCTCTGTCATGTTACTTCTAGAAGAATTTTCCACCTTTATAATTCTCACACCACGGCTCGTCAGAACGAGTCGTCACTTGATGTGACAAGTCATGGTATCCTTTCGTGGTTTATGGAAGAAAATGTTAAGTTTCAGTACTTTGGATAAAATGCTCAGGACGGACGACTTGATGATTCATTAGATGGACTAATGACTTGTTACTTAGGTAATTGTATCAGGACTTAGGAAACTTTAGCTGCTCATCACGGACTATGTCACAAATTATGGTATCTCACCACAAATAGTGATGTGATTTTTTCTGTGGAAAATGTTCCTTTTCTACTAGTTTTCGGCTTCATGTTTGGATCCAATCTTAGGAACTTTTAGGGGTCATTACATTATCTCCCCCTTGGGATCATTCATCCTCAAATGAAGACTAAACTGGACTGAGAGGCGATTAAATTGGGAGTAACTAAACTGAACTCAATTGAACTCATGGAATATGCAACCATTCGAGGGATTTCAACAACATCTAATGGGACATGAAACTGATAAGAATGATATGAGAGGGGACTGATACCTCAGGATGACGGCTCAGAACTAGGAGTGAACAGATGAGGATACTTGGCCATCATATCTACTTTAGCTTCACAAGTAGTTCCCTCAACTAGCTGATTCCTCCATAATACTTTCACAGAAGCCACTTATTTGTTCCTCAACTTACGAATCCGATGATCTAGAAATTCAACTGGAACTTCCTCATATGACAGGTTGTCCAATGAGTGAGGGGTATCCAGAACATTTCTTAAGCATATAGATGTGGAAAACCGGATGGACTTATATTAGTTCAGCTGGCAGCTCCAAGTCATAAGCTACCTTGCCAACTCTTTTCGAATTTCGGTATGGACCAATATAGCAGGGACTAATCTTCCCTTTCTTCCCAAATATCATGACACTATTTATGAGTGAAATCTTCAAGTAAACCCAATCATCCACTGCTAACTCCAAGTCTCTATCCTAATATCTGTATAAGACTTTTTGCGACTCTATGCAGTCTTCAAATTTTCCTCGATGATCTTAACCTTCTTGATGGCATGCTGCACTAAGTCAGGTCCTATCAACTCTTTGTCACGCCCCATTTTCCTCGTGGAAAGCGGAACTCAACATGTGACAACTCTTAAGGGTTATTTAAATAGAAGCGTCGTCATCTAACGATTTGAGGTGCATTAGGGCACCGTACTAACCTAAGGGTCTGTTATACTAGCCTAGGTGACCAGAGTCGGGTAAGGGTTCAATTCACCTTGAAAGAAAGGTGTTAGGCACCTTTCGAGATCCACAAATGTGGATCCCTTCCGGATTCATTATTATGTGAGGATATTTACTAAGAGATCAAATAAGATTGATTTTAATCTTAAGTTGTTTAAACTAAATTGATAAATAAAAAATAAATATAAAAATCACTAGACATACGAAAAGAAAGAAGTTAAGACAGATGTATTTAAGGAGATTATTTCTATTCCAAAAGTTGATACCACATACGAATGATTGTTAATTACAAAGAATGATGTTAATTTCAATTGATAAAAGAAAGAGAATGTTGCAAATTTACTAATTCATGCAATAAGAGATGTTTATAAATAAATGCAAAAGCTTAACAAAACAAAATGAATGAAATTTCAAAATATGGGATCGAACCTCAACGAGGCGCCTACGTATCCCTAAAGGGAATCAGGGTAGACGTAGTTCTGCATTTAATGAGGGAAGGGTGATTTTAACCTAACTGGATCCCCCCCGTCCAACTAAAATAATATTTCACAACCCGTTTAGGTTGCTGATATTATTCAGCGGGCACAGACTATCATTTCCCACTACCCACCTAACTAATTTAATTATTGTTAAGCTTAAGCATTCTAAATGGAGAAGACTGGTGCCCTAAAAGATGCCTACCCATCCCAATCCTAATGTCCAAGAGACGATGGACTACTAAATTCGAAATTTTGGATCTAGAGCATACTTAGGCTTTTAAAAGGTGATTAACGCAAGCAAGCAAGTAACAGAACAGTTAGCATAAAAGGTCTCATATGGCCTCTATATTAAATGATGCTCAAACAAATGCAAATAGATCGCAAATCCTATGGACATGATTTCTAAAAGGGTGTGAGCAGATTAATTTATGACAGATAAGTAAGTCTTCTAATATTAAGTAATTTATTGCGAGGTTTATTGATATGGACAACATGTAACCTATAAAAATAATAATTAACTAATAATCACCAAGTTTGATTCAAATAAGTTGTTACTGATTACAGTATTTGGATATAAAATAGCTTTATTAAACATGCTAGTGTCATTAAGAACAAACAGATTAAGAATTCAAAATGCGGACCGAAAGTAATTCCTATACATAAACTTACTAAAATTTAAACACAAGACAGGCTTCATATCAAATTGTGTTAGTTCCTATAGGCATGATTTCTAGCAGAAGTAATTAAAATCGTGTTAATCCTATGACATGATATCTATGTTACAGATATTATTTAATTTCTACAGGCATGACTTCTATATTTATGTTTAGAATCCTATGAGCATGATTTTGTGGTTACGTATTGAAATCCTATCGGCATGATTTCTATAATTATATATATAAAATCCTATGAGCATGATTTATATGGTCACATATTAAAATCCTATGGGCATGATTTCTTCAAGTTATAACTAGAAGTCAGGAAAACAGTAAAGCATACACCTCCCTGCCCTCATAAACCCTTTTTCACTACTTTGAGTGTTTTTATTACAAATATTACAAACTAAAATAAAATAGAATAAATAACTATGGCACATGCAATGAATAATGTTGGAATGATTTTGGTAGCTTTCTTTAGTCCCGGCGACTCTCCGATGAAGGCCGAAATAAAATGATACCTGCTTAAAGGTTAGTACAACAGTAAGCACGTAACAATAATCTCATACTTGATAAGTTATGTTAAAGCACATATTAAAACATAGTCATGACAAGAGATGCAATTTAAGACACTAAATAACAAGATTTAACACTTAATGAATCACTAGAGTAAATAAACTAACCAGTTTACGATAATTCTGGCGAAGCAGCAAGTACCAAACAACAAATACCAAACAGCATGTACCAATAAACTCTAAAGATTTTTCACAATTGAGACCCCAAACCTCAACACATAAAGATCACGAGAACCTCAACGGTTCCAAGCAGTGTTTGTGTCGAGGTGGGTTAAGGGAATTATAAAATAGGGCGAATAGCAAAGAAGTATTAAGAGTAAAGTATTTTCAATTTTTTCCTCAATGTTCGACTGAAAATAAAAGGAGAGGAAGGGTTGTTTAAATAGTAGAGAGTGCTAGTCAATTAAAGAGTAAAGAGGAAAGAAAATAAAGAGCTGCATCAATTAAGGGATCATTTCCTTTTAATTAATTAGAGCAAGATCTTTAACGAATAATTTTTCTTTACCATAAATAAGAATATGAAAGAAAGGAAAAGATTAATTTGGAAAGCCTTTCTTTAATTGAGGCAAGTAAAATGAAAGATAAATTTACCATGAATTATTAAAACAAACTATCACATGAATATATCCGAAAATATTACATTACCATAATGAATGCATATGGCATAAACAAAATCTTAAAAGAAATCCTTCCATCAATGTGATATAAAATATAAGCCAATATCAAGACACAATAGAGCAAAAAATTTCACATATTAAAGATAATCAGGGACAATAAAAAAATTTACCATAAAAAATCATTTACCAAAAATTTTCAGCTAATAAATAAATAAAAATAAAGATATTATTTTATCTTAGAGGGCCGAATTCGCGCAGCAAAATCTGAAATTTCCACACCTAATCTGAAACACACTCACTATACAATGTTATCAAGAAATGAAGGATTATATACAATAAACCATTGATGTGAGGAACTTAACCTATAGAGAATTCTAAATAGAGGGCAAAGAAGGTACTGTTGAGTATATATACATAACCAAATAACAACTCACCTCCACAAGAATTTTCAACAAGAAGTGAGTTCGTAGAAATCAAAAATTCATAATACTTTAAAGGAATTTAAGGTGATATTTTTTAATAGGTGAGCAAGCAGTAGTCAGAAGAGAATAAATAGAAATTAAACACAACACGATAGATCTAAAAAATCTATGCCTAAGAGAGATTATTAACCAGAATAATAATAATAATAATTAAATTAATAAAGGGGATTATACACAGACAAATTCAATATTCAAGGGGATTTATCCTCATTTTGTCGCCATTGCTCAGGTCGGCGGGATCTAGTTGTTGGTCCCGGGTGAGAGGGAAGGGAAAAGGAAGGTGGCGTCTATTGTTGGTGGCTGTTTGGTGGATTTTTTCAGTGGTTTTCCAGCCAACAGTTGCCGGATCTAGTGTGAAAAAATGGTGAGGCGGGGGTGGCGTTGGGAGGAGCAGAGGTGGCTGGTGGATGTGGTCGTTCGGAGAGAAAGAGAGAGAAAGGAGAGGGTGTGCAGTGCCTTTTGTGAGGGTGAGAAGAATGAGGGAAAATAATGAGGCAGAAAGAGGTGTGGGTTCGCCGTAGAAGATGGAAGCTAGAGGGGTCCTTGGTGATTCGGTCTCTCACCGGAACGGTGAGGCGGCGAGAGGGGAGAATAGCAGCGGCAGTGAGGAGAAATGGGAGAGGGGCGGCTGAAGGAGATGGAAAAATGAATTAGTTTTTTAGGTTTTTGGGGAGTGTTAGGTAATAGAAATAGGAAAAAAAATGGGTTTTAATTTAAAACCATTAGATTAAATGAGATGGAGGGCTGAGATTAATTTAGGATAGATGAGATTGAAATTTAATTGGTATTTGAAATGTGGCCAGATTTGATAAAGAATAGGCTAAAATTGACAAAATTGAATAAAAAATGGCTAGATTTTAAACAAATTGGAGAAAAAATTGAATTTAGATGCTATTAGATTAATAAAAATATTACACTTGTAAATGATTTAATAAATAGGTAATATAATAGTTTAATTTGCGATAAAATAATATTAATATTATTATTACGAAATTAAATATGAATAATTTATAAAACTAAGTAAATTATATTTCGTAAATAAACCTTATTCAATTGAAAATATATATGCATGTATATTATTATTCAATGATGTAATTTTATGTTATACTAAAAATTTAAACTTTAAATTGATGTAATAAAATATTGTAGAAATCTAAATTAAAATAACTATGCAAAAATTCAAGTATGTATGCTAATTACGGTAATTTTAAAATACACACATATATAATGATACGCAGCTTAGACGGGGCGTAGGGAGGTCAAAATTGGGTGTCAACACTCTTCTTCACCAACTTCAAACCAACCAACCGGAGATTTATACCTCCACCTATAAAGAGCCTTATAAGGAGACATCTAGATACTAGAGTGGTAAGTATAATTATATGCAAACTCTATGAGAGGTAAGTGCTCATCCTAATTTACCTTGAAATCAATAACACATGCCCTCAACATATCCTCCAATGTCTGAATAGGCTACTCTCCTTGACTATCTTTCTACGGATGAAAAGTATTATTAAGGTTTACCTTCGACCCCAAACCTCTTTGAAATGACATCCAGATATAAGAAATAAATAGTATGCCCCCATCTGATATGATGGATAATGAAACTCTATGAAATCTAACTATCGCTCAAATATACAGTCTAGCGTCGTCCGCAGCTGAATCCGTAGTCTTAACTGGTAAGAAATAAGTTGACTTGTTCATTTGATCTATAATCACCCAAATAGAGTCATGTTGCCTACATGACTTTGGTAGATCGGTGATAAAGTCCATATTGATTATCCCCCACTTCTATTGAGGAATTGTTATATTCTAAGCCACACCACATGGCCGCCTTTGGTGATCAACCTTAACCTATTGAATTTTTGGGCAGCTAGCCACAAACTTTGCAATGTCTCTCTTCATACCATTCCACCAATAGACTTCTCTAAAGTCATGGTACATCTTAGTGGAACCTTGGTGGATCGAATATCTATAGTTGTGTGTTGCTGCCATGATCCTATCTTTGAGACCATCTATATTCCGAACACATACCTTTTTTGGTCCTCAAAAGATCATCTCCCCGTTGTGCGAAAACTAACACCTTTTGCTTATGGACATCTTCTTTTAATTAAAGCAAGAGGGGATCTCTGTCCTGCTTTTCCTTAAATTCTGCCACTAAAGATGATTCAGCCCCATTTTGAATAAGCACACTACCTTCTTCGGTGTCTAGAGGGAAGACTCCCAAGAACGACAATTTATGCACATCCTTAGCAAAATCTCACTTCTCCTCCTCTACATGAGCTATACTTCCTATAGATAGCCTTCAAAGAGAATTAGCAACTACATTAGCCTTACCTGGATGGTAGAAAATACTCATGTCATAATCCTTGAGCAACTCAAGCCACCTACTCAGTCTGAGATCAACTCCTTTTGGTTGAACACATACTGCAGGCTCTTGTGGTTTGTGAATACATCAACATGCGCACCATATGTGTAACACCCCAGAAATCCTTGAGACTAGCCCTTAGATGTTAAACTTTATCATGAAGAAAACTAGAAAAATGTCCTCAGTACGAGTCATAGTATGCCTAGTGATGAGGATGTACGAGTCATACCAGGACTCATGAGATGAGGTTTTAGAGGGACAGCAAAAATTGTTCGGTAAGACATGGGTGATTCATACGAGTCGTTCTAAGGTAGTATGAGTTGTATCACGATTCATGATATGAGTTCAGGGAGTCAGACAGGAGGTGGAAAGGAAACTATGACTGTATGTCATGATTCATTCCACCGTGGCACGATTTGTACTAACCAGTCGTGAGATGAGTTTCAGAGAAGTGTTTAGGGAATTTCGGGAAACCATGAGATAAGGTATGACCCATGGTATGAAGGTACGGATCGTGGTTGGCTCCCATGGGATGAAATTCAAGGAATGGTTTAGGGCAGGGTCCTTAGTCATGAGTGTTAGTACGGATCTTTTGATCTTAGTACGACTCATAGGTTGGGTCATACCACTAGACAGGCAGATTTTAAAATGATTACCCAAGGGTAATTTTATAAAATCTTAAGCTCCTAATTACTAAACTGTATTGGGATGCTTTAGAGGGGAATTAAGGGGAGTTAGTCGATTCTTCTCCCTCATTTCTGACGTAACTTCTCAAGAGCATAACGTAAAACTCAAGAACTCTACCAAGCACGAACTAGGGCTCTTCCTACAACTTAGGAATTTTAAGCTTCTTCGCAGGGGGTTTTTTCTACAAGTATGTGGGACTTCAACAAGGGTTTCTTTTCACCCTTTTGTCTCAATTATTTTCAGAAAACTTGGTGATATATTTTCTCTCGAATTCATGACCTAGGGTTTTCATTTCATGTTGAATTCCCTTATCTTTCTTCTATGATTTAAGGTTTCCATTAAAAGTATTATACAATATTCATGAGGTTATTTTTTTCTTGTATAGTATCTTTCCATAACTATGTCACGGCCTGAGCTGAGACCCCGAACCAAGACACGGGACCTAAATCCATGAATGGCTCCAAGCTAACTCATGGTATATAAATAGCATGACTTAAGAACTTAATCAAGTGGGAATTAACATAAGCATGGATAAGTGGAAGTCTAAATATCATAAAGCGTAAACAAAGCGATAATATCACAATGTTGAATCATAAGCTGAACATGTTAAGCCTACGTATAAAAGACTCCACTATCTAATGAGATGCTAGGACAAGCTCCCAGCTAACTCCAAGTATAAAACTAAAACAAAACATGACAAGTGTAAACTAATAGATTCCTCGAGAGATGAGGACTCACCAAACCGAGATGGAGCTAAACTGAGCGACTGCGAGCTATCAGCGAGACTAAGATGGATCACCCGAATTTATATTATGAGATCATATAGCATAGAGTATGGGTCAGTCCTTTGAATATACTAAATATGTAAGGTACGTAAAATATATTTGTCACGACCCGAACATAAGCCCGGATAGAGACACGGGACAAAGAACCCCGAGAGGTTCAACATCGATCCATGGCATGAACATGACATCTAAATTCAACATAATCAAGCGGAAGTCTAATAATATAACAAAGCGGAACTTTGAAAATATTATAACATCTGAATACATAACACAAGGCTGAAACTGAACACATGCTATGTCTAAAAAGCCTCTACTACTGACGAGTTAATGGGACAAACTAACTCACTATAGTATGAAACTGAAAATACCCAGTACAACTGATAAAGGGCCCTCGGAAGATGAGGATCACCGAGACTGGAAGATGCTAATATTGAGAGTCTGGCTACTGGTGGGACTAAGCTTGAATATCCGAGCCTGTATCATGAAACGATACAACATAGAGTATGCAATCAGTGCATAGAATATATCAAGTATGCAAGGTAATTATGAAATACCCCGAAAACCCAAAGATCAGACCCGAGAGTTGAAATAGAGAAAATTGGGAATTTGGCACCAGGTCACAAAACGAGTCATTCTGTGACCCGTAAGGTAGACCACGAGTCATGAGGAGACTCAAGGTGAGATTCAAGGCTTGGGTTGAAATTTTGGAATTTAAGGTCCCCACAGACCTAATCACGAGTTGTGATCAGTCCCAACGTGTCACGCCCCGCCTTGGGAGGCATGACTGGCACCTGGTGCCCTACTAAGACCTAGACTGCTGGACTATTGAGTCTAAGCACTTCTGGTGCCAGGCTGTCTCTAACTCTGGGTTCATGGAACCAACTGGCTATATAATGACTGTAAATACAGCCTCCGGCCGACTAGACCTATAGCCACCTGTAAGACAACAACAGTTGACCAGAACAACAGTAGTATAAAGTAACCTATGCGGGCCGACAAGCCCACCATGCTGATTAGTTTCACTGAAATGCTGGATCAAATGCTAAACTACTCTGTGACTGGCAAGGTCACCAACTATTAACTGAATAAGGCCCCACACGACCATCATAAACAAACTAAAACATAGACACGGCCTCACACGACTGGTACAACTAACCACAGGGAATATACAATCTGCAAGCCTCTAAGAATACTGATAAGATAGTCGGGACAGGGCCTCGACCTACCCATACTGTACAACAAAAGAAAAGAAATAAACCTCTAGTTGTCAAGCTCCGTATGACAGGAGCTGATGACTCTGTGTGCTGGCTGGAATTACGAGGGATCGGCTCCTCGTCTATAAGTACCTGAAGGCAAGTAATGCAGCGCCCCAAAACGGGCGTCAGTACCACTGGTACTGAGTATGCAAAGCAATAACTAAACATAACTGAAAATAGATAGTAATACTGATAGTTACTGAATAACAGAAGATGGCTAAGACTGTGTGAGATGCAAAAATCTAAACTAAGCTTAATTGTACAGGAGAGAAGGTGAGAATCATACCTGTCAATGCGGCGTCCTACTATCTATCAATTTAATAAATAACACATATAGCATACCAGAACCTATACCAGCCCCCATAAGCCGGAAGGTACCAATCAACATGCAATCTATATACCCCTACCCAGGTCGCCATCCAAAAATAACAATTCACTCCACTCATCTAGTAACTATGAGCATCCCGCCGCCCCCTGGGTATGCAACTTCGGCTCTCTAAGACCCTGACTATAGTTGTATCTGAGTCCGAGGACTCCTGTAAAATGTAATCTGAGAACTGTGATCTGTAATCTTTAATTTGTGCCCTAGGAGCAAGCGCTCGACAGGGGTATGTTATGCTGATCAGCCTGCTATGGGGAATGTTGCATCCCATCTTCATCCTTTGGTAGACGGCATGCCACTCCTTGGAGTGACGTATCCTCACCCTCTGGCGGACGATTCGACACAACTATTAACCCTGGGGCGGCAAGGAAGCTCTAAGCGTTCCCAACATAGAACAATAAGGTCTCTACAAACATCAATAATCACATATAACTATACATTAAATCTGATAATACTGTCCATGTTCTGATACTCTATTCTGAATCCCTTGCTGAATTATACTGAGTTATACTGAGTCTGGAATAATATCTCACTGTCTGATACTAATGTACTGACTTTTATTCTGAATATGACATAATAATTATTCAAGCATGCTTACTGAATTCACACTGGGCATAATACTCGTCTTTGAAATGTTCTTTTGGAATTTACTGTATTTTACTATACTAGAATTACTATCTTGCCGAAGAAACTAGCTTTACATACCTCAGTTGCTGACTTCTTGACTAACTGGTGTAACTCGGCCAATATCCAGCTATTTCTTCCAACTGCATTCATATTCATAGCAAATAAAACTAAATTCTTCAATATTTTGGAAGAAAACACTACTTTGAATATATATACTGCCCAAACTTTGACTTATCGAAAAACAGCCGAAAAATCGCTATTTCTTGGAAGTCTAGAAGGGAGAAATACTCACTTTAGGGCTAGGAGTATATTGACACTTTGGAGCAATTCCACTTACCTTAACTCGGCGTGACGATGATTCGCTGGCCAAATTTCGCGAAACTAACTCCGCAGGAATGCTCCCGACATCTTTATACTTCGCTACCAGAAGTTAATTCGAGTTTGGACTGGGTTTGACGACATAATCGGAAGGAAATTTATGGTGAACCTTCGTTTCTCTCTATTTTCTAATTGTTTCTGCTGGAAATAACATGGAAAGTAACTTAAAAATGAAGTAGAAGGCTTTATATACTTGGGCTTGAACCCTTCCTCTTTAAGTTGCATTTGTCGAATGCGATTTATAAGTCCCATTTGCCTTGCGACGCTCCGACTTGGCTCTTTTCCGGTCTCTCCCTGGGCCCTTTTCTCGCAAGTATGGCATTCTAAAGCTCTTAACCAACACGCAAATAGGCCAACTAAGTGTCAAGAACTTATGGGGTGTAACATCCTTCCCCCCTTAAGAACATTCGTCCTCGAATGTTAACTTCTGTTTATAGAAATTTTAACTTGCTCTAATTATTCTGGAAAAATTTCGGCAGAGTTTCCCCGTAATATGGACTATCTCAAAAATCTTGAAATACAGAAAAGTCCAATACGAGTACTCCATATAATACTATAGCATCCATTACACAATAAACTAGAGTCAACTATCTCACGTACACATGAAATTAATGTAACTCACAAAACAGTAATAATAACATACCTCTGGCTGACTAAGTCTGAAATAACTGAGGATATCTAACTTTCATATTTTCTTCTGCTTCCCAAGTCATTTCCTCTCGATTCCTGTTACGCCATAACACTTTGACAGAAGCAACATCTTTAGTTCTTAATCTGTGAATCTGCCGGTCTAGTATGGCTACTGGAACCTCTTCATAAGCCAGCTCCTCCGTAACTTGGACATCCTGAACTAGGACAACTCTAGAGGGGTCTCCTATATACTTCCTCTGCATGGACACGTGGAAAACTGGGTGAACAGACTCTAATTCTGGAGGTAAGTTCAACTCGTATGCCACTTGGCCTATTCTTCGGTGAATCTGATAAGGCCCAACAAATCTCGGGCTGAGCTTGCCTTTCTTGCCGAATCTCATCACCCCTTTCATTGGAGAGACTTTCAAGAATACCCAGTCATTCACATTAAATTCCAAGTTTCTGTGCCACACATCAGCATACGATTTCTAGCAGCTCCGAGAAGTCAGTAGGCGTTCTCTAATAAGCTTTACCTTTTCCTCTGACTGGTGAATAATATCCGGCCCAATCAGCGCTGACTCTCCTACTTCAAACCAGCCAACTGGTGATCTGCACTTTCTCCCATACAATGCCTCATAAGGCGCCATCTAGATAGTTGAATGGTAATTGTTATTATAAGAAAACTCAATAAGTGGTAAGTGCTCATCCCATCTACCTCCAAAGTCCAACACACACGCTCGCAACATATCCTCGAGCGTCTGAATAGTGCGTTCTGCCTGCCCATCTATCTGAGGGTGAAAAGTTGTGCTGAGGTTAATCTGTGTTCCCAGGCCTCTCTGAAATGATTGCCAAAATTTGGCTGTAAATTGTGCCCCTCTGTCAGAGATAATGGACACTAGAACACCGTGCAGTCTGACTATTTCTCTAATATACAACTCAGCATAATCTTCGGCAGAGAAAGTAGCCCTTACTGGCAGAAAATGGGTTGATTTTGTCAATCTGTCAACAATTACTCAAATCGAGTCATTTCTATGCCTAGTACGGGGTAATCCTGCTACAAAATACATATTTACTGCTTCCCACTTCCAAAGAGGCATAGCTATGTCTTGAGTCAATCCGCCTGGTTTCTGGTGTTCAGCTTTTACTTGCTGGCAGTTAGGACACTGGGCTACAAATTCTGCTATTTCCCTCTTCATACCTAGCCACCAGTATATTTCTTTGATATCGTGGTACATTTTCGTTGGGCCTAGGTGGAGAGAATAGCGGGCGTAATGTACCTCGCCCATAATCTACTAGCGAAGCCCTACAACGTCTGGAACACAAAGGCGGCCCTTACATCACCACACTTCATCCTCAGTTACCTGAAAATCTGGTGCTTTTCCTTGCTGAACTCTGTCTTTAAGCTGAACTAGGTTAGGATCTTCATACTGTCGTTCCTTTACCTCCACAACTAATGAAGACACTGTGGTGTTCTGAATTACTGCTCTGTTGTCCTCTGTTTTTGCTACACGAACGGCTAAACTGGCTAACTGGTATATTTCTCGGGCCAATTCCCGTTGCTCGTGCTGCAAGTACGCCAAACTCCCCATAGACTTACCGCTAAGGGCATCTGCTACTACGTTGGCTCTTCCTGGGTGATACAGAATATTTACATCATAATCTTTCAACAACTCCAACCAGCGACACTACTACAAATTCAACTCTCTCTGGCTGAAGATATATTGTAGGCTCTTATGATCAGTGAAAATATCCACATGGACGCCATACAAGTAATGTCTCCATATCTTTAGGGCATGGATCACTACGGCTAGTTCCAGGTCATGAGTAGGATAATTCATTTCGTGTTTCCTCAGCTGTCTGGAAGCATAAGCAATTACTTTACCATGCTGCATCAACACACATCCTAACCCGATACCCGAAGCGTCACAATAAACTGCATAACCCTCTGTACCTTCTGGCAATGCTAACACTGGGGCGGAGGTCAACCTGTCTTTCAATTTCTGGAAACTCTGCTCACATGTCTCCATCCACTGAAACTTTACTGCTTTTTGCGTCAGCTTAGTCAGAGGTGCCGCTATGGTGGAGAATCCCTCAACAAATCTTTTGTAGTACCCTGCTAATCCCAGAAAACTGCGTACTTCGGTCGGAGTGGTAGGTTTGGGCCATGTTTTTACTGCTTCTATTTTCTATTTGTCTACTTGTATACCAGCATCCGACACGATATGCCCCAAGAAGGCTACTGAGTTTATCCAAAATTCACATTTAGAGAACTTGGCATACAGCTGACGGTCCTTGAGAATCTGGAGCACTGTCCGTAAATGATCCTGGTGGTCTACCTCTGAGCGAGAATACACTAGAATATCGTCAATAAACACTACCACGAACAGGTCCAGGTATGGTCTGAAGATGTTGTTCATCAGGTCCATGAATACTGCGGGAGCATTCGTCAGCCCAAAGGACATGACTAGGAATTCAAAATGGTCGTATCTGGTCCTGAAGGCAGTCTTCAGAATGTCCCTTTCACGAACTCTAACCTGATGATATCTGGACCGTAAGTCAATCTTGGAGAAATATCTGGCCCCCTGTAACTGATCAAACAAATCATCTAGTCTGGGAAGCGGATACTTATTCTTGACTGTAACCTTGTTCAACTGCCGGTAGTCTAGACACATGTGGAGGGAGCCGTCCTTCTTTCTCACAAACAGAACCGGCACACCCCAAGGTGAAGTACTCGGTCTAATAAAGTCATTTTCTAACAGATCCTTTAGCTTCTCCTTTAGTTCTCTGAGTTCAACAGGAGCCATACGATATGGAGGGATTGATATAGGCTGAATTCCTGGTAGCAAATAAATTGCAAAATCTATTTCTCTTTCTGGGGGAATACCAGGTAGCTCATCTGGCAATACGTCGGGGAATTCATTAACCACAGGAACAGACTAGAGAGTCAGAGGCTCTACCGGCACATCCTAGACTCTGACTATGTGGCAAATACATCCCTTAGCTATCAACTTCCTTTCCTGAAGGTAGGAAATAAACCTATCTTTTGGCGTAGCTATACTACCCTTCCACTCTCGTACTACCTCCCCTGGAAAGTGGAATCGGACCTTCTTGGTCCAGCATTCTACATTGGAATAGCACGACACTAACCAATCCATACCCATAATGGCATCAAAATCAATCATCTCTAATTCTACCAGATCTACTGTGGTCTGACGATCAGCAACCTCTACTATACACCCTCGATAAACCCTTTTGGCTATGATGGAGTCACCAACGGGTGTAGATACTAAAAAGGGTTGCTGAAGTAACTATAGTACAACACTAAACTTTCGAGCCACAAATAGGGTAACGTAGGACAAGGTAGATCCTAGATCAATCAATACATAAGCAGGGTGAGAGAAAATAGTCATCATACCTATTACCACATCTGGAGACACCTCTGAGTCCTGCCTCCCTGGTTATGCATAGGTATGGCTTGGGCCCATATCTAAACTCGAGGCCCCTAATCTGCCTCGGCCCCTGCCTGCTGGGACTGAGGGCCTATGCCCTGCCGAGGCTGCTGGAGCTCGCGGCCCTGCTGATGCCCAGTCCTGTCTATCTTGATTACTCTGACCCCTGGCTGGACAGTCTCTCATCACATGACCCTCCTGCCCGCATATATAACACCCTGTGGAGCCATATCTGCAAGCTCCAGCGTGGGGTCGGCTGCAAATAGGGCAAGGTGGGGGTGTATACCTGCTCTGCTCTACCCTGCTCTGCTGGGGTGAATCTACCGTTCGAGAACTCCCACTAGACTCTATCTGTCCCTCGCGACAAAATCTACCCCTCTGCTTCTGTGATAGAGGCGGGGGTCTACATGGCCTATCTGACAACCTTGTCCTAGGCCCTCTCCAAATCTCCCGTTGTATCTCATATGATCTATCCCTGCGGCGTTGTTCCTGATTTATTTGTCTACTATCCTGTTGCCGCTGTCTAAGGCCCTCAATAGTCTGGGAAAAGGCCGGCACCTGAGCAATATCCATATCTTCCTGCAGTGTAGCTGTCATGCATGCCTCAATATATTCTGGGTTCAGACCCATAATAAACTGGTGGACTCTAGATGGCATGGTTTCCACAAAGGCTGGAGCATAGCGAGCCAAGGAATCGAACTGCAGGGCGTACTCCCATACACTTCTCGACCCTCCTCCAAGTGCAAAAACTGGTCCATCCGGGCCTGTCGGATTTCTCGTGGCAGATAACGGTCCAGGAAAGCCTCTGAAAAGCTGGACCAGGTTGGAGGGGCAACATCTCTCCCTCGAGACCTTTCCCAACTCTCGTACCAAAACATAGCAATATCCCGCAACTGGAATACCGCTAACTCAACCGACTCTATAGATGTCACAAGCATGACTCAGAAGATTCTCTGCATCTGATCCAGGAAGTCCTGGGGGTCCTCTGCCTAATCTGACCCTGTGAACTGCGGGGGACCTAGTGCCAAAAATTCTCAGACCCTCGAACTGCTAGGTCCACCTGATGATTCTGTTGTTACGGGTGGCACTGACTGGCGCTGAGTAGCCATCATTTGTGCCAACATAACTACTGCACTTCGAATTTCCTGGTCGTATGGTGTAGGTATAGGAATTGTCGGAGGTAATGTTCTCCCGAGTGGCTCCTGGTGGGGTGGGGACTGCTGTGAAGGTCGAGATGACGCCTCTGTATTGCCCTCAGATCGGGCTGATTCTAAGTGAGGTTGAGGCATCCTGCTGGTGCCTTCTCCTGCTGCGGTATCCAGTCTTCTACCAGTGACAGGATGTCGCTGGTCTGCCATTTTATTTGTAAACAAAGAGTATGATAAGTTTTAGCGACTCAACCCTATACTGTACTGCTCTATGGCACGACTGATTATGAAGAAAGAGTAACCATCCTATCATGCCTTGCAGCCTCCTGCCTATGGTACATGGTGCACAACACATCCATAGATAAGACTCTACTTAGCACGGCTTGCAGACTCCCTGGGATACGACCTGCTCTGATACCAAGTTTGTCACGCCCCGCCTTCGGAGCCATGACTGGCACCTGGTGCGTCACTAAAACCTGGACTGCTGGACTATTGAGCCTAGGCACTTCTGGTGCAAGGCTGGCTCTAACTCTGGGTTCATGGAACCAATGGGCAATATAACAGTTGTAAATACAGCCTCTGGCCGACTAAGCCTATAGCCACCTGTAAGACAACAACAGCTAACTAGAACAACAGTAGTATAAAGGAACCTATGCGGGCCGACAAGGCCACCATGCTGACTAATTTCACTGAAACGCCCCGCCTTGGGAGGCATGACTGGCACCTGGTGCCCTACTAAGACCTAGACTGCTGGACTATTGAGTCTAAGCACTTCTGGTGCCAGGCTATCTCTAACTCTGGGTTCATGGAACCAACTGGCTATATAACGGCTGTAAATATAGTCTCCGGCCGACTAGGCCTATAGCCACCTGTAAGACAACAACAGCTAACCAGAACAACAGTAGTATAAAGTAACCTATGGGGGCCGACAAGGCCACCATGCTGACTAGTTTCACTGAAATGCTGGATCAAATGCTAAACTACTCTGTGACTGGCAAGGTCACCAACTATTAACTGAATAAGGCCCCACACGACCATCATAAACAAACTAAAACATAGACACGGCCTCACACGACCGGTACAACTAACCACAAGGAATATACAATCTGCAAGCCTCTAAGAATACTGATAAGATGGTCAGGACAGGGCCCCAACCCACTTGTACTGTACTACAAAAGAAAAGGAATAAACCTCTAGCTGTCAAGCTCCGCATGACAGGAGCAGATGACTCTGTGTGCTGGCTGGAATTACGAGGGATCGGCTCCTCGTCTATGAGTACCTACAGGAAAGTAATGCAGTGTCTCCAAACGGGCATCAGTACAACTAATACCGAGTATGCAAAGCAACAACTAAACATAACTGAAAATAGACAGTAATACTGATAGTTACTGAATAACAAAAGATGGCTAAGACTCTATGGGATGGAAGAATCTAAACTAAGCTTAACTGTACTGGAGAAAAGGTGAGTATCATACCTGTCAATGCGGCATCCTGCTATCAATCAATTTAATAAATAACACATATAGCATACAAGAAACTATACCAGCCCCCATAAGCCGGAAGGTACCAATCAACATGCAATCTATATACCCCTACCCAGGTCGCCATCCAAAAATAACAATTCACTCCACTCATCTAGTAACTATGAGCATCCCGTCGGCCCCTTAGGTATGCAACTTGGGCTCTCTAGGCCCCTGACTATAGTTGTATCTAAATCCGGAGGACTCCTGTAAACTGTAATCTGAGATCTGTGATCTGTAATCTGTAATCTGTGCCCTGGGCGTAAGCGCTCGACAGGGGTATGCTATAATGCTGATCAGCCTGCTATGGGAAATGCTGCATCCCATCTTCGTCCTCTGGCGGACGGCATGCCACTCCTTGGAGTGACGTATCCTCACCCTCTGGCGGGCGAGTCGACACAGCTATTAACCCTGGGGCGGCAAGGAAGCTCTAGGGATTCCCAACATAGAACAATCAGGTCTCTACAAACAACAATAATCACATATAACATATATATTAAATCTGATAATATTGTCCATGTTCTGATATTCTATTTTAAATCCCTTGTTGAATTATACTGAATCTGATACTGAGTTATACTGAGTCTGGAATAATATCTCGTTGTATATTACTAATTTCTTTCATTCTAAATATTACATAATAATTATTCAAGCATGCTTACTGAATTCACAATGGGCATAATACTCGGCTTCAAAACGTTCTTTTGGAATTTATTCTATTTTACTATACTAGAATTACTATCTTGCCGAAGAAACTGGCTTTACATAGCTAAGTTGCCGACTTCTTGACTAACTGGCGTAACTCAGCCAATATCCAGCTATTTCTTCTAACTGCATTCATATTCATAGCAAATAAAACTAAATTCATCAATATTCTAGAAGGAAACACTACTTTGAATATATATACTTCCCAAACTTTGACTTATCGAAAAACAGCCGAAAACTCGTTATTTCTCGGATGTCTAGAAGGGAGAAGTACTCACTTTAGGGCTAGGAGTATATTGACACTAATTTGGAGCAATTCCACTTACCTTAGCTCGGCGTGACGATGATTCGTCGGCCGAATTTCGCAAAACTAACTCTGCAGGAATGCTCCCGGCAGCTTTATAATTCGCTACCCAAAGTTAATTCGAGTTTGGACTGTGTTTGATGGCGTAATCGGAAGGAATTTTATGGTGAACCTTAGTTTCTCTCTATTTTCTATTTTTTTCTGCTTGAAATAACATGTAAAGTAACTTACAAATGAAGTACAAGGCTTTATATACTTGGGCTTGAACCCCTCCTCTTTAAGTCGCATTTGTCGAATGCGATTTATAAGTCTCATTTGCCTTGCGACGCTCCGACTTGGCACTTGTCTGGTCTCTCCCTGGGCCTTTTTCTCGCACGTACGGCATTCTAAAGCTCTTAACCAACATGCGAATAGGCCAACTAAGTGTCAAGAACTTACGGGGTGTAACACAACAATTCATGGAATGGGTCGTAGTCAGCAGGTTGGAAATAATTTGAAATCTTAGGCAGTGAACGTGACGACTTGTGACCACAAGTCGTGGTCACCGGTAACGACTTGTGAGCTCCCTCATGATGAGCCCCAGATGATCTATTCGATAGTGCACTCGACAACTGATGCCATGACTCGTTCCCTTGGGCGACGACTCATCCAATCCCTTGTTAGGACTGGCAGTTAGTCATTTTCTGCGAATTTGTTAAGGGCTTTTTCGCTATTCCTATGATCCTAAGGCCTAAACTACGTTGTTTTAAGGTATGAATAGTGGGTTTTAAGAGGGAAAAATATATTCTAGTCATTCCTATTCATTCATGCAAGTGTAAGGGTCTAGAGAGGTGATCAATGTTAATCCTTCAAGGTTCGTCTTCAAACCTTCCTTGGGAAATCAGAGAAGTGGTAGAATCAAACCTTTTCAGGTATGTAGGGTTATGAGTGGGTGAATTCGTTCACACCCATGTCCAACCTCTCTCTAAATAATGAAATTCCTATGTTGATTCTATGAGGTTTTAACCCAATGCATGAGATTGCTAATTTACTACATGGGTATGATTTAAAGATGTTTCTATTATTGAATTATGATTCATGGGCAAGTTTTATATTGTTTTCAATTAAAGTCATATTTCATGCTTTATTAATTAAAATGCCTAATTATGATAAGTTCATGAAAGTTGAGATTTATGATGAATGTTCAAGTATGATGAAATATTTATGATGAAAAGCCTGTTTTTAAGTTACCTATGTTTATGATCATGTTTTCAAGTGAATTACGTATTTCCGAGCATGTTAATGTATCGGGCAATGCCCATATATTCAAGTATGATTATGATTTTATGAATTTAATCTTACCACATGGTTTTGGAGCGAAGACTCCCATTAATGTTCAGCTTGTGATATGGTTTGAGATAAGGCTCCTCATGTATGATTCAGATTTATATATTCATGATCATTTAGCTTCATAAATAGTCGATGGTAAGCTTTGTTGAAAAATGATGGAGAGCATATGCATGTTTTTTGGAGTAGTGTTAGCACCAAGTAGGCTAAGGGTCAATCATCCTACGCCTCAGAACTACGCGCCAATGTAGGTTGATTCATATTATATATATTTTAGGACCTCCATTGTGATCTATCCCCAGCCCGATTGGGCCACGAGCTTGATATCAATATTATGGTATCGTCCTTAGCCCTGGAAAGGCTTTGGATGACTCTACCCACTTGAGTGTGATTGTTGGGACCATGTAAGCTCTATCATGGTATTTGTGTTAAAAGACGAGTCTCCCATTGATCCTCATGATTTCAGTTATGCATGTTTATCACTCATGATATATATATATAGGTGTTTTAAAAGTGGTTTGACTCAATGTTCAGTTTACCTATGAATATCAAATTTTAGCTTCGGATCATTCGATTCAGTTATGACAATATGTTATGTTGAGATCATGATTTCAGAAAAATAGCATGCAACCCCTACTCTCGGATTCTTATTTTATTAAGTTTTTATATTATGCATGTTTTAAATGATCTCTACTTATTTAAGCTATTTTACTTACCTTGCATACTCAGTACATTCCACATACTAACCGTATACTCTATGTTGTACTGCTTCATGACACAGGCCCCAATACTAAGACTCAGCCTCGTTCATAGCCAGACTTTCAGATTTAGCATCCCATATCTGTTGGTGAGTCATCATGCCCTGAGGACCATGCCTTATCAGTTTTCTTTATGTATTCAGTTTTCAGCTTTAGAGAGCTAGTTGGGGTCTTATCCCATCAACTCATCAGACTTAGAGGCTTTTCAGACAAAAGAATATAATCAGCTTCAGATTTGTGTGTATTTATGATGTTATGCTTATTTCAGACTTTCGCTAAGTTTATCGTGTTGATATTCCACTTTTATGATTGAGTTAGATGTTATGTTCATGCCATGGATTGACTTGGAGTCCCTCGGGGTTCCTTGTCTCGTGTCTTGGTCTGGGCCTATGTTTGGGTCATGACAAACTTAGTATCAGAGCAATAGGTTTAAAGGGTACTAGGGTGTCTGAAAGCCGCATTGAGTAGAGTCTTTTTTATGGATGTGAAGCGCGTCACACTTATGACGAAGAGGCTACAAGGCATTTAGAAATTGTTCCCTTCTTTCATGATCTATGTCATGCGATGAAATGTCTCCCTATCCTTCTAATTCATGCTATTCGCGATTGCAGAATCATGGCTCCCTATAGTGTTAATTGTAGGAGGAATGGGAGTGGAAACGGCTACAAGGATGGCAATGGAGACGGGCACCAACAAGCCCCACCAGTCCAGGATCACTATGCAGCAGAGCCGGTTGCCCATGCTGAATTTAGGGCAGCTATTCAAATGCTAGCAAAGGCCTTGACCGCTCAGGGCAACCAGTAGGCAGAGGCGCATGTCCCACAAAATGAAATGCGGCGGCAACTCGAGTTAGAGATTTCCTAAGAATGAACCCTCTGGAGTTCCTTGGGTCGAAGATAGAAGAGGATCCACATGAGTTTATAGATGAGATTGTGAAGGTCACTCAGGTCATGAGGGTGAATGGAGTTGACTGTGCTGAGTTGGCGCCATATCAGTTGAAGGGGATCTCACACATCTGGTTTCAATAGTTGAAGGATAGTAGGGCAGCCGGAGTAGGCCCTATCAGTTGGGAGGAGTTTCATATGGCATTTCTATATCGGTTCTTCCCTCGTGAGATGTAGGAGTTGAAGGCCATCGAGTTTGTGAATCTTAAGCAGGGGAAGATGGCGGAGAAAGAATATGCCCTAGAGTTCACTCATTTGTCTAAGTACGCCCCAGAGTTAGTGGTTGATCATAGGGCGCGAGTGAGCAGGTTTGTTCATAGAGTGGCGGGCCATTTAGACAAAGATTGCAGGATCGCTATGCTCCATCAAGATATGTATTTCCCTCGGATAGTCTTATATGCACAACAGATGGAGGCGGCGCATATGAGGGAGAGAGAGGTCAAGAGGGCCAGGACTAATAGCTACAGATTCTCTCAGCCGAGATCAAGGGGTGGGCACTAACAGCATACCCATTAGAAATCTTCAGCCCCAGCATCTTCAGTGTTGAGTGTGCCATCCAGACTAGGCATGATCAGAGGGGGCGGGCATCAGGCTCTAGTTGTCAGAGCAGCAGACCTATAGATTCTAGCATTCCAGTTTGCGGCAGGTGTGGTCGGGGGCACACGGGCCAGCGCTTGGCAGGTACAGGTGCTTTCTTCGGGTGTGGGAAGCCCAGAAATATGCTCAGGTATTTCCCAGCAGCAAGACAGGGCCATGATGGGGGTCGAGGCCCAACTTCCAGTTCAATAGCTCCACCCGCATGCTCAGTCCAGCAGGGGACATCTACTAGCACCAGTGGCGGTCAACGCCAAAATAGATTCTATGCCTTAGCATCCCGCCAGGAGTAGGAGGTTTCCTTAGATGTAGTTACTGGTATGTTACGAGTTTTTCATCTTGATGTTTATGCTTTGTTAGATCCGGGGGCTACCTTGTCTTTTGTGACACCTTAAATGGCTAGTAGTTTCGGAGTTAGTCCCGAAATCTCGTCAGAACCCTTCTCAGTCTCTACTCCTGTAGGTGATTCAATTTTAGCTAGACGAGTGTATAGGAGTTGCCCGGTCACAATCCTTTAGAAAGTCACCTCAACAGATTTAGTAGAGTTTTCCATGACTGATTTTAATGTTATCCTTGGCATGGATTGGATATTTCATGTTATGCCTCAGTTAATTGTAGAACCCGGGCAGTAGAGTTCATATTTTCGGGTGCGTCGGTCTTAGAGTGGAAAGGTAGTTCAGTTGTGCTTGTAGGTCATTTCATTTCCTACCTTAAGGCTCGAAAGATTATCTCCTAAGGTCGTGTATACCATCTCGTTAGGGTTAAGGATTCTATGCCCGAGATTTTGACTATCCAGTCAGTCCCTGTAGTATGTGAGTACCCAGACACTTTCCTAGATGATTTGCTAGGAGTTCCTCCCGAGCGAGAGATTGATTTTGGTATTGAACTTCTTCCCAATACGCAGCTTATATCTATTCCTCCCTATAGAATGGCTCTATCCGAGCTAAAAGAGATGAAGGAATAGTTGAAGGACCTTTTAGACAAAGGTTTCATTAGACCTAAAAAGTCTCCATGGGGTGCACCGGTTCTCTTTTTCCGAAAGAAGGATAGATCTCTTTGTATGTGCATTGAATATCGACAATTGAACAAGGTCACCATCAAGAATAGGTATCCTCTACCCAGGATTGATGATTTTTTTGACTAGCTTCAAGGCGCCAAATATTTTTCAAAGATAGATCTCAGATTTGGGTACCATCAGCTCAGAGTTCGGAGAGCGACATCCTGAAGATAGCCTTCAGGATGCGGTATGGTCATTATGAGTTTGTAGTTATGTCTTTTGGACTAACAAACGCTCCTGCAGCTTTTATGGACTTGATGAACAGGGTGTTCTAGACATACTTTGATATGTTTGTGATCGTGTTCATTAATGAAATCCTAATATACTCTTGTATCGAGGAGGAGCATGCCGCTCATTTGAGGGTGGTGCCACAGACTCTCAAGGATCGCCAGCTATATGTTAAATTCAATAACTGCGAGTTTTGGATGAACTCAGTGGCATTTTGGGGCCATATGTTATCAAGTGAGGGCCTACAAGTTGACTCTCAGAAAATAGAAGTGACGAAGAATTGGCCTAGACCGGTGAATCCTTCAAATATCCGATGCTTTTTGGGCTTAGCTAGCTACTATAGAAGGTTTATTGAGTTCTTTTCATCCATTGCAGCACCATTGAAACTGACCCAAAATAAAGTGAAATTCCAATGGTTGGAGGCTTTTGAGAGAAGCTTTCAGGAGTTGAAGACTCAACTTACCTCAGCACCAGTGTTAACCCTACCAAAGGGTACATATGGGTTTGTAGTGTACAACGATGCTTCAAGGATCAGCCTTGGTTGTGTTTTTATGCAGCATGACAAAGTTATAGCATATGCTTCTAGACAGCTGAAAGTTCATGAGAAGAATTACCCGACCCATGATCTTGAATTGGCAGCAGTTGTATTCGCCTTGAAGATATGGAGGCATTATTTGTATGGGGTCCATGTAGATGTGTTTATGGACCATAAGAGTCTAAAATATGTGTTTACCTAGAAAGATATCAATCTTCATCAAAGGAGGTGGTTGGAGATACTCAAGGACTATGACATGAGTGTTCTTTACCATCCGGGAAAGGCTAATGTAGTGGCAGACACACTTAGTAGACTCTCTATGGAGAGTGTATCCCATGTGGATGACGGAAGAAAGAGAGCTGGTGAAGGATGTGCATCGACTTGCAAGATTGGGAGTTCGGTTAGTTGACTCGACTGATGGCGGTGTTGTTGTTCAGAACAGATTGAAATCATCTGTATTGACTCATATAAAATCTATACAATATGAGAACCCTACTTTGGTAAAGATAAAAGAAGTCGTTCAGAATCAGAAGGTAGAGGTCTTCTCCAAAGGGGGAGATGGTGTGCTTCGATATCAGGGTCTCCTATGTGTTTTGAATGTTGATGATTTGAGGAACTGAATGTTGCACGAGGCTCATGGATCCAGGTATTCAATCCATTCAGGTTCCACTAAGATGTACCTAACTTACGGAAAATCTATTGGTGGAATGGCATGAAGAAAGACATCGCAGAATTTGTAGCTAAGTTCCCAAACTATCAGCAAGTGAAGGTCGAGCATCAAAGACTAGCAGGTGTGCTTCAGGATATTAGTATTCCTACTTGGAAGTGGGAATAAATCAATATGGACTTCATCACAGGTTTGCCTCACACTCGTCGGCAATATGACTCCATTTGGGTTGTTGTAGACAGGTTGACCAAAGCCGCTCATTTTCTACCGGTCAAAACTACGTATATCATGGAGGATTATGCCAAACTATAAATCCGAGAGCTAGTTCAATTGCATGGAGTTCCCTTGTCCATCATATCAAAAAGAGGTACCCAATTTACCTCTCAGTTTTGGAGGTCATTTCCAAAAGGACTTGGTACTCAGATTAAGCTCTGTACATCATTTCACCTGCAAACAGATGGTCAAGTGGAGCGGACAATTCATACTCTTGAGGACCTATTGAGAGCATGTGTGACTGACTTTAAAGGTAGTTGGGATGATCATCTACCACTTATTAAGTTTGCATACAATAACATCTACTATTCGAGCATTCGTATGGCTCCGTTTGAGACTCTCTATGGGTGGAGATGTAGATCGGCTATTGGCTGGTTAGAAGTTGGTGAAGCTGCGATGATAGGACCAGATTCAATCCATGAGGCTACAGAGAAGATTCAACTCATACCGGACAGGTTGAAAACAGCTCAAAGTCGGCAAAAGTATTATGCCGACTTGAGAAGGAGAGAACTTGAGTTTGAAGCTGATGACTGGGTATCTCTGAGGGTGTCTCCCATGAAGGGAGTGATGAGGTTTGGAAAGAAAAGAAAGCTCAGCCCTTATTATGTAGGCCCCTACCAAATTGTGAGACGGATTAGTAAGGTGGCATATGAATTGGAGTTGCCCTTGGAATTAGCTTCTATTCATCATGTTTCTCATGTATCTCTCTAAAAGAAGTGTTTGGGTGATCCAGCTTTAGTTGTCCCAGTGGACAGTGTCGGTATGAAAGACAGCCTTAGTTATGAAGAGGTTCCGATGGAAATATTGGATCATCAGGTTCAAAGAATAAGGAACAAGGAAGTAGCTTCAGTTAAAGTTTTATGGAGGAATCAGCATGTTGAGGGAGCTATGTGGGAAGCCGAAGCAGATATGATGGCTAGATACCCGTATTTATTCTCCACCGGCTCGGTTCAAGCTTGAGGTATAAGTTTTTCCCCTAGTACTCTACTTAGCTTTCATGTTCAGTTCATGTGCCCAAGTTTATTTTATGTCAAAGTATGTATGTATGACTCATGAGTTCAGTTCAGCCATGTAGTTTGAATCAAAGTTAGGCATTCCGTCAGTTTTCAGATTATATGATCAGTATTTGAGTTTGATCATTGCATTCTTTGCTTTTATGTATGTTTTCCAACATTCGATAATGAATGTTCCCAAGGGGGAGATATTGTAATACCCCGGAATCCCAAAGATCAAACCCAGGAGTTGAAACGGAGAAAATTGGAAATCTGGCACCAGGTCACAGAACAAGTCGTTATGTGACCCCTTGGGTAGACCACGAGTCGTGAGGAGACTCATGGTGAGATTCAAGGCTTGGGTTGAAATTTTGGAATTTACGGTCCCCATGGACCTGACCACGAGTCTTGGTCAGTCCCCACGATTCGTGGGATGGGTCGTGGTCAGCAGGTTGGAAATAATTTAAAATCTTAGGTAGTGAAGGTGACGAGTGGTGACCACGAGTCATGGTCACCGGTAACGAATCGTGAGGTCCCCTGTGACGAGCTCCAGAGAAGTGGTAGAATCAAACCCTTTCAGGTATGTAGGGTTATGAGTGGGTGAATCCATTCACACCCATGCCCAAGCTCTCTCAAAATCATGAAATTCCTATGTTGATTCTATGGGGTTTTAACCCAATCGTGAGATTTATAATTTACTACATGGGTATGATTTGAAGATTTTTCTACTATTGAATTATGATTCATGAAAAGTTTTATATTATTTTCAATTAAAATCATGTTTCATGCTTTCAGAATTAAAATGCGCAATTATGAGAAATTCATGAAAGTTGAGATTTATGATAAATGTTCAAGTATGATGAAATATTTATGATAAAAAGCATATTTTAAAGTTACCCATGTTTATGATCATGTTTTCAAGTGAATTACGTATTTTCAAGCATGTTAAAATATCGGGAAATGCCTGTATGTTCAAGTATGATTATGATTTTACGAATTTAAGCTTACCACATGGTTTTGGAGAGAAAACTCCCATTTATGTTCAGCTTTTGGTATGGTTTGAGCCAAGGCTCCTCATATATGATTCAGATTTATGTATTCATTTTCATTTAGCTTTGTTAATAGATGATGGTAAGCTTTATTGAAAAACAATGGAGAGAATATACTTGTTTTTGGGAGTAGTGTCTAGCACCGAGTAGGCTAAGGGTCGATCACCCTACACCTAAGAACTATGCGCCAACGTAGATTGATCCATATTCTATATATTTTGGGACCTCCATTATGAGCTATCCCCCAGCCGATTGGGCCATGAGCTTGATATCGATATGATGGTATCTTCCTGGTATACCACAGGAACCGAAAGATCAGACCTGAGAGTCAAAATACAGAAAAGCTGGAAATTTGCACCAGATTTCAAGACGACCCGTGAGGTAGGTCACGGGGTGTGACCACGAGTCGTGAGGTGACTCGTGGTCAGCAAGGTTGGCAGGCTCAGGTGGAGGAGGCCACGAGCTAGACCATGAGTCATGGTCAGACCTCACAACTCATAAGGTCACCCGTGGGTTGGGGTGTACAGTTGGTCAAGATTTTTGGGCAGTGGGGGTCACGAGTGGTGACTATAAGTCGTGGTCAGCCATCATAATTCGTGGGGTCCCCTGAGTGAGTTTTGGCAGTGAGCATCATAGATTCAGGCCACGAGTCGTGCCCCCTAGCAACGACTCGTGAGGTCCCTTGTGGGGACTAGCAACCAGAAAATTTCTGCATTTTTTAGCAAGGGCGTTTTCATAATTCCTAAATTTCTAAGGCCTAAACTATGTCATTTTAAGGTCTGAATAGGGTCTTTTACGGGGGATTAGTTCATGTTAAGCCTCATTCATGCATGCAAGAGTACAAAGAGGAGTCTAGAAGGTGATTCAAGGTGTTCTTCGCCAATTTCTCTAAATTCCATCTTGGGATTTCAAGGGAGATTAAGAATCAAGTGTTTCCAAGTATGTAAGGTCCTCAATGGGTGAATTCTTCCACACCCATGCTCCTACTCTATGATTCTACCTATAAGTTATCAAAAACTCATGGGGTTTTGTATTTGATTATATAAATTCTAATGATTTAAATTGTGGGTTGTGATTTTGAAATATTATCCTAATCTATGGATTTCGATCATCTTTTGAGTTTTAAATTGATTATAATATATTTTTGATTTTGATTTTCTAAGCAATTAAGCTTAATTACGCATGCCCCATGATGAATCAAATTATGATCTATTTTCTCATTGATGTTCTTTACGAGCCCAACATGAATTATGTTTTAAATTATGAATTTATTTTTACTACCCGTTATGATTTTACGAAATTCAAGCTATGTACATGATCTACAAGTATGTATGAATCTTATTATTCATGAATTATGTTTTTGGCCGACTCATGTGCCTCATGTCATGGCTAGTTCACATATGTTCAAGCATGTTTACGATTATAATGATTTAACTAGCCCATGAACTCATGAATGTATTATTATGAGCATTATATATATGTTTTGGGAGTAGTATCGAAATCGAGTAGGTTCGGAGCTTAGGTTGAGCCTCGGATCTCATGAACTACGTGCCACCGTAGTTATGTCGGGACCCTTTCATGTTAGTCCCTATCCCAAATGGCCCTTTTCATGGTGATATCACACTTTCATGGTTCTACCCTTGGCAAGGTACGAACACCCTCCTGACTAGGGTTACAAGTCTGGCATCATGTGTGCTCATATGGGGTATGTCAGTTAAGAGAATCTCCCACTGTCCCTCATGATTTATGCGTGTTATGATTATGTATGTTGGCTCAAGTTATGGTAAGTAAAGCTCTTCTATTAAGATTATGATTACGTTTATGTTACGAATGTTTTGAAAACCTTGAGTTGTATGATATGTTGTAACGATTTATTGTATGAGCATGTTGTCCTACTCTTACGATCAATTATGAGTTTTATATATGTTTTTAAATGTCTGTTTTACTTACCTTGCATACTCAATACATTCCACGTACTAACCGCATGCTTTCTATGCTGTATCATTTCATGGTACAGGTCCCAGTTCTCAGGCTCATACTCGCCCGTAGCTAGTTTCATCCCTGCTCTTAGTGTACTTGGAGAGTCCTCATGTTTTGAGGGCTACATGTTCACACTCTACATTATTCATTTTAGTTTGTGGATGTTGGATTAGTTGGGGAGTTGTCCCATCAATCTGTTCTTTATGTTTAGAGGCTTATCAGACTACAAGTTGTATTTTACTGTATTGTATAAGTCTAGTACTGCTTTTCCTTTATGCTATGTTATGATTACATTCTTTATGTTAAGCTTTCCACACATGTGATTGAATTAGATGTATGCTCATGCCATGGGTCCAGTTGGGGTCTCTCGAGGCTCCTTATCCCGTGTGTACGATCCAGATGTACGTTTGGGTCGTGACAAACTTGGTATCAAAGCAAAGTTTTGAACTGTCCTAGGGAGTCTTAAAGTCGCGTTAAGTAGAGTCTTTTTCATGGGTGTGAAGCATGCCACACTTATGACGATGAGGCTACTAGACGTTTAGGAAATGTTCCCTTCTTTCATGATCTATGTCGTGCGATGAACGTCCTTTACTCTTCTAATTCGTGCTATTCACGTTTGTAGAATCATGCCTCCACATCGAGTAAATGCCAGGAGAAACAGAAATGGTAATGCTCATGAGGGTGCCGGTTGCGCATTGCCCTTAGAATGGGAATGCAGTGGCTGCTAGCATGAGGGATTTCTTGAGGATGAGCCCTCCGGAGTTCACGTGGGTCAAGGGTGGATGAGGATCCACCTGATTTCATTGAGGAGATTCTTAAGATCACCCAGTTTATAGGGGTGAATAATGGAGAATGCATTGACTTGACCTCCTATCAGCTAAAGGGGGTAGTGCATATATGGTTTAAGAAATGGAGAGATGCCAAGGCGACGGATGCAGGCCCAATAGGCTAGGATGAGTTTCATCGCATTCATGGATCGATTCTTCCCTCGAGAGATGAGGGAGCTCAAGGCGGTCGAGTTTGTGAATCTGAAGTAGGGTAACATGTCTATCCAGGAGTATGCATTAGAATTCACCCGGTTATCAAAATATGCTCTGGAGTTGGTGGTGGACCAGCGGGCTCGGGTGAGCTGTTTTGTGCATGAAGTAGCGGATTACTTGGACAAGGATTGTCGAATCGCCATGCTTCATCGAGACATTGATTTTCCCCATATTTTATTGCATGCACAGCAGATGGAGTCAGTCTACAAGAGGCCGAGAGAGGCCAAGAGGGCCAGGACCGACAGCTACAGGGTTTCTCAAGCTAGGTCAGGGGGTGTACCACGTCAGCAGACCCAGCACAGATACATTGCTCCAGCTCCATCATCGGCCAGCACGCCATCCAGGTTTAGGGGAGACTAGAGGAGCAGGTCTACAGGCTCTAGGGATCATGGTAGCATGCAGGTTGAGCGCATTTTTTCAGTTTGTGCTAAGTGTGGTAAGAATTATCTTGGGAGGTGCCTTGTTGGCATGGATGCTTATTTCAGGTGTGGCAAGCCCAGACACAGGATTAGAGATTGCCATGCAGCCAGTTCTACCACCCCAGCAACACGAACCCCTCAGCAGGGTGCTTCCACTAGTTCAGTAGGGTGCTTCCACTAGTTTAGTAAGTGATCAGCACTAAAATAGGTTTTACGCCCTAGTGCCTCGCCAGGAGCAGGAGGCTTCCCCAGATGTGGTCAGGGGTATGTTGCGAGTCTTTCATATTGATGCTTATGCTTTGTTAGATATGGGAGATACATTGTCTTTTGTGACGCCTTACATTGCTACTAGCTTTGGAGTTAGTCCTAAACTTTTGTTAGAACCATTCTCTGTGTCTACTTCGGTCGGTGATTCAGTTGTAGCAAGGCGGGTATATAGAGGTTTCCCTATTACAGTATTGCATAAGATCACCTTTACAGATTTAGTAGAATTAGCTATGACTGATTTTTATATTATTCTGGGCATGGATTGGTAGTTTGCATGTTATGCTTCGGTTAACTGTAGAACCCGAGCGGTGGAGTTCCGTTTTCCGGGTGAACCAGGTTTAGAATGGTGGGGTAGTTCAGCGGTACCTGTAGGTTGCTTTATCTCTTACCTCAAGGCTAGGAAAATGATCTCTAAGGGTTTCCTGTACCACCTACTTAGGGTTAAGGATGTAGAGTCCAAGACCCCGACTAATCAGTCCGTTCCAGTGGTGTGTGAGTATCTGGAAGTTTTCCCCAATGATTTACCAGGTGTTCCTTCGGAAAAGGAAGTTGATTTCGGAATTGATCTATTGCCGATACGCAGCCTATCTCCATTCCTCCTTACAGGATGGCTCCCGTCGAGCTAAAAGAGTTAAAGGAACAGTTGAAGGACTTGTTGGACAAGGGTTTCATTAGACCGACCTAGTCTCCATGGGGTGCACTGGTTCTCTTTATTCGAAAGAAGGATGGATCCCTTCGGATGTATATTAAATATCGGCATCTGAATAAGGTCATAATCAAGAATAAGTACCCCTTACCCAAGATCAATGACTTGTTTGACCAGCTTCAGGGTGTCAAGTGTTTCTCGAAGATAGATCTAAGATCCGGGTATCACCAGCTCAGAGTTCGGGAGAGTGACATCCCAAAAATCGCTTTCAAGACTCGGTATGGTCACTACGAATTTGTTGTTATGTCTTTTGGACTAACCAATGCTCCTTCAGCTTTTATGGACCTGATGAACAGGGTGTTCAAGCAATATCTGGGCATGTTTGTGAATGTGTTCATTGATGACATCCTTGTATACTCTCGGAGCAAGTAAGAGCATGTTGCTCACTTGCGAATAGTGCTTTAGACCCTCAAGGATCATCAATTGTATGCAAAGTTCAGCAAATGTGAGTTTTGGTTGGACTCCGTGGCATTTCTAGTCCATGTGGTATCATGTGAGGGCATAAAAGTAGATTCTCAAAAAATCAAGGCGGTGAAGAATTGGCCTAGACCGGTGAGTCTTTAGAAATTTGGAGTTTCTTGGGCCTAGAAGGTTACTACCGGAGAATTGTTGAGGGTTTCTCATCTATTACGGGACCTTTGACCAAGTTGACTTAGAAGAAGGTGAAGTTCTAATGGTCGAAGGCTTGTGAGGAAAGCTTTCAGGAATTGAAGACCCGACTCACTTCAGCACCAGTGTTAACTTTACCCGAGGGTATGGATGGCTTTGTTGTATATTGTGATGCTTCGAGAGTCGGGCTGGGATGTGTGTTGATGCATCATGGGAAAGTAATAGCACATGCCTCTCGACAGCTGAAAGTTCACAAAAAGAATTACCCGACCCATGATCTTGAGTTGGCTGCGGTGGTGTTTGCATTGAAGATATGGCGTAATTACTTGTATAGGGTCTACGTGGATGTATTCACGAATCACAAGATCTTTCAATATGTGTTCACGCGAAAAGATCTCAATCTTCGAAAAAGGAGGTGGTTGGAGTTATTAAGGGACTACGATATGAGTGTCCTCTACAACCCGGGAAAGGCTAATGTGGTTGCGGATGCAATTAGTAGGCTCTCTATGGAGAGTGTGTCCCACGTGGAGGAGGGAAAGAAGGAGTTAGCAAAAGATTTCTGCCGACTTGCAAGGTTGGGAGCTATATTGATCGACTTCACCGATGGCGGCGTGGTTGTGCAGAATGGGTCAGAATCGTCCTTGGTGGTTGATGTCAAATCTAAGAAAGATGAGGATCGATCTTGAAGAAACTGAAGGAAGCAGTGCGGAGTCAAAAGGTGTTGGTTTTCACTCAAGGGGGAGATGGTGTGCTACGATACCAGGGTCAACTATATGTTCCGGAAGTTGATAATTCAGGATTCGGATATTACATGAGGCACATGGTACCAGATATTCTTTCCATCCGGGATCCACGAAGATGTATCGGGACTTGCAAGAAATCTATTAGTGGGATGGTATGAAGAAGGTTATTGCTGAGTTCGTAGCCAAATGTCCAAACTGTCAGCAAGTGAAAGTCGAGCATCAAAGGTTGGGAGGCGTACTTCAGGATATCAACATTCCCACATGGAAGTGGGAAGAGATTAGCATGGACTTTATAACAAGTTTTCCCCACACTCGGAGACAGTATGACTCCATTGGGTTGTTGTGGACAGGTTAAGCAAGGCTGCACACTTTCTACCAGCCAAGACCACGGATTCAGCAGATGATTATGCCAAGTTGTATATTCGGGAGTTGGTTCGACTTCATGGAGTGACCTTGTATATTATTTTAGACCAAGGTACTCAATTTACCTCTCATTTTTGGCGATCTTTTTAGAAGGGACTTGGGACTCAAGTCAAGCTCGGCACGGCCTTTCAATCGCAAACGGATGGACAAGACGAGCGAACAATCCAGACTCTTGAGGACATGTTGAGGGCTTGTGTTATGGATTTTAAAGGTAGTTGGGATGATCATTTCCCCTTAATTGAGTTTTCTTATAATAACAGTTATCACTCTAATATCCATATGGCACCATTCGAGGCTCTTTACGGGTGAAGGTGTAGGTCGCCCATCAAATGGTTTGAGGTTGGTGAGGCGCCATGATAGGACTTGATTCGGTTCATGAGACCATGGTAAAGGTCCAGTTGATAAGGTACCGGTTAAAAACCGCTTAGAGTCATCAAAAATCGTATGCGGATGTAAGGAGAAGGGACCTAGAGTTTGATGTGGACAACTGGGTATTTCTAAAGGTATCTCCCATAAAGGGAGTCATGCGGTTTGTAAAGAAAGGGAAACTCAGTCCCTGCTATTTTGGTCCCTACCGGGTTATGAGGAGAGTTGGTAAGGTGGCGTATGAGTTGGACTTTCCCTCGGAGTTATCTTCAGTTCATCCTGTGTTTCATGTGTCACTTTTGAAAAAGTGCTTAGGCGATCCATCTTTAGTACTCCTGGTGGACAGCATTGGTTTAAAGGATAGCCTCAGCTATGAAGAAATTCCGAGGGAAATCCCAGATCGTCAGGTTCGGAGGCTGAGGAAAAAAGAAGTAGCTTCAGTTAAAGTATTATGGAGAAATCAGCATGTTGAAGGAGCTACAAGGGAATCCAAAGCGGATATGATGGCTATATACCCACACCTGTTCTCTACTGGCTCTGTTTCAGTTTGAGGTATCAATTTTTGCTCTAAACAAATAATTAGTTTTCTTGTTCAGTTCATGCGTACAAGTTGATTTTATGATATGGTATATGTATGTAGTGTCTGAATTCAGTTAAGACATGTAGTTCTTTTCGGAAGTAGTCATTCCATTAGTTTTAGCTTAAATGATCAGTATTTGTATATGGTGATAGCTTGTTTCTGAATTTTCTGCATGTTTTTGACATTTGAGGATGAATGTTCCCAAAGGGGAGATATTGTTAACCCCGGGAATCCGACGATCAGACCTCGGCGTCAAAATGGAGAAAAACTAGAAATTCGCACCATATCTCAAGACGACCCGTGAAGTAGATCGTGGGGAGTGACCACAGATCATGAGGTGACTCATGGTTAGCTAGGTTGGCAGGTTCAGGTGGAGGAGGCCACGGGCTTGACCACGAGTTGTGGTCAGACCTCACGACTCGTAAGGTCACCCGTGGGTTAGGGTGTATGGTTGGTCAAGATTTTTGGGCAGTGGGGACCAAGAGTCGTGGTCATCCACCACGATTCATAGGGTCCCCTAAGTGAGTTTGGGCAGTGAGCATCACAAATTCAGTCCACGAGTCGTGCCCCCTGGCGACGACTCGTGAGGTCCCTCGTGGGGACTGGCAACGAGAAAATTTTTGTGTTTTTTAGTAAGGGTGTTTTCGTAATTCCTAAGGCCTAAAATATGTCCTTTTAAGGTATGAATAGGGTCTTTCAAGGGGGATTAGTCCATGTTAAGCCTCATTCATACATGCAAGAGTATAGAGAGGGGTCTAGAAGATCATTCAAGGTGTTCTTCTCTAATTTCTCTAAATTCCATCTTGGTCTTTCAAGGGAGATTAAGAATCCAGTGTTTCCAAGTATGTAAGGTCCTCAGTGGGTGAATTCTTCCACACCCATGCTCCTACTCTATGATTCTACCTACAAGTTATCAAAAACTCAAGGGGTTTTGTACTTGATTATATAAATTCTAATGATTCAGATTGTGGGTTTTGTGATTTTGAAATATTATCATAATCCATGGTTTTCGATCCTCTTTTGAGTTTTAAATTGATTATAATATATTGTTCATTTTGATTTTCTAAGTAATTAAACTTAATTATGCATGCCCCATGATGAATCAAATTATGAGTTATTTTCTCATTAATGTTCTTTACGAGCCTAACAAGAATTATGTTTTAAATTATGAATTCATTTTTACTACCCATTAGGATTTTATGAAATTCAAGCTATGTAAATGATCTACAAGTATGTATGAATCTTATTATTTATGAATGATGTTTTTGGCCGACTCACAGGCCTCATGTCATGGCTAGTTCACATGTGTTCAAGAATGTTTACGACTATCTTGATTTAACTAGCCCATGAACTCATGAATGTATTATTATGAGCACTATATATATGTTTTGGGAGTAGTATCAAACACCAAGTAGGTTTGGGGCTCAGGTTACGCCCCGGATCTCATGAACTACATGCCACCGTAGGTATGTCGGGACCGTTTCATGTTATTCCCTAGCCCAAATGGCCCTTTTCATGGTGATATCACACTTTCATGGTTCTACCCTTGGCAAGGTACGAACACCCTCCCGACTAGGGTTACAAGTCGGGCTTCATGTGTGCTCATATGGGATATATCGGTTAAGAGAATCTCTCACTGTCCCTCATGATTTATGCATGTTAAGATTATGTATGTTGGCTCAAGTTATGTTAAGTAAAGCTCTTCTATTAAGATTATGATTATGTTTATGTTATGAATATTTTGAAAACCTTGAGCCATATGATATGTTGTAATGATTTATGATACGAGCATGCTGTCCTACTCTTATGATCATTTATGAGTTTTATATATGTTTTTAAATGTCTGTTTTACTTATCTTTCATACTCAGTACATTCCACGTACTGACCGCATACTTCCTATGATGTATCATTTCATGGTACAGGTCCCAATTCTCAGGCTCATACTCACCCGTAGCTAGTTCCAGCCCTGCTCTTAGCGTACTTGGAGAGTCCTCATGTTCCGAGGGCTACATTTTCACACTCTATGTTTTTCCTTTCAGTTTCTGGATGTTGGATTAGTTGGAGAGTTATCCCATCAATCCGTTCTTCATGTTTAGAGGCTTATCAGACTACAAGTGGTATTCCAGCGTATTGTATAAGTCTAGTACTGCTTTTCCTTTATGCTATGTTATGATTACGTTATTTATGTTAACCTTTCCGCTCATGTGATTGAATTAGATGTACGCTCATGCCATGAGCCGACTTAGGGTCCCTTGGGGCTCCTTGTCTTGTGTCTACGAGCCTAGTGTACGTTTGGGTCGTGACAGTTTCTTAGCCCTGGCAAGGCTTGGGACGGCTCTACCTACTTGAGTGTGATACTTGGGACCACGTAAGCTCTATTGTGGTATGTTGGGTTAAAAGACGAGTCTCCCATTATTCCTCATGATTTTAGTTATCCATGTTTTTCACTCATGATATATATACACACTTATATAAGTGTTTTAAAAGAAGTTTGAACCAATGTTCTGTTTACTTATGACTATCAGATTTCAGCTTTGGGCTATTCAATTCAGTTATGACAATATGTTATGTTGAGATCATGATTTCATAAAAATAGCATGCAAGCCCTACTCTCAGATTCTTATTTTATTATGTTTCTATATTATGCACGTTTTAAATGATTTCTACTTATTTAAGCGGTAATACTTACCTTACATACTCGGTACATTCCACGTACTGACCGCATACTCTAAATGTATAGTTTCAAGATACAGGCCCCAATACTCAAACTCAGCCTCTTCCACAGCCAGCCTTTCGAAGTTAACATCCCACATCTGTTGGTGAGTCCTCATCCCCAGAAGACCATGCCTTATCAGTTTTCTATATATATCTAGTTTTCAGCTTTAGCGAGTTAGTTGGGGTCTTGTCTCATCAACTCATCAGACTTAGAGGCTTTTAAGACAAAAGAATGCAATCATCTTTAGATTCATGTGTATTTCTAATGTTATGCTTATTTTTGACTTCCGCTAAGTTTATCGTGTTGATCTTCCTCTTTTATGATTGAGTTAGATGTTATGTTCATCCCATGGGTTGACTTGAAATCCCTCGGGGTTCCTTGTCCCGTGTCTCGGTCCGAGCCTATGTTCGGGTCATGACAAAGTAAAACCCCTAAGTAAGTAAAATCAGTGATCATACATAAAATAAAACATTTCATCATAAAAGTCTGAGAGTAGGGCTTGCATGTTGTTATCTGAAACATGATTCATGCATAACTAAGTATCATAACTAAATATCATAACTGAATCGAATGACCCTAAGTAGAAAACTGATAAGTATAAGTAAGCCTGAACATTGAGTCAAACCTACTGAAAACATACTATCATGACTGATGAATATACATAACTAAAATCATGAGAAACAATAGGAGACTCATCTTATAACCGACATTACCACGATAGAGCTCATGTGGTCCCGGTTGTTATACTCAAGTGGGCAGAATCGTCCTGTTACACCCCGTAAAATTCCCAAAATATAGATTGCCTATTCGCGTGTTGGTTAAGAGTATTTGAAAGCCATACATGCTAGAAAAAGGCCCGGGAAAAGACCGGACGAGAAACCTGCCGAACCATCGCGGAAGGAGCCGGGCCAGAGCCACTCCACGATGGCAACGTGTCACAGAGGTGGAGCCTCCGCGTTGGCTCCGTGACACATTGGCCCTGTCCAGGCCCAAGTATATAAAGCCTCCACTTCAGTTTTTAATTTCATTTTCATCATTTAATTTCCAGAACACGAAGAGAAACAGAGGGTGCGAAGGTTTCTTGATAATTTCTTTCCGATTATGCAGTCAAACACAGTCCAAACTCAAATTAACTTCAGATACCGAGGTATTAAGCAGTAAGGAGAATTCCTACGGATTTAGTTTCGCGAAATTCGGCCGGCGAATCGTCGTGCTACCGAACTAAGGTAAGTGGAATTGCTCCAAATTAGTGTCTATGTGCTCCTAGCCTTAAAGTGAATATTTCTCCCTTCTGGACTTTCGAGAAATAGCAAGTTTTCGACCGTCTTTCGATAATCCAAAGTTTAGGCTATAAATATATCGAAAGTGACATTTTCTTTCAGAATATTGGTGTATTTAGTTCTAATTGACATATATGTAAATGCAGTTGGGAGAAATAGCTGGAGTACTAACCGAGCTTCGTCCGTTAGTCAGATAAACCGAGGTTAAGGTATGTAAAGCCAGTTTCTTCGGCAAGTTAGTAGTTTTATCCTTGTATAGCACAGTAAACTCCGTAATAGAATTCCAGGAGTTGAATATTGAGTATTGTGCAAGTTCAATAAATCTGATTTGCGTTGTTATATCATACTTAGTCGGAAAGTTAGTAAAGCATGTGCCAAAATGGCAAGTTAGCATTCCAGACTCAGTATAGCCTAGTATGTGATTAGAAAGCATGTTTCTAGAATAATATGATAGATATTTAGAATAAGAGTTAGTAAAGTAAAATCAGACAGTCAGATAGTATCTTGGCTATAGATTAGCCATACAATTAGATAGTATCTTGGCTACAGTATAGCCATACAGTTAGATAGTATCTTGGCTACAGATTAGCCATGCAGTTAGATAAAGATCACAGATTCAGTATAAAGCAGTATGAGAATCGGTATAATACAGAAAGAGATCATAATAAGAAATCAGAACTCAGATAGTATTTTTCAGTTTAAACATGCTTGATATATATGTGCTTATTGTTTGTTGAGACTTGGCTGTGTTGTGAGGGCACCCTTTTGAGCGTCCTTGCTGCCCCTGGGTTGGTAACTGTGTCGCCCACTGTGCGGGTGGGTTTACGTCACTCCAAGGAGTGGCATGTCATCCCCAGTTTGGACGAAGATGGGATGAAGCTTTCTCCATATCAGGCTGATCAACATTACAGTACAGATAGCCCTGTTGTGCGCAAGCGCCCAGGGAACAGATTCAGATACAGTTACAGTTACAGATACAGTATAGGCGTCCTCCAGACTCAGACACAGTTTTTTATATCGGAGGCTATGGCCCGAGCCGGAGACCTAGGGGGCCGACAGAGGTGCTCGTAGTTAGCAGACGAGTGGAGTGACTTATTTTTGGCTAGTTTTGACTCGGGTAGGGGTATATAGATTGTTTGCTTGCTTGGCGCCATCCGTCTTATGGGGGTTGGTATTGGCTCTTGTTTGCTATATATATATATATGTATTTATGTGCTATATATTAGTTAATAGACAACAGGTCGCCGCATCTACTGGTAGGCTCCTGCCCTATCACAGCACAAAAAGTCTGATTCAGTTCATATCAGTTCTTACAGATTCAGTTATCTCCTGCTTTTCAGAATTGCTAGTTATGTTATTTGTATTCAGTTGTATCCAGTTGCTTTGGATACTCGGTACCAGTGGTACTGACGCCCGTTTGGGGCGCTGCATTACTTGCCTGCAGGTACTCATAGACAAAGAGGCGATCCCTCGTGATTCCAGCCAGCTTATAGAGTCATCAGCTCCTGTCATCCGGAGCTTGATATTCAGAGGTGTAGTTCATTTTCTTTTATTGTACAGCATGGGTAGGCCAGGGCCCTGTCCCGACCATTTCATCAGTACTCATAGAGGCTTACAGATTGTATATATTCATCTCCCTGTGGTTAGTTGTGCCGGTTGTGTGAGGCCGTGCGTTTTGTTTAGCTGTTTAGCATTGTTGATTATGTTGGTCGTGTGGGGCCATAGTTTGATAGTAGTGGTGACCTTGCTAGTCACGTAGTTATTCAGTATTCCATTGTTGAGTTACAGATAACTAGACAGCATGATGGCCTTGTCGGCCCGCATAGGTTTCCCCCTTTGCAAGTATGTTTCTGGTTAGCTGAAGTTTTATACAGGTGGCTATAGGCCCAGTCGGCCGGAGGCTGTGTTTACAGTCGTTATATAGCTCGTTGTTTCCAGGAATCTGAGTTAGATCTAGCCAGACACCAGATGTGCTTAGGCTCACCAGTTAGCAGTCTAGGTCCTACTAGGGCACCAGGTGCCAGTCATACCCCCCAAGGCGGGGCTTGACAAACTTGGTATCAGAGTAGGTCGTGTCCCAGGGAGTCTGCAAGCCGTGCTAAGTAGAGTCTTGTCTATGGATGTGTTGTGCACCACATACTATAGGCAGGAGGATGCGAGGCATGATAGGATGGTTACTCTTCTTTCTCATTCAGTCGTGCTATAGAGTGGTACAGTATAGGGTTGGGTCCCTAAAACTTATCATATTCTTTGTCTATAGATAAGAATGGCAGACCAGCGCCACCCTGCCACCGGCAGAAGATTAGACACAGCAGCAGGAGAAGGCACCAGCAGGATGCCTCAGTTCCATTCAGAGTCAGCTCGATCTGAGGGCGATATAGAGGCTTCATCACAGCCCTCTCAGCAGTCCCCCTCACATCAGGAGTCATTGGGCACGACACCGCCTCCGATAGCTCCTGTACATTCTCCATCAGACCAGGAAGTTCGGAGCGCAATGGTTATTTTGGCACAAATGATGGCCACACAGCGCCAGCCAGTGCCACCTGTAGCAGCAGAGCCTTCAGGTGGTTCAGGTAGTTCCAGGGTCAGGGAGTTTTTGGCACTAGGTCCCCCAAAGTTTTACTGGGTCAGATCAAGCATAGGACCCCCAGGATTTCCTAGATCAGATGCAGAGAATTTTTTGGGTTATGCATGTGACCCCTACAGAATCAGTTGAGCTGGCAGTGTTTCGGTTGTGAGACATAGCTATATTATGGTACGAGAGTTGGGAAAGGTATCGAGGGAGAGATGTTGCCCCTCCGACCTGGTCCCGCTTCTCGGAGGCCTTCCTGGACCGTTATTTGCCACGGGAGATCTGGTAGGCCCGGATGGATCAGTTTTTGCATTTGGAGCAGGGGGCGAGGAGTGTACGAGAATATGCCCTATAGTTTGACTCCCTAGCCCTCTATGCTCTAGCTTTTGTGGACACTATGCCATCTAGAGTCCACCGGTTCATTATGGGTCTGAACCCGGAATATATTGAAGCCTGCATGATGACTACGTTACGAGAAGAAATGGATATTGCCCGAGTACAGGCCTTTGCCTAGACCATTGAGGACCTTAGATAGCGGCAACAGGGAAGTAGACAGATAAATCAGGAACAACGCCGCAGAGACAGATCGGATGGAATGCAAAGGGAGGTTCAGAGAGGACCCAGGCCTCGATTGTCAGACAGACCCCCACCTCTACCACAGCAACAGTAGCGAGGTAGATTTGCTCATCAAGGGCAGTTAGAGTCTGGTGGCAGTTCTCGAACAGTAGATTCCCTGCAGCAGAGAAGGGGAGAGCAGAGCAGATTTACACCACCACCCTGCCCTAATTGCGGCCGACCTCACATTGGAGCTTGTAGATATAGCTCCTCGGGGTGTTATATTTTCGGGCAGGAGGGGCACCGCATGAGAGATTGTCCGGCCAGGGGACAAGAGAGCAGAGATAGTCAGGACAGGGGATCCGCAGGGCCACGAGCTCCAGCAGCCTCATCAGGGCGTAGGCCCTCAGGTACAGCAAGTAGAGGCCGAGGTAGATTAAGAGCCTCTAGTTCAGGTGCGGGCTCAAGCTGTACCTATGCATTACCAGGGAGACAGGACTCAGAGGCATCTCCAGATGTAGTGACAGGTATGATGACTATCTGTTCATGCCCTGCTTATGTACTGATTGATCTAGGGTCCACTCTGTCATATATTACCCCATTTGTGGCTCGAAAGTTTAATGTCGCATCAGAGTTATTACAGCAGCCCTTTTTAGTATCTACACCCGCCGGTGACTGCATTATAGCTAGTAGAATTTATCGAGGGTGTACAGTAGAGGTTGTTGATCGCCAGACTTCAGTAGATCTGGTAGAGTTAGAAATGATTGATTTCAATGCCATTATGGGTATGGATTGGTTAGTGCCATGTTATGCTAACGTAAAATGTTGGACCAAGACGGTCTGATTCCACTTTCCAGGAGAGGCAGTGTGAGAGTGGAAAGGCAGCATAGCTACTCCAAAAGGTAAGTTTATTTCCTACCTTCAGGCGAGGAAATTGATAACTAAGGGATGTATTTACCACCTAGTTAGGGTTCAGGATGTTCGCGTAGAATCTCCGACACTTCAGTCTGTTCCAGTGGTGAATGAATTCCCTAATGTATTTCCAGACGAGTTACCTGGTATTCCCCCAGAAAGGGAGATAGATTTTGCAATTGACTTGCTACCAAGTACTCAGCCTATATCAATTCCTCCGTATCACATGGCTCCTGCTGAACTCAGAGAATTAAAGGAGCAGTTGAAGGACCTGCTAGATAAGGGTTTTATCAGGCCGAGTACTTCACCGTGGGGTACGCCAGTTCTATTTGTGAGAAAGAAGGATGGCTCACTCCGCATGTGTATAGATTACTGGCAGCTGAATAAAGTTACAGTAAAGAATAAGTATCCGCTTCCCAGAATAGATGATTTGTTTGATCAGCTACAAGGGGCCAAATATTTCTCCAAGGTTGACTTGCGGTCCGGATATGATCAGGTTCGAGTTCGTGAAAGAGACATTCCCAAAACGGCTTTCGATATGGACACTTTGAATTCCTGGTTATGTCCTTTGGGTTGACGAATTCCCTAGCAATATTCATGGACCTGATGAATAGCATTTTCAGACCATACCTGGACCTATTCGTGATAGTGTTTATTGATGATATTCTAGTGCATTCTCGCTCTGAAGCAGATCACCAGGCTCATTTACGGACAGTGCTCCAGATTCTCAGGGACCGTCAATTATATGCTAAGTTCTCCAAGTGTGAATTCTGGCTGATCTCAGTAGCCTTCTTGGGGCATATTGTGTCGGATGCTGGTATACAGGTTGACACGCAGAAGATAGAAGCAATTAAAACCTGGCCTAGGCCTACCACTCCGACCGAAGTCCGCAGTTTTCTGGGTTAGCGGGATATTACAGGAGATTTGTTGAGGGATTCTCTACTATAGCGGCACCTCTGACCAAACTGACGCAGAAAGCAGCGAAGTTTCAGTGGACAGAGGCATGTGAGGAGCTTCCAGGAGTTAAAAAACAGATTAACCTCCTCCCTAGTGTTAGCATTTCCAGAAGGTACAGAAGGTTATTCAGTGTATTGCGACGCATCAGGTGTTGGGTTGGGTTGTGTGTTGATGCAACATGGTAAGGTGATTGCGTATGCTTCCAGATAGCTGAGGAAACACGAAAAGAATTACCCTACCCATGACCTGGAGTTAGCCGCAGTGATCCATGCCTTAAAGATATGGAGACATTACTTGTATGGCGTCCATGTGGATATTTTCACAGATCATAAGAGCCTACAGTATATCTTCACCCAGAGGGAGTTGAATCTGCGACAGCGTCGCTAGTTGGAGCTATTAAAAGATTATGATGTGGATATTCTGTATCATACCGGAAAAGCCAACGTAGTAGCAGATGCTCTCAACCGTAAATCCATGGGAAGTTTGGCATATTTGCAGCCCGAGCAGCGGGAGTTGGTCAGGGAGATACATCAATTAGCTAGCCTAGTCATTCGTATAGCATACACTGAGGAAAATAGAGCGGTAATTCAGAACACCGCCATGTCATCATTAGTTGTGGAAGTAAAAGAACGGCAGTATGAGGATCCTGACCTGATCCAGCTCAAAGACAGAATCCAGTAGGGTAAAGCGCCAGATTTTCAGATAACTGAGGAAGAAGTGCTGTTATGTAAAGGTCGCCTCTGTGTTCAAGATGTTTCAGGGCTCCGCCAGCAGATTATGAACGAGGTACATTACGCCCGTTATTCTCTTCACCCCGGTGCGACAAAAATGTACCATGATATCAAGGAGAATTATTGGTGGCCAGGAATGAAAAGAGAAATTGCCGAATTTGTAGCCCAGTGTCCTAACCGCCAACAGGTAAAAGCGGAACACCAGAAACTAGGCGGGTTAACTCAGGACATAGTTGTGCCTCTCTGGAAATGGGAAGTAGTGAATATGGATTTTGTAGAAATATTACCCCATACCATACATAGACACGATTCTATTTGGGTAATAGTTGACAGGCTGACAAAATCAGCTCATTTCCTGCCAGTGAAATCTACCTTCTCGACCTGGATTATGTCGAATTATACATTAGAGAAATAGTTAGATTACATGGAGTGCCAGTATCTATTATTTCAGATAGAGGAGCACAGTTTACAACTAGATTTTGGCAGTCGTTCCAAAGGGGTCTGGGAACACAGATTAATTTGAGCACAGCATTCCACACTCAGACAGATGGACAGGCTGAGCACACTATTCAGACACTCGAGGACATGCTACTAGCGTGTGTGCTAGATTTTGGAGGTAGCTGGGACGAGCATTTGCCGTAAATTGAATTTGCTTATAATAATAGCTATCACTCAGCCATACAGATGGCGCCTTTTGAAGCATTGTATGGGCGAAAATGCAGATCGCCGGTTGGCTGGTTTGAAGTGGGAGAATCAGTGTTGATTGGTCCAGACATTATTCAACAATCAGAGGAGAAGGTAAAGCTTATTAGAAAACGCCTACTGATTGCACAGAGCGCCAGAAATCATATGCTGATGTGTGGCGCAGAGGCATGGAATTTGATGTGAATGACTGGGTATTTCTGAAAGTATCTTTGATGAAAGGGGTGATGAGATTCGGCAAGAATGGTAAGCTCAGTCCGAGATTTGTTGGGCCTTATCAGATTCGTCAAAGGATAGGCCGAGTAGCATATGAATTGAACTTGCCTCCAGAATTAGAATCCGTTCATCCGGTCTTTCATGTATTATGCTGAGGAAATGCATAGGAGACCCATCTAGAGCAGTCCCAGTCCAAGATATCCAGGTTACCGAAGAGCTGGCCTATGAAGAGGTTCCAGTAGCCATCTTAGACAGACAGATTCGTAGATTGAGAACTAAAGATATTGCGTATGTCAAGGTATTGTGGCGTAACAGGAACCGAGAGGAGTTGACTTGGGAGGTGGAGGAAGATATGAAGACCAAATACCCTCATTTATTTCAAGCCTAGTCAGGCGACAAGTATGTTCGTATTATTATCTTATGCAGTGCCTTATAGTATATATATAAATGAGAAGGTCTATTTTAATCTGTCATTTAAATACTATAGTGTTGTGTGGAGTACCTGTATAGGACTTTTCTGCATTTCAGGTTTTTGGGATAGTCCATATTATAGGGGAAACTTTGCCGAAATATTTCTAGAAACAAGTTGAGAAGTCCTCTAGATAGAAGTTTACATTCGAGGATGAATGTTCTTAAGGTGGGGAGAATGTTACACCCCGTAAAATTCCCAACACATAGATGGCCTATTCGCGTGTTGGTTAAGAGTATTTGAAAGCCATACATGCTAGAAAAAGGCCCGGGAAAAGACTGGACGAGAAACCTGTCGAACCATCGTGGAAGGAGTCGGGGCAGAGCCACTCCGCGATGGCAACGTGTCATAGAGATGGAGCCTCCACGTTGGCTCCGTGACACATTGGCCCTGTCCAGGCCCAAGTATATAAAGCCTCCACTTCGGTTTTTAACTTCATTTTCATCATTTAATTTCCAGAACATGAAGAGAAACAGAGGTTACGAAGGTTTCTTGATGATTTCTTTCTGATTACGCCATCAAACGCGGTCCAAACTCAAATTAACTCCAGATACCGAGGTATTAAGCAGTAAGGAGCATTCCTACGAATTTAGTTTCGCGAAATTCGACCGGCGAATCGTCGTGCTACCGAACTAAGGTAAGTGGAATTGCTCTAGATTAGTGTCTATGTGCTCCTAGCCTTAAAGTGAATATTTCTCCCTTCTGAACTTTCGAGAAATAACAAGTTTTCGACCGTCTTTCGATAAGCCAAAGTTTAGGCTATAAATATATTGAAAGTGTTGTTTTCTTTCAGAATATTGGTGTATTTAGTTCTAATTGACATATATGTAAATGCAGTTGGGAGAAATAGCTAGAGTACTGACCGAGCTTCGTCCGTTAGTCGGATAAACCGAGGTTAAGGTATGTAAAGCCAGTTTCTTCGGCAAGTTAGTAGTTTTAGCCTTGTATAGCACAGTAAACTCCGTAGTAGAATTCCAAGAGTTGAATATTGAGTATTGTGCAAGTTCAGTAAATCTGATTTGCATTATTATATCATACTCAGTCCGAAAGTTAGTAAAGCATGCGCCAAAATGGCAAGTTAGCATTCCAGACTCAGTATAGCCCGGTATGTGATTAGCAAGCATGTTTCTAGAATAATATGACAGATATTCAGAATAAGAGTTAGTAAAGTAAAATCAGACAGTCAGATAGTATCTTGGCTACAGATTAGCCATACAGTTAGATAGTATCTTGGCTACAGTATAGCCATACAGTTAGATAGTATCTTGGCTACAGATTAGCCATGCAGTTAGATAAAGATCACAGATTCAGTATAAAGCAGTATGAGAATCAGTGTAATACAGAAAGAGATCAGAATAAGAAATCAGAACTCAGATAGTATTTTTCAGTTTAAACATGCTTGTTATATATGTGCTTATTGTTTGTTGAGACTTTACTGTGTCGTGAGGGAACCTTTTTGAGCGTCCTCGCCGCCCCTGGGTTGGTAACTGTGTTGCCCACTGTGCGGGTGGGTTTACGTCACTCCAAGGAGTGGCATGCCGTCCCCAGTTTGGACGAAGATGGGATGCAGCTTTCCCCATATCAGGCTGATCAGCATTACAGTACAGATAGCCCTATTGTGCGCAAGCGCCCAGGGAACAAATTCAGAAACAGTTACAGTTACAGATACAGTATAGGAGTCCTCCGGACTCAGACACAGTTATTCATATCGGAGGCTATGGCCCGAGCCGAAGACCCAGGGGGCCGGCAGAGGTGTTCGTAGTTAGCAGACGAGTGGAGTGACTTATTTTTGGCTGGTTTTGACCCGGGTAGGGGTGTATAGATTGTTTGCTTTCTTGGCGCCATCCGGCTTATGGGGGTTGGTATTGGTTCTTGTTTGCTATATATATATATATATAGGTATATATATATATGTGTGTGTGTGTGTGTGTATTTATGTGCTATATATTAGTTAATAGACAGCAAGCCGCCACATCTACTGGTACGCTCCTACCCTATCACAGCACAAAAATTCTGATTCAGTTCATATCAGTTCTTACAGATTCAGTTATCTCCTGCTTTTCAGAATTACTAGTTATATTATTTATATTCAGTTGTATCCAGTTGCTTTGCATACTTGGTACCAGTGGTACTGACGCCCGTTTGGGGCGCTGCATTACTTGCCTGCAGGTACTCATAGACGAGGAGGCGATCGCTCGTGATTCCAGCCAGCTTATAGAGTCATCAGCTCCTGTCATCCGAAGCTTGATATTCAGAGGTGTAGTTCATTTTCTTTTATTGTACAGCATGGATAGGCGGGGGCCCTGGCCCGACCATTTCATCAATACTCATAGAGGCTTGCAGATTGTATATATTCTTCTCCCTGTGGTTAGTTGTGCCGGTCGTGTGAGGCCGTGCGTTTTGTTTAGCTGTTTAGCACTGTTGATTATGTTGGCCGTGTGGGGCCATAGTCTAACAGTAGTGGTGACCTTGCCGGTCACGTAGTTATTCAGTATTCCATTGTTGAGTTACAGATAACTAGACAGCATGGTGGCCTTGTCGGCCCGCATAGGTTCCCCCCTTTGTAAGTATGTTTTTTGTTAGCTGAAGTTTTATACGGGTGGCTATAGGCCCAGTCGGCCGGAGGCTGTGTTTACAGCCATTATATAGCCCGTTGTTTCCAGGAATCTGAGTTAGAGCTAGCCAGACACCAGATGTGCTTAGGCTCACCAGTTAGCAGTCTAGGTCCTACTAGGGCACCAAGTGCCAGTCATACCCCCAAGGCGGAGCGTGACACGTCCCAAGCCTTATCAGGGCTAAGGACGCTTCCATGATATCAATATCAAGTTGAAGGCCCCTTGGGGGCAGGGTACCTCACAAGGAAGGTCCCAAATAATCTGAATATACCTACGTTGGCATGTAGTTCTAAGGCATAGGGTTGACTGATCCTTAGCCTACTCGGTGCTAGACACTACTCTCAAAAAAATACATATGCTCTCCATCGTTTTTCAACGAAGCTAAACCATCATCTAGTGACGAGACTCATAACATACATGCATAAATCTAAAATCATAATATAAGGAGCCTTGGACTCAAACCATACCACAAGCTGAAAATAGTGGGAGTCTAGACTCCAAAATCCATGTGGTAAGCTAATAACATGAAATTTAGATAAATCACGAAACATACTTGATCATATGGGCTTGCCCAATATTTAAACATGCTTGATATAGACTTGATCATTCGAAAACATGAATTTGGACATGGATAATTCGAAATCATACTTTCATCACACACATCTTATCATGCTTGAATGCATTTATCGTAGATCTCAACTTTCATGAACTTCCATGGATGGCCATTATAATTTGTAAAACTTGAAGACATAATTTGTAATTGAAAACATTGTAAAATATGCACATTTATCATAATTCAACATTAGAAACATGCTTAGATCATACCCATGAGTGATACTTAGAGAATTCACATGTTGGGTTAAAACCTCATAGATTCATGAACTAGAATTACATGAATTGAAGAGGGATTGGGCATGGGTGTGGATGATTACACCCATTCATAACCCTACATACCTCGAAGAATCTGATTTGACAAACCCTCTTGAAAGCCCAATGGATTTTGGGGAAGAACTTGATGAATCCTAAGCTTGATCACCCTTAAAAACCTCTAGGTTGCATGTATTGAATAGGATGGGTTTTGAATGAGTTTAACCCACTTAAAACACCCTTTTTTGAGCCTAAAATGACGTAGTATAGGACTTAGAGACTTAGAAGTTACGTATTTGCCGTTACTAAAATCGCAGGAAATTAGCCACTGTTTAAAGCAATGACAAACATAACAAGTCGTCCCTCACTCCCACGACCGATTACTTCCCTCATTATTTCCTCTCATTTTCCCGTCTCAGGTCTCTACCATGACCGGATAGGACGAGTCATTAGCAGCTCCAACGACTCGTCGTTGCCAGCCGTTGTCACCACTGCTCTCATCTTGGAAATCCTCCTAACGAGAACATACAATGGCTCGTTGTTTAGAACAATGAGTCATCCCATGACTCGTGTCAACCTTCTTTGACCAGGACCGCGTTCACAACGACATGTTACATCAAACAACGGGTCATTCCTAGACCTGTCACTCAGGATCCTCTACTACAGAACCTGACCACGGGTGGCTACCACGAGTCGTGGGACCCTCCAACGACTTGTACCACGGATCATTCTGAGAGGAACTTCTGACTTTTCTGCTACTTTTTATTTCAACTCCCAAGTATAGGCTTACGAACTTTTGGGGTATTGCAATATCTCCCGCTTGGGAACATTCATCCTTGAATATGGGTGAACATACTGAAAAGCTGAGAAATGTCAACTACCATACCAAACACTGAACATTTAAGCTGAAAACTAGCAGAATGACTAACTCCGGACTAGATTACATGACTGAAGTGAATTCATGAATCATACATACATACACTGACATGAAACAAACTAGGGAACATGAACTGAACATGAAACTGGACAGGATACTAAGGAGGAAACTGGTACCTCAAGCTGGAACTGAGCTGGAAGGGAATAGATGCGGGTATCTAGCCATCATGTCTGCTTTATCTTCCCACATAGCTTTCTCAACATGCAAATTCTTCCACAAAACCTTTACTAAGGATACTTCTTTGTTCCACGAACCTAACGATCAACTATTTCCATTGAAACCTCCTCATAGCTAAGGCTATCCTTCACACCTACACTGTCTACCGGGACAACCAAAGCCAGATTACCCAAGCATTTCTTTAAAATGACACATGAAACACTTGATGAAATGAAGCTAATTCTAAGGGAAACTCCAATTCATATGCTACCTTGCCAACCCGTTTCATAATTCGGTAATGACCAACATAACGGGGATTGAGTTTTCCTTTCTTTTCGAACCGCATCACTTCCTTCATGGGAGATACCTTCAAAAACACCCAATCATCAACTTCAACTCCAGCTCCCTTCTCCTCACATCCGCATAGGACTTTTAGTGACTCTGAGCTGTTTTCAACCAGTCCCTTATAAGATGAATTTTCTCCATAGCCTCATAAACCGAATCTGGACCTAGCAACGTAGCGTCACCGACCTCAAACCAACCAATAAGTGATCTACACCTCCAGCTATAAAAAGCATCAAACAGAGCCATCTAAATGCTGGAATGGTAGCTTTTGTTATATGCAAACTCAATGAGAGGCAAATGATCATCCCAACTACCCTTGAAATCAATCACACACGCTCTCAACATATCCTCGAGATTCTGAATAGTCCGCTCAGCCAGACCATCTGTCTGTGGGTGAAAGGTTGTGCTAAGCTTGACTTGAGTACCAAGTCCTTTCTGAAAAGATCTCCAAAACTGGAAGGTAAACTGAGTACCTCTATCTGATATAATGGACAAGGACCGGACTAACTCCATAATATATAACTTAGCAAAATCCTCTGTTGAATCGGTAGTCTTGATCAGTAGAAAATGAGCTGCCTTAGTCAACTTGTCTACAACCACCCAAATAGTCATACTATCAACAAGTACAAGGAAAACCTATAATGAAGTCCATATTGATTTCCTCCAACTTCCAAGTAGGGATACTAATGTCTTGAAGTACACCTCCAGGTCTTTGATGTTCCACTTTCACCTGTTGATAATTGAGACACTTAGCCACAAATTTTGTTATGTCCTTGTTCATGCCATTCCACCAATAGACGTCCCGTAGGTCACGATACATCTTGGTGGCACCTGGATGTATAGAATATCTAGAACCATGAGCCTCATGCAACATAGCAGATGACTCTTATATTAGGTCATCAACACTCGGTACACAAGATGACCCTGATATTATAGCACACCATCTCCCCCTTGGGAGAAGACCTCCACCTTCTGATTTTGAATGGCTTTCCTTCAATTTTACCAAAATCAAATCCTCGTCTTATCTAGCTTTGACCTCGGTCATCAAGGAAGATTCTGACCCATTCTGAATAATGACGCCTCCATCTGTTGAGTCAACAAGACGGCCTCCTAGCCGTGCAAGTCTATGGACATCCTTCACTAATTCTTTACTTTCCTAGTCTACATGGGACACACTCTCCATAGAAATCCTACTAAGAGCATCTTCCACCATATTAGCTTTGCCCGGATGATAAAGGACACTAATATCATAATTCTTCAAAAGCTCCAACCACCTTCTCTGAGGAAGATTTAGGTCCTTCTAGGTAAACACATACTGTAGGCTCTTGTGGTCCATAAACACATCCACATGGACCCCGTACGGATAGTGTCTCCAAATCTTCAAGGCAAATACTACTGTAGCTAACTCGAGGTCGTGAGTCGGATGTTTTTTTCATGGACTTTCAACTGCCTGGATGGATAGTCTATAACTTTACCATGTTGCATGAGCACACAATCAAGACCAATCCTCGAGGTGTCACGATATACCCCAAACCCATCGGTACCCTCAAGTAGGGTCAACACCGATGTTGAGGTGAGTCGGCTCTTCAACTCTTGGAAGCTCTTCTCACAAGCCTCTGACCATTGAAACTTCCTTTCTTATGGGTCAATTTAGTCAATGGTGCTGCAATGGATGAAAACCCTTCAACAAACCTCCTATAGTAACCAACTAAACCTAATAAACTCCTAATATCCAAAGGACTAACTGGTCTAGGCCAATTCTTCACCGTTTCTATCTTTTGAGAGTCCACCTGTACACCCTCACTTGACACCACATGACCTAAAAATGCCACTAAGTTCAACCAAAATTCACATTTACTGAACTTAGCATACAACTACGATCTTTCAAGGTCTGTAGCACCACCCTCAAATGAGCGGCATGCTCCTCCTCGCTCCGATAGTATATAAGGATGTCATCTATGAACACAACCACGAACATATCCAAGTATGGTTTGAACTCCTTTTTCATCAAATCACAAAAGCTATAGGACCATTTGTTAGTCCAAAAGACATGACTACAAACTCATAGTGACCATACCGAGTCCTAAAGGCCGTCTTCGAGATGGCACTCTCCTGAACCCTGAGATGATGGTATCCGGATCTGAGGTCTATCTTTGAGAAACACTTGGCACACTGGAGCTAGTCAAACAAATCATCAATCCTAGGGAGGGAATACTTTTTCTTGATGGTGACCTTGTTCAATTTTCGATAATTAATGCACATCCGAAGGGAACCATCCTTCTTTTGGACAAAGAGAACTGGTGCACCCCATGAGGATTTGCTAGGTCTGATGAATCCCTTGTCTAAGAGGTCTTTCAACTGCTCCCTTCAACTCCTTTAGCTCAAATGGAGCCACTCTATAAGGAGGAATAAACATAGGCTGCATATTGGGAAGTAGGTCAGTACCAAAATTGATCTCCCGCTCAGGAGGGATTCCCGATAAATCATCTGAAAACACTTCTGGGTATTCACACACTATAGGAACTGACTGGATAGTCGGGGTTTCATACGTAGCATCCTTAACCCTAACTAGATAGTACGCTCAACCTTTAGAAATCATCTTTCAGTCCTTAAGGTAGGAAATGAAGTGACCTATAGGCACAACTGAACTACCCTTTCATTCTAGGACTGGCTCACCTGAAAATCAAAACTCTACTGCATGGGTTCTACAATTGACTGAGGCATAACATGCATGTAGCCAATCCATGCCAAAGATAACATCAAAATCGGTCATGGCTAGCTTTACTAAATCTGCTGAGGTGACTTTCTGAAGGACTGTGACAAGGCAATTCTATATACCCATCGAGCTATAACTGAATCACCGACTAGAGTAGAGACTGAGAAGGGTTCTGATAGGATTTTGGGACTAATTCCTAAACTACTAGGTACATAAGGCATCACAAAAGATAAAGTATCCCCTAGATCTAGAAATGCATATACATCAAGGTGGAATACTCGTAACATACTGGTGACTACATCTGGGGTGACCTCCTGCTCCTGACGAGATGCTAGGGCACATAATCTATTCTAGCGCTAACCGCCACCCGCACTAGTGGATTCCCCTTGCTGAGTTGGGCATGCTGGTGGAGCTACTGAACTGGAGGCTGGGCCTCGGCCCCTATTATGGCCCTGCCTGGCTGCTGGGCAATCTCTAAGCATGTGCCCGGGCTTCCTACACCAGAAACAAGCACCTGAACCTGTTAAGCACTGACCCGTGTGTCTCCCGCCACACCTGCTACACTCTGGAATACTGGACTCTCTGCTATCCCATGTACGAACCTACTCACTTGGGCTCTCTAATTTTTCACCATCTCAGGTGCATACTTGGACAAGTGAGTAAACTCCAAGGCATATTCATGAACTGTCATCTTTCCTTGCTTTAAGTTCAAAAACTCGGCTGCTTTAATCTCCCTCATCTCACAAGGGAAGAACCGATCCAGAAATGCAGTATGGAACTCCTCCCAACCAACTATCCTTCCATTGCTTGAACCAAATATGTGTAACCCCTTTCAACTAATACGAGGCTAGATCAGCGCACTCCTCTCTAGTCACCCCCATGATGTGGGTGATCTTTAGAACCTCATCAATAAACTCGTGTGGATCCTCATCCACCTTTGACCCAAGGAACTCCGAAGGGTTCCTCCTCAGAAAATCTCTAAATTTTGTCGTCGCCGCATTCCCATTCTAAGGGACATATTCTACCACCTATTAATTGACTTGGGCAGTCACAGCCTGAGCTAGCATCTGAATGGCAACCCTAAACTCTACGTGGGCCACCTGCTCAACTACATGATCCTCATGGGCTAGTGGGGCCTGCTGGTGCCCATCCTCATTGCCATTCTCGTGGCTATTTCCATTTCCATTCCTTCTTCCGTTAACTCGACGAGGAGGCATGATTCTCCAAACACGTATAGCACGAGTTAGAAGGATAGAGAGATATTTCATCGCACGACTTAGATCATGAATGAAGGAAACATTTCCTAAATGTTTCATAGCCTCTTCGTCATAAGTGTGGCACGCTTCACACCCATGAAAAAGACTCTACTTAACGCCACTTTCAGACACCCCAGGACACTTTTAAACCAAATGCTTTGATACCAAGTTTGTCATGACCCAGACATATGTCCGGATCTAGACATGGGACAAAGAACCTCAAGAGACTCCAAGTCGACCCATAGCATGAACATGACATTTAAATTCAACATAATCAAGTGGAATTCTAACATATATAACAAAGTGGAAGTCTGAAAACATCATAACATCTGAATACATAACACAAGGCTGAAACTAAATACATGTTATGTCTTAAAAGCGTCAACTACTAACGAGTTGATGGGAAAAGGCCCCTACGAGCTCACTAGTCTGAAACTGAAAATACCCAGTACAACTAATAAGAAGCCCTCGGAAGATGAGGACTCGCCAACTGAGACTAGAAGATGCTAATACTGAGAGTCTGGCTACTAGCGGGACTGAGCCTGAATATCCGAGCTTGTATCATGAAACGATACAACATAGAGTATGCGCTCAGTATGTGGAATGTACCAAGTATGCAAGGTAAGTAAAATCAGTGATCATTCATAACATAAAACATTTCATCATAAGAGTCTGAGTAGGGATTGCATGCTATTATCTGAATCATGATTCATGCATAATTGAGTATCATAACTGAATATCATGACTAAATCGAATGACCCAAAGCTGAAAACTGATAAGCATAAGTAAAACTGAACATTGGGTCAAACCTGTTGAAAAACATTCTATCATGACTGATTAACATGCGTAACTAAAATCATGAGGAATAATGGGAGACTCGTCTTATAACCAATATTACCACGATAGATCTTATGTGGTCTCGACTATTACACTCAAGTGGGCAGAGCCGTCCAAAGCCTTGTTAGGGCTAAGGACACTACGATGATATCGATATCAAGCTGAAGGCCCCTTGGGGGCAGGGTACCTCACAAGGAAGGTCCCAAATAATCTGAATATACCTACGTTGGCATGTAGTTCTAAGGCATAGGGTTGACTGATCCTTAGCCTACTCGGTGCTAGAAAGTACTTCCAAAAATATGCATATGCTTCCGTGATTTTTCAACGAAGTTGTACCATCGTCTAGTGACGAAGCTGACTCATAACATACATGCATAAATCTGAAATCATAAAATGAGGAACCTTAGGCTCAAACCATACCACAAGCTGAAAATAGTGGGAGTCTACACTCCAAAATCCATGTGGTAAGCTAATAACATGAAATTTAGATAAATCCTGAAACCTACTTGATCATATGGGCTTGCCCAATATTTAAACATGCTTGACATAGACTTGATCATTCAAAAACATTAACATGGACATGGGTAATTCAAAACCGTACTTTCATCATACACATCTCATCATGCTTGAATGCATTTATCGTAGATCTCAACTTTCATGAACTTCCATGGATGGCCATTATAATTTGTAAAACTTGACGACATAATTTGTAATTGAAAATATTGTAAAATATTCCCATTAATCATAATTAAACACTAGTAACATGCTTAGATCATACCCATGATTGATACTTAGAGAATTCACATGTTGGAGTTAAAACCCCATAGATTCATTAGCTAGAATTTCATTAATTGAAGAGGGATTAGGCATGGGTGTGGATGATTACACCCATTCATAACCCTACATACCTCAAAGAATCTTATTTGACAAACCCTCTTAAAAGCCCAATGGATTTTGGGGAAGAACTTGATGAATCCTAAACTTGATGAATTCTAAGCTTGATCACCCTTAGAAACCTCTAGGTTGCATGTATGGAAGAGGATGGGTTCTGAATGAGATTAACCCTCTTAAAACACTCTTTTTTTATCCTAAAACGATGTAGTATAGTACTTAGGGGCTTTAGTTATGAATTTGTCGTTACTAAACTCATAGGAAATTAGCCACTGTTCGAAGCAACGACCAACACAACGAGTCATCCCTCGCTCCCACGATTTGTTACTTCCCTTGTTGTTTCCTCTCATTTTTCCATCTCAGGTCTTCTACCACGGCCGGACAGGATGAGTTGTTACCATCTCCAATGACTCGTCATTGCCAACCGTTGTCACCACTTCTCCAATCATGGAAATCCTCCCAACAGGCACATACAATGACTCATTGTTTAGAGAAACGAGTCGTCCCATGACTCGTGCCATCATTCTTTGACTAGGACCACCTTCATAATGACCCGTTACATCAAACAATGGGTCATTCCTATACCTATTACCCAGGATCCTCTACTGCAGAACCTGACCACGGGTGGCTACCATAAGTCATGGGACCCTCCAACAACTTGTACCACAGGTCGTTCTGAGAGGAACTTCTAACTTTTCTGCTACTTTTCATTTTAACCACCGAGTCTAGGCTTAGGCATTTTCGGGGTATAACAATACTAGTAAAACATTAGTTGAAATCATAAATATTAATCAAATAGATCATGAGAGTAAGGACTGGATGCTAAAGGAAATATGTATGAGATATACACAATCATAAGATTTTTATCATAAACTGATCATAATGACCCAAGATTTAAAAATAGAAATCATATTACTTGTCATGCTTGAAATCAAAAGCAAAAGCTCATAAACTGATCATTGGGTCAAATCTGTTATAAACCATAATATCATAAGTCATGAACATGAGTAACTAAAATCATGAGGAACAATAGGAGAATCATCATAACCGACAACCACCATGTATGAGCATATGATGATCCCACGTCTTGCCCACGTGGAGGAGAGTCATCCTAAGCCTTGCAAAGGTAAAGGACGAATAAGGTGTGATATCACAGAGTGCCCTCAAGCGGGGGAAGCACTCTTTTGAGAGGTCCCACCAAAATATATTGTATGTTGACACGTTGTTCAGAGACCCGGATCCTCAAAATCCCTAGCCTACTCGGTGCTAGACACTACTCCCAAAACATGCATATTGCTCATATAATCATAGTCTAAAAACATAGCTTAAAACTAAATAGATGGGGAGTCTTGACTCCAAATATCTCCTTAAAACTGATCTTGTAAGCCTTGGCTAAAGTCATGATAAGCATACTTATCTTGCATGGGCTTGCCCAAATCATAGAGTCATACATACTTGAAATAGAATTCATAGTTCAAAATCATGTAATCATGAGTAAATAATTCATAATAATTCATGCATACTAGATAACTCATCATGCTAGAAATCATGAAATCATAATCTTGAATTTCATATGACATGCATAATAGGGCATAATTTCTAATAACTTTAAATTCATGAATTAATAATCAAATTGAAGGTAAAATCAGTCCCAATAGTTTTGAATCATTAATTAGAACATGAGGGGATTGGACCCATAGGCATAACATAGATAATTTGATAGAATTGGGTTAAAACTCTAGAACTCCAATACACTTGATTAGACTTGAATTCATGAATTAGAGGAGAAATTGGGCGTGAGGGTGGAAGAAATCCCCCATTCATGTCCCTACATACCTGGGTAGATGGATTGATTTTTAAGCTGGTCGTGAAAGCCCAAGAGAATTGAGGAAGAAATTGAGGAGAAACTCTAGCTTGATTTTGGAAGAAGACTTCAAATTCAATGAAATTATAAGAGCATAATGACTTAGGCTGAACATGGCTGCACCGCTGAAAGTTTAAGAAGGGAAATCAACAATAAGCCCATCATATTTCCATGATGAACAACATCAAAAGTGAGGCCAAAAATTCAGAAAGCGTTGGATATTGAAGAAGAATATTAAGATTCTATGAGGAGTATGCCCATCCAAAATAAGGAAGAAGAAAATTAGACCAAAATAGATGATCAAGAAATCCTTATATCAATGGTTGAATCAGAAGGAAAAGAAGAAAACTCCACTATACTAGCTATCTTGAAAAGATCCTTATGGGATGAAGAAAACGATGAAGAGTAGGACGTCACCAAGAAGTACTTCTCGGAGGTTACAAAAAAACTTCAAACTTACTCCAAAAGAAAACTGAAAGTGTGACTCAAACCATCCTGCATATGATTCTAAATCTTTACATTAAAAGGAATGAATTGACACAAGAATACACTATTAGTCAAATAAACTACTCAAACTTGGAGGTAGTAAGAGAAAACCTAGAAAGAGAAACTAAAGATCTTAAGAACCAGGTTCTCAGGGAAGGATAAGAGATTTAGACGATTCTAGCAAGACCTTATGAAAAGAAGGATGATGCCATAAAACTTTAAAAAAATTGAACATAATGGAAGATTTCAAGACTAATATATATAGAAAGAACACATACTCAACTCTGACAACTTTTTTACACTTAAATAAAAGTAGTAAAAGACATGACTTGAGGAATAAGGAGGTAATGATAAGAGCAAAAGTATTTCCTCCAAACTCAATATTTTTACAATGAAGAGTATAAAATACATAAAAGGCATATAAAGTTAGAATATGGTTGATTCATAAAAGTATACAACAGGTTGAAGAGTGGAGAAAATGGGAACTCAATTCCCTATATTAGCAAGGATAGGTACAAAGACATTCTCATCATCAATTAAGGGAACCCAAGTCACCTGGGTTCCTATACTTATATCTAAATCAATAGGAAATAGATAAGGTAAGATGAATTTAATACCCCGGGAAGTCCTAAGAATAGACCCAGGAGGTTAATTTGAAAAGTGCTGAAAACTGGCAAAATATCACAGGACGGACCATAGAACGACTTGTGGTATCAAACCACGAGTCGTTGTATGTTGTCGTTGGTTGGCGAAATGTTGGTGGAAGTGGAGAAAACGAGAGGTATGAAGACCCGTTGTGGGATGCAACAGGACGTCCTTTGCAGTCGTGGTTAGGGTCAGGCTGGGCGATAGTGTAAGCAACGGGAGACCCAACGACCCGTTAGGAGAAGCCACGGGTCATTGGTTATGGTCGTTGTTGGAGGATAAGAATTTCCAGTGTAGGTGACGGGCTAAGACCACGACTCGTTGGAAGGAACCACGAGTCGTGGTGAGGCTCATGGTAAGTGGGTTTAGATTTTATGATGAGCAAACAACAAACGATGTAATGAGTCATGGGTTGGAGGTACGGATCATCCTGTAGACCCGTTGTTTGGATCCGAGACTAGTTCATTCAGTAGTCCATTCAATGAGGGACATTATGGGCCGTTGGTGCTTCCCACGACCTGTTGGTACCACTAGTGGGTTTCATCCAGCCAGTTATCAGGGTAGGTTCATTAAAGGAACTTTTGACTTTTTCACGATATAAGGTCCTAAACTACGTCGTTTTGTCCTTGGAAAGCTGGGTTATTAAGAAAATAGACCTTCCTAAACTCCCACTCATGCATGCAAGGATTTTGGCAAGTGATCTAAGGGAAGATTTCAAGCTTTACACCTCAATTCTTTCAATTTCATTCTTGGGCTTTTAAGGAGGGTTAGGAATTGATAATCCCAGGTATGTAAGGATTTCAATGGGTGGATTCTTCCACGCCCATGATCCTTCTATATTAATTACTCAAAATTTATTTGAAAACTCATGGGGTTTTATATTCGGTTTGTACAAAATTTAATGATTTAATTATGGGTCTTGTGATTTTGAAACCCTATCACTATCTACTAATTTTGATCATCTTTTGAGATATAAATTGATATTAGTATGGCTGATTTCGAATTTCTAATCATTTAAACCCGATTTTTGCATGCCCATGATAAACCAATTCATGATCCATTGATGTTTTTGATAAGCCCCACGTGTATTATAAATTAAATTATAGATATATTATGTTATCTATTATTCTCTTATGGAAATTTAAACTATACGCATGATATGCAAGTATGCATGTATTTTATTTAGCATGAATTATGTTTTGGACGACTCACGTGCCTCATGTCATGGCTAGTTCATGTATGTTCAAGCATGTTTATGATTATAATGATTTAACTAGCCCATGAACTCATGTATGTATTATTATGAGCACTATATATATTCTGGGAGTAGTATCAAACACCGAGTAGGTTCGGGGCTCAGGTTAAGTCCCGAATCTCATGAACTACGTGCCACCATAGGTATGCTGGGACCCATTCATGTTTTTTCCTGGCCCAAATGTCCCTTTCATGTGTGATCACGCCCTTCATAGTTTCTACCCTTGGCAAGGTACGAACACCCTCCTGACAAGGGTTACAAGTCAGGCTTCATGTATGCTCATATGGGGTATGTCGGTTAAGAGAATCTCCCACTGTTCCTCATGATTTACGCATGTTACGATTATGTATGTTGGCTCAATTTATGTTAAAGCGTAGTTCTTCTCTTATGATTATGACTATGTTTATGTTACGAATGTTTTGAAAATCTTGAGTCGTATAATATGTATTAATGATTTATGACATGAGCATGTTGTCCTACTCTTATGACCATTTATGATTTTTATACATGTTTTAAATGTCCGTTTTACTTACCTTGCATACTCAGCACATTCCACGTACTGACCGCATACTTTCTATGTTGTATTGTCTCATGATACAAGTCCCAGTTCTCAGGCTCATCCTCACCCGTAGATGGATTCAGACTTGCTGACTGCGTACTTGGTGAGTCCTCATGTTCTGACGGCTACATGTTCACACTCTATGTTATTCCTTCAGTTTGATGTTGAATTAGATGGGGAGTTGTCCCATCAATCCGGCTTTCATGTTTAGAGGATTATTAAGACTAAAAAGTTGTATTCCGTCGTATTGTATAAGTATTATACTGTTTCCCCTTATGTTAAGCTATGACTACTCTCTCTATGCCATGTCTTCCGCCCATGTGATTGAATTAGATGTATGCTCATGCCATGGGCCAACTTGGGGTCTCTCGGGGCTCCTTATCCCATGTCAACGATTCGAGTGTACGCTTGGGTCATGAAAAACTTGGCATCAAAGCCATAGGTTTATGTGTCCTAGGGAGTCTGAAAGTCGCGCTAAGTAGAGTCTTTTTCAGGGGTGTGAAGTGCGCCATACTTATGACGAAGAGGCTACTAGAAGTTTAGGAATGTTCCCTTCTTTCATGATCTATGTCATGCGATGAACGTCCTTTACTCCTCTAATTCATGTTATTCGCGTTTGGAGAATCATGCCTCCACGCCTAGTAAATTCCAGGAGGAACGGTAATGGTGATGATCATGAGGGTGCCCATGATGGAGAGCATCAGCCAACTCCACCTGTTCATGAGGAGCATGTACCTGAGCCAGCCACCCACGCTGAGTTTAGGGTGATGATTCAAATGTTGGCACAGGCCATGATAGCTTAGGTCGAGAATCAGACTGTGGCACATTATCCGCAAAATGGGTGAGGGACTTTTTGAGGATGAGTCATCCGAAGTTTATAGGCTCGAAGTTAGATGAGGACCCACATGACTTTATTGAGGAAATTATGAATATCACCTAGGTTATGGGGGTGAATAGTACGGAATATGTTGATTTGACCTCCTATCAGCTCAAGGGGGTAGCACAAATATGGTTCAAGCAATGGAAAGGTGCTAGGACAGCGGGTGCAGGCCTGATAGGTTGGGATGAGTTCCACACCGCGTTCAAGGATCGGTTATTCCCTCGGGAGATAAGGGAGCTCAAGGCGACTGAGTTTGTGAATTTGAAGCAGGGCAACATGTCAGTCCAGGAGTGTGCCTTGGAGTTCACTCGGATATCTAATTATGCTCCGGAGTTGGTGGCGGATCAACAGGCTTGGGTAAGTCGCTTTGTGCATGGAGTAGCAGATAACTTGGATAAGGATTGTCAGATTTCCATGCTACACTGGGACATCGACTTTCCCCATATATTATTGCATGCCCAGTAGATGGAGATGGTCTATAGGAGGCAGAGACAGGCCAAGAGGGCCAGGATCGACAGCTACGGTGTTTCTCAAGCCATGTCAGGAGGTGGATCACGTCAGCAGTCCCAGCACAGATCCACTGCTCCAGCTTCATCATCGGCTAGCACGCAGTCCAGGTTCAGTGGAGACCAGAGGAGCAGGGCTACAGGTTCGAGGGATCATGGTAGCAAGCAGGAGGAGCGCACTTTCCCAGCTTGTGCGAGATGTGGAAAAAATAATCCCAGGAGGTGCCTGGTCAGCGCGGATGCTTGTTTCGGGTGTGGCAAACCTGGGCACAGGATCAGAATCCATATAATATACAAAAAAAACTCCAGATATTTGAGATCTTTCTCTTTGAATAAGATCTCAATTCCAGCGATGGTAGAGATTGCCCTACATCCAGTTCTACCGCTCCAGCAGCACGATACCCTCAGCAGGGTGCCTCCACTAGTTCGGCAGGTGGTCAGCGCCGTAACAGGTTTTATGCCTTAGTACCTCGCCAGGAGCAATAAGCTTCGCTAGATGTGGTCACGCGTATATTGCAAGTCTTCCATATTGATGCTTATGCTTTGTTAGATCCAGGAGATACCTTGTCTTTTGTGAACCCTTACATTGCTAGTAGTTTTGGAGTTAGTCCTAAAATTCTTTCAGAACCGTTCTCCGTATCTACTCCAGTCGGTGAATCAGTTGTAGCTAGGCGGGTATATAGAGGTTGCCCCAATGTTGCATAAGGTTTCCTCCGCGGACTTAATAGAATTGGCTATGACTGATTTTAACATCATTTTGGGTATGTATTGGTTGTTTGCATGTTATGCTTCGATTAATTGTAGGACCCGCAGAGTGGAACTCCAATTTCCGGGTGAGTTGGTTTTGGAATGGAAGGGTAATTCATCTGTACCAGCCGGTCGGTTTATGTCATATCTGAAGGCCAAGAAGATGATCTCTAAGGGTTGCATGTATCACCTAGTCAAGGTTAAGGCTGTAGAGTCCGAGACCCTGACTATTCAGTCAGTTTCAGTGGTGTGCAAGTATCCGAAGGTTTTTTCTGATGATTTACCAGGTGTTTCTCTGGAAAGGAAAATTGATTTTGAAATTGATCTACTACCCGATACGTAGCCTATCTCTATTCCTCCTTATAGGATGGCCCCAGCTGAGCTAAAAGAGTTAAAGAAACAGTTGAAGGACTTGTTGGATAAGGGTTTCATTAGACCGAGCAAGTCTCCATGGGTCGCACCGGTTCTATTCGTTCGGAAGAAGGATGGATCCCTTTGAATGTGTATTGATTATCGGCAACTTAATAAGGTCACTGTAAAGAACAGGTACCCCTTGCCCAGGATTGATTATTTATTTGACCAGCTCCAGGGTGTCAGGTGTTTCTCGAAGATAGATCTCAGGTCTTGGTATCACCAGCTCAGAGTCCGGGAGAGTGATATCCTAAAGACAGCCTTCAGGACCCGGAATGGCCATTATGAGTTTGTAGTTATGTCATTTGTACTAACCAATGCTCCTACATCTTTTATAGATCTAATAAACAGGGTATTCAAGGCATATTTAGACATGTTCGTGATTGAGTTCATTGATGAAATCCTTATATACTCCCGGAGCAAGGAGGAGCATGCCGCTCATTTGAGAGTAGTGCTTCAGATCCTTAAGGATCGTCAGTTGTATGCAAAGTTTGGCAAGTGTGAATTTTGGCTAGACTCGGTGGCATTTCTGGGCAATGTGGTGTCGAGTGAGGGCATAAGGGTGGATCTCAGAAGAATCGAAGAGAAGAAGAATTGGACTAGACCGGTGAATCCTTCAGAAATTCGAAGTTACTTGGGCCTAGCAGGCTACAACCAAAATTTTGTTGAGGGTTTCTCATCTATTGCGGCACCTTTGACCAAGTTGACTCAAAAAAAGATAAAGTTCCAATGGTCAGAGGATTGTGAGAAAAGCTTCTAGGAATTGAAGACCCGACTCACTTCAGCACCAGTATTGACTTTACCTGAGGTACTAATGGCTTTGTTGTGTATTGTGATGCTTCGATAGTCAGACTGGGATGTGTGTTAATGCAACGAGGGAAGGTGATAGCATATGCATCTCGACAGTTAAAGGTTCACGAAAAGAATTACCCAACCGATGATCTTTAGTTGGTCGCCTGTTCGCGCCTAGCCCACACGAAAGCGTACGCAGTCGTACAAGTAATACAGTGGCCCTTTTTAAGAGTCGGATGTCGAACCAATAGGGACTGGACCAATTCAGCGAATATTCAAGTTCAACTATAAGATTAACATTCACAAGTGTTGATTATAGAAGTTTTCGGGAAAATATAATTAAATCTAGGGGTGGTCACAAAACAATCTAGAAATGATATAAGAAGCAACTAGAGCTAAGACAGGATAATCATGCAATGCTACACTTCGCAATGGCTCACGAATGAAATTATCAATTGTTGTCTCACATAGTAGAAAAATGTGATGTTCATGGTCTCTCGAGCCTCTACGCATGACAAACTAGCCTCACAACTACATCGTTGAGCGGGGATGTGACATCCTAGTTCGTGGGCAATTCAACTATGGGGATGTGGTTTAGGGGGTTTGTGCTCTTGATTAGGGGCTTTCTTACCTCTAATCATTTAACCTCACTTAGCTTCACAACTACTTTTCCGAGTTGTGGAATGAAAATTCTAAACCAGTGTGTTGCTATCACCTCGTTTTATCAACCAAGCAAGGAAATTTAGGTATATTATTTATCCTAATTGTGAATCATATCGAAAGATAAGAACTTGCTCCCTACATTCCTATGTTCTTTCCAAGGGTTACTCTTTCAAGATTTTACCTAGCTTAACATGTGTGTTTTCATGGTGATCAAGCATAAAAACAACCATAATAAAGAATGTAAGACGAAACAACAATTAACAACTCAAACCAAAATGAATTCATGCATTACAATCATATCACGTGGCATCAACCCTAGGGGAAGGGTTTTAGCTACTCATGTTCGTAAAATAACTTAAAAACATCGTTAAAGTAGAGTACTTACAAGAATAGGTAAAAGAGAATGTAAAATTAGTGAACCCTAGGTGAGCTCTTCACTTCTCCCTTCGCACCTCTACGTTTCCAGAAAATATTTCATGACAAATGATTTTAGAAGCTAAGGGTTGAATTTATAGTAAATGGGATTTTTCACTTTTTGTCCAGGCATGAAATGGCCCCATGGCACGAAGGTGAACGCGCCAATTTGCCTCCATGACACGGAGGTAACGCGGTAGATTACTGGAAAGTGCATTTGAAACTTGCTTGGTCAAGGCATGGCGCGATAGCCAGCATGGCACGGTGCTGGTTCTGCGCGATGGACAAAGTGACACGGCATGTGATGCGCAGTAGTGCATGGCATGGCACGAACACTGGCGCGCAGGTGCTTAGAGGCAGCATCTCGTGCGCACTGCCTTGGCGTGGCACAGCGTTGGGCGCAGCACACACACAGCGTGGCACGCTGCGTGGTGCGGCCAGCCTTGCCATGGCATGTATATGTTTTCTTCATGTCTCCTTCTTTGCACTCAATCCTGAACTCTCTTTATCTTCGTGCATCATCATATTAAGCTCATTCTTATCATTTTTCACCTACAAAACAAAGATCTAATCACATTGGTTAGTTTATGCACGAAATTATACAAAATCATATGAGAATGTAATTAGCTAAATTTACAAAAACGACTAAATTAAGCTATAGAATAGCACTTGGGCACGTAATTATGTCCAAGATCACTACCCCACACTTAAAGTCTTGTTCATCCTCAAACAACTCTATTACATCTTATGTGCATGAAGACTCAAACATAGCTAATTGAAGCAAGACAATTCAAGTTAAGGCTACAACGATAGTTTTAGATAGCAAGTTAAAAATAGAGTGTGCAAGATTTAACCATTAAAATCAAATATAACTATATTAAGACTTTCTAACCTCAAGAATAGACTCTCAATCTCAACAAACTCATGCAAATCAACCGATCAAGAAATCTGACATGAATTTTATCCTTCATTAAACATGTTCCCTCACAACAAGAGAGTTACCCATTTTTACTCAAAAATTTTCAAATTATAACATGTATGGGTATATGAATACAATTACACTCACTCTCACAATGAATTCACATGCCACGTGTATTTTCCCATAAGCTTGCCCTTAGTGTTTTACTCCACTAATTTAAAAATGTTAGAAAGTAAGATCAAGTAGGACTTATCGGGTTTTAATGTAAGCTAAGGGCGGGTAGGTACTATTATGGCTAATAATAGTGACTATCTTCCCTAAGCGCTTTTAATACACCACACTCTCCTTAAGAACTTCCATCTTCTTACTTCATCTTTTTACTTTTCTACTCCCATTTTCCTCTTTTGTTTTCCTATTTCTTTAGGCACACTTAAGTTGTTAGTACGAAGTACTTGAGCAATTTTCTTTGATTTTCTTTTTCACTCTTTTCTTCTTTTACTCCCTACTAACTCTTATTTATTTTTAAACAAGTGCACCTCTAGTCTTCTCTTCAACTCCCACAACTACTATTTTCCTTCTTTTTTGACTTCTCACTCCTCAACTTCTTTGCAATTTCACATAAGCGCTTAGAAGTTTTGGATCAAATTACAGGCTAATGAAAAGAAAGGATTAAGCTCATTTTGTGGCTAGCAAAGAATAGTCTAAAGGCTCAATTGGGCTAACTAGGATCAGACATTCAAGGTGGGTAAAGCGAGGGATAAAAATTAGGCTCCTTCAAAGAAATACCTAAATTATCTCCTACAATCTACATCCTTCTTTTCATTTTGTAAACACACCAGAGAAGTTGTAGACACTACACAATATCATGGAATATTCAAACCTTAAACTCATAACACATGCTCAATTCAAGACAAATTTCGCAGACTCTTATCTCAGCTAATCACAAGAATGCGAAATTCAGCTTAAAGCACATTGAGTCATATTCAATAGCCTAGGTGTGTCAAACAAAGTTACACAACTTCTCACATGCTTCAAAATTTACAAAACATGCATCTCACAAGAATACATAGCACATAACGAGAACATCAAGCCATCAATTAACTACGGGTTCTAAAATAAAACCTATTGACCAATTTTCCCTCAAGACGATCTTCATCCATCCATATCGGGAATAGTACCTAACTATGACTACACCATCTATATACATAAAAAGAAAGAAATTTTATTCATCGGTTCAAAGTGCCCCCCGTCGGAAAAGAACCGAAAAGAAAAAACCAATGGGTGGGTGAATCATGCTCAACTCAAAAAATTTTCATCAACCAATACCATATCAAGCACTAAATTCACCCAAAGTCATTAAGCACAAAATTTTGAAATTTCCCTCACCCTACACTTAAAATATGCTATGTCCCCAAAGCATCAATTAAAATACAAGTAGGGTGAGAAATACTCCCTAAGGCCTCTAGGCCTAGATAACAGCATGTTTTTCTTCCGTTTTTGCACCAAGTGGGTTATCAACCCCACACTTTTCCTCTTTTATGCTTCTTAGCTTCCTCTTTCCAAGGGTACTCAGACTTCCCCTCAATCTGTGCTTAATTCACCACCAAAAACAACAACAAGATGACAATAAACAAAATCCACTCAAAGGAAAAAATAAAGTTGTACCTGTGGTACCCTTGGGTTGCTTCCCAAGCAGCACCTGATTTTACGTCGTGGCACGATGTGGACTATCCTTTTTAGGACATCCTCAAACCAGTGTTCTCTTTCGAGAACCATCTTCTTCTCTTTTTGCTTTTCAAGGGAATAGCCTCCACTTTGTCCCTCTCTTCTTCTAACTTCTTCTCTTACTGAAGCCCTCCATAAGATTTGGGCTGAAAAGTAATCATCTCCTGTGGCCGTGGACCTATGAAATCTACCACCCCATACTTAGCCTCTGACAGCATACTGACCTTACAAAGGTCTTTGTAGTGTGTGGGTGGGTTAATCTCTTGCTAGACCCGAAAGAGTTCTTCTTCATCATCGACCCTCATTTTCAGGGTCCCTTCTCTTACATTAATAATTGCTCCTCTAGTGACCAAGAATGGTCATCCCAAGATCAGGGGTACCTTCTCATCAACTTAAAAATCCAATATAATGAAATCGGCGGGTATAATGAACTTACCCACTTTGATGAGAAGGTCCTCGATTATTCCATCTGGTGCCACTCGTGACTTTTCTGCCAGCTGCAGCATCAATTGTGTTGGTCTCGGTTGACCCAACCCCAAGGTGTCAAACAAATATAGGGGCATTAAATTAACTGCTTCCCCTAAATCACATAGATCTCTTATCACCTAAGCTTTACCAATTTGTATGGGGATGGTAAAACTCCCTAGGCCTTTGAGCTTTTTCAGTATATTGCTCATTACCCTGTTGTTGCACTCCTTAGTCAGTGCCACAGTCTGAACATCCACCAATATGACTTTGTTGGCCACCACATCTTTCAAGTACTTAGTGTACTTAGGCATTCCCTGCAAAACATCAAGCAAAGGCAAATTTATGTGATGTTGTTTGGAAATATCAAAGAACTTTCTAAAGCATTCCACCTCCTTGCTCTTTTTGAGTCTTTGCGTAAATGGTGGTGGTGGTCTCTATGCTGGATGCAATGATGATTGCGCATTTTGTTGTACAACACTCTAATTATCTCCGTTTTCAGTCGGTGGTCCCTTTCTAACCAACTCGGGCTGCACTTCATTTCTCTTCTCCTTGGGCGGTGTATCAGCCAATTGCTTTCCACTCCTCAGACTGATGGCGTTGACCTGTATGGGGTTTGTGTCAGTGTCACTAGGTAACCCTCCCTGAGGTCTGGTATGGTGAGCAGCTGCTATTTGACCCATCGGCTTCTCTAGATTGCGGGTGGCTAACTGTTGATTTTTCAAGTCTGATGCCATCCTCGCCTGATTTTCTGCTAATTGGGTCTGTGTTTCCATAATCTCCTGCAACGTTTCCTCAATGTTGCTGCTCAACTAGCCATCATTCTATCTGTTCTGCTGGTGAGGTTTCTGGTAGCTTTGACTTTAATTTCCACCCCAAGAAAAATTCGGGTGGCTCTGCCAATTCTTGTTGTAATTGTTCCCAAAATTCTGATTGTTTCTCTGAACATTTCCAACAAAATTGATAGATTCAGGATTGGCCCCGCAAGATTCTGCATTGTGCCCGTTATTACCGCAGATTTCACACCAACTAGGAGCCTGTTGAATTGCATTCACCTATCCGTGTTGTTGGTTCATACTCAGTTTGTTGAACTGAATCATCATCTGATGCTGAAATGATGTTGGTTGTGCCCCCAAGGCATTGACACCATCTACCTCTATCAACCCTGTTATTCTCTTTCTTGCCCCTCTAGATGACTCACTTTGCCACTCTGGATTTCCCTGAGCAATCATGTTCAACAAAGTGCATAGCTCATCATAAGTCTTCTCCAATGTTTGCCCACCCAATGTAGACTCTAGCAAAAAAATTTTGTGTGGATCTAGACTCTCCACAAAGGTATGGGCTAGCACTTCATTAGACTGTTGGTGATGGGGGCAGTCTCTCAATAGTGACTTGAATCTCTCCCAAGCCAAGTACAAGTTCTCCTCTACTTGAATCTTAATATTTCACTCCTGAGTTTGGCAGTCTTGCCTGAAGGGAAGAATCTGATGAGGAACTTCTTTGCTAAATCATCCAAGAAGTTACGGAACTCAGTGGCTCAGCTTTCAACCACCTCTTTGCCTCTCCCAACAATGAGAATGGGAAGAGGGTAAGTCGGAAATAGTCTGTGGACACTCCTGTGGGGACAAACGTGTCACTAATCTCAAGGAAGTTCTGTAAGTGCTGTTGTGGGTCCTCATGAGTCATCCCAGTGAACTGGCCACTAGAATGTAACAGCTGCACCATATTTTATTTCAATTCAAAGTTCCCTCCAGGCTCCGGTTTGCGGATACTAAAGGTCACATTTGTCGCTAATGGGATTGCCACTTCAGAATTGGTCTGGCGGCCATGGTTTTAGGTAACAACTCTGCTTTCCCTGTTGGTGGGTGTTGTTGTACCGCTCCTAAATTCTCTTTAGCTTTCACTATAGAGCTTCCCTCCTGAGTAAATGAAGTTGATGTTCAGGTTCAAGCAACGGTTCAACCAGCTCTCTATTCCTTGCCAACTTTGCAAGGACAGCCTGTCACTTGCAATATAGCAGACTAAGACCAAGTTTCTCAACACTTAAGGCAATTAAAAATCACACAAAAATAGAAAAATTCACTAAACTTCACCATTCCCCAGCAATGGCACCAAAAACTTGTTCGCGCCCAACTCACGCACAAGCGTACGCGGTCATACAAGTAATACAGTGGCCCTTTTTAAGAGTCGGATGTCGAACCCACAGGGACTAGACTAATTTTCAAGTTCAAGTGTAAGATTAACATTCGCAAGTGTTTATTGTAGAAGTTTTCGAGAAATTATAATTAAATCTAGGGGTGGTCACAAAACAATGTGGAAACGATATAAGAAGCAACTAGAGCTAAGGCAGGGTAATCATGCAATGCTACACTTCGCAATGGCTCACAAATGAAATTATCAATTGTTGTCTCACATAGTTGGAAATGCGATGTTCATGGTCTCTCGAGCCTCTAAACACGACAAACTAGCCTCACAACTACATCGTTGAGCGGGGATATGACATCCTAGTTCATGGACAATTCAACTACAGGGATGTGGTTTACGATGTTTGTGCTCTTGATTAGGGACTTTCTTACCTCTAATCATTTAACCTAACTTAGCTTCACCACTACTTCTACGAGTGGTGGAGTGAAAATTCTAAGCTGGTGTCTTGCTATCATCCCGTTTTATAAACCAAGCAAGGCAATTTAGGTATATTATTTATCCTAATTCGAATCATATCGAAAGATAAGAACTTGCTCCCTACATTTCTATGTTCTTGCCTAGGGTTACTCTTTCAAACTTTTACCTAGCTTAACATTTGTGTTGTCATGGTGATCAAGCATAAAAACAACCATAATAAAGAATGTAAGACAAAACAACAATTAACAACTCAAACGAAAATGAATCATGCATTAAAATCATATCACGTGGCCTCAACCCTAGGAGAAGGGTTTTAGCCACTCATGTTCGTATAATACCTTAAAACTTTATCAAAGTAGAGTAATTACAAGAATAGGTAAAAAATAATGCAAAATTAGTGAAACCTAGGTGAGTTCTTCACTTCTCCCTTTAACGCTCCTCTATGGTTTCCAGAAAATATTTCGTGACAAATGATTTTAGAAGTTAAGGGTTGAATTTATAGTAAATGGGATTTTGCACTTTTTGGCGGGGCATGAAATGGATCCGTGGCACGGAGGTGAATGCGCCAATTTGCCTCCTTGACACAGAGGTAACGCAGCAGCTTACTGGAAAGTGCATTTGAAACTTTCTTGGTCGAGGCATGGCGCGACAGCTGGCGCGGCATGGCGCTGGTTCTGTACAATGGCCAAAGTGTCATGGCCTGTGACGCGCAGCAGTGCCTGGCGTGGCACGGACGCTGGCGCGCAGGATCCTTGGAGGCAACATCTCGCGCGCATGGACTTGGCGTGGCACGGCGTTGGGTGCGGCACACGCACAGCGTGTCACGCTGCCTAGCGTGGCCAGCCTTGCCATGGCATGTACATGTTTTCTTCATGTCTTTTTCTTTGCACTCAATCCTGAACTCTCTTTATCTTTGTGCATCACCATATTTAGCTCATCCTTAGCATTTTTTACCTACAAAACAAAGAGCTAATCACATTGGTTAGTTTATGCACGAAACTATACAAAATCACATGAGAATGTAATTAGTTAAATTGACAAACATGACTAAATTAAGCTATAGAATAGCACTTGGGCACATAATTATGCCCAAGATCACTGCGGTAGTGTTTAAATTGAAGATATGGTGGCATTACTTGTATGGGTTTCACGTGGACGTGTTCACGTATCACAAGAGCTTGCAATATTTGTTCACGCAGAAAGATCTCAATCTTTGGCAAAGGAGGTGGTTGGAGTTGCTAAAGGACTATGATATGAGTGTCCTTTACCACCCGGGCAAGGCTAATATGGTTGTGGATGCACTTAGTAGGCTCTCTGTGGAGAGTGTGTCCCACGTGGATCAGGAAAGGAAGGAGTTGGTGAGAGATGTCCACCGACTTGCAAGGTTGGGGGTTAGATCGACTCGACTTGCAAGGTTGGGGGTTAGATTTTAAACAGGCATAGTTGCATGTTTCTGTTTTCTGCTTGTTTCCTACATTCGAGGATGAATGTTCCTAAGGCAGAGATATTGTAATACCCCGGGAAGGCCTAAGAATAGACCCAGGAGGTTAATTTGGAAAGTGCTGAAAACTAGCAAAATATCACAGGACGGACCACAGAACGACTCGTGGTATCAAACCACGAGTCATTGTATGTTGTAGTTGGTTGGGGAAATGTTGGTGGTAGTGGAGACAATGAGAGATATGACGACCCATTGTTGGATACAACAGGCCATCCTTTGCAGTCGTGGTTAGGTTCAGGCTGGGCGACAGTGTAAACAACGGGAGACCCAATGCCCGAGAAGCCACGAGTCGTTGATTATGGTCGTTGTTGGAGGGTAAGAATTTCAAGTGTAGGTGACGGGTTGAGACCATGACTCGTTGGAAGGAACCACGAGTCGTGGTGAGGCTCAATGGGTTCAGATTTTATGATGAGCAAACAACGGACGATGTGACGAGTCATGGGTTGGAGGTATGGGTCATCCTGTCGACCCATTGTTTGGATCCGAGACTAGGTCATCAGCAGTCTATTCAACGAGGGACATGATGGGGCGTTGGTGGTTCCCACGACCCGTTGGTACCACTCGTGGATTCCATCCGGTCAGTTTGCATGGCAGGTTCATTAAGGGTATTTTTCACTTTTTCATGATATAAGGCCCTAAATTACGTTGTTTTGGCTTGGGAAAGCTGGGTTTTTAAGAAAATAGACCTTCCTAAACTCCCACTCATGCATGCAAGGATTTTGGCAAGTGATCTAAGGGGAGATTTTAAGCTTTTCACCTCAATTCTTTCAATTTCATTCTTGGGCTTTTAAGAAGGGTTAGGAGTTGATAATCCTAGGTATATAAGGTCTTCAATGGGTGGATTCTTCCACACCCATACTCCTTCTATATTAATTACTCAAAATTTATTTGAAAACTCATGGGATTTTACATTCGGTATGTACAAAATTTAATGATTTAATTATGGGTCTTGTGATTTTGAAACTCTATCATTATCTACTGATTTTGATCATCTTTTGAGCTATTAATTGATATTAGCATGGTTGATTTCGAATTTCTAATCATTTAAACCTGATTTTTGCATGCCCATGATAAGTCGATTCATGATCCATTGATCCATTAATGTTTTTGATAAGCCCAGAATGTATTATAAATTAAATCATAAATATATTATGTTATCTATTATGTTCTTATAGAAATTTAAACTATATGCATGATCTACAAGTATGTACGTATTTTATTAAGCATGAATTATGCTTTGGCCGACTCACGGCTTCAAGTCATGGCTAGTTCACGTATGTTCAAGAATATTTACGATTATCATGATTTAACTAGCCCATGAACTCATGTATGTATTATTATGAGCATTATATATGTTTTGGGAGTAGTATCGAACACCGAGTAGGTTCGGGGCTCAGGTTAAGTCCCGATCTCATGAACTACGTGCCACCGTAGGTATGTTGGGACCCATTCATGTTTGTCCCTGGCCCAAATGTCCCTTTTCATGTGTGATCACACCCTTCATGGTTCCTATCCTTGGAAAGGTACAAATACCCTCCCGACTAGGGTTACAAGTCGGGCTTCATGTGTGCTCATATGGGGTATGTTGGTTAAGAGAATCTCCCACTGTTCCTCATGATTTACGCATGTTACGATTATGTATGTTGGCTCAAGTTATGTTAAGCGTAGTTATTCTCTTATGATTATGACTATGTTTATGTTACGAATGTTTTGAAAACCTTGAGTTGTATAATATGTATTAATGTTTTATGATACGAGCATGTTGTCCTACTTTTATGACCATTTATGAGTTTTATACATGTTTTAAATGTCCGCTTTACTTACCTTGCATACTCAGTACATTGCACGTACTGACCGCATACTTTCTATGATGTATCGTCTCATGATACATGTCCCAGTTCTCAGGCTCATCCTCACCTGTAGATAGATTCGGACTTTCTCACTGCGTACTTGGTTAGTCCTCATATTCCGAAGGCTACATGTTCACACTCTATGTTATTCCTTCAGTTTATGGATGTCGGATTAGATGGGGAGTTGTTCCATCAATCCGCCTTTCATGTTTAGAGGCTTATCAGACTAAAAAGTTGTATTCCATCATATTGTATAAGTATTGTACTATTTTCCCTTATGTTATGCTATGACTATGTTTTCTAAGCTAAGTCTTCCGCTTATGTGATTGAATTAGATGTATGCTCATGCCATGGGTCTACTTGAGGTCTCTCGGGGCTCCTTGTCCCGTATCTACGATCCGGGTGTACGTTTGGGTCGTGACAATGAAGCATAATCATGTATAGAAGTCTTAATATATAACATAAAAAAGGGGTAATATTCCCTGCTGAAAGCCCATAATTAGTGAGCTTGGAATACATAAGATTAGAGAATCTCACTCCTAGAAGATGAAAAGTATAGAGACCAATGCACAAAGTATGTTAGAAGAAGAAATCAGAGGTTGAGAAAGACGATAAAGAGATAGGATATGTCATCTCAACAACTATATTGGGAACCTGGTTCTTAATAGAGAACGAAGCATGAGAAGAATGATAAGGATAGGATTGTTCCTTTTGTAAGTGAGTAAACAAAAAGTCCAGAAATCAAATACATATTGACTTATAAACCCCTTATGGTGATTGAAAAAAATAAAGGGATGGTAATACAAGCCCAAATCCTAAATCGTCAAAGTTCAAGAAGGATGAAGAAGAGACTCTTATATCAATGGGAGGCAGCACACAGGACATTTTGCTAATAAAAAGGTGTTGATCAGTAGACTAGTAGAAGAAGAAGTTCCACGGTATAAGTAGAAGAAACAGGTTCCAAAGTGTTGAAAAACTAAGAAACCTGGTTCTCTAATGATGGCACAAATGTAAAATAGAGTTGTGGAAGAAATAGTCATGATTCATTCACTTTGATGGATATTAATTTGAATGAGGTAACTCTCCTCATTAAAATCAGCCAGTGCAGGAAACACTTCAAGCATTAGAGGGTGGTTTCCCGGAGATAGTGTTCTCGAATTTATCAGTCAATAACTATTTCTAATCAAAAAAAATCGAGAATTAGTAAATTCGTACTCAGAGTTGCTGTTGGACAAGTTTGATCTCCTTTAACTTCAGTTGTTTTATATAGAACACAAGCTGCAATAGCAATATTGTTGTGTAAGTAGAAATTTTGAGCTTGTGCATCATTGGGGTTATAATCTTTTTTATTGTCTGACATTTTTTATTTGATATTCGAGAAATTAATTTATTTGTAATTTCCTCGTCATTTAAAATTAAATCTCTACAGAAATTTTTTTTTTCATTTTTGCAATAAATATTTCCTTTCAACATTTATTACACAAGCATTATATGACCCCCCGCTACTATGATTCATATCCTCCTTTAGTACCATATAATGTGTAGATTACTTTAGATATTAATAATCTTATCTGAAAACTTGATTAAGATTTGTATGAACTGATTGGACTAACATAAGTAAAGTTACATTGTACTTTAAATTGTATTAGATATTTTTAGAAGGGAGTATATAAATAAGTTATATCAAGATTTAACACATAACTAATATGACTATTATTTCTATTGAACACTCTGTTTATTATTTATTAATGATTTTCTAATAATGGCCAAACATCTCATTACCATCATTAAATGAAGTTCTCATAACGGTGGCCAAACATCCCATCCCTAACGGAACTCATTCACAAAAAAATAAAAAATAAATGGATGTCCTCAAGAATTTCAAAGTAAAAAGAAAAAGAAAAAAATAAAAAAGTACAAAATATCTTATGATGAAAACATGAGCAGACTCTTAAATATAAGGGCATTATGTTAATGATTTCAGAAATTTTGATCTTTTGATTTTTATTGAGGGTCTCTAATTTTTAGTGAGTGAAAATCAAAAGTTCTTGAATGTTTACTATTTTAATAAAAAAGAAAAATAATTCAAAATAAATAGATGCGGAAGTTTGTAGGAAAACATAGTAAGTATATCTTACACACATAGATTGATTTAACACTCACATATATGAAAGAAAAGGGAGATTAGTCATGCGGTGGCAATGTCGACGTTTTTTTTAAAATTAAATTCGGTGGCAATTATGCCATTTTATTAATAATGAAAGATAAAAAGAAAGTACAAATTAACGTCATCTCATCTAATCACAAAACGGAAACCCTACACTACTTTCCACTTCCTCGGTCGCTTCTGATGGATGTCTTCTTCGCTGATCCCATGCCTCCCTTTTTCGATCTTCACTTCCTCCTTCTCCAACTCTGGGTGGTGAATGGGTTTGCACCGGTCCTCTGCTCCAACAAGTATCTCAGAAAGGTACTCTTTCAACTTATTCCCTTCGATCTATCCTTCTTTTTCCTCCTCTAACTTTTGTTTTCCAGGTGAATCTCTGTGATGCAAGTTTGTCATAGGAGCTTCCTTTAAAACTAGGTGAGGATCTTAAAGATGGTGTAGAGAAAAAATGTTGCTCAAACCCTCTTTCTTCATCTTCACTTGTGAACTTCAAATCAACGAAGCCCTAATTTTGTTGAAGAGATATCTATCTAATCCAATTAATTGCGTAAAGCCCGTGATAGCAACGGAACCGGGGAAAGTATACAGAAAAGTTCATTCTTTTCTACAATATTAGATATATTTACATTAGTTAGTGATCCCGACTTAGTGAGTCTTTTCTTCCATGATGAACTATTGGCACCAATCCTATATTTTGTCTTTCTGGACAGAGGAGAAAAGGGGCTAGGCGAGAAGAGGAATATATGTCCCGATTCCTCCAACTATGAATGTTTTTTACTTTTTGACTTGGATCTTCATTGGTATAAAGAAATTAATCTTGGGCCTTACTCAACCTCAAAAGCTAGCTTATGACGGGGGATTGTCTAAGTCCATATAAGGAGTCCAAATTTTCATCATCCCACCAATGTGTTGAGTGTCCTACATTGGCTAGGATGGGAGATTTAGTCTCCTTATATGAACTTGGACAAAACTCCCCTCATGAGCTAGCTTTTGGGGTTAAGTTAGGCCCATGATCCATTTCTTTACATGATATCAAAGTCAGGCCTATCCCAAGTCATCGTATTAGAGCTAGGTCCCAATTCCGATGTTGACCCCCATGTTAAATTGCCCACACACCAGATGTCCATCCCTAAGTGTGAGGGGGAGGGTTAGTGTCCCACATTGGGTAAGGATGGGTGATTTGATCTCTTTATATGGACTCGTATAATCCTCAATCTATGAGCTAACTTTTGGAGTTGAGCTAGGTCCAAGATCTATTTCTTTATGACTGGTATTTTCAATAAGATTTTAAAATGGATAGAAATACACACCATTCATATGGGTCCTAACTAAGATCCCATACCAACATATGTGGTTTTGGGGAATTGAACATGTACGTCCAATGGTTGAATCGGAAATTTATATCAGGGGATTTAAAAAAACTCTAGAATGTCACAATTGTAATTTGAACATACGACCTAAAGCAATTTTTTACCCGCTTTACCACTATACTTGATTCTTTTTTCATGTCGAGGGGATTCAACTACTCAACATATAACCAAGAAAGATCATTTTTACTCTATTTTCACGGTGTAATTTTCCGACGATGGGGTTTGGTTGAACCCCCTCAACACTACTTAGTTTCGCCACTATGTATGTCCAATTACCCTCTCAGTTATTTAAAGGTTCCCCAAACCTGAAGTTTCCAAAGAATAAACTCCAATTCAATTTTTTTTAATCTAAAGGTTCGTCCCAAAATATATTTATATCATTTTTATGAACTTTTAAACATAATGACATGTATCATTTGAATCAGATAGTAGTCACGAAGTTCGTAAACACAGTGCACTTGCACATGCTCGTCCCACATGCACGAGTTCACTAAATAACATTTTATATTTATGTAGAAAACACATTAAACATGCATTAGTTTGAGGGAAATCACGTTTAAAGGGTAGATCTCGACGTATCTCAAGTCCAAGCTTAAAGATTTGATGTGGAAATATCAATGCTCAACTACCATGGTCAGTGTCAATCTATACAACATATTACATCTATGGTTGAGCCAATTGTAAGGACAATTTTTTTTTAATCAATACTACACTAATTAAATAGTATTTTCACCATATAATAAGTATGTTATTGATATTAACAGCACAACACTAAGATGGTGCTTGTAGGTACATAATCTGGGAACCTCCTGTATAAAACAAAAAGATATGTTCCCATCTGAGAAGATCAATAGACCTATAAAGAACTAATAAACTCAAGCATGCTGCCTTCATCCTTTACATCTTGCATGTTACACCAAAAGGCCAAAAACCATGAGCAATTGTACTTTAGTTGCTACACAGGGCAGATTTCCTTCAAAACACTTTGAGTTCTTTTGACCCTGTTAGAGTGGGTTAGAATCCCACATTGGTTGGGAATGGATTGGTGGTTTGTTTATATGGACTTGGGCAATCCTCCCTTCATGATCTAGCTTTTGGAATTGAGTTAGACCTAGGTGCGATATCTTTACATGATATCAGAGCCAGGTCCATTTCCGTTTGGGCTTCCGATCAACGCTTCAGTCGGGCCTGGCATGAAGGGAAGTGTTAGAGTGGGTTTACATCCCACATTGGTTGGAGAATGGACTGGTGGTTTGTTTATATGGACTTGCGCAATCCTCCCCTCATGAGTTAGCTTTTGGGGTTGAGTTAGGCACAAATGCCATATCTTTATACACTCCATAGGACCCAACATACGCAAGCTGGCACTGTATGAGTGTATTCTACAAAATCTTCAGTGGCTTTGTAATTTCACTCCATATTTTTCCAATACATATAATGAATGAACTACAGTGGGACTACTGAGCTAAATCACTTGCTACCGTTACTCTTTGGTTTTTTGTTGAGGTCTATCGTGCACAGGTACTCAAATGGGATCAATGATTGATTTTTAGGTATCTTCGTAAATCTAGTTGGTTATTTCTAATTACACGAGGTTTAGGTCATCTCTTCCAATCCGAAAAAAGGACTTCTTTATTTTCCACGAAAGTCCATCCCTTAAATTTAACCGGAGGATATAAATACGAATATGATAAATAAAAAAAAGGTAACCATGATTATTGACCGATAATACACAAAAATTTTGAATTAAAGGGAACAAATGACTTGGAATGGGAGGTACTTTACTGGATCTATTGGTCGTCAAAGGTTGAAGCCAATTTCTCTTCGACTTTGAAAGGTGCATGTTAGTGTCCTTATATAGAGGTCTATAGTCGGTTAGGATGGGTCTTGATTAGCTTTTCCTTTGGCTTTTTGTCAGGCTATATTTGTTCTTAATTTTAAGGAATTGGATTTATTTGATTTTTGGCTACTAATGGCAGTGGGTTGGTTTTTTTAGAATTCCTACCTATTAAGCTTAAGGCACCAATTACTCTGCCTTTTTCACATTGTTTTTCATAATTTGACTTGACATAGTTTAATGATGAAAGGAAGACTTTTAACACTTATGATTTTAAATATTCCATAGCACTTGTGTGGCTATAGAACATTTGAAACTTTTGTTCTTAAAACACGCCGTAACATTTTTGTGACTAGAAAAGCTTCAGATTAAGGAAATATTGAATGTGGCAATTCTTTTTGGAATAGATTTGATAAAAAATGAATTTGGGGCCTAATTTAACTACAAAAGTTCGCTCATGAGGTGAGGATTTTCTAAGATCGTAAAGAAGACAAATTGCCACATCCATCACCAATGTGGGATGCTAACACTCCCCCGGCGCCCAGACATAACAACTAGAGTGTGGACAACATAATATGGGGCCAACGTCGAGTAAACAAAAAATTAGGATCCAATGCGGGATACTAATTACCCCCGCTTGTTCAGGCATTACGTGGATAAAATAATATGGGCGTCCGGACTCCAATATCGGTAAATAAAGAATTGGGATGGGCCTGACTCTTATACCATGAAAGTTTTGGTATGTGAATAGTATGTTCTATTCTTTCAAAAAGTACACACCAGAATTTAGAGGAGAGAACAAATTAATGGAAAATGAAAATATTCCCTTGGTTCTAGATAGTCCAAAATTAAGGGATAATTCCAATCTAAATCTAATCCTAAAATCTGAAACTTCCCTAACTTATCTGGTATGATTAGATCCCATGTGATTTGAATCTGATAATACAAATCAACATGACTAATATTATACTCTCATTTAGCCCCTTTCCTTTAGAAGTGGAGTCCATAGGCGCGAATCTTGGATTAGATTTAGAAACCCCCACGGAGCTGAGTATTGACTTTGTCTAGGAGAGTGATAGAGACCAACCTTTGGTTGAGAGTGCCAGAGCCTTTAGTCCTACAAGGACTTAAAATTCCCAATCAGAGAGCATGACTCTTAGAGAAGAGAAGCACTTGAATGAAGAAGGTTGAGTTGGAAGTTGTTTATTTAGATGATCATTCAGGTCTTAACTCAAACCTATCGGCACCATCCATTAAACACATATCTATTCTCGATTGAACCAATTCATCCTTCTACTATTTCCTCCTAGAGTTATTCCCAAAACCTGCCAAAAATAAATGACCTAGAATCGACAACATAATTCCCACCTGTGGAAAATTGAATTTGTTGGAGCAAAATTGGAGAAAGGGTTGAATACAGGACTACTAGATTGTACTCATTATTTTATATTCGAATAATAGATACCTTGTGAATTAATAGATTTCTTTTTATGTCTCAGTCTTTCTTGACACTTGTGTGAAAAGGTAAAATATTCGACAACATGCAACAACAACATACCTAGTGAAGTCCCACAAATGGGATTTGGGGAAAGTGGTCTTACACAATGTTACGCCTATCTTGTGAAGGTAAAGAGACTGTTTTCATTAGATCCCTGACTCAAATAAAACATATCAAAGCTGTGAAAAGAGAAATACAGTAGAGAAGAAGCCATGTTGAAAATAATGAAGAAAGAACAGTAACAACAACAAATAATATGATAATCGAAGCAAAGAAAATATCAGTTAATAATAAGATCGAAGAATAAGAAAGTAGAAGATAAATAATGGTAATATTGACAAGGGAAACTAGACCCCACACACCTACTTACTTAACCTTCTACCCTAGTCCTTGGCCCCCATATCTTCCTATCTAGAGTCATGTCCTCCGTAAGCTACAAATGTGTCATGCCATGTCTAATTATCTCTTCGCAATACTTCTTTGGTCTACCTCTACCCTCCTCAGACCCACCAAAATCAACATCTCACATTTCCTTAGTGGGGCATCTGTGCATCTCCTATTCACAACTGTGAACTATCTCAACGTCGCTTCCCTCATCTTATCCACCACGAAGGCTACTCCCATTTTGTCCCGTATATCCTCTTTCCTAATCATATCTCTCTTAATATATGTGCACCCATACATCTCAACATCCTCATTTTCGACAACATATTAATCAAATTCTTATTGTCACCTTAATATCTAAAGGCCACATACGTTGTGCCGTTTTCCCTATAGACAATACGGTTTTCCTTGTGAGAAACCATGAAGATAAAATATCGTTCTCACGTTACTTAACATATCATTTATCGGGGTTCCATGCATTACTTTGATGATAACTAAATAATGCTCGAGGTAGGGGTATTACAATGTGTCTTGTCTCTTGTGTTTAACACCTATAAGTAGGCGTGCGTTGTATACCTCAAATATTCTAGTCTTTAATGTATCTTTCTGTTCTCTTACTTATCGCACTTGCAAGTACTGGACTCGATTATTTGCATCTTCTACTCCTTCCACGCTTTTTCTCTAGCTAATTGTTGATATATTATTTCTTTTATGTATATATCTCCGCCTTTTATGTGATCGGTTTCAAATGAAATTTATCAACTTTTGTATGTATACTCGTGTGCTATTGTGATGCTTGTCTCCCACTGAGTCTTCTCTTGCTTCTCGATGATTGAGAAGTAGTCTTTTCATAGACTTCCTAATTCCGAGTGTCTTATTATGGGATGAAGGAAGTTCCGGTTGTTGAGGTTTGTGATGCATTTAAGGTTGCAAGGGGCATGATTCAGGCTATACAGAAAATGCTGGAAGGTTTGCTTCCATCGTTTCTGTTTTTGTGAGAGGCTTGGTTGGCATGATCTTGAAGGCTTAGTATCAAAGTTCCAAAATCGTGTCTCTTTTGGAGTGAGGGCAGAGATTGTACAGCTCACCACCATTCCATTTGTTAAGGTAACTAAGTTTCTCTTCCATTTATGTTTCTATTTATTTTCGTTACGTTCTTTAAAACTAATGAGAAGTCACCAGGGTTCCCGAGCTCGAGCACTATATAAAGCTGGTTTTCGGACACCTGAAGCAATTGCTGAAGCATCAGTTCCTGAGATTGTCAAAGTACTTTTTAAGTCTTCATCATGGGCTGACCAAGGTGAGCGTACAATGATTTGGGACCATATTGATGGCCTGTTACTTACTCTTATTAGAATGCTTCATGTGTGGGATGAAGACCATTACTTGCTTCGTTTATCCATGGAGTGGTCTATCTTCTTTTGACATCCCTACATTTGAGAAGAAATGTGGAAATAGTAAAATATGATGCTTATGGCTCAGTTTCACATAGTTCTGCAATGTTTACTACGTAATCATCTTATGAGAATAAATTATTATGTACTACTGGTGAAATGCATACTCATCACTTCTCATATGGTTCTCCGATGGATAGCCACATTAAATGATTATTTATTCGTCTGTTAATTGGGAAAATTGTTTTATCAACTATGAAAGGTTCTGCACAACGGAGGATCCAATTAGGAGTTGTGAAAAAGATAAAAAATGGTGCACGCAAGATTGTTCTCGATAAAGCTGAGGAAGCAAGGCTTGCTGCATTCTCAGCTTTCAGGTCGCTTGGACTTGATGTTCCAACGCTTGCGCAGCCTGTCATATCTACTGCTGCTGGATATGGTGCTCAGAAAGAAGCTAGTACCTCCTCTGCAGAAGGGTCAACTAGTAGCTTTGTTAGCCTGGAGAACGCGAAGCAAATCTTTTCCACATTGCTGGAAAGAAGTAAGGAGGTCAATATCACTGACCCTGATGCAGGAGCAGAAAATGCAAAAAGGAAAACAGTTGCTGACAAAGAGGCATTTGATATAGAAGGATCTAATGGTCTTAACAGTGAAGTTAATGAAACTACTCATCATATTGATAATGCAAAGATTTCCCCTTATCAAACTTTAAAAAGTAAGGGCATCGAAGGAGGAGGTACGTGTACTGATCATAATTATGCTGGGAAACACCACTATGAAGGAGCTGTGTAATGGAAGAGTCAAAGAAGCATCAGAGAAGGGTCCTATGAATGCGACTGCTGTTTCTGGTGGATTTGATTCTTTCCTGGATCTCTGGGAAACTGCTGGGGAGTTTTACTTTGATGTCCATTTCAGCAAAAAGTCTGCACTGAACAGCATTACCCCATTTGAAATATATGTCCTAGCCATTTGTTGGGAAGATTCTCCTGTCTATTATGTAAATCTTCCGAGGGACTTATTTTGGTCCTACAGCAGAAGGAATAGCCAATCATTGCACATTACCAGTGGTGATATTTAGAATGTTCTACCACCGAATCTTCAGTGGGAGATAGTTATACACCGATGGAATAGAATTAGTACCATAATGAGGAAAAAGGATATAAAAAAGTTTACATGGAATTTAAAAGTTCAGATTCAGGTACTCAAGCATCCTACTGTTTCAATTCAGAGATTTGGTGGCTTGAGTCTTTAGGTCAAATCTCTCGGAGTGAATCTTATTGACAACAATTGCTATCTGTTGTCTCCTGTTCACGTTCAAGATGCAATTGACGTGTGTATAGTAGCTTGGGTCCTCTGGCCTTATGAGGAGAAAGGTTCTAACCCTAGTATAGAAAAGGTAACTCTAATGTCTCATAATAATCAGCTCGAACATATTATACATTTGTTCTCATAGAGGTTATTGCTGTTATAGAGAGTTCTGCTTTTGTTTCCCTTTATAAGGGCTACGAAATACTGTCACTAAGTTATCAGTGTCACTAAGTTTTGTTGTACTGGATCATCCAGTGCTGGATCATCATCTTATGATACTATTGTGATTGGGAGTGGCCCATTGAACAATTGATGATTATAAGTGCATTAGTGTCTAAAACTTTTCCTCTAAGGTTGCCATGTACCTGCAGGAAGTGAAGAAAAGGTTATCCATTGAGGCTGCTGCCGCGGCTAATCGAAATGGTAGATGGAAGAATCAGATGCGACAAGTTGCTCATAATGGTTGTTGTCGTCGAGTAGCACAAACACGGGCCTTGTTTTCTGTTCTATGGAAACTACTCATTTCTGAAGGACTTGTTGAGGCACTTGGAGCAACTGAAATGCCATTGGTAAAAATACCATTCCCACTGAAATTTTCTTCTTTAGTTTGTCAACATCCCACTCCCCTAAATGTATGAAATCTCCGACGTCTAATTCCTCCATTACTTGATATGTTTCCTCCAAATAACACAAAGTCCCCTTTTGAGTCCAGTTATCAAACCAGAAACTAGCAGACCCAACCTTAATTTGTCACCATATATCCTGATTTATTTCATCTCTAATCAGTACCATTCTTCTCCAAATCTGAGAGGCTCCTCTACCATGAGCTAATATAAGATGAACCTTTTCACAATATTTATTCCAAGTGAAGGAGCTCCATAAAGAAGAACTAGAAGTTCTAAAATTTCACCACAACTTGTCTATAAGAGCTTTAGACACATCATGAAGTGATTTGAAACTCATTCCATCATCCTCTTTAGGAAAGCACATATTATCCCATGAGACCCAATGTTTGCCCTGAACTATTCCAAGCTTACTCAAAAAGAATTTAGCAAACACCTTATGCAACTAATTCAAGACACTTTTAGGAGGGTTTAAAGCAGATAATAAATAAACTAGCATCGTTTGTAATGCATGGGCAATTAAAATATATCTCACTCCAAAAGACAATGTCACACCCCACCTTGGGGGGTATGACTGGCACCTGGTGCCCTACTAAGCCCTGACCTGCTGAACTGTTAAGCCTGGACGCACCTGGCGCCTGGCTGGCTCTAACTCAAATTTCTGGAAACAAAGGGCTATATAGTGGTTGTAAATACAGCCCCCGGCCCATTGGCCTATAGCCTTCTGTACCTGTATTACAGCTGACCAGAAACAAGGTAATTCAGGGGAACCTATGCGGGCCGACAAGGCCACCATGCTGTCTAGTTATCTGCAACTCAAGCATAACATACTGAAAAGCTACGTGACCGACAAGGTCACCACTACAGGTAAACTATGGCCCCACACGGCCACTACAAAAGAACAAAGTAGTAAAGGAAATAGTACAACTGCACGGCCTCTCACGACCGGCTCATCTGACCACAGGGAATATAAACAGACTGCAAGCCTCTAAGAAGGATAATAGAAATGATCGGGACAGGGCCCCGACCTACCCGTACTGTACAACAAAAGGAACTGAACTACACCTCTAGAAATTCAGTCTCCGGATGACAGGAGCTGAATATTCGACCGCTGATGGGGATCACGTGGTATCGCCTGCGCGTCTATGGGTACCTGCAGGCAAGTAATGCAGCGCCCCACTGGGCGTCAGTACCGCTGGTACTGAGTATGTAAAGCAAACTGAATACAGCTGAATACAAGTAATATAACTAAAAATTCTGAATAGTATGAGATAACTGAATCTGTAAGAACTGAAGGGATATCTGAAATCAATAACATAACTGTCAAAACTGAAATAAGAAGGAGTAGGAATCATACCTGGAGACGTATCATTCTACTACTAATCTGCTCGTATCTACTGTAATATAGCATAACCAACAAAACATAACATGGCATACACAACCTTACCCGGCCCCCATAAGCCGGGAGGTACAATCAACACAGAATCTATACCCCTACCCCGGTCAACCCATCTCCTATACTGGCTGTAAGCATCCTGTCGGTCCCCTGGGTATGCACTTGGGCTCGCTGAGCCCCTGACTATAACTGCATCTGAGTCCGGAGGACTCCTGAATCTGCACCCGGGCATATCCGCTCGACTGGGGTGTGTAAGGGCCGATCAAGGCACAAGTATGGGGAAAAATTGGCATCCCATCTTCGTCCCCTGGTGGGACGGCATGCCACTCTGTAGAGTGACGTATCCTCGTCCTCTGGCAGACGAGTCGATACAGCTATTAACCCTGGGCGGTCATGGATGCTAGGTAATCCAGCCCCAAACAATACAACGGTCTCAACTGGTAATACTGTCTGGGTATCTCACATGCTGAGGCTAATAGGGATAAAGTATCATATATATTACATGCTGGGCTACTGATAGTAATCTGTACGTATTTAATACGTGCTGAGGCAGGTAAAGATGTATAAATGTGAACATAGTCTCCTGTCGGGCTGTACTGAGCAAATGCTATATAAGATAATGTTTCTGCTGAAAATTCTGCTGTTTACTAAGTCTCTGTATACACTATATGCTGGACTAATGATAGAAATAAGTACATACTTAATACATGCTGAGGCTGGAAGTACTATATATGTATGTACGAATATAATCTTTCTGCTAGACTACGCTGTATACTAACTTTCTATAGTAACAGGATTTACTAATCCTGACATGCTTTCTGAACTTCATTTTAGTCTGCTATTCTATTTCTGAAGTGCTTTACGGATACTGTACTACTTCACGGGGTTTCAGCTGAACACAATAATATCTTAACATAGCATACTACATCACATTCTGAATATACTGGGCACTCTCTAACGCTTGCGTTAGAATCTATATCATACTGATAGGTTTCATACACATTACAACTCAATGTTTCTCACATCGTACCAACATCCATAATAACGCAATACTCGACTTCTGAACATTCTACTGGTCCGTAATTTATTATGCTATACTGATATTACTTAACTTGCCGAAGGAAACTAACTTTACATACCTTATCTTCGACTATTCGTCCGTCGGACAAGGCTCGGCCGGTACTTCAACTATTTTCTCCCAACTGCATTCATAAATACGTCAATCAATACTAAATACAACATTATTGTAAAGAGCGACGTTACTTTTGATTTAATTTATAGCCTAAACTTAGGCTTATCGAAAGACGGTCAAAAACTCGCTATTTTCCAGCGGCCCAAAAGGGAGAATTATTTACTTCTCAGCTAGGAACACATAGACATTAATTTAGAGCAATTCTACTTACTTTAGTTCGGCGGCCCACCGATTCGTCGGCCGTTTTTCGCAAAACTAACTCCGTAGAAATGCTCTCTGCTGCTAAATACCTTGGTATCTAGGATTAATTTGGGTTTGGGCAGCGTTTGGCAGCGTAATCGGACGAAAATATTTAATTCTCCTTCGATTCTCTCTGTTTGCTGCGTGTTCTGGAAATTTTTTTCAAGTGTAATCTGATTTTGGACTGAAGTGGAGGCTTTATATACTTGGGCCTGGACACGGGCAACGTGTCACGGAGCCATCGCGGAGGCCTCACCTCCGTGACACGCTGCCATCGCGGAGGGGCTCTGCCTCGGCTCCTCCCGCGATGGTTCGACAGGTTTCTCGTCCGATCTTTTCCCGGGCCTTTCCCTAGCACGTATGGCTTTCAAATACGCTTAACCAACGTGCGAATAGGTCATCTAAGTGCCGGGAATTCTACGGGGTATAACATTCTCCCCCCCTTAGGAACATTCGTCCTCGAATGTATACTGCTATCTAGAGGACTGCTTATTCTAGTTTCTGGAAAAATTTTGGCAGAGTTTCCCCTGTAATATGGACTATCGCAAAGACCTGAAACGCAGAAAAAGTCCAACACAGGCACTGCACACAATATTCTACAATCCACTGGACAACTAAATATCACTCCTTTCTTTATCATTTACAACATACATACCATAAAGTACTGTGTAAATAATAATATGGACATACTTATCGTCTGACTAGGCCTGAAATAAGTGAGGATATCTGATTTTCATGTCTTCTTCAGCCTCCCACGTCATTTCTTCCCGATTTCTGTTACGCCACAATACCTTGACAGATGCAACATCTTTAGTTCTCAGCCTGCGAATCTGTCTGTCTAAGATGGCTACGGGAACCTCTTCATAGGCTAACTCCTCTGTGACCTGAACATCCTGGACTGGAACTACTGTAGAAGGGTCCCCTACGAACTATCTTAACATGGAAACGTGGAATACTGGGTGTACTGACGCTAATTCTGGAGGCAAGTTCAACTCGTATGCCACGCGGCCTATTCTTCGCCGAATCTGATACGGCCCAATGAATCTTGGGCTAAGCTTGCCTTTCTTGCCAAACCTCATTACCCCTTTCATCGGGGACACTTTTAGATATACCCAATCGTTTACCGAAATTCTAGATTTCTGCGCCGCCTATCTGCGTATGACTTCTGGCGGCTCTGAGCGGTCAGTAAACGTTCTCGGATAAGCTTTATTTTTTCTTCGGACTGCCGAACAATGTCTGGGCCAACTAATGCTGATTCTCCTATCTCAAACCAGCCCACCGGCGATCTACATTTTCGCCCGTATAATGCCTCGAAAGGCCCCATCTGAATAGCTGAATGGTAGCTGTTATTATAAGCAAATTCAATTAACGAGAGATGTTCATCCCAGCTACCCCCAAAATCTAACACACACGCTCGTAACATATCTTCGAGCGTCTTAATCGTACGTTCAGCCTGCCCGTCTGTCTGAGGATGGAATGTTGTGCTCAAATTAATCTGCGTCCCCAGACCTTTCTGAAACGATTGCCAGAATCTAGCTGTAAACTGTGCTCCCCTGTCTGAAATAATAGATACCGGCACTCCATGTAATCTAACTATTTCTCTGATATATAATTCGGCATAGTCCTCAACTGAGAAGGTAGCCCTTACTGGCAGAAAATGAGCTGATTTTGTCAGCCTGTCAACTATTACCCAAATGGAATCATTTCTGCGTCTAGTACGGGGTAACCCTGTTATAAAATCCATGTTTATTACTTCCCATTTCCACGTAGGTATTATTATTTCCTGAGTCAAACCGCCCGGTTTCTGGTGCTCTGCTTTCACCTGTTGACAATTAGCACATCTAGATACAAATTCAGCTATCTCAGTTTTCATACCTGGCCACCAGTAGATGTCTCTGATGTCGTGGTACATTTTCGTCGCCCCTGGGTGAAGGGAATAGCGAGCGTAGTGTACCTCATGCATGATCTTCCCACGAAGTCCTGCGACATTCGGGACACAAAGGCGGCCCTTGCAATATAGCACACCATCTTCGGTTATCTGAAAATCTGGCTCCTTACCTTTCTGAACTCTATCTCTGAGCTGGACTAAATCGGGATCCTCATACTGCCATTCTTTTACCTCTGTAACTAACGATGACACTGCAGAATTCTAAATTACTGGTCCATTATTTTCTGTTTCTATTACTCGAACGGCTAGGCCAGCTAACTGATGAATTTCTTGAGCTAATTTCTGTTTCTCAGGTCGCAAATACGCCAAACTCCCCATTGATTTACGGCTCAGGGCATCTGCTACAACATTAGCTTTTCCGAGGTGGTATAGAATATTCACATCATAGTCTTTCAACAACTCTAACCAGCGGCGTTGCCGCAGATTCAACTCCCTCTGGGTGAAAATGTACTGTAAGCTCTTATGATCTGTATAAATGTCAACATGGACGCCATACAGATAATGCCTCCACATCTTCAAGGCATGAATTACTGCGGCCAATTCCAGGTCATGGGTAGGGTAATTCTTTTCGTGTTTTCTCAGCTGTCTGGAGGCATATGCAATTACTCTTTCATGCTGCATCAACACACAGCCCAATCCGACACCTGACGCGTCACAATAGACTGAATAACCTTCTGTGCCTTCCGGCAGTGCTAGTACTGGGGCGGAGGTTAATCTGTCTTTCAGTTCCTGGAAACTCTGCTCGCATGCCTCCGTCCACTGAAACTTTGTTGCTTTCTGTGTCAATTTTGTTAAAGGTGCTGCAATGGTTGAGAATCCCTCAACGAATCTCCGATAATACCCTGCTAACCCCAGAAAACTATGAACTTCAGTCGGGGTGGTAGGCCTAGGCCATGACTTAACTGCTTCTATTTTCTGCTTATCTACCTGTATACCAGCGTCTGAGATAATATGCCCTAAAAAGGCCACTGAGTTAAGCCAGAATTCGCACTTTGAAAACTTAGCATACAACTGGCGGTCCCTGAGAATCTGGAGCACTGTTCGCAAATGAGTCCGGTGATCTCCTTCAGAGCGAGAATACACCAGAATATCATCAATGAATACTATCACGAACAAGTCCAGGAAGGGTCTAAAAATACTGTTCATCAGATCCATAAAGACTGGCACCTGGTGCCCTACTAAGCCCTGACCTGCTGAACTGTTAAGCCTGGATGCACCTGGCGCCTGGTTGGCTATAACTCAAATTTCTGGAAACAAAGGGCTATATAGCGGCTGTAAATACAGCCCCCGGCCCATTGGCCTATAGCCTTCTGTACCTGTATTACAGCTGACCAGAAACAAGGTAATTCAGGGGAACCTATGCGGGCCGACAAGGCCACCATGTTGTCTAGTTATCTGCAACTCAAGCATAACATACTGAAAAGCTACGTGACCGACAAGGTCACCACTACTGGTAAACTATGGCCCCACACGGCCACTACAAAAGAACAAAGTAGTAAAGGCAATAGTACAACTGCACGGCCTCTCACGACCGGCTCATCTGACCACAGGGAATATAAACAGACTGCAAGCCTCTAAGAAGGATAATAGAAATGATCGGGACAGGGCCCCGACCTACCCGTACTGTACAACAAAAGGAACTGAACTACACCTCTAGAAATTCAGTCTCCGGATGACAGGAGCTGAATATTCGACCGCTGATGGGGATCACGTGGTATCGCCTGCGCGTCTATGGGTACCTGCAGGCAAGTAATGCAGCGCCCCACTGGGCGTCAGTACCGCTGGTACTGAGTATGTAAAGCAAACTGAATACAGCTGAATACAAGTAATATAACTAAAAATTCTGAATAGTATGAGATAACTGAATCTGTAAGAACTGAAGGGATATCTGAAATCAATAACATAACTGTCAAAACTGAAATAAGAAGGAGTAGGAATCATACCTGGAGACGTATCATTCTACTACTAATCTGCTCATATCTACTGTAATATAGCATAACCAACAAAACATAACATGGCATACACAACCTTACCCGGCCCCCATAAGCCGGGAGGTACAATCAACACAGAATCTATACCCCTACCCCGGTCAACCCATCTCCTATACTGGCTGTAAGCATCCTGCCGGTCCCCAGGGTATGTACTTGGGCTCGCTGAGCCCCTGACTATAACTGCATCTGAGTCCGGAGGACTCCTGAATCTGCACCCGGGCGTATCCGCTCGACTGGGGTGTGTAAGGGCCGATCAAGGCACAAGTATGGGGAAAAACTGGCATCCCATCTTCGTCCCCTGGCGGGACGGCATGCCACTCTGTAGAGTGACGTATCCTCGTCCTCTGGCGGACGAGTCGATACAGCTATTAACCCTGGGCGGTCATGGATGTTAGGTAATCCAGCCCCAAACAATACAACGGTCTCAACTGGTAATACTGTCTGGGTATCTCACATGCTGAGGCTAATAGGGATAAAGTATCATATATATTACATGCTGGGCTACTGATAGTAATCTGTACGTATTTAATACGTGATGAGGCAGGTAAAGATGTATAAATGTGAACATAGTCTCCTGCCGGGCTGTACTGAGCAAATGCTATATAAGATAATGTTTCTGCTGAAAATTCTGCTGTTTACTAAGTCTCTGTATACACTATATGCTGGACTAATGATAGAAATAAGTACATACTTAATACATGCTGAGGCTGGAAGTACTATATATGTATGTACGAATATAATCTTTCTGCTAGACTACGCTGTATACTAACTTTCTATAGTAACAGGATTTACTAATCCTGACATGCTTTCTGAACTTCATTTTAGTCTGCTATTCTATTTCTGAAGTGCTTTACGGATACTGTACTACTTCACGGGGTTTCAGCTGAACACAACAATATCTTAACATAGCATACTACATCACATTCTGAATATACTGGGCACTCTCTAACGCTTGCGTTAGAATCTATATCATACTGATAGGTTTCATACACATTACAACTCAATGTTTCTCACATCGTACCAACATTCATAATAACGCAATACTCGACTTCTGAACATTCTACTGGTCCGTAATTTATTACGCTATACTGATATTACTTAACTTGCCGAAGGAAACTAACTTTACATACCTTATCTTCGACTATTCGTCCGTCGGACAAGGCTCGGCCGGTACTTCAACTATTTTCTCCCAACTGCATTCATAAATACGCCAATCAATACTAAATACAACATTATTGTAAAGAGTGACGTTACTTTCGATTTAATTTATAGCCTAAAGTTAGGCTTATCGAAAGACGGTCAAAAACTTGCTATTTTCCAGCGGCCCAAAAGGGAGAATTATTTACTTCTCAGCTAGGAACACATACACATTAATTTAGAGCAATTCTACTTACTTTAGTTCAGCGGCCCGCCGATTCGTCGGCCGTTTTTCACAAAACTAACTCCGTAGAAATGCTCTCTGCTGCTAAATACCTTGGTATCTAGGATTAATTTGGGTTTGGGCAGCGTTTGGCAGCGTAATCGGACGAAAATATTTAATTCTCCTTCGATTCTCTCTGTTTGCTGCGTGTTCTGGAAATTTTTTTCAAGTGTAATCTAATTTTGGACTGAAGTGGAGGCTTTATATACTTGGGCCTGGACACGGGCAACGTGTCACGGAGCCATCGCGGAGGCCTTACCTCCGTGACACGCTGCCATCGCGGAGGGGCTCTGCCTCGGCTCCTCCCGCGATGGTTCGACAGGTTTCTCGTCTGATCTTTTCTCGGGCCTTTCCCTAGCACGTATGGCTTTCAAATACGCTTAACCAACGTACGAATAGGTCATCTAAGTGCCGGGAATTCTACGGGGTATAACAGACAACCATTTATTTTGTTAGGCCATGATCCTCCTAGTTATTTTCCTGATGTTATCCTCAAAGTAAGATTCCCCCCCCCCCCCCATAATAAACTGGACAACCTAAATAAGTTAAAGAGAAACATCCTTGGTTAATACCTGTCCATCTTCTTATTCTTGCACTCAACCCAGCCATTGCCTTTTCATGAAGATAAAAGAAACTCTTCTGTCTGTTAATCATCTGTCCTGAAATCCTCTCATACTCCATCAAAGTAAAAATCATTTTCATCACTGAGCTTTTCTCCCCTGAATAGAACAGAATAGTATCATCAACATATAACAAATGATTAATTTTAGGACTCCACTTTGGCATTCCAAACCCTCTGAAATTAGGATCTTCATTAAGCTTATTCAATCCTCTTGATAAAACCTCAGCATCAATGATAAACAAAGTAGGAGAAATTGGGTCACCCTGTTTAATCCCTCTAGAAGATTTGAAAAAAACAGCAAACTTACCATTAATTAAAACTGAATACCAGTTATTAGAAATCAACCTCCACACCATGTCAATAATAATTTCAAAAAAACCAAACTTCCTCAGGACTTTAGTTAAGAAGATCCAAGAAACCCTATCATAAGTCTTGGCCATATCCAACTTAACTACCACATTCTGCCATTTTTTCCTTTTATTCATATCCCCAATAATCTCCTGAGCCAGCAAAACATTTTCTGTGATACTCCTCCCTTTCACAAAATCAGTCTGATTCCTAGAGATTATCCTTGGCAAGTGAACCTGTATTCTATCATGTAAAACTCTGGATATGATCTTATTAATAAAGGAGCTAAGGCTGATAGGTCTATAATCAATAAGATTCTCTACTCTTTCCTTTTTTGGAATTAACACTAGGTTTGTATGAGTAATGAACCTAGGTAATTCCTATCCATAGAAAAAAGCTTTAACGATTTTAGCCACATCTTCACCACTAATCTCCTAGCTAGCTTGAAAGAACCTTCCTGAAAAACCATCATGACCACTAGTATTGTCACCATTCAATTCAAAAATGACATTCTTCACCTCTTCCTCAGTTGGCAGTTTAACCATTTCCTCATTTTGATCCAGAGAAATGGGTTGAGGAATATTCTCCATTAAAACAGAATCAATGAAACTACCTTCCTCTTTGAATTGATCTTTAAAAAATTTCACTGCCTCTCTTTCAATATTCCTTGTTCATTCAACAGCACTCCCTGATTATCCCTTATTTCTCCTATAAACAACTTCTTCCTCCTTCCATTCACATAAGAATGAAAAAATTTTGTATTATTATCCCCATCCTTAAACTACTTCATGCGTGATTTCTGTCTCCAATATTCTTCATATTTCCTATACCTCTTTAATTATGCCTCTGCCTTCATAAGTTTCATCCTATTCTCTTGGGATGGTAAAATCTCCAGTTGTATTTTACTTACTTTTACCACATCTTCTAGAGTAGAAACTCTTTGAAATATGTCCCCGTAGGTAGCTTAACTCCAGATTGCCAAAGCTTTCTTGACATTATAAAGTTTTGCCTTGAATATCATGAAAGAATTGCCCATGAAATCCACCTTCCAATTATCCTCTATAAGTTCCTTAAACTGACTATGTCCTGTCCAGAGTTAAGAAACTTAAAAGGCTTCACCACTACTTCTTCATTTAAATTGCAAATGACGTGTAAGGGAGCATGATCTGACCCCTGTCTTATTAAGTGATGTACCTCACTAGATGGTAATATGTTAAGAAACTCCTTGTTTGACAAAACTCTGTCTAGTCTTTTGAAGATGCAATCCTCCTGCAATCTCCCATTCCACTAAGTAAAAATGCTGCCCCTAAAAACAAGTTCCTTTAACTCACAGTTATTTAAGCACTGTACAAAGTCTATTACCTCACTTTGAGAAAAATTCAAACCCTCCTTGTTTCTCATCTTCATTTAAAATAACATTGAAATCTCCACCAACAACCCATGATTGAGTATTGTGAAGAGCAATAAATTGCAAATCCTCCCATAGTTCCAACCTTTCTAGAGCACAACATCTAGCATATACTAAAGAAATTTTAAACCTTTTGCCAAAGGCTTCAAATTTCATAGTAATTTGTTGATGAGTATCCAGCTCCACTTCTCCTTTCCATAAATCCCTCCAAAAGATCCAAATTTTACAAGAACTATTAGTAGCTGCATGATCCATTCCCAGTCTTCTTTTAAATTGTTCCAGATTCTCTGGCCCCTGAAATGGCTTCATTAAATTTATAAAAGAATGCTGGTGTCTTCTATTTAAATCTGTTAATCTCTCAAAAGCTTTTTGAGTATTAACAGATCTTATCAATCATTGATCACTACTATAAGCTCTCTCCTTACTGCTCCTTGTTTATACCTGCAATGGGACTGCTGCCTAGTGTTTGACTTTTTTGGAAGTTTCTTTTATATCTACAATATGCCTTGGTGACAAATCCCCTGTCCTTCCTATATTATTAATGTTCTCCTCCACTTCCTCATCCATATGCTCCTGATGCTGATCTTGTTGTACTTCCTATTAGATTCATAGGATTGCTTGCTTCCTCTCCCTCCTTATCTTCCAGTTCCTTATCTATATCATCCTTCATATTCAGCTGCCTCTTTATGTTCTCCTGCCCCTCTATCCGTGGCTCCCAAATAATTATTGCATTTTCTATAGCTATTGCCTTCTCCAAGTCCCATTTAGTGACATTGTCTTAATGAGAGCTTTTCTCCTTTGTATCAACTTCATTATGCTTTGAACCACCATTATCATTATCTCTCTTGAGCTTTATGTTTGAGATCTCCCTTTCTTGCTCATTCTCCTTCAGTACATCAAACTGATTAGTTGTGTTCACCTCATTAACTTTCTATTGTTGCTTTTGTTTCCGTCTCTTTTTTTGTCCTTCCTTTCCCCTCCTCTCTCTTGTACAGGTCCTCTCTTCGTTCTATTCCTTTGAATCTGAAATCCTACTCATTATTCCGCTTTATTCCACTGTCTACTTGTTGAGTAATCTCTTGACCCTCCTGTGTTACTTTTTCCTTTTGCACCTTCTTCTGCTTCTCCTCTTCCTCCCTAGGAAACAATTCAGGATGCAATATGTAGCCGTCTTTATCACTATGACCTTGTAACTTGCAATTGACACAATATTTAGGTACATAGTCATATTTAATAGGAATTCACTTCTCTACCATCTCCCCATTATATCTTCTAATTCCTACATTAATCCTCTTTGGGAAATTCCCTAATAGATCAACCTCCACCTTAACCCTTGCACTACTAGGTCTTGTTTGGTTTCTAGTAGCCATATCAACCTGTAAAGGTTTCCCTACAATTGATGCCAATAAAAATATTGCTTCCTTCATGAAAACATTCAGGGGTAAAGACGGAAAAGAAATTCATGCAATTGTTGTAGTTGTTTCCTCCTTTGGGTCAAAAAGCGAATCCCACTTCAATGACCTCATGGTATACGTCCATTGTCTATGCAAACTATAGAAAACTAGCTTCGACAGTAAATTAACATAGTCTTCCATATTAGCCGCCCTAATTAGAACATGTCGACTATTCAGCACTCCAATTGAACATTCTCCTTTCAGATTACATTGCTTTGGAATTAGTTTCCTTAAATCATGAATGTCAGGCGCTCCAAATGAAATTTTTCCAATGATGGAAAATTGAAGATTCTCCTTAATAATTATTTGATTTATCTCTTCCTCCTCCCATATTACTCGTGGTTCACCATGTAAATAGGTAATTGGTTTCATAGGAACAGGTTTGACTTGAACAGGTGTAGGTTTTAATGTGGCAGCATAGTTAATTGCCGACGTGCTTTCCTCCTTCGGGGGAGGTTGTCCTGGCAAATGGTGGCCATAGCCACCAATGAAAGTCACAATTCCGGTAGACAATAGGAACGGCGGCAGTAGGCAAAAGTAGGATTTTTCCCAGTTTTTGATAAAGTTTATCTTTTTACACTGCTTCTTTACATTGTTATGACTGTAAAGAAAAAGTACTACATATGAAGTGTTGCCTTCTTTTTCTGACATTAGGTTTTTAAAAGAAAATAATTCAATAGGATATTTAGATAAATAATAAAGATATTTAGTTAATTTAACTTTTGAGATAATGAGTTCATATTTCTAATATAGTATAAATAAATAAAAGATGGCTAAAATTTTATCTAACTTATTTTTAATCCATCAATATTAACATGAGTCAAAAATAAATTAAGAAATGAATAATATGAATATTCATTCTTTTATTCACAACACTAATAATACAATTTGTCGTCCACCATAAGTGATCACCATGTATAAGGGTGGACCCATCAAGCACCCATTGCACGGTATGTAGTTTTGATATTTTATACAAATAAATTCTGCTAGTATACCAAATAAACTTAATCAGCACCCATTAAATCAAAAGCATAGTGGATGCTCTGGTTTCTATGATGACAAAAGGAACGATCGACTGATGGTCGTGTGATATCAAATCCCGTATCATTCAATAGATTTTTCAATTAACCTATTGTTATTATTTTTTTTTGATAATTTTTTATCAACCAAATCCTCAATTTACCGTAAATTGGTTGCCTATTTGCTTTTCTTTTAGAAAATTTTCTTTTCCTTCTTTATTTTATTTTCTTCCTCTCAGGGGTTTTATGCTATGTGGGTGGTAGCGTGTTTTAGATTATGCAGGTGCAGGGCAGATTGAAAATAATTTTTAAAAAAATTGATACAGGGCGGGGTATCTTGCAGATTTATATGGGTCTACACGGGTTTAATAGACACTATAGAACTTTTATTTCAAAAATATGTTTTATTTAATTATCATTCTCTAAGAACTTATTTCTTGTTTTCTCCCGTCTAAATAGTCATTTATTTTTCTCTTATGTTTGACATTAAGGGTGTGTTTGATTGATCAAAAGTTTTGAAAAATATTTTCTTTAGGAAAATAAATTCCTTAGAAATAAGAAAAATAACTTCCCTAATAAAAGTAGGAAAAATATGTCACATTGTCTCCTTCCCACCCTTACAACCATCCCTCTTATCCCATCCTCATGGTCTTATCCTAGATTCTATATGTAAATGTTTTTTCACTTGCATACTGAATACAAGAAAATAAGTACGAAAAAACTTGTTTTCCTAGAAAATGTTTTTCCTAGAAAATGTTTTCCTTCATACTGTTGGGTGATGCCAACATCCTGCCTATGACAAGACTCACGAGGGGCTAGGGAGCCCAGATGTCACGCCCCACCTTGGGAGGCATGACTGGCACCTGGTGCCCTACTAGGATCTGAATTGACTGAGCCTAAGCACTTTTGGTGCAGGGCGGACACTAACTCTTAAATCAAGGAAACAACGGGCTATATCTCGGCTGTAAACACAGCCCCCGGCTGACAAGGCCTGATAGCCACCTGTAAAAAAAAAACCAGCTAGCCAGAAGCAACAACAACAAGGAATCCTATGCACGCCGACAAGACCACCATGATGTCTAGTTATGAATGTAAAGTAAATCCAAACTATGTTAAACTATGGCCGACAAGGCTGCTAATCTATCAGCTGAACAGGGCCCCATATGGCCAACACGTAAACTGAAGCACATATAGGCCCCACACGACCAATAACAGCTAACCACAGGGAAATAGATACAATCCACAAGCCTCTAAGAGTAATATGATGGTCGGGACAGGGCCCCGATCTACCCATAAACTGTACAGTCAAAAGGGGTAAACCTTCTATCTACAAGCTCCGGAAGAAAGGAGCTAACTGTTCTAACGATACTAGTTGAAAGCTACGAGGGACCTGCTCCTCGTCTATCCGTACTTGCAGGTAAGTAATGCAGCGCCCCCAGAAATGGCGTCAGTACAATAGGTACTGAATATGTAAAGCGATAACTATAAATAACTGAGTAGTAAAGATAAAGATGAAATGACTGAAAGAAAAGGGACAGAAGTCATACCTGAATAGCTGGGTTTCTATTATCTAGTCTACCAATAACTAAAGTAAACAAGAACCTTACCTGGCCCCTATAATCCGAAAGGTACAACCTGCAGAGAACAACACACCTGGAGCCCCCATAAGCCCTGGTGAGTACATGTCAATCTAGATACCCCTATCAAGGTCATAATGGATCCTACCAGTCCCCTTGGTCTGCAACTAAGCCCGCTCGGCTCCTGACTGTAGTTGTGTCTGAGTCCAGTGGACTCCTAATATCTATACCCCAGACACCATGCTCATCAGGGGTATGGTGCCATTACGGCGTATATATAATAGTCCAACCATGGAATGGACGAGGACCTGGGACCCCATCTTCGTCCCTCACGGACGACATGCCGCTCTTTCTGGAGTGACGTCATCTCGCCCCTGGCGGGCGTCGACACAGCTAGTAACCCTGGGGTTGGTCATGGAGGGCTATATAGGCAATCAAATCCTAACACAACGTAGAATACTAGTCTTCTCTAATAACAACAACTATTCATGATCACGTACTTCTAATTCTCTTACTGTAATTTAGACTGAGTTATAATGCTTTAGAAACTACTTGTTGAAGGAAGTTTCCTTAACATACCTCGATTGCTGGTTTCTGATTAACTAATAAGTTCCAATTCGTATTCAACAGCTCTTCCCAACTGAAATTGTGTTACTGGAAAGATAAGACTAGTTTTAACACTAAATTCGGCAAAAAGAAAAACTTTATATATAAATATTAACTATATTTTAACTTTACGGAACATGGTCGGAAACTCGTTATTTCTCGAAAGTCTAGAAGGGAGAAATGCTTACTTTAAGCCTGTAATCGTATTGACACTAGTTTGGAGCAATTTCAACAACTTTGGCTCGGCGGGACGACGATTCGCCAGGCGAATTTCACGAAACTAACTCCGTAGAAATGCTCCCTGCAGCCTTATACTTTGATACCCGAAGTTAATTCGGATTTAGACGGTGTTTAGCGGCGTAATCGGATGAAAATTATAATTCCCCTTCACTTCTAACTCTGCTGGCGGATTTTATTTGAGAAAATAACTTGAAATCTAAGGGTGAGGCCTATATATACTTGAGGCGGCGGACAGGGCAACGTGGCACGGACCTCAACGCGCCAATTTACAAGCGTACGACATTGGGTAATGCGGAGGGGGCTGCTCCGTGCCACTTTGGGTAACGCGTAGAGGCTGCTCCGTGCCACTTTGCCCCTCTGGGAAACTTGGTTCGGCCTCCTCCCGTAAAATTCCGACTTTACACTCGTTTGGCCTTTTCCCGGGCCCTTTCCTCGTACGTATGGCACCCTAAAACTCTCAACCAACGTACGAATATGCCGACTAAATGTTAGAAACTTTCGGGGTGTAACATCGGATTGAAGTCATGATCGAACATGACTCTTGCTTGTGGACTTAGTTTATAAAATTGCACCCTTGCTATTAGCTATAGCTTTTGGCATGACGGTAAGCACTTGATCCTAACAAGTGGTATCAGAGCCAAGGTCATGGGTTCGATTCCCAAGAGCAACATGCTGCATGAGGCCGATGTTTTAAGGGGGATTGTTGGGTGAGGCCAACATCCTGCCTATGGCAAGGCTCACGAGGGGCTGGGGAGCCTGGATCGGAGTCATAATTGAACATGACACTTGTTTGGTGGACTTAGTTAAGAAATAAAGTTGCGCCCATGCTATCAGCTATAACTTTTGGCATGATGGTAAGTGCTTAATCCTAACACATACCAAACACGTCCTAAGTTATAAAAATGTGGAGTGTGAGTTTAAATTATTTAGCAATAAAAATATTATGTTAGTAGAAATTATGCATCGTGATTTTTCTTTTAACAATATAAATCAAAAGAGTTTTTTTAAAAAAATTTAGCACATTATGCAGTCGGTTTTATACTGGGCAAAGCAGGGCGGGTTTAAAATACCAAATTATATTGTGTGGAGCGGGTGGGGCTAGTTGAAATTTTTGCAAATATATGTGAATTCGTTCCACAACCGCACTGCACCCACTCCATCGCCATCTCTATTTTTACTAAGACAATTTCCCTTTAATTTTTAGTTCTTTTTATGAGTTTTGAGACTGATAGCCAATTTAATATTATTTAAATTTACTTTTTGAGTATTCATTTGTATAATAAAATTAAAATAGTAATTACTATCAATATAGTAGTACTGCGCTGAATTTTATACTGACAATAAATTTGGTGTAAATTATAATGTTATTACTCTTCGTTTTCAAAGTTTGAACTTCGAAGACAAATGTAAATATATTGATCTTTTAATAATATTATTAAATATACTTATCAAATATTTTTTCCATCAAATTTCAAATAATTGTACCTTTTTTTCTGGAATCTCGAGGAAATTCACAGTTGCTATTCTTGGGGTGAGTATTGGATAGATCCGCTTTTATGCAATAGCTCGCAAATTACATAAGAGATATAAACTGCACTAAGCAAGTCTCATACTATGAGCTCAACTGAGTAAGCATTAATTATTTTTATTGTGATTAAGTTATTTAATTTTAAGCTAAATATAAATAAAATATCCACAACTTTAAAATCTTGAATCCACTACTTATTCTTAAAAATTACATAAGCTTACATGCGGTATATCTAGGTTAGGCTGTTAGCTGCATGAGTTTGACAATTGCTCAAGACGGAATATATCTTGATTGTAAGCAAGTATCAGTACGTATATTTCTCGCTTTGTTCTCAGATATTTATCATAATTTTTTAAAAATAAAACGATATGTATATTTATTAATAATTTAAAATATATTTTATTTTTATTATGTTGATATAAAATAAATTGTAATTTATAGTATATTTATATAATTTTTAAATATTTAATTTAATTCTAAAAAATTAATTAAATTAAATCTTAAAAAGTGGAATATGATAACGAAAGTATGTTAAATCAAATAAATGCACTTAATTTAGTACTGCGCAGCCCTTGTATATTTTTCAACAGTGTTCTGACGAGGACTTTATTAATGTCTCAATTAGTTATTGCTATTCAACTGTGTTACGACTCCTTGTGCATGTGAAGTTCAACAGCTATTCGAATAACTACTGTTCAGGCAAGACTAGATTTTTTTATTTACTTTTTGAAAAGTTCGAATGAAAACAACATTTGATATCATAATACTCTTCTAAAACATGCTAATAATAATTTTTATAAGCCAAATAAATAGGTGTTAGATTCACTTGAACAAACTCCAATAGGTTTAATAACTATAAATTTTTTCTACGAGGTGACTTCGTGACCAAATCTACTGTCTTGTTGATCAGCCGAGTGTGTTTTGGAATCAGTACAACAACATTGGTCATTACGATATACTAAAATCCCAAAATCGCACATGTTAGAAGCGATCATCCGTAATCTTACACTTTTATCTTGTCACTGCATCACATGAAAAGATCAAAAAGAATTCTTATTCATATTGTATAGGAGGGAATATTCTTTTCTTTCCTTCTTTTTTTTTTTTGTGTTTTGTGTGTGTATGTGTTTAGAATAGAATTATACACTCTTATATGTATATGTTCCATCATTACAATTATACACACTTGTTGTTGTAACGCCTCTTTTTCTTCAATCTTCTAAAATCGGTATACAAACAAATTAAATATGCTTTATTTTAATGTTGAAAGCTGTGAGACAGTGAGAGAGAGAAAAAATTCTTAAAAGTTGGGTGTTTTAAACACTTGATCTCGGATATAGAATTTCTTGATTTTCGTAATTTTGGTATAAAACGTCTGCAGAGTTAATTCATTTACACAAGCAGGCCAGCATCTAGGAGTTCGATAATATTGACCATACATGTATAAGTTCCATGTTCCACCCAATAATTTATACAATCAGGCACTTATAAAATATTTACAAATAAATATTTGTAATTGTCATAAATATATAACTTAATAAAAATAATAATTAACTAACAATAACATATTAAAATTTACATTAATAATGTAAATAAAATCTGTACATTATTAATGTTTATCCTTAAAAATAAGGTACAATTGAATTTATAAAAAAGACTATAATAATGCAAGATTAACTTTGGTTAAATAGATGAAATAAGATATAAATTGAACAAACAAATTTGCAATAATTAAAAAATTAGGCTTATAACTCGAGCTTTGAATCATATCCTTGATGAAATGAAAGTTTACTTGCTTGATAACAAGAATGAGAGAAATGATAGTTATGAACTTAATTATAAAAACAACAAATATATGGGTAGTCCTTTTTATAGGACTTGTTGTGTTTAGGGATTTACTACCTAACTATTATTGCGTACTAAATCACTTTAAATGAGAAATAAATTATACTAAATGATGGTGGAGTAACGGATGACATCAACTTTGGAATGACCTTTTGTTGGCTATCATACCTTTACTTCTCTTTTCTCCGGATGTTTGATCTATTCCCGAATCTGCTCCCCCATTGACCCTATATTTCCTCCAAATATTGACTGTGCATTATTTATATGTTATTAAATCTTTCTAGAAAGTGTTTATCCTATGAGCCAGGTGTCTTTATCGTAGCTTGTCCATGGAATGAGCCTATTTTTATTTTATACATATAGTCCTTACACTTTCCAGACCAAATTCTTGCTTTATTCAATAAGTGTAAATGATTGCTTTTTGCCTCTATGTTACACCCCAAAAGTTCCTTAGACCAAATCCTAGACTTGGAATGAAAAATCAGGAAGACCCCAGAAAATTTTTTTCTCAGAACGACTCAACCAATGAGCCGTTGTCAGGACCAATGACCCGTCAAGAGAGTCGTTGTCAGCTTCTGCAAATTTTCTCTCGGGAACCAACAAGATAGAAAATGATTCATTGCATGAATTAACGAGTCGTCCTGTTGGCTGTTGTAACCTATCCAGAAACTTGTCAAATCCTTCATCCAAACAACGAGCCAAACGACAAGTTGTTGATAGATGTAACGACTCATCCGATAAAGCCGTTGAATGAAACTTAGAAAGTGTTAAAATCACCCTAGTGACAATCGATGGAAACAACGATCGGTTGTTTCTGATAACGGGTCTTTCTGCTCGTCCGTTAGGAGAGATCCAGAATCTGTTCAAACTTCCTCCTGTGACAACGAGTGGAACCAACGTCCCGTTGTTCCATCTAATGGGTCGTCCTTTTCATTCGTTGGTCGAAGTCCAAAAATTGAATTTTCAATCCCAAGGCCAAGAACTGGTCCCAACGAGTCGTCGTCACAACCAGCGACTCTGTCACAACCCGACATAGGATCAGATAGAGACACGGGACAAGAAAATCCGGGAGGCATGCTTAAGCGGAAGTTGGCATACATATCAATCTAAAACAAAGTCAACACTGACAAGTTGATTTTTCTACATATTGTCTAAAAAGCCTCTAACGTAACTGATGAGCTGATGGAAAAACATCCCCAACTAGCTTGACAAAAGTTTGTAACTGAAATAACATAGCAATGGATAACTGAATGTCCTCGAAGGATGAGGGCTCACCAACGCTGGCTAAAACAGGTCTGAGAGGAAAGTGGGACTAATGATGCCACTAAGACTGATTCCTCGGACCTGTATCATAAAATGATACAACATAGAGTATGTGGTTAGTACTTGAAATGTACTGATTATGCAAGGTAAGTAAAACGGACAGTTAAAATACATAAGAGTTCATAAGAGTAGGACAACATAAACATGAAGTAAATATCATAATATAAACATGAGGGCTCAAGGTTTTCAAATCATTCATAATCTAATCATAATCATAGTCATAAAAGAAACCTTTATAAAAACATAACTTGAGCCAAAGTAACATAAATATGACAATGCATAAATTATGAAAAACAATGGGAGAACTCGTCATAACCAACACCATCATGAAAGAGCTTACATGATGCCCTAAGTTTTCGCTCAAGTGGGCAGAGCCGTCCCAGGATTGCTAGGCAAATGACGTGCATGATGAGATATCATAGGAGATTCAATAATATATGTATAAATCTACGGTGGCACGTAGTTCTGAGATCACGGGGTTTACCTGAACGCTGGGTCTACTCGGTGCTAGATACTGCTCCCAAAAACATGCACATGAGAGCTCATATAGTAATCGTGAAGTCATTCATGAAGTCCATGGCCAATAAATCATAACATGCTTGATCAAATTTGAAATACATGATTACCCATGGATAAGGGTCCATGAGTCAGTCAAAAGTCATAAATTCATAAATCATGACGAACATGCATATTTGTGAAAATTCATATACTTGATATTTATAAATCCATGAAGAGTACTTGAAGAGAAATCATAAAATAAATCATAAATCATAATTTAGGCTTACTAAGATCAAAATCATAATAGAATCATAACTTGACTTTTCATAAAATCTTGCATAATTGGGCATAGATTGATTGATATTTGAAATCATAGAATAATTAATCAATTTAAATATAAAATTTGTCCATAGATCTTAAAATAATATTTAGAACATGAAGGAAATTGACCCATAATCAAATCAAATAGAACCCTGTAAACTTGTTCTTTAACCCCATAAGCTCATCAAATTACTTTAAAACTCAAATTCTTGAACATAGAGAGGAATTAGGGCATGAGAGTGAAGAGGAACTCTCATTCACAACCCTACATACCTAGGTAATTTGATCTTACACTCTCCCTTGGAAGTCCAAAGGAATTGAAGAAGAAATTGAAAAATTCTAGGCTTGATCTTCCCTTTGAAATCCCCTAGTTTGCATGCATGGGGAGGAAATGGGTTAGAATAGGTTAAGCACCCTTAAAATCCTTATAACTGAGCTTAAAATGATGTAATTTTGGACTTAGACCCTTAGAAATTACAGATTTACCCTTACTAACTTCGCAGGAAAAAAACAACTTCCAGGAGTCTCGAGTCGTTCCCTAATCCCACGACTCGTGGTGAGATCCGTCATCACCACTACCTTTCTCTCTAATCTTACCTGAAGTTTCCCCACCAATCACACAACTACTCGTGCCACCATCCCACAAATCGTTGGAACCATCTGTCACCAACACTGCCTCATCCCACCTAAGGTTACAACCCACAACTCGTGGTTCCCTACCATGGGGTCGTAACATCACTCGTGACTTCTCCTCTTGCATAGAATTTTCCACAACTTACAATCTTTCTCACGAATCGTCATCTCTCTCAACGAGTCATACCACGACCCTTGACTTCCAAAGTCTACCATCCCCATATCCTCCCGAAGACCCTAACCATGAGTTGTACCCACATACCATGACACGTGGTCTAGATGCTGGACTCCAAGTCTTCTTCACGACTCCTCCGATGACTCGTCCTTCCTTCCTTCCCACGACTCGTACCATGAGTTGTTCTGAGTCAAAATCTCTGTTTTTTTGTTGTTCCTATTTCAAATCCCAAGTCTTGTCTTAGGCACTTCTGGGGTATTACAATATCTCCCCTTTGGAAACATTCATCCTCGAATGCAGGGTAAACACACTGAATTACTTGGGAAAACCTGTCATCCCAAACACTGATCATCTAAAACTGAAAATTGACGGAGTGACTAACTCCAGACTGAAACACATTACTGAAATGAATTCATAAATCACACATAAATACATTGACATGGAAGAAATTGGAATTCATGAACTGAACGTGAAACTGAATAGAGTACTAAGGAGGAAACTGGTATCTCAAGCTGGAACTAGACCAAAAGAGAATAGATACGGGTATTTAGCCATCATATCTGCTTCGGCTTCCCACGTAGCTCCCTCAACATGCTGATTTCTCCAAAAAACCTTTACTGAAGCTACTTCTTTGGTTCTTAGCTTCCGAACCTGACGATCAAGTATTAAAACTGGAACCTTTTCGTAGCTAAGGCTATCCTTCACACCTACGCTCTCCACTGGAACAACCAAAGCTGGATCACCTATGCACTTCTTTAATAGCGGCACATGGACAACTGGATGTACTGAAGCCGATTCTGAGGGCAACTCCAACTCATAGGCCACCTTGCCAACACGCCTCATAATACGGTATGGGACAACATAACGACAGTTAAGTTTCCCCTTCTTTCCGAACCTCATCACTCCCTTCATGGGAGACACCTTCAGAAACACTCAATCATCAACTTCAAACTCAAGTTCTCTCCTTCTAACATCCGCATAGGACTTTTGGTGACTTTGAGCTATTCTCAACCTTTCCCTTATAAGCTGAACTTTCTTTATAGCCTTATGAATATAATCTGGTCCTATAAAGGTAGCTTCACCGACTTGGAACCAACCAATAGGCGATCTACACCTCTACTTATAAAGAGCCTCAAATGGAGCCATTTGAATGCTGGAATGGTAACTGTTGGTATATGCAAACTTGATAAGAGGTAAATGATCATCCCAACTAGCCTTTAAATCAATAACACACGCTCTCAACATATCCTCAAGAGTCTGAATGGTCCATTTAGCATGACCTTCTGTTTGCGGCTGAAATGTTGTACCAAGCTTAACCTGAGTATCGAGTCCCTTCTGAAATGATCTCCAAATTTGGGAGGTTAACTGAGTACCTCTATTTGATATGATTGAAAAGGAAACTCCATACAACCGAACTAACTCCCAGATATACAATTTAGCATAATCCTCCGCTGAGTCTGTAGTTTTGACGATAAAAGATGAGCTGTCTTAGTCAACCAATCCACAATCACCCATATGGAGTCATATTGTCGACAAGATGAGGAAATCCTGTAATGAAGTCCACATTGATGTCCTCCCACTTCCAAGTAGGGATACAAATGTCTTGAAGTACACCTCCGGGTCTTTGATGCTCAACTTTTACCTATTGACAATTTGGACACTTTGCCACAAACTCTGCTATGTCCTTCTTCATGCCATTCCACCAATAGACTTCCCATAGATCACAGTATATCTTAGTAGAACCTGGATGTATAGAATATTTAGAACCATGAGCCTCATGCAACATCCGCTCCCTCAAGTCATCAACACCCGGTACACACAAACGACCCTGATATCACAATACACCATCTCCCCCTCGGGAGAAAACCTCCACCTTCTAATTATGAACCACTTTCTTCAACATTACCAAAATAGGGTCCTTGTCTTTCCTAGCCTTGACCTCAGTCACCAAAGAAGATTCTGGTCTATTCCGAACAATGACACCACTATCTATCGAGTTCCAACCAAGAACTCACTGCACCTCCTCATAGTCTACCAAGTTTGTCACTAGTCACACCCTATCATAGTCTACCTGCACCTCCTCATACAAGCCTATCACTTATGATTATCCCATGGCTCCTTGCCACTGAAGCTATTTAAGAATTCTCCTGTCTCCCATGCTTGGCTAACGACCGTGCTTCATGAACTTCTACATACCTGGAACCTATGGAATGAATAGAGAGTTATCCTAAACATACACGTTCTAGCCATCATTTCCATTATAGGAAAACCTATATAAGGGTTAGAGTAAAGAAATCATGAGCATGAATCATTCAAGAGATCTAAGCTGAGGATATACCTGATATGGCACGATCTTATGAGTCAGACATGTTGAGAGACATGAGTTAACATATGTTCGCGTGATTGTGGGTATATAAAATGACACACAAGTGCACGTGGTCGAACAAGTAGTAAGTGGATTTAGTAAGCCAAATATCGATCCCTCAGAGACTTGGATGAAGTGCAATTTGCTCAAGTGTACTATATTTTACTTCTAAAAATGCAGACAACAGTGTAACCAAAAAGTTGATAGTTTCTTTTATAAATTTTATACTAAAACTAAGAACAATTATCTACTTTGAATCTGAACTATGAATGAAAGCATGCTGAGGTTAAACGAACATGTAATGACATTGATTATCATCATAAATTGGTTAATCTTTTCCTCCTGTTGCTAGTCAAGAACATTTGCCAAGAGATTAAAACTCTCGTATTTAACCTCACTTAAGAATCATGAACCATCCGTCTACATTTTTGTGATCAAATGCAATTCATGTCCTAGCCGTACAATTCCGGTTCCTAAATTGACTAATACGACTTTCAGGTATATTTCTATCCTGAAAGCAAATCAAGACTCAATTTTCCCAAACCAAGTAATGAACATATCCTATTAATTCACAACTTTCCAATTTCTTGCTCTCTCGAGTGAAACCGGACTTTTTAGATGTACATTAATGTAGGCCACACACTAATGCAGTAAGAACAAGAATTAATAGAACAACAAGGAAGAAAAGATGAAAAACCAAAGAATCAATGATCAAATTTCATTACAATTGTTCACAACCTCAGCAAGGAGAGGAATTAGCCACTCATTTGTGGATTAAACATCATAAAATGAGTGTTAATGATACAAGCAATTGAATCAAAGAAGAAAGAAAGGGAGAAAAAACCCTGATATTTTCGTCCCTCAACTGCCTGTAACCCACGTCCTTGCTCCACCAAGTCAGAATATTGAAAAATGAACCTAAGTGTTCTATTTATACTGCTGGGAATTTTTCCCGGAATAACGAGCAACGTGTCACGGAGTGCATCGCGGAGCACTACCTCCGTGACACGCTACGGACGCGGACCCTCACTGGAACTGGAGGTCCGAGAATTTAAGCTCAACGTGGCACGGCGTGCATCGCGGAGCACTGGCTCCGTGCCACGGAGCAAATGCGGACCCTCTCTGGAATTTGGGCGAATTTTCCCCATCCAGGCAGAATGCCTCCGAGATGGCAGCGTGACACGGCTCCATCGCGGAGCCCCTTTAATTCATGCTATCCAATGCCTTTTCCCTTGCTCGCATCCAAGTCCAACTCCGATATCATCCAACATGCATTTAAGCTTCCCGAAATCACATTTTACCTGCAAAACAATGCTAATCATGTTGGTTAGTATAAATTCACATTTTATTACCAATTACATGAGAATGTATACACATTGGTAGATAAACAAGGCTAAAATGGTACTTTTGAGTATCACTTGGGCATATAAATTTGCCCAAGATCACTTACCCCACACTTAAATCCTTGTTCGTCCTCGAACAACAAACATACAATTCATGCAATTTACATCCCAACCTCGCTACTTTGGTTCGACAATTTAAGCTGCGGTTATACCGATTATTTAATACAGCAAATCATCAAGAAACATGCATGGTCTTATCAATGCAATGACCTTCAATACATTAAGACCTCCTAGACTTTAAGAATCGACTCTCGATATCGGCAAACTCATGCAAATTAGCTGATCAAGATATCCGACACGAAAATTAATCTTTCATCAAGCATGTGCCCTCACAACACAAGAGAGTCTTCCCTTTTTTGCTCATATGACTCACAAACATTCAAACAGGGGCATGTACACAAAATTTCACTGTCTCTCCCAAAAGAATTCACATGCATCATGTCATGACCCATAAGCTTGCCCTTAGTGTATTACTCCACTAATATAAAGAAGTGCTATGTAAGATCACGTAGGACTTTAATGGGTTGTAATGGAAGCTACGGAACTAGTAAATATTGGATTAGCCAATAATAGCCACTAGCATCCTTAAGCGCCTTTTCAACACATCCCATCCACTCATGGACATTGTTTCCCTTTTTTTTTTCATCATCCCATTCTTGATGATTTTCTTTAGTATGGCCCATTGCATTAAGCACACTTGACACAACAACAAAGATTATTCATGCACCTTCATTATCGTTTATTTATAGTAAGTGCACCTTCAACCTTTTCTTTTCTTCCCTCACTCTGCTTTTCTTTTTCTTTTCACCATTCTCACTCTTTGACACTTTGGGAAAATGATTTTCTCTTCTTAAGCGCTTAAGAGTTTTGTATAGACTTTACGGCTAATGAAAAGAAGGAATTAAGCTCAGTTTACACTTTTTGGACAAAAGAGAAAAATGATCGGCTAAAGGCTCAACGGGCTGACTAGGGTATACAATCACATAAAGGGGGGTATGACAAGGAAAAAAATAGAAACTCTCGGTTAAAACAAAGAAATGCCTACATCCTTTCCTACAATACACCTCCTTCATTTCGTTTTGTACGCACACCAGGCAAGTTCAAGACACTTCACAATAGCATGGAATGTCAACACCTCACTTCATACTTTTTGCACATGCTCGATTCAAGATGTATTCACAGACTCTTCAATCAGCTAATCACATGAATTCAAACATTAAGCCTCAATCACACTGAATTGAACTCTACAGCCTAGGTATCTTAACATATTTACCAATTTGCATGCTTTCATACGAATCACCTTTGCATTTTGAATATCATGTACAACACGTAACCAGAATTTCGCAACCATATAGTAACTACAGGTTTTGGGATGCAATCCACCAAAGAAAAACTGAAAAATTGAAAAATAATTGAAAAAAATCTACTCCTAACGACTACATTTCCCTTAAGACGGTCGTCATCCATCCATCATAGGGAACGGTCACTACTTAAGACGTCGGTTCAATGGGACTATTCTCGGTAAAAGAACCGAAAACAAACGTTGAGAAATCCAAAATTAGAAAATGTCGAAAATATCGATCATTTCGATAGAAAAATTATTTACAAAATATTTTAAAATTTACAAACTATTTTAAAATTTTTTAAAAATATCGATCATTTCGATAACAAAAATATGTACAGAATCAGAATCAGCTGGCAACATTCAGCAGCACACATCAATTTAACAAATATTTACAAATACATAACAACTTAACAATTCACACTCACAGGGACAAACAACATACATGACAACAGAAGAGAGCATACAAACAAACAGCCCAGCCTAGCACCTAACTACTCCAACCCCACACTTAGTTCGAACACTGTCCCCAGTGTTCACAAAAATTCAAATAGCACAAATTCGGGTGGTGGAACTCTCTGATCAGTCAAAGTATTCCACTTCTTCGTCGGGTGCTGCTGCTTCATCTCCCATATCCGAGTCGCCTCCGTCTTCATCATCGGACTCCACATCGGAGTCCTCCCGACATGTCTCCTCGTCTGTGGGAACATCATTATCTATGGGCTCTACAAATGCTGGCCCTACTCGGCATAGAGCCCTGGCATTTTCGCCAAAAGGGTAGTCTAGCTCAAGCTGCCATAGCTCCTCCTCTGTCGCCGGCCTCCCACCTATCCTCAGCTGTAGCATCTGCATCCCATACATCCAAGCCATATACTGGTCATCACGAGCATGTCGCTCGCCAAGTGTAAGCATTGGCCCGTGAGTGGTGTCGGCAGCCTTAGTTTTAGTAACGTCTAAGGCCCGCCGCTCTAACTGCGGGATATAGTCGAGGGCCTCCTCCTCGACATCTAGGCCCTTGAGAAAGGTGGTGAGTAGTCCACCAAAACCATACCTGTGCCCCTGGTGCAACCGGGCTCTCTTCATGGCGGAGATAATTACCGCCCCTACATTGATCTCCAGCCCTTTCATCAGGGCGTACACCAGGCATACACGATCCCGGGTTACATCTGTCATATGTACCCCTGGGATTAGGCATGAGCAGACTATCTTCAGCCAGATTCGGGCTTCCCTGTTCATCTATGAATAGGGCAACGTCTGGTGGTAGCCCCTCTCTTTGTGTCTGCTCCATCTAGCTGTTGATCGGGTCCCACACAACGTGCGTCTGATGTCCGCATACGGTGGGGTAATGTTCAGCTGTCGGAGTACGTGGGCGTTTGTGTCCCGCGCTCCTATGATGGCATTGAGGTGGTGGGGCTCCAGAGTGACTATTTGCCCTCTGATCTTGATGGTGTGGCTTCTGATCGTCGGGTTCCAATTGGTATAGAACTCCAGAACCAAGTGCAGATTGCATTCCTTGGGCTCTTCAAAGATGAACTTGAGCCCAGCTGCCTCAATCCGGTGGACCATTCTAGGGAACTTCTGTGCCAATGGTTCCCGTGCTATATGCTCCTCGAGGAAATATTTGTTTTCTTTATGCTTGGCGTACCACTTTTTCCCCTCATCGGTCACCCATCTTGTTCCGTACTGGCGGCGCTGGCTGCGTGGAACTGCTGGTGCAGCTGGGACTGCTGTGCCCAGTCTGATTCGTTTCCTTCCGGCGCCTGAAGTTGACGCGCCTTTTCCTTTATCTTGCCGGCTTGCCATTTTACCTGTCAACCCAAGTAAACAAGATCAATGTTAAGCTAACGGATATTAACTTCGGCTAAGGTTGGGTTACTCTAGGTTACCCCACACTTAGTCCTTAGCTACAGTTACAACACTACGGCAAGATTATCTTTATTTACACACAATAGACAACTATACAATCATGCTTAGTGCGTTCGAAAAATTCGACGGTATAACTTCTGCGAACTGCTCAGGCTTCGTACAGCTAATCACAATCACTACCATCGCTAACATTTTAACCCATCACACTTAGCAAAGAAAAACAAAGAAACAAAAACAACAACAAAAATTTATCTACATGAACCTATACAACCAACCAAATTCTTACAAATTTCACATTCCCTTAACCCGAGACTCCGTCGTTCTATTAACATCCTAACAATTTGTACATCGACTCATCTCATTCAACATGTACATCCCGACATAAAATTCACAATTTCAATACACTGTCAACTTCAAATTCAACAAACAAGCCCTAGAATTGAGATTATCAATCAAATTCGAATAAGTTATGCAATCGACAAGTTCAAGTAATCATAACGACATTCCGAACATTCATCAACAATTATTAACTTGAATTCATGATTAATTACTACGTAGGGCAATTTAGCTCACCTCCCATGCTCAAAATCGAAGAAAATCGACAAGAATTTGAGAGGAAATTGGAAAACATACCTTGTCTTTGAAGAATCGAAGAAAAATCATTGAATTTCTTGCCTTACTCCGTGTCACGTTGATGGGGGATGGGTTTTGAGGGGTTTGGTCACGGAGGGATTAGAAAATGAGGGAAAAGGGAAGGGTTTCGGGGTTAAAAAGTAAGAAAATCGCGCGGGTCACCCGGTGACCCGGTGTGACCCGTCGCGATATACAAGGCAATGTGTCACAGAGTGCATCGCGGTGCACTGCCTCCATGACACGGAGCCATCGCGAGACCATTATGGAAATTTTTAGAATTTTCGGGTTATACCTCAACGTGTCACGGAGGGTAACGCGGAGGTCCACCTCCGTGACAGGAGCTATCGCCCCAGCTCACTGTTTTCCACTTTTTATTAATTTTTCATACCTCGACTTTTCCTTCGCGATTCCGTGCGTATTTTTCTCCGTTTGACCTGAAATTCATCTCACTATACAAAATTGGTTAGAATTATAGGTTTCACTCTAAATTCAAATAAAGAAAAACTAAAACGAAAACTTTTGTTGTAAATCAAGAAAAAGAAAAAGAAAAGAAAAATCTATTTACACTTTACAAAATAAAAGAAAAAAAAATTTTCACGAGTTGCCTCCCGTGCAGCGCCTGGTTTACTGTCGCGGCTCGACGTCGTTTAAGCTCAATTGTCCGCTAGGGTGATGGATGATTTCTCTCGATCACCGTCCTCCCCCCAGTAGTGCTTACACCTTTCCGGTGGTTTTCCCATTAACTCTCGGGAATCCTCCATCTGCTTATCATCACCTTGATCAATCACATTGATCACCGAGAGTTCTTCATGCACCGTCAGGAGCTTGGGTGCCTTGTATACATCGAACACCTCTACCTTGTCATGTGCTGGCATTGTTAGCTGCCCCGCAGCTACGTCGATTAGTGCTTTCCCAGTTGCCAAGAAGGGACATCCCAAAATAAATGGGACTTCCGCGTCTGGTTCAAAATCCAGCACGACAAAATCTACCGGGAAAATTAGGGAGCCAACTTGCACCAGAACGTCCTCAACAATGCCATCCGGCCTGGCTAAGGATTGATCCGCCAACTGCAAGATTACCGTTGTGGGTCTAGGACTCCCTAGACCCAACTTTCTGAATACCGAAGATGGCATCAAATTTATGCTCGCTCCCAAGTCACACAATCCACGAGCTCGGATGCTCTGCCCAATAGTAATCTGGATAGTAAAACTCCCAGGGTCTTTTAGCTTTGTGGGTAGTCTATTTTGAATCCGGGAAGTGCACTCCTCCGTTAGAGCCACCGTAGCATACTCAGTCAACCGACTTTTGTTTGCCACGATGTCCTTTATATACTTAGCATATTTCGGCACTCCCTGCAAGACATCAACAAGAGGTAAGTTAACATGTACCTATTTTAGCACCTCCATGAATTTCTTGAAACACGCCTCCTCCTTGTGTTTCTTTAGTCGTTGAGGGAACGGGGGTGGAGGTCTTTCTGATTCAGCTTCCTTAGACTTCCCCCTTTCAGTACTGTGCTCCCTCTCAACTTCAGCTGCTCCCGACTGTTGAGGTGGTCTTTCTGGTTCCACCTCTTTCAGCTACAAACCACTCCTTGTGGTCACTGCATTTACCTGCTTGGGATTGGGATCTGTGTCGCTCGGCAGTCCTCCTCTAGGCCTTGTGTTTTGGGCACTAGAAAATTGCCCAAACTGATATTCAAGTGCCTTGGTAGCTAACTGGTTGTTTTTCACTTCGGCTGCCAATTTCACATAGTCAGCCTGCAATTGAGCTTGGTTAGCTATCATGGTCTTGAACATTTCCTCAATGCTGGGTGATGGTGGTGGAGGAGGTGCATTGCTGTTCCTGAATTGAGCTTGATAATTCTGCTGCCCTCCTTGGTTCCTTTGTACACCCTGACCCGAACTTTGGCCCTGATGGTTGCTGCTACCCCATGAGAAATTAGGATGATTCCTCCAATTGGAGTTGTAGCTACTACCATACTGCTGGTGGTTCCTTTGTGCATTACCCACAAAGTTTACCGAGTCAGGATTGGCTCCACAACACTCAGCTGAGTGCTCACTGCTTCCACACACTTCACACCACATCTGTTGTACTGCATTAACTGGGGCTTGAGGCTGGTTCAATGTCATGTTGCTGAAGTGGGTGTTAAGTTGATTTTGCAATGCAGCTATCTGTGCAGCGATAGCTGTGAACCCATCCACTTCAAGCACTCTTGCTGCTTTCCTTGTCCCACCTCTTGATGAATCAGCATTCCATTCTGGATTGCCCTGTGAAATCCAGTTCAACAAGGTATACAGCTCCTCATAAGTCTTCTCCAGCGCTTGCCCTCCAGCTGCTGAATCTAGCAATATTTTGGTGTGGGGTTCCAAACCCTCAATAAATGTGTGCACTAGCACATCATTGGACTGATGATGATGAGGACAATCCCGCAACATGGATTTAAATCTCTCCCAGGCCTAATATAAATTTTCTCCCTCCCTCTGTTTGAAACTTAGAATTTGACTTCTAACTCTTATTATTTTACCAGAGGGAAAAAACCTTATCAAGAACTTCCGTGCAAGATCATCCCACGTAGAAATAGAATTCGTTGGCTCAGCTTTCAACCACCTCTTGGCTTGTCCCAATAATGAGAATGGGAACAATGTAAGCCGGACATAGTCTGATGACACTCCAGCGGGTATGTAAGTGTCACTTATCTCCAAAAAATTTTGGAGATGTTGCTGTGGATCTTTATGAGGGAGACTGGTAAATTGCCCGCTAGTGTGCAACAACTGCAGCATATTCTGCTTAAGTTCAAATCTCCCTCCCGGCTCAGGTTTGCGGATACTAGATGTAATATTATTGGCATGTGGGATGGCCACCTCGCGAACCGGCCGAGCTGCTGCTTCTTCGGGCACTAACACTGCCCGTACTACCGATGGATTCTGTTGTTGCTCCATGATCATCTGTCTGAGCAACTGCAGCTTTCTTTATAGAGCTTTTCTTTGTTTACTATGAAATATTCTTTCTGGCTCTATATACGATTCCACCAGCTCCTTGTCTCTTGCCAGTGTTCAACAGCAATTAAGTCTGCAAAATACAGGCTAAGACCAAGTTGTCAACACTAAGAAAATAAAAATACAGTAAATTAACACTTAAAACAAATTCACCAATTGCCAAGTCCCCGGCAACGGCGCCAAAAACTTGTTCGCGTGATTGTGGGTATATAAAATGACACGCAAGTGCACGTGGTCGAACAAGTAGTAAGTGGCTTTAGTAAGCCAAGTATCGATCCCTTAGAAACTTGGATGAAGTGCAATTTGCTCAAGTGTACTATATTTTACTTCTAAAAATGTAGACAACAGTGTAACCAAAAAGTTGATAGTTTATTTTATAAACTTTATACTAAAACTAAGAACAATTATCTACTTTGAATCTGAACTATGAATGAAAGCATGCTGAGGTTAAATGAACATGTAATGAAATTGATTATCATCATAAATTGGTTAATCTTTTCTTCCTGTTGCTAGTCAAGAACATTTGCCAAGAGATTAAAACTCTCGTATTTAACCTCACTTAAGAATCATGAACCATCCGTCTACATTTCTGTGATCAAATGCAATTCATGTCCTAGCCGTACAATTCCGGTTCCTAAATTGACTAATACGACTTTCAGGTATATTTCTATCCTGAAAGCAAATCAAGACTCAATTTTCCCAAACCAAGTAATGAACATATCCTATTAATTCGCAACTTTCCAATTTCTTGCTCTCTCGAGTGAAACCGGACTTTTTAGATGTACATTAATGTAGGCCACACACTAATGCAGTAAGAACAAGAATTAATAGAACAACAAGGAAGAAAAGATGAAAAACCAAAGAATCAATGATCAAATTTCATTACAATTGTTCACAACCTCAGCAAGGAGAGGAATTAGCCACTCATTTGTGGATTAAACATCATAAAATGAGTGTTAATTATACAAGCAATTGAATCAAAGAAGAAAGAAAGAGAGAAAAAACCCTGATATTTTCGTCCCTCAACTGCCTGTAACCCACGTCCTTGCTCCACCAAGTCAGAATATTGAAAAATGAACCTAAGTGTTCTATTTATACTGCTGGGAATTTTTCCCGAAATAACGAGCAACGTGTCACGGAGTGCATCGCGGAGCACTACCTCCGTGACACGCTACGGATGCGGACCCTCACTGGAACTGGGGGTCCGGGAATTTAGGCTCAATGTGGCACAGCGTGCATCGCGGAGCACTGGCTCCGTGCCACGGAGCAAACGCAGACCCTCTCTAGAATTTGGGCGAATTTTCCCCATCCAAGCAGAATGCCTCCGCGATGGCAGCGTGACACGGCTCCATCGCGGAGCCCCTTTAATTCATGCTATCCAATGCCTTTTTCCTTGCTCGCATCCAAGTCCAACTCCGATATCATCCAACATGCATTTAAGCTTCCCGAAATCACATTTTACCTGAAAAACAATGCTAATCATGTTGGTTAGTATAAATTCACATTTTATTACCAATTACATGAGAATGTATACACATTGGTAGATAAACAAGGCTAAAATGGTACTTTTGAGTATCACTTGGGCATATAAATTTGCCCAAGATCAACATACATAGAGAGTTTATGACATGGTCGAGACTTAGAGGTTCGCAGAGTAATACTGGGATCGCTATCGGAAGTGGTCATTTAGAGTCCTAGGGGTCTATAAGTAAGATTGGATAGAGCGCAACTTTAACTTAGCATAAGAGAAATCATCGGAACTTGAAGAGATTGGCATTCCATAGCTATTAGTGTTGAGACTCCTCTATTAGGACACTCAAAATCTGGCTTGGTTCATCGACTTATCATTTCCCTCTTAGCTTAAAGCCATCATTCTAAGGCTCTTGAATTGTTCTTAAGGTCGAGCTAAACCACTGACTCGAGACATTCCATTTTCCTCTAAGGCTATCACAAAAGGATTTATACTTATAACCATTCCATACCCTCCACAAAATAAATCTCATTCTAAAATGCAAAAAGGGATCTTGTACCTTATACAGTAGTTCTTGGGACTAGCAATATGCAAGGTTCGATATGAAAACTCATAACATACCTGCGACTCCATCTGGAGTTGGCTGCCACCTGCACTAGGTAACCTTCTCTACTGAGATGGGCAATCTTCTAAGGTTGCTGATCTAGTGGTTGGAGCACTGGCTCTACCCTTTCCCTGCTTAGCCGATGGACAATCCTTGCGCATGTGTTCGGGATTTTCACACTTGAAACAAATACCTCAACCAACCAAACACTTTCCCAAGTGTTTTTTACCGCATTTCAGGCATGCTGACCGACTAGATAGGGCTACTGGAGGGATGGTTGGGGCACATCCTCTCTGGCCACTCTGCTTGGCCGATGGGCAATCTCTAAGTTTATGACCGGGCTGGCCACACAAAAAACAATCATCTAAACCCATCAAGCACTTCCCTTGGTGGTTCTTCCCACATCTTCTACACACTGGGTATGTAATCTCCTTACCCCAGGCTTGCTCCTCCGAACCAGAGCCAAGACTTCTATGGGGGCTGACAGTGACTCCCACTACTTGACCCTTGTTGTAAACTCTCAAAGTCTTCAGTCCAAGGCCTTTTGTTTCCTTTTTCTCCCCCCTTGAACTCTCCATCCATTCTCGTACCATCAAACTTAGATAGAGTTTTTCCCGTGAAGCCCTGAACCCAAGTGGCCCCCCGTCTTTTCAATAGGATTCGTGGATGCGATTGCTGCCTGATTAACATTAAACTGAGTGGTCACGACCTGTATCAACACTCTTATAGTGGCCCCGAGCTCTACATCCGTAACTTGCCCGAACATGGATCAAATGGAGTTGGTGGGGCTGGATGGCTCCTGTTGGTTCTTTGAGGAGACATGGTTCTGCACACGCGTATAGCACGAGTTAAAAGAATGGAGAGAGTTGAACTCATAGCACGAGGTAGAATCATGAAAGAAGTGGAATTTCCTAAAATATTTCGTAGCCTTTTCGCCATAAGTGTGGCGCGCTTCACACCCATGAAAAGACTCTGATTAATGCGGCCTTCAAACACCCTAGGACACTTCAAAATCTAATGCTCTGATACCAAGTTTGTCATGACCCAAACATAGGCCCGGATAGAGAAACGGGACAAGAAACCCCGAGAGGCTCCAAGTTGACCCATGGCATGAACATAGTGGCCAAGCGCATACACAAGAGAAACCTGATAAAATGAGACATGCTTAAGTGGAAGTCTGCAGACATATCAATCTAAAACAAAATCAACACTAACGAGTTGATTTTTCTGGATATTAACTGAAAAGCCTCTAACATAACAGATGAGCTGATGGGATAGCATCCCCAGCTAGCTCGACAAAAGTTTGCAACTGAAATAACATAATAATGGATAACTGAATGTCCTCGAAGGATGAGAACTCGCCAAGCTGGCTAAAACAGATCTGATAGAAAAGCAGGACTAATGATGCGGTTGAGACTGATCCCTCGGACCTGTATCATGAAATGATACAACATAGAGTATGCGGTCAGTACTTGGAATTTACTGAGTATGCAAGGTAAGTAAAATGGACAGTTAAAATACATAAGAGTTCATAAGAGTAGGACAACATGAACTGAAGTAAATATCATAATATAAATATGAGGGCTCAAGGTTTTCAAACCATTCATAATCTAATCATAATCATATTCATAAGAGAAACCTTTATAAAAAATAACTTAAGATAAAGTAACATAAACATGATAATGCAGAAATCATGAGGAACAATGGGAGAACTCATCATAACTGACACCATCATGATAGAGCTTACATGATGCCCGAACTTTTCGCTCAAGTGGGCAGAGTCGTCCCAACTTGCTAGGCAAGGGACGTGCATGATATGATATCACAGGGGATCAAATAATATATGTATAAGCCTATAGTGGCGTGTAGTTCTGAGATCACGGGGTTTACCTAAACACCGAGTCTACTCGGTGCTAAGCACTGCTCTCTAAAACATGCACGTGAGAGCTCATATAGTAATCGTGAAATCATTCATGAAGTTCCTGGACAATAAATCATAACATGCTTGATCAAACTTAAAATACATGATTACCCATGGAAAAGGGGCCCGTTAGTTGGCCAAAAGTAAGAAATTCACAAATCATGAAGAACATGCATATTTATGAAAATTTATATACTTGATATTCATAAATCGATGAAGAGTACTTGAAGAGAAATCACAACATGAATCATAAATCATAGTTTAGGCTTAGTAAGATCAAAATCATAATAGAATCATAACATGACTTTTCATGAAACCTTACATAATTGGGCATACATTGACTGAGTTGAAATCATAAAATAATTAATCAATTTAAATATAAAATCTACCCATAGATCTTAAAATAATATTTAGAACATGAAGGGAATTGACCCATAATCAAATCAAAGAGAATCCCATAAACTTGGGCTTAAACCCCCATAAGATCATCAAATTACTTTAATACTTGAATTCATGAACATAGAGAGGATTTGGGGCATGAGAGTAAAGTGGAACTCTCATTCACAACCTTACTTACTTGGGTAATCTGATCTTACACTTTCCCTTTAAAGCCCAAAGGAATTGGAGAAGAAATTGGGAAATTCTAGGCTTGATCTTCCCGTAGAAATCCTCTAGTTTGCATGTATAGGGAGGGAATGGGTTAGAATAGGTTAACAACCCATAAAACCCTCCTAACTGAGCTTAAAAAGACTTAGTTTAGGACTTAGGGCCTTAGGAATTACAAATTTACCCTTACTAACTTCGCAGGAAAAATACAACTGTTGGGAGTCACGACTCATCTCACGAGTCGTGCCCTGATCCCACGACTCGTGGTGAGATCCGTCGTCACCACTGTCTTGCTCTCCAAACTTACTTGAAGTTTCCCCATGGGTCACACAATGACTCATGCCACCATCCCACGAATCATTGGAACCATCCGTTACCAACACTGCCTTATCCCACCTACGGTTACAACCCACGACTCGTGGTTTCCTACCACGGGTCATAACATCAATCGTGACTTCTCCTCCTTGCACAGAATTTTCCCCAACTTATGACCCTTCTCATGACTCATTGTCTCTCACAACTAGTCATACCACGACTCGTGACTTCCAAAGTCTGAAGTACCCATATCCTCCCCACGACCCTGACCACGAGTCGTACCCACATACCATGTCTCGTGGTGTGACTCGTGGTCTGGACCCTAGACTCCAAGTCTTCTTCACGACTCCTCCTACGAATCCTCTTTCCTTCCCGTGTCTCGTACCACGAGTCGTTTTGAGTTAAAATCTCTGACTTTTTTCTATTGTTCCCATTTCAAATCTCGAGTCTAGTCTTATGCTCTTTCGAGGTATTACAAACTCATTATGTGACCCATTGGATCTGGACGGGCAGTTTTTTCAAACTTTTCTCCAGGGGCATTTTTGCAACTTTTCATTATTTAGTTTCTAAACTACGTCGTTTTGGGGTATATTATTAGGGGATTAGGGGGGGTTAGTAGATCCACCTCCCTTATTTCTCACTTAGCTCTCAAAACCAGTGCGTAAAAAACTTAGAAATCCTCCCCAATAAGAACTAGGGTTCTTCCAGCAACCTCAAAAATTCGAGCTTCTTCTTAGGGATTTTCTTCTTTAGGTATCTGGGACTCCAACAAGGATTTTCCTTGCACCCTTGTGTCCTAAATTATTTACAGAAATCTTAATAATTTCTAGCCTTGTAGGAGATTATAAGCTAGGGTTTTTTCAGTCAGTTTATGAATTCTTTAATCTTGATAATTCTTCAAGTTTTTCATGATTATTTCTAGTTGAAATTCATGTCCTGGTTTTATTTATACAGTATGTTTTCCCAGCCCTGATCTTTAGCATGGATTTTGAGTAAAACTTGCATGATTTAGATTCTCGTTAGAAATATTGTATTATCATAATATTTTCACTTGAGTATGAATTTTTGCACAAATGCCCTTGATTGAAAGTCAATGTTTTCAATACACTAAGTATGTTCACTGTTCTTTAGACTGTTATGACACTTTCAGATAAAGTAGCTCTGACAAGTCATAGAACACCAGTTTCTCTTAGATCCTTTAAACTCTCAAGACACTTCTAGATAAGTAGTTCTGACTTAGTCTTAGGACATCAGTTTCAAGCTATCAGCACAGTAAGATATAATTAGATTTTCAGTTGGGAATAGCACTTAGCACCGAGCGGGATGAGGTTCCAGCATACCCAGGTTCTCATAACTAAGTGCCACCGTAGGTTATTATCTCGATAAGCCCCAAATAGTGACCACATAGCTCAACCACTATACCCTAGCAAGGTATAGTAGGTTCTCTTCGATGAGATGTATACATCGAACTCCATGTCTAGCTCACGTAGTTATATATCGGTTATAGGCTTTCCCACAGTTCAGTGTAGTCAGAGTTCTTAGTCTAGTTATGTCTATTAGATTTCAGGATATGCTTATGACTCTAATTTAGTTTATTAGTTTCTATTGTATTCTCATATATGTCAGACTATTTGCTGTATTCATGATTTCTAATAGAGTCTTTGTATGTCATTTCAGTTTGGTTTACGAGTTATTAGTCTACGTATGTTTTATTTATATCTCACATACTCAGTACATTCCAAGTATTGATCGCATGATCTCTATGTGCTATATCATTTTATGATATAGGCTCAAGTACCCAGCCTTAACATTGCAGCTAGTTTCTACCAGTGATTTCCAGCATTAGATAGTGGTGAGTCCTCACCTTTCGAGCATCGTAGTCTCTGATTTTAGTTATTGTTATTTTTAGTTTTTTCTTCAGACTTTAGAGTTAGCTGGAGGCTTGTCCCAGTAGCACATCTTTTTAGTAGAGACTTTCAGACGGATAATCAATTAGTATGTCAGTTTTATGTTTTAATACCATATTCCACCTGTATTTACTTAACTCAGGTTATTTATTTACTTAGAACCAGTTGTTCCATTACTTCAGTTATGCTTCCGCTCAGTTTATTTAGAAACTCATATTTTAGCAGTGTCATGCCATACCATGGTTTAGCTTGGAGTCACTTGTGGCTCTAGGCACCATGTCGCGTCCAAGGTGTAGACTCGGTTTGTGACACTCTATTCCTGAATAAGTTTTTCTTTCTTCAAAAGAGTGAAAATATTTCAGTCTTCTCGATTCTCTTTTTGGTCATGTGTTATAATTCGACTGGACTTTGAACAAGTTGAATTTTTAGAGTGTCTCTATAATGATGGATTTTCACTTCCATCTTAGTTGCTCGCCATCTTTTGTCCTTTTTATAATCAACTGTTTTGAGTTTTCTTCAATTCTTTGCCTTAGCTAAAAAGCTTCTCATTGTTTTGTGAACTTCTATCTTCAATATTTTTTAACTACATTAGAACTTCTATCTTCCTTTTTGTTTTTCCTATAAAAAATGTCTTCAACTTATGTTCCATCCACTTTTTTCTTTGTTGGTTATGATTCTTCTTTGCTTCTTTTCCATTGATGACACTTGTTAATAAAATTTCTCAATCAGCAATGTCATCTATTCTTCCCAGTCGTTGGTTCTTTAAGAATGACTGGGTCACTCTTACCTCCTCTATTGATAGTCATATGGGTGAGTTGTCCCAAAATTTTCCTTCCATTATCAAAACTTTCAAACTCGAACTTGTCAGAAAGGAGTATTTTTTGGAAAGATATTTCTGAGATATTAACTTGTCATGACCCAAAATGTAGACCCGAATCGTAACACGGGACAAGGAGCCCCGAGAGACTCCAAGCTGACCCATGGCGTGAGCATGCATCTAACTCAATCAATAAAGAGAATACTCAATGTAATAACATAGCAGAAGCATAACCATGACATACATAGAAAGCGAAATATACTTCATACATAACAGTTGAATACTATAGTCTGAAAGCCTTTAACATATCTTATGGGTTGATGGGACAACACCCCCAACTAACCTAACAAGTCTAGAAAACTAAACATGAAAAGATAACTGATATCAAATCGGTCCTCGGAGAATGAAGACTCACCAAAGAGCTGGATGCTAATCTCCAAGATGAGATAATGACAGTGCTGGGTCTGAAGATCAGAGCCTGTATCATGAAACGATAGAGTATGCAGTCAGTACGTAGAATATACCAATTATGTAAGGTAAGCAAAATGGACATTTAAAAAAGTACATAAAAGCTCATAAGAGATCATAAGAGTGGGACCACATGCTCATAACATAAATATCATAATATAACATAAGGCTCAAGGTTTTTAGATCATTCGTAATCCATTCATTATCATAGTCGTAATAGAAACTTTATAAATCATGACTTGAGCCAAAATGACATAAACATAATAATGCATAGAACATGTGGAACAATGGGAGGAATCGTCATAACCGACACCATCATGGTAGAGCCTTACATGATGCCCCAACTATATCGCTCAAGTGGGAAGAGTCGTCCATGGCTTGCCAGGCAAGGGACGTGCATTATGCGATATCACGAAAGAGGGGATCCATTAATATTATAATGTATCAACATGAACCTATGGTGTCAGATAGTTATGAGACACTGGCGTAATCCTTTGAACGCCGAGCTACTCGATGCTAGACATTACTCCCAAAAACATACATATTAAGCTCATACGTAAATCCTAAACATCATTCATGAGTTTCATGGCTAAATAAACATTTAACATCATTGATCCCCTTTGCATATATGATTAGCCATGAATCAAGGGCCCTTTAGTCAGCCAATATCATAAATCGATCAATCATGAAATTCATTTCATAAATCATAAATCATACTTGAACATATGGGCACTGCCCAATACTTTAATATGCTTGAAAATACTTAATTCACTTGAAAATATGATTATAAGCATGGATAAATTGAACACATGCTTTTCATCATCACTACTTCATCATACATGAACATTCAACATAAATTATAACTTTCATGAACTTTTCATAAATAGGCATTTTAATTTTAAAAGCTTGAAACATGATTTTAATGAAAAAGAATTGTAAAACTTGCCCATAATTCATAGTTCGATAATAATAACTTATTTAGATCATATCCATGTAGAGAATTTGAAATTTCATGTATTGGGTTAAAATCCCATAGAGTCAATATAGGAAACTCATGATTCTCAAGAGAGATTGGGCATGGGTATGAATGGTTCACCCGTTCATAATCCTACGTACCTGATTAAAGCTGATTCTTACACTTCCTTGATTGCCCAAGAGGAATTTGAGAAAGATTGAAGGGGCTTAAGCTTGATCTCCTCTCTAACCTTCTAACTTTGCATACATGGGTTTAGAATAGGCTAGAATGACTTAACCTATATTAATACACCCTGAAAATAGCTTAAAACAATGTATTTTAGGCCTTAGGATCATAGTAATTATGAAAAAGCCCTTACTAAATTCTCAAAAAATTACTGATTGCCAGTCCCCACGAGGGACTGGACGACTCGTCACTCCAGGACATGACTCGTGGCATCATCTGTCAAGTACATGGCCTGATGATTTAACTTAGCTCCATCATGCTGCTCACGACCCTCCCCACAAATTGTGATGACCGACCATGACTCGTGGGGAGTTTTTGTAAGGTACACTGCCACTTCTCTTCACCCTTCTCAAAAACATTGCCCACGACTGACTCAACGAGTCGTGGGGTCTGACCATGACTTGTGGGGACCCTAAATCCCTAATTCCAGTTTCACACCCTGATCGTCACTAGGAGTCATCTCACAATTCGTGGTCTACTGTTATACCCCGGGAACCCAAGGATCAGGTCCGGAAGTGAATCGGGAGGAAAAAAACTAGAACATGTTGCAGCAATGCAGAACGGGTCACTTAACGACTCGTGAGAAGGCCAAACGAGTCTTCAAGTGACTTGTGGGGAAGGCCTGGGATGATGAGGGACTCAGGGTCCCTAGGGGCGATGTAACGACTCGTGGTCAGACACCACGAGTCATCATGTCAGTCGTGGGGTGGTCCTAGAGTAAGATAGTAAAGCTTATCCAGTTTACTTAACGAATGGTAATTAATGAGTTGTCGTCAGTACTAACTATCTGTTAGGAGGGCCGTTACCAAGCCAATTGAATTTTCATAAACAATAAGGCAGTGTACTTGATGGGTGAACCAACGAATCGTGCGCCCTGGCAACGAGTCATCAGGTCATCCGTTAGGACCCCCTGACAGTTATTTCCTGCAAATTAGTAAGGGCCTTCTCGTAATTTTCTATGCTCCTAAGACCTAAACTACATTGTTTTGAGGTCGGGATAGGGTCTTTTAAAGGGAAATCAACCATGATAAGCCTCATCTGGATATTGTAAGTGTAGAGAGGAAGGAGGAAGGGGAAATTCAAGTATCTTCTTCAAGATTCTTCAAGAACATATCTTGGGTTTTCAAGAGAGTTGATAGTCTCAAAATTTCCAGGTATGTGGGGTTTTGAAAGGGTAGTTTAGTCCCGACCCATGCCCAATTTCTCCCTAATTCTATGCTTAAAGTTACCAAAATCTTATGGGTCTTATTCAAATTTCATTCTTAAAATTTGAAATGAGCTTATAGTAGCATGTCGAATTTGTGGAATTTTGGATTTTATTGGGTTGATTTTACTTGTTTATTCTATATTTCATGACTTAAATCTCTAAAAGTATGGATGCCCAATAATGGAAAATTATTTAGTGAAGTTCATGGTCAAGATGATTTCGAAAGCATGAATGAATTTCTCTTAAAATTTTAAGCATGTCTTCAAGTTTTGATTTCTCATGCTATTATGATCGTTTTCTTATGAATTTAAGCATGTCAAGTATGTTTTGAAATTATGGGCAATGCCCACATGTCACTTATGAATTATACTATAATTTTGGCAGACTCATGGTCCCAATTCCATGGCTAGTAATATAAATTCTCAAGTATGTCATGATTTCCACGTTTTCACTAGCCATGCATGTCATGTTATGAATGTTATGAGCACGTTGCATGTTTTGGGAGTAGTACTTAACACCGAGTATGTTCGGGGCCTAGGTTACGCCCTGAATCTTAGAATTACATGCAACCGTAGGATTATGTTTGGGACCTCCTCAGTGACCGTCCCCGATGCCCTATGGGGCCTTCATGAGTGATATCATGCCTTTCATGGTTCATACCCTTGGAAAGGTGTGAATGGCCTCCTGACTAGGGGTACAAGTCGTACTTCATGTGTGCTCATGTAAAGTATGTCGGTTATAGAAATTTCCCATTGTTCCTCATGGTTTTAAAATATGCATGATTATGAAATGTTTTCCCCATATTTTATGACTTTGACGGGTTTATGAATATTTTTGGAAATATTGAGCCTGACGATATACTTATGGTTTCGATTTTATGATCATGATGTCCCCACTCCTATAACTTTTATATTTTTTTAGCATTGTTTTGCATACCTTACATACTCAGTACTTTCCGAGTACTGACCCACATATTTTCAGGATTCGATTTCGCAGGTTCAGCATCATCCCTAGCTTGCGCTCAGCTCCCCTCAATCTCCAGTGGTGAATCCTCGTTATCCGAGGGCTTCATGTTCAGACTTGTTTAATTATCTTATGTTCTTAGAGTGTTTGGGTTAGTTGGGGTCTTGTACCTTTAACCCATCTTTTATAATTAGAGGCTTTCAGACTTATGTGTAGTATTTTGTCAGTGATGATTGTATTTCAGTTTGTCGTTCCTTACAAACTCATGATATGATTTTCAGTTAGCTTATGATTTATAAGTTAAGTTTTTCGTTGTATATGAATGAATTAGTGTTATGCTTATTCCATGGGTTGACTTGGGGTCTCTCAGGACTCCTTGCCCCGTGTCTACGATCTGGGTGTACTCTCGGGTTGTGACATCTACCCCACGGTTCACAAAATGAGTCATTCTGTGACCTGATGCCAGATTTCAATTTTTCTCCGTTTCAACTCCCGAATCTGATCTTTGGGCTTATGGGGTATAACAATATCTCCCCTTGGGAACATTTGTCCTCAAATGTTGGAAAACATATAGAAATGCAGAGAAATGCAATCATCATATTCAAATACTGATCATTTAAATTGAAAACTAACAGAATGACTATCTCCGATTCAAGCTACATAGCTGAATTGAAGTCACGAATCGTACATACATCCATATACATAACAGAAACTTGGGCAGATGAACTGAACTTGAAAACTAAGTAGAGTTTGAGGGCAAAAACTGATACCACAAGCTGGAACTGGGCCGGTAGGGAATAAATGTGGGTATCTAGCCATCATTTCTGCTTCGGCTTCCCATGTAGCTCCCTCAACATGCTGATTCCTCCATAAAACTTTGACTGAAGCTACTTCCTTATTCCTTATCATTCGAACCTGATGATCCAGTATTTCCACCGGAACCTCTTCATAACTAAGGTTGTCTCTCACACCAACACTGTCCATCGGGAATACTAGAGCGGGATCACCCAAACACTTCTTTAATAGAGATACATGGAAAACAGGATGCATGGAAGCTAATTCTGAAGGTAGCTCCAATTCGTATGTCACCTTGTCAACACATTTCACAATCCGATGGGGACCAACATAATGAGGGCTGAGTTTTCCTTTCTTTCCAAACCTCATCACTCCCTTCATGGGAGACACCTTTAGAAACAACCAATCATCCACTTCGAACTCGAGTTCTCTCCTTCTCACATTAGCATAGGACTTTTGGCGATTTTAAGCTATTTTCAGCCTGTCCCGTATGAGCTGCACCTTCTCCATAGCCTCATGAACTGAATCTGCTCCTATCATCACAGCTTCACCAACTTCGAACCAACCAATAGGCGATCTACACCTCCGCCCATAGAGATCCTCAAATGGAGCAATCTGAATGATGGAATGGTAGTTGTTATTGTATGCAAACTTGATAAGAGACAAATGATCATCCCAACTACCTTTGAAGTCAACCATGCATGCTCTAAACATATCCTCGATATGAATTGTCTGCTCCACTTGACCATCCGTTTGTGAGTGAAATGCAATGCTGAGCCTAACCTGAGTACCCAGTCCCTTTTGCAACGACCTCCAAAACTGAGAGGTAAATTGGGTTCCTCTATATGATATAATAGACAAAGGCACTCCATGAAACTGAACTAGCTCTCGGATGTATAGTTTGGCATAATCTTCCGCTGAATCAGTGGTTCTAACCGGTAGAAAATGAGCAGCTTTGGTCAACCGGTCTACAACAACCCAAATGGAGTCGTATTGTCATCAAGTGCGAGGCAACTCTATGATGAAGTCCATATTGATTTCTTCCCACAAGGGACTGGACAACTCGTCTCTCCAGGCCACGACTCGTGGCATCATCCGTCAAGTACACTGCCTGAGGGTTTCACTTAGCTCCATCATGTTGCTCACGACCCTCCCCATGAATCGTGATGACTGACCACGACTCATGGGGAGCTTCCATAGGGTACACTGCCACTTCTTTTCACTCTTCTCAAAAATGTTACCCAAGACTGACTCAACGAGTCGTGGGGTCTGACCACGACTTATGGTCACATTCGTGGGGACCCTAAATCCCTAATTCCAATTTCACACCCTGATTCTCACCATGAGTCATCTCACGACTCGTGGTCTACCCCACAGGTTACAGAATGACTAATTCTGTGACCTGATGTCAAATTTTAATTTTTCTCCGTTTCAGCTCCCGAGTCTAATCTTTGGGCTTCTGAGATAAAACATAACTCCTAGGGAGGTGGATAGAATCACCACTTCCTGATTAGGCTACTCCAATGTTTAGACCTATCCTTTTATATTAGGATACAAACCGGCTATAGACCCATTAATCCTGGACTTACGCAAATGCTAAGATAACTATCTTGCTCAAGTTGTTACTTCCATCTGAAGGGCCATCGTCTATCTACGAATTCTAGTGGACAACATTTTCGAAGTAAAGTATGCTCACGTGCCTTTCACTCTCAGCCACTTTATCCAATTTTATGCCCCAAGTTTTATTGAGGTGGGTTCATGATTCTTACTTAAAGGGGAAATCCTGTCATCCTCTCTAGTTTGGACGAGGATAGTGATCATCATTGGATAACAAGGTTTGTTATCATCCCTACTGCTAAAATCATTTTGGAGACCTACCCTTCCATTTTTGGAGACATAAAATTTGAGTCGTAAGTTTATTTTATCTTTATTTAGAGTCATTTCGTTGCATTTTATCGGGCTTATTTTCAACCTATGTTTTCTTTGTTTGTCCAAATAGCTCCATTTGGGTTCTAAATATTATCATGGATATTCCCTATTGGGCTGAGGCCATTTTGAATGTCTCCGTTTCTGAAGAATCTACTTAGAAAGCCATTTTCAAGGATCGACAGAGAGCTTCTATCATGGTAAGAAACTTTTCTTTATCGGGTTTACTTCTTCATTCTATATTATTTTTATAACCTTTAGCGGTATTTGATAGGATTATTCAAGGGATTGAAAAGTACCATACAACTGATCTGGTCCTTGACCCTCAAGTTTATACTCGATGCATTTCCTAATAAAGTAGAAGAAGAGAAGCCATGCTTTTGTTATTTCTCCGGATATATCTTTTCCATCTGCCAATACTCCTCTTAAGAAGAAAAAGAATTTGAAAGGTACTGATATTGTGTCCGGGGTTCCATCATCTCCTCCTTATCTAGACCCAATTTTAGATATGGTTCTCATCAAGGATAGCGAAGATAAAAAAAAAGAGACCGTAGTCCCTAGAAAGCTTAGGTTGAGTTAGCCAAGGATTCTGTGCCCAGAAGCTTGAGGTCAATATTTGCGGTGTAATATGATGATGTTGGTCTACCCACTCCTTCGGAAGCTCCTCCGAGGTAGCTATATACAGCAATCGGACCTTCCTAGACTCATTAGTCCTCTAGGTTCAATCTTGTGAATATATTTCGTGCTCCCAGCAAGAATCCAAATCAAACACGATCCACTATGGTAACAGTTTAAGCAGATATAAATTTTCTTTCTAGCCTAGTTGGCTCCACTCATTGATCTCTGATCTTTAATGGAGAAAATAAAAGATCTATCGGAGTATTACCTTTTCAATAAGGGCATACACGCTACTGCTCGGGTTAGTTCTTTTACTTTTTTCCTTTTGTAGCTCTCTTTTAACTATGTTCTTCCTTTTTATTCTCATCCTTTTTTCAGGCTAGAATCTTGATCGGTGAAGGTCTTCAGCTTAGTTTCGTAACAATAAGAAGCTCAAGGCTCAGATATGTTTGCAAGAACATGAAATTCTTGCTTTGAAGGACGAATTGTCTAGGAGGATGGAGGAACTTGTCTCCACCAGTCAAATTGCTAATTAGAAGGCTGATCTTAAAAAGGCTAAGAAATAATGTGCATTTGCTTTTGAAAAATTAGATTTGGATAACCGAGAGAGAGGGGCATATAGCCTGCAGGCTGGACAACTTCTCAATGAACTGAATTCTTTAAAGGAGTTCCACCGAACTCAAGAAGTTATTTTACAGTTAAGCATTCAAAGAGAATCTATTTTAGATATCGAACTTCAACACCTCAATTCTAAACTTTCAGCTGAGGATGTTGAGATGGCTACCAAAGAAGTGAAATTGCTTCGATGATTGGAGAATTCTCGTGGTACAATCAAGAAGAAAAAGGTAGACATAGCTGACTTGTACTGACATATTGAAGCATTGACCTCTGAAGTCAGGGATCTCAAGATTTAACAGGATAAAGTTTTGGCCGATCTTAAAGATCAGGAGAATCACTTGGCTTTAAAATCTAAGCTCACTACCTGGAGTGTTCGGAGGTATACTCTCAAACAAGTTAAGGCGATATAAATAACATTGATGACAAGATCCTTAAAGCTCAAGAACTACAGGTTGCAGCCTATGATAATCTTCATCCATCTCCCCGATTGAGTTTTGCCAACCTGAGCAGTTTCTCTAATGATGAAGAAGAAGGAGACGCTAAAGAGATAGTTACTGGTCTTGATATTCCACCTTCCAGTTCCTCTGCTCCTCTTTTCAGTTCCCCAAAATAAAAAATTTTATGTAATAGTTGTGGATCTTTTTGGCCTTTGTTAATGAAATTTTGATATGATCTTCGGAGATGTTTTATCTCATAATTTTTTTGATGTAGAACTTTATCTTGCACTTATTTCATTTATAGAGAGGCTATAAGGATACGAGATTAACTTTGGTTAAATAGATGAAATAAGATATAAATTAAATAAAAGAAATTGCAATAATTAAAAAATTAGCCTGATGGCTCAGCTTTGAATGATATCCTTGATAAAATGAAAGATTGCTTTCTTGATAACAAGAATGAGAGAAATGATAGTTATGAACTTAATTGTAAAAACAGTAAGTATATTCCCTTTTGTGTTTCTCAGATATCCTTTGTGATACAAGGATAATACTTTTTATAGGACTGCTACGTTTAAGGCTATAATGCCTGACAATTGTTGTATATTAAATCACCTTAAGTGAGTAATAAATTATACTAAATACTGGTGGAGTAACGGATGACATCGATCTTGGAATAACCATTTGTTGGTTGTCATACCTCTACTTCTCTTTTCTCCGGATGTTTGATCTGTTTCCGGATCTGCTACTCCATTGAATCTCTATTTCTTTCAGAATGTTGACTCTACATTATTTGTATGTTCTTGAATTTTTACGAAATATGTTTATTATATGAGATACGTGTCTTCATCTTAGTTTGTCAACAAGTTGATTCAATTTTTATGTTATATAGTGTTTTTATCTGAGTTTATCACATATTGAACCTATTTTTACTCTATACAGTTAATATAGTATAACTTAAATCCTACGAGGAAGTAGGTGCACTGATTATTTGATGGTGATATAAAAACATTATATAGGTAAGTATATTTTATCAATATTGCGCGAAATCGTACGAGGAAGTAGGTGCACTGATTATTTGATGGTGATATAAAAACATTATATAGGTAAGTATATTTTATCAATATTGCGCGAACACCTACTAGCTGTAGGCTTTGGTCAACTGTTCATTAATATCCCTGCCACAGTTAAAGTTTGTAGGTAAGTATATTTTATCTGTCCAATCACTTGTCCTTTTTTTAATTATTAGAATGATATGAAAAAAGAGTAGTTATATTTCCAAAGTCAACTCAGTTATGAGATTGCTTCCAAAGATAAAAAATAAAGTGCGCTCATAAATGACTATAATTTTGTGATTTAAATATATATTTTTTATAAATATAAAGGTAAAACTCTATTATTTCTTAAATCCTCGAAGTAAGTGCAATTAAATTATTTATGTTGAACGGGGTATAAATATAGATTATTTAATTAATTTTATAATATTGGATTCATCGTATCATCTCATTTCACCTTTTTTTTACTTTTCCTAATTCACTGATTTTCTTTGTTCCCTTGATCTTCTTGTAGACGATTAAATTTTGTAAATTTAAATCCGTAAGAAATTCATATTACATTAAATTCAAGATATATTAATTTAAATAAATATTGTGGATTAGTATAATTGGTATAATTATTTAAGTTTAATAAATATGAATTTAATTAATGATCCAATTTTATTAGGGTAGTCCATTAAATTGGGCTACAAATGATGAGTCCGCTTTACTGAGCTCAAGATGTCATCTTCCTAGAGGCCCAAATTGATGTCACGGGTCAAATACGTGTCACGCCTAGTCAAATATAAAGAGGTAATAGGATCATGCCACATGTCAAAATAACACAGCATGCCTAGTCAAATCAAAGGCCAATGAAAATGTGTCACGTGTATGAGTGACATGTTCCGACCAACCAAATATCTCCATGTCAACTTAAATCTGATTGGTTGAAAGAAGTTCATCCTTATCACAACTCTTCCAACCTACAACTATAAATAGGGGTCTAATAATTCAGAAAAAAGGACTTGAATTCTAACAACAAGCCAGAGAGAGCTCGTGGATCAAAACCAGCATATTTCTCTACAAGTTATAGGCATTCAAGAACTCAAATATTTCTCTACAAGTTTCAGAGATTGAGACGAAGATTCAAGATTAAGCTCAAAAGTGCTTGAATTGAAATATAAGTGAAGATCAAGAATAAGATTCAAGATCAAGCTCAAAAGCTCAAGATCAAGACCACCAGATTCAAGATCAAGATTCAAACCCTTCAATTTAAGTACAAGTCAAGATCTAATCCACCAGATTCAAGATCAAGCACGAAAGCCCCTAAATTCAAATACAAATCAAAAATCAAATTCATCTAGTTCAAGATCAAGTTTCAAATACTTGAATTCAAATACAAATCAAGATTAGGCTCAAAAGTCCTTGAATTCAAATACAAATCAAGATCAAGCTCAAAAGCCCTTAAATTTATATTTGAAAAGAAGAATAAGAGGATTCATAGAGATTGTAACACTTGTACTTGAATAAAACACTATGATTGTCACGATATTTTTCCATCCTGATTATTATTTTCTCAACGTAAAATTATATTATCTACACTTATATCTCATTTTTTTCCATTTTCCTCAAACTTTAAAACAAATTTTATTATACACAGACCATAATTCTTTAACATATTTTTGGATAAAGTTCATTAGTGGTCACCTAATTTAAATTTATCACGCAAAATTTTTATTTTATTTTTATTTTTGTTATATAAAAGTCATCTAATTCTAAAATCTATCACATGCACACACAAAAAACAACCTAAGAGTCATTCAATTTTAAACTTTGTCACACAAAAGTCTTTTTTTTCATTTTTTGTCACTTAAAACTCATTTAATTTTGACCAATGCCTGAATTTTGATATTTTATACTGAAACTATGGCATAATGCTCCAAAATAAATTAAATACATTCAGAACAATTTTAGATATCTCTTAATATTTTGCTTCATAACACAAAATTTGATGGCGGCATACAAAATTTGTCACGCCCCACCTTGGGAGGCATGACTGGGACCTGGACTAACCTGGCTAGGCATAGGCATCTCTGGTGCTTGCCAGCAACTCAAAATCAAGAAAACAACGGGTTATATATCAGCTGTAAACACAACCTTGGGTCGACAAGGCCATGCAGTACCTGTAAAAGAAAAACAGCTAACCCAACAACAAGATCATAAAAGGGATCCTATGCAGGCCGAAAAGACCAGCATGTTGTCTAGATATAGATGAATAAAAAATAGGCAATCATACTCATACTATGGCTGACAAGGCCACCAACAAACTAGCTACACTAGGGCCCACACAACCACCACGCAAAATACGATATACATAGGCCCTACACGACCAACAATAACTAACAACTGAGAAACTATAACCTGCAAGCCTCTAAGAGTGGAATAATGGTCGGGACAAGGCCCCGGCCTACCCAAAAGCTATACAACAAAAGAAAAAACCTTCTCTAACTATCAACTCCGGAGAAAAGAAGCTGATTGAACTGTCGACTCTGACTAGTAGTTAGGAAGGTCTTGAATCACGTCTAACAACACCAATAGGCGAGTAATGCTGCGCTCCAAAGATGAGCGTCAGTACAGTATGTACCGAATAGGCAAGGCAGTAATGGAAGCTAAATAAAGCTAATAGAAGGGATGAAAGTAATCAATAAGGAGAATAAGAATTTAACTTGAATATCTTCACAATCCAAAATATAACTAGCAAGTATAAGCACAAACAAGAACCTAACCGGGCTCCCATAATCCTAGAAGGAACAATCAACACAGAATAACCTACTTAGGCCCCCCTAAGCCCTGACAAGTATAAAAAAATGCACACTCCTCCTATCTGGGCTACTAAAGGTTCGTAAGTATACTGTAAATCAGGAGTACTCGTCCTCTGAAGTTGTATCCGAGCCTGATAGGTTCCTATTTCTGGGTTGAGCCGTCTAGGATCCTGTATCTGTGTCTATGTCTGAGTCATTTAGGCTCCTGTAATTATATCTGAGTCGTTTAGGCTCCTGTAGCTGGACCCCGAGCCTTGGCTCGACTGAGGGTCGTGATGCCACTATGGCATAGAGGAGTCTAGAGGTGACTAGACCTCAATATGGCCTTTATGGCCTCAATTTGATCCCTTCGGACATCATATTTCTCCTGTGAGCATAGCCTCATAAGTAACAAAATATCCAGCAATGCCAATGTCGTATGCGGAGACCAAGCTAACTAGGGTTAATGTTGACGAGGGTTACTGTGTCATCATTGTTGCCTCAATTTTATTTATAGAAGCTAACTGCAATAGTTTTACTCTAGAGTACTATAGATAAACAGATCGTATTAAGTCTACGACAAACATAACTTGTCGGAATGGATAGCCTTAATATACCTTATTTGATGATTTCCAGGCGCTCGAGCAATTCCAACCTGAAGTCTGTAATTCCACTAATTTGTAGCCCTTACGCTGAGGAAATGAAGCTATTTCAATACTATTAATTGGCAAACAACAATATCTTTCAATAGAATTGACTATAACTTCAAATTCTATTAATTCAGCGGAAAAACTCGCCAATTCTCAAGAATTTAGAAGGTAGAATTGCTTACCTATTTCCTGTAGCCGCTTAAGACTCAATTCAAAGTAAATTTGGCAACCTTTACTCAACGGGGTTCCAGTACACTGAGTGAATTTTCATGAAATAACTCTGCAATGATGCTTGTCATAGGCCTAAAACCTATTATCCAATGCAAATTTGTGTTTAGACAGAGTTTGACGATGTAATTCGAAGGAAATTGGATGAAAATCATGGGTAAGCTCTGTTTTGGTCGATGGGAAATTTTATCTAATGAGTTAATATAATCAAGAGGAACTTATATAAATAGTTGGGCAGTGGCAGGGGGTGTGCGGCACACACCCCATGGCGCTGCACTAAGGGCGCGACGCACCAGTGCTTGCGCCAGGGCAGGTTGCGCGACGCGGCGCCCAGCGTGCCAGGCCTCCCGATCTTGGCCTCCCATCCGTTTAACGATACGCTCGTGTATTCACCCCCAAGCCTTCTTCTAGGTGTGTGGTAGATATAATTCTCAATATTCTTACGCACACGATGGTCATACTATGAAAATTTCTGGGGTGTAACATCATCCCCTCTTAGGAACATTCGTCCTCGAATATAGTCTTTAGGCTCCGAAGACTTAACTTTTTTAACTATTTCCAGAAAAATCTCGACAAAGTATCCTCTGTATTATGGACTATCTGGGAACCTGAAACACAGAAAAGTCTAACATAGGCATCTCACGAAACACTATAACCAACTATCTCACAACATAGAAGTGAATAACTGAATAATATTAGTAATATAAGAAATAAGGTAACATCTGAACAACTATCTCACTTCAACTGTATAATCTAGGTCAAGTCTTGAATAAGTGAGGGTATCTAGATCTCATGTCTTTCTTAGCTTCCTAGGTCATTTCCTCTACATTTCTGTTCCTCCATAAGACTTTAATGGAGGCTACATCTTTAGTTCTCAGTCTACAAACCTATCTATCTAGTATAGCAACTGGAGTCTCTTCGTAGGCTAATTCTTCACTAACTCGTACATCCTCGACTGGAACAACTCGAGACGGGTACCCTATGCACTTTCGCGACATTGACACGTGGAAGACTAGATGAACATATTCTAGCTTTGAAGGCAATTCTAACTCATATGCCACTCGGCCTATTCTTCAGAGAATTCGATATGGGCCAATGAACCTAGGGATAAGCTTGCCCTTCTTGCCAAACCTCATTACGCCTTTCATAAGCGAAACTTTGAGAAACACCCAATCATCTACATTAAATTCCAAGTCTCTACGCCGAACATCGAAATAGGACTTCTGGCAGCTCTGGGCTGTTAGCAAGCATTCTCTAATAAGTTTCACTTTTTCTTCTAACTAATGGATCGTATTAAGTTCGATCAACTCGACCTTGCCTACTTCAAACCAACCTATGGGGGACCTGCATTTCCGTCTGTATAAAGCTTCATATGGCGCCATCTGAATAGCAGAATGATAATTGTTATTGTATGCAAATTCAATAAGGGGTAAATGCTCGTCCCATCTCCCCCCAAAATCTCTCACACCTGCCCGTAACGTATCCTCGAGCGTTTGAATGGTGTGCTCTGCCTGGTTGTTTGTTTGGGGATGAAAAACTGTACTCAAATTAACCTTACTCAAATTAACCTATGTCCCTAAATCTTTCTGAAATGATTGCCAAAATCTAGCTGTAAACTGCGCCCCTCAGTTAGAAATGATAAATGCTGGGACACAATGCAGTTGGACTATCTCTTTAATACATAATTCAACGTAATCTTCGGCTGAGAATGTAGTCCAGTCTGGTAGGAAATGAGCTGATTTCGTCAACCTATTGACAATAACCCAAATAGAGTCAAATTTGTGTCTGATACGGGGTAACCCTTTCACAAAGTCCATATTAACTGCCTCCCATTTCCACATAGGTACAATCATCTCCTGAGTTAGTCCACCAGGTTTCTAATGTTCAGCTTTTACCTGCTGACAATTAGGACACTGTACTACGAAGTCGTCTACACCTTTCTTCATTCCAGGCCACCAGTATATCTCCTTTATGTCATGATACATCTTCTTCGAACCTAGATGAAGAGAGTAACGAGAGTAATGTATCTCTGCCATGATCTGTTGGCAGAGCCCTACTACATCTGGAACACAAAGGCGACCTCTGAATCACAAGACTCCATCTTTCGTTATTTCGAAGGCTGTTAATTCACCTTGCTAAACCTTATTTTTGCGTTGTACTAGGTTAGGGTCCTCATACTTCCGCTCTTTTACCTCTACAACCAGGGATGATACTACTGTATTTTGAATTATAGCACCATAATCCATTGAATCCACTACCCGAACTGCTAAGCTGGCAAGCCGATACAATTCTCGAGCCAATTTTCATTATTCTGGCCTCAGATATGCTAAACTACTATGGATCTGTGGCTAAGGGCATAATCTACGATATTAGCCTTCCCTGGGTGATAGAAGATATTCACATCATAGTCTTTCAGCAATTCTAGCCAATGGTGTTGTCGCAAATTCAGCTCTTTCTGCGTGAAAATGCACTGGAGGCTTTTATGATCAGTAAAAATATCCACGTGCATGCCATATAAATAATGCCTCCATATTTTTAAGGCATGAACCACTGCATCTAACTTCAAATCATGGGTGGGGTAGTTCTTTTCATGCTTTCTTAGCTGCCTTAAAGCGTAGGCAATTATCTTACCGTGCTGCATCAAAAGACACCCTAACCCAATGCCCGAAGCGTCACACTATACAGCATAACCCTCAGAACCCTCTGATAAGGCCAATATTGGTGCAGATGTCAATCTATTTTTCAACTCCTCGAAACTCTGCTGAAAAGCCTCGGTCTAGTGGAATTTGGCTGCTTTCTGAGTCAACCTAGTTAATGGCGCTGATAGGGTAGAAAATCCTTCCACAAATCTTTTGTAGTACCTGGCTAACCCTAGAAAACAACGAAAGATCGAGGCCATGTCTTAACTGCCTCGATTTTCTGTGAGTCAACCTGAATACCCGCATCTAATACAATATGGCCCAAGAAGGCTATGGAATTCAACCAAAACTCACATTTAGAGAACTTTGCATATAATTGGCGGTCTTTGAGGATTTGGAGTACTATTTGCAAATGCTCCCTGTGTTCAGTTTCTGAGGGGTAGTACACCAGAATATCATTGATGAACACTATCACAAACAGATCTAAATATGGACAGAAGATGCTGTTCATCAGATTTATAAACACTGCTGGTGCATTTGTCAACCCGAAGGATATAACTAGGAACTCGAAATGCCCATACCTGGTACTGAAAGTTGTTTTCGAGATATCTTTCTCCCGAACTCGAATCTGGTGGTACCTAGATCTCAAATCAATTTTGGAGAAATATTTTTCCCCTTGCAACTTGTCAAATAAATCATCTATCCTTGGAAGAGGGTATTTATTTTTAATGGTAACCTTATTCAACTTCTGATAATCTATACACATGCGTAGGGCGCCATCTTTCTTTCTTACAAACAGAACTGGCGCACCCCGCGGTGAAGTACTAGGCCTGATAAAACCCTTTTTTAACAAGTCTTTCAACTGTTCTTTCAATTATTTTAATTCTTTCAACTCAGTGGGAGCCATGTGATACAGAGGGATGGATATAAGTTGAGTACCTGGTAACAAGTCGATGGAGAAACCGATTTCACGCTCTGGGAGAATACCAGGAAGCTCATCTGAGAACACATCTGGAAACTCACTAACCACTGGGATGGACTGAAAAGTCGGGGATTCTTCTTGCATATCCCAAACCCTAACAATATGGTAAATTCAAGCTTTTGCTATCAACTTCCTTTCCCTAAGATAGGATATGAACCTACCTTTTGGCATAGCTTGCATTGCCTTTCCACTCTCATACTACCTTCCCTGGAAAGAAAAATCAGATAGTTTTGCTCCAATACTCTACAGTGGCGTAACATGGTGCCAACAATCCATACCCATAATTACATCAAAATCAATCATTTTCAGCTCCACTAAATCTTCTAAAGTCTGGCAACTAATAATCTCTACTGTACAATCCCGGTAAATTATCTTTGCAATAATAGAGTCACCGACGGGTGTAGACACTAAGAAAGGTCAGTGGAGCAATTATGGTGTTATACCAAACTTCTGAGAGACTAGTGGAGTAACATAATATAAAGTTGAACCTGGATCTATCAGAGCATAAACTGAGTGAGAACAAACATCTAACATACCTGTCACAACATCTGGTGATGACTCTGACTCCTATCGTCTCGATAGTGCATATGTACGATCCTGACCGCTGCCTGAACTAGATTCCCCTAATCTACCTCGGCCTCTACCGGCTGGAGCTGAGGGCCTACGCCCCATAAAAGGTGCTGGAGTATATGAACCTGCTGAGGATTTATTCTGCTAGTCCCGATTGCCCTGGTGTCTAGTCGGAAAATCCATCATTATATGTCCCTCCTGTCCACAAGAATAAAAGATAGTGGAACAGTAACTGCATCTCCCCAGATGTCATCTGTGACAGGTACTGCAACGTGGTACAGCTAGTCCCATCTGATCTGGACCCCTCTACTGCTGTGAGCCTGACGCTCGTGAACTTTAACCGGGACCTAATTGTCCATGATGATCTGATCTGTTGCCCTACTGCTATTGAAATGGGGTCCTAGGTGGCCTACTTGATGAACGAGGCCTGGGCCCACATTGAAAGTCTGCCTAAAAGTCCGCAGGTCTAGCCCTCCGACGTTGCTCCTGACTTGCTCTATCAATCGCGTACTAACGTTGCCTGATCTCCTTTATATTCTGAGCAAAGGCCTGAACCCGTGAGATATCCATATCCCCTCGCAGTATGGTTGTGATGCAAGATTCCACATATTCTGGCACAAGCCCCATAATAAATTGGTGTACCCTGGCTAGCATGGTATCAACAAATGTAGGCACATATCAGGCCAGGGAATCAAATCTTAATACATATTCTCTTAAACTTATTCTGCTCTGCTTTAGATGTAAAAACTGCTCTACTCTAGCCTGCCAGACCTCTCGGGGCAAGTAGTGGTCTATGAAAGCTTTAGAGAAGCTAGGTCACGTAGGTAGGGATGCATCTTTGCCTCGGGATCTTTCCCAACTCTCTTACCATAAAACTGCTACCTCTCATAATCGAAACACTGCTAGCTCAACTGATTCTGTGGATGAGGCATGCATGACCCTGAATATCCTCTATAGCTGGTCTATGAAGTTCTGGGGTCCTCTCTTCGATCGATTCCTATAAACTGCGGAGGACTCAATGCAAGGAACTCGTGAACTCTCGAACTCCCGGGCCCTTCAGTGGGCTCGACTACCATTGGTATTACTGGCTGAGGCTGACGCTGGGCAGGCATCATCTAAACTAACATATAAACTGCGCTTCTAATCTCCTGATTTGATAGCATAGGGATGGCTGGATGTGGCACTGGTATGTCTGTTGCCCTGGAGGGCTCCTGGTGCAGTGGTGAGTGCTGGGGAGATCAAGGTGATGTCTCCCCATCGCCCTCAAATCGGGTCGACTCTGATTGGGGCCCTCGACTAGTGCCCTCTCCTTCCACGACATCCAGCTCCTGACTAGTCGCGGTCTATTGTGCGTCAGACATTCCTCTGTAAATAAGTAAAATAACATAAGCTTAGGGAGTTACTCTATACAACACAGCTCTATAGCACGACTGGAGGAGAAAGGAGGGTAACCACACTTATTATGCCTCAAAGTCTCCTGTCTATAGAATGTGGTGCACAACAAAATCATAGACAAGACTCTAAGAATCCATGCGATTCGACCTACTCTGATACCAAGTTTTTCACATCCCACCTTGAGAGGCATGACTGGCACCTAATGCCAACCTAGGACCTGGACTGATCTGGCTAGGCATAGGCATCTCTAGTGCCTGCCAGCAACTCAAAATCAAGAAAACAACGAGCTATATCTCAGGCTGTAAACACAGCCTTGGGCCAACAAGGCCACGTAACACCTGTTAAAGAAAAATAGCTAACCCAACAACAAGATGATAAAAGGGAACCTATGCGGGACGACAACCACCATGCTGTCTAGTTATAGCTGAATGAAAAATAGGCAATCATACCCATACTATGGCCGACAAAGTCACCAACTAAGCAGATAGACTAGGCCCCACACGGCCACCACGCGAAACATAATATATGTAGGCCCTACACGGCCAACAATAACAAACAACTAAGAAATTGTAGCCTGCAAGCCTCTAAAAGTGAAATAATGGTCAGGACAAGGCCCCGGCCTACCCAAAAGCTATACAACAAGAACAAACCTTCTCTAACTATCAACTCCGGAGAAAAGGAGTTGACTGAATTGTCGACTCTGACTGGCATCTAGAAAGGTCCTAGATCACGTCTAATTGTACCTGCAGGCAAGTAATGCAGTGTCCCAAAGATGGGCGTTATTATAGTATGTACCGAATATGTAAGGAAGTAATGGAAGCTAAATAAAGCAAATAGAAGGGCTGAAAGTAATCAATAAGGAGAATAAGAATTTAACCTGAATAGCTTCACAATCTGAAATATAACTAGCAAGTATAAGCACAAATAAGAACCTAACTGGGCCCCTATAAGTCTAAAAGGTACAATCAATATGGAATAATCTACCTGAGCCCCCATAAACCCGAGAAACTACAAACAATGCACACTCCTCATATCTGAGCTACTAAAGGTTCGTAAGCATATTGTAACTCAAGAGTACTCATCCTCTGAAGCTGTATCTGATCCTGATAGGCTTCTATTTCTGGGTTGAGCCATTTAGGCTCCTGTAGTTGTGTCTGTGTCTGAGCCTTATGGGCTCCTGTAACTGAGTTGGAGTTGTTTAGGCTCCTGTAACTGTATTTGAGTCATCTGGGCTCCTATAACTGTATTTGAGTCGTCTTGGCTCCTGTAACTGTATCTAAACTGTCTGGGCTCCTGTAACTATATCTGAGCCATTTGGGCTCCTGTAACTATGTTTGAGCCATCTGGGCTCATGTAACTGTATCTGAGCCTTTTAGGCTCTTATAACAATATCTGAGCCGTCTAGACTCCTGTAATTGTATCTGAGCCGCCTGGACTCCTATAATTGTATCTGAGTCCTCTAGGCTCCTGTAGCTAGACCCAGAGCCTTGGCTCGACTGAGGGTCGTGATGCCAATACGACATAGAGAAGTCTAGAGGTGACTAGACATCAATACGGCCCTTACAGCCTCAATCTAATCCCTTCGGACATCATATTGCTCCTGCGAGCATAGCCCCATAGGTAACAAAACATCCAGCAATGCCAATGTCGTATGCGGAGACCAAGCTAACTATGGTTAATGCTGACGAGGGTTACTGTGTCATCATTGTTGCCTCAATTCTATTTATAGTAGCTAACCACAATAGGTTTACTTTGGAGTACTATAGATAAACAGGTCGTATTAAGTCTACGATGAACGAAACTTGCCAAAACAAATAGCCTTAACATACCTTATTCGATGATTTCTAGGCGCTCGAGCAATTCCAACCTGAAGTTAATAACTCCACCAATTTGCAGCCCTTATTATAAGGAAACAAAGCTATTTCGATACTAATAATCGACAAATAATATCTTTCAATAGAATTGACTACAACTTCAACTTCAATTAATTCAGCCAAAAACTCGCCAATTCTCGAGAATTTAGAAGGTAGAATTGCTTACCTATTGCCTGTAGCTGGTTAGAACTTAATTTAAAGTAAATTTGGCAACCTTTACTCGGCGGAGTTCCGGTACACCAAGCAAATTTTCATGAAATAACTCCGCAGGAATGCTTCTCGTAGGCCTAGAACCCATTATCCAAGGAGAATTTGTGTTTATATGGAGTTTGATGGCGTAATTCGAAGGAAATTGGATGAAAATCGCGGGTAAGCTCTGTTTTGGCCGAGGGGAAATTTTATCTAATGAGTTAATATAATCAAGACGAACTTATATAAATAATTAGGCGGTGGCGGGGGGGTGTGCGACGCACCCCCAATCGCGCTGCACTAGGGGCGCGACGCACCACTGCCTGCGCCAGGGCAGGCTGCGCAATGCGGTGCCTGGCCTCCCATCCGTTTAACTACACGCTCGAGTGTTCATCCCCTGGGCCTTCTCTCAAGCGTGTGGTATGCTATAATTCTCAATATACTTATGCACACGACGGTCGTACTACGAAAATTTTTGGAGTGTAACAAAATTAACTTTTCTTTCTTTAGTTTGAGTTCTTTATAATAATTTTAACATACTATCATTAATTTTAAAAAAATATGATTTGATTATTTTTTCCTTACTAATATATTTATTTGTATAACAATTTTTATAATCATCATTTAAAATAAATAAAATTATTTTTTATGTGGTAAATTTTAATACTAAAATATTTTTACGCGATAAATGAATAATTTTGGATAATAAATTTTAAAGTTAGATATTTTTTATGTTAAAAAAAATAAGAAAGTAATTTTTGTATGATAAGTTCGGAGTTGAATGATTATTGGTAAAATTTACCTAAACATTCTTTAGTTTCACTATTCATTTTTTATCAACAGATCCCATATCTATAAATACGGTTGTTAGAAATTTCTCAACATTCTCGTATGTACTTTTTTTTAAATATATATTTTCATATGTGCACTTTTTTATATACAGATTTTCATATGAACACAAAAGTTATAGCAAATCCCATATCTATAAATACGACTGTAGAAAATTTTCAACGTTCTCGTACGTGCATTTAAAAAAAACATTTTCGTATGTACACTTTTTCTTTTTATATTTTCATATGAATACAAATACTATTGGTGAAATTTTTCAACACATCTATACATACAGTGTATATGATTTTCATGTATACATTTTTTTTATATTCCCAAATGTACACAAATACATATATACATACTCAAGTTTCCATTATTTCTTTTTGCATGTGTATTAGATTTTCATGTGAAGTCTAGTTAACAACAATTCAGGAGAGTCATGCATTAATGTTGTATAGCTTGTTTGGCCAAGCTTCTAAGATCAACTTATTTTGAGAAGTGTTTATCAAAAAAGTACTTTTAGTGAGAAACAGTTTGTATTTGATCAATAAATTTAAGAAATACTTTTGAACAACAACTAGTATTTGGCCAAACTTTTGAAAAGTGCTTATAAGTATATTTTTCTCAAAATTGCTTTTCAAACAAGTGCTTTTGGGAACAAACTACTTTTTTGTAGTTTATGAAAAATAGTTTTTGCTACTCCCTAAAAGCATTAATTTTCTCCCAAAAACTTGGTCAAATACTTCTTTTTTAAAAATAAGCACTTTTTAGGAAAAATTAAGCACTTTTGGCCTCCCAAAAGCTTGGCAAATAGGCTAGTAGTCATGCGCTTTTATGTTACGTCGATTTGATAACTTGTGAATCGTTATTTATATTTGTTATTAATATGACCTCTAATTAATTAATTTTACTAATTATTATGTTTAAATATATTTAAATACTTTTTAAAATATAATTTGAAAATATTCCAACAACAAAGGTCAAAACTCAAAACACTTTAAATATGATAGATATCAACATATTATAAAAATTATAAGAATCATATAGTTCATATATGTTGACCCTAGTTAATAGCAACCCAAGAGAATTACGTATTACATATTAATGTTCTATTTAGTTATATTCACTAAACATAAAAAAGTAATTAAGGAATATATATATATATATATATATATATATATAAAAGATATAACTAGATTTATCTGGCCATCAAGGTGAACATACAATATTATTATTTTTGGTCATTGTGGCTAAAAGAATTGATCCAAAAATAAATATTTCCATCTCTATAAACGTTAAAGATGAAGAAGATATGATTTTCTCAAGTGTTATAAAATATGTTTGGTCTTCTAGAAAGGGACTTTAATTGCTAATCTCCCTCCAGTCTGTTTAGTTACGCGGATGTTGTACAAATCCAGCAATATTTGTAACTATTTTAAGTATACTATTTGTTCAATTTGACCAACTTATTATAATACCAGAGTATCTAGAAGTGAATTTAAATGCTTTCTGTTACACCTACCAAATTGTAGGTTCGTTATCTATGTTCTTTCAATTACGCAAGTTGTTTCGAAATTTTTTTTTATGTACGTTAAAATATAAGTATTTAATTTTTTTCTATTTAAATTATAAATAATTATTTTGTATCATTTCCGCGAATTTGCATCAGAAAAAATTATCTGCACATCTGGTATTTATATTGAATTCAAACATAAAATATGTGTGTTTTCTTAAATTATTGTTTAATTATATTTGAAAAATATATGTTTTTACTTAAATTTATGATGTTAAGACAAAATTATTTAATTTGAGGCGGACAAATATTTTTCGAGATGGCACCATGCCCTCTTAGCAAGGGTTTTAAAATAAAAAGACGAAACAATATGGGTTGCAAGGTTATAAATTGGAAAATTAACATATATACATGATTTGAAGAATTTCAAAGTTATTAGTATTTAGAGAATCTTCTACTTTTACTTTTTTCTTTTTCGCTGGGGTCCTAATTTTAGTACCAATTGCAATTTGCATAATAACCCCAAGAAATGAAAGAGCAATCAGAACGAATTACGCGACATCAGCTACCAGAAGTCCTCAAATTTGTTTTATATATGACTACTCCCTCCCTCCCCATTTTTTTTGATATTCCAATTAATTTACGTATTTTTGTGCGTGTTCATTATATTAATAAAAATATATTTAAAAAATAATATAAATATTATTTAAAAAATATATTTGTATAATAATAAAAAGATTAAAAAAATAATTATAAATTTTAAAATGACGAATGTTAAATATCTTTAAAGATCATTTGTTTCATTGTACAAAAATATTACAAAATAATGTTCGACTGACATTCACTTAAAGTGTCATAAAGTCCCACTAAATAAAATATGAATTAACTAGCTTTGAAAGATGAAACACATGCTTTTAAAAATTTTCAAATAACATTACATGCACATTTTGGTCTATCAATATGTGAGTTTAGAAGTGCAATTGGATCAACAAGCTTGAAGGGGAAGACTTCTTAATATCGCGTGAATTATTTTTTCCAGGTGAAATAACAATTCCAAAAATATAATTCTTTTGAAGATTTATATTTTAAATAAAAAAAATTTAGAAAGTAAAAGTTTAGTTAATTTTAAAGTACTAAATATTAGGAGTTCTTAAATCTTACAAATAAGCAAAGATTTAATATCCATAATTTTAACTAATTTCAAAGTTTTAAATATTAGAAAGATAATTAAATGACAATTATTTAAGGAGAATAATAAATGATAATTTTGTTTATTGTAGTTCAATCAATATTTCTAAAGGCCTTCATGATTTTAATATAACTAGTTTCAATATACGGGCACAACGCGTGTATATTTTATTAATAAAAATAAACTTTTAAAAATAATATAAATATTATCTAAAAGATGTATTTGCATAATAATAATAATAAAATTTACAAAAATGTTAATCATCTTTAAGAATTACTTGTTTCATTGTATAAAAACATTATAAAAGCAATCTTTGATTGAAAACATACCAAAATTTCATGAAGCCTCACCAAACAAAATATGAATTAGCTAGTTTTAAAAGATGAAATACATAATTATGAAAACGTTCAATATTAGTTTACGTAAAACGTGAATATTTCAATATCTAAAAATTTCAAAGCAAACTTTTGAAATCCAAAGGCAAATTTTATCATTATGTAAATAACATAAATATAAAGTGATACACGATATTTTATATTGATTCAGATTTAACGTAAATTCTAGTTTAGTCCCCTTGGATTGCAAGAAAGTTATATATAAGCTCTTTAAATTTTGTTGTGGGTACAATATTGACTATTGGGAGCGTAACTCTTACATGTGATCACTCTCCACATCATCATGCCATGTTGGAGCCATTTGACATATATGGTTTTCATGCGGAAACTTAGATATGCAAGAATCATACCCTTGATGGAATATTCTACAAAATTATGGAGATTTTCCATGGAAGACCTTAGAGTTTTATGGAATTTCTAAATCCTTGGAATATTCTAGGCACGTAGATAATTCTAGAAAGAGACTTATTTATAAATATGTAGGGACTTATACAATAATTATTCTTTTCATATTAGCCCCTAAGTTAGTAGCATAAATAAGGGGTCATTTATTTATAAAACCATAAAAAAAAATCAATTAAGTTCTCTACGTTACTAAAAACTTCTCTTAATAAATTCTTTTTGTCTTTCTTATCCAACATTTCCTTAGTGATCTAGTATTGAAAAGGCTTACTTGAACTTGCAAAATTATGAAAAATTCACGAGTGAGTTGTCAAATGCCACTCGGTATGCTTAGTTGAAGTCTAAGTTCGTGAGATACGTCTATATTTAATTTCATTCTTTTATAGTTTTGATACAATGCGCCGTTAATATTATATTTTTCTCTTTACTCTTTTTCGAATACACAGTTACGTTAGTCACTAAAATTATTATACTTATGAAAAGAAGAAGAAAGAATTTTGCAGATGGTTGAAACAAAAGTATATGTTATCCTTTGAAATAAGACTTAAAACTACTCGTTGGGACTCTTTGAATAATATGGCAATCCAGAAATTTTGATCATTAGAAAGAAAGAAATTATTTGATTCTATTTTGGAGAATAAAGTAAAGCTTAATTAATTGATTGCAATCTTCAAATCTTAATTCCTTCGGGGGCTTCCTTTAATCACCCGTTCAGCCTACTTGATTGCATCTTCACATTTTGATTCACTTCACTCCTTCATACTTTTTTCTTTCTCAAACATCCTTCAATCAACCATCGATTTCCTTTATTACCTCTTCAAATCTTGCTGAAATCTTCTTTCTTAATTCTTTTCTCGACTTTATTTATCAACAACTTTCTTTCTTTCTTTTTCCTTCTGAATATTCCTTAATTTTTGATAAGTTCTTACTTGCAGTAATGTCTTCATTTACCAACATATATCTTACATATCATATTATATGAAGTAGGAGAAGTTTAAAAGAGAAGGAAATCAAAAAAGGAAAAGGTAATTTACTTTTTAAAAAAAAAAAAATTGTTTGACAACGAAAAGGTAACTTGTTTAATGGGGCCCAAATGACGTAATACGTGACAAAAGAACGTGGCAAGAAAGGAAGAAAAATAAAAAAGTACTTACCAAGAAATAAATAAACTCTCCAAGTTCTGGAAGCAGACGTGTGAAAAACGGTGGGCCCTCCAGTCTCTTTTCCATCAAGGAAAATGTATTTCCCCAGTCCTATATATAAAACCCCCCAGCAAAGAAAGAGAAAAACAACCAAACAACCAAACAATTCTCTCTCCCCTCAGATTCAAGCATAAATCTACAGAAAACGAACTAAAAACATGCAGGAAAGCGGAGTAGATGAATATTTGTGCCCTAGCTTTAACAATTTTGGATATTTAGCAGAAATTGGTGCTAAAATGTCCGATGAATTTCGAGCGGCGGAGGAGGAGAAGGATAGCTTCGACGGCGTTGAAGATTTTGAATTCTCTTTGGCGTCAACCGTGGAATTCATGTATGACGATCAAATTAAATTCCAGCCAATATTCCCTGTTTTCAACCGCAGTCTACTGCTAAACGATGATAAGTCCTCGTCGTCGGATGTCGTAAGTTCAATTAGGATTGCGTTGAAGAATTTGTTTGTTGAAGAAGGGGAATCCACGACGTCGGATGAATTGGAGACGATACCTCCAGGAACGTACTGTGTGTGGAAGCCGACGATAAGCGAGCCATCACCGGCAAAATGTAAGAAGAGTGAATCAACAGGATCGGTGTCGAAGCGGTGGCCGAGGATTCGAGATTTTTTACGGCGGAGTAATAGCGACAGTTTTTTGTTTCTCACACCTAAAAACGAAACAGGGAAAGCAACGAATTCCGGTGAGGCCGGAAAACTGAAAGCAAGTGTCACCGGAAGAAACAAGGGTGATAAGAACAGGAGAAAATCATATTTACCCTACAGGAAAGACCTCATAGGATTATTCGCCATTGGTTTGAATAGGAGTTATCGTCCCTTTTAACACCTCTACTCATTTATTGACTTCTGTGTAGGAATATCAGATCCACAATTATATAACATTTAAAATGGTTCATTAGTACAAGTACAACACTTTCTGCTATATTTTTCCTCGTCTTATAAGATCATTTACGGAATTTCTGATTACAAACTTACTCAGCAGACCTGATAGCACGTGAATCATGAGCTATCATGTCATTTTAATGAAATGACCCATAATTTATTGCTAACATTCATTCTTCACCGCCGATTCCCACTTATAACTAAACCAGACATGATCATCCTGGCAATGTCTTACTCAATATTAATAATATTAACCGGATATTTATTGGATAAGATTACAGTTGGATAAACTTATAATAGAATGAACTTACAATCAGATAAACTCTTAATATGTATTTGTATTATAGTGAATGTCTAAATTAAGGTTAATTTTTTTCTATAAATAGAGTAGTTTTCACTCAGTGTAATTCATCCCATTAATCTCTCAAGAGAATTTCTCAAGACAAATAAGAATTATTTTCTCTTTCTTTACATATTCGAGTTCTTCTTTTATTATTTCATAACAAATAACATTATATTATTTATTATATATAATATACATGATAAGTTAAAAATAATTATTTATAAATATAATGTATCACATAAATAAATGCATTAAAAAAAAGATAATTTTTAAAAAATTATTATATCTTAATATATGTGAAATGATTAAATTATTTCGATCCATATACCTACCTAAAATATATTTTTTAAAGTAAAAGTTAAACTATTTAAAATTATCAAATTGCTCCTATCAATAAACAGGCATATTAAAAGGGAGGTGGCTCCTTTAACTCCCTCTTATGTAATAAGAGAAAGCTACTAGTTGCTGATAATGCTATTCTGCCGCCCTATTTTATCAAGAGTTAATTTAATTATTTTTCAAGTGATCTTGTATATGCTTTGATTTTAGATGGGTATATCTTTCAAGATATGGAGAGTTGAGGCTGAATTATCTATCAAATGAATTATTTGTCAATCCGACTCTAGTACACAAAGATATACACATTTACTATAATATTGTCCAATTTTCAGGGTGGAGCTACAGTGTATCAAGAAGCGGATTTACGTGTGGTTCAGGGGTTCAGTTGAATCCCCTTTATCGAAATTATATTGTATTGCTTTCATTTTTTCTACAGAAGATATGCAAATAGGACTCAGTTTTTCAGAATCAAAACCCAATGAAAAAATCTCATTATTTTTTTTGGTTCAATTGACAACTTTATTTTTTTCTCTCTTCTATTACATTTCTCCTTATCAACCTTTGTATATTTATTTTTAATCCTCCATAGGTGCTTCCGTCCTCTTTTGCTCCCTTGGTGACTTGAAGACACAACCTCAGAATTGACGTGGAAGGTGCTTACCATCCGAACAACCCCCTTGTCAAAAATAAAAATAAAAATTAAAAAACATTTATTAAGCACATTCTTTTTTATTTTTACATTTTGTCCTTCTTATCTCTGTTGCTCATTTTGTTTCTACATAACTCTTTCTTCATGTACTAACTCGAAGAAACTCTTTAAGAAAATGATAAATTATCATTAAACTTGAAATTGAGGTAATTTTTTCAAAAATAAGGTAAATTAAATTTAATCAAATTAAGAAATTTAAAAATTGTGAAGATCATTTTAATGATATCTATTTAATTGAATTTACTTTCTTTGATTTTGTGGTATATCTTTTTCTTTTATTTAAAATTTTTAATTATATTCTTTAGAGAGGAAAACTGAACTAAACTAAACTTATTTAATTTGTTCATCATTCTTTATTTTTTTCAAATGAATAACCTAGTAGATTGAATTAAATGAACTCTAAAATTGGCAATGTTATTTATTTATCTTATGAACATGTGTTATAATATTAATAACTTAATTCTTATACCTTTTTAAAGAATCTTGCCGATTTTTAAAATAATATATTATTGTATGGACACTAATTTAAAATTGGAAAAGTTTAAAATAAAGTAGAATACTGCATAGTAAAAGTAAAAAAAATACAAGAAATTTTAAAAAGACTCGATGCAGCAGGATAGAAGTAGGAAAAAACGCTAAATGGGATATGACAAGACAAGTTAAATTTAACAGGTTAAGATTAGTCTTTCTCTTTCTGCCTCCCTTTGTTTTTCGTCATGCAATTTTGGCATATTTTCTTCTTCATATTTTGAACCCCCTTAGTAAAAATTCTACCTCCGCCACCGAGTATACCAAGGGTGATTAGGCAAATATCCTCTGTTTGAAAAGTAAACGATGTATATAAGTAAAATGCTAATTTATATGGTTAAATAATATATTTTGAACATCCTTAAAATAACTAAGCATTGTAGCCCAACAATGTAGGGCATTCAGGAAAATGTAAAGCACACTTGCACGCAAGTTTTATTCTCAATACCTTGCTACCTTCTACCAGAAGCTGGTCAAATAGGTCATATATCATGGGAAAAGGATACTTATTCTTGATTGTCACCCTGTTCAACTGTCAATAATCAATATAAATCCTAAGAGAGCCATCCTTCTTCTGAACAAAGAGAACTGGGGCATCGCATGGGGACTTACTAGGCCTGATGAAGCCCTTATCTAAGAGATCTTTTAACTGCTTTTTTAACTCCTTTAGCTCGGCTGGAGACATTCTATAAGGAGGAATCGATATGGACTGTGTATCAGGGAGAATGTCAATACAAAAGTCAATCTCTCGCTCGAAAGGGACTCTCAGTAGATCATCTGGGAACACCTTCGAATACTTCTGTACTACAGGAACAGACTAAAGAGTCGAGGTCTAGGACGTAGAATCCAAACCCGAACTAGATGGTACACATAATCTTTGGAGATCATCTTTCTAACCTTGAGATAGGAAACAAAGCGACCTACAGGCTCAGCTGAACTACCCTTCCACTCTAAGACAGATTCACCAGGAAAGTGGAACTCTACCTTACAGGTTCTATAATAGACCGAAGCATAATAAACATGTAACCAATACATATCGAAAATAACATCAAAATTGGTCATAATTAACTCCACTAAGTCGACCGAGATGACCTTCTGAAGAATCGTAACAGTGGCAATTTCTATATATCTTTTGAGCTAAAACTAACTCTCTTCATAAAAAATAGGAGGTAGAACCAATAAAGATTTCTTTTCGATTCATCCCTCCTTCTGAAGAATCGTAACAGTGGCAATTTCTGTATATCCGTTGAGCTAAAACTAACTCACTAACAGGAGTAGAGACTAAGAAGGGTTCTGACAGGATTTCGGGACAGACACCAAAACTAACAGTAACATAAGGAGTCTCGAAGGATAATATAGCCCCTGGATCTAACAATGCATAAATATCAAGATGGAATACTTGTAATATATCAGTGACTACATTGGATGAGCACTCCTGCTCCTGACGAGATAAAATTACGTAGAAACTATTCTGGCGTTGTCTGCCACCTGCACTAGAAGAGGCGCATTACTGAAATGGGTGAGCTGCTAGAGTTGCTGAAGTGGTGGCTGGGGCATCACCTTTACTGTTACCTTGTCTAGTTGAAGGACAATCTCTGAGCATATATCCAGACTTTCCACACCCAAAGCAAACAATGGAGCTAAACAAGCACTCTCTGGGGTTCTTCCTACCATATTTCTTGCAAACTGAAAAAGTGCACTCCCCGATCATGCTCCTATGACCCCTAGAACCTGTTGCCCTCACCTCGAGTTCTAGATGGAATGATGATTGATGATGGAGTTGGGATTGAAAACCTTTGGTGCGACTGAGGGCGATGTCCACCAGACCTCTTTTGAGAGTACCCATAGCTCCCTGTCCTAGCCCTCTTAGTCTCTCTCTCCTTTTCCATCATCTATTCTGCTTCTATCAGTTGGGCATATATTATTAGTTGGGAGATATCTATATCACTAATCAGCATGGATTTCCTGCACTCCAGGACTAATAAATCTGCAAATCCATTAACGATCTTGCTCATACGATCCCTTGGATCAGCAATCATCTCCGGAGCATACTTGGACAGTTGGGTAAACTTGAGGACATACTCCTGAACAGTCATATCATTCTGCTTCAGATTGACGAATTCGGTTATCTTTGCTTCCCTCAACTCTCGGGGGAAGAATCTGTCCAAAAAAGCCGTAACAAACTCATCCCAACCAATGGGGACTGCATCGACTCCCCTGTTGTCTTTCCACTGTCGGAACCATATGTGAGAAACCCCTTTTAGCTAATAGGAGTCCAAGTCTGCACTTTCCTCTCCTGAAACACCCATAACCTGGGTAATCTTCTAGGCCTCCTCAATAAACTCCTATGGATCCTCGTTCACTTTTGACTCATGAAATTCAGGTGGGTTCATCCTGATAAAGTCTCACACCCTAGCCATCACTGCATTCCCATTTGGTTCATGTGAGCCACAACTTGCTATTTGACCTGGGTGATCATGGCCTATGCTAACATATTAAATGCAACCCTAAACTCAGCATGAGTCACCTGCTCCAGCAAGGGATCAATTGGAGCTGGTGAGGTTGGCTGATGCCCATCTCCATGTCCATCGCCATAGTTATTGCCGTTGCCATTTCTTCTTTCATTGACCCGACAGGGAGGCATATTTTTGCAAACACGTTAGCATGAGTTAGAGGAGTAGAGAGAGGTACTTCATCGCACGACATAAATCATGAAAGAAGGGAAGTTTCCTAAAATGTTTCATAGCCTCTTCCCCATAAGTGTGGCATGCTTCACACCCATGAAAAAAACTCTACTTAATGCGATTTTCTGATACCCTAGGACACAACTCAACCTTCTCTTTGATACCAAATCTATCATGACCAGAGCTTGGACTCTGGACCGAGACAGGGGACCTAAAACCACGAATGACTCCAAACTAACCCATGGTATATACATAGCATGAATAAGAGAGCATATTTAAAACAGAAATAAATTAGAACTCAACATATGAGGAAGTCTGCATAACATAAGAACATAAGCATATACACGAGTCAACAACGCTGAAACATCTGTACATTGTTGTCTGAAAAGCCTCTAAACATATGATGAGTTGATGGGAAACACCACCAACTAGCTCATTAAGTCTAACATTAAAAGACATAAGAAAAGAGATATGAACAAAATTGTCGTCCTCAAATCATGAGGACTCACCAAAATCGGGATTGTACTAGAATGAAGTGGGAGCGAACCTATACCATGAGACGATATAGCATAGACTATGTGGTCAGTACTTTTTATTTACTAAGTATGTAGAGAAAGTAAAGCATAATAGTAAAATAGTAGTCTGAAATCATGAATATAAAATAAGATAGAACATTAGAGTAGGGACAACATGCTAAATCCATATTCCTGAAATAAATATAATCATGAGATATTCATCATAAGCTGAACATAATCACCCAAGGTTTAGAAATAGAAATCATATAGCATGCCATACTTGAAATCATATGTCAAAACTCATAAACTGATCAATGAGATATATATTCTATAAAACATAATATCATAAGACATGAACACAAGTAACATAAAACATGAGGAACTATGGGAGGCTTCTTCATAATTGAAACCATCATGATACAGCTTACGTGATGTCCCAGCTATTTAATGTGCTTTGAGTTTACAACACTTTCGACGCTTAAAATTGAGAAAATAACATGGAATTAGGTATATTTATATGTATATGAGGTACTTTTACTTTGGTTTTAGGAAAAAAAGGTGTTGGAGAAAAAATGTGCAAAAGAGGCATAAAAATATAGGAAATTAGCCAAGTACAAGTACAAGCCATATTGAGAATCGTGGTAAAAGTCAGAAGGCTGGATTAAGAGGAAGGCAACATACGACTCTCAGTACAAGCTGTAACTGGAGTAGCGGAATTGTTTAGAGAAATTTGCACAAAGGTAGTCTCTTGGTACGGATGGACTCACAGATCGTAGCACTCATATACGACCTGTACCATGAGTTGTAGTAAGCTTCAAGTGATTCTTCAAGACTTGGAAGAACTTCAGACATAACAAGCAGTACGAGTCGTAGGAGGAAGGTATGAGGCCTACCAAAACACTCGTAGAAAATCTCAGAAGATTTCTGAATTCTCAGGGCCAAGCCACAGATGCATTGTACACTCGTAGACTGTTAGCTTGCCAACAATTAGAAAAATTTGTAACATCCAAGGAAGTACGAGAAGCAGGTACGACACGTATAATCCTACTACGGGTCGTGGGATCACTCGTGATAGTCGACTCCAGATATGGAAAATTCTCTGTTAGCTTAGGAAAAGGTTTCTAATGTCTGTATAAATACCTTTATATTTTATTTTAGTTAGAGAACAGAGAAACGAAGTAGTAGAGATGTGCGAAGAATAATTTTTGTGAATTTTTATCAAGTTTTGAAGAGCAATTCTTAGGATCAAACTCTTGATTTCATCCATTGTTCTTGAGATTGTTCTTTGATATTCAGATCTGATTTTCTACCAATTGTTATTGTAAGTATTTAATTATGTGTTTGTATATGAATTCAAATTATAATCTCACAATTATGAGAGGCTAAAACCTCCACAACTAGGGGTTGTGGGAACCATGGTGGATTAATGAAATAGGGTTACACAAAAGTGATTCAAAATCAATACTAAATGCTTGTATTGTATTCTCTTCATCTTTAAATGTTTCTTAACAGTGTACAATGTTAGGACTTTCCTAAATTCTTTATTTTCTTGAACCTAGAGAGGCAGAGATTAGGAAAAGAGAATTACAACAAAGCCTTGGTCTTTATGATCATTGTATTAACTTGAGCTGTGGTCCATGATAGTAATTTGGAACATATTGATAACGGTAAGTTTGAAATTGCTCATGAGACCTAATCCGGTGATTGAGTATAGTCATCAAATAGAGAGGAACCAGTCATTTAGATGAACCCTAGTTATCAATTCTACAAGTAAGCATTGGGATTGATCACATGTGTATACCCTTAGTGGTTATGAACCAATGGGGAACACTTACCTTAGTTATTTGAAAATCTTGATATCAATCACAATTATAATCTTGCTTTAATATTGTTTTTCTTTAAACCCCCCAATTTGGAGAAAACTTACCAACAAGTTCAAGTACCGGCATTAGTCTAGATCTTAACATATTTCCTGTGTGTTTGACCCAAACTTCTTTGTTGGGTTCTTTATTGACAATGTCCGCTTCATACTTTCTAGGAAGTGTGATTTGAGCGTTATCAAAAAATGGCGTCTGCCGGGGAGTACGACTAAGATTAGATTAATTGCTTGTTTTTGACTTATGATTGTTATTTCTTGAATTACGTTTTCTTTTTTTGGATATCCACAGGTTGTCGCTTGGTGAATTCCAAGTACTTGTCAGAGTGGAAACCCCCTGATTCCTTTGGATCTCAAACTTGAAAGAACACTGTGAAGAATGGAGAACTAAGAGTAGAGAGATGCTCGTATCGCTGAAGAAGCTAGGCACTGCACTTCAGGATGCAGAGGATGCTCAAGATGAGGTTGTCAACACTGGCCACCATGGAAGGGGCAACAGAGGTCAAAGATATGCCCCTTAATTCTTCGATGAGGATGACACGGACATTGATGAAGTTGGGTCAACACGAGCTATTGTACCACCAGCATTGCCTGTTGGGGAAAAAATTGACATTACTAGCACTATGATCCAACTATTAAACATGAAAGAGGTGTTTAGTGGTCACGCAGCTGATGATGCCAACCTGCACCTGATGAACTTTATAGGAATATACAAGGGGTACAGGTTTCCTGGAGTCAGCCAAGATGCTATACAGATAAGACTCTTCCCCTTTTCTCTATCTAGGGAAGCTACTTTATGGTTATCAGAGTTGCCCAACGACTCCATTACCTATTGGAGGTAGCTCAAGAAATCTTTTCTAGAGAGATTCTTTCCACCCTCCGGGATGCTGCAGCCTAAGGATAAAATCTACAATCTCTGAAAACTGAAGAATGAGGCACTTCATGAAGCTTGGTTGAGGTTCAAGAAGAAGTTGACCAAGTACCCGAACCATAAAATTCTTGATGACAGTTTGTTGGAGATTTTCTATAGATCATTGAACAACTGTACAAAAGCTGTAGCAGACACAGTGGTCGGAGAAGCACTAATGAGCCACACTTGAGAGCAAGCTGTGTTATACTCCGAAATCCCTAATATTAGACCCAAGAGTTGAAATGGAGAAAATAGGAATTTCTGCACCAGGTCACAGGACGGGTCATCCAGTGACCCCTCAGGAATCCCACGAGTTGTTAAGTGACTCGTGGGGAGAGGCTTGAACTTGGTTAAAATTTGGGAATTTAAGTGACCACAGGAGGTGACCACGAGTCGTGGTCAGCACCATGACCCGTTAAGTCATCCGTGGTTAAGAGGGATTTTGGGTAGTAAAGGCAACGGAAGGTGACCATGAGTCGTGGTCACAAGTAACGACCCGTTGTGTTCCTCGTGGTAACCTTCAGCAGATTTTTGGTAGTGTTCTTGATGAATCTAGGCCACAATTCATGTCCAGTGACGATGACTCGTCCAGTCCCTCGTTGGGACTGGCAGTCTGTTTTTCCTTGCGAGTTTAGGAAGTTCTTTTGTGTAATTTCTATGTTCCTAAAGCCTAAACTACGTTGTTTTAATCCCAGAATAGAGTATATTAAGATGGGTTAAGTCATTCTAGCCTACTCAAAATTCATGCATGCAAGTTTAAGGGTTTAGAGGGTGATCAAGCATAGTTCATCAAGGTTCTTCCTCAATTCTTCCTTGGGCAATCAAAGAATTTGTACAATTAGATCATCTCAGGTATGTAAGGCTATGAATAGGTGTAATTGTGTATACCCATGCCCAATTCCCTCTCAATTCATGATGTTCTGATTGATGATTCCATGGGGTTTTCACCCAATGCATGAATTTCTAAGTTGTAATAATGGGTATGATCTAAGCATGTTTCAAATGATGAATTATGATAAATGGATAGATTTTACAATGTTTTAAATTATAAATTATGTTTTCAAGTTTCTAAACTATGATGCCCATCCATGTATGTTCATGAAAGTTGAGATCTGTGAGTTATATGTTCAAGCATGATGAGATGTTTATGAGGAAAGTCGATATACCCATATTTATGTTCATGTTTTCAAAATGAATCAAGTTGATTTCAAGCATGTCTAAGCATTGGGCAAGCCCATATGATCAAGTATGTTTTATGATCTCATGAATTAACTTACCACATGGTTTTGGAGTCAAAACTCCCATTATTTCAGCTTGTGGTATGGTTTGAGCCAAGGCTCCTCATGTTGTGATTTTCGATTATGCATGTATGTTATTATTCAGCTTCGTCACTAGATGATGGTCAGCTTCGTTGAAAGACGATGGAGAGCATATGCATGTTTTTGGGAGTAGTGTCTAGCATCGAGTAGGTTAAGGGTCAGTCAACCCTATTCCTTAGAACTACACGTCAACGTAGGTATGTTCAGATTATTTGGGATCTCCCTTGTGAGCTTTTCCTGACCCCAAGGGGCCTTCAGCTTGATATTGGTATCATGGTAGCGTCCTTAGCCCTGGTAAGACTTTGGACGGCTCTGCCCACTTGAGTGTGATAGTTAGGACTATGCAAGCTCTATTATGGTAATGTTGGTTATATGACGAGTCTCCCATTGTTCCTCATGATTTCAGTTATGCATGTACATCAGTCATGATATTATGTTTTCAGCAGGTTTGACCCAATGTTCAGTTTTATTTATGATTATCAGTTTTCAGCTTTGGGTCATTCGAGTCAGTTATGATGTTCTATTATGTTCAGATCACGATTTTAGAAAATAGCATGCAAGCCCTGCTCTTAGAATCTTATCTTGATTATGTTTTATGTTATGCATGATTTAATGATTTTACTTACTTAGTGGTTTTACTTACCTTGCATACTCGGTATATTCCATGTACTAACCGCATACTCTATGCCGTATCATTTTATGATACAAGATCCGATTCCCAAGTTCAGTCTGCCGCTAGTCAGATTTCAAGAGTTAGCTTTCTTCAGCTTCAGTTGGTGAGTCCTCATCTTGCAAGGGCCCTTCTTATTAGTTTTATTATGTCTTTTCAGTTTTCAGACTATAGTGAGTTAGTTGGGGTCTTGTCCCATCAACTCGTTAGTGTTAGAGGCTTTTCAGACATAATTGTATTTCAACTTTAGACTTGTGAATGTAATCAAATGTTATCTTTCATTTAGACTTATGCTATGTTAATATGATGATCTTCCACTTATCTATGATTGAGTTAGATGTTTGTTCATGTCATGGGTCGACTTGGAGTCTCTCGAAATTTCTTGTCCCGTGTCTCGATCCGGGCCTATGTTCAGGTCATGACAAGCTTCCATGATTCTAGACAGAGTGACCAAAACAAATAGAGCATGGCACACTTGGGATATTATGAATGGGTTGTCTTGAATTGTGGATTAGATGATGGAAATGCATGAGTGTGGAATGTCCTTCATAAATTGGTTTGAGTATTGAATGGGACTTGTTGATTGTTCACTTAATTATCGTAGTAATTCATGAACTTGATTAAATTGTGTGAAAATTGTATGATTATCCCTAATAAACCGATTATGCCATTAATAGCTATGTTGAGATGAGTTGGAGTTTATGGGCTTGAACAATTAGAAGTAAATCATGTATTATCACTATGTTTGCGATGGAATTAATTGGTTATGAGATGAATCGATGATAATGGCCTAATTATTGAATCTCTCTCATAAATTGGAGTAAATTATGAAATGGGTCTCATGAAATGAATATGTGTGCTCCTCCACTGATTTATGTTGTAAATGGTGAAGTATGAGTTGAATGTGCGGGTTGTTCGTAAATCTAAATAAATGAAGCCACATATCTTTGATAAAGTATGAATTGGACCCATAAACCATGCATGACCCTGTGCTACATGATGAATGAGATGAACTCGGAATTTCGTGATATTGTGAAAGTATAATGCATGATGTGAACCTATAGAATGCTCGTTAGTGTAAGATGCTCAAAGAAATTGTTGATTTGACTTAATGAAGAGATGAATTATGATGATAAAGCATGAGTATGATGTTGCTACTGTTGGGCTTGTGGTTATCAGAAAGTAGCCCAATCCTATCGAAAAAAATGTTGTATGATGAAAATCAATTAATGTCCTTGTCTCTGATTAGCTGTTGCAATTTGGATTAGCGTTAGTCAGTCAGGATTTTCATTAGCCGAGAACGTTTCCCTAGTCAGTGGGGAATCTCATTAGCGATAATGTTTCCCTAGTCAGTCGGGACTCTTATTAGCCGAGAACGTTTCCCCTGTCAGTCGGGACTCTCATTAGTAGAGAATGTATCCCTAGTTAGTCGGAACCCTTATTAGTTGAGTCCTTGGTCAGTCAGTCATTTATTAGCTCAGATGGGACTCCTCATAGTAGAGGATGACTCTCTTAATAATGTTATTAGCATAAATCAGTCCTGAATGGTCTAGACTTCATGTTTATGATAGACTTAAAGCAATGGAAATCAGTCTCAGTTATCAGTAGTGATTCAATTCTGGGTGTGATGCTAAATTCAGATTTCGACACTTATTAAATGTTCAGAACATGACCCTTATGAATGAGTTCGATGATGTTGCATAAAAATGAGATCCATGGGGAAAGTTTCATGTATATATATATATGTGTGTATGTGCATCATAAGAGGGTAGTGGTATTGTTTAATCAGTTATGTTGATGTCTTTGATTAATTCCTTATCGTATATTTGTTATTTAATTATCTATGTTATCCCGCATGCTCAGTACATTCCAAGTACTGACCGCACGTCTTCTTATGCTATATCGTTTCATGATATATTCAGGTCATCGGGCTCAGCCTCATGGTTAAATACCCTCCGCCCTCTCTCAGCTTCTAGTGGTGAGTCCTCATCTTCCGAGGACGTGATTATGTTCATATTTTCTTATGTTTCAATTTTCAGATTTAGGAGTTAGCTGGGGCCTTATCCTAGCAACTCATCAGTTTAGTAGAAGGCTTTCAGACTTGTTTAGATAGATTCAGCATTGTATCTAAGTGTTAGAATAATTCTTATGGTTTATATATGATTCTTGTTATTAGCTTCCACTTATTCATGTTGTTAGTCGTCTCTTATGTTAAGTGTTATGCTATGATTATACCATGGGTCAACTTGGAGCTTTTCTAGGTTCCTTGTCCCGTGTTACGATTAGGGTGTGAACTCGGGTCGTGACAATTTGGCACCTTGAAGTTGGTTAAACTAGTCATCAATTCTGGGGAGGGGATACCTGTTCTTGATTGTGACTTTATTCAACTGCCAATAGTCAATGCACATCAAAAGAGAACTATCCTTCTTTCGAATAAATAGAATTGGTGCACCCCAAGGGGATTTTATAGGTCTGATGAAACCTTTGTCTAAGTGGTCCTTCAACTCCTTCAGCTCAACTGGAGCCATTTTATATGGAGGAATAGATATAGGCTGCGTATCGGGAAGAAGGTCAATACCAAAATCGATCTCCCATTCGGGAGGGGCTCCTAGTAGATCATCTGGAAACACCTTTGGAACTCACACACTATAGGAACTGACTAGATAGTTAGGGTCTCGGACGTAGCATCCTTAACCCGAACTAGATGGTACACACAACCCTTAGAGATCATCAATCTGGCCTTAAGGTAGAAAATGAAACAACCTACAGGCACAACTGAACTACCATTCCACTATAGGACTGGCTCGCCCGGAAATCGAAACTCTACCGCACGGGTTCTAAAATTTACCAGGCTTAACATGCATGTAGCTAATCCATGCCAAAGATAACATCAAAATCTGTCATGGCTAAGTTTACTAAATCCGCTGAGGTGACTTTTTAAAGGATTGTGACAAGGAAATTTCTGTATACTCATCGAGCTATAACTGAGTCATGATTGGAAATAGAGACTGAGAAGGGTTCTGAAAGGATTTCAAGACTGACTCCGAAACTACTATCAACATAGGGCGTTACAAAAGATAAAGTATCCCTTGGATCTAACAATGCATATACATCAAGCTGAAATACTTGAACATACCAGTGACTACATCTGGAGAGACCTCCTGCTCTTGACGAGATGCGAGGGAATAAAACCTATTCCGACACTGACCACCACCTGCACTAGTGGATGCATCCTACTGAGCTAAGTGGGCTGGTGGAGCTACTGAGCTAGTGGCTGGGTCTCGGCCTGTACCATGGCCCTGTCTATCTACTGAACAATCTCTAAGCATATGTCCGGCTTTCCACACTTGAAGCAAGAACTTGTACCTGCTAAGCACTGATCAGTATGCCTCCTACCACACCTAGCCTACTCCCCTAATCTCGAGAGCTTGATGCTCGTACCCTCTGGTCGCTCCTAGATCTGGATGGCACACTCGCTGTTGACGGTTCTGGGGCTGATGATCTCTTGTGGGACTGCTGATGATGCCCACAACCAGGCCTCTACGGAGAGAACCCAAAACTGTCGGTCAAGACCTTCTTGGCCTCTCTCTCTCTCACTTACCTGCACCGCCTGTATCTGCTGGGTGTATTGGACCAACCATGAGAAGGCAATATCTTGATGAAGCATAGTGGTCCTACAATCCTTGACCAAAAATGTCTGCTATCCCATGCACAAACCTGCTTACTCGAGCCCTCTGATCAGCCACCATCTCCGGTGCATATTTGGACAAGCGGGTGAACTATAAAGCATACTCATGGACTGTCATGTTGTTCTACCTGAGGTTCACAAACTCTATTGTCTTGATCTACCTCATCTCTCGGGCAAAAGAATCGGTCCAAGAACGCGGTGAGAAACTCATCCCAACTAATGGGACTCCCACCAACTCCTCGGCTATCCTTTCACTGTCTAAACCAGATATGGGAAACCCTTTTCAACTAATATGAGGCTAGATCTGCACACTCCTCCCCCGTCACCCCCATAATCTGAGTGATCTTCTGAATCTTATCAATAAAATCATGTGGATCCTCGTCCACTCTTGATCCAAGGAACTCAGGGGGATTCATCCTGAGGAAGTCCTTGACCCTAGCCGCTGTCGCATTCCCATTCTGGGGACATGAGCCACCACCTGTTGGTTGATCTAGGCGGTCAATGCATGTGCCAACATCTGGATGACTACCCTATACTCAGCATGGGCATCCTGCTCAGGCACATGATCCTCAGGGGCTGGTGGGGCTTGCTGGTGCCCATATCCATTGCTATTCTCATGACCATTTCCATTCCTGTTCCTTCTTCTGTTAGCTCGACAAGGAGACATGATTCTGCAAATATGTATAGCACGAGTTAGAAGGAAAGAAAGAAATTTCATCATATGAAATAGATCATGAAAGAAGGGAAATTTCCTAAAATGTTTCGTAGCCTCTTCGTTGTAAGTGTGACGTGATTCACACCCATGGAAAAGACTCTACTTAATGCGGCTTTCAAACACCTCAGGACACTTCAAAACCTAATGCTCTGATACCAAGTTTGTCATGACTCGAACATAGGCCTAGATCAAGACACGAAACCTAGAACCATAAATGGCTCCAAGTCGACCCATGCATGAACATGATAACTAAAGCTCAACATGAATAAAGCGGGCAGAGAACTAACAACTGAAATAGCGGAAGTATGAATATTTAAAAGCATTGGAAAAATAGAATATCAAACATTAAGTCCGAAACGGAATATATAATTATGTTTGATAAGCCTCTATATACTAACAAGCTGATGGGACAAGAAACCAACTAGCTCACTAATAGACTGAAACTGAAAGATACTGATAATGAAATGACTAAAGGTCCTCGAAGGATGAGGACTCATCAACAAGGTGGATATGTCAAATTTGAGAACTGGCTAGTGGCAGGACTAAGTCTAAACATCTGCACCAGTATCATGAAACAATACAACATAGAGTATGCAGTCAGTACTTGGAATGTACTGAGTATGCAGGGTAAGTAAAATAGCTGAGTAAGTAAAACTGAAAACATTCATATAACAAATCATTACATCATAAAATTCTGAGAGTAAGGTTTGCATCCTATTATCTTAAAACATGATTAAACATAACTGAATCTCATAACTGAATCAAATGACCCAAAGCTGAAAACTGATAATTAATAGTAAAACTAAACATTTGGGTCAAACCTGTTGAAAAACATAATATCATAACTGATGAACGTTCATAACTGAAATTATGAGGAACAATGGGAGACTCGTCATATAACCGACATTACCATGATAGAGCTTATGTGGTCCCGACTATTACACTCAAGTGAACAGAGCCATCCAAAGCCTTGTAGGGCTAAGGGCACTACCATGATATCGATATCAAGCTGAAGGCCCCTCTAGGGCAGGGAAAGCTCACAAGGGAGGTCCTAGAAAACCTGAACATACCTACGTTGGCACGTAGTTCTGAGGTTCAGGGTTGTCTAAACCCCTAGCCTACTCGGTGCTAGACACTACTCCTAAAAACATGCATATGCTCTCCATCATTTTTCTGTGAAGTTGAACCATAGTCTTCCAATGAAGCTGATCATGACAATATATACATAGTATGAAAACTGTACACAAGGAGCCTTGGCTCAAAACATACCACAAGATGAAAGAATGGGAGTCTAGACTCCAAAAACCATGTGGTAAGTTAATATCATAAGATTTAGTCAAATCATGATATCATACTCAGATCATGTGGGATTGCCCAAACTTTATCATGCCTGAAATAGACTTGATAGTCAAAATCATGGATATGTACACGGGTAATTCATAAACATTCTTAAATATAGGAAATCTCATCACACTTGGAAGCATAACTCATAAATTTATCTTTCCATGAAACTTGCATAATTGGGCATCATACTCTTAAAACTTGAAATCATAATTTTTATTCAAAATTATTATAAAACATACCTATGAATCTTAAAAATCATTAGAAACATGGATAGGATTGACCCATGATAGAAACATAGAGAATTTCATAACTTGGGTTGGAACCCCATAAGATCATGTAATTGACTCTAATACTTGAATTCTTGAATGTGGAGGGAAATTGGGGTGTGAGAGTGAAGGGAGACTCTCATCCATAACCCTACATACCTGGGTGATATGATCTTACGCTCTTCCCTGAATGCCCAAGAGATTTGGGGAAGAAATTGAAGAGTTCTAGGCTTGATCACCTTAGGAATCCTCTAGTCTTGCATGCATGGGGAGGGAATAGGTTAGAATAGATTAAACCCTCTTAAAACTTAGCTGAGCTTAAAATGACATAGTTTAGGAACTAGGGAGCTTAGAAATTACGAAATTCCCTAATTAAGTGTAGGAAAATTACACACTGTCAGGTGCCACAACTCGTCCGACGGATCGTATCTTGATCCTACCGGTCGTGATTTCCTTCTATCGAAGCCACTGCTCATCTATAAGTTCTGAAGTTCCCATGAACCATACAATGACTCGTACAACCTACCACGAGATCATTGAGTCCTTTCGGTACCACGACTGGGACAATTCCCTGCTCCTTCCTATGGGTGGAAGTAACGATACGTGGTTCCTCACCACGGGTTGTACCATGAATCGTGCCTTCCCTCCTGACCATATAGAACCAAACAACGACTCTAAGCAATGACTCATACCATCACCCCATGGGTTGTTACTGGGCTCGTCGTTACCAACTTTTCCATAGAAACTGCTGGCCACGAGTTACCCTTCGGTCCGTTGGTCCTTCCTACGACTCGTACCACAAGTTGTCCTGAGATAGAAATTTTAGATTTTCTGTTGATCACATTTTAAATCCCAAGTCTAGTCTTAGGTATCTATGATGTATTACAAACACCCCACTTAAAAAATGACTCTGCCAGACCCAACGACCCACTTGATGATCCGTCGGGTCTCCTCACGGATCGTTGCCTGACCCATTTTCACTGGGACCAAAATTTCATTCTCTGATATTTTCTTGATGTCTCCACTTAACGATTCATCATGAAACTTAATAGGTTACTAGACCAGTCATCAAGACTCACCGAAATCTAAGTTTTTCACCACCCCTTCCCACTTAATGGGTCACATGACGATCCTTCGGGTCACTTGACCTGGTGTAGGTTTTTCCTATTTTCTCTATTTCAGTCCTTGCGTCTTATCTTAGGGACTTTTGGGGTATTACAACAAGGAGGTAGCTTCAATGAAGGTTTTTTGGAGGAGCTAGTTGAGGGAGCTAAGTGGGAAGCCAAAGTAGAAATGATGGCTAGATATCCTCATCTTTTTCCTTCCAGCTCAGTTCTAGCATGAGGTACCAGTTTCCTCCTTAGTACTCTATTCAGTTTTATGTCTAGTTCATGTTTCTCAGTTCCTTTCATGTCTTAGTATGCATGTATGTTTCATGAATTTAGTTCAGTCATGTATCTCAGTTTGGAGTCAGTCACTCTGTCAATTTTTAGTCTATAGCCTTTTAGTTTTGGGATTGCAGCTTATTCCATATCCTTTCATCTTAGTTATTCTTCATTTGAGAATGAATGTTCCTATGGGGTGGATAATGTAATACCTCGAAATGTCCCTAAAATTATATTTGAGACTTTCAGTAGAATCAATAGGAAAATGGCACCAGGCCATGCAACGAGCTTCAGGATGGGTCATCCATGGTACCAATGACCCATGGTTTGTTCCCGTGGTGAGGAACTTCTGAAAAATGTCAAAATCTATCCAGAATTGATGAGTGGATTGTATGAGCTATTGTTAGATTGTATTGGACGTTGTTTCTAGTCTTTGGAGCAGGTTCAGAGGATGAATCAGAGTAGGATCAGTGTTCAATGAGTGAACCCACATATCACTTAATGGACCAACGACCCATTATATTGGTCATTAGTTTTACTAGTTAAACATTTGAGTTCAACAATTTAGGGGTATCTTGATAAAATCCTATATTTTTAACTCCTAAACTTTCTAAAGGGATGATTAAAGGTTAATCTAAGCCTATGTGCTCGCTCTCTTTAAAGCACCGTAGGTTGGATTTGTCTCTCTAGGAAGGCTAGGGTTCTTCATGATCTTCTACTCAATTTCTCTTGGGTCTTCAAGACAATTTAAGGATTCATCAAGCCCAGGTATGTAGGGTCATGAATGCAGAATTTTTCCACTCTCATGTTCAATCTCATAAAATTCATGTCTCCAACCATGATTTTATGAATTTCTAGGGTTAGACCCAATTTTGATGAAATCTCTTATGATATTCTATGAATTTGATTCTCTAACGATTCAATCCATGTTTTTTGATTATAAATGCATGTTTTCTACAAGTATCTCCCATGAACTATGATTTTCAAGTTATGATAATTTTACTCAATTATGTATGATTTCAAGAATCTCAAGCTTATGTATCATGGCGAATCAATGGCATTGTTTGCACGGTTGGTTCACGTATGACAAGTATGACTATGATTTTCAACTAGCCCATGTAAAATCACGTATGTTTTATTATTATGACTATGAGCAATATACAAGTTTTAGATTAGTATCTAACACCGAGTAGGCCGGGATTCAGCGCACCCAGGTCTCAAAACTATGTGCCACCATAGACATATATTCATATTTAGGGCTTCGCTAGAGAGTGTTTCCCCCAGCCCAACCGGGCTCATGAGTGATATCACACCTTTATCATTCTTTGCGCTAGCAAGGATTAGGATGAATCTGCCAACTTGAGCAAGATAGATGGGCATCATGTGCTTATTTATGATGGTGTCGGTTATGATGAGTCTCCCATTGATCCTCATGTTTCAAGATATTCATGTTCAGGATTTATGACATCATGTTTTATAGTATAATTGACCCATTGATCAATTTATAAGATTTTACTTATGATTTCAAACACGCTAAACCATGTGATTTTCTTTCAAAACCTTGGGTCATTACATTTTAGGTTATGATTAATATCTTATGTTTATGACTATCTCACAACTATGATTTTAAAATGTTGTCCTTATTATCATATTTTACTTACATTAAATACTCAATATATTCAAAGTACTAACCCCATTACTTCTATGCTATATTGTCTCATGATATAGGTTCGGGTGATTAGTCTCATCCCCGACGTTAGCTTCACTACCACATCAGTTCAGTCCAGCCCCATCTTAGATGAGTTCTCATGATCCGAGGATGTTAGTTTTGACATATGTTCTTCCTTTTATGTCTTTCAGTTTTTAGATATTGGTAGAGCTAGTTGGGGGTGTTGTCTTATCAGCTCATCTATGAATAGAGGCTTTTAAGATATTATGTATAGATGTTCAGTGATTTTGACTTGTAGCCCATTTATGCTTTATGAGGTCCTAGACTTCCACTCATGATATGATTTATACTTTAATTTCGCTCTGTTATATGCTCTTAATTATGCTATATATGTGCAATGGGTTTGCTTGAAGCCATTCATGGTTCTAGGTCCTGTGTCACAGTATGGGGTCCATGCGTGGATCATGAAAACGTGCCACTGTAGGATAAGGAATCTTTGTTAGTAGAGGGTGTCTCCTTTTGCTCGAGGAATATTGGATCCTCACTAGTTGAGAGTGTTTCCCCCGCCTCAATGGGCTCATGCAAGCGTCCTCATTAGTTAAGAGTGTCTCCTGAACTTATGACTGATATTAGACCAGTCATGGTTCTTACCCTTGACAAAATATGAACACCCTCCCAATTAGGGTCACAGTTTGCGCTCTATAAGGCTCACATTGTAGTTCTTCGATTAATAGGCTCTCCCATAATACAATTTCAATTTTAGTGTAGTATTCAGTTACAATCACAACTTCAGTTTTTAGTGCATGCACATGACCCTTAAAATCAATTTTACTCGTATTTTCATTGACTATTTTCAGAATAGCATGTCATGTCAGTATTTATGCATCTTAGATATGTTCATTGTGTTATACCTCAACTTATCCATTCAATTATATACTAAGCATAGACTTTCTCAGACTACTATCATGTTTTAAACTTCAGTTGCATATCCCATATACTCAATACATTCAAAGTACTGACCACATACTCTTTATGCTATATCATTTCATGATATAGATCCGGGTATTCAGACTCAGCCTGCAATTAGACAAGTTCCTAACTTGATCAGCTAGCAGTGGTGAGTCATCATCTTCCGAGGACTAGAGTTAATTATTTATCTCAGTCTTTTTGTATTGTTTTAGTTTTTAGATTTTGGAGTTAGCTGGAGATTTGTCCCAGTAGATCATTAGTTAGTAGAGGCTTTCAGACATAGAGTTGGCATGTGAAGCTTTGTTACTCAGTGTTCATTTATTAGATTGTCTTGTTATCCATAAGTGAATGTTTTATATTTCAATTAGCTTCAACTTTGTTTTCTTTATAAGTTGATATCATGTTATAAATATGCTATTCCATGAGTTAGCTTGGGTTACTTGTGGCTCTAGGCACCGTGTCGTGTTCAGGGTTTAAACTCGGGTCATGACAAGCTTAGTATTAGAGCATCTGATTTAGGTGTGTCCTAGGGTGTCTGAAAGCCGCGTTAAGTAAATTCTTTTTCATGGGTGTGAAGTGCGCCACACTTATGAGGAAGTGGTTGCAACACATTTTAGGAAATTTCCCTTCTTTCATGATTCTTATCATGCGATAGAGTGTAAACTCTAAATTTCTCTTCTAACTCGTGCTCTATGTGTTCACAGAGAATGCCTCCTAAATGAGCAAATGGAAGGATAAACGACTATAGGAATCAACTAGCTCTACCAACTCTAGCAGACCCGAAGAACGAACAAGTTACCTATGTGGAGTTTCGAGCTGTATTCCATGTATTGGGATAGGCTATGACGACACAGGTCAACTATCAGGTGGTTGCACCCATGAATCCTGATGGGAATGCCGTAGCGACAAGGGTGCGAGATTTCATTAGGATGAACCCATTGGAGTTTTATGATTTGAAGGTGGACAAAGATCCATAAGAGTTCATTGATGAGATCTAGAAGATCACCCAGATTATGAGGATTTTCGAGGAGGAGAGTGTAGATTTGGAATCCTATCAACTGAAGGGAGTAGCTCATATATGGTGCAGGCAGTGGAAGGAGGGCCGTAGTGTAGATGTATCTCTAATAGAGTGCAATGAGTTTGTGACAGCCTTCTTATATAGGTTCTTTCCTTGGGAGTTGAGAGAAACAAAAGTCACAGAGTTCATCAACCTGAAATAAAACAACATGATAGTTCAGGAATATGATTTGAAATTTACTCAGCTGTCCAGGTATGCTCTAAAGGTGGTTGCTGAACCTGGGGCTCTGATGAGCAAGTTTGTTTCAGACCTGGTGGTCAAGGAGTGTAGGACCGACGTGCTCATCAGTGATATGGACATTTCCAAACTTATGATCCATGCCCAGAAGATCAAGGAGGAAAAGTTAAAGGAAAGGGAAAGGGAGAGAGAGAGAGAGCCAAGACAGGGTACTCTAAGTATTTCCAGCAGAGGACGGATGTTGGACATCATTCAAGTCCTGCCAGAGGTCATTAGTCCCAGCATCATCAGCCAGTATTCCATCCAGGTCTAGGGGAAGGAAGATTACATATCTAGCTTGCAAGAACTATGGGAGGAACCACCTTAGAGAGTGCATGGTTGGTTCAAATGCTTGATTCGAGTATGGTAAGCCTGGTCATAAACTCAGAGATTACCCAACAGCCAAACAAAGTAAAGGTAAAGGCCTTATCCCAGCCGCCTCTTTAGCACTCTGGTAGCAAGTCCACCTCAGCAGAGCATATCATCTAGTGCAGGTGGCAGACAACATCATAACCACTTCTACGCCTTCTTATCATGACAGAAGAAGGAGAGCTCGCTAGAAATAGTCACAGGTATATTGTGAGCTTTTCATCTCAATCCTCACATGTTGCTATGCCTATGAGTTATAGTATAAGGCATATGATTCCTTTAATTATCTTACTATGAGTTTTATTTAGCGTATTGTGTTGAATAGTTAGAGGGTTGAATGAATAGAGGGATACGACAGAAGAGGTATGAAGCCTGCAGAGGTAACCTTAGAGACAAAATAAGAAGTCAAGAGTTAGTGACTTCAGCCTAGCCTTAAGAAGGGGGCCAAAACATTAGAGTGATAACTTTTAAGCTAAGGGGGAGATGATAAGGTGAAGGACCAAGTTGAGTCTTGAGTTTTTAAGTGAGGACGTTCCAGGAACAGTAATTATGGGAGATTGATCCACGCTTATTCAGGTGTTTCCCTATACTTTAGTCAATATGACACTCTACTCATGCCGTATTTAAACTTGTTATGCCCAATTCTAAGTTACAAATACTCCTTATGTATACCCATATTTAGATGCCTAGAATGAGGAGTAACCGCTTGAAACAATGATCCCAGTCTTACTTCGTGATTCCATAAATTTCAACTTCATGTCATGAAAATCGTTATGTATGTAAAATCATGTATCACGGTATGCTCAGCTCTATGAACTCAATCCTTAGGATCTTCCTTAATGACTCATAAGATCATGCTACATTATGTATATGCTTAGCTTAGATTTCTCAAAATAATTCGTGCTTACGATTTTCTTACTTTAAGCCCTATGTATGTTCACATATGATAGAAATGATAGATGCAATAGGTATTTTTAGAATGACTTTCTATCTGTGTCTTAGTTGCTCAGTATATAGAAGTTCATGAAGTGCAGTTGTTAGTCAAACCAGGGAGACAAAGAAATTCTTAGATAGTATAAGCTACAGAAGAGCCATAAGATGATTATAATGATAGGCTTGAATAATGTGGTGGTATTCAGGAATGTTGGTGCAATTAACATGGTGTCTTTAAAAGTTTCACCTATGCAAGGGGTGAGGAGGTGTTGGTGAGAATGACAGTTTCTTTTATAAGAAGGTTCCGTTGAAATCTTGGACCGACAGGTTCATAAGTTGGTGGAAATAAAGAAGTGGCTTCAGTGAAGGTTTTATGGAGCAATCAACCAGTAGAAAGAACTATTTGGGAAGTTGAATTCAGTTAAGTCCTACTCTCCACTAGATCAGTTAGCATGTTAGCTATTACGATATCAGAAAATAGTTTTGAGATTTATAACTCCATCCTTAATAGCTCAGTGCTAGTTTGAGGAAAAAGTTCCTCCTTAGTACTCGACTTAGTTCTATTTTAGCTTCATGTCCTTCTCATGTCTTAGCATGCATTCTGAATTCAGTTTGGCTATGTATTTCATTTTAGAGTTACCACTCCACCAGTATTCAGTGTTTAGCTTTCAGTTATTGGGATTGTAGCTCTTTCCCTATTCTTTCAACTTGTTTAGTCTCCATTCGAGAATGAATGTTCTCAAGGGGGAGATAATGTAACACCCAAAAGTCCCTAAGATCAGATCCTAGACATGAAGTAGAAAAACAAAAAAAAAGGGCACCGGTACATAGAACAAACCGTTAAGTGATCCATTGCCAGGGGAAATTTTTGGAATGTTGCAAATTCTGCCCGGACTTGACAGTTGAAGTAATGATCCGTTAAGTTAAGTAATGAATCATTAAGGAGATCCATTAAGTGCGGATCAGAGAGTTGAATTTTTGCTTTAGGGGTGACAAAAGTTAGTAACGAACTGTTAGGGGGACTAATGAATTGTTATGTTGATCGTTAGGACTGCCGGAGTGATTTTCTCAAATGAGTTCTTAAGAGTATTATCATAAATTCTTATGCTTTTAACTCCTAAGTGAGGTCATCTTGGGTTTCCTAAGGGGCATATTATAGGGGTTTTCCTAGTCTACTCCCTCATTCTTTTCTCAATCACCATATAGTTCTCTCTTCTTCTTCTCTCAAGGCTCAAGAATACCTAGGGTTCCTCTCCAAGGGCTTCAAGTTTCAAGTTCTAGTAGGGATTTTTCCAAGCCTGGTATGAAGGACTTCAACAAGGGTTTCCTTTCATCCTTGTGTCCCAATTATTTTTAGAAACCCTAGTAAATTCAATTCTCTAGAAATCATGTCTTAGGGTTTCCATTCTACGTATGATTTCTCTCATGCCTTCCATGTTTTTCGAGGTCCTTATGATGAATAACATATAATGATCATGATTTCACTCCCAGTTGCATGATGTATTCCCTTGATTTGATACTAACATGATTTCTAAGATTTAGCCTATGATTTAGTATTGTTTCAAAAAATATGGTCCGTTTTGAATATATAATTCTACCATGATTTTAGTATGCATGATTTACATTATGATATAAACCTATGATTTTCTCATGATTTTAGTATGATCAGTATGTTATGGTTCTTTAGACACTCAGGACACTTTTAGACAAAGTAGTTCTAACTAATCTTAGAACATCAATTTTGAGCCATCTGATGAGTTGGTAATTTACCAACTCATTAGACTTTTAAACATGAGCTTCTGCTTAGTTTTCAAGTCATTTAAGAGGATTTTATGCTCTTTATCTTTATTTTTTGTAGGTATTTAATTTAAGGGGAGAAATAAAGAACTTAGGAAAAAGCATAAAACTTAATAAGAGGATTAAAGCTTGACCGGATGGGACTAGCGAAACCTGGTTGGAACGCAGAAACTTACTGGCCAGAGTGGAAAGTGCACCGGTAGAACGTGGGTCATCACACCACCGATTGGACCCAGGTTCACTGCCCTAGTACCTGCGACGCAGCGGCGTTCTGCGGATGGCGACTAGCAAGTGACATTGCCTGCAGGAAGGGAAAAATCATCCAGCATGGAATTTTAGGAGCATTTGACCTATTTCTGTACATTCTTTTAGAAAGTACCAGATAATTCCTTGTAGATTTGTAGAGAGTAGAAAGTTAGCGAGATAGAATATTGAGTAGCTTTTTCTTCTTCTTCTTCTTCTTCTTCTTCTTCTTCTTCTTCTTCTTCTTCAAGGTAAACAACCTCCATTGAAGACAATTGTGAGCTCGAATTTAACTCTTGATGATAAATGTCATGATTTTAATTATTGATTTAATATTGCATTTCTCATCAATGAGTAGCTAAATCTCTTTTCTAAGGGTGTGTGCACGAATTGGGATTAAATTGGATTGGGTGTTTAGATTAATCATAAAGTTACTCATTTAATAAGAATATGTTGTTTTATCCGAATTTATAATTAAATTACTAATAGTTTCAAATGTGGGTGATGTTTACTTACTCTATTTTTTCTTGAAAAAGAGAAATTGAGTATGTGTGAGAAAGCAATAGTGGGTAATTGGGTGTTGATTGAGTGGGGTTCGGCTAGAGATAGCGAACACCCATAATCATTCACCCATGAGAGATTTAAGGCTAGAAATAACTCAAATATGACCCAAGTCTTAATGGCTATATTGTTTGAGACCTTGGGGTTTAAGAAAATCTAAGGCAAAAGGCACCCTCGTGGTTGAGAAACATCGGGTGCCACCTTGTCCATGACTATTTATATTTATGAGTAATAATTCAATTGTCTAGTCAATCCCAATCCAATTGACACCCCATTCAAAAGTATACCCCTAGCTCTTGCTCACTTTTATTAATTCAAATTGGTTAACTTGTTAATTGATTAGTAGTTGTTTTTACATTTTAGTTGTACTCTTTTGAACCCCCAAATTTTTATTTGTTTGTTTTCAATACAATGACGATTCTTAGTATGACTTGATAGATAACTTTCATGCCATCTAAGTACTATTCCCTGTGGGATTTGACCCCGATCCTTGTCGAGTATTTGTTTTGTCAACAACTGTTTACACTCTCTTTACAAGGAGTAAATTTGGACATTATAAAAAATGGCACCGTTGCTGGGGAATGGTGTTAGATAGCCCCTAGTTGATTATTAAGTTAAATTAATTTAGTATCTTGTGTTTTATTTTGACAGTTGTTGTTGTTTTTAGTTACCTTTATAGGATGACTGATATTGGCCAAAAATCTCAAGAAGGTTCCATGGATGGTCATATGGACCACGAAGATGATGACCCTATGATGCCAGACATAGCAGGTTCCATTTGCCTACCACCCACGGTAGGGAATGCAGTGTTCCATGTGACTAGCACAATGCTACACCTACTACAAATGAAAGGACTCTTTGGTGGTTAGCAAAGTGAAGATGCAAATCGACATCTTTGAAATTTTCTTGAGATTTTCCAATCATTTAACATCACAAATATGCGCCAAGATTCTATCAGATTGAGGCTCTTTCCATTTTTTTTGACTGGGGAAGCAACCATGTGGCTAGAGGAGCTCCCTCTCGGGTGTATAACTTCATGTCAAGAATTAACTGAAGCCTTCTTGGATAGGTTTTCCCTCCTTCGAGGATGTTGCATCTAAGAAATTATATCGTCAATTTCTAGCAAACACCAGGTGAACCATTACATGAGGCATGGATGAGGTTCAAGAAGAAAGTAGCCCTTTGTACCAACCATAGGCTTCCGGATGGAGTGCTCCTTCAAAGTTTTTATGGTTCCCTAGACTACATTAATAAGTACGTCTCAAATAACTTGGTAGGTAGATCTCTCATGGACCAGTCCTATGGAATAGCTAGATCTTTGTTTAATCGGAAGACTAAAATGAATGGGGCTTGGTATACGAGGGAAATTGAAATACCTTTGAATGGTGTGGGTTCAAGTTTTGTGAACGCTGAGATAAGAAAAAGGGATGAGGAGTGAGATGAGACTTTGGCAAAAATAATGACCCACCTTGGGTTGATGAAGAAGCATGTTATGGGGAGTGGGTTTAGGAGTGTTAATGCTGTGGGGACTCAAGGTCCAATGCCATATGAAGAAGAAGCGTCGCCAACTAGGTATAAAGAGGAGTGCCAATTCATGGAAAATCAAATGGGGGGTTCTCGCCTAGGGTACCAAGGTGCCAATCAAGGCTGTTGGCAACCAAGGGAGGAGAAACAAGGTTGGAGGAACCGAGACAACCAAGGTTGGGTTGATCTCCATGAAAGACGGGGTAATCAAAATTGTGATGGGGAATGTTATCAAAGCTCAAACCCAACATTCCCCCTACAAAGGCTGACAATCCCCAAATACAACTTGGTGTGAGCGATGTGGGAAGCTCCAATATTGAGGAAATGCTGGCTCGAGTACTCAAGAGAGTGAAATCTACCGATAATAGAGTTAAGGAATTGAAAGGGGAGGTCTCGAACCTCGCCCAAATAGTGAACTCACACTCGGCATCGATTAAGCACTTGGAAGAGCAAATGAATCCCCTAATGAAAGGGACACTTCCTAGTGACACCATACCCAACCTGAAGAAGGATAACCATTTTATGACAATTGTGACTAGAAATGGCAAAGTGTTGAAAGATGTGGGTGTGAAGCCAAAGTATATTGTTGACCCAAAGACAAGTAGTGATGAAGTAAAGGATGTGCTGCCAAATGCACCAAGGGTTGTGAATGATGAAGAAGAGTTGGATGAGGGAGAAGTTGATGTAACTCCTGTAAAGGATGCTGTTGAAGATGAACCGAGCAAAGAGACTTTACCGGACATAGGCCAAGAGCCTAGAATTCCACCTCCATATCCTCAGAGGTTAGTCAAGAAAAAAGAGGACAATCAGTTCCAAAAATTTATTGAGATGTTTAGCAAATTGTCAATGAATATACCTCTAGTGGATGCTTTACTTCAAACGCCTAGGTATGACAAGTTTATAAAAGATTTGTTGTAGAAAAATGATTTGTAGATGCTGGTGTAGGGGAGGTGACACACCATTGCAGTGCCATGATGGAAAGCAACCTCGCTCCCAAAAGAGAGGACCCGGGAGCCTTTATTATCCCCAACACCATCAGGTTGTGTCTTTCCAAAAAATCCCTATGTGATCTTAAGGAAAGTATAAACTTGATGCCTCTCATTATTCAAGAAGTTGGGGTTGGGGAGTCCCAAAACCCACCTCAATGAGGCTATTGATGGATGATCAAACCAGTGAGAATATTGGAGCACATCTTGGTTCGGGTCAAAAAGTTCATCCTTCAAGATGATTTTGTTGTGCTTGATTGTGATATGAATGTTGAAGTACCTATCATCTTAGGGAGACCATTGCTAGTCACAGGCAGAGCTTTGGTAGATGTGGAGCTTGGCGAGCTGAAATTTTGAGTGGGAGGTGACGAAGTCACCTTCAAAGTTTGTCAAACCACTGAGCCCCCAGATGAATGCAAGGTGATAGGGGTTTTGAATGATGTAGCAACACAAGATGAAGGTTGTATTAAAGAGGTCGATTCGGAGGAGGATCATTCAGAGTATTGAGAATTGCATTGGTATGTCATGCCCCACCTTAGGAGGCATGATTGGCACCTAATGCCACACTGGGATCTGGACTGACTTGGTGCACTTCTGGTGCACGCCTATAACTTAATTCAAGAAATCGACGGGCTATATCTCGATTGTAAATATAGCCTCGAGCTGACAAGGCTACCTGTAAAAGAAGATAGCTAACCAACAACAATGCAATAACAAAGATCCTATGCGGGCCGACAAGACCACCATGCTGTCTAGTTATAACAGAAATGAAAACAGGCAGCTATATTGGGCCCCACATAACCAACATGTAAAATAAGACATACATGGACCCCACACAGCCAACAATAACCAACTGACTGAGGACTGTAGTATGCAAGCCTCTAAGAATAGGAATAATGGTCAGGACAGGGCCTCGACCTACCCAAATGCCATATAAATAAAAAACCTGTACTCTCTACAACCTGGCAGCTCCGAATGAAATGAACTGGCCGACTTGTTGACTCTGAACAACTACTAATGGAGGTCCTGAACTCTGTCTTTCTAAACCTGCAGGTAAGTATCAACATCCCATAGTTGGGTGTCAGTACAATATGTACCAAATATGTACGACAATAACAGAAGCTGAGTAAGACTGATAAAAACTGAAAATGAATAGTAATAAGGTCCAGAAGTTAACCTATAAGGTTCCTTTTCATAACCTGCATCTAGTAAGTCACTACACATGTATGCCCTGAAACTATACGACTATTCAGTCATAAGCTATAACTAGCAGATAAATTTATAAATAAGAACCTAACCTGCCCCCCATAAGCTGGGAAGATACAAGCAACACAAAATAACCTACCCGGGCCCCCATAAGCCTAGACAGGTGCCAATAAGTCTATATACCCTTATTGGTACCCCATAGACTCTGCAAGTAACTGTAACTGTATCTGAGCCATTTGGGCTCCTGTAACTATATCTGAGCCATCTGGGCTCGTATAACTGTATTTGAGCTATTTGGGCTCCTACAACTGTATCAGATCCATCTGGGCTCCTGCAACTGTATCTAAGCCATCTGGGCTCCTGTAAATGTATTTGTGTTTGAGTTGTCTGGGCTGCGTAACTACATCCCGAGCCTTGGCTCAACTATATGTCATAACATAATTTCTGATAACTAGACTCTGGGCCTTGGCCCAACTATGAGACATAATGTGACTGCTGTAATTGGATCCTGAGCATTGGCTCGACTATGGATCATAGCTGTTGTAACCGAGCCCCGAGCCTTGACTCGACTATGGGTCATAATTTATCTGCTATAACTGGATATGATCCTCACACCCTCTATCCGGTGTAACTCAATACGGCCCTCACAGCCTCAATTATGTGGAGCTCGATACGGTCCTCACGGCCTCTATCTGGTGTAACTCAATATGGCCTCACGACCTCAATCTGATGGAACTCAATATGGCCCTTACGACTTCAATCTGGTCCTTTTGGACATCATATTGCCCCTACAAGCATGGCTCTATAGGCAATAACATCTAACAATCCAACGTCATAAGGAAAACCTAAAACCTGATCTAGCTAGGATTAACTTTGGCAAGGGTTGCTATGTCATCACTGTCGTCTAAACTCTATTCGTAACAACTGACCATAATAGACTTACTCTGGAATACTTGTCCTCTGTGTAGAACAACTATGGGGCTGCTACTAATTGGATATGCTCTTCAGCAGTGAGCCCTAACCTCCTATAGGTAGCTTATTATAGGTCTTGGCCAGGGGGTAATACTGTAATACTGTGGTTCTAGTCCCTGAGACACTAACTGAGTCTGTTCAAATTCCGTATGCCTTCTCTAGGCGATTCCTAACCTCGTAGGTGTGTTTATCTGGACTTAGCCGTTCCTGACAACCTGTACCTCAATGTATCATAAGAGTAGGCTGGGGCATTGGTCCCGTATCTAGCTACTAACAAAAATTCCACCCTTAGGGTATCTACTGCTCTATTAGGCTGGTACAACTGAGGTGGTGCCTTGAGCGACCTCTACGATAAGAACCATGTCGACTGAAACGAACTGTCACTGGTGATAGTGTGGTGGACTGACTCTCAATTCTCTAGCTAACTCTGGTGCCACTGTCTCTGGGGTAAGGCCATACTAACATAATTCTGGCCCTAGAGGCGTCAAGTACCCCAACAGTCTCTGGACGAGCTCTACTGATAATACAGGTGCCAAACTGATAGTTATATTGCCCGGCTGGGCCTATGCTGTTCAACTTACTAGCTTAGGCCCAACTATTATCCACAAATATCTGAAGCCTAGGCATGGCAGCAAAACATCATTTCTATGGCGCTTCTAGCATTATTCACCCTTAACCTCTTCTTTCCCGACGGCAGATACTGCAATATACTCTTAATATGCTTTCTAGTAGCTAGCCACTACATATGTAATCATAATCTGCTGATAGCAGCTAACCATGACATACATGGATCTTATATACTAGCAACAATTAATTACAACTAGTAGGATTGTTGTCTATGCTCAGAAACATAAATCGTATCATTGTACGATGAGAATAACTTGCCGAAGGAATACACCTTAACATACCTTGATTGCCGATTCTCATTTAACTGATTAGTTCCAAACTGAAGCCAACAGTTCCACTCAACTGCAGTCCTTATACTGAGAGAATAGAGCTAGTTTCAATACTAAATTCGACCAATAACGATATCTTTCAATAATAATATCAACTATAATTCAACTCTGAATAACTCAGCGAAAACCCACAATTTCTCAATAGTTCAGAAGGGAGAAATGCTTACCTGATGCCTATGGCCGTTTAGGATTCAATTTAAAGAAATTTCGACAACCTTTACTCGGCAGGGCTCCAGTACGCCGAGTGAATTTTCAAGAAATAACTCCGTAGAAATGCTTTCCGTAGGCCTAGGACTTGTTATACAAAGTTAATTTGCTTTTGGACGACGTTTGATAGCGTAATTTGATGAAAAATTGATAAAGGTTGCGTTTCCTTTCATTTCTAGCCGAGGGAGATATATCAAAATTATTTCAATTGAACAAAGGGAGTATATATAATAACATAGGCGGTGGACTAGGGGGCGCCCCACGATGGCCAACACACCAAAAGGCTGGCACCCCGCGCTGGCCATCGCGCCAAGGGGCCTCCCGCGTCATGCTTCCTAGGGCGTTGATATTCCTGGCTCTCCGTGCCTCCCAAAGCACAGGTGGGCTGGTGCATCATGCTGGCCCCTCACGTCCTGGCCTCACCCAACTCTGCTTCCGAGGCTTTTCAACGTACGTGTCAAATTCCCTCTCTACTCGTCACAAGCCCACGCGCATGCACACTAGCCGCTAACATCTTACGGGGTGTAACATAGTATCCATCATGCCACGATGTTAAATAAGGATCTTCTTGGGAGGAATTCCAAGTGTTTTTACTTTGGGCACTTTGATAATTTGTTGTTTTTGGTTTTTCTAGGTAGAGTGGATATAAAAATACAAGGAAAAGGAAAAAAATAGGGTAGCCTTTATGCGACATTAGTGAAACGCCGATGCCTGGTGCGAGGCACTGCCCTATCGCAAGAGAGAAGCAGAAGATGGGTAAGAAAGGGCGGAAGCCAGTATTTGACTGGCGAAACACCGATGGCATTCCATGGGCCACCAGTTTGGCACGGGTGTGAACCAGTGGACCTAGAGAAATTCTAGAAATCTAAGGGTGAGTTTCGACTCACCGGTCAAAATGTAGGTTGAAGCCCACAAAATGCCGGTGGAGCGCCGCCTGAATACAGTGAACTGGGCACATGGGCAGGTCACCGACGTTTGAACATGCGAAACAGCAGTAACCACCAATGGTCACAAGTCTACCGCTAGTAGAGTTAAGAAAGTTTATTTTTGAAGCTTGACCGACCCGTTCGCCAACCTGACCCGGAACATTTTAAAAAGCATAGAACCGATCAAAATTCCCTTTTTACCTTTCCAAAGTTCTTTCTTTCCACTCTTTCACCTAACCACACCCTTTTCACCTTCCTACCTTCCCTTTATTTAAACCTACCATTAGCATTCACCTCTCCACTACCCAATCACATTCCCTCTCTTCAACCTATATAAACCCCCATCCTCATTCTTTTACTCTCTTCTACTCACTCAAAATCTCTCTTAGCAACATAAATTTTCCCTATTTGCACCACCATTGTTGGGTAAGCTCCAAGCTTTAACTTTTTCAATTCTGTTCAAATTCTCAAATTGGTAGGTGTCCATGAGCTCATACATTGCTTTAGTCTTGCTGATTAATTGAGAATGTGAACCATGTTGCATCTGATTTTTTTGATACTCTTGTTCCCCATTACCCTTTTTTTGAGCTTTTTCATTGATTGATTATTTCTCAGTTTGTGGGTATGTTGAGGGTGGTGATAAAATGTTGAATATTGATGTGAGTAGCTTCTGTGGTAAAATGCTTTATTACGATGTGATTGATATACTAGTTGGAGGTGAAGTGTCAGTAGCCCCATGTGCTTAGAATGCACGATTTTCCCGATCATAGATAGAGTGACGTCTTCCTTAAGGATAAATCGTCATTTTTGTTTTCGTTGTTTTGCTTGAATGAAAAAAAACATTATGTGAAATGAATGAGTGAGTCATGAATGTGATGAAATTCTATTTAATTGAGTTTGGGGGTGAAATTTACTAAACGATGTTCACTGACGAACCACCGATCAGGCCCGGCGAACTGCCGGTTGAAGCGCAGGTCAAGGTACAAGGCTTCAAGCCACTTTCTAGACCCACGTTTCACTGGCGCTTCGCAGGTCAAGACTGGATAAACACGGGTGTAGCACCAGATGAGTTCTCTTTACCCTGTCTTCTGTACAACACCGGCGTCTCATCGGCATCTAGTGGGTTTCCACCTGCATTTCATTGGCATTCCGCCAGTACTGCCAGTGATGAAATTTTGACCCTTCAATTTGTTTGACATCCAATTGTTATAATTTATTTCCTTAGATTACAATAGATGTAATTTTTCTTTTCCAATTATGAAAAATACAAAAGTACTAAAAGAAGTATTATGTGTATGGCACTAACATGAATTTACAGATCATGACTTCATTCAAACAATCCAGCTAGGGAAAATCCCGGGCTACATCCAAAAGTAAGGGAAAAAGGAAAGCTAAGGCAACCTCAGTCCCCGCCAACACAAGGGAAGGCATCATATTTTGTGTGCCCGACATGAAGTGCCACTATGCTACTGTTATACCCCGTAGAATTCCCGGCACTTAGACGACTTATTCGCACGTTGGTTAAGCATATTTGAAGGCCATACGTGCTAGGGAAAGGCCCGGGAAAAGATCGGACGAGAAACCCGTCGAACCATCGCGGGAGGAGTCGGGGCAGAACCCCTCCGCGATGGCAGCGTGTCACGGAGGTGAGGCCTCCGCGATGGCTCCGTGACACGTTGCCCTTATCCAGGCCCAAGTATATAAAGCCCCCACTACAGTTCAAGGTCATTATTTACTTAGTGAAATTTCCAGAATCGTAGGTAAACAGAGGGAAGACGAAGAAAATTTAATATTTTCGTCCGATTACGCTGCCAAACGCTGCCCAAACCCAAATTAATCCTAGATACCAAGGTATTTAGCAGCAGAGAGCATTTCTACGAAATTAGTTTCGCGAAATACGGCCGACGAATCGGTGAGCCGCCGAACTAAAGTAAGTAGAATTGCTCTAAATTAATGTCTATGTGTTCCTAGCTGAGAAGTAAATATTTCTCCCTTCTGGGCCGCTGAAAAATAGCGAGTTTTTGACCGTCTTTCGATAAGCCTAAGTTTAGGCTATAAATTAAATCGAAAGTAACGTTGCTCTTTACAATAACGTTGTATTTAGTATTGATTGACGTATTTATGAATGCAGTTGGGAGAAAACAGTAGAAGTACCGGCCGAGCCTCGTCCGACGGACGAATATTCAAAGATAAGGTATGTAAAGTTAAGTTTCCTCGGCAAGTTGAGTGACATTGAAGCAGTGTAGTAATTTACAGACCAGTAGAAGGTTCAGAAATTGATTATTGTATTATTTTGAACATTGGTGCAATATGAGCAGTTTTGGGCCGTAACGTGTACGATACCTATCCGTATGATATAGATTCGAATATAAATGATTAAGATTGGCCGTATATTCAGTATGTGATATAATATGCCCTGCCAAGATATTGTTGTGTTTAGCTGAAACCTCGCAAGGTAGTACAACATCAGTAAAGCATTCCAGATATAGAATAGTAACTGTATATGGTTTAGAAAGCATGTTAGAAATAGGAAATCATGTTAATACAGAAACCTAGTGAACAGCATAGCCTTCAGCAGAAACACCCGCTTGTATAGCCTTTGCCCCAGTACAGTTAGACAGGGAACTATATTCATATTTATACTTACCTGTCTCAGCATGTATCAGACACCTACAGATTGCTATTATTAGCTCAGTATATGATTTATATAATACCTTACGCCTATTAGTTTTGGCTTATGAGATACATAGACAGCATGATTAGTCGAGACCATTGTATTGATTGGGGTTGGATTACCTAGCATTCCTGACCGCCCAGGGTTAATAGCTGTATCGACTCGTCCGCCAGAGGACGAGGATACGTCGCTCTACGGAGTGATATGCCGTCCCGCAAGGGGACGAAAATGGGATGCCAGTTTCCCCATATTGTGCCTTGGTCGGCCCTTATACACCCCCGTCGAGCGGGTACGCCCGGGGTGTTGATTTAGAGTCCTTCGGACTCAGATACAGTTATAGTCAGGGGCTCAGCGAGCCCAAGTGCATACCCGGGGACTGGCAGGATGCTTACAGCCACTATAGGAGTGGGAATGACCGGGGTAGGGGCATAGATTCTGTGTTGATTGTACCTCCCGGCTTATGGGGGCCGGGTAAGGTTTGTATGTGCTGTGTTATGTTATGTATGCTATGCTATGTTATATTAGACGCGAGTGGGTTGGTAGTAGAATGATACGCCTCCAGGTATGATTCCTACTTCCTTCGGTATCAGTAAGAACAGGTACGATCTACTTCATCAGATAGTTAAGTTATTCCTCCTACTTTTGCTTCATCAGTCATATTATTGCTTTCAAATGTCGTTTTCAGTTACACTATTTTAGTTGCTTTACATACTCAGTACCAGCGGTACTGACACCCAGTGGGGCGCTGCATTACTTGCCTGTAGGTACTCCTAGACGAGCAGGTGATTCTATGTGACTCCCTGTCAGCGGTTAAGTATTCAACTCCAGTTATCCGGAGGCTGAATTTCAGAGGTGTAGTTCAGTTCCTTTTGTTGTATATAGCATGGGTAGATCGGGGCCCTGTCCCGATCAGTTCTATTACTATTCCTAGAGGCTTGCATTCTGTATGAAATCCCTGTGGTCAGATGAGCCGGTCGTGTGGAGCCGTGCAGTTGTATAGTTGTCTTTACTCTTTCTTACTTTTGTGATGGTCGTGTGGGGCCATAGTTGTCAGTAGTGGTGACCTTGCCGGTCACGTAGCTTCTCTTTTATACCTTATGACTAAGTTGCAGATAACTAGACAGCATGGTGGCCTTGTCGGCCCATATAGGTTTCCCTGAGTTACTATATTTCTGGTTAGCTACCAAGACAGGTACAGTAGGCGATAGGCCAATGGGCCGGGGGCTATATTTACAGCCGTTATATAGCCCTTTATTTCCTGAAATCTGAGTTAGAGCCAGCCAGGCGCCAGACGCGCCCAGGCTTAGCAGTCTAGCAGGTCAGGTCTTAGTAGGGCACCAGGTGCCAGTCGTACCCCCCCTAAGGCGGGGTGTGACAAACTTGGTATCAGAGAAGGTCGTATCCCAGGGAGTCTGCAAGCCGTGCTAAGTAGAGTCCTGTCCATGGATGTGTTGTGCACCACATACTATGGGTAGGAGGCTGCAAGGCATGATAGGATGGTTGTCTTTTATTCTGATTCAGTCGTGCTATAGAGCTGTATAGTATAGGGTTGAATTCCTAAAATCTTACTATGTTCTTTGGCTACAGATAATGTCAGACCAGCGCCATCCCGTCACAGGTCGGAACTTAGACATTGCAGCAGGGGAGGGCACCAGCAGGATGCCTCCCCCTCATTTGGAGACAGCCCGATCAGAGGGCCCTACAGAGGCTTCATCTCAGCCTCCTCAGCAGTCTCCACCACGTCAGGAGCCGTTTGGAGCGACAGTATCTTCAGCAGTCCCTATACCGACGCCTTCCGATCAGGAAGTTAGGAGTGCTGTAGTTATGATAGCACAGGTGATGGCTGCTCAGCGGCAGCAAATGCCATCCACAGTTGCAGAAGCATCAGGAGGGCCCGGTAGTTCGAGGGTCCGAGAGTTCTTAGCCTTGAATCCCCCACAGTTTACAGGCACGGACCGCACAGAGGACCCCCAGGATTTTCTGGATCAGATGCAGAGAATCTTCAGGGTTATGCATGCTACACCTACTGAGTCAGTTGAATTGGCCGCATTTCGGTTGCGAGATATTGCAGTGTTATGGTATGAAAGCTGGGAGAGGTCCCGAGGGAGAGATGTTCCCCCTCCCACCTGGTCCAGCTTTTCAGGAGCCTTTCTAGATCACTATTTGCCGCGGGAGATACGACAGGCCCGGGTAGACCAGTTCCTACATCTGTAACAGGGGCCCATGAGTATTCGGGAATATTCCTTGCGGTTTGACTCCCTGGCTCGATATGCACCAGCTTTTGTTGATACCATGGCATCCAGAGTGCACCGTTTTATTATGGGGTTGAACCCAGAGTATGTCGAGACTTGTATCACGGCCACACTGCGAGAAGATATGGATATTTTCCGAATCCAGGCATTTGCCCAGAATATTGAGGGCATCAGACAGCGACATCGGGAAATTAGAAGGGTTAATCAGGAGCAGCGTCGCCGGGATAGGCCAGCTGAGTTACAAAGAGAGGCCCAGGGAGGACCCAGGCCACGATTGTCAGACAAGCCGCCCAGGCCCCCGCCTCCGCCACAGTCACAGGGAGGTAGATCCAACCGCAGGGGGCAGTCAGAGGCTGGTAGAGGTTCGCAGACGGCAGACTCACCGTCACAGAGGAGGGCGGAGCAGAGTAGGTATACCCTACCACTTTGCCCTATATGCAGCCGACGCCATTCTGGAGCATGCAGGTATGGTTCCACCGCATGCTATAGTTGTGGCCAAGAAGGCCATTTGATGAGAGATTGCCCAGCCAGAGGTCGTGAGGACCGGGACAGACAGGATAGGGCATCAACAGGATCACGAGCTACAGCATCCTCGACTGGGCGCAGGCTCCCAGTTTCAGCAGGCAGGGGTCGAGGCAGATCAGGGGCCTCCAGTACAGGTGCGGGTCCAAGCCGCACATATGCCTTACCAGGGAGGCAAGATTCAGAGGCATCGCCTGATGTTGTGACAGGTATGCTAACTATCTGCTCATACCCTGCTTATGTGCTAATTGATCCAGGGTCTACTTTGTCCTATATTACTCCATTTGTGGCACGGAAGCTTAGTATTGTACCAGAATCATTACAGCAGCCTTTCCTAGTATCTACGCCCGTCGGTGACTCTATCACAGCTAGTCGAATTTACCGCGGGTGTACAGTAGAGATTGCTGATCGTCAGACCACAGTAGATCTGGTCGAGTTAGAAATGATAGACTTCGATGCCATAATGGGTATGGATTGGTTAGTACCATGTTTTGCTAATGTTGAATGTTGGACCAAAACGGTCCGATTCCACTTCCCGGGGGAGGCAGTACGGGAATGGAAGGGCAGCACAGCGACGCCAAAAGGTAGGTTTATTTCCTACCTTCGGGCGAGAAAGTTGATATCTAAGGGGTGCATTTACCATCTTGTCAGAGTTCAGGATGTCCAAGCGGAATCTCCGACACTCCAGTCTGTTCCAGTGGTAAATGAATTTCCAGATGTATTTCCCGATGAGTTACCTGGTCTTCCCCCAGAAAGGGAAATAGACTTTGCTATTGACTTGCTACCAGGCACTCAGCCAATATCAATACCTCCTTATCGTATGGCTCCTGCAGAACTCAGAGAATTAAAGGAGCAGTTGAAAGACTTGTTAGATAAAGGTTTTATCAGGCCGAGTACTTCCCCGTGGGGTGCGCCAGTCTTGTTCGTGAGAAAGAAAGATGGTTCGCTCCGGATGTGTATAGATTATCGGCAGCTCAATAAAGTTACAGTAAAGAACAAGTATCCGCTCCCCAGGATTGATGACTTATTTGATCAGCTACAGGGAGCCAGATACTTTTCTAAGATTGATTTGCGGTCCGGATATTACTAGGTCCGAGTACGTGAAAGGGATATCCCTAAGACAGCATTCAGGACCCGATATGGACATTTTGAATTTCTGGTTATGTCCTTCGGGCTAACAAATGCCCCAGCAGTCTTTATGGACCTGATGAACAGTATTTTCAGACCCTTCCTGGACTTGTTCGTGATAGTATTCATTGATGATATTCTGGTGTATTCTCGCTCTGAAGCAGATCACCGGACTCAATTGCGGACAGTGCTCCAGATTCTCAGGGACCGCTAGTTGTACGCAAAATTTTCGAAGTGTGAATTCTGGCTTAACTCAGTAGCCTTTTTAGGGCATATTGTCTCAGATGCTGGTATACAGGTAGACAAGCAGAAGATAGAAGCAGTTAAGTCATGGCCCAGGCCTACCATCCCGACTGAAGTTCGTAGCTTTCTGGGGTTGGCAGGATACTATCGGAGGTTCGTTGAAGGGTTCTCAACCATTGCAGCACCTTTAACTAAATTGACACATAAAGCAGCCAAGTTTAAGTGGACGGAGGCATGTGAGCAGAGTTTCCAGGAACTGAAAGACAGGTTGACCTCCGCCCCAGTACTAGCACTGCCGGAAGGCACAAAAGGTTATTCAGTCTATTGCGACGCGTCAGGTGTCAGATTGGGTTGTGTGTTGATGCACATGGTAGAGTAATTGCATATACTTCCAGGCAGCTGAGGAAACACGAGAAGAATTACCCCACCCATGATCTAGAGTTGGCCGCAGTAATCCATGCCTTGAAGATGTGGAGGCATTATCTGTATGGCATTCATGTTGATATTTATACAGATCATAAGAGCTTGCAGTACATTTTCACTCAGAGGGAGTTGAATCTGCGGCAATGTCGCTGGTTAGAATTGTTGAAGGATTATGATGTGAACATCCTGTACCATCCAGGGGAAGCTAATGTTGTAGCAGATGCTCTGAGTCGAAAGTCAATGGGGAGCTTGGCGTATTTGCGACCCGAGAGACAGAAATTAGCTAAAGAAATTCATCAGTTAGCTGGGCTAGCCGTTCGAGTAATGGAAACAGGAGATAATGGGGCCGTAATTCAGAATTCTGCAGTATCATCGTTAGTTGCAGAGGTAAAAGAACGACAGTATGAGGATCCCGATTTAGTCTAGCTCAGAGATAGAGTTCAGAAGGGTATGGAGCCAGATTTTCAGACAATCGAGGATGGTGTGCTACGCTGTAAGGGCCGCCTTTGTGTCCCGAATGTCTCAGGCCTTCGTGGGCAGATTATGCACGAGGTAAATTACGCTCTCTATTCCCTTCACCTAGGGGCGACGAAAATGTACCACGACATCAGAGATATCTACTGGTGGCCAGGTATGAAAACTGAAATAGCCGAATTCGTATCTAGATGTGCTAATTGTCAGCAGGTGAAAGCAGAGCACCAGAAACCGGGTGGTTTGACTCAACAGATATCAATACCTATGTGGAAATGGGAAGCAATAAATATGGATTTTGTAACAGGGTTACCCCGTACCAGACGTAGAAATGATTCCATTTGGGTAATAGTTGATAGGCTGACAAAATCAGCTCATTTCTTGCCAGTAAGGGCTACCTTCTCAGCTGAGGATTATGCCGAATTGTATATCAGAGAAATAGTTAGATTACATGGAGTGCCGGTGTCCATCATTTCAGACAGAGGGGCACAGTTTACAGCTAGGTTCTGGCAGTCATTTCAAAAAGGTCTGGGGACGCAGATTAATCTGAGCACAACATTCCATCCTCAGACAGACGGGCAAGCTGAACGTACAATTCAGACGCTCGAAGATATGCTACGAGCGTGTGTGTTAGATTTTGGGGGTAGCTGGGATGAACATCTTTCGTTAATCGAATTTGCTTATAATAACAGCTACCATTCAGCTATTCAGATGGCGCCTTTCGAGGCATTGTACGGGCGGAAATGTAGATCGCCGGTGGGCTGGTTTGAGATAGGAGAATCAGCATTAGTTGGCCCAGACATTGTTCGGCAGTCCGAGGAAAAGATAAAGCTTATCCGATAACGTTTACTGACCGCTCAGAGCCGTCAGAAGTCATATGCAGATAGACGGCGCAGAAATCTAGAATTTTTGGTAAACGATTGGGTATATTTGAAAGTGTCCCCGATGAAAGGGGTAATGAGGTTTGGCAAGAAAGGCAAGCTTAGCCCAAGATTCATTGGACCATATCAGATTCAGCGAAGAATAGGCCGCGTGGCATACGAGTTAAACTTGCCTCCAGAGTTAGCGTCGGTTCACCCAGTATTCCATGTTTCTATGTTAAGGAAGTTCGTAGGGGGCCCTTCTACAGTAGTTCCAGTCCAGGATGTTCAGGTCACAGAGGAGTTAGCTTATGAAGAAGTTCCCGTAGCCATTTTAGACAGACAGATTCGCAGGCTGAGAACTAAAGACGTTGCATCTGTCAAGGTATTGTGGCGTAATAGAAACCGGGAAGAAATGACGTGGGAGGCTGAAGAAGACATGAAAATCAGATATCCTCATTTATTTCAGGCCTAGTCAGACGACAGGTATGTCCGTATCATTACTTATACAGTACCTTATGATTGTATGTATGTTGTAAATGATAAAGAAAGAAGTGGTATTTAGTTGTCCAGTAGATTGTAGAATATTGTATGCAGTGCCTGTGTTGGACTTTTTCTACTTTTCAGGTCTTTGCGATAGTCCATATTACAGGGGAAACTCTGCCAAAATTTTCCTAGAAAGTAAAGTAAGCAGTCCTCTAGATAGCAGTATACATTCGGGGACGAATGTTCCTAAGGGGGGGAGAATGTTATACCCCGTAGAATTCTCGGCACTTAGACGACTTATTCGCACGTTGGTTAAGCATATTTGAAGGCCATACGTGCTAGGGAAAGGCCCGGGAAAAGATCGGACGAGAAACCCGTCGAACCATCGCGGGAGGAGTCGGGGCAGAACCCCTCCGCGATGGCAACGTGTCACGGAGGTGAGGCCTCCGCGATGGCTCCGTGACACGTTGCCCTTGTCCAGGCCCAAGTATATAAAGCCCCCACTGCGGTTTAAGGTCATTATTTACTTAGTGAAATTTCCAGAATCGTAGGTAAACAGAGGGAAGACGAAGAAAATTTAATATTTTCGTCCGATTACACTGCCAAACGCTGCCCAAACCCAAATTAATCCTAGATACCAAGGTATTTAGCAGCAGAGAGCATTTCTACGAAATTAGTTTCGCGAAATACGGCCGACGAATCTGCGAGCCGCCGAACTAAAGTAAGTAGAATTGCTCTAAATTAATGTCTATGTGTTCCTAGCTGAGAAGTAAATATTTCTCCCTTCTGGGCCGCTGAAAAATAGCGAGTTTTTGACCGTCTTTCGATAAGCCTAAGTTTAGGCTATAAATTAAATCGAAAGTAACGTTGCTCTTTACAATAACGTTGTATTTAGTATTGATTGACGTATTTATGAATGCAGTTGGGAGAAAACAGTAGAAGTACCGGCCGAGCCTCATCCGACGGACGAATATTCAAAGATAAGGTATGTAAAGTTAAGTTTCCTCGGCAAGTTGAGTGACATTGAAGCAGTGTAGTAATTTACAGACCAGTAGAAGGTTCAGAAATTGATTATTGTATTATTTTGAACATTGGTGCAATATGAGCAGTTTTGGGCCGTAACGTGTACGATACCTATCCGTATGATATAGATTCGAATATAAATGATTAAGATTGGCCGTATATTCAGTATGTGATATAATATGCCCTTCCAAGATATTGTTGTGTTTAGCTGAAACCTCGCAAGGTAGTACAACATCAGTAAAGCATTCCAGATATAGAATAGTAACTGTATATGGTTTAGAAAGCATGTTAGAAATAGGAAATCATGTTAATACAGAAACCTATTGAACAGCATAGCCTTCAGCAGAAACACCCGCTTGTATAGCCTTTGCCCCAGTACAGTTAGACAGGGAACTATATTAATATTTATACTTACCTGTCTCAGCATGTATCAGACACCTACAGATTGCTATTATTAGCTCAGTATATGATTTATATAATACCTTACGCCTATTAGTTTTGGCTTATGAGATACATAGACAGCATGATTAGTCGAGACCATTGTATTGATTGGGGTTGGATTACCTAGCATTCCTGACCGCCCAGGTTAATAGCTGTATCGACTCGTCCGCCAGAGGACGAGGATACGTCGCTCTACGGAGTGATATGCCGTCCCGCAAGGGGACGAAAATGGGATGCCAGTTTCCCCATATTGTGCCTTGGTCGGCCCTTATACACCCCCGTCGAGCGGGTACGCCCGGGGTGTTGATTTAGAGTCCTTCGGACTCAGATACAGTTATAGTCAGGGGCTCAGCGAGCCCAAGTGCATACCCGGGGACCGGCAGGATGCTTACAGCCACTATAGGAGTGGGAATGACCAGGGTAGGGGCATAGATTCTATGTTGATTGTACCTCCCGGCTTATGGGGGCCGGGTAAGGTTTGTATGTGCTGTGTTATGTTATGTATGCTATGCTATGTTATATTAGACGCGAGTGGGTTGGTAGTAGAATGATACGCCTCCAGGTATGATTCCTACTTCCTTCGGTATCAGTAAGAACAGGTACGATCTACTTCATCAAACAGTTAAGTTATTCCTCCTACTTTTGCTTCATCAGTCATATTATTGCTTTCAGATGTCGTTTTCAGTTACACTATTTTAGTTGATTTACATACTCAGTACCAGCGGTACTGACGCCCAGTGGGGCGCTGCATTACTTGCTTGCAGGTACTCCTAGACGAGCAGGTGATTCTACGTGACTCCCTGTCAGCGGTTGAGTATTCAGCTCCAGTTATCCGGAGGCTGAATTTCAGAGGTGTAGTTCAGTTTCTTTTGTTGTATATAGCATGGGTAGATCGGGGCCTTGTCCCGATCAGTTCTATTACTATTCCTAGAGGCTTGCATTCTGTATGAAATCCCTGTGGTCAGATGAGCCGGTCGTGTGGGGCCGTGTAGTTGTATAGTTGTCTTTACTCTTTCTTACTTTTGTGATGGTCGTGTGGGGCCATAGTTGTCAGTAGTGGTGACCTTGCCGGTCACGTAGCTTCTCTTTTATACCTTATGACTAAGTTGCAGATAACTAGACAGCATGGTGGCCTTGTCGGCCCGTATAGGTTTTCCTGAGTTACTATATTTCTGGTTAGCTGCCAAGATAGGTACAGTAGGCGATAGGCCAATGGGCCGGGGGCTATATTTACAGCCGTTATATAGCCCTTTGTTTCCAGAAATCTGAGTTAGAGCCAGCCAGGCGCCAGACGCGCCCAGGCTTAGCAGTCTAGCAGGTCAGGTCTTAGTAGGGAACCAGGTGCCAGTCGTACCCCCCCCAAGGCGGGGTGTGACAGCTACTTGTGAAGAGCGCTCTATCATAATGGGGAAGAGGTTTGATTTGGTGGGGCTGAGGGGCGACTTCCCCAACATCATTTCTCAGTTCGACCACTGCCAATGGCATGTTTTTACTAAGCCACTACCAGAATACTTCACCAACATGGTGCCTGAGTTCTATGCTTCATAACAGGCACAAAAAGAGGCCATGACGCACAGAGGAAAAGTTGATGAATTCCCATGCCGACCTTTAGACTGAATCAGGGGTGTGGAGGTCGATATCACCCAGCTTCCATCAATGCATTATTTTGGGCTGACGAGATCGACCCAGGAACTGAGTACTCTGAAAAAGTAGCCAACAAGGAAAACCAATTTAGATGGATAGCTCCGATCATTTCCAGTGGCTAGCTATTTTGGGCATCCATGGGAGGTGGGATCTCTAGGCAGGATTTGAAGTTTGAGGCCAATTTGTGGCTTGATTTCATTTGCAGCTGTATCATGCCCTCGAAGAATGATCAATGGGTCAATTTGGAGGTGGCCATTCTAATTGCTTGCATTATGACTGGGTACGCATGAACTTTGGGGAGATTTTTTCCACACAAATAAAAAGAAAGGCAAGGAAAGCTGGAACTTTAATGCCCTATGCCATGCTCATATCCCAGTTTTGCCTTAGAGCAGGAGTGCCTCTATTCCCAGATGAATCCCCCAGCTCAGCTACCTGTGTGATTACTGTTGATAGGAAGAGGGACACGGAGGCTCGCCAGACAAGAGAAAGAGGATGCAAGACATTGAGGTCCCTGAGAAGTCCATTTCCCATGGTAGAGAGGACCCTACCATTTCCCCTGATCTCAACATGCCACATCCTCAAGCATCAGGCCATGCTTCCGGAGAAGCACCTGTTAGAGGATCCTCACCCCCTTCCATATATTATCGCCCAAGTGGCCTTCATAATATTGTAGAGATGACACATTTCCATGAGTGCCAACTCCGAAAATTGGCTAAATGTCTACCTGCTTTGATTGCCAAGACTGTGAAAAAGGAGATGAAATTTGTGTATGATAGCTTGAGCAAGTTGTGCTATCGAATGGATATTGTGGAGGGGGCTTTCACATCTCTCCAGGCTGAATTGAGGGAATTGAAAAGTTAGACACAAATGGAGGTTCCCGACATGAGCACACTTAACGCAGCCAGGACTGCCCCATTTATAGCTCGAGGCCCTATAGATGACTTGTTCGAGGAATTAGGTGATAATGAAGAGAATTTGGGAGATGCTGGACATGATGTGGATGTTGTGGCCAATGATGATGACGATGACGAGTGACCACATCAGGGAGATCTTACCTTTCTTTGTTTTTCATGCATATATTGGGGACAATGTATTGTTCTAGTTGGGGGTGGGATGAGTGTCTCTCTCTTGTGATTATTATTATTGTTGTATTCTTGTGCCCTTGTCAACTTGGTTTTGATATTTGTGTTGCCCTTGTCGAGAAAAATTTCTAATGTTGTGGGGTTTGTAATCTTGAATTGTTGTTTGGTTGTTGCCCTTGTCGGGCTGGTTCAAAAATTTTGTTTGTGATGTGGTTGGTTGTTGAGCTTTGTTGGGATCGTGATGAATGAAGAAAAAAATGAATGAAAAATTATTCTTAAACTGTTAGTGCCAATGATGGACTATTTTAAATTGCAAAATGTTGTCGACCCAAGTTTTAATTATCGCATTTCGTTTATAGTAGTTAGTGAATAAACTCCTATGATTTTTCTTTATACCACGGTTCTTTACTGAGAAGCGACTTTCTTTTCTTTTATTTGTTGTCAAACTGGGTGTCATTTCCTAATGATGAATAAGATGACTTTCTTAAGGGAAAATACCAAATTTAAGTTCTTTTGAGTCAATAGTTGCAATGGCTTCTGCGAGGTACCACCAGAAAAATTTTCTTAGTGCTTTAGTTCTCTTTATTTGGAAGAAAGATGGTTCTATGTGCATTGATTATCGACAGTTGAACAAAGTCACAATCAAGAATAAGTATCCCCTCTCCAGGACTGATGACTTTCTTGACTAGCTTCAAGGTGCTAGGTTCTTTTCGAAGATAGATCTTAGATCCGACTATCATCAGCTCAGAGTTAGGGAGGGTACATACCAAATACAACTTTTAGGACTCGATATGGTCACTATGAGTTTGTAGTTACGTCTTTTGGGCTAACCAATGCTCCCACAACTTGAATAGATTTGATGAAAAAGGTATTCAAGTAGTATTTAGATATGTTTGTTATTATATTCATAGACGATATCCTCATATACTCTCGGAGCAAGGAGGATTATGTCGCTTATTTGAGGACTGTTTTGCAGACCCTCAAGGATCGTCAACTGTTTGCTAAATTCAGCAAGTGTGAGTTTTGGCTGCACTCAGTAACATTCTTGGGTCATGTAGTGTTTAGTGAGGGGGTGCAGGTGGACTCTCAAAAGATAGAGGCAGTGAAGAATTCGACGGATGGTAGTATTATTGTCCAGAATGGGTTTGAATCTTCAGTGGTAACGGAGGTTAAACCAAGGGAAGATGAGGATCCTATCTTAGTGAAACTAAAGGAGGCCATCAAGAATTAGAAAGTAGAGATTTTCTCCAAAGGGGGAGATGGTGTACTCCGGTATCAGGGTCATTTCTGTGTTCCAGATGTTGATAGCCGATAATGTCAAAATAAACTTCTCGCTAGGAGAGGGTGTACACGTTCTTTCGCAATATAAGTTATCCAATTTTAAGAGTCGGGGTCAAATCCACAGGGCATAGGGATAGATCACTACTAAAGTTGTTTGTCAACCTAAACTAGTTAGCATCATTGTATCACAATGCATAAAATAAATGTTGGGGAAAAATGAGAACACTATATGATTCTACTTAGTATCAAAATGAAGTAATGTAAGTTGAAGAAAATATGAGAGCAAGTACTAGAGATGTGCTATTGATGGGGCATCAATAGGATTGGAGTTAATAAATAAGTCTTAAGAATCAACAACTAATATGAATAGCCATGGACAATCTATACCCAATGTCTTTCGAACACTTGGGTATATTCTACTTGGGTTCTTTCAAACCCCAAGATCAATTAACAAATTATCCATATTGGCTTGGGAAACATTAAGCTATTTCTAGCCCTAATCCTTAAATTTATTTATGAAAATGGGTTTTGGCTATTTCTAGCCCAACCCCACATTTGCAAAACTCAAATTCCCACTAATGTTTTCTCACCCATATCCTACTTTCCTTTTTCAAGTAAAACCAAGATAAGTAAATACAATCTATGTTTCAACCATAAGTATTTGCATTAAAACTTAGAGAAAACATTATATTCATGCATAATAAGTGACTCTAAGACAAAATTAAAAACACCCAATCAAATCTAAACCCACATCGAGCACACACCTCTAACAATCAAATTAGCTACTCATGAATGCAAATAATAGAATTAAGTCAATAAGAGATTCATTCACTTTCATAATTGAATAGTAAATTTGAGCTTCAATTGTATGCTTCAATTGTATAATTCAATGGAGAATTCTTACCCTACAAAATTGGAGAAGAAGAAGACTACTATCTCTTGCTTCGCTCTATAATTCTCTCTCTACAAAAATTAGCTAATCAAAAAGTACTTTTTCTTCTAAAATGAAAGTTGTGTACAAAATAGGGAAAGTATACTTTTTGTTATGCCGCATGGATCCCCATTTTACCCTTAGAAGCTTCTAAAATATCATTGTGCTAGAGCTGGACCATTTTACCCGTTTTAGCATGGCCTCACTTGTGCAACACTGGCATTTTGTAGGTGCCCATCCGTGAGGCACAGTTCACTCACAACTCAGGGTCAGAGGGACTTGGATGTGTCCTACAGTTGCACCTATGTTTTGCAGGTGCTCTTTAGCATCAGCCTAGTGCGCTCCTGCATTTGGCCTGTGTTTCGTAGGTGCTGATCTTGCGAAGCGCAGGTATTCTGCTTCCAGTATTTGCTTTTCGTTCAATTCCTTTTCTTTCTTTGATTGAGCCCAATACCTGCAAAATCAAATAAAAAGGAATAAAAACTTCACAGATAATTTGAAAACATAGCCAAAGCTCATGCTTAAGAGCCTAATGAGTTGGTAAATTACCAACTCATCAAACCCCCAAACTTGAACCATTATTTGTCTTCAAGTAAGGCATCTCTTCACAAATGAGAAAATTTACTTAAGCATGATGTAGCACAAGAGTTGCATACAAGGGACCACTAGAACTTTGGACGACCCCGAAATTTACACACCGACTAATGCAAAGAAAAGACTCAAAAATGCTGCACTTACCTCAAGATATCACAACAACCAATTGGCACATTTGCAAAAATATTTTATTTCATTTCAAACAAGGGGTTCAATTCATCAAAACAAGCTCAAGGTAGCATCTCAAGTCATTGACAACTTGCATTCAAAGTATGCCTTTCATTTCACCTTTGCCTTAATCACACCTTTCAATCTAGAACATATTTAAGCATGTACCCCAAAGAAGTGATTCCACTCATATCAAGAGATATTTCCTTTCATATTTCATGTATTTCACACATAGGGATTATAAGATAGAGCAAACACACTCACTCCAAGAAAGAAATTCAAATGCATACAAATTGATCCATAGACTTGCCCTTCATGTATCTCAGTACTAATGTAGAGTTTCTACACTCAAAATCACCAAGGACTTGCAGGTTATCATGAAGGATAGGGGTAAAGGTTGGACAATTGTTTAGCTCTAGTGACTGGATCCTCCCTAAATGCCTTTTTGTTAACACTTTTTTTTAAAACCCCACTTCATTGATGAGCTCACTCCATCTTATCTCCCTTTATTCATCATTTTTTCATTCTTTATCAAATATCCTCCTCATATCCCCTTTTTGAATCCAAAATTAGCCTTATATAAGCAAGAGATAGCACCTTTCAAATATTCTTTTTCTTTTTATGCTTAAGGTTTTTCAACCAACCATTTCCTTCATTTTATCATAATTACTGCCTCTCATTGGGGCTCACATTTTTCTTCCCCTTTGTGCAGAACCCCAAACTTAGAATTATGTCTCATTTCTTCCTTATCTCTCCCCACATTTTTGGGCTGTAAGCCCCATTTTCCATTCTTTTAATTTTAGCACTTAGGGAAAATGAGTGCCAAGAGAGGGATTACAAAAGGGTACTAGGCTTGTATTGTGATTTCCAAAAGAACGGGGTCAAAGGCTCAAACATTGGTTAGTAAGGCTAGATGTTCAAGGAGGCCATTTTGGGTGAAGTGGCTTATCCAAAGAATGCCTAAGATTATGTTATAAGTGCAGCCACATCTAGGATTTTTCCTTGAGTCACACTTAAGACAAGTTCTAGACAATTCAACATACACAAGAATTCAGCCAAATATCTGACCACACAAGGCATCGCAATCCAAGGGGCTTACATACTTACAAAAATTACATCAAAGGTATGAATTTACACAAATTAGCATGTGAATGAAAAAGCCAATCAAGGAATGTGCAACTCATGACAAGAAAGTGCTCACTTTGAAATTTCAAGTGCCCCTCTTTCTCAAAACTCTTTTGCAAAGCCAATAAGAATTTGAGGTGGTACCTCTCAAAAGAACGTGCAACAAAAGACTCAAAAAGATACTAAACTTGGTATTTTTCCTTAAGAAAATCGCCTTTCAATCCATCATCGGAAAATGTCACCTGATTCGACACCACAAATAAGATAAAAAAGATGCTCTTTGATAAAGAACCGTAGTATAAAGAAAACCCTCGGAGTTTATTCATTGGCTACTATCTACATAGGTGATGCTAAATATGAAGTAATGATGATTTTCCCTTAAGAATGACATCACCCAATCTATCATAGAGCTATATCATGCATCAATAACGAGTGGGTTACTCAAACTTCACCTCCCAACAAAAATAAAGCATTGTCCTCGATGCACAAGGTTGAACAAAATAAGGAAGGAATGAGTGAAAGAACTCCCTGGTTTGATAGAGGTATCTGTGTTGGAACTTCCAGGCATTCTGGACATAGCTTGCACCAGACCTGCATTTTGTGCCTTTATACCTTCATTCGTAGGTCTAGCGTAGATGTGGCAATGTCAAGCACTTTTTCTTCTAGGTATTCTGGTTGGCACATATGCTGGAACTGTATTTTGCATATTGATCTTGGGCGTATTTATACGACCAAACTCCGTATTTTCAACCCTTCGGGAGTCTAGTTAAGGATAATTTTGACGTATTCACGCATGTTTTGAGTTAATTATGGTTGTTTTTCTTTTTTGAATTAATAATTATGTTGTGACTATTTGCAGGTGGATAAGAAAAAGATGTCAGCAGGAAGAGCGAGTTAAACTCCGAGGGGGAGTATGGAAATGTTTGGAGAGCGTAAACATTGAGTTGAAAGTTCACTACCGTGTCACGCTAAGGATGGTTCGTGTTGAACAACGTGCTACAGTACATGGGAGGAGGAAGAAAATTTGGGGAATTTAGAAGGCGCAAAACAGTGAAGGTGCGCGACAGCTCTGTGGCATGGAGCTGGAACTCCACGTTAGCCTCTGTGCCACGTTGAAAGGAAGTCTAGCCTCACCCCAGTTCCAGTGAAGGTCCACGACAGCTCCATGTCATGGAGCTATTTCACCGCATTGAGCTCCATGCCACGGAGCTAGTTTATCTCTGGGAAATTTTCCACCTGTATAAATAGAACACTTAGGCTTTTATTTTGGATTATCGACATTTTGGCAAGAACGTGGGAAACAGTAGTTGAGCTGAAGAAAATTCTAGGGTTCTTTCTCTTATCTTTTCTTCTAAATTTCAATTGTTGGTATGATTAAAACTTGTTTGAAGATGTTTAATCAACAAATGAGTGGCTAACCTCATTCTGAGGTTGAGGCTAATTGCAGGATTGTGTAATTTCATATTAGTTTCAGCTCAATTTTCTTCACTTATGAACAGTTATTCTTTTGTTCTTGATTTTCATTGTTTTATTGTTTGGCCAACATTAAGGTAAAATTAGAATCCTAATTTGACTCTAAAAGGAAAATTATTATGGTAGACTTGGAATAGGGAAATATGTTCTTATCTTTGCTATAAATTAGAGGTAAGATTCGCGTGCAGGATAGAAATATACTTGGAACGTCATATTCGGTTATCAAGGGGAACTATTTTGACTAGCCCTAGGATGAGTTATTGCATCACAGAAATGTGTAGTTGCAGGATTCATAATAGGGTAATTGGCTAGAGGTTCGAGAGACCAGAGCCATATTCTAATCTTTCCTAACCATCAACCTAAGAGAGAGGGTAGCTGAAGAATAATATAAATTATACATGCTTGCATGTCATGCCTTAATCTTAGACTGTTCTTGCTATAGTTTAAATCACATTTTTTTGATTCATTTAGTGTTACTTTATATATTACTCTTTGGAAACTTTTAATTCATTATGTTATTTACATACTTGCATAAAGAAATTGTGACTACTAAAGTAGAAAAAATCACTGAGGTACAGTCCCTGTGGGTTCGATACCTGGCTTGAAAGAGCCACTATATTACTTGTACGACGACGCGTACTTGCGTGCATTAGGGTGTGAACAAGTTTTTGGCGCCGTTGTCGGGGACTGGTGAAATTGGTCAAATTTTTGAGTGTTAGTTTTTGCAAGTTTTGTGCAAGTGTGGACAACTTGATCTTAGCTGTTACTCTTGCAGGTACTGAGTAGTTTCTGAACGCTGGCAAGAAATAAGGAATTGGTGGACCCATTTTTGGAGTCGGAATGATAGTTTCATTTACAAAGGTGGGAAGATCTAGAAAGGAAGTTGCAATTTTTATAGGGGGAAATTCTGGAACAACAACAGCATCCACCAGTTGGACAGGCAGAGTTTGTGCCTAAAGTGATGGCAGCAAGACCAGTACGCGAGGTGGCAATCCCACACGCAAATAATGTGACCTTTAGCATCCGCAGGCCGGAGCCAGGAGGTAGATTTGAGCTGAAACAGAACATCGTGTGGTTACTGCATACCAACAGACAATTCACAGGTCTCCCTTATAAAGACCCGCAGCAGCATCTACAAAATTATCTGGAGATCAGTGACACGTACATACCCACGGGGGTATCATCAGATTATGTATGGCTTATATTGTTCCCATTTTCATTGCTGGGGGAAGAGAAGAGGTGGTTAAAGGTTGAACCGCCTAATTCTATTACCACATGGGATGATCTGGCAAAGAAATTCTTAATCAGGTTCTTTCCTTCGGGGAAGACAGCAAGGCTTAGAAGTCAGATTCTAAGTTTTAAGCAGAGAGATGGTGAGAACCTGTACCAAGCCTGGGAAAGGTTCAAGTTGATGTTGAGAGATTGTCCTCACCATCATCAGTCAAATGACGTGTTGGTGCATACTTTTATAGAAGGCTTGGGACCTCATACCAAAATCCTGTTAGATTCTGCAGCTGGGGGCAAGCTTTGGAAAAGACGTATGATGAGCTGTATACACTATTGAACCGTATTTCACAAGGTAATCCTGAATGGAATGCTGACACAACCCGTGGTGTAGTGAAAAAAGTGATAGGGGTCTTGGAGGTAGATGGAATCATAGCTATTACTGCACAGATAGCTGCATTACAAAATCAGATCAACACTCATTTTAGTAGCATGAGCTTGGGGCAGTCACAAGTTCCGGTCAATGCAGTTCAGCAAGTATGGTGTGAAGTTTGTGGTAGCAGTGAGCACTAAGCTGATGCATGTGGTGCTAATCCAGATTCAGTTTATTTTGTTGGGAATGCGCAAAGGGGCAACAATCAGCAATATGACAACAATTACAACCCCAATTGGAGGAACCATCCGAATTTTTCTTGGGGTAGTAATAGTCACCAAGGGAAAAGTTCAAATCAGGGTATACACAGGAACCAAGTGGCTCATTAGAATTTCCAACCTCAATTCAGAGGGAATAATACACCTACTCAGTCCAGCAATATTGAGGACATGTTGAAGACCATTATAGTTAACCAAGCTCAGATGCAGGCTGACCAAGAAAAATTGACAGCTGACATGAAAAACCAACAGTTGGCTACAAAGGCTTTGGAGATTCAGCTGGGACAGTTAGCTGGAGCACAGAATACTAGACCGCGGGGCGGGTTGCAAAGTGATACAAATACCAATCCCAAGCAGGTGAATGCTGTCACCATTAGAAGTGGAAAACAACTGAAGGAGTTGGGACCCGAAAAGCCACCACACCAAGCTGAAACAACTGAAAAGGCTAAAGAGAATGATAACGAGATGGGGAGTGGAAAGGCAGCAGATAATGAAAAGCCACCACCACCACTCCCATTCCCGTAGAGATTGAGGAAGCATAAGGAAGAAGCATGCTTCAAGAAATTTATGGAAGTATTGAAGAAGGTATACATTAATCTTTCTTTGGTAGATGTTTTGCAAGGAATTACTAAATATTCTAAGTACATAAAGGATATCGTGGCAAACAAGAGCAGACTGACGGAATATGCCATAGTTGCACTTATTGAGGAGTGCACCTCTCAGATACAGAATAGATTGCCTACAAAGCTCAAAGATTTGAGAAGTTTTACTATCCAGATCACTATTGGGTAGTCCATTAGAGCTCGTGGTTTATGTGATCTGGGAGCGAGCATTAACTTGATGCCTACATTTGTGTTCAAGAAGTTGGGGTTGGGTAGTCCCAGACCCACCACAGTATTTTTGTAGCTAGCTAATCGTTCATTGGGACGGCCAGATGGAATTGTGGAGGATGTGCTAGTGCAAGTGGGCTCCCTTATTTTTCCTATAGATTTCATAATTCTTGATTTTGAGCCAAATTCGGAAGTCCCATTTATTTTGGGACGTCCCTTTTTGAAAATGGGGTGAGCTATAATCGATGTAGTTGCTGGGCAGCTAACCATGAGAGACCATGATAAGGTGAAAGTATTTGATGTCTACAAAGCCATGAAGCTACCGACTATTTATGAAGAGCTGTCAGCCATCACTATTGTGGACCAAGAGTCCGCACTTCATCTAATTGGCCCAAATGATCCCTTGGAAAGAGCATTGGTGGGACATGAATAGTTAGGGGATGGTGCAACGTATGAAACGGTGCAAGCTCTGAATGAGGCTAAAATGTTCTTTCAAAAGCAGGAGTTCGAGCCCTTGTAGCGGTCCTTAGAGCCACCACCAAAGCCATCAACAGAGGAGGCACCCACATTGGAGCTAAAAGTGTTGTCTCCACACCTTCAGTATGTACTTTTGGGAGAAGTTGACACATTGACGGTCATTATTTTAGCAGAACTAACAGCCTCACAGGTTCAAGAAGCGTTACTGGTTCTGAAAAGGAAAAAGAGAGCCATAGGATGGCAGATGTCAGACATCCATGGAATCAGTCCGGCTTTTTGCATGCACAAGATATTGATGGAGGAAGGATCTAAGACTCCTGGTGATGAAAGATGTAGTTAGGAAGGAGGCGATTAAGTGGCTAGATGCAGGAGTGGTATATCTAATCTCTGATAGTGAGTTGGTCATCCCGGTTCAATGTGTCCCAAAAAAAGAGGGAATGATAGTTGTCACTAATGAGAAGAATGAGTTGATTCCCACTCGCACAGTCACAGGTTGGAGGATTTGCATGGATTATAGGAAACTAAATGAGGCCACTCGTAAGGATCACTATCCTATATCATTTATCAACCAAATGTTGGACAGACTTGCAGGGCAGGAGTATTATTGCTTTCTAGACGGCTATTCTGGCTATAATCAAATAGCTATAGCCCTAGAAGATCAGGAGAAAATTACATTTACCTGTCCCTATGGGACATACGCCTTCAAGCGTATGCCCTTTGGGTTATGCAATGCACTAGCCACTTTCCAGCGATGCATGATAGCGATATTTCATGATATGGTGGAAGACTATGTTGAGGTATTTAGGGATGATTTCTCTATTTTTGGTAACTCATTTGCTATATATTTGCAGAATTTGGACATGGTCTTGGCGAGGTGTGAAGACTCAAACTTGGTGCTCAATTGGGAGAAGTGTCACTTTTTAGTCAAGGAAGGCATTGTTCTTGGCCACAAAGTGTCTCAAAGAGGTTTGGAGGTTGATCGCGCAAAGGTTGAGGTGATTGAGAAGCTGTCACAACAAGTATTAGTTAAGGGTGTCCACAATTTCTTGGGACATGTTGGGTTTTATAGACGGTTCATCTGGGATTTCTCAAAGATCTCTAGACCAATGTGCTGACTATTAGAAAAATATGTGAAGTTTGAGTTTGGCACAGAATGTGTTAAAGCATTTGAGGAGCTGAAGAAGAATCTAGTGGAAGCTCCCATTCTCGTTGCTCCTGACTGGGAACACCCATTTGAGTTGATGTGCGATGCCAGTGATGTGGCTGTGGGTGCATTATTGGGGAAGAGGAGGGAAAAGATTTTTCACTCCATATACTATGGAAGTAAAATGCTAGATGCTGCTCAGGAGAACATACAGTCACAAAAAAGGAGATGCTGGCACTTGTTTATACATTTGACAAGTTCAGGTCCTATCTGGTTGGGATGAAGGTGGTGGTACACACGTATCATGCTTCAATCCAATACTTATTCATCAAGAAAGATGCAAAGCCCAAGTTAATTAGGTGGATATTATTGCTGCAAGAGTTTGACTTGGAAATCCGAGACAGGAAGGGCAATGAAAATCAGGTAGCAGATCACCTGTCACAACTAGAGGACAGGTCACATGTGAATGAGGTTGGGCGCATCCGAGAAGAGTTCCCTGATGAAAAACTCTTGGCACTGAGTGAGGCAGAACTTCCTTGGTATGCAGATATAGTAAACTTGATAGTAAGTGGAGTGTACCCACCAGAGGCAACCACTCAACAAAGAAAGAAGCTGAAGCATGAGTCCCGGTACTATATGTGGGATGAGCCGTATTTATTCAAGCAAGGACCAGATCAAGTGATGATACAGTGCATTCCAGAGAGTCAGATAGTTGAAGTGTTGAGAAGCTTCTATTCATCGCCGTATGACGTTCATCATGGAGGAGAGCGCACCGCTCATAAAGTGCTCCAGTCCTGTTTCTTTTGGCCAATGTTATTCAAGGATGCAGCAACATATGCCAAGTCTTGTGATCAATGCCAGAGAATGGGGGCAATCAGCAGGAAACATGAGATGCCATTGCATAACATCTTGGAAGTTGAGGTATTCGATGTGTGGGGGATAGATTTCATGGGGCCCGTTCCACCGTCATTTGGTAATCAATATATTCTGGTAGGAGTAGATTACGTGTACAAATGGGTTGAGGCAGCAACTTTTCCCACCAATGATACCAAGGTAGTGGCCAAGTTTGTAAAGAAGCAGATTTTTACCAGATTTGGAACCCCACGAACAATTATTAGCGATAGAGGTTCACACTTTGTTAATGCCTGGTTCCGGAATTTGTTGCATAAATATGGAGTTTGACATAAAGTGGCTACAACATATCACCCCCAAACTAGCGGGCAGGTAGAAGTGTCAAACAGGGTTGTCAAGCAAATTTTGCAGAAAACTGTGAATGCTCAACGAAAGGATTGGGCAAGCAAATTAGATGATACTTTGTGGGCATATAGAATTTCTTATAAGACGCCAATTGGGACTTCACCTTATCGGTTATTTTATGGGAAGACATGTCATTTACCTGTGGAGCTTGAACATCAGACATACTAGGGTGTGCGCAAGCTGAACATGGATCGCAAGTTAGCTGGGAAAAAGCGGTTGTTGCAATTGTGTGAGTTGGATGAGTTTCACTGGCATGCATATGTGAGTGCTAAGTTGTACAAAGAAAAAATGAAGAGGTGGCATGACAAGCATATAGTGCATCGAATATTTGAGCCTGGACAGATGGTGTTGCTATTCAACTTCAAGTTGAAGTTATTCCCAGGAAAGCTGAGTTCTAAGCAGTCTGGACCATTTGAGGTAGCGAGGATGACCCCATACAGGGCAGTTGAATTGTGGCAAGAAATTAAAAGTGCGACATTCTTAGTAAATGGTCAGAGGTGTAAGCACTATTAGGGTGAGGGCATAAATCGAGAGAAGACGTCTATCACCTTAGCTGATAAATGAATGTGAGATGCGTCGTGCTATGATGGTAAACCAGGAGCTGCACAGGAGGAAACCCGTGAATGTAATTTAATAGTTAGGAATTACTATTGAAAAAAAAACACAAAAGTCATGCCACGACTAAAACTACGACACTGGGTGGGAGGCAACCCACTATTTTCTAATTCATTGGTGTTTTTGGATGATTTTCAGGATGTACAGTTCCCAAACAAAATTTAAGGAAGTGTGTGACAAGGTAAGTGTTTGGAAAAATAAGGACCAAGAAAAGAGGTCCTACGCGACAGCTCCGTGGCACGGAGCTGATGCTCCCCGTTAGCCTCCGTGCAACGTTGCTGGAATAGGCAGATATGCCCTATTTCCAGTGAGGGTGTGCGATGGCTCTGTGGCACAGAGCTGATGCTCCACGTTAGCCTCCGTGCCACATTGAGGTGTATTTGGCGGTTTACTTAAAGAGCCGGGTCGACCCGGCCAAAACCCCTCCCTTTTAACCCCAAAATCAGCACGCCAGTCCCATTCTCTCCCATTTTCTCTGAGACATAACCCCCATTCCCTCTCCCCTCTTGAGAGTGCCACGCCTGGTTAGTAAATATTCATCCCATCTTCTTGACAATTAAGATTAACAGGTATGTTTTAGTGTTTTTCTTCCATTCTTATGCAAATTTCTTAGCATGAACACATAGTTAAGCCAAAGTCAACCCTAAGTCATGGGAACTTGATTGAATCATGTTTTTGTTGGTTAATCATGAAGTTAGCTGATGGTAATTGCTCTATGTACTCAATAATGACATGACTTATTGCATTTTGTATATTACCTACATGTTGGGGATGCTTGATGGATTGAAGGAAGAAGAAAAAGGGGGAAAAATAGAAATTGGGCAATTCGTGCTTGTGTTCTTAGAATTGGCAATAGAAACTAAGTATGGGGTGCTTGAAAGGTTGGGATGAAGATGACCAAGGGAAAGTGAAAAACAAACAAAGAGAGGGAATTCATGCCTAAATTCTGCAGTTAATGTGCACATTGCTACACATTCCCATTTTGCATAATCTCTATTGTGGAAAATGATATTCTCTGTAAATGCGGGCATGTAAAATCAAAAGGGCAAGTGTTCCTAAGTGCAAGTTTCCAATTGCTTGAAGTCTAAGTAAAGCAGTATTAACTTCATGAAATTTCTAGAGTCAAGAACATGAGTAATTTGATTGTACGAAGTCTGATTAGTACAAGATAATTTCCCCATCTAATGTTTCAAATGCAATGCGCCTTTCAGGAAAATGCTATATAATGTTGTGTTTGATTTATCTTGTAAAAGTGGTGATTCTGATTAATTTTGGGAGTAACAAGTCATTGAAGTGTAAAGAAGGGGAAGTCTGAGTACCCGAATGACTACGACTAGTGAAACCATGCTAGCAACTAAGTGTGGGGTGACCAACAGAAGCCCTGCCTTAGTATTGTCTAGCCGTGTTTGTTACTGACGAATTTAGTGTATGCTTTTGGATGAACAGGAACGATGTCGGCTCGACAGGATAAGGGAAAAGGTGTGTCAACCTCTAGCATAGGCAGAAAAAGGCACCGAATGGGCTCAGTTGTACCAGCAGCCCCTCCAGTTCCTAGGGGCTAGAAAAGGCAGTTCAGTACTAGATGGGTGGTGGAGGAAGGTAAAAAGTGGTATGGAAAGCATAAAGAGTCAAAATACTTTCCTGAGGAGCAAATTGAGCGGGATAATTTGGCACAAGAGTTTGCTCGGATAATGCACAGGATACACGCCTTAGGCATGGACTTCATCTTTAATGCGCCTAGGGAGTGTAACTTACACACGGTGTGGGAATTCTACGCGAATTAAGACTCTACTCTTGGTAGCCACACAATCAAGATCCGGGGGCAGGTGGTTCCCTTAGACACACATCACTAAAATGCCATCTTGGGGACACCTGACATAGACCCACATCCGCTCCGCCAGCTAAACATCACCCCACCATATGCTGATATCTGACACACATTATGCGTCCAAAAATCAATAGCCAGGTGGAGGCGCCACAAAGAGAAAGGGTACCACCAAACATTGCCCTATTCACAGATGAACAGGGAGGCCAAAGTGTGGTTGAAGATTGTTTGCACTTGCCTCGTTCCCGGGGTGCATATAACTGATGTCACCCGAGACAGAGTCTGCCTTGTATAGGCCTTAATGAAAGACATACAAATTAGTATCGGGGCAGTGATCATATTAGCCATGAAAAAGGCAAGGCTGTATAAGGGATACAATTATGGGTTTATCGGTCTACTCACCACCTATCTCAGAATCCATGACATTGAAGAAGAGGCTCTAGACTACAGATCGAGGGTAGAACGGCGCGCTTTGGATGTGACCAAGACTAAGGCAGCAGACACCACATACATGCCAGTGCTCACGTTAGCCGAGCGATACGCTCGAGATGATTGCTATGCAGCTAGGATGTTTGGACTGCAAATGCTACAGTTGCGTATAGGTGGACGCCCCGCAACAGAGGATGAATTGTGGCAGATGGACATGGACTACCCGATGAACGAGCATGCTAGATCCATGTGCAGGATTGGCCCAACATTTGTAGAGCCGGTGGACGATGATGTACCCACCGATGAGGAGAGGCGCCGGGAGGACTCAAACATTGAGTCAGATGAAGATGAGGGAGATGACTCGAACCTCGGTGATGAGGCCTGTGAACTAGATGAAGAAATTGAACCAATTAATTGATCAGGGAGTCTATACCACCCTAAATCTATTCTTACATTGATTTGTTACAAGCACTGAGAACAGTGCTCACTTTAAGTGTAGGGTGGAGGTTATCTTATGTTTGTTTACTTATGTGGTCCTATGACTGTGGCATGTATAAATTGGTTTGTAATAGAGGGTGCTTTGTTGCTTGTGACTATTTTTCATGCTTTGGGTTTCTCAGCTTTTGTTTTTGATGCTTTTCCAGAGTATAGTCCATTTGAACCGAAGTCATAGGTAGAGACTGTTCTCTATGATGGATGGATGACGACCGTCTTAAGGGAATTTAGTCATGTTAGGAAATAGAAAATAAACCCACCACTATTGGGCTAAAGCATTTCACTTGGTTAGCTGCTAGACTTCATGGAACATACATTTGGACAAGAAAATGGTTTTTTAAAAAAAAGAGTGGATCACATAGGTCGTGATGTTTAACTCTAAATTGCAAAATTGTAGGCTAAATTGCGCTTATCACTCAATATGGATGCAATCATGAAAGGAGTCTAAGCTAACCAAAAGTGACCCTCTGTGCCATGTGTGGTGAGAACTAGTTGTATTTCTTGCAAACTAACGTCAAGAATTTGCCTTGTGTGTACAAAAAGCTGGAAATATCATTAAGCTTAGAGGATATGATTAAGGCACTTCTTTGTTAACCTAGATAGTTGACCCATCTCATTCAGTGTCCCTGACCTTAATGATTTTCCCTAGTGAGCCCCGTTTGAGCCTTTAAGCCTAATTTTATGGGAACAACCTCACTAAGAAGCCTTACCCCATTTGTTCGAATGGCCTCAATGTTGCTTTGATCCAAATAGATCCTATTGCACTTTATAGAGGAAATATTTTAAAGGAGGAAGAGTAAAAAGGGAAAGAAGGAGTGTGTGTACCTCATTTGTAATCATAAAGCTATATATATACATGAAAAAAAAGAGAAAAAATAATATATATTTATATGATGTATATACTTATACACATGTGTATATATAGTCTATTTATTAGTTCAACCAAGGGTACAAAATCCATACATCTATGAGGACACTTTGAATGGAGTTAGAGTGAAAGGCGAAAGAAGTAAGTTGCTGAAAAGAAAAATGTGTAATTGTCTTAAAGTGCATAGGGATAAGAGTCACTACAACCCAAATAATCCTACCAGTCCCTTAGCCGACATTACAACCTGGAAAAAGCCCTTTTGATCCTACAAGTGATGATATGTTCGGTTGAGTAGTACACAAAAGGCAAATTCATGATGCATTAGGTTTTCTTTAAATAATCTTTGGAGTATGAGCGATTCAGTACATGATGTGCTTAATTGTGATTATCTTGATTTGATGGAAATAGAACCGTTGTACATCAATGAGGGCACATAATGGTGGGCTTTTGGTTAAGCTAATACTTCACTATTATGATTCAGACATGTTGGCCGGATTTTCGGTTGAAAAGTTATTCATCAGCGCTTGTGTGATTCTGCTCATGAAAATGGTTAGTGAAGACCATGCTTGATGAAGTGAATTGTACTCCATGATTAAAGTGTTTAGCACAACTAGATGTGAGTTACTTTGGTCCTCTAATGATTGTAATGTAGTTGAAATCATGTCGAGGATACTAAAAGCTTGTCCGAGGACGAACAAGGTTATAAGTGTGGGGTGGTGATCTTGGGCGTATTTATACGACCAAACTCTATATTTTCAATCCTTCGGGAGTCTAGTTAAGAATAACATTGATGTATTCACGCATGTTTTGAGTTAATTATGGTTGTTTTTCTTTTAGGATTAATAATTTTGTTGTGACTATTTACAGGTGGATAAGACAAAGATGTCAGCGGGAAGAGCAAGTTAAACTCCGAGGGGGAGCATGGAAATGTTTGGAAAGCGTAAACATTGAGTTGAAAGTTCACCATCGTGTCACGCTAAGGATGGTTGGCGTTGAACAACGTGCCACAGTACATGGGTGGAGGAAGAAAATTTTGGGAATTTGAAAGTCACAAAACAATGAAGGTGCACGACAGCCCCGTGGCATGGAGCTGGAACTCCGCGTTAGCCTCCGTGCCACATTGAAAGGAAGTCTAGCCTCGCCCCAATTCTAGTGAAGGTCCGCGACAACTCCATGTCACGGAGCTATTTCACCACGTTGAGCTCCGTGCAATGGAGCTAGTTAATTGCTGGGAAAATTTTCACCTGTATAAATAGAACACTTAGGCTTTTATTTTGGATTATCTGACATTTTGGCAAGAATGTGGGAAACAATAGTTGAGATGAAGAAAATTCTAGGGTCTTTCTCTTATCTTTTCTTCTAAATTTCAATTGTTGGTATGATTAAAACTTGTTTGGAGATGTTTAATTAACAAATGAGTGGCTACATTACCTCATTCTGAGGTTGAGGCTAATTGCAGGATTGTGTAATTTCATATTAGTTTCAGCTGAATTTTCTTCTCTTATGAACAGTTGTTCTTCTATTCTTGATTTTCATTGTTTTAATGTTTGGCCAGCATTAAGGTAAAATTAGAATCCTAATTTGACTCTGAAAGGAAAATTATTAGGGTAGACTTGGAATAGGGGAATATGTTCTTATCTTTGCTGTAAATTAGAGGCTAGATTCGCATGCAAGATAGAAATATACCTGCAACGTCATATTCAGTTACCAAGGGGAACTATTTTGACTAGCCCTAGGATGAGTTGTTGCATCACAAAAATGTGTAGTTGCAGGGTTCATAACAGGGTAATTGGCTAGAGGTTCGAGAGACCATAGCCATATTCTAATCTTTCCCGACCATCAACCTAAGAGAGAGGGAAGCTGAAGAATAATATAAATTATACATGCTTGCATGTCATGCCTTAACCTTAGACTGTTCTTGCTATTGTTTAAATCACATTTTTTGATTCATTTAGTGTTACTTTATATATTACTCTTTGGCAACTTTTAATTCATTGTGTTATTTACATACTTGCATAAAGAAATTGTGACTACTAAAGTAGAAAAAATCACTAAGCTACAATCCCTGTGGGTTCGATACCTGGCTTGAAAGAGCCACTATATTACTTGTACGACCCCGTGCACTTGCGTGCGTTAGGGCGTGAACACATATTAGGACCTGCGTTTTGCAGGTCTAACGTAGGTTTCTCAATTTTTCTCCTTCCACTTTTTAGTCACATTCCACACCTATTTCACCCCTGAACAATCAAAGACAACAAAAAAACAATAAAAAAAATTTAAAAACACTTGGGTTGCCTCCCAAGAAGCGCCTTAGTTAACCTCAGGGCTCGACAGCTTCAATCTGCACCACTTTTCTCTCCACTTTGAGCTTGTGAATTGCACCCCTAATTTATTATCCATTCTTCTACTCCTCTTGAGGGATAGTAGTGTAAAAGTAAAGGTTCCAAACAATAGATATCTCATCTTGCATTTCATAGGCCTTAAAGGAGGAATGTGCTTTGGTCTTATTGGCATGACATACTCTAAGATGAAGCTACTTTTTTCTTCCCCTTCAACTTCCTCCATAGACTTGGTTGCCTCCATTTCTATATCGCCAACCAAGTTCAATGTTGAACAATAATTGGAGGGTGATTTAAGTTGCTCCATTTTCAAGCATGCTTCTTGCTTGACATCCTCCTTCTCAAGTGTCCTAGAGTCCTCAAGAAAATTTTGTTGGGCTTCTCAGCTCTAATGTCACTTCTTCACTTATGGAATCTTGCATTGTAGTTAGGTTGGTTGGTTGGCAGTTTGCCTTGACCTCTTCAAAGTCCACCTTACCCTTTCTTCATCATCATGTTGAGTTTCCTCCCATGGGTCAAGTTGGACTAGGTCCCATTATTCACTCCTCCTTATTATGCTTCTCAATATCTTTTCAGCTTCTTCTTTTAGAGAATTACAGTTTTCTTCTTGAGGAGTCAATAATTCCATGGGCATTGAGGAGTTGGATTCCTTTTTTGAATTAGACTCCCGCTCAAAAAAATCTTGGAGCATGAATTCCATGTGGTCACATGTAGTTCTTCTTCCCTCACATGCCATGACATCATTCCTATCAAGCTCGAGAGCTCAACAATCATTCCTATCATAGAAACTATATCGAGAAGCGAACTCATTGGGACAACCACCCTAATATCAACCATGACCACCCCATAAAGTGCATATATACCTATCATAGGAGAAAGAAGGTGCACACATCTCTCTTCTAGGGGCATATTTGCAAGCTTGCCGAAGGTTTGGTCCTCCATAATAGGGACATGGGTCATCACGGTAAGGGTTGAAACCACCAAACCTTCTTTCATTCCATGATCCTGTAATATAAATAAAATTAACAAGTTGAATCAATAAACAACTTTTGGCTATCACAACTCAATGTCCTGGAAATGGTTCCATTTCTTGATAACGACCAAATCTATGTCTTGCTAGGAGAGAGTGTACACCATCGTTTGCAATATAATTTACCCAACTTTATGAGTCGAGGTCAAATCCACATGGAATAGGAATAGATCACTACTAAAGTTGTATTTCAACCTAAACTAATTAGCATTTTTGTATCACAATACATAAAATAAATTATGCGAGAAAAATGAGAACACTATATGATTCTACTTAATACCAAAATGAAGTAATGCAAGTTGAAGTAACTCTGAGAGAAAGTACTAGAGATGTTCTATTTATGGGGAATCTATAGGATTAGGGTTAACCAATAAGTCTTAAGAATCAACTACTAACACGAATAGCTATGGAAAAGTCTATACCCGATGTCTTTTCACCACTTGGGCATATTCTACTTGGGTTATTTCAAACCCAAGCTCAATTAACACATTACCCATATTGGCTTGGGGAAGAATAAAGCTATTTTTAGCCTTAATCCTTAAATTGGTTTATGGCCCAAACCCACCTTTGCAAAACTCAAATCCCTACTAATGTTTTCTCACCCATATCATACTTCTCTTTTTCAAGCAAACGAAAGATAAGAAAATACAATCTATGTTTGCAACCATAAATATTTGCATTAAAACTTAGAGAAAGCATTAGATTCATGCATAATAAGTGACTCTAAGACTTAATTAATAACAGTTAATCAAATCTAAACCCACATCAAGCGTACACCTCTAGCAATAAAATTAGCTAATCATGAATGTAAATAAGAGAACTAAATTAATAAGAGTCATTCACATTCATAGTGGAATAGTAAATTTGAGCTTCAATTGTATACTTCTATGGAGAATTCTTACCCTACAAAATTGGAGAAGAATAAGAAGACTATCTCTTGTTTCTCTCTATAATTCTCTCTCTATAAAAGTTAGCTAATCAAAAAGTACATTTTCTTCTAAAATGAAAGTTCTGTACAAAATAGGGAAAGTCTTATTTTCTTTATGCTGCACAAATCCCCATTTTACCCTTAGAAACTTCTAAAATTTCCTTGTGCCAGAGTTGGACTATTTTACCTTTTTCATCACGGCCTCACTTACGCAACACTTGTGTTTCATAGGTGCCCATCCGCGAGGCACAGTTCACTCGTAGATCTAGGTCAGAGGGACCTGGATGTGTCTTACGGAGGTGCTCTTCAGCATCAACCTAGTGCACTCCTGTGTTTGGCCTGCATTTCGCATGTGTTGATCTTGCTAAGAGCAGGTCTTTTGCTTCCAGCATTTACTTTTTGTTCAATTCCTTTGCTTTCTTTATTTGAGCCCCATAACTGCAAAACTAAAGAAAAAGGCATAAAACCTTCCCAGATAAGTTTAAAAATTAGCCAAAGCTCATGCTTAAGAGCCTAATAAGTTGGTAAATTACCAACTCATCAATGGCTTGAGAGAGCGGATGTTGAACGAGGCTCATGACTCTCGGTAATCTATCCATCCAAGTGCCACCAAGATGTACTGTGATCTATGGAAAGTCTATTGGTGGAATGGTATGAAAAAGGACATAGCGAGATTTGTGGCTAAGTGCCTAAATTGATAGTAGGTGAAAGTTGAGAATCGGAGACCTGAAGGTATTCTTCAAGATATCAGTATTTCTACTTAGAAGTGGTAAGAGATTAACATGGTCTTCATCACAGGGTTTCCGCGTACACGTCCATAGTATGAATCTATATGGGTGTTTGTGGATAGGTTGACCAAATCAACACATTTCTTGCTTGTTAAAACAACATATTCAGCGGAGGATTATGCTAGATTGTACATCTAGGAGTTGGTTCAGTTGCATGGAGTTTCTTTGTCCATCATTTTCGATAGGGTTGCTTAGTTCAACTCTCAGTTTTTGAGATTGGTTTAGAGGGGCCTTGGTATTAAAGTGAAACTTAGCACAACTTTCCACCCGTGGATAGATGCTCAGGCCGAGTGGACCATTCAAACTCTTGAGGACATGTTGAGAGCGTATGTGATTGATTTCAATGGTAGTTGGGATGATCACTTTCCTCTCATCGAGTTTGCCTATAATAACAATTATCACTCCAACATTCAAATGAATCCATTTGAGGCTCTTTATGGGCGGAGTTGTAGATTGCCTATTAGATAAGGTAGGTGAGGCTACATTGATAGGATAGATTCAGTTCATAAGGCTATGGAGAAAGTTTAACTTATTACAAAAAGGCTGAAAATAGCTCAAAGTCATAAGAAATCATATAAAGGTGTTAGGAGGAGAGAGCTTGAGTTCGAGGTCAATGATTGGGTGTTTTTGAAGGTGTCTCCCATGAAGGAAATTATGAGGTGTAGTAAGAAAGGAAAGCTTAGTCCTTGATATATTGGTCCTTATAGGATTTTGAGGCGAGTTGGCAAAGTGGCATATGAGTCGGAGATGCCAGCAGAGTTAGCTTCAGTACATCCAACTTTCCATGAGTCATTGTTGAAAAAGTGCATCAGTGACCCAACATTAGTTGTTCTGGTAGAGAGCATTGGGGTAAAGGATGGACTTATCTATGAGGAGGTTTTGGTTGAGATCCTTGATCGTTACGTTCGGAAGTTGAGGAAAAATGAGGTTGCTTTAGTGAAGGTTTTGTGGAGAAATCAGCTTGTTGAAAGAGCTACATGAGAAGTTGAAGCAGATATGATGACTAGATACACGCATCTTTTTCCTTCCGGCTCAGTCCCAGCATAAGGTATAGTTTCCTCCTTAGTTCTCAATTCAGTTTCATTTCAAGTCCATGTCTTTAGTTCCTTTCATGTCATAGTATGCATGTATGATTCATGAATTCAGTTCCATCTTGTATCTCAGTTCGGAGTCAGTCACTTTGTTAGTTTTTCAGTCTATAACTTCAGTTCTAGGATTGTAACTCTTTCCCTATCTTTGTAATACCCCGAAAATTCTAAGATCAGATCCGAGAGTCGAAATGGAGAAAATAGAACTTTCTACCCCAGGTCACAGGATGAGTCGTCTAGTGAACTGTGAGGTGCACCACGAGTCGTTACGTGACTCGTGGGGAGGAGGGAAGCCTTGGTGTAATTTTGAGATTTGGGGGTGACCACGGGTTTGATCACGAGTTGTGGTCAGCACCATGATTCATTATGATAGCCATGGTCAGGAGGTTGGAAGTTTGGACAGTGCATGCCACGACTTGGTCACCATGAGTCGTTTGGTACACAATGAGTTCTGGTGTCCCTCAGAGATAAATTGTCAGTACTGATCACGAGAAGCAAACCATGAGTCGTGGTACAGGGGACTGGCATTGAGTGTTTTCATGCGAATTTATTAAGGGCTTTACCGTAATTTCTAAGTTTCTAAGACCTATACTACATCATTTTAAGCTCAGAAAAGTGTTCTTTATGAGGGGTAAGTTAATTCTAAGACTATTCTCTTCCATGCATGCAAGTCTAGAAGCTCCTAAGGATGATCAAGCTTAGGTTCATCAAGTTCTTCCCCAAATTTCATTGGGCTTTGAAGAGGATTCCTGAATCAGATTTCTCCAGGTATGTTGGGTTATGAATGGGTATTGATCTTGGGCAGATTTATATGCCCAAGTGATACTCAAAAGTATCATTTTCACCTTGTTTATCTAGCAATGTGTATACATTTTCTTGTAATTGGTAATAAAATGTGAATTTATACTAACCAACATGATTAACACTGTTTTGTATGTAAAATGTGATTTCGGGAAGCTAAAATGTATGTTGGATGATATCGGAGTTGGACTTGGATGCGAGCAAGGAAAAAAGCATAGGACTGCACGAATTAAAGGGGTTCCGCGATGGAGCCGTGTCACGCTACCATCGCGGAGGCATTCTGCCTGGAGGGTGAAAATTCATCACTTTCCAGTGGAGGTTCGCGACTGCTTCGTGGCACGGTGACTAGCCTCCGCGTTGCACGCCGTGCCACGTTGGTGTTTGATTTCCCGGACCCCCAGTTCCAGTAAGGGTCCGCGTTCACGGCGTGTCACGGAGGCAGTGCTCCGCGATGCACTCCGTGAGACGTTGCTCATTATTCCGGGAAAAATTCCCACTAGTATAAATAGAACACTTAAGTGTATTTTTCATAATTCAGACTTGGTGGAGCAAGGACGTGGGTTACAGGCAGTTGAGGGACGAAAAGTTCAGGGTTTTTTCTCTCTTTCTTTCTTCTCTAATTCAATTGTTTGTATGATTAACACTTGTTTTAGGATGATTAATCCACAAATGAGTGGCTAATTCCCTTCCTTGCTGAGGTTATGAACACTTGTGATGAATTTTGATTATTAATTATATGGCTTTTCATCTTTTTCTTCCATGTTGTTCTATTAATTCTTGTTTCTACTGCATTGGTGTGTGGCCTACATTAATGTACATCTAAAAAGTCCGATTTCACTCGAGAGAGCACGAAATTGGAAAGTTGTGAATTAATAGGATGTTGTTCTTTACTTGATTTGGGAAAATTGAGTTTTGATGTGCTTTCCTGATAGAAATATACTTGAAAGCTGTATTAGTCAATTTAGGAATCGGAATTGTATGTCTAGAACATGAATTGCATTTGATCACAGAAATGTAGACGGATGGTTCATGATTCTTAAGTGAGATTAAATACGAGACTTTTAATCTCTTGGCAATTGTTCTTGGCTAGCAACTGGATGAAAAGATTAACCAATTTATGATGATAATCAGTTACATTACATGTTCTTTAACCTCGGCATGCTCTTATTCATAGTCCAAATTCAAAGTAGATAATTGTTTGTAGTTTAGTATAGAATTTATAAAACAAATTATTCAATTTTTGGTTATTTAGTTGTCAGCATATTTAGAAGTAAAAATATAGTATACTTGAGCAAATTGCACTTATCCCAAGTCTCTGTGGGATCGATACTTGGCTTACTAAAGCCACTTACTACTTGTTCGACCACGTGCACTTGCGTGTCGGTTTTATAACCCTAACAAATGCACCGAACAGGTGTATTCATCCACACCCATGCCCAATCCCTCTTCAATTTCATGAATCTATGGGGTTTTAACCCAATATGTGAATTCTCTAAGTATCAATTATGGGTATGATCTATGCATGTTTCTAATGTTGAATTTTGATTAATGGGAATATTTTACAATGTTTTCAATTACAAATTTATGTTTTCAAGCTTTTATAAATTATGATGCCCATGCATGGATTCACGAAAGTTGAGATCTATCATACATGTATTCAAGCATGATGAGATGTATATGATGAAAGTATGATTTCGAATTGCCCATGTCCATGCTCATGTTTTTGAATGATCAAGTCTATGTCAAGCATGTTTAAGTATGGGCAAGCTTATATGATCAAGTATGTGTCATGAGTCATCTAAATTTTATGTATTAGCTTACCTCATAGATTTGGAGTCTAGACTCCCACTATTTTCAGTTTGCGGCATGGTTTGAGCCCAAGGCTCCTCATGTTATGATTTCAGATTTATGAATGTATAAGTCAGCTTCATCACTAGACAATGGTTCATCTTTGTTGAAAAACAATGGAGAGCATATGCATGTTTTTGGGAGTAGTATCTAGTACAGAGTAGGCTAAAGGTCAGTCAACCCTATACCTCAGAACTATGTGCCAACATAGGTATGTTCATATTATGTGGGACCTCCCTTGTGAGCTTCCTCTGCGCCCAAGGGGCCTTTAGCTTGATATCGATATCATGATAACGTGCTTAGCCCTGGCAAGGCTTTGGACGGCTCTGCCCACTTGAGTGTTATAGTCAGGACCACGTAAGCTCTATCGTGGTAATGTCGGTTATAAGATGAGTCTCCCATTGTTCCTCATGATTTTAGTTATGCATTTTCATTAGTCATGATATTATGTTTTCTAAACGTTTGACCCAATGTTCAATTTTACTTATGTATAATTAGTTTTAGCTTTGCGTCAATCGATTCAGTTATGATACTCAGTTTTGTATGAAATCATATTCTCAGAGAATAGCATGCAATCCCTGCTCTCAGACTCTTATGATGAAATATTTTATGTTATGTATGATCACTGATTTTACTTAATTAGTGGTATTACTTACCTTGCATACTCGGTGCATTCCATGTACGGACAACATAATCCATGCTATATCGTTTCATGATATAGGCTCGGATATTCAGGCTCAGTCCCGCTGTTAGCTAGAGTCTCAGTATTAGCGTATCCCAATCTTAATTGGTGAGTCCTTATTTTCTGAGTTCCCTTTATTAATTGTATTTAGTATTTTCAATTTCAGACTATAGTGAGTTAGTTTGGGTCTTGTCCCATCAACTCGTCAGTAGTAGAGGCATATCAGACATAACATGCATTCAGTCTCAGACTTATATTATGTATTCATATGTTACGATACTTTTAGACTTTCTCTATATTATATATGTTAGACTTCTGTTTGATTATGTTAAGTTTAGATGTCATGTTCATGCCATGTGTCGACTTGGAGCCTCTCGGGTGTTTTGTCCCGTGTCTCGACCCCGGCCTATGTTCGGGTCATACAAATCATTATATTAGAGCATTAGGTTTTGAAGTGTCCTAGGGTGTCCAGAAGCCGTGTTAAGTAGAGTCTTTTTCATGGGTGTGGAGCGTGCCGCACTTATGACGAAGAGGCTACGAAGTTTTTAGGAAATGTTCCCTTCTTTCATGATCTAAGTCGTGCAATGAAATCTCTCTTTGTCCTTCTTACTCATGTTGTATGCATTTGTAGAATCATGCCTCCTCACCGAGATAATGGAAGAAGGAATGGAAATGGACATGGCCACGAGAATAGCAATGGGGATGGCACCAGCAGGCCCCACCAGCCCATGAGGATCATGTACCCGAGAAGGTTGCCCATGCAGAGTTCAGGGCAGCCACACAAATGCTAGCTCAGGCCTTGACCACCCAGGTCAATCAACAGGCAGTAGGGCATGTCCCTCAGAATGGGAATGCGACATCGGCGAGAGTCAGAGATTTTCTGAGGATGAAAGCTCTGGAGTTTCTTAGATCAAAGGTGGATGAGGATCCACATAAGTTTATTAACGAAGTTTTGAAGATCACCCATATCATGGGGGTGATTGGGGAGGAGCACGCGGACCTAGCCTCGTATCAGTTGAAAGGGGTTGCGCACATTTTTTCAAGCAATGAAAGGATAGTAGGGCAGTTAGAGCAGGCCTTATTGATTAGGAGGAGTTCCATACTACATTTCTGGATTAGTTCTTCCCTCGTGAGATGAGAAAGATCGAAGAAGCCGAGTTGGTGAACCTGAAGCTAGGGAAAATGATAGTTCAGGAGTATTCCTTGGAGTTCACTCGCCTTTACAAGTATGCACCTGAGATGGTGACAGATTAGATAGCCCGAGTGAGTCGGTTTGTGCATGGGAAAACAGACTACTTGGTCAAAGATTGCTGGAATGCTATGCTTCATCAGGACATTAACTTTCCCCGGATAGTTTTGTATGCCTAGCAGATGGAGGCGGTACAGGTGAGTGAGCCGTGAGAGAGGCCAAGAGTCTAAATACTGATAGCTTTGGATTCTCCCAGAAAAAACCTGGTGGTGGGAACCATCAGCAGTCCCACCAGAGATCTTCATCCCTAGTGCAGTCGGCTATGAGTGTGCCATCCAAATCTAGGCGCTACCAGAGGGGACGAGCATTTGGCTCTAGAGGTTAGTGTAGCAGGCCTGTAGAGTCCAGCATTTAAGAGTGTGGCAGGCGTGAAAGAAGACACACGGGTTAATGTTTAGCAGGTTTAGGTGCTTGCTTCGGGTGTAGGAAGCCCGGACATATTCTTAGAGATTTCCCAACAACCAGACAGGGCCATGATAGCGACCGAGGCCTAGCCTCCAATTCAGCAGCTCCACCAGCACCCCAAGTTTAGCAGGGAGCATCTACTAGTGCGGGTGGTGGTCAACACCAAAATAGATTCTATGCCCTAACATCTCGTTAGGAGTAGGAGGTCTCCCTAGATGTAGTCACTGGTATGTTATGAGTATTCCACCTTAATGTACATGCATTGCTAGATCCAGGGGCTACTTTATCTTTTATGACGCCTTATGTTGTTAGTAGTTTTGGAATCAATCCCGAAATTCTATCAGAACCCTTCTCAGTCTCTACTCCAGTCGATGATTCAGTTATAGCTCGACGGGTATATAGAAATTGCCCTGTCATAGTCTTTCAGAAAATCACCTTAGTAGATTTAGTAAAGCTAGCCATGACCAATTTTGATGTTATCTTTGGCATAGATTGGCTACATACATTTTATGCCTCAGTCAATTGTAGAACCCATGCAGTAGAGTTCAGATTTCCAGATGAGCCAGCCCTAGAATGGAAGGGTAGTTCAACTGTGCCTCTAGGTCGCTTCATTTCCTACCTTAAGGACAAATGGATGATTTCTAAGGGTTACGTGTACCATCTAGTTAGGGTTAAGGATGCGACATCTGAAATCGCAACTATCCAATCAATTCCTATAGTGTGTGAATATCCAAATGTGTTTCTAGATGATTTACCGGGAATGCCTCCCCTAGTTAGGGTTAAGGATGCTATATCCGAAACCCTGACTATCCAATCAGTTCCTATAGTGTGTGAATATCCAGAAGTGTTTCCAGATGATTTACTGGGAATCCCTCCCCAACGGGAGATAGATTTTGGTATTGACCTTCTTCTTGATACGCAACCTATATCTATTCCTCCTTACAGAATGACTCTAGCTGAGCTAAAGTGATGCAATCCAAGGTGCTTATATATGGATGATATCTTGGGAGGGTAAAGGATGGACGGGAGCGCAAGGTGGCCATGTTGATAAAGAAGATGGGCTAATGTGCAAATGTCCATTCTTTGATTTCTAGAAAAGGGAAGAGAACCAAATAAGACCCTTACTCATTAAGGGTATATTTGTAATAGTCTCTACTTTTCCTTAGTATAAATAGGAGTCCTTGTAATTTTCAAAAGGAGAATTTTGATGACATTGAACAAATCATATTTTGATTGTAGTAGGTTGCTAAGCTTTTGCCTAGCCTTAGATTGTTAGTTGTGTAGAGAGGAGGGTTGCAAGGGTAATTAATCTCCCCTGAGGTCTTTCTAAGAACTTGGTGCTGTTGGATTGCGGATTTGAGGTCCTTGTTTCTAACAAAGATTGCTTTTCCTTCCACATTGTGTCAAGTTAGTTATCCTTTATCTATCCTTTACTTTTTCTTATATCATTTGATATCTGGAGCTAGAATTAGTGTTGTTCTTACAATACTAATCTTGGGATTTAGGTATTAAATAAAAAGAATCAATTTTTTTCTAAAATGCCTTCAAAATTCAAAAAAAAATCCGATAATTTTTTCTTGTTTTTCTCGTGTTTTTGACACTAGATTTGTTTTCCCTAGTGCTTTTTTGCATCTAGATCTTAGGATTTCTCTTGAAATTTGAGTTAGAAATTGATTCTACCATTGGAGGCCTTGGAGCTTGAAGAATTGAAGAAATTGGCAATTGGGTTTCACTGGTGGAGCTTGATTTGTGGCTTAATTTTGATTGGGTTTGGTTCTTTACATCAAGGGGAACATAATCCTAAAGTTTGAAGTGATTTGGAGTTGTAGAGAAACTTTCACCATTGAAGACTTTGAAGGTTTGAATACTTTATGAAAATTACACTTGGGTCTTGTTGATTGAGATTAAATTGAAGTTTAATTTCAATTGAAGTTTGTTCTCTACATCAAGGGGAACATAATCCTACATTTTGTGCTCATTTTGAGATGTTTTGATCAAGGGTTTTGTTCTTCATATTCTTGGTGTTCTTGAAAATCTTCATATCCTCAAGGTGAAGAAGAAGAACCAAAAGTACTTTTGATCCATTTTTTCTTTAATTTTGTGAAAAATGTGTTAGTGGGTCCATTTGTGGAAATTATTAGTTGGAAAAAAATTCAAAATTGAAACAAAAAAGATTTTTTTTTTAAAAAAAAGAAAAATCCACGTGGACAGCACGTCAGCATCCAGTCAGCAGATATCTACCACTGGACTACCAGCAAAGCAGTCAACCCAGCAGCCTAGTCAGTAGCCCAGTCAGCAGCCACATCAGCACTGACTCAGTGCCAATCAGCAGCCACATCAACTGAAACAGCTCTAGCCATCCCCACTCTCACTTCTAGCATGTGAGTTTCACTTTCAGGGTGTAAGCGTGCATATTTTTTTGTAAGTGTTGGGACTTTTTGGACCCCAAAATTTTTCTAAGTATCCAAACTTCACTGTTATTCTTCCAAACTCATTTTTATTTCGATTTCTACTAATTAACATCTAATTAACATATTTAATTAGTTCTTCATTTTTTTCATCTCTTTAACTCCCAAAAACTACTAACATCAAGTATTTCAGCTACTTTTTGTTAGTTTTTTTTAGTCCAAATTTTTTCTTGATTCTTCTTCTACCCTTTTTTAATATCTTCATTCCATCACGTTAGCTCGATTCATTCTTCATTGAGTCAACAAGAAACCATTCTAGACCTTGAGTTGACCACTTGAAACATAACGAATTACACAAGCTACAATCTTTGGTCATGGCAATTGTGAGGCATCTAAGGTGAGCATTCCTTGAGCGAGTGTGAATTATTTTCACTAATGTAACGAGTTTGTTTTCTTGTTTTTTTGTCTTCCATAGGTACGATGGCCAATCAAGAAGAGGTGAATAGGGTGCCCATCCAGGAACCCACTTTGCATGATGTGGTGAACATGATAACCGTTTTATCTTCCCATATGGAAGGGAGGATGGATAACATGAAAAATCATTTTTTGGACCTTGAATCAAGGAATAGAGACTCTACTCCTTTCTATCACCATGGACAATTAAGTAGAGTTCGTCGTGACTCCTCTTCCCCAATTTCACTACGGGCTTTTCATAGAATATTCTACCCCACCTCCACCGCTCTCCTACCATCTTCTAACACCCTATTACCTACTACTACCCTACCATATGTTCCTCCACCACCACCACATGCTCCTCGACCACACCCACAGATGCCTTTTTCTCCACCAAATACCCGTCTTCCAATTCAAAAAGTCCGTCCAAATCGCAATGCCCAACCTTTGGATGGTGAATTTCATGAGGAATTCCAATAGGAGTTTGATAATGTTCCCAATTATTACCACAACCATTTGAGAGGGCCACACATGAAATTTCAAGGTCCTCACAGTGGAAGAGGAGGTTGACATGGTCCTATCCATCACATGGATAGAAATGGAGGTGACTATTGAAGAGATGGTCAATGTGGTAGGTGCTACCATGATGAGTTCTATGTTGAGGATCCTTATACAGATCATGAGTTCAATGGAAACAATAGAGGTTGGGACATGAGTCTAAACTCCATGAAAGTGACTCTTCCTTCCTACAAACGTGAAAGAAACCTGGGATGTCTTTCTTGATGGGGTGATGTAATGTAATAGGATCTTTTTGTCAAATGAGATGTTCGGTGTCTGAAAGTCGTCTTATGCCATTGCTCAATTTGAGGGCTTTGTGTCATGATCCGAACGTATACCCGAATCATAACACGGGACGAGGAATCCCGAAGGCCTTAAGTTGACCCATGGCATAAGCATACATCTAACTTCATTCACTTTGGGCAGAAGATTGAATATAAGGCATAGCAAAAACGTAAACATAACATAACATAGGATAACATAAGGAACCACTAGACATGCACGCAAGCTGAGTACTACATACTGTCTGAAAGCCTCTACTATATAAGATGGGTTGATGGGACAACACCCCCAACTAACCCGACTATATACTATAACATAGAATACCATAAACGTCTAGTCAACAGCCCTTGGAACATGAGGACTCACCAACAAAGATGAGAGCGAACTCTGGGATGGACTAAGAATGAGGATGAGCCTGACAGTCAAGTCCTGTATAATGAAATGATACTGCATAGAAAGTGTGCGGTTAGTACGTGGAATGCACCGAGTATGCAAGGTAAGTAAAACACACATTTAAGACATGCAACAATCAATAAAACATCATAAGAGTGGGACATCATGCTTATATCATAATCATCGTAACATAACATAAGGCTCTAGGTTTCCAAATTATTCGTAAACCATTCATTTTCATAATCGTAAGAGAAACTTATCAAATCCTCAGTTGAACCGATATCATGAACATAACAATGCATAAAAACATGTAGAACAAAGGGAGGACTCTTCATAACCGACACTATCATGGTAGAGCCTTTCATGATGCCCTAACTATCTCACTCAAGTGGGAAGAGTCGCCCATAGCTTGCCAAGTGAGGGACGTGCATTATGTGATATCACGAAAGAGGGGATCATTATCATTGTAATGTATCATTATAAACCCATAGTGGTACGTGGTTATGTGTCACCGGCATAGTCCTTTGAACGCCGGGCTGCTCGGTGCTAGACACAGCTCCCAAAAACATGCATAATAGGCTCATATGTAAATAAATAACATCATTCCTTAAGATTCATGGCTAAAAATAAACATTCATCATTCATTGATTCCCATTAAAAAATGATTAGCCAAGAATCAAAGGCCCTTTAGTCCGCTAACATCATAAATCAATAAATCATGAAACCCATTTCATAAACCGTAATCATTCTTCATCATGTGGGCATTGCCCAATACTTCACCATGCTTTACAATACTCAAATCATTCGAAAACATTCTCACAAACATGGGTAACTTGAAAACATGCGTTTCATCATCAATAGTTCATAAATGATTAAGCCCATGCATACTTAAAGATCATGTATATAACTTGTAAATCATCAAATCATGTTGGGTATTTGAATAAATCCATATTTCAAATCATAAATCATGCTGGGTTCATAAGTATCAACAATTGAAGAGAATATCATAAATCGATTCATCATAGATCATGCATAATTAGGCTTAGTTAAGTAGAAATCGAAATCAATAATTTTATAAGTAAAATAAATTGTAAAATCTGGTCAAAATCCATAAAATATGATGTAATTCATAAATCATAAAAGCCCTTTAGCAAATCATTAGATTTTCACAAAAATTAAATTCAAAACCCCATGAGATTTTTGATAGATTTTCATAATTTAATAGAGAATGGGCATGGGTGTGAATGGAAACATCCATTCGTAACCCTACATATTTGGGTAAGATCAGATTCTAGAGTTCTTGAATGCCCAAGGATGAATTGATAGGAAAAAGCTTGAATCTATGCTTGATCTCTCTAGAATTCTCATAATTTTGCATGCATGAGAATTAATAGGTAAGGGGGACTTAGCCTATCTTAACATACTCATAAAAATACATAAAACGACGTAGTTTAGAGCCTTAGAGCATAGAAAGGTAAAAAATACTCTTAATGAATATTCTCTAAAAAACTGACCTGGGCGAACAACGACTGATCCCACTAGTCGTTGCATGAAACCACGACTCGTGGTATCCAGTCATTGGGTCCACTGGTTCACTTACACTTTCGGATTCTTCCCACGACTCGGCAGGATGAGTCGTTGATTCAGACAATGGGTCGTTAGGTCGACCATTGCCAACCCCCTTCACAAACCTGAACTTCCTTACAACGAGCTTCACCACGACTCATGGTTGCTTCAAACGAGTCGTGGTATTGATCCGTTACATGCACTAGAAATCTGACCACCTAGAAAACGACTGGTGACAACAGATCGTCATTACTCATGATGGGTTGTTGGATGACCCATTATTTCCCCAACTACCAAGGTCCAGTGCCACCCATGAGTACGATTCGTTGTTTCAAGAAATGAGTCGTTACTCCTCCCATTTAACCACTGCCACTAGGTATCCCCTTACCATGACTACTAACAACGACCCACGGTTCCCAACCACGAGTCGTCACATCTCCCGTCCTGTGATGTTTTTCTCAGTTTTTAGCCAACTTCAAATTTTGATCCCGGGTCTAATCTTAGGCACTTTCGGGTATTATAATATCTACCCCTTGGGAACATTCATCCTCAAATGTTGGAAACAAGAAGAAAGCAAGGACATGCAATTATTACACCCCGATACTGATCACTTAACTTGAAAATGAACGGAATGACTACTCTAATTCACATCACATAGTTGAACTGATTTCATACTTCACATGCACATCCATACACATAAAAGAAACTTGATCACATGATTTGAACATGAATACTAAATAGAGTTATAGGGCAAAGCTGATACCTCAAGTCGAAACTGATCCGGTAGAGAATAAGTGTGGGTATTTAGCCACCATATCCGCGTCGGCTTCCCATGTAGCTCCTTGAACATGATGATTCCTCCATAATACTTTAACTGAAGCTCTTTCTTTTTTCCTTAGCTTCCGAACCTGAAGATCTAATATTTCCACTGGAACCTCCTCATAGCTAAGGCTATCTTTCACACTAACGCTGTCCATCGAGACTACTAGAGCTGGATCTCCCAACCATTTCTTCAAAAGCGATACATGAAACACAGGATGCATGGAAGATAACTCTGAGGGCAAGTCCAACTCATATGCTACCATACCAACTCTTCTCATAATCCGGTAGGGACCAACATAACGGGGACTGAGTTTTCCTTTCTTCCAAAACCGCATTACTCCCTTCATGGGAGATACCTTTAGAAATACCAAATCGTCCCTCTCGAACTCCAACTCTCTCTTCCTCACATCCACATAGGTCTTTTGATGACTCTGAGTGGTTTTCATCCTGTCCCTTATACACTAAACCTTCACCATAGCCTCATAAACCAAACCAACTCCCGGATATATAGTTTGGTATAATCCTCCGCCGAATCCATAGTTTTGACCGGTAGAAAATGTGCTGCCTTGGTCAACCTTCTACCACAACCAAAATAGAATCATAATTTTGACGAGTACAAGGCAGGCTAGTGATGAAATCCATATTAATCTCTTCCCATTTCCAAGTGGGAATGCTAATATCCTGAAGGACACCTCCCGACCTTTGATGCTCGACCTTCACTTGCTGACAGTTCGGGCACTTGGCTACGAATTCTGCAAAATCCCTCTTCATGCCATTCCACCAATATATTTCCCGCAAATCATGATACATCTTTGTGGCACCTGGATGAATAGAGTACCTAGATCCATGAGCCTCATGAATCATTCGATTTCTCAAATCATCTACATCTAGAACACATAGGCGACCCTGGTACCGAAGCACACCATCTCCCCCTTGGGAGAAGACCTCCACCTTATGACTTCAAACGACTTCTTTCAGCTTTACCAAAATCGAGTCCTTATCTTGTCTAGCTTTCACATCAGTCACCAAGGACGATTTTGATCCATCCTGCACAACCATACTGCCATCGGTCGAGTCGACCAACCTAACTCCCAAACTTGCAAGTTGATGGACATCTTTCACCAGCTCCTTCTTCCCCTCATCTACATGGGAAATACTCTCCATAGAGAGCCTACTAAGTGCATCCTCTACCACATTAGCGTTACCCGGATGGTAAAGGACACTCATATCGTAGTCCTTGAGTAGCTCCAACCACCTTCTTTTCCGTAGATTGAGATCTTTCTGCATGAAAACATATTGTAAGCTCTTGTGGTCCATAGATACATCCGTGTGGACTCCATACAAATAATGTCTCCATATCTTCAATGCGAATACCACCGCGGCCAGTTCAAGATCATGGGTCGGGTAATTTTTCTCATAGACTTTCAACTATCTTGAGGAATATGTTATCACTTTTCCATGAAGCATCAATACATACCCAAGTCTGATTCTTGAAGCATCACAATACACCACAAAACCATCGGTACCCTCAGGTAGGGTCAACATCGATGTGGAAGTAAGCCGAGTCTTCAACTCCTGGAAGCTTTTCTCACAAGCCTCAGACCATTGGAACTTTACCTTCTTTTGAGTCAACTTGATCAAAGGTGTTGCAATAGATGAGAAACCCTTAACAAACCTTCGATAGTACTAGCTAAAGCCAAGAAACTCTGAATATCCAAAGGATTCACTGGTCTGGGCCAATTCTTCACCTACTCGACTTTCTAAGAATCTACCTTTATGCCCTCACTCGATACCACATGGCCCAAAAATGCTACTGAGTTCAACCAAAACTTGCACTTGTTGAAATTTGCATATAATTGGCGATCCTTGAAAGTATGAAGCACTACTCTCAAATGAGCGGCATGCTCCTCCTCGCTCCGAGAGTATATAAGGATGTCGTTGATGAACATGATCACAAACATATCCAAATATGGCTTGAACACCCTGTTCATCAGGTCCATAAAAGTTGCAGGAGCATTTTTCAATCCAAAAGACATAACTACAAACTCATAATGACCCTACCATGTCTTGAAGGCTGTCTTTGGGATATCACACTCCCAAACCCTGAGTTGATGATACTTGGAAATGAGATATATCTTTGAGAAGCACTTGGCACCCTAAAGCTGGTCAAACAAATCATCGATCCGGGGACAAGGATACTTGTTTTTAATGGTGACCTTATTAAATTTCCGATAGTCAATGCACATTCGAAGCGAACCATCCTTCTTCCAGACAAATAACACTGGTGCACCCCATGGAGACTTGCTCGGTTTACTGAAGCCCTTATCTAACAGGTCTTTCAACTAATCCTTCAACTCCTTTAGCTCTATATAGGCTGCGTGTGGGGTAGGAGGTCAATACCAAAATCAATCTCCTATTCAGGGGGAATGCTGGGAAAATCATCAGGAAAGACCTCTGGATACTCACGCACCACTGGAACTGATTGGATAGTCAGGGTCTCGGGACTCAACATCATTAACCCTAACTAAATGATACATGCAACCCTTGGAAATAATCTTTCTGGACTTAGGATATAAAATGAAATGACCTACAGGTACGACCGTACTCCCCTTCCATTCCAAGACTGACTCACCCGAAAAGTGTAACTCCACTGCACGGGTTCTAGAATTAACAGAAGCATAACACGCATACAACCAATCCATGCAAAGAATAATATCAAAGTCAATCATGGATAACTCTACAAAGGTCTGTGGAGGTGACTTTATGCAATATAGTGACTAGGCATCCTCTATACACCCGCCTAGCTACAACCGAATCACCAACAGGAGTAGAAACTGAAAATAGTTTTGACAGAGTCTTGGGACTAACTCCAAAGCTACTAGCAACATATGGAGTCACAAAAGACAAAGTAGTCCCCGGATCTAGAAAAAGCATAAACATCAATATGAAAACTCGCAACATACCAGTGACCACATCTGGTGAAGTCCCCTGCTCCTGACGCAGGGTGATTGCATAGAATCTATTCTGGCGCTGTCTGCCACACCCACTAGAAGATGCTCCCTACGGAGCTGAACGTGCTAGAGATGCTGCTATCTTGGTGGTTTGTGTACGACCCCTATCACCATCCTTTCTAGCAAATATATACGCTCGGCGTATGTGGCCGGTCCTACCACATGCATAGCAAATATCTGAGCCGAGCAAACACTCCTCGGCATGACTCCTTCCGCACTTTTCGCAAGATGGGAAGGTACGCTCTACCTGTGTTCCCTCTGATCCCTCGATCCCGAAGCTCTGCTATTATGATCACCCTTGGGTCTGGATGGAACACTAGTTGATGATCGTGCTGGATGTAGTGACCTCTGCTGGAACTAAGGGCGGTGACCACCATCAGATCTCTAATGAGTGAACCCATGGCTATCTGTCCGAGACCTCTTTTCCTCCCTCCCCCTCGTATGAGCCGCCTCCATCTACTGGGCATACAACACTATGCGAGGAAAGTCCATATCTTGATGAAACATGGCAGTCTTGCAATCTTTGTCCAAATAACCCACTACTCCATGGACGAATCTATTCACCTGCATCCTCTGGTCGGCTACCAACTCTGGGGAATATTTTGATAGGCAAGTGAACTCAAGGGAATAGTCTTGTACAATCATTCTCCCTTCCTTCAAATTTACGAACTCAGCTATCTTCAGCTCCCGCATCTCATGAGGGAAGAACCGGTCTTGAAATGCAACATAGAACTCTTCCCAAGTGACCAGACCTGCTCCCGCGACCCTGCTATCCTTCCATTGGTGAAACCAGATATGCGTGACCCCTTTTAACTGATAAGAGGCCAACTCGGCGCACTCAACCCCATTCACCCCCATGACTTGGGTGATCTTGACAATCTCATCTACAAACTCATATGGGTCCTTATCTACCTTGGACACAAAGAACTCCGGAGGGTTCATCCTAAAGAAGTCTCTGACTCGATCTATCGCTACGTTGCCATTCTACGGAACATGCTTAATGGCCTGCTGATTAACCTGAGCGGTCAAGGCCTGCGCAAGCATCTAAATAGCAGCTTGAAACTCAGTATTGGCAGCTGGCTCCGATGTTTTGGGCTCCTAAACTGGTGGGGCTTGCTGATGCCTATGACCATTGCCATCCTCGTGGCCTTCACCATCTCCATTCCTCCTTCTGTTCATTCTTCAAAGAGACATGATTCTACAATCGCGAATAAAATGAATTAGAAGAATATGAGGACTTTTCGTTGCACGATATAGATCATGAAAGAAAGGAACATTTCCTAAATGTCTCATAGCCTCTTCGTCATAAGTGTGGCGCTCTTCACGCCCATAAAAAAGACTCTACTTAATGAGGTTTTCAGACACCTTAGGAAACTTCAAACCTATTTCTCTGATACCAAGTTTGTCACGACCCAAACGTAGAACTGGATCGTAACACGGGACAAGGAATCCTGAGAGGCCCCAAGTTGACCCATGGCATAAGTATACACATAACTTCATTCACTTTGAGCGGAAGACTAAATATAAGGCATAATAGAAACATAAACATAACATAACATATCATTACATAAGGAATCACTAGACATGCACACAAGTACTACATACTATTTGAAAGCCTCTATTGTATAAGATGGATTGATGGATAATACCCCCAACTAACCCGGCCAAATGCTATAACATAGAATACCATAAACGCCTAGTCAACAACTCTCAGAACATGAGGACTGATCAACAAAGCTGAGAGTGAACTCTGGGATGGACTAAGAATAAAAATGAGCCTAAGACCCAAGTCTTGTATTATGAAACGATAGAACATAAGAAGTATGCGGTCAGTACGTGGAATGTACCGAGTATGCAAGGTAAGTAAAACGGACATTTAAGACATGCAACAATTCATAAAACATCATAAGATTGGGACATCATGATTGTATCATAATCATTGTAACATAACATAAGGCTCAAGGTTTCCAAATCATTCGTAAACCATTTATTTTCATAATCATAAGAGAAACTTTAACAAATCATCACTTGAGCAGATATCATGAACAAAACAATGTATAAAAACATGCGGAACAAAAGGAGGACACATCATAACCGACACCATCATGGTAGAGCCTTTGATGATGCCCCAACTATCTCACTCAAGTGGGCAGAGTCACCCTTGGCTTGTCAGGCGAGGGACATGCATTATGTGATATCACGAAAGAGGGGATCATTATCATTGTAATGTATCATTATAAACCCATAATGACACGTTGCTTATGAGTCACTGACATAGTTCTTTGAATGATGGGCTGTTGGTGCTAGACACGACTCCCAAAAGCATGCATAATAGGCTCATATGTAAATCAATAACATCATTCATTAAGATTCATAGCTAAAACTAAACATTCATCATTAATTGATCCCCATTAAAACATGATTAGCAAAGAATCAAAGGCCCTTTATATGGCCAACATCATAAATAGATAAATCATGAAACCCATTTTATAAACCATAATCATTCTTCATCATCTGGGCATTGCCCAATACTTCACCATGGTTTACAATACTCAATTCATTCAAAAAAATATTTATAAGCATGGGTAACTTGAAAACATGCTTTTCATTATCAATTGTTCATAAATCATAAAGCCCATGCAAACTTAAAGATCCTGTTTATAACTTGTAAATCATCAAATCATGTTGACTATTTGAATAAATCCATATTTCAAATCATAAATCATGCTAGGTTCATAAGTATCAACAATTGATGAGAAGATCATAAATTGATTCATCATAGATCATGCATAATTAGGATTAATTAAGTAGAAATCGAAATAAAAAATTTATAAGTAAAATAAATTGTAAAAATATGATCAAAATCCATAAAGTATGATGTAATTCTTAAATCATAAAAGCCCATTAGCAAATCATTAGATTTTCACAAAAATTGAATTCAAAACCCCATGAGATTTTTGATAGATTTTCATAATTTAATAGAGAATGGGCATGGGTGTGAATGGAAACACCCATTCGTAACCCTACATATCTGGGTTAGATCAGATTCTAGAGTTCTTGAATAGCCAAGGATGAATTGATAGGGAAAAACTTGAATCTATGCTTGATCTCTCTAGAATTCTCTTAATTTTGCATGCATGAGAATGAATAGGTTAGGGGGACTAGCCTATCTTAACATACTCATAAAAATACATAAAACGACGTAGTTTAGAGCCTTAGAGCATAGAAAGGTCAAAAATACTCTTAATGAATATTCCCTAAAAAACTGACCTAGACGAACAACGACTAATCCCACGAGTCATTGCATGAAACCACGACTCGTGGTATCCAGTCATTGGGTCTACTGGTTCACTTACACTTTCTAATTCTTCCCACGACTCGACAGGATGAGTCGTTGATTCAAACAACGGGTTGTTAGGTTGACCGTTGCAAGCCCCCTTCACAAACCTGAACTTCCTTACCACGAGCCTCACCACGACTCGTGGTTGCTTCCGACGAGTTGTATTCTTGATCTATTACATACATTAGAAATCTGACCACCTAGACAATGACTGGTGAAAACGGATTGTCATTACTTATGACGGGTGATCTTGGGCAGAATTATATGCCCATGTGATACTCAAATGCTTCATTTCGTCTTTGTTATCTATCGTTATTTGTGCATTCTCATGTGATTTGTAGTTAAAATGTGAATTTATACTAACCAACATGATTAGTGTTGTTTTGCAGGTAAAATGGACCTTTGGGAAGCTAAGATACATATTGGTAAAAATCGGGAATGGACTTGGAAGCGAGGAGTGGAAAAGGTCAAGGAAGAGCAGCAAAAATAAGGGCTCCGCTATGGAGCCATCTCACGCTGCCATCGCGGAGGCATTCTGCCTCGGGTGATTTAATTTTGGCCATTCCAGTGAAGCCTCGCGTTACCTCTGTGACACGGAGGCAATGCCACGTGATGCAAGCCGTGGCACATTGAGTACAATTACCTGGGACATCAATTTCCAGTGTAGGTGTGCGATAGCACCGTGGCACGTTGGCCAGGCTCCGCGATGCAGGCCGTGGCACGCCAAGGTGAAAATTCTGAGGAGCCAAATTCCAGAGAGGGTCCGCGATACCCCTGTGGCATGGAGGGAGTGCTCCGCGATACACTCCGTGCCATGTTCCTTGTTATTTCGGGAAAAATTTCCACTAGTATAAATAGCACACTTAGGTTTTATTTTAAACAATTCTGACTTGGTTGAGCAAGAACGTGGGTTACAGGCAGTTGAGGGGACGAAAATTTTAGGGTTCTTCTCTATCTCTTTCTCTTTTATCTCAATTTCTTGTATGATTTATACTCATTTGATGATGTTTAATCCATAAATGAGTGGCTAAATTCACTTCTTGCTGAGGTTAAGAACAATTGTAGTGTAATGAAATTGTTAATCATTTTAGTTTTCATCTTTTCTTCAATGGTTGTTATATCAATTCTTGTTCTTACTACATTAATGTTTGGCCAATGTTAATGTATATCTAAAAAATCCAATTTTGATTTTGAGAAGGAAAGAAATTGGAAAGTTGTGAACTGATAGGATATGATCTCTTCTTAGTTTGGGAAAATTGAGAATTGATTTACATGCAGAATAGAAATATATTTGAAAGTCTTATTAGTCAATTAAGGAATCATTTTTGTATGGCTAGTGTTACACCCCGTAGAATTCCCGGCACTTAGATGACCTATTTCCACGTTGGTTAAGCATATTGGAAGGCCATACGTGTTGGAGAAAGGCCCGGGAAAAGATCGGATGAGAAGCTTGTCGAACCATCGCGGAAGGAGCCGAGGCAGAGCCCCTCCACGATGGCGGCGTGTCACGGAGGAGGAGCCTCCGCGTTGGCTCCGTGACACGTTGGCCTTGTCCAGGCCCAAGTATATAAAGCCCCACTTCGGTTTTAAATGATTATATCCTTAAAAATTTCCAGAGAAACAGAGGGCAACGTAGAGGAAAGGAAAGGAACGAAGGAAATTATATACTTTCGTCCGATGACGTTGCCAAACGCTGCCCAAACTCAAATTAATCCTAGATACCGAAGTATTTAGCAGCAGAGAGCATTCCCACGGATTCAGTTTCGTAAAATACGGCCGACGAATCGTCGAGCCACCGAGCCAAGGTAAGTGGAATTGCTCTAAATTAGTGTCTATGTGTTCCTAGCTGTGAAGTGAATATTTCTCCCTTCTGGGCCGCTGAAAAATAGCGAGTTTCTGGCCGTCTTTCGATAAGCCTAAGTTTAGGCTATAAACTATATCGAAAGTGACGTTGCCTTTTTAAATAAAGTTGTATTTAGTGTTAATTGATATGTTTATGAATGCAGTTGGGAGAAAACAGTTGAAGTACCGGCCGAGCCTCGTCCGACAGACGAATAACTCAAGGATAAGGTATGTAAAGCTAATTCCTTCGGCAAGTTAGTAATCCAGTACGATAGATAGCGTGATGTAAAGAACAAAGAACTTATAAGTCAAGCACTAAGTCCAGTTTGAATTTAGTAAGCATGTTTTTATGATATTATGATATACATATACTCAGAATCAAAGTTAGTAAAGCAACATCAGATAGTCAGATGATATCTCAGTTACAGTATAGGCAGACAGTCAGATAATATCTCAGATACAGTATAGTTCAGTATTGCGTTATTATGAACATTGGTACAACATGAGAAGCATTGGGCTGTAACGTGTACGAGACCTATCAGTATGTGATGTAATATGCTACGTTAAGATATTGTTGTGTTCAGCTGAAACCCCGCGGAATAGTATAGTATCCGTAAAGCATTTCATACATAGAATAGTAGACTAAAACAAAGTTTAGAAAGTATGTCAGGAATAGTAACTCATGCTACTATAGAAAATCAGTATACAACATAGTTTCAGCAGGAAGTCTATATCATGTTCAGCATTAGCCTCAGTATAGTCGGGCAGATGACTATATTCGTACATACATATATATTACTTCCAGCCTCAGCATGTATTAAGTATGTACACATTTCTATTACTAGTCCAGCATATAGTGTATACAGAAACTTAGTAAACAACAGAGTTTTCAGCAGAAACATTGTCTTATATAGCATTTGCTCCAGTACAGCCTGGCAGGAGACTATACTCATATTTATACGTCTTTACCTACCTCAGCACGTATTAAATACGTACAGATTACTATCATTAGCTCAACATGTAATATATATGATACTTCACCCCTATTAGCCTCAGCATGTGAGATACCCAGACAGTATTACCAGTTGAGACCGTTGTGTTGTTTGGGGTTGGATTACCTAGCATCCATGACCGCCCAGGGTTAATAGTTGTGTCGACTTGTCCGCTAGAGGACGAGGATACGTCACTCTACAGAGTGGCATGCCGTCCCGCCAGGGGACGAAGATGGGATGCCAGTTTTTCCCCATATTTGTGCCTTGATCGGCCCTTACACACCCCAGTCGAGCGGATACGCCTGGGTGCAGATTCAGGAGTCCTTCGGACTCAGATGCAGTTATAGTCAGGGGCTCAGCGAGCCCAAGTGCATACCCTGGGACCGGCAGGATGCTTACAGCCACTATAGGAGATGGGATGACCAGGGTAGGGGTATAGATTCTGTGTTGGTTGTACCTCCCGGCTTATGGGGGCCGGGTAAGGTTTGTGTGTGCTATGTTATGTTATTTCATGTTATGCCATGTTATGTTAGATACAAGTAGATCAGCAGTAACACAATACGTTTCCAGGTATGACTCTCATCCCTTCCAGTAAAGATTGAGAGAAGGTAAGGTTTACATTATCAGACAGTTAAGTTATTCCTTCTACTTCAGTTTTATCAGTTACATTATTGCTTTCATATTTTGTTTTCAGTTATTGCTTTACATACTCAGTACCAGCGGTACTGACGCCCGGTGGGGCGCTGCATTACTTGCCTGCAGGTACTCATAGACGAGCAGGTGACACCACGTGATTCCTGTCAGCGTTGAGCATTCAGCTCCTGTCATCCGGAGACTGAATTCCAGAGGTGTACTTCAGTTTCTGTTGTTATATAGTATGGGTAGGTCGGGGCCCTGTCCCGATCATTTCTATTGCTATTCCTAGAGGCTTGCAGTCTGTATATTTCCCTGTGGTCAGTTGAGCCGGTCGTGTGAGGTCGTGCAGTGTTAGCTGTTACTACTCTTGCTTTTTGTATGTTGGCCGTGTGGGGCCATAAGTTTGACAGTAGTGGTGACCTTGCCGGTCACGTAGCCTTCTAGTATTTTATTGCTGAATGCAGATAACTAGACAGCATGGTGGCCTTGTCGGCCCGCATAGGCTTCCCTATAGTTGTTTGTTCTGGTCAGCTGTTATTACAGGTACAGGAGGCTATAGGCCAATGGGCCGGGGGCTGTGTTTACAGCCGTTATATAGCCCTTTGTTTCCAGAAATGTGAATTAGAGCCAGCCAGGCACCAGATGTGCCTAGGCTTAGCAGTCCAGTAGTTTAGGTCCTAGTAGGGCACCAGGTGCCAGTCATACCCCCTAAGGCGGGGCGTGACAAACTTGGTATCAGAGCAGGTCGTGTCCCAGGGAGTCTGCAAGCCGTGCTAAGTAGAGTCTTGTCTATGGATGTGTTGTGCACCACATACTATAGGCAGGAGGCTGCGAGGCATGATATGATGGTTACCCTTCTTTCTCAGTCAGTCGTGCTTTAGAGCGGTACAGTATAGGGTTGAGTCCCTGAGAACTTACCGTATTCTTTGATTACAGATACAAAGGCAGATCAACATTACCCTATCACAGGCAAAAGATCAGAAATAGCAATGGAAGAGGGCATCAGTCAGTTATATGATAACTACAGCAGCAGGAGGAGGTATCAGAGACCTCCCAGCATGATACCTTTATTGGCATTATTCCTAGTATACGTTGATAACGTCAGAATAGGAAGTTAGAAGTATAATATACATATGAGTTGATTTACTTATTAGTTATATAAGATTTGATTATGATTACAGATAAGGTCAGACCACCAGGTAAGTATAAGAAAGAGAAAAAAAAGATGCAGGAATCCCAGATACATCTTTTTGGGTGTGGTACAATTGAATGCTTTTATTGTTGCAATACGAAAAGGGTTGATTGATCCTAGTAAGTAGTAGAAAATATAGAGAGCCCTTATGATTACGTAAGTTGTGCAGACCCTTATGATAACAAGCCAGTAAAGAAAGTAAGACTGTTAGCTTACCCGAAGTAGGGGTAATAGACCTGCTAGGGATGAATGTCTAATAATAGTCAAGTTTGAGTCAGAAAAAGGCCAAGTCTGCCATGTACGCTAACAGATAGTAAGACATACCTGTAAGATTATAGTTATGATCTAGTTGTGACCTCGAAAGATATAGAGGTCAAGTGAATCAGATGGGCTTGAATATACGCCAGAAGGAGTATAGGCCGAGCCTGGATCAGTAATCTCATTAGCGATGAAAGGCAGGTACCTTGAACCCTAGATTTCAGTTTGAGCACGATGAGAGGAAGAAGCAGGAATGTCAGATCTTATGGGAAAATTAGAACTACCCTGGATTGATAAAGTATTGTATTAAGGATTAAGCTTCGCGCTGACAGTAAGATCGCGGTTCAGAATACCGCAGTATGTCCGCTATGGAAAAGTTAAGAAGTTACCGATACAACAATTCTAATCTAGTGTGGCCTAGAGATAAGGCCCAACAGATAGACATGGGCTCTCAATATATGCCTAGTAAGGCTACAGGATTCGAACGTTGACCCCCACATCGCAAGAGTTGCGGAATTTCAAACAACAGACAATAGCTAGAACGTTTATGATGCTACTTTCAGAATGGGGTAACAATGCAATGAAATGATAAGTTGGGGCAAGAGATGGTATTAGGCCGTAGAAGCAATGTATCATGTACGATGTGAGACTCAGCAGAACCTGTCAGAGATTATGAACTACCGCAGAAATCAGTGCATATTGTACGTAGCTAGTGATATATATGTATACAGATCATAGATATGTTGTGAGTGGCTGCCTATAAGGGCCACAATCACAGATGCTGAGTAATAATAGAAAGCCTATACAGATTGCATTACAGGACGCCCCCCCCCCCGCCAAAAAAAAAAGAGAAGAAAGAAAAGAAGAAGAGGAAGGGCGGATTAAGTGTGAGTTATGTATGAAGTCATAGAAACTATCTCAGTTCTCAGTTATTAAGTTGATAGATTCATGTGTTGTTGTCGGATCTAGGCTCTAGGAGCTTACCAGAATTATTGACCTAAGACAGATGGCTAGATGATAAGGGCGCAGCTAGATAGTCTACCGATCAGCTGTCGCCTGCATCAGCAGGGAGGCATCCCTGAAGATCGGTAACAGTAGTGCATGTGCCAGAACCAGGATTAGAGGTCGAGTAGGCAAATTTCAGAGATTAGCAATACCAGAATTGTTCTAGCATGTTAAGTGGTCATACGTCGTTTTCCTAGCCTTGTGGGCGACAGTCGGCCTTAGTCAACCTAGCAGTTGTTATGTAGAACCCCCCCCCAGAAGTCAGCCGGCCGTCCCAGTCAGAATACCCGTGGGTACCCCAAGGAAGGGTCCATATCAGTAGTCAGTGACAGGCTGGTACTTCAGCTGGGTTTCGTGAGATATTCAGATACAGAGCCCTAGCGGAAGGCCAGTAGTTACAGAATAGCCTATAAGACCGAGAATTCCTCAGAACAGCAGTATAGATCCAAGTGGATACACACAAGGCATAAGTAATTGATAGTACCCTGCTAGCACAGTGTTTATTAAGATCGGGGGATCAGTAGACTCCCCGTGAAGATCCAGAGATTGATCGCCTGGGAGTAAGTTGAATAAGTCCAGCCTTCCAGTGGGTTAAGCAAAATAACAAAGCAATTAGATGCCCACGAGTTTGCGATTATGCACGAACTATAAGCACTCAAGTAGCACGGGTAGAGTATGGTGGGACTACTGCCACATTCGGGTCATTCAACCCGACTATTCAGTTATTTAAGGTTATGCAGCCAGATCATTAGAGGTCATGGTCGATATCAGGACCCCCTGATCAGATACGGGCACATGGTGTGCAGATAGTCGTTCAAGGTTACCTTAGCAACAAGCAGCTTTAGCATGCGGCCAGAAGGCCATATAAGCTCTAGTTATACCGGTAGACTACTTGTCAGATTCTCCGGCATGATAAACCAGTATGACCGTCAGTTATATGTCAAATTTTGTAAATGTGAATTTTGGTTGAGTTTAGTAGTCGTGTACAGATAGATACGCAGAAAATTGAAGTAGTGAAGACATAGTCTAGACCTACCACTCCGATCGAAGTACGCAGTCCCTGCGGTTAGCCGGGTACTGCAAAAGGTTTGTGGAAGGATTTTCCACCTTAGCAGCACCTCTGATTAGATCGACACAGAAGGCAGCAAAGTTTCAGTAGACCGAGGTGTGTGAGTAGAACTTCCAAGAGTTAAAATCCAGGTTAACATCAGCTCCAGTGTTAGTATCTCCAGGAGATACAGAGGGTTGATGCAGCATGGTGAAGTAATAGTTTATGCTTTCAGGCAGTTGAAGAAACATGAAAAGAATTACCTTACCCCCTGATCTGGAGTTAGCGGCAGTAGTTTATGCTTTAGAAAGGGAAGATTTTGTATCACCCAGGAAGGGTTAATGTGGTGGCAGATGCCCTTAGCCTGAACTGCCTGAACTGCGAGCATAGACTCGAGGATTACACCAGTTAGCTAGTTAGCCAGTCACATAGCAGAAATAAAGGATAACAGAACGATAATACAGAATGCCGCAGCGTTATTGTTAGTGGTGGAAGTAAAGGAACGTCAGTATAGAAACTCTAGCCAGGTTCAATTTAAACATAAGATTCAGTAAGGAGAGATGACATATTTTCAGATAGCCGGGGATGAAGTGTGGCGATATAAATGCCGCATTGCACTCCTGATATTTTGGGGCATCGCCAGCAGTTTATGAGCGAGGCGCATTGCGCCCGCTATTCTCTTCATCTCGATACGACAAAGAAGTACCATGACATTAAAAAGAACTACTGGTAGTCCAGTGTCCTAACTGCCAACAGTTGAAGGCAGAATATCAGAAACCAGGCAGGTTAATTTAGAACATAACTGTGCCTCTTTGAAAATGAGAAGCGGTGAATATGAATTTTGTAGCAAGATTTCCCCGTACTAAACACAGACATGGCTCTATATAAGTGATAAGTGACAGATTGACAAAAAATCAGCTCATTCTTGCCAGTAAGAACTACTTTCTCGGCCGAAGATTATGCTGAGTTGCATATCAGAAAGATAGTCAGATTACATGAAATACCAGTAGCCATTATTTCAGACAGAGGAGCACACTTCACAGCTAGATTCTGGCAGTCATTTCAGAAGAGTTTGGGAGCGCATATTAATTTAAGCGCAGCATTCTATCCTCAGACAGATGAGCAGGCTGAGCGCACAATTCAGACGCTCGAAGACATGTTGTGAGCGTGTGTGCTAGATTTCAGTAATAGCCAAAAATGAGCATTTACCATTAATCGAATTTGCCTCCAGAATTAGAATCCATTTATCCGGTCTGTTATGTAGCTATGCTGAGGAAATGCATAGGGGACCCGTCCAGAGTAGTCCCAGTCTAGAATATCCAGGTTACGAAGAAGCTGGCCTATGAAGAGGTCCCAGTAGCTATCCTAGACAGATAGATTCGCAGACTCCGCACTAAAGATATTGCGTCTATCAAGTTATTAGGGCGTAACAAGAACCGAGAGAAGATAACTTGGGGAGCAGAGGAAGATATGAGGACCAGATATCCTCACCTATTTCAGGCCCAGTTAGGCGACAGGTATGCCCGTATTATTACTCATGCAGTACCATATGGTTGTATGTCTGTGAATGAGAAAGATTGATATTTAGTTATCCAGTGGATCCTAGAATATTATGTGCAGTGCCTGTGTTGGACTTTTCTGCATTTCAGGTTTTTTCTATAGTCCATATTACAGGGGATACTCTGCCGAAATTTTTCTAAACAAGTAAGTTAAGTAAGCCTCTACATGGCAGTATACATTCGAGGATGAATGTTCTTAAGGGGGGAGAATGTTACACCCCGTAGAATTCCCGGCACTTAGATGACCTATTTCCACATTGGTTAAGCATATTTAAAGGCCATACGTGTTGGAGAAAGACCCGGGAAAAGATCGGACGAGAAGCCTATCGAACCATCGCGGAAGGAGCCGAGGCAGAGCCCCTCCGCGATGGCGGCGTGTCACGGAGGAGGAGCCTCCGCGTTGGCTCCGTGACACGTTGGCCTTGTCCAGGCCCAAGTATATAAAGCCCCACTTCGGTTTTAAATGATTATATCCTTAAAAATTTCCAAAGAAATAGAGGGCAACGTAGAGGAAAGGAAAGGAACGAAGGAAATTATATACTTTCGTCCGATTACGCTGCCAAACGCTGCCCAAACTCAAATTAATCCCAGATACCGAAGTATTTAGCAGCAGAGAGCATTCCTACGGATTCAGTTTCGTAAAATACGGCCGACGAATTGTCGAGCCACCGAGCCAAGGTAAGTGGAATTGCTCTAAATTAGTGTCTATGTGTTCCTAGCTGTGAAGTGAATATTTCTCCCTTCTGGGCCGCTGAAAAATAGCGAGTTTCTGGCCGTCTTTCGATAAGCCTAAGTTTAGGCTATAAACTATATCGAAAGTGACGTTGCCTTTTTAAATAAAGTTGTATTTAGTGTTAATTGATATGTTTATGAATGCAGTTGGGAGAACACAGTTGAAGTACCGGCCGAGCCTCGTCCGACAGACGAATAACTCAAGGATAAGGTATGTAAAGCTAATTCCTTCGGCAAGTTAGTAATCCAGTACGATAGATAGCGTGATGTACAGAAAAAAGAACTTATAAGTCAAGCACTAAGTCCAGTTTGAATTTAGTAAGCATGTTTTTATGATATTATGATATACATATACTTAGAATCAAAGTTAGTAAAGCAACATCAGATAGTCAGATGATATCTCAGTTACAGTATAGGCAGACAGTCAGATAATATCTCAGATACAGTATAGTTCAGTATTGCGTTATTATGAACATTGGTACAACATGAGAAGCATTGGGCTGTAACGTGTACGAGACCTATCAGTATGTGATGTAATATGCTACGTTAAGATATTGTTGTGTTCAGCTGAAACCCCGCGGAATAGTATAGTATCCGTAAAGCATTTCAGACATAGAATAGTAGACTAAAACAAAGTTTAGAAAGTATGTCAGGAATAGTAACTCATGTTACTATAGAAAATCAGTATACAACATAGTTTCAGCAGGAAGTCTATATCATGTTCAGCATTAGCCACAGTATAGTCGGGCAGAAGACTATATTCGTACATACATATATATTACTTCCAGCCTCAGCATGTATTAAGTATGTACACATTTCTATTACTAGTCCAGCATATAGTGTATACAGAAACTTAGTAAACAGCAGAGTTTTCAGCAGAAACATTGTCTTATATAGCATTTGCTCCAGTACAGCCCGACAGGAGACTATACTCATATTTATACGTCTTTACCTGCCTCAGAACGTATTAAATACGTACAGATTACTATCATTAGCTCAGCATGTAATATATATGATACTTCACCCCTATTAGCCTCAACATGTGAGATACCCAGACAGTATTACCAGTTGAGACCGTTGTGTTGTTTGGGGTTGGATTACCTAGCATCCATGACCGCCCAGGGTTAATAGCTGTGTCGACTCGTCCGCCAGAGGACGAGGATACGTCACTCTACAGAGTGGCATGCCGTCCCGCCAGGGGACGAAGATGGGATGCCAGTTTTTCCCCATATTTGTGCCTTGATCGGCCCTTACACACCCCAGTCGAGCGGATACGCCCGGGTGCAGATTCAGGAGTCCTTCGGACTCAGATGCAGTTATAGTCAGGGGCTCAGCGAGCCCAAGTGCATACCCTGGGACCGGCAGGATGCTTAAAACCACTATAGGAGATGGGATGACCAGGGTAGGGGTATAGATTCTGTGTTGGTTGTACCTCCCGGTTTATGGGGGCCGGGTAAGGTTTGTGTGTGCTATGTTATGTTATTTCATGTTATGCCATGTTATGTTAGATACAAGTAGATCAGCAGTAGCACGATACGTTTCCAGGTATGACTCTCATCCATTCCAGTAAAGATTGAGAGAAGGTAAGGTTTACATTATCAGACAGTTAAGTTATTCCTTCTACTTCAGTTTTATCAGTTACATTATTGCTTTCAGATTTTGTTTTCAGTTATTGCTTTACATACTCAGTACCAGCGGTACTGATGCCCGGTGGGGCGCTGCATTACTTGCCTGCAGGTACTCATAGACGAGCAGGTGACACCACGTGATTCCTGTCAGCGTTGAGCATTCAACTCCTGTCATCCGGAGACTGAATTCCAGAGGTGTACTTCAGTTTCTGTTGTTATATAGTATGGGTAGGTCGGGGCCCTGTCCCGATCATTTCTATTGCTATTCCTAGAGGCTTGCAGTCTGTATATTTCCCTGTGGTCAGTTGAGCCTGTCGTGTGAGGCCGTGCAGTGTTAGCTGTTAGTACTCTTGGTTCTTGTATGTTGGCCGTGTGGGGCCATAAGTTTGACAGTAGTGGTGACCTTGCCGGTCACGTAGCCTTCTAGTATTTTATTTCTGAATGCAGATAACTAGACAGCATGGTGGCCTTGTCGGCCCGCATAGGCTTCCCTATAGTTGTTTGTTCTGGTCAGCTGTTATTACAGGTACAGGAGGCTATAGGCCAATGGGCCGGGGGCTGTGTTTACAGCCGTTATATAGCCCTTTGTTTCCAGAAATGTGAATTAGAGCCAGCCAGGCACCAGATGTGCCTAGGCTTAGCAGTCCAGTAGTTTAGGTCCTAGTAGGGCACCAGGTGCCAGTCATACCCCCCAAGGCGGGGCGTGACAGCTAGAACATGAAATTCTTTTATTATAGAAATGTAGATTGAAGGTTCATGATTCTTAAGTTGGATAGGAGACGAAAGTTCCAATCCATTGACAATAATTCTTGATTAGCAACCGAAGGAAAGATTAACTAAATTGTATCGATAAATTAATTCCCTGCATGTTCATTTTAACCTCAGCATGCTCATTACTATAGTTCAGACTCACTTTGTAATTTTGCTCGAGATTCTTATTAATTAGTAAACTCAAACTCTCAAACTATTATTTATTTGGTTGTCTGTATTCTTAAAGATATAGTTCATTAACACTTAAGTTAATTAGTACCGTAGCTCAGTCCCAGTGGGATTGATACTTGGCTTACTTAAGCCACTCTACTACTTGTTCTACCACGTGCACTTGCGTGTAGCCACAGAAACATCGAACAAGTTTTTGGCGCCGTTACCAGGGACTGGAAATTGGTAAAATTGTTTTCTTAGTGTTAGTTTACAATTTCTATATAAGTGCTGAAAACTTGATCTTAGCCTGTCTTTTGTAGATATTGAATTCTGTTGAACACTGGCAAGAGACAAGGAGTTGGTGGATTCATACATAGAGTCGGAAAGACAATTTTATCGTCAAAGAAGGGAAGATCTAGAGAAAAAGCTACAGTTGCTCAGACAGACAATCTTGGAGCAACAATAGAATCCACCACTTGTGAGGGTAGTGTTAGTGCCCGAGGAAAGGGCAATGTTAGTGCCCGAGGAAATGGCAGCTAGGCCGGTTCGCGAAGTGGCAATCCCACATGCTAATAATGTTACATAGAGTATTCGCAGACCTGAGCCAAATAGAACATGGTGCAATTGCTGCACACCAGCGGGCAATTCACAGGTCTCCCTCACGAAGATCCACAACAACATCTCCAAAACTTTTTGGAGATAAGTGATACTTACATTCCCGCTGGAGTATCATCTGATTACGTAAGGCTTACATTATTCCCATTTTCATTATTGGGGGAAGCAAAGAGGTGGTTGAAAGCTGAACCACCTAACTCTATCACCACATGGGATGATCTTGCAAGAAAGTTTCTGATACGGTTCTTTCCATCCGGGAAAACAGCAAGACTTAGAAGTTAGATTCTAAGTTTTAAACAAAGAGTGGGGGAGAATCTGTATCAAGCTTGGGAAAGGTTCAAATCATTGCTAAGGGATTGTCCTCACCATCACCAGTCCAATGATGTGCTGGTGCATACTTTCATAGAGGGTTTGGAACCCCACACAAAAATTTTGCTAGACTCAGCAGCTGGGGGACAAGCATTAGAAAAGACTTATGAGGAGTTGTATACTTTGTTAAATCGTATTTCGCAGGGAAATCCGGAGTGGAATGAGGACTCTTCTAGAGGAGGAGCAAGGAAAGCGGAAGGAGTCTTTGAAGTGGATGGTTTTACAGCAATCGCTGCACAGATAGCTGCATTGCAAAATCAACTCAACACCCACTTCAACATTATGAGCTTGAATCAACCTCAAGCCCCAGTTAATGTAGTGCAGCAGATTGGTGTGAATTATGCGGTAGTAATGAACACTCAGCTGAGTGTTGTGGTGTAAATCCAGATTCAGTGAACTTTGTTGGGAATGTACAGAGAAATAATCACCATCAGTATGGCAACATCTACAACTCGAATTGGAGGAATCATCTGAATTTCTCTTGGGGTAGTAACAACCATCAAGGGCAGAGTTTGAATCAGGGTGCGCAGAGAAATCAAGGAGGGCAGCAGAATTATCAATCTCAATACAGAGGAAACAATGCACCTCCTCCACCACCCACCAGCATTGAGGAAATATTTAAAACAATGTTAGCTAACCAAGCTCAAATGCAGGATGATTATGTGAAATTGGTAGCAGACATAAAAGAACACCAGTTAGCTATAAAGGCATTGGAGTACCAGTTTGGACAACTAGCTGGAGCTCAAAACACCAGGCCAAGAGGAGGACTACCGGGTGACATAGACCCGAATCCCAAGCAGGTCAATGCAGTGACCACAAGGGTGGTTTACAACTCAAGGAGGTGGAACCAGAAAGATCACCTCAGTAGTCAGGAGCAGTGGAGAAAGATAGGGAACATGATGATGAGAGGGGGAAGGAGAAGGCAGCTGAAGCAAAAAGACCACCACCCCCGTTCCCTCAAAGATTAAAGAAACACAACGAGGAAGCTTGTTTCAAAAAGTTCATGGAGGTGCTTAAACAGGTACACATTAATTTACCTTTGGTTGATGTTTTGCAGGGAGTGCCTAAATATGCAAAGTATATCAAGGACATCGTAGCTAACAAAAGCAGATCGACGGAGTATGCTACGGTGGCGCTTATTGAGGAGTGCACTTCTCGGATACAGAATAGGTTGCCACCAAAGCTCAAGGACCCTGGGAGCTTTACAATTCAAATCACAATTGGGCAAAGTATCCTAGCACGCGGATTATGCGATTTGGGAGCGAGCATTAACTTGATGCCGACATGGTGTTCAAGAAGTTGGGGCTGGGCAGTCCTAGACCAACTACAGTAATCTTGCAGTTAGCGTATCGTTCCTTGGCCAGACCAGATGGCATTGTGGAGGGCGTGCTGGTGCAAGTGGGCTCCCTTATCTTCCCGGTAGATTTCATTGTCTTAGATTTTGAGCTGGATGCGGAAGTCCCATTTATTTTGGGACGTCCTTTCTTGGCGACTGGGAGAGCTTTGATTGATGTAGCTGCAGGGTAGCTAACCATGCGATCGCATGAAAAAGTGTAGGTATTTGATGTATATAAGGCCATGAAGCTTCCGGCCATATATGAGGAGCTTTCAGCAATCAGTGTGCTAGACCAAGCAGAAAGTCTTCAGATTGTTAATTCTCGAGATCCATTAGAAAGAGCGTTGATGAGATCCGATCATTTCGGAGATAGAGATACTTATGAGATGGTGCAAATGTTAAATGAACCAAAGTCGTATCTTAGGAAGCATGACTTTCAGCCTTTAATGAGGTCTATGGAACCATTGCCGAAACCATCTATTGAGGAAGCACCAAAACTGGAGTTGAAAACATTGCCTCTCCATTTAAAATATGTTTTTTTGGGGGAAGATGACACTTTGCCATTCATCATCTCCGCAGAATTGACGGAGGTGCTGGTAAAGGAAACATTGGTGGTTCTCAAAAGAAGGAAGAAAGCGATGGGCTAGGAAATGTTAGATATTCAGGGTATCAATCCAGCTTTTTGCACACATAGAATTTTCATGGAGGAAGGAGCAAAGCCAACTGTACAACCTCAACGGAGGTTGAATCCGATGATGAAGGATGTGGTTAGGAAAGAAGTAATTAAGTGGGTTGATGTAGGTGTGGTCTATCCTATTTCAGACAGCGAATGGGTCAGCCCCGTTAAGTGTGTCCCAAAGAAGGGAGGGATGACTGTGGTCACCAATGAGAAAAATGAGCTAATCCCTACACGCACCGTCACAGGCTGGCATATTTGCATGACTACAGAAAGCTAAATGAAGCCACAAGGAAAGATCACTATCCTATCCCGTTCATTGATCAGATATTAGACAGATTGGCTGGACAAGAATATTATTGCTTCCTTGATGGGTACTCTGGCTATAACCAAATAGCCATAGCACCGGAGGACCAGGAGAAGACTACTTTCACATGTCCTTATGGGACATATGCTTTTAGGCGGATGCCATTTGGTTTATGCAATGCACCTGCCACATTCTAGAGATTCATGATAGCTATCTTTCACGACATGGTGGAAGATTTCACCGAGGTATTTATGGATGATTTTTCTATTTTCGGTAATTCGTTTGCTACTTGTTTGCAGAATCTTGATAGGGTGCTAGCTCGCTGTGAAGAATCCAACCTTGTACTCAACCGGGAGAAATGTCATTTCTTAGTCAAGGAGGGTATCGTCCTTGGCCATAAAGTGTCTTGCAAAGGGGTTGGAGGTCGATCGTGCTAAGATCGAAGTTATTGAAAAGCTACCACCACCTGTGTCAGTGAAGGGTGTTCGCAGTTTTCTCGGGCATGCAGGGTTTTACAGATGGTTCATTAAGAACTTCTCTCAAATTTCTAGACCAATATGCAGGTTGCTAGAAAAAGAGGTGAAGTTCGAGTTTGATGAAGATTGTGTCAAAGCATTCGAGGAGTTGAAGAAGAAATTGATAGAAGCACCTATCCTTATTTCTCCGGATTGGGAACAACCGTTTGAACTGATGTGTGATGCAAGCGATGTGGCTGTGAGAACTGTATTGGGGCAGTAAAGGAATAGAATTTTTCATTCTATTCATTATGCAAGCAAAACACTGGACACTGCCCAGGTTAATTATACAGTCACAGAAAAGGAGATACTAGCATTGGTATTTGCGTTTGACAAATTCAGGTCCTATTTGGTGGGTTCTAGAGTAGTGGTGTATACCGATCATGCAGCGATTCGATATCTGTTTAACAAGAAGGATGCAAAGCCTAGGCAGATTAGATGGATCTTGTTGTTGCAAGAGTTTGACCTAGAGATTAAGGACAGAAAGGGGAGCGAGAATCAAGTGGCAGATTACCTATCGTGATTGGAAAGCCGGTCGCATGTGAAGGAAGGTGACAGCATCAAAGAGGAGTTCCCGGATGATCTTGGGAAGATTTATTTGCCCAAGCGATACTCAAATGTGTCATTTTGTCTTGTTTATCTATCGATGTTTGTACATTCTCATGTGAATTGTAATAAAATGTGAATTTATACTAACCAACATGATTAGCGTGGTGTTGCAGGAAAAATATAATTTTACGAAGCTAAGATGTATGTTGGGAGAAATCGGGATTGGACTCGGAAGCTAGCAAGAAAAAAAGCACAAGGAAAGCACGAATTAAAGGGGCTCCGTAATGGAGCCGTGTCACGCTGCCATTGCGGATGCATTCTGCCTGGATGCTGAAATTATGCCAAATTCCAGTGAAGGTGCGCGTTGGGGCCATGGCACGTTGGCCTAGCCCCGCGTTGCACGTCGTGCCACATTGGGTTTTAATACTTGGACGATCGAATTCCAGTGAGGGTCCGCGTTGGTGGCGTTTCACGGAGGCAGTGCTCCGTGATGCACTCCGTGACACGTTGCTTGTTATTTCGGGAAAAATTCCCACTAGTAAAAATAGAACACTTAGGTTCATTTTTAATTATTCTGACTTGATGGAGCAAGAACGTGGGTTCCAGGCAGTTGAGGGGACGAAAATCTCAGGGTTTTTCTCTATCTCCTTCTTCTTTATTTCAATTGCTTATATGATTAACACCAATTTAACGATGTTTAATCCACAAATGAGTGGCTAAATTCCCTTCTTGCTGAGGTTAAGAACATTTGTATTGACATGTGATTATTCATAAATTGGTTTTTCATCTTTTCTTCCATGGTTGTTCTATTGATTCTTGTTCTTACTGCGTTAATGTGTGGCCAATGTTAATGTATATCTAAAAAGTCCGGTTTCACTCGAGAGAGCAAGAAATTGGAAAGTTGTGAATTGATAGGATATGATCTTTTCTTAGTTTGGGAAAGTTGAGAATTGATTTACCTTCAGGATAGAGATATACCTGAAAGTCGTATTAGTCAATTAAGGAATCAGTTTTGTATGGCTAGAACATGAATTTCTTTTTATCACAGATATGTAGGTGGAAGGTTCATGATTCTTAAGTTGGGTTAAATACGAGAGTTTTTATCCATAGGCAATAATTCTTGACTAGCAACCGGAGGAAAGATTAATCAAATTGTATCGATAATTTATTTCTCTACATGTTCATTTTAGCCTCAGCATGCTCATACTTATAGTTCAGACTCAAATTGTATATTCGTTTTAGACTTAGTATAAAATTAGGAACAGAATATCAAAATCTTCTTCACATTGTTATCTGCAGTTTAGAGTTAACGTTTATTGACACATGATTAGATTGATACCTTAGTCCAGTCCCTGTGGGATCGATACTTGGCTTACTTGAGCCACTTTACTACTTGTTTGACCACGTGCACTTGCGTGTAGTTATACCAAACAGTCCGAACAAGTTTTTGGCGCCATTGACGGGGACTGGCAATTGGTAAAATTTTCTTAAGTGTTAGTTTACTATTTTTTCTTAGTGTTGACAACTTGGTCTTAGCCTGTATTTTGCAGATACTAATTTCTGTTGAACACTAGCAGAGACAAGGAGCTGGTGGACTCATCTTTAGAGCCAGAAAGACAATTCCATCGTCAAAGGAGAGAAGCTCTAGAGAAAAAGCTGCAGTTGCTCAGACAAACAATCCTGGAGCAACAACAGAATCCACCAGTCGTAAGGGCAATGTTAGTGCCCGAGGAAATGACAGCTAGGCCGGTTCTTGATGTGGCAATCCCACATGCTAACTATGTCACATCTAGCATCCGCAAACCTGAGCCAGGAGGGAGGTTCGAGCTTAAATAGAACATGGTGCAATTGCTGCACACCGCGGGCAGTTCACAGGTCTCCCTCATGAGGATCCACAACAACATCTCCAAAATTTTTTGGAGATAAGTGACACGTACATCCCCGCTGGAGTGTCATCAGATTACGTCAGGCTTACATTGTTCCCATTTTCACTTTTGGGAGAAGCTAAGAGGTGGTTGAAAGCTGAGCCACCTAATTCCATCACCACGTGGGATGATCTTGCAAAGAAATTCTTGATACAGTTCAATCCATCTGGTAAAACAGCAAGACTTAGAAGTCAAATTCTAAGTTTTAAACAGAGAGAGGGAAAGAATCTGTATCAGGCCTGGAAGAGATTCAAATCTATGTTGCGGGATTGTCCTCATCATCACCAATCCAATGATGTGCTGGTGCATACTTTCATAGAGGGTTTGGAACCCCACACAAAAATCTTGCTAGACTTAGCAGCTGGGGGACAAGCATTAGAGAAGACTTATGAGGAGCTGTATACCTTGTTAAATCGTATTTCGCAGGGGAATCCGGAGTGGAATGCGGATTCATCAAGAGGAGGAACAAGGAAAGCAGCAGGAGTCCTAGAAGTGGATGGTTTTATAGCTATTGCTGCACAGATAGCTATGTTACAGAATCAACTCAACACCCACTTCAATAACATGAGCACGAACCAGTCTCAAGCCCCAGTGAATGTAGTGCAGTAGATTTCGTGTGAAGTGTGCGGGAGTAATGAACACTCAGCTGAGTGTTGCGGGGCAAATCCTGATTCGGTGAACTTTGTTGGTAATGTACAAAGAAATAACCACCTATAGTATGGCAACAACTACAATTCCAACTGGAGGAATCACCCAAATTTCTCTTGGGGTAGCAACAACCATCAAGGGCAAAGTTTGAGTCAGGGGGCGCAGAGAAATCAAGGAGGTCAGCAGAACTATCAGTCACAATACGAAAGCAACACTGCACCTCTTCCACCACCATCACCCAGCATTAAGGAAATGTTCAAGACAATGATAGCTAACCAAGCTCAATTGCAGGCTGATTACGTGAAATTGGCAGCCGATGTAAAGAACAATCAGTTAGCTACAAAGGCGCTGGAGTACCAGTTTGGGCAATTTGCTAGAGCTTAAAACACCAGGTCGAGAGGAGGACTTCCAAGTGACACTGACCCCAACCCCAAGCAAGTAAATGCAGTGACCACGAGGAGTGGTTTGCAACTCAAGGAGGTGGATCCAGAAAGACCACCACAGCAGTCGGGAGCAGTGGAAAAGGAGAGGGAGCACAATGATGATAGGGGGAAGGAGAAGGAAGCTGAACCAGAAAGACCACCACCCCCGTTCCCTCAAAGACTAAGGAAACAAAGGGGGAAGCGTGTTTCAAATAGTTCATGGAGGTGCTTAAGCAGGCACACATTAATTTACCTCTTGTTGATATTTTGCAGGGAGTGCCGAAGTACGCGAAATATATCAAGGACATCGTGGCAAAGAAAAGCAGGTTGACTAAGTATGCCACGGTGGCGCTTACGGAGGAGTGCACTTCACGGATACAAAATAGGTTGCCCACAAAGCTCAAGGACCTTGGGAGCTTTAGAATTCAAATTACAATTGGGCAGAGTATTGGGAGCGAGCATTAACTTGATGCCGACATCGGTATTCAAGAAGTTAGGGCTAGGGAGTCCTAGACCAACAACAGTGATCTTGCAACTGGCGGATCATTCCTTAGCCGGACCTGATGGCATTGTGGAAGACGTGCTGGTGCAAGTGGGCTCCCTTATCTTCCCGGTAGACTTCGTCGTGCTGGATTTTGAGCCAGACGCGGAAGTCCCATTTATTTTGGGACGTCCTTTCTTGGCAACCGGGAAAGCACTTATTGATGTAGCGGCAGGGCATTTAACTATGCGGGCCCATGACAAGGTGGAGGTGTTTGAGGTGTACAAGGCTACAAAGCTGTCGGCCGTGTACGAGGAACTCTCAGTGATCAACGTGCTTGATCGAGCGGATAGTTCTCAGAGCGTTGAGTCACGGGAGCCATTGGGGAAACCACCGGAGAAGTGTATGCACGACATGGGTGAGGACGGTAGTCGAGAGAAGACGTCCGTCACCCTAGAGGATGACTGAGCTTAATGACGTCGAGCCGCGACGGTAAACCAGGCGTTGCACGGGAGGCAACCCATGAAAATTTTGTAATATGTGAATAGATTTTGTAGAAGAAAAAAAAAGAAAAGAAAAGATGAGAAAAATAAAAATAAAAACAAAAAAATTGTATTTTATGTGAAACCTATAAATTCTAATCAATTTCTTATTGTGAGATGAATTTCAGGTTGAACGGAGGGTAAAAATGCAAAGGATCGCAACGGAAAAATCGAGGTAAGAAAAATAATAAAAAGTGGCAAAACAGTGAGCCTGCGCGATGGCTCCGTGTCACGGAGGGAGTGCTCTGCGTTACCCTCCGTGACACATTGAAGTGTAATCTAGAATTTTTGAAAAATTCTAGAGTACCTGCGCGATGGCTCCGTGTCACAGAGGGCATGCTCCGTGTTACCCTCCGTGACACATTGAAGTGTTATTCACGACGGGTCACACCGGGTTGCTGGGTGACCCGCACGAAAACCCCCCTTTTAACCCCGAAAACACCCAATTTTTCCCATCTTTCACTCCCCTCCGCGACAAACAACCCAAAATTCCCCCTTCCCCAACGTGACACGGACCTAGGAGCTAAAAGTCTTTAACTTTTCTTCGATATCATCGAATTGAAGGTATGTTAGTTAACTTCATCTCATTTCATGTCTAATATTTCCGATTTTGAGCATAGGAAGTGAGGAAGACTTGCCCTAATTGTAAATTGAGCTTGAATTCATGTAAGCTATTGTTAATTGATGTTCGTAGTATCATTGTGATTACATGAACTCGATGAATACATGGGTGATTGAAATTCTTGCGAAATTGTAGCTAGGGTTAGAATTCGAATATGAAGAAGTTAAAATTGAGTTGAAATGTGAAATTCTTCTTTGTTTGTGCATGTTGAGTGAAGTAAATGATGTTGTTCTTAAGGTTAAGATGCTAAAGGCGCGACGGATTGTCGGGATAATGAAATTTTTGAAATTGCATAGAAATTGGGGGAATTGCATCGGTTTTGTTGATAGAAATTTTCGCTAAGTGCTATGTGATGAAATGTTATCAATGGTAATAGTGGATTAGCTGTACGAAGTCTGAGTAGTACATAGAATGTATACCGTCGAACCCTGTGAATGCACGAGGCATTGTTGTTATTGTTTCTTTGTTTTGAAAGTTAGAAAAAGAGGTTTGTCTTGCTGTACTGTTGTGATTGTGGCTAAAGACTAAGTGTGGGGTGGCCTAGCTTAACCCAGACTTAGTCGAAGCTAATTTTACTTTGAATAACATTGAAACTATCTGTTTTGTTTGACAGAAACAATGGCAAGCAAGCAAGATAAAGGGAAGGGCCCATCTACATCGGGTACCAGAAGGAAAAGAATCAGACTGGGAACAGCAGTCCCAGCAGCACCAACGGTTCCGCGTGGCCAACGTCGCCAATACGAAACCCGATAGGTGACAGAGGAAGGGAAGAAATGGTACACAAAGCATAAGGAAAGCAAATACTTCCCCGAGGAGCACATTGCTAGGGAACCGTTGGCACAGGAATTCCCCAGGATTGTCCACAAGATTGAGGCAGCCGGGATGAACTTCATCTTTGAAGAGCCCAAGGAGTGTAATCTGCACCTGATTCGGGAGTTCTACGCCAACTGGAACCCGACACTCAGAAGTCACACCATAAAGATAAGGGGGCAGGTAGTCACTTTTGAGTCCCATCACCTTAATGCCATTTTGGGGGCGCCGGACATAGACACCCATGTACTCCGGCAGCTGAATATCACTCCACCATATGCGGACATCAGACGCACTCTGTGTGGAGCTCGGTCTACAGCACGATGGAGCAGGCATAAGGAGAGGGGATACCATTAGACATTGCCCTACTGACAGATGAATAGGGAAGCTAGAATATGGCTTAAGATTGTTTGTTCCTGCCTGATCTCGGGGGTGCATATGACAGATGTTACCCGGGATCGTGTGTGCTTGGTCTATGCCATGATGAAAGGGCTGGAGATCAATGTTGGGGCGGTGATTATCTCTGCCATGAAGAGAGCCCGTTTGCATCAAGGGCACAGGTACGAGTTTGGTGGCTTACTGACCACGTTCCTGAGGGGCCTGGATATTGAGGAAGAGGCCCTTGACTACATCCCGCAGATGGAGAGGCGGGCCTTAGATGTCACCAAAGCTAAGGCACCCGACACCACTCACTGGCCAGTTCTCACACTAGCCGAGTGACATGCTCGGGATGATCAGTACGTGGCTCGCATGTTCGGGATGCAGATGCTCCAGCTGCGCATAGGCGGGAGGCCGGCAACAGAAGATGAGTTGTGGCAGCTCGAGCTAGACTACCCTTTTGGTGAAAATGGCAAGGCTCTATGCCGAGTGGGGCCAGCTTTTGTGGAGCCCACTGATGATGATGTCCCCATAGATGAGGAGACACGTCGCGACGACTCCGATGTTGAGTCAGATGATGACAATGGGGGCGATTCAAACATGGGAGATGAGGCAGCTGATCTTGGGCAGATTTATATGCCCAAGTGATACTCAAAAGTATCATTTTCTCCTTGTTTATCTATCAATGTGTATACATTTTTATGTAATAGGCAATAAAATGTGAATTTATACTAACCAACATGATTAGCATTATTTTGCAGGTAAAATGTTATTTCGGGAAGCTAAAATGCATGTTGGATGATATTGGAGTTGGACTTGGATGCGAGCAAGGAAAAAGGCATTGGACAGCATGAATTAAAGGGGCTCCGTGATGGAGCCGTGTCACGCTTCCATCGCGGAGGCATTCTGCCTGGATGGGGAAAATTCACTAAATTTCCAGTGGAGGTCTGCGTTTGCTCCGTGGCACGGAGCCAGTGCTCTGCGATGCACGCCGTGCCACGTTGATCTTGAATTCCCGGACCCCCAGTTCCAGTGAGGGTCTGCGTTCATGGCGTGTCACGGAGGCAGTGCTCCGATGCACTCCGTGACACGTTGCTCATTATTCCGGGAAAAATTCCCAGCAGTATAAATAGAACACTTAAGTTCATTTTTCATAATTCAGACTTGGTGGAGCAAGGACGTGGGTTACAGGCAGTTGAGGGACGAAAATATCAGGGTTTTTTCTCTCTTTCTTTCTTCTTTAACTCAATTGCTCGTATGATTAACACTCGTTTTATGATGATTAATCCACAAATGAGTGGCTAATTCCTCTCCTTGCTGAGGTTGTGAACAATTGTGATGAAATTTGATTATTGATTATCTTGTTTTTAATCTTTTCTTCCATGTTGTTCTATTAATTCTTGTTCTTACTGCATTGGTGTGTGGCCTACATTAATTTACATCTAAAAAGTCTGATTTCACTCGAGAGAGCACGAAATTGGAAAGTTGTGAATTAATAGGATATTGTTCTTTACTTGGTTTGGGAAAATTGAGTTTTGATGTTCTTTATGGATAGAAATATACCTGAAAGTCGTATTAGTCAATTTAGTAACTGGAATTGTATGGCTAGAACATGAATTGCATTTGATCACAGAAATGTAGACGGATGGTTCATGACTCTTAAGTGAGATTAAATACGAGAGTTTTAATCTCTTGGCAAATGTTCTTGGCTAGCAACAGGAAGAAAAGATTAACCAATTTATGATGATAATCAGTTTCATTACATGTTCGTTTAACCTCAGCATGCTCTTATCCATAGTTTAGATTCAAAGTATATAATTGTTCTTAGTTTTAGTATAAAAGTTATCAAACAAACTATCAACTTTTTGGTTACGTTGTTGTCAGCATATTTAGAGGTAAAATATAGTATACTTGAGCAAATTGCACTTAACCCAAGTCTCTTTGGGATCGATACTTGGCTTACTAAAGCCACTTACTACTTGTTCGACCACGTGCACTTGCGTGTCGTTATATATACCCATATAACACACCGAACAAGTTTTTGGCACCGTTGCCGGGGACTTGGCAATTGGTGAATTTGTTTTAAGTGTTAATTTACTAAATTTTTATTTTTTCTTAAGTGTTGACAACTTGGTCTTAGCCTGTATTTTGCAGACTTAATTGCTGTGAACACTGGCAAGAGACAAAGAGCTGGTGGAATCTTATATAGAGCCTGAAAGAATATTTCACAGTAAGAGAAGAGAAGCTCTACAAAGAAAGCTACAGTTGCTCAGACAGACGATTATGGAGCAACAACAGAATCCACCGGTTGTAAGGGCAGTGTTAGTGCCCGAAGAAGCAGCAGCACGACCGGTTCGCGAGGTGGCAATCCCACATGCCAATAATGTTACATCAAGTATCCGCAAACCAGAGCCTGGAGGGAGATTTGAACTTAAACAAAATATGGTGCAGTTGTTGCACACAAGCGCGCAATTTACCGGTCTCCCTCATGAAGATCCACAACAACATCTCCAAAATTTTTTGGAGATAAGTGACACTTACATACCCGCTGGAGTGTCACCAGACTATGTTCGGCTTACATTATTTCCATTCTCATTACTAGGAGAAGCCAAGAGGTGGTTGAAAGCTGAGCCACCAAATTCTATCTCAACGTGGGATGATCTTGCACGGAAGTTCTTGATAAGGTTTTTTCCCTCTGGTAAAACAGCAAGACTTAGAAGTCAAATTCTAAGTTTCAAACAGAGGGAGGGAGAAAATTTATATCAAGCCTGGGAGAGATTTAAATCCATGTTGCGGGACTGTCCTCATCATCATCAGTTCAATGAGGTGTTGGTGCACACATTTATTGAGGGTTTGGAACCCCATACCAAAATATTGCTAGATTCAACAGCTGGAGGGCAAGCGTTGGAAAAGACATATGAGGAGCTGTATACCTTGTTGAACCGGATTTCACAGGGCAATCCAGAATGGAATGCTGATTCATCACGATGTGGGACAAGGAAAGCAACAGGAGTGCTTGAAGTGGAAGGGTTTACAGCTATCGCTGCAAAGATAGCTGCATTGCAAAATCAATTGAACAACCACTTCAGCAACATGACTTTGAACCAGCCTCAAGCTCCAGTTAATGTAGTTCAGCAATTGTGGTGTGAAGTGTGTGGAAGCAGTGAGCACTCAGCTGAGTGCTGTGGAGCCAATCCTGACTCGGTAAACTTTGTGGGTAATGCACAAAGAAATCACCAGCAGTATGGTAGTTGCTACAATTCAAATTGGAGGAATCATCCTAATTTCTCATGGGGTAGCAACAACCATCAAGGCCAAAGTTCGGGTCAGGGTGTGCAAAGGAACCAAGGAGGGCAACAGAACTACCAAGCTCAATTCAGAAACAACAATGCACCTCCTCCACCAGCATCACCCAGCATTGAGGAGATGTTCAAGACCATGATAGCTAACCAAGCTCAATTGCAGGCTGACTATGTGAAATTGGTAGCCGAAGTGAAAAACAATCAGTTAGCTACCAAGGCTCTTGAGTATCAATTTGGGCAATTTGCTAGTGCCCAAAATACAAGGCCTAGAGGAGGATTGCCAAGCGTCATGGATCCGAATCCCAAGCAGGTAAATGCAATGACCACAAGGAGTGGTTTGCAGCTGAAGAAGGTGGAACCAGAAAGGCCACCTCAACACTCGGGAGCAGCAGAAGTTGAGGGGGAGCAAAGTTCAGAAAGGGGGAAGACCAAAGAAGCTGAATCAGAAAGACCTCCACCACCGTTCCCTCAACGACTCAAGAAACACAAGGAGGAGTCGTGTTTCAAGAAATTCATGGAGGTGCTTAAACAGGTACATGTTAATTTACCTCTTGTTGATGTCTTGCAGGGAGTGCCTAAATATGCCAAGTACATAAAGGACATCGTGGCCAAAAAAAGTCGGTTGACTGAGTATGCTACGGTGGCTTTAACAGAGGAGTGCACTTCCCGGATCCAAAATAGACTGCCCACAAAGCTAAAAGACCCTGGGAGTTTTACTATCCAGCTTACTATTGGGCAGAGCATCCGAGCTCGTAGATTGTGTGACCTGGGGGAGAGCATAAATTTGATGCCATCTTCGGAATTCAGAAAGTTAGGTCTAGGGAGTCCTAGACCCACAATGGTAATCTTGCAGTTGGCGGATCGATCCTTAGCTAGGCCGGATGGCATTGTTAAGGACGTTCTGGTGCAAGTTGGCTCCCTAATTTTCCCGGTAGATTTTGTTATTCTGGATTTTGAACCAGACGCGGAAGTCCCATTTATTTTGGGAGTCCCTTCTTGGCAACCGGGAAAGCATTAATCGACGTAGCTGCGGGGAAACTCACAATGAGAGCACATGTCAAGGTAGAGGTGTTCGATGTGTATAAAGCACCCAAGCTCCCGATGGTGCATGAAGAACTCTCGGTGATCAATGTGATTGATCATGGTAATGACAAGCAGATGAAGGATTCCCGAGAGTTAATGGGAAGACCACCGGATAGGTGTAAGCACTACTGGGGGGAGGACGGTGATCGAGAGAAATCGTCCATCACCCTAGCGGACAATTGAGCTTAAATGACGTCGAGTAATGACGGTAAACCAGGCGCTGCACGGGAGGCAACCCATGAAATTTTTTCTTTCATTTTGTAAACTGTAAATAGATTTTTTTTTCTTTCTCTTAATTTATTACAAAATTTTTTGTTTTAGTAATTTTTTTTAATTTTAGTTAGGTGAAACCTATAATTCTACCAATTTTGTATAATGAGATGATTTTCAGGTCAAACGGAGGAAAATGTGCATGGAATCGTGAAGGAAAAGTCGAGGTATGAAAAATTAATAAAAAGTAGAAAACAGTGAGCTGGGGCGTTAGCTCCATGTCACGGAGGAGGACCTTCGCGTTACCCTCCGTGACATGTTGAGTTATAACCCGGAAATTTTAAAATTTCCAGAATGCTATCGCGATGGCTCCGTGTCACGGAGGCAGTGCACCGCGATGCACTCCGTAACACGTTGCCGTGTATATCGTGATGGGTCACACTGGGTTGCCGGGTGACCCGCGTATTTTTCTACCCTTTTTAACCCCGAAACCTCCCCTTTTCCCCTCATTTTCTAATTCCTCCGCGACCAAACCTCTCAAAACCCCTCCCCCATCAACGTGCCACGGCTTAAGGCAACAAATTACCGAGTTTTCTTCGATTCTTCAACTTCAAGGTATGTTTTTCGATTCCCTCTCAAGTTTTTGTCGATTTTCTTCGAAATTAAGCATGGGAGGTGAGCTAAATCGCCCTATGTAGTAATTAAGCATGAATTCGAGTTATGTGTTGATTAATAAATGTTCGGAATGTCGTTATGATTGTTTGAACTTGTCGATTGCATAAATTATTCGAATTTGATTTAAAAAATCAATTCTAGGGCTTGTTGTTGAATTCGAAGTTGGAAATGTGTTGAAATCGTGAATTTTATGCAGGGGTGTATGTGTTGAATGAGATGGGTCGATGTACAAATTGTTAGGATGTTAATAGACGACGGATTCTCGGGTTTGGGGGAAATGTTGAAATTTGTTAGAATTTGGTTAGTTGGATAGGTTCATGTATATAAATTTTTGTTGTTATTTTTGTTTCTTTGTTTTTCTTGGCTAAGTGCGATAGTTAAAATGTTAGCGATGGTAGTGATTGTTATTAGCTGTACGAAGTCTGAGTAGTACGTAAAAGTTATACCGTCGAATTTTCTTTTGAACGCACTAAGCATGATTGTATAGCTGGTTGTTTTGTGTAAATAAAGATATTCTTGCCGTAGTGTTGTAACTGTAGCTAAGGACTAAGTGTGGGGTAACCTAGCGTAATCCGACCTTAGCTGAAGTTAATATTTATTTAGCTTAACATTGAGCTTGTTGACTTGGGTTGACAGGTAAAATGGCAAGCCGGCAAGAGAAAGGGAAAGGTGCATCAACTTCAGGCACCGAAAGGAAGAGACTCAGACTGGGCACAGCAGTCCCAGCTGCACAAGCAGTTCCACGTGGCCAGCGCCGCCAATATGGAACAAGATGGGTGACGGACGAGGGGAAAAAGTGGTACGCAAAGCACAAAGAGAACAAATATTTCCCCGAGGAGCATATAGCACGGGAGCCATTGGCGCAGGAGTTCCCCAGGATGGTTCACCGGATCGAGGCAGCTGGGCTCAAGTTCATCTTTGAAGAGCCCAAGGAATGCAATATGCACTTGGTTCGGGAGTTCTATGCCAATTGGAACCCGTCAATCAGAAGCCACACCATCAAAATCAGAGAGCAGATAGTCACTCTGGAGCCCCACCAACTCAATGCCATCATAGGAGCGTGGGACACAGACGCCCATGTCCTCCGACATCTGAACATTACCCCACCATATGCTGACATCAGATGCACATTATGTGGGGCCCGATCTACAACTAGATGGAGCAGGCACAAAGAAAGGGGCTACCACCAGACTCTTCCATATTCACAGATGAACAGAGAAGCCCGAATCTGGCTGAAGATAGTCTGCTCATGCCTCATCCCGGGGGTACATATGACTGATGTAACCCGGGATCATGTTTTCCTGGTGTACGCCCTGATGAAAGGGCTGGAGACCAATGTCGGGGCGGTTATTATATCCGCCATGAAGAGAGCCTGGTTGCACCAGGGGCACAGGTATGGTTTCGGTGGACTACTCACCACCTTTCTCAGGGGCCTCGATGTTGAGGAGGAGGCCCTCGATTATATCCCGCAGTTGGAGTGGCGGGCCTTAGATGTTACCAAAACTAAGGCTCCCGACACCACCCATGGGCCAGTGCTGACACTTGGCGAGCGACATGCTCATGATGACCAGTACATGGCACGGATGTATGGGATGCAGATGCTCTAGCTGAGGATAGGGGGGAGGCCAGCGACGGAGGAGGAGCTATGGCAGCTCGAGCTAGACTACCCGTTTGGCGAAAACGCCAGGGCTCTATGCTGAGTAGGGCCAGCATTTGTCGAGCCCACAGATGATGACGTCCCCATGGACGAGGAGACACGTCGGGAGAACTCCTATGTGGAGTCCGATGATGACGACGGAGCAGACTCGGACATGGGAGATGAAGCAGCAGCACCCGACGAAGAAGTGGAATACTTTGACTGATCAAGGAGTTCCACCACTTGAATTTGTGCTATTTAATTTTTGTGAACACTGGGGACAGTGTTCGGACTAAGTGTGGGGTGGGAGTAGTTAGGTGCTGGGCTGGGCTGTTTTGTTTGTATGTTCTCCTCTGTTATTGTGTATGTTGTTTGTCCCTATGATTTGTGAATTGTTTAAGTGCTGTTCTGTATTTTTAAATTGATGTGAAATTGTTGTGTGTTGTTGAATGTTGCCAGCTGATTCTGTAAATATTTTTGTTTATCGAAATGATCGATATTTTTACAAATTTCTTTAAAATATTGTGTACATAAATTTTTTTATTCTTTTTCTATCAAAATGATCGATATTTTTGTTATTTTTTTATTTTGGGTTTCTCGGCGTTTGTTTTCGGTTCTTTTACCGAGATTAGTCCCATTGAACTGAAGTCATAGCTACTAACTGTTCCCTATGATGCATGGATGACGACCGTCTTAAGGGAAATGTAGTCGTTAGGAGTAGTTTTTTTCAATTATTTTCCAGTTTTTTTTCTCTTTGGTGGATTTCATCCCGGAACCTGTAGTTACTATATGGTTGCGAAATTTTGGTTGCGTGTTGTACATGATATTCTAAATGCAAAGGTGATTCATATGAAAGCATGCAAATTTGTAAATATGTTGAGATACCTAGGCTGTAGAGTTCGATTCAGTGTGATTGAGGCTTAATGTTTGAATTCATGTAATTAGCTGATTGAAGAGTCTGTGAATATGTCTTGAGTCGAGCATGTGCAATGAGTGTGTGGTGAGGTTTCGTTTCTTCCATGCTATTGTGAAGTGTTTAGAAATTGCCTGGTGTGTGTACAAAACGAAATGAAGGAGGTGTATTGTAGGAAAGGATGTAGGCACTTCTTTGTTTTAACCGAGAATTTCTATTTTTTTCCTGGTCATACCCCCCTTTCTGTGATTGTATACCCTAGTCAGCCCTTTGAGCCTTTAGCCTATTGTTTTCTTTCTTTTGTCCAAAAAGTGTAAACCGAGCTTAAATTCCTTCTTTTCATTAGCCGTAAAGTCTATACAAAACTCTTAAGCGCTTAAGAAGAGAAAATCATTTTCCCAAAGTATCAAAGAGTGAGAATGGTGAAAAGAAAAAGAAAAGCAGAGTGAGGGAAGAAAAGAAAAGTTTGAAGGTGCACTTGTTATAAAGAAACGATAATGAAGGTGCATGAATAATCTTTGTTGTTGTGTCAAGTGTGCTTAATGAAATGGGCCATACTAGAGTAAACCATCAAGAATGGGATGATGAAAAACAAAAGAGAAACAATGTCCATGAGTGATGGGATGTGTTGAAAAGGCGCTTAAGGATGCTAGTGGCTATTATTGGCTAATCCAATATTTGCTAGTTCCATAGCTTCCATTACAACCCATTAAAGTCCTACGTGATCTTACATTGCATTTCTTTATATTAGTGAAGTAGTACACTAAGGGCAAGCTTATGGGTCATGACACGATGCATGTGAATTCTTTTGGGAGAGAGAGTGAAATTGTGTGTACATTCCCCTGTTTGAATGTTTATGAATCACATGAGCAAAAAGGGGAAGAATCTCTGTTGTTGTGAGGGAACATGCTTGATGAAAGATTAATTTTCATGTCAGATATCTTGATCAGTTGATTTGCATGAGTTTGCCGATATCGAGAGTCGATTCTTAAAGTCTAGGAAGTCTTAAGGTATTGAAGGTCATTGCATTGTTAAGACCATGCATGTTTTCTTGATGATTTGCAGTATTGAATAATCGGTATGACCGTAGCTTAAATTTTCGTACCATAGTAGCGAGGTTGGGATGTAAATTGCATGAATTGTATGTTTGTTGTTCGAGGACGAACAAGGATTTAAGTGTGGGGTAAGTGATCTTGGGTAGATTTATATGCCCAAGTGATACTCAAAAGTATCATTTTTGCCTTGTTTATCTATCAATGTGTATACATTTTCATGTAATAGGTAATAAAATGTGAATTTATACGAACCAACATGATTAGCATTGTTTTGCAGGTAAAATGTGATTTCGGAAAGCTAAAATGCATGTTGGATGATATTGGAGTTGGACTTGGATGCGAGCAAGGAAAAAGGCATTGGACAGCATGAATTAAAGGGGCTCCGTGATGGAGCCGTGTCACGCTTCCATCGCGGAGGCATTCTTCCTGGATGGGGAAAATTCACCAAATTTCCAGTGGAGGTTCGCGTTTGCTCCATGGCACGGAGCCAGTGCTCCGCGATGCACGCCGTGCCACGTTGAGGTTGAATTCCCGGACCCCCAGTTCCAGTGAGGGTCCGCGTTCATGGCGTGTCACGGAGGCAGTGCTCCGCGATGCACTCCGTGACACGTTGCTTATTATTCCGGGAAAAATTCCCAGCAGTATAAATAGAACACTTAAGTTCATTTTTCATAATTCAGACTTGGTGGAGCAAGGACGTGGGTTACAGGCAGTTGAGGGACGAAAATATCAGGGTTTTTTCTCTCTTTCTTTCTTCTTTAACTCAATTGCTTGTATGATTAACACTCGTTTTATGATGATTAATCCACAAATGAGTGGCTAATTCCTCTCCTTGCTGAGGTTGTGAACAATTGTGATGAAATTTGATTATTGATTATCTGGTTTTTCATCTTTTCTTCCATGTTGTTCTATTAATTCTTGTTCTTACTGCATTGGTGTGTGGCCTACATTAATGTACATCTAAAAAGTCCGATTTCACTCGAGAGAGCACGAAATTGGAAAGTTGTGAATTAATAGGATATTGTTCTTTACTTGGTTTGGGAAAATTGAGTTTTGATGTGCTTTCAGGATAGAAATATACCTGAAAGTCGTATTAGTCAATTTAGGAACCGGAATTGTATGGCTAGAACATGAATTGCATTTGATCACAGAAATGTAGACGGATGGTTCATGATTCTTAAGTGAGATTAAACACGAGAGTTTTAATCTCTTGGCAAATGTTCTTGGCTAGCAACAGGAAGAAAAGATTAACCAATTTATGATGATAATCAGTTTCATTACATGTTCGTTTAACCTCAGCATGCTCTTATCCATAGTTCAGATTCAAAGTAGATAATTGTTCTTAGTTTTAGTATAAAAGTTATCAAACAAACTATCAACTTTTTGGTTACGTTGTTGTCAACATATTTAGAGGTAAAATATAGTATACTTGAGCAAATTGCACTTAACCCAAGTATCTGTGGGATCGATACTTGGCTTACTAAAGCCAATTACTACTTGTTCGACCACGTGCACTTGCGTGTCATTTTATATACCCATATAACACACCGAACAGCAGCGGCACCTGACGAAGAAGTGGAATACTTCGATTTATCAGGGAGTTTCACCACCCACTTTTGTGCTATGCTGAATTTTGTGAACACTGGGATAGTGTTCGATTTAAGTGTGGGGTGGGAGTAGTTAGGTGCTGGTTGTTGTTGTTATTAATGTCTCTGTTCTGCTATTGTGCTTGGGAAAACTTGTGACCCTGTGATTTTTGTGTGTATGTCTGTATTTTAATTAATGTGAAGCTGTTGTGTGCTGTTGAATGTTGTTAGCTGGTTTTGTAAATATTTTTATTTTATCAAAATTATCGATTAAATTTTTTTGTGAAATTTTTTATTTTTGGGTTTCTCGGCGTTTGTTTTCGGTTCTTTTACCGAGAATAGTCTCATTGAACCGAAGTCGTAATTAGTGACCGTTCCCTATGATGGATGGATGACGACCGTCTTAAGGGAAATGCAGTCGATAGGAGTAGATTTTTTTTGTTCTTTTTAATTTGTTTGTTTTGTTTGTTTGTATCCCAAACGTGTCGTTACTTTATGGTTGTGAAATTCTAGTTGCGTGTTGTACATGATATTTAAAATGCAAAGGTGATTTGTATGAAAGCATGCAACTTTGTAAATATGTTGAGACACCTAGGCCATAGAGTTCGATTCGGTGTGATTGAGGCTTAATGTTTGAATTCTTATAATTAGCTGATTGAAGAGTCTCTGAATATGTCTTGAGTTGAGCATGTACAATGAGTGTGTGGTGAGGTTTCCTATCTTCCATGCTATTGTGAAGTGTCTAGAACTTTCCTGGAGTATATACGAAACAAAATGAAGGATGTGTATTATAGGAAAGGATGTAGGCAGTTCTTTGCTTTAATCGAAAGTTTTTTTTTTCATTATCGTACCCACCTTGAATGTACATCCTAGTTAACCCATTGAGCTTTTAGCCTATATTTTTTCTTTTGTCAAAAAGGTGTAAACCGAGCTTAACCCCTTCTTTTCATTATCCGTGAATTTGATCCAAAACTCTTAAGCGCTCAAGAAAAAAAATAATTTTCCCACAGTGTCAAGGAGTGAGAATGGTGAAAAGAAAAGAAAAAGCAGAGTGATGAAAGGAAAGAAAAGGTCAAAGGTGCACTCGCTATAAATTAAATATAATGAAGACGTATAACAAATCTTTGTTATTATGTCAAGTGTGCTTAAAGATATGGGAACAAAAAAAATAAAGACAGACTTCAAGAATGGGAGGATGAAGGAAGAAACAATGTCCATAAGGTTGATGGAATGTTTTGAAAAAGCGCTTAAGGAAGCTAGTTGTTATTATTGGTTAGCCCAGTGTTTGCTAGTTCCGTAGCTTACACTACAACCCGTTAAGTCCTACGTGATCTTACATCAGGCGTCCTTATATTAGTGGAGTAATACACCAAAGGCAAGCCTATGGTTCATGACATGATGCATGTGAATACTTTTGGGAGAGAAAGCGAAATCTTGTTTATATGCCCCAGCATGTAATGTCTTTGAGTTCATGTGATTAAATAGGGGAAAATTCTCTTGTGTTGTGAGGGCACATGCTCGACGAGAGATTGAAGTTCGTGTTAGATATCTTGATCAGCAGATTTGCATGAGTTTGCCGATATCGAGAGTCGATTCTTGAGTCTATGAGGTCTTAATGAGTTGAAGGTCATTGTATTGATAATACTATGCATGCTTTCTTGATGATTTGCTATATTAAATAATCGGTATAACCGTAGCTTGAATTTTTGAGCCAAAGTAACCAGGATTGGGTGTCAAATGCATGAGGTGTAAGATTATTGTTTCGGGACGAACAAGGATTTAAGTGTGGGGTAAGTGATCTTGGGCAGATTTATATGCCCAAGTGATACTCAAATGTGTCATTTTGTCTTGTTTATCCATTGATGTTTGTACATTCTCATGTGAATTGTAATAAAATGTGAATTTATTCTAACCAACATGATTAGCGTGGTGTTGCGGGAAAAATATAGTTTTACGAAGCTGAGATGCATGTTGGGAGAAATCAGGATTGGACTCGGAAGCTAGCACGAAAAAAAGCACAAGGAAAGCACAAATTAAAGGGGCTCCGCGATGGAGCCGTGTCACGCTGCCATCGCGGATGCATTCTGCCTGGATGCTGAAATTATGCCAAATTCCAGTGAAGGTGCGCGTTGGGGCCGTGGCACGTTGGCCTAGCCCCGCGTTGCACGCCGTGCCACGTTGGGTTTTAATACTTGGACGACCGGATTCTAGTGAGGGTCCGCGTTGGTCGCGTGTCACGGAGGCAGTGCTCCGCGATGCACTCCGCGACACGTTGCTTGTTATTCCGGGAAAAATTCCCACTAGTATAAATAGAACACTTAGGTTCATTTTTAATTATTCTGACTTGGGGGAGCAAGAACGTGGGTTACAGGCAAATGAGGGGACGAAAATCTCAGGGTTTTTCTCTATCTCCTTCTTCTTTATTTCAATTGCTTGTATGATTAACACTCATATAATGATGTTTAATCCACAAATGAGTGGCTAAATTCCCTTCTTGCTGAGGTTAAGAACATTTGTATTGAAATGTGATTATTGATAAATTGGTTTTTCATCTTTTCTTCCATGGTTGTTCTATTGATTCTTGTTCTTAGTGCATTAATGTGTGGCCAACGTTAATGTATATCTAAAAAGTCCGGTTTCACTCGAGAGAGAAAGAAATTGGAAAGTTGTGAATTGATGGGATATGATCTTTTCTTAGTTTGGGAAAATTGAGAATTGATTTACCTTCAGTATAGAGATATACCTGAAAGTCGTATTAGTCAATTAAGGAATCGGTTTTGTATGGCTAGAACATGAAATTCTTTTTATTACAAAGATGTAGGTGGAAGGTTCATGATTCTTAAGTTGGGTTAAATACGAGAGTTTTAATCATTAGGAAATAATTCTTGACTAGCAACCGGAGGAAAGATTAATCAAATTGTATCGATAATTTATTTCTCTACATGTTCATTTTAGCCTCAGCATGCTCATACTTATAGTTCAGACTCAAATTGTATATTCGTTTTAGACTTAGTATAAAATTAGGAACAAAATATCAAAATCTTCTTCACACTGTTGTCTGCAGTTTAGAGTTAACGTTTATTGACGCTTGATTAGATTGATACCTTAGTCCAGTCCTTGTGGGATCGATACTTGGCTTACTTAAGCCACTTTACTACTTGTTTGACCACGTGCACTTGCGTGTAGTTATACCAAACAGTCCGAACACAGCTCTTGGCAATAAGGGAGCAACAGCTTGCCCCAGGAATGACAACAAGGTGGTAATGAAATTTGTTAAAAAACACATTTTCACCAGGTTCGGGACACCCCGAGCCACTATCAGTGATGGAGGGGCTCATTTTGTAAATGCAAGTTTCAAGAACTTGCTAGCTAAGTATGGGGTGCGCCACAAGGTGGCAAAAGCATATCATCCCCAAACTAGTGGGCAAGTGGAGGTGTCGAACAGAGAAGTGAAGCAGATTCTCCAGAAAACAGTGAATGCACAACGTAGTGATTGGTCAAGACAACTCGACGATGCGTTGCAGGCTTATAGAACTGCTTACAAGACACCAATTGGGACTTCACCGTATAGATTGGTCTATGGAAAGGCGTGTCATCTGCCGGTCGAGCTAGAACACCGAGCTTTCTAGGCTGTGAGGAAATTGAACATGGATCTAGAGCTAGCGGGTAAGAAGAGGCTGATGCAACTCAGCAAACTGGATGAGTTTCGTTGGCATGCTTATGAAAGTGCCAAGTGCTAAAAAGAGAAAACAAAGAGGTGGCACGATAAGCATATGGTGCATCGGATATTCGAGCTGGGGCAGAAAGTGTTGCTTTTCAATTTAAGATTGAAGCTGTTTCCAGGAAAATTGCGGTCCAAATGGTCAGGGCCATTTGAGGTAGTGAGAATGACCTCACACGGGGCAATGGAGTTGTGGCAAGAAGATCAAAGTGCCACGTTCTTGGTTAATGGGCAGCATTGTAAGCATTACTGGGGTGAGGACGTTATTCGAGAGAAGACGTCCATCACTCTAGAGGATGATTGAACGTAAATGACATCGAGCCGCGACGGTAAATCAGGCGCTGCACGGGAGGCAACCCGTGAAATTGTTGTAATAGAAGAGTGAGATTATTTGAAAAAAAATAGAAAAAAGAGAAAAAGAAAAAAAATAGAAAAATAATTATTGTTGCGTTGAAACCTATGAATTCTAACCAATTTCTTGTTGTGAAATGATTTTCAGGTGGAACGGAGGGCAAAAATGCAAAAAAGCGCAAAGGAAAAAAATCGAGGTGAGAAAAATAAAAATGGCATGACAGTGAGCCTACGCGTTGGCTCTGTGTCACGGAGGAGGGTCTTCGCGTTACCCTCCGTGACACGTTGAAGGTATTCCAGATTTTTTTAAAAGTTCCAGAACACCTACGTGATGGCTCCGTGTCACGGAGGAGGTGCTTCGCGTTACCCTCCGTGACACGTTAAGGTGCAATTCGCGTTGGGTCACCTCTGGTCACCGGGTAACCCACACGAAAAAACCTCCTTTTTAACCCCAAATTCCTTCATTTTTTCCTATTCTTTCAATTCCTTCGCTACCAAAACCCCGAATACCCTCCTCCCCCAATGTGACACGGACCTAGGCACAAGATTTCTTCAAGTTTTCTTCAATTTCATCGGATTAAAGGTATGTTCTTGAACTTTATCTCATTTTTGCTTGAAATTTCGATTTTTGAGCATGGGTAGTGATTGAAACTTGCCGTAAGTGAAAATTAAGCTTGAATTCATTTAAGTTATGATTGATTGATGTTCATAATATCGTTTTGAGTATATGAACTCGATGAATACATGTTTTAATGAATTTTTGGCAAAATTGGTAGCTAGGGTTGTAATTTGAATAGCAAGAAAACTAAACTTGTTTGAAATGTGAAAAAAATTGGGTTGTGCATGTTGGGTGATGTGAATTATGTCGTGATTAATGTTGAATATGCTATGTAGACAAGGGAATTTCGAAAAAACGAAATTGGTGAATTGCATAGGTTGATGAGAACAAAAATTTGGCTAAGTGCTATGATGATATAACAGAATCGATGGCGATATTGTTATTCGTTGTACGAAGTCTGAGTAGTACATAGTAATTATTCCATCGAATTATATGAAGGCACTAAGAATGTTGACTGTAAAGATTGTGAAATCTTGAATGTCTTGACGAATTGTTTTAATAGCGGCTAAAGACTAAGTGTGGGGTGATTCAATTAAACCCAACCTTAGTCGTAGCTAGTTATGATTTGAATAACTTTGGGATTGTATGGTTATATGTGCAGGAACAATGTTAGGCAGACAAGACAAGGGAAAGGGCGCATCCACATCGGGCGCCGACAGAAAAAGAATAAGGTTGGGAACAGCAGTTCCAGCAGCACCAGTGGTTCCGCGAGGCCAACGCCGACAATACGGAACCCGATGGGTGACTGATGAAGGGAAGAAATGGTATGCAAAACACAAAGAAACCAAATACTTCCCGGAAGAGCATATAGCAAGGGAGTCGCTGGCACAGGAATTTCCGAGAATCATACACTGAATTGACACTGTCGGGCTGAACTTCATCTTCGAAGAGCCCAAGGAGTGCAATCTCCATCTGATTCGAGAGTTCTATGCCAACTGGAACCCGACCTTCCGCAGTCACACCGTCAAGGTAAGAGGGCAGGTTGTCACGTTTGAGCCCTATCACTTGAATACTATATTGGGGGCGCGGGACACTGACGCCCATGTACTCCGGCAGTTGAACATAACTCCACCTTATGAGGACATCAGACGCACTCTATGTGGAGCCTGTTCAACAGCACGGTGGAGTAGGCACAAATAGAGGGGCTACCATCAGACACTGCCTTACTCTCAGATGAATAGGGAAGCCATGATTTGGCTAAAAATTGTGTGTTCCTGCCTGATCCTGGGGGTGCACATGACAGATGTCACCCGGGATCAGGTGTGCTTGGTGTATGCCCTGATGAAAGGGCTTGAGATAAATGTTGGGGCGGTGATCATCTCCTCCATGAAGAGAGCCCGCTTGCATCAAGGGCACAGGTACGGGTTCAGTGGTCTGCTTACCACGTTCCTGAGGGGCGATGATATCGAGGAGGAGGCCCTAGATTACATCCCACAGATTGACAGGCGTGCCCTGGATGTCACAAAACCAAAGCACCTGACACTACACATGGGCCTGTTCTCACACTAGCCTAGCAACATGCTTGGGATGATTAGTATATGGCTCGCATGTACGGGATGAAGATGCTGCAGTTGCGCATTGGCGGGAGGCCAGCAACAGAAGATGAGCTTTGGCAGCTTGACTTGGATTACCCCTTCGGCGAAAATGCTCGGGCTCTATGCCGAGTGGGGCCAACTTTTGTGGAGCCTGTAGATGATGATGTCCCCATCGATGAGGAGACCCATTGTGAGGACTCAGATGTTGAGTCAGATGAGGACAGCGGGGGCGATTCGGATATGGGAGACGAGGAAACGACACCTGATGAAAAAGTTGAATACTTTGATTGATCAGGGAGTTTCACCACCCACCTTTGTGATATGTTGAATTTTGTGAACACTGGGGACAGTGTTTGGTTTAAGTGTGGGGTGGGAGTAGTTAGGTGCTAGCTATTTCGTTGTTGTTTTTGTTTATGTGGATGTGTTGTGTTGTTGTGTCTGTGAAAAATGTGACCCTGTGACTCTTTGTGATGTGTTTTGTAATTAAGTGGTGTTGTAATGAATGTTAAGCTGTTTTGTGTTGTGTGAGCTGTTGTTGAATGGTTTTTGTGTAAATATTTTTGTTTTCTATCGAAATTATCGAAATTTTTAAAATTTTTTTTGTTAAATTTCTTTTATTTTGGGTTTCTCGGCCTTTGTTTTTGGTGCTTTTATCGAGAATAGTCCCATTGAACCGAAGTCATAATTAGTGACCGTTCCCTATGATGGATGGATGACGACCGTCTTAAGGGAAATGTAGTCGATAAGAGTAGTTTCTCTTTATTTTCTTTCTTTTGTTTGTTTCCCAAATGTGTCGCTACTTTATGGTTCGGAATTCTCGTTATGTGTTGTACATGATATTATGTTGCAAAGGTGATTCGTATGAAAGCATGCAAATGCATAAACACGTTGAGATACCTAGGCCATGAAGTTTGATTCGATGTGATCGAGGCTTAATATTGAATTCTTATAATTAGCTGATTGAAGAGTCTGTGAATATGTCTTGAGTTGGGCATGTGCAATAAGTGTGAGGTGAGTTTTCGATTATTCCATGCTATTGTGAAGTGTCTAGAACTTGCATGGTGTGTGTACAAAATGAAATGAAGGATGTGTATTGTAGGAAATGATGTAGGCATTTCTTTGATTAAACCGAAAGTTTTTCCATTATCATACCTACCTTGAATGTACATCCTAGTTATACCCATTGAGCCTTTAGCCTATTTTTTTGTTTCTTCGAAGAGGTACAAACAAAGCTTAATCCCTTCTTTTCATTAGCCTTGAATTTGATGCAAAACTGTTAAGCGCTCAAGAAAAACAATTTTCCCACAGTGTAAAGGAGTGAGAATCGTGAAAAGGAAGGAAAAGTGGAAGTGGTGGAAGTTAAAGAAAAGGTCAAAGGTGCGCTTGCTGAAATTAAATAAAATAAATATGTATAACTAATCTTGGTTATTAAGTCGAGTGTGCTTAAAGAAATGGGAACAAAAACAAAGAAAAATTTCAAGAATGAGAAGATGAAGGAAGAAACAATGCCCATAATGATGGTGGGATGTATTGAAAAGCGCTTAAGGAAGGTAGTTGCTATTATTGGTTAGCCCAGTATTTACTAGTTCCTTAGCTTACATTACAACCCGTTAAGTCCTACGTGATCTTACATCACGCGTCCTTATATTAGTGGAGTAGTACACTAGATGCAAGCCTATGGTTCATGAGATGATGCATGTGAATTCTTTGGGAGAGAGAGAGAAATTGTGTTCATATACCCCTACATGTAATGCTTTGGAAATCGTATGATTGCAAATGGGGAGACTCTCTTGTGTTGTGAGGGCACATGCTTGACGAGAGATTAAATTTCGTGTCGGATGTCTTGATCAGTTGATTTGCATGAGTTTGCCGAGATCGAGAGTCGATTCTTGAGTGTAGGTGGTCTTAATGTGGGGTATGTCATTGTATTGATAAGACCATGCATGTTTTCTTGATGATTTGCTAGATTAAATAATTAGTATAGCCGTAGCTTGAATTGTCGAGCCAAAGTAGCTATGCGTGGGTGTCAATTGCATGAGATGTGAGTGTATTGTTCGAGGACGAACAAGGTTTTAAGTGTGGGATAAGTGATCTTGGGCAGAATTATATTCCCAAGTGATACTCAAATGCTTCATCTCGTCTTTGTTATCTATCGTTATTTGTGCATTCTCATGTGATTTGTAGTTAAAATGTGAATTTATACTAACCAACATGATTAGTGTTGTTTTTCAGGTAAAATGGAACTTTGGGAAGCTAAAATACATGTTGGTAAAAATTGGGAATGGACTTGGAAGCAAGGAGTGGAAAAGGTCAAGGAAGAGTAGCAAAAATAAGGCCTCCGCGATGGAGCCGTGTCACGCTGCCATCGCAGAGGCATTCTGGCTGGGGTGATTTAATTTTGGCCATTTCCAGTGAAGCCTCGCGTTACCTCCGTGACACGAAGGCAATGCCACGTGATGCAAGCCGTGGCACGTTGAGTACAATTACCTGGGTCATTAATTTCCAGTGTAGGTGCGCGATAGCACCGTGGCACGTTTGCTAGGCTCCGCGATGCAGGCCATGGCACGCCAAGGTGAAAATTCTGAGGAGCCAAATTCCAGAGAGGGTCCGCGATACCCCCGTGGCATGGAGGGAGTGATCCGCGATACACTCCGTTCCATGTTGCTTGTTATTCCGGGAAAAATTCCCACTAGTATAAATAGCACACTTAGGTTTTATTTTAAACAATTCTAACTTAGTTGAGCAACAACGTGGGTTACAGGCAGTTGAGGGGACGAAAATAAATTTTAAGGTTCTTCTCTATCTCTTTCTCTTTTATCTCTATTTCTTGTATCATTTATACTCATTTGATGATGTTTAATCCACAAATGAGTGGCTAAATTCACTTCTTGCTGAGGTTAAGAACAATTGTAGTGGAATGTAATTGTTGATCATTTTAGTTTTCATCTTTTCTTCAATGGTTGTTCTATCAATTCTTGTTCTTACTGCATTAATGTTTGGCCAATGTTAATGTATATCTAAAAAGTCCAATTTTGATTTTGAGAAGGAAAGAAATTGGAAAGATGTGAATTGGTAGGGTATGATCTCTTCTTAGTTTGGGAAAATTGAGAATTGATTTACATTCAGAATAGAAATATATCTGAAAGTCTTACTAGTCAAATAAGGAATTGGTGTTGTATGGCTAGAACATGAAATTCTTTTATCATAGAAATGTAGATTGAAGGTTCATGATTCTAAAGTTGGATAGGAGACGAAAGTTCCAATCCATTGGCCATAATTCTTGACTAGCAACCGAAGGAAAGAT